>OX463223.1:49903987-51398987 GCA_949820135.1 Sylvilagus floridanus
AGTTGGCCGCAAAGGCCGGAGCTGTGCTGATCCGAAGTCAGGAGTCAGGAGCTTCTTCCGGATCTCCCACATGGGTGCAGAGGCCCAAGGACTTGGGCCATCTTTTACTGCTTTCCTATGCCATAGCAGAGCTGGATGGGAAGTGGAACAGCCAGGTCTCTAAGTTGTGTGTATATGGGATGCTGGCACTGCCTGCAGCAGCTTAACCTGCTGGGGCACAGCTCCTACCCCTTGTGTTACTTTTTGTTTGTTTCTTTTTATCTTCCTGTCTCTGATTTTTCATCATTTTAGTTCCAGTTTTCTTCTGTTTCTTGATTCTCCTAATTTCCCTTCCTCCATTGCCTTCTCAAAATCGTGTTTGTAGATTGCATCAATTAAAATTTTATATACCTTATTTTATATACCGACTCTGTGTTGTAGCGGGTAAAGCTGCCACCTGCAGTGCTGGCATTCCCATATGGATGCGGGTTCGAGTCCCGGCTGCTCCACGTCCTATCCAGCTCTCTGCTATGGCCTGGGAAAGCAGTAGAAGATGGCCCAAGGCCTTGGGCCTCTGCACCGGCATGGGAGGCCCGGAGGAAGCTCCTGGCTCCTGGCTTTGGATCAGCACAGCTCCAGCCATTTCGGCCAATTGGGGAGTGAACCAGCAGATGGAAGACTTCTCTCTGCCTCTCCTTCTCTCTATGTAACTCTGACTTGCAAATAAATAAATAAATCTTTAAAAAAATTATATACCTTGTTTTTAGTTTAAAAGGCAATAGATATGAAGAATTCAGATTTTTCCTATAAGCAAAATATGCCAAATGAATTAACTTTTAAATTACAACCCTTAATTACTTTTTTTTCAGTGAATTAGTGGCCTTAAAGAAATGAGGTAATCCTTGTTTTCCAAACAGTATGGTTCAGAACTTTTGCAAAAAAATCACTTACCCAACATTATAGTTTCTTTAAAAAAAAAAAGTAATTCCAGATTGAGATTGTCATGCTAAGGGAAGTCAATATTTTATTCCTTTTTTAAACCATGCTTTTATTTAGTTATACAAGTAATAGTTGATGCTTTTTCTATAGGGAGTAATCAGGTTTACTACTGGATGCACAAATATAAGAAAAACAATTTTGAAACCAGCTTACTGTGGCACTTCTCCAAAGGCAGCTTTTGACCGATTTAAATTATTTTAAAAAGTAGGAAAAGAATTGGATTTCGACTTTTAAATTAAAATGACACTTGATAGTGAAATCAAGCAATACAAATGATTGGTCCTGTCTTTTCCCCTTAATATTTTACTTTGATTTTCTCGAAATCCAGAGCAGTTTTTCTGGAATAGTACTCTAATAATACATCGTGTCCAACCCCTCTTATATAGTGCCACAACATTTTACATGTAGTCTACTAGAACATTTGTGGGTAAGATATACTGCAAATGCCACTTTCATTTAAAATGCTTATGTTTTCCATTTTTAAGAAATATTTCTTTTTGCATTTTCCCTTGTTATTAGTGTCATATAGTACATTGGCAACATTAGTCAAAAATCATATCAAGGTTTCCTAGCACAGCTAATAGGCTTAGTTTTTTGTGATTCTAGCAGTTACTACTATCTTAGAACTAAATGAGATTATTTCAGCCCCATACCTGAAATATCCCCAGATAATCGCTTTGGTTTTTTAGTTTGCTTGAACTGTGACCTCTACCCCTACAGATCAAGGGAGCTCCCTGCCTCCTTTGCTTATAAAAAAAGATACTCTTAATGTAAAACTTAGTAGTTAATTAAGTTTAGGCATTCGTGCAGCTATTAAGCAAGCAAGGAACTTGGGTAGAGACTGTAGTTGAAAATTCAGGCAGAGATCTTAAGGCAGTGTGATGTGGACCAGGCTGTATTCTACACACCTGAGCCTTATCATAGTCCCCTTTGCAGCCTCGTGCAACAGTTGCTCTGAGTTAAGCTGCAAACTTCTGGTCCCAAAGCTCAGCTGCTTATGCATACTTTTCTCAACCTTGGGCTGATTGGGTTAATCCCTCCCTTCCCCAATGAGGTAGCTCTGTGAGCACCATGTCCCTCCCTCCCTTGTCTCCTTCTCAAGTTCCCCATTCCTAGGAGCATTGGCTCTTCCTCTTCTTTTCACAGGGTCCCGACCTATCCTGGGCAAGCCAGTTCTTTGCTTCTGCTCCTGCGAAGTGCCGAGGTTCTGCAGTGCTGACTCCAACTGCCTTCTCATGCCTAGACCTGGGGCTGTTTTCCAGATTTCTGCATAAACAGCCCTTGTCATTCCTACTCATTCCTCCCTGCATCCTGCTTTTTTTCTTTTTGCCACACCTTGTTCCTTCTTCTGCTCTGCTACGACCCTGCACAATGAATAAAGGATGGAAAAAGTACTGCGGCCAGAAGTCTCTGAGTGAGACATCAATGGATGAATATTTAGGCAGCTTAGGGCTGTTTCGAAAGCTGACTGCCAAGGATGCCTCTTGTCTCTTTCGGGCTATTTCGGAGCAGGTAAAAGAAAAACAAATCTGTCTTCCTTAAATTGAATGT
The DNA here is from genome assembly GCA_949820135.1 of Sylvilagus floridanus. NCBI lineage: Eukaryota > Metazoa > Chordata > Mammalia > Lagomorpha > Leporidae > Sylvilagus > Sylvilagus floridanus. The sequence goes on from OX463223.1 coordinate 49,906,517, forward strand.
TAACAGTTTGAGATATGGCATGGTCCTGTAGCTAAACCTGTAGCCTACCATGAGATTAGATTAGGTCCTGGGAAGAGCCTGTTTGCACGTTATTAGCTTGGTGTGTGCTAGTTCAAATATTGCTATATCTTTGCTATTTTTTCCGTTTTCTAAATGCCAGTTTGCAGGAATGATAAGATAGTGGGGTTAAAGAAAACTTCGAAATGTATCTTGATCCTTTGTATGTATCCCCTCCTTCCTCTAAATTTTATGCCCAAGAAAAACTACAGGCTGTGCGAGTAAGAAGTAGAAAGGAGGAGAGGTGGGGGGCTTAACAGAATCATCTCTTCTCAATCTCACTAAAGTTGATAAACATTTTAATAAGAGGACTCTAATTTGCCAGTTTCTTTCATATGTTCTGAATAAAGGAAGCCTAGTGTCCAGTTCATAGTCTTAAATTTAGAAGCTTCTGTTTCAAATGACTGCTGACAGTGAGCTGATCTTTTTCTTCTTTTTAGTTGTTTTGCAGCCAGGTCCATCATTTGGAAATCAGGAAGGCTTGTGTCTCATATATGAAGGAAAATCAACAAGCTTTTGAATCTGTAAGTAGAATACAGACCCAGGGGAGAGTTGTTGGTATAGAGTATGTAGCAGGTAGGAGAAGGAATTTTGAGCGCCTACATGTGAAAATTAGATTATGTCATGCAATCTCTTCTCTTAGCAGCAAATATTTAATTCTCAGCTGAATTCCTTGCTACTAGCTAACGTGCTTGGGCCTTCTTTCAGAATTAAGTTGTGTTGTAGTCTAAAAAATTTAAGAAAGAATTTGTGTCTTTCCCGTTATCCCCCAGCAACAAAAACCTAAACCCAAAAAAGTGATGACTGCTGTTTTGTATTATCCATACTACTGTTTGCTTGAATAGTTAACTAGTTTGTGAGAGGTTTTGCTGTTAATGTTTTAAAATGTGTATTTTAAAATGTGTACAAATGGGAATCTACTTCTGTTCTTTTGCTTACTCCTGTACACAATCTTTAGAAGGAATTTTATAACTTAATTGCAAGCTAACAAATTACTCTAAAACTCCTAGTCCTTACATTTGACAAATTGTAGTATTGGAATTCTGCCACTCATGATTGACTTTAAGTAAAACAACTTTCAAGGTCTAATTTGAAGTGTGCCTTTTTGTATGGCTGTTTATTTTTTTTGACCCTTCTAGCCCTTCCATTACTATTTGATTTCTTCTGACTATGTTGAGGGTATTTGCCTTCCCGCTTTTCGAGGTTTACTCTTAATTTTCTCAACAGGTTTCAGTAAACTATGTGATGGCTTCTTGACTTGTAAGCTTATTACCTTGAAGCTGGATTGTAGTCATCTTCACACCTGGGGAAAGGATTATTAGTGACATTACTTCAAATTCAAGACTGGTGTAAAGCAGTGCATCTCAAGTATTTTTGTGCATACAAATCACCTGGGGATCTTGTTAAACTACAGTTCTGATTCAGTAGGTCTGAACTGGAGTCTGAGATTTCTACATTTAACAAACTCCCAAGTGATGCTTGCTGTTGGTTTATGGACTACATTTTGAATAACAAAGATGTGTGTAAAATTTTAAAACTACATGGATGAATCTCAAAATAATTACACTGAATGAGAGAAGCCAGGCACTTCCCTCCTTCCCCAAAGTTTATTCTGTGTGATTCCCTTTATTTAAAACTAGAACAATATAAGCCAATCTGTAGTGACAGAGAGTAGATCAGTGGCTATATATTAGTTATAAACAGGCACAAGGAAACTTATAGGGGTGATAGATAATTCACGATCTCAATTGTACGGATGGTTTCATGGATGCATTTGTAATTTGTACTATTTAAATTGAACAGTGTATTGTATGTTAATTATCCCTCAAAACTCTTAAATGAGGAAAAATTAAAAATTGATTTAAGACTAGTGATATGTGGGCATCAAACTAGAAATCTTATGTTTTTTGAATTTAATTTGATTTTAGTTTTATTTAGTACATTTTACATTCAATAAAATTCATCATTTTCAGTTTAGCATTTTTAGTGTTGCAGTGACACAGAATCATGCAACTGCCATCACAGTCAAGATACAGAATGTTTCCATCGCCCATAAAAGTTCTCTTGTGCCTGAGCTTTTTTTGAAATGAATGATTCAGGTTTTCTTTAAAGTTCCTCAGTTTAACTTTGTAAATGCATGTCTCCTGCCGAATTTGAAATCCTTATAATTATCAGTCTTATTTGATTCATCAAAATCATCAAATTATTTTAAGTTGGCATTTCAAAAGAAGCTCAGAGGCATACCATTTGATGAAATGCACTGGTATGTGGATAAGCTAAGACCAACTCCTAAGATACTTTGATAGGATAGTGTTTCTCCACTCATAACTGTATGTACAAATCTTCTTGAGGTGCTGTGCAAAATAGTAATTTAATACTATAATTGTTGAGCTAACCACAAAACCCATTGGAACATAATATTGCAAAATATAATCAGATTTCGGTAATGCTATGTATTTGGTTAAGTCAAGTTTGTTTTATTTTTGAAGTATGTGGAGGGATCTTTTGAGAAATACCTGGAACGGTTGGGAGATCCCAAGGTAAGATCGAATATGGGGGTTTAATCTTTTCAGAGTTATTTGGAATAGTAGCCTAAATCTGTGTTGCTTTAGCCAGGCCCAAAATACTTAAGTAGCCAGCTGTGTTGAGTCAACTAATTTTTGGAAAAGTTTAGAGACTGGCAGTGGATCTTGTTTTGTGTTGAATATTGACAATTGTGTGTTAACAGTCTGATCCATAGGCTAGGCAGAGTACACACTGCTTGAGAAAAGGACAGACTTAAGGCTTTTCACTTTAATGGGGGAGGAGGGTGGTGATGAATGTTATTTTTGTTTTGTTGTTATTTTGTTTAATCTCCCTTATTTGTAGTTATCCTCCTTTTATGCACTTCACATAGACATAATTTTTATGTAATGCAATTAATTCCATAGTTCTAGGCTTATAACACATATACAGAATATATCCTGCTACCTTTGTATTCTTAAGTTGCATTTTCATTATGCCTTTTAAAGCTTCCATTTGAAAGGCTATTATTACTTAATGGCTAACTAAGAAGGGTTTAGTTAGGTAGTTTTTTCCAGGATAAGTTTATGTTAATGAGTAACTATCACAGTATTCCAAGCCTCAAAACAAGTTAAAGTGTGTTCTACAAGTTCTTTATCTAAAACCGTGCTAAGCAACTAAAAAAAAAATGCTGAATTTGCAAATCTTCTACCTCCTAACTACAGAATGGTTTTAAAAACTGTGTACCATTTATCTTTAGGAAAGTGCTGGCCAGCTGGAAATAAAAGCTCTTTCTCTAATTTACAAGTAAGTTTCATTCCCTTTAAGAGATATGTGAATGTGTGTACATGCAGTCATGAGCCCATGAATGTGTAAGTTTCCTATTAAAGTCTGTTTTGGATTGGGAAAACTTAAGGCCTGATATAGTGATATGTAAAATGATGAAGTCTAAGCAATATAGTTTGGTGTAGTTTTTGGTTGGAGAATCTTATAAATAGTCTCTTTGATAGTGGAGATGGGTGGTGTAGGTTTTTAACTCATTTAAAGGCAAATAGAAACTAACAGGAGGGGTTTTTTTGGGCTTAATATTTGGATAGACTTTAAGGCCTGGTCTGGCCAGATATGTGTGAGGCCCAGACCTATCCATGGGGTACTTGAAGAGACATTTCAAGGGAGGTATGAAACTCCTTAAGGAAGGAATGTTGTTGACTCCCTTTATGAGGCTGGACTATGACGAGAGCTAGTCTGAACAGAAAGTTAGTACAGAACAGTTCGTGTCTCTAAGTGGAAATTTACGGTTTTTCCTGCAATGTCACTGATCCTAGGCTGTCACCACAGTAGCAATGGTTAGAATTTGAAGCTGGACAGAATGAAGGGCCTTTTAGCTTGGGGCCAACAGGTTCTGTGGTTCTGACCCAGGAGTCCTTCGACCCTCCAGGACAGTTTCATTTCCAGTGGCCTGCTTCTTGGCAGAGCTGACAGGGCTCTGTTTCTATCACAACAGCTGCTTGCCCAATGCCCTAGCTCTTCATATTGAAACAGGTGCCGTTTGGGGATGGACTGGCCTTGTTGGGTCTTGATGGCAGATCACTGCATAAAGCAGCCTTACTTGGCCTGCCACCTATCCTTACATTGCTTCTTCTGTTCCAGGTCTCTATAAAAGTAGACCAAAGTGGCATCCTTTACGATGTCATTCAATAGGGTGTTCAGTCCCATCCCTAATTTTTTAAAATTTCCTTTAATATTGACAGGGTGAGCTAAAAACCTATGGTAATGGGAAAATTCTGATACTTAGTATTTCCCTATGCATTAAATCAGTGCCCATGAGGAGAACTATCACCTTTTAGGTGATATCAAATGTGGTGACTTGTTTATATATTTTGAGGTCATCAGAAAAACTTCCTATTGCCCCTTCAATTTGATTTAAAAGGGGAGTTCTGCCCATTTGTCATGCACACAGAAAAATAAATCTAGCTGTAAAATCATAGCATAATTTAATCTTTCATTTTCTGGCTATGCTATTTCGTCCTCTATATTGTGGCTAGGTATTATTACAGAAAAGGTCAGTCATCCCTTTTATAAGGTCTGGGAATCAAACCATACATCAGAGTGTAGAGGCTGGAAGAGAAAAGAGGGAAAAATCTGACCTCCCTGGTTGCTTAGCCTAATTTCCTGAGCCTTCATATTTTACCGGTACTAACTGTGTAGCCTGATTTAGAGAAGTTGAATCTGGCCTGCAAGCCAGAGACTGGAGCAGCTGGGAAAAAAGTGCTTATAACTGAAGTTTAGCATCATTTCACATCTTGACAGTGTTTAATATCCAAATAGCCTAATTGATTATTTTCTCTACAAGATGAGAGATATATCTTTGACATTTCCAGGGGCTCATCTGAAAATACCAAAGCCCAAAGAATTCATAACCTTGATTTTCAGAAAGTATGTTAAAGGGCCAAGAGATTTTTTTTTAAAGATTTATTTATTTGAAGGTCAGTTACACAGAGGAGAGGCAGAGAGAGAGAGAAAGAAAGGTCTTCCATTCAGTGGTTCACTCCCCAATTGTCCACAATGGCCAGAGCTGTGCCGATCCAAAGCCAGGAGCCAGGAACTTCTTCCGGGTCTCCCACGTGGGTGCAGGGGCCCAAGGACTTGAGCCATCTTCTTCTGGTTTCCCAGGCCATAGCAGAGAGCTGGATCAGAAGTGGAGCAGCGGGGACTTTAACCGTTGCCCATATGGGATACTGGCGTTTCAGGTCAGGGCGTTAACCCCTGCGCCACAGCGCTGGCCCCATGGGCAAGAGATTTTAAAGTATCTGGTCAAAATGGAATTCCTTAACATTGTGAAATAATATCCATCCATGTAGTCAAGGTGATTTTACCAATTTTAAAACAGATTTAATCATAAAGTGACCAAATATTTTTAATTAAGTACATATTTAAGACAATGCTTTGTAGCATTCAGAACTTAAGAGACAGTAGAGAACACAATAGATTACTTCAACAGAACACAAAATCTGTGACTCTTTGGTTATCACATAAATCAGAAATAAAAACCTTAAATATGAGTTAGCACTTGAAATCACCCCATAATTTAGTTTAATTTAACAGAATCAGAAAAAAGTTTACAGGACCTAACTCTTAAGTAAATTTTACTGGAACATAGTCATGCTTATTCACTTATACATTGTCTGTGGCTGTTATCTGACCTTTTACAAAAAAAAAAAAAAACTGTCAACACTTGCTTTTCAAATAATCTCTTCTATATACCAAATTATCTCTTCCCCTTTGTTTTTTAATGATAGTCGAGATTTCATTCTTTATCGTTATCCTGGAAAACCTCCAACTTATGTCACAGATAATGGCTATGAAGACAAGGTAAGAAGATAATTGAATGTTGATTAAAAAGAAGTTGAATGATGCTGTTTATTACTTACTCTGACTAGATGATGAGCTTCAAGCCCTGAATCTAAGGTGGTCTCAAACCTTTCCTTGCTTCATTGTCTTCCATCCTTAGTGTAACATGCTACCATATGCTAGGGCTTTCATGCTTTCAGTCCCTTGGTACTTCAAATATCCATTCTTCTGAGACTTTGCCAATGCCTCTGGCCCCTGGAGACTGATCCACTTATTGTCTCCCTTTAGCAGCTTCCTGGAGCAACTTCCTGGTATCTATTTTTCTGTCTATTTCTCCCATTAGTCTGAAAGTTTCTAGAGGGCAGGGGCAATGTTCTGCCTAATAATGTGCTTGGAAAAAAAAAATAGGTTCTTTTGGTTGTGGCCACTCAGCAGGTAACTAAATTGTTTTCTAGAATATAACCAGTTTGTTTTTTACTTGCAAAAAATTTTTAAGAAAAGACTTTTATCTTCATTTGATTAGTGAATGTAGGACTATCTAGTTTAAGCTTTACAAGCCTTTTTTCACACCATGGAGCACAATACAGGCAACAGTTTTAATGATGGTAAGCTAAGACTTGACACTAGGAGAATTGTTAGGAGGCCATTACAATAATTTAGGCAAAAGACCTGAACTAGGGAAGTGGTTTAGTAAAGACCAAATAACAGATAATTTAAAAGAATAGTATAAATTGAGACTTTTTTTTTAACCAATGGCCACCTTCTAATTTGTTCAGCAGACATTGAGCCCGTATAGTATAACAAACATTTTTTTCGGGGCTTCTTGGGAGAACAAAATGAAATGGTAAAATCCTTGTCTTCCAAAGACTTAAGGGACTATAAAGATCGACATGGAAATAGATAATTACAGTGAAGTGATAAATTTTATCATAAAAGTATGTGCAAAGAGCATAAAAGGGGCCAGTGTTGTTGTGGCACAGTGGGTTAAGCCACTGCTTGTTGATGCTGACACCTCATGTTGGAGTCCTGACTGCTCTGCTTCTGATCTAGCTCCCTGTATTGTTTTTTTTTTCTAAAGATTTATTTGAAAGGCAGAATTAGACACACAGAGAGAGAGAGACAGGCAGGCAGGCAGGCAGAGAGGCAGGCAGGCAGAGACAGAGAGCTCTTCCATCTGCTGGTTCACTCTGCAAATGGTCACAATGGCCTGAGCTGGGCTGGTCCAAAGCCAGGATCTTCCTCTGGGTCTCCCACATGGGTGCAGTGATCCATAGGAATACAAGATGTCAGGCCTCTTGAGTGTGTACAGTCAGAACACATCATTTATAGTGCAAGTATGTTCATATTGAAATTTATGCAAAAGCCTTTATTGTGACACTGCACTTTGTCTAAAACTTTGTTGTTATATCTCCAGACTCCTAATATTGATATTTGAATTGTTTGAGATTTCAAGAGTGACTTTATTAAAGGTAGTAAACATTAATGAATCTTCTAAAATATGTTGGAGAAAACTTCCAAAGAGATAAATGCTCATGTTCACCTTGGTACTTGTAACCTTCTCTATCGACTTAACTCTGCAGTCTATCTATCTATCCTCAACTTTTTAAATGTATTCAGTATCAAAGTGAATACTACCGAAAGCTAGCCATTTTTCTCAGTTCATTTGCTCTATCTAGAAAGAACAAAAATACATATTTTAAACACAAAATAAAACTTAAATCTTACATTGTAGAGTGAAAAGTAAAATCTCCATTCATTTTCTTCAGTCTTGTGCATTGCCAAGTAATAATTAAGTATTGAGGGTGAGCCTTCTGTATCATTCTCTTTGTATTTGTGTATGTATTTTTTTAAAAAACATAGATAGTATCATACTTAACATTCTATTTGCTTGTTCCTTTCAGTTATCTTTCTCATGTAGACCTCATTATCACTACTTTATAGCCATTACATCCCACCTGCCTACACCCCCTCAACTAACACACCACCTACAAGTATATATGAGGGAATTACTATTTAGATTGAGATACCTCCAGGAACATACTGCTTCATCCATTGAAAATGGAACTTCTTGCCAGTTGAATAGAGAAATTGTGCAATCATCTCTTTTCTTTCTCCAAGAACTGTTTGTTTATTCATCAATTCTGGTTAGTTGGGCTCCTTTACTCCTTAACAATTGCCTCTGGTTATTAACCTTTTTTAGTTGGAATTTCCAGCTCAAAGTACAAAGGGCTATTCTGCTTAAAATCTGCTCACTGTTGAGTTAATAAACTTCTCTTAAATGTATATACTACTTCTAGTAAGTAAAACTTATTCATAACATAAACTTTACTGTGAGTTACCTTAGCTTGACACTTGCCCTCAGTACTTTGAAATGGATTATACTGACAGAGTTAGAATTGTGATTTCAAAACATGACTAGGGAATAAAAATAGATGTAGAATCAGAAGACCATTGGGTTAGTCCAGGGTGGTGTAGGAAAGTAGAAAAAAGAGTGCTTAGGATAATTTTCTGCTAAGGAAGCTTGGTGGCAACATCCTTTCCTAGAGCCCTAACTTGCCTTCAGTATCTCAGGTTTCTGATACCAGAGAGAACTTTCTTAATCCCTAGGGATTATATCACTTAAACAAGACAATTTTTTAAAACAAAACTTCATAAATATTATGGAATAGTTATGTAAACACATTTCATCAAATGGAACATTTTTGTTGAAAAATTTAGGTTAGCAAGCATGACCTTTGGATTGTTTTGAAAAAACTAGGACATGAAGGAATCAGCTAAAATTTTAACCTCTTGTTTTTGTAGCTTTAATTCATTGAGAAAGCCTTTTTAGCAGTCTTGTTCCTATGTAATATATTGATACATTGCTATTTAGTAGAGTGGATAACCTTTTGAATAAATTGCATGAATTTGCTCTCCTTAGTCTGACTTTGAAATTTTATTTAATCCGGCTGGCACTGTGGCTCAATAGGCTAATCCTCCGCCTTGCGGCGCTGGCACACGGGGTTCTAGTCCCGGTTGGGGCGCCAGATTCTGTCCCAGTTGCCCCTCTTCCAGGCCAGCTCTCTGCTGTGGCCCGGGAGTGCAGTGGAGGATGGCCCAAGTGCTTGGGCCCTGCAGCCCATGGGAGACCAGGAGAAGCACCTGGCTCCTGCCTTCGGATCAGTTCAGTGCGCCGGCTGCAGCGTGCTGGCTGTGGCGGCCATTGGAGGGTGAACCAACGGCAAAGGAAGACCTTTCTCTCTGTCTCTCTCTCTCTCTCACTGTCCACTCTGCCTGTCAAAAAAAAAAAAAAAGAAATTTTATTTAATCTCTCCAGTCATTGTTGGAAATTAATCTGTTTTTTTGATTTCTGTTATGTTCGCTAAGTTTATAAAAAAAAAATCCCATCTTAATGCAGATTTGTACATCAAGACTTATTTAGTGTGTTAAAAGAATATGATGGAGGTGCATATTATAACTTCAGTAATAATTTTAATCTTGTTATTTAAAAGTCACTGCCAAGAAATGTCTTTGAGCATAGCTTATATTTATTTGTATTTAGTTTAAATGAATTTTTAAGATATGATTTTTTAAATCAATTACTAATTTCAAGTTAATTATCAGTTTAGTTGCATGGAATAACATTTAATTACTCTTTTTCATCAGATTCTGCTGTGCTCTTCCAGTAGTGGTCATTATGATTCTGTATATTCCAAACAGTTTCAGTCAAGTGCAGCTGTTTGTCAGGGTATGTGAAAGCTTTATTAATATTTGGATGTAATTTCAGATGATATGTTGCCAGTCTTTAAATTGAAGTACTGACCATAAAGAATCCCCTTTGAAACCTTGTGGATGCTGATTAAATTTGCATGCTGGTCTTTGGCTTTTTTCACATTGAAATGAAAAACATCTTGTTTTGACAGTTGAACTTTTGGCCATTTTTTTCCTTCAGCTGTATTGTATGAAATTCTCTATAAAGATGTGTTTGTTGTGGATGAACAAGTTTTGAAAACTGCAGTTGAATTGTTTCGAAGTAATTCCAGGAAGAACAGAAACAATGCTCTGACTGCAAGTGATGATGCCCATGTCGATTACAAGAATTCAACTCAGGATAGGTAATAAAGGGAAAGGGGATAACAACTACATGACAATTATGTTTCTGTGCATCATCATTTGAAAGTGGAAGGGGCCTGGCAAGTTTATGACTTAACTGACATATACATACATGTGTGGTAGAGATACATATTTTTAAATAAGGAAGAGAAAATTTACTAAAAATGTTTTTTAAAGATTTTATATATTTACTTGAAAGGCAGAGTGACAGGAAGATGGGAAAACAGAGATCCTCCATCTGCTGGCATAACTCCCCAAATGTCGGTGATAACCAAGGCTGGGCAAGGACTAATCTAGGAGCAGATGTCTCTTGATGATGATAGGGACCCAAGTACTTAGGCCATCATCAGCTGCCTTCTCAGCTGCATTAGCAGAAAGCTGAATTGTAAGGGGGTAGCTGGGACTCCCAACTGTCACTCCTATATGGGATGCAGACACCAGAAGAGGTGGCTTAACTTGCTGTGCCACAGTGCTCACCCTTCCCCCCAAAATTTGTTATATTGTGAAGTACTCATACTTCAGGGATTCTGTTCAAGTCACAATCCATTTTTTTAATTTTAAAATATATTTTTGAGATAACATTTTAAATTTACTTTATAGTTAAAAGCATATTGGCTCCACTAAATAAAAAATTCAACAAATAAAAAGACCATAGTGCAACAGAAAAAGTCAAGAGCTATACATAGTCAGAGAATAAGATGTTCAACTTCACTCAATAAAGTAAGTGTTAAAATAGTCACAAAATCATTAAAACTATAGTAGTATATAATTCGTATCAATTTGTTTGACAAATACTGAAAACCAAGTTTGACAAAACACTGTTTGTAGTAATGCTGATGCACTTGGGCATTTCATTTTTTTTTTTAATTTTAGCTCCCACATATAAGGGAGATCATGCAGTATTTGTCTTTTTGGGTCTGGCTTATTTCACTCAACATGATGTCTTCCAATTCTAAACATTTTGCTGCAAATGATAGAATTTAATTATTTTTAATAGCTGGATCATATTCCACTGTGTGTGTGTAAGTTTATGACTTAGATTCTGTGTACATACATACATATACATGTATATGTGTACACACTCAAAACACACATTATCATTGCATTTGATGATGGACACTTTGGCTGATTCCATAGTTTGGCTGTTGTGAACAGTGCTGTTATAAACGTGGTGCACATACCTTTTTGATACAGTGTATTCACATCTTTTGTGTATATACCCAGTAGTGGGATTCCTGGATCTGTGGAACATCTATTTTAAAAGAAATCTCCATATTGTTCCACAATAACTGCACTAATTTACATTCCCACCGACAGTGTAAAAATTAGTTCCCTTTTTTCCATGTCCTTGCCAGCATGTGTTGCTGTCTTTTGTATAATAGCCATCAGACAGGGGTGAAGTGATATCTCATTATGATTTTGATTTGCAGTTTCCTGATAGCTAGGGATATTGAGCACTAATTCATATATTTGTTGGCTGTTTGTATTTCTTCTTTTGAGAACTGTATTCAGACCCTTTGTCCATTCCATAACTGGAGTGGTGGTTTTTTTGTTGTTGGGTTTTTTGTTGCTGATACATCTGGATATGTATCGTTTATTGGATAAGTAGCTTGCAAATATTTTCTCCCATTCTGTCTATCTAATCCCATGATTCTCAAACTTTAATTGAATTCAAATTACTCAGAATGCTTCTTAGAAAGGCAAATTCCTGGGCCTACTTTCACAAAATATGAGGTTAGGATGAGAGCATAAATCTATTTTTAAAGTATTTATTTACAAAGTTCATTATATTCTACTGTAAACCCTTTTGGATTATTTGGTTTACTTAATGGCTTGGTTGTGTATCTTAAGAAAATGGGTCCAGGCATAGATTATTTTTTTGTGAATCAGATCTCAAATCTTATTTCTAAACTTTGTATTCCAGTGTAATCTTGAAACAGACTCTGCATTTCCATATCATACACTAATCCTTGCATGGTTTTCTTGTCTTCTTGCACTCTTTACTGTGATGTTACAATGATCACTTACATTTTACCGTATCTAGTTCTTCTCTTGGGTGAGGTTCTTCAATTATTCTGCAACATTTATAGGCAGCTTCGGTCAGCATATTTATGCCTACAACCACTTCTTTGTTTTTTAGAGCATTAATTGTAAAATCATTTTTGGTTAAAGATCATGATCATTGAAATTTTTCCCCAATATATTGGAGATAAACTCATTGAATACAATAAAAAGCAATTAGTAAAAATAAGAGAAATAAAGATGTGACAATACAAGATCATTTGCATTATTACTACTTTCTATAGTTAAACAATGGAAATAAGGTGCTATAAAATTTATAAACACTCTGTCAGTTTCTTGTCATAGACTAGTAGGTTACAGCTCTGAGGCTGTCATCAGTAGACTACATTTTGAGATCAATGGACTAGAAGAGATGGAAAGCCATAGACACATCTCCCTGAATAATTCATATTAAAATATTTTTAAAAGGTTATTTTTACATTAAAAGATGTTGGCACAATGGGGCTGACATTGTACCACACTGGGTCAAGCTGCTGTTTGTGACCATGGCATCCCATATTGTAATATTGGTTCAAGTCCCAGCTGCTCTGCTTTTGATGTGGCTTCCTACTAATGTGCCTGCAAAGGCAGTGAAAGATGACCAGGTACTTGAGTCTTCAATACCCATGTAGGAGTCCAGGGTGGATTTCCTAACTTCCTGGATTCAGCCTGGTCCAGACCTAGATGTTGAGGCTGTTTGGGTAATGAGACAGTAAATGGAAGCTCTCTCCCTCTCTGTCTCTGAGTGTGTGTGTGTGTGTGTGTGTGTGTGTGTGTCTGCCTTTCAAATAAATAATTTTTTGTCTTTTTAAAAATTATATAACAGGAAGTTTCACATATTTCAAATATGCAGCATTTTAAAGATTTATTTTTTTATTTAAGAGGCAGAGTTACAAAGAGAGAGAAAGATAAGGAGAAACAGGTCTTCCATCCCCCTGGTTCACTCCCCAGATGGCCACAACCGCTGGGGCTGAGCTAGGCTGAAGCCAGAAGCTTCCTCCAGGGCTCCCACTTGGGCTCAAGAGCCCAAGCACTTGGGCCATTGTCTGCTGCTTTCCCAGCTGCATTAGCAGGAAGCTGGATCAGAAGTGGAGCAGCCAGGACTCAAGCCCCAGTGTCCATATGGGATGCCAGTGCTGCAGGCAACAGCTTGACCCACTACACCATATATGCATTTTTAAGAGCACAGTGATAACTGGATTGCTTGCTTTGTTGTTGTTGAATTTAAGAAGTGGGCAAAGGACTTAGACACATTTTTCAAGAGAGGAAATTCAAATGGCCAACAGACACTTGAAAAAAATGCTCAGGATCATTAGCCATTAGGGAAATACAAATCAAAACCACATGAGGTTTCAGCTCACTCTTATTAGAATGGCTCTCATACAGAAATTAAGATACCTCAGAAATCTGAAGAAAGACCTACCATGTGACTGAGCCATCTCACTTCTGGGAATTTACCCAAACCAAAAGAAGTCAGTTATCTGGAGGCCAACACTGTGGCATAGCAGGTAAAGCTGCTACCTGCAGTGCTGGCATCCCATATGGGTACCGGTTTGAGTCCCGGCTGCTCCACTTCTGATCCCATTCTCTGCTATGGCCTGGGAAAGCAGTGGAGGATGGCACAAGTCCTTGGGCCTCTGCACCTACATGGGAAACCCAGAAGAGACTCCTGGCTCCTGACTTCGGATTGGTGCAGCTGCAGCCATTGGTAGCCAGTTGGGGAGTGAACCAGTGGATGGAAGAACTCTCTGTCTCTGCCTCTTTGTGTAACTCTCCCTTTCAAATAAATAAATCTTTAAAAAGTTCTCTATACCCCCATGTTCATTGCAACACAATTGACAATAGCTAAGATATGGAATCAACCCAGATGTCCATCAACTCTTGACTGGATAAAGAATTTGATACATATACATTGTGGGGTAGTACTCAATTGTTAAAAAAAAAAAAAAGAAATCCTGTCTTTTGCAATAAAATGGATACAACTGTAAACCATTATTCTTAGTGAAATAAGCCAGTCCCAAAAACACAGGTACCATATGTTTTCCCTGGTCCAGGTAACTAATACAGTACCTAAAATGTAATGTATTGGAGTGAAATGGACATTTTGAGATTTGATGATTGTTTGCAGTTCTTGTCTATTCTGTTGAAGAACTGTTTTTTTTTTCCTTCATACTGTTTGTTGAACTCTTACACTTTGTGTAGAGTTAACTTGATGATCATTAAGTAAACAAAGTAGATCTTTGTAAAAAATTAAGAGTGGTAATAAAGGAGGATGAAGAGGAGTTGGGAGAATGGGCGGGGGGGGGGGGGTGGATGGGAAATATTACTGTGTTCCTAAATCTGTATATATGAAATACATGAAACTTGTATAACTTAAATTTTTTTAAAGAACATAATACTTCCTAGTCTCCTAAACTTTCACCCTCTGTCCTCCTTCCGTTTTTATTTTTCTTTCAGTTTTTGCAGTGACATACTTTGTTTACCTTATAATCACAAGCTTAATTCCCACTAAATAAAGTATTTAACAAGTAGTAAGTAGAAATACCACTCTTCCTCATGAGTATAGATAAGGCTATAAAGAATAATGAAATCTCAAAAATGTCAATTTTTTACTGATAAACCTTCAGTAAAATTAAATGAATAAATTCTATATGTGTATGTCTGAAGACCCATAATCTCATAATTCTTTAGAGTTCTTAAAATGCACAACTTTGATCATTATTCTAACATTTTCACAGGGAAAAACAACTTTTGTATACATGTTTTATGAGATCATTCTACTTTGCATGTGATTTTTAGGGAGAAATCATAACTAAAGAAAAACTCATGTGTTTCTGCGGGAAAAACCTGTTGGAGTGATGGTTGTTCACAAATTCTGCTTTTAGTACTCATGTCCTTCTGCTGAAAACATCTTACCAATAATTGAAAAATCGGAAATATTTTAGGAACATACTTTTATGTTTTTAACCAAGCAGATTTTTTAAATAAACACAAAGCCTATACAAAAAAAAAATTTACTTGAAGCACACACACTCACACTTACACAGATATCAGTTGATTAGTTTCCAACCTTCTGGTTCACTCCTCCAATGACTGCAATAGCCAGGTCTAGGTCAGAACAAAGTCAGGAGCCAGGAACTCCATCCTGTCTTCCTGTATGCATGACAGGGGCCCAAGCCCTTTAGCCATCATCTGTTACCTTCCTGGGCATATCACCAGGAAACAGAGCAACTGGAACACAACCTGGCATTCTGATATGGCGTGCCAGTGTCACAAGTGGTGAATTAACCTTTGTACCGCAGTGCCCACACCAGAAATCTGTGTTTTTAGAGAAGTACCTTCAAGTGTTCTATGTGGACCCATACTTCGGAGGGTGGGGGGTGGGAAGCAATTCTCAACCAGCACCATCTTTCTGTTGCTGATAACAGGTAGAGTGGTTGCTTGAGATACACACCTAGCTAGTAGAACATCTCAGGATAACAGTGTTTGAGGAGCTTTGAATGTTGCCTTTTGTATGCTCTGGGTATATACATTGTGTGTATCTGTGGATGCAAATGATATTTAATAGATCTAATCAGAAACTGGGTTTGAGGTAGTAAAGGGGGTATTATATCTTGTCCTGTTTCTCGGTTCTGTCTGGAAATTCAGATAGGTTTGGTGCTAGTCAAGTTCTCTTTCGATTTTTGTCCTACAGCTCTATTTCTTGGATATTTAATGCATGCATTTTTTTTTGTAAAAGAGGGTTTTTGAAAATTTATTTGACTACAGGGAGTAGCAACCATGTCTCAGGGTAAACATTGCTTTATTTTTTTAAATTTATTTATTTGACAGGTAGAGTTATAGACAGAGAGACAGAAAGGTCTTCCTTCTGTTGGTTCACTCCCCAAATAGCTGCTACGGCCGGCGCTGTGCTGATCCGAAGCCAGGAGCCAGGAGCTTCTTCCTGGTCTCCCCATTGGTGCAGGGGCCCAAGCACTGGAGCCATCCTCCACTGCCCTCCCGGGCCACAGAGAGCTGGACTGGAAGAGGAGCAGCTGGGACTAGAACCCAGCGCCCATATGCGATGCTGGCGCCGCAGGCGGAGGATTAACCAAGTGAGCCACAGCGCCACCCCAAACATTGCTTTATTCTTCACTGATTGTCTTAAAGACTTCAGGCTTAAGGAAGCTAGTAGTAAGAAAACAATATGTATTAATTGTCTACTGCTGCATAACAATATTACCACAACTTGACATTTAACTCACAATTTATATGGGTTTGCAATCTGGGCATGACTTAGCTTTTGATGATGGACTCCTAAGACCATAATGAGGGTGTTGACCAAGTCCTTATCTGGAGTGTGGTGTAGTAGGCTAAACCTCTTTCTCCATGCTGGCATCCCATATGGATACCAGTTCTAGTCCCAACTGCTCCTCTTTTGATCCATCTCTCTGCTTATGGCATAGGAAAGCAGTAGAACATGGCCCAAGTGCTTGGGCGCCTGAATTTACGTGGGGAGACCCAGAAGAAGCTCGTGACTTCAGATCAGCCTAGCTTCAGCTGTTGTGGTCATTTGGGGAATGAACCAGCAGATGGAAAACCTTTCTGTCTCTCCCTCTAACTCTGCTTCAAATAAATAATCTTTAAAAAATAATCAAATACTTTCTTAAAAGATTTATTTATTTGAAAGGTAGAGTTACAAGGAGAGAGGAAGAAACAGAGGGAGAGATGTTCCATCTGCTGTTCTCTCCTCTAAAGTGGCTGTAATGACTGAAGGAAGCTAGGCCAGGCTGAAGGCAGGAGCCAGGAACTTCATCCAGGTCTCCCACATAGGTGCAAGGGCCCAAGCATGTGGACTATCTTTCACTGCTTTCCCAGGCACATTAATAGGGAGCGAAATTAGAAGTGGAGCAGCCAGGACTTGAACCGTTGCCTATATGTGATGCCAGCATTGCAGGTAGCAGCTCAGCCTACTGTGCCACAAGGCTGGCACTGGACTTTTTTTTTAAGATTTTATTTTTTTTTTTGAAAGAGTTACAATGAGAGAGCAGTCTTACATCCACTGATGGACTTTCCAGATGGTCACAATGGCCAGCACTGGGTGAGGCCAAAGCCAGGAGCTTCATCTGGGTCTCACATGTAGATGGCAGAGGTCCAAACACTTGAGCAATCTTCCACTGCTTTTCCCAGGCCGTTATCAGGGAGCTGGATTGGGAGTAGAGCAGCCAGAACACAAACCAGCGCCCATATGGAATGCTAGCATTGCAGGTGGCAGCTTTACTCACCACACCACCGTGCCAGCCCCTATCTAGAGTTTTGGCTGAGGAAAGATCTTCTTTACTTGGTTCTTGGCAGTGTTCATTCCTTCCAGCTGTTGGACTGAGTGCTTCCATCTTTTTGCTAGTAGTTAGCCAGAGGTAACTGTCATCACCTTGAAACATTGGTGGATATGGCTGTTTGCTTCCTTATAGGGCAGCAGAGGGGAGAGAGACCAGTAATATGGGTACTGCATTCTTATGTAATGTAATCACATGCATTCTATTGATTAGAAGCAAACTCAAGGAGAGGGGAATCACAGAGGTGTGAACACCTGAAGGCTTCATCCTAAGTGTATCTTCATAGGAGGCATAAAATATAGGAGATAATATGCTTGGTATACTAGCATTATAGCACACACTTAAGTAAAGGGAGCAAATATTGGGATAAAGTATTTGCTTCACTTTGGGAACTGAGCTACTTTACCACTAGGTGGTGGTATAGTCATTAGACTTAAGTAACTATAGTAACATTAAGTAATATTTATATGAAGCTCTTTGCTCTTAATCTTTCTAATTAGGACTGAAGAGTGGGGTGCCTGCTGCAATGTTGAAAGTATACCAGAGGGCTACAATCAAGGGACAGAAGAATCAAAGGTCTGATATTTTCTATGGAAAAGAATTTTTATACTCTTGGCTTAGAATATCTTGACTTAAACTAATTAAGGTCACATGGTCCATTCTAACCGTATGGAACTTAGGAAGAGTTGGTCATGTTTTCCTTTGTGGATACTGAAAATGTAAACCATGTGTTTAATTTCCTCCAAATTCTTATACTTGTGAAATTTTAGATTTTTCAAAGCAAACTCAGGACACTCATGAAATTTCAGAAGCTGTTCTCAAAGTAGTACACCAACACGGTATTTAGTTCATAGTTAATCTTGTGATGCTTTGATCATTTTTTCCATGTAAGAATATAATGCTTATCTCTATTCTAATCAAAGAAACTAGATGATGATCCTGGTCTATTAAAGTTGGAGAAATAAGAGCAATTTTATCATCTCAACTGCCTAAGATCAAGAGGGCCTTCAGTTGCAGCCTACCTATATAGGGCAAATACTAATATAGCAATCTATGTATACCCCAAGTGCTATTAATTTTGGAATAATACTGAATATGGTTAAATTCTAAGAAAGCAGAAAAAGATGGTAGTTTGTTTGGAAATTGTAACAATTTCACCAAAATAAAGTAAACCTTTCTGATATTTTCAAGTGATTTTAAGGTTTATACTTGTACCTCCGTGTGTATATCAAGATGACACTTGAAAAATAGAGTTGTTAATTTTCCTAGGTGTTATTTCCCTTCTGCTATCTAAATGCTTTTAAATTATTTGCATTTTACTTCTTTAGTTTCCTGATTTTTAAAATACACAGTAAAATTTGTGCTATTATTTTAATAAAGAAAGATAAGGGAGATAGGAAGACAAGAACCTTAATTCTTCCTTATTCAAAGAAGAAATATTCAAGCTAAGGATGGTGAGTTTGCAGCATGATTATTTTTCTTTTAGTCTCCAGAAAATCCATCAAAGATGCTCTTCCCCTATAAGGTGCTCAAAGCCCTGGATCCAGAAATCTATCGTAATGTAGAATTTGATGTTTGGTTGGACAGCAGAAAAGGTAATAAAATATCACCAAGGTACTTGTGAATCTTGACAGAGCCAGGAGAAGTTTCTCATAAGACATGTTGACAACATATTGTTGTCAAAACCAGTCTAGTACTTTTATTACTCAAGATATGATTTAAAGTTGGGAGGAAGCAAATAGGTTTAGAAATGGGGAGGAATCGTTTAGAATCTAATGCTTATCTGGGACTTCTTAAAGTATTAAGATTACTCTTAACTGATAAGTGAATAGGTCAGACCCATTAACCAAATTGACCTACAACCTATTTTTGTGTGGTCTAAGAGCTTAGAAGGGTTACTTTTAAATGACATAAAAAATAAAAGAACAGTATATTGTGACACAGAAATTATATAAAATTCAAATTTCATTGTTTATAAATAAAATGTTTTGTTAACTTGAAAGAGAAACAGATCTCCCCTCTGCTTATTCACTCTGCAGATACTTATAACAGTTGGGGCTGGGCAGAGCTGGGAACTCAATTCAGGTCTCCCACATGGATGCCAGGGACTCAACTACTTCAGCCATCACTTGTTGACTCCCAGGCTCAGGGATCAGGAGTGGAACCAGGACTTGAATCCAGGCACTCTGACATGGGATGTGGGTATTCCAAGCAGTATCTTAATCACTATGCTGAATGCTGCCCCTAAAGTTTTATGGTAGAGTTGAATAGTTCTGACAATTTCTTAATCTCTGGCTCATTACATAAAAAGCTTGCTAACCCTTGAAATAGATAATTGTCTACTTCTTATAAGGTAACTAAATTGATCAAACTATACCTTAAAGTACTGCTTCCAAGTTAATCCTTTAGGGTTTCACAGTAATCTTCTTGAACTTCAGCGTACCTAGACATAATCTAGAAGGTGTTAAGACCTCGTGTTGGTAATTTTAAAAGTCTGCTTTAAAGAAACTGTATAGTGGCTGGAGTTATGGGACTGTGAGTTAAACTGCCACTGCCTTCAATGCCAGTATCCCGTATGGGTGCCAATTCCAGTCCTGGCTGTTCCACTTCAAATACAGATCACTGCTAATACCCCTGGGAAAAAATCAGAAGATGGCCCAAGGGTTTGGGGCCCTGCCACTCACATGAGAGACCCTAATGAAGCTCCTGGTTTCAGCCTGGCTCAGCCCTGGTCACAGCAGTCATTTGGGGAGTGACCCGGCAGATAAATTGATGGATCTCGTTTTCTCTCTTCCTCTCTCTCTCTCTCTCTCCCCCTTTCAAATTAATCTTTGAAATAAAAAGGAGCTGTATAATGTTACTTTTAAATTGTACCTTAATTAATGTTGGATGAACTGTAAGATTATATCTGAATTTCTAATTATTTATATTTTAAAGTACAAAACTGTTCTTGTAAGTCACTTTATATTGACCACAGAAATAACATCTGAAGAGTGATAGAATGGCCCTTTGAGAGTTCCCCACCCCAAATTTTAATTTATAGTGGTAGCATTGTCAAATGCACTATGGTAAAAATAAATTAGGAAATTAAGTGATGTAACATAGGAATGTTAACCAATTTAGTTGAGTTTCAATCTTTGTTTTATTTCAAATAGAACTTCAAAAATCTAATTACATGGAATATGCTGGGAGGCAGTACTATTTGGGAGACAAGTGCCAGGTTAGTTCTTTTAAAGAATCGATGTTTGTATTAAATTTTAACAACAAACTTCTGTGGTTTGATATAACTCTTTCATTATGTACAACCTCCATTGTCCCAGACAGGCAGTGTTGTTATCAATTACTTTACAGAGTAAATACTGAACTCCCTTTGGAGGAGAGTGATATTTTTGTTTGATAGAAACCAGATCCGTCAATAGACTTGAGACTAGAAGCATTCTTACTATCTCTTCCCTCTTTCAGGTTCGCTTGGAATCAAGTGGAAGATACTATAATGCTCATATTCAGGAAGTTGGAAATGAAAACAATTCTGTAACAGTCTTCATTGAAGAATTGGCAGAAAAGTAAGAGTATAACAATGTGTTGAATTACTAAAATCTTTGGATCCTGATAGCTTTTCATAATATTAGCTTGAGAATAGGATGCTAGTAAGAAACCAGAGTTATATTTGGTACTTGCCTAAGATGTCATCTTGAATTACAAAAAAGCATATGTTGAAGTAGGAAATAACAGCATAAGTACCACTTATGTATAAAAGTTTCCAAATCTTAGGTACTAACCAACTCATGAGAAAGATTAAATTAAGTACAAGAAAATTATGGTTGAAAACCGTTCATAGTAATTGGAAAGGAGTTTTGCCAACTGAGCCTCTGCCAATATCAAGATAAGCTAGACTAGTCCTTCTGAAACTACCATATACTAGAATTACCTAGAAAGCTTATGAAAACGCAGATTGGTAAGCCCAATCCCCAGTGTTTCTGATTCAGTAAGTCTGGAGTAGTATCTAAGTATTTGAACTTCTAACATATTTCCAGGTGATGCTAATGCAGTTGGCTCACTTTAAGAACCATTAATTGAGGCTACATTGTCCTAACAATCAAAGAAATTTCAGCAGTTTAAAACCAGAAAGGTAATTTCTGTCTCTTTTAGCATGTCCATAGTGGGTCCAATGGTGGCTCTCCTGGTATGTGCTTCTGTAAGCACAGGTAAAGAAAGAAATGAGAGTGACAAACCAGCTGCTGATCCATAAAACTTCTCATACATTACTGACCAAAGTTTTATCTAGTGAAGTCTGATGTCAGTGGGGTTGTGACATAAAATCCTTCTGTAACGCTGGTGCCGTGGCTCACTAGGCTAATCCTCCACCTTGTGGCGCTGGCACACCGGGTTCTAGTCCTGGTCGGGGCGCCGGAGTCTGTCCCAGTTGCCCCTCTTCCAGGCCAGCTCTCTGCTGTGGCCCGGGAGTGCAGTGGAGGATGGCCCAAGTGCTTGGGCCTTGCACCCCATGGGAGACCAGGAGAAGCACCTGGCTCCTGCCATCGGATCAGCGCGGTGCACTGGCCGCAGCGCACTGGCCGCGGCGGCCATTGGAGGGTGAACCAACGGCAATAGGAAGACCTTTCTCTCTGTCTCTCTCTCTCTCTCACTGTCCACTCTGCCTGTCAAAAAAATCCTTCTCTAAGAAGGGGCAGCAAATGTTTGTGAACTAATATAGTCTACCACAGTCTTCTGGATATAAGATACAAGCTACACACATTTTGAAGCTTTACAAACTAGTCTTAGGTTTTCTAACCTAAAAGAAAAGAAAAAAAAATGAACTAGGAAAGCTAATGTCAGTAAGTTTAAATAGAATACACTTTAAAATGTAGCAGGAGGTTTAAACTATGCATATTGAATGAGAGTTAAGTCTGAGTTACAGTGGCTTCATGGTGGTACTTCTAATTTTAAGGCATGTTGTTCCGCTGGCTAACCTAAAAGCAGTTACCCAAGTGCCACCTGTTCCTGCCTGGAATGCTATGCCCAGTCGGAAAGGAAGAGGTTACCAGAAAATGCCTGGGGGCTATGTTCCAGAAATGGGTTTGTATACTAAAGGCTTTTATTTTTCCTTTCTTTTCAACCTTTTACTTATGTTGTAGGGTTTTTTTATTTATTTATTTATTTATTCTAGGGTAAAGTTTCTCAGCCTTGGCACTATGGACATTTTGGGATGGATTAATACTTCACTGTGAGGTGATTCGAAGCATCCCTGGCTTCTACACACTAGATGTCAGTAGCACATTCTGCCTCTGCTTATGACAACCAGAAATGTCTCCAGACATTGCCAAATATACCTTGAGGGAGGAAGGGGAAAAATTTTTCTTGGTTGAAAACCACTGTTCTAGGAAACTTTGTGTAAACTTAAGCTGGTGTACATTTTAGACTGTAAAACTTGAGGGGGAAATTTCTCAAAGAACTAAGAAAGTACTTTCTAAGAAGCAGCCAAAAATGCTAATTTCTTTTTTTTTAAAGATTTATTTCTTTATTTAAAAGTCAGAGTTACACAGAGAGGAAAGGAGAGGCAGAGAAAGAGAGATGTTCTATCCATTGCTTCACTCCCCAATTGGCTGCACCAATTTGAAGCCAGGAACCAGGAGTTTCTTCTGGGTCTCCCACGTGGGTGCAAGGGGCCCAAGTAACTTGAGCCATCTTCAACTGTTTCCCAGGTCATAGCAGAGAGCTGGATAGGAAATGGAGCAGCCAGGACTCGAACCGGCACCCATATGAGATGCTAGCACTGCAGACGGCGGGCGGCTTTACCTGCTATGCCGCAGTGCCGGCCCCAGCATAATTTCTTGTAAAATAGTGATGTAGGTGACTGGATGACTTAATATTTTGAATTCAGTGCTGCCTATAAAGTAACACTGAACTACTCATTGGTATAGAAATTATCTGCTGGTTTTGCCATTCTAAATGGAAGACTTAGTATAACCTTGAAAAATACAAAAATTTTCTCCCTATATTTGATCTATTCCTGATTAAAGCTACTGAAACTTTAAGGCAGCATGGGGGTTAGGGGATGCTGGATGTATTGCTTTTGCTATGAAGCT
Source organism: Sylvilagus floridanus (assembly GCA_949820135.1). NCBI lineage: Eukaryota > Metazoa > Chordata > Mammalia > Lagomorpha > Leporidae > Sylvilagus > Sylvilagus floridanus. The sequence goes on from OX463223.1 coordinate 49,929,981, forward strand.
TATTTGGTCCTTCTTTGTATGCCTGAAAGCTATGGTAGAGATGGACATGAAGCAGCGGAAGAAAATATTCAAGAAAGTTCGAGGAAAAGAGGTTTATATGACAATGGCTTACAGCAGAGGAGACCCCCTCTTTCCGGCCAGACTTCAGCATAGCATGCATTATGGGCATGAGCCTCCATTGCACTACTCACAGGCAGCTGGCAATGTTATGCCTAATGAACATTTTCATCCTCAATATTCATCTCAAAGACAAGGTCGGGGATGTGGGATGCCTAGGTAAGACTTTCAAGATAACATATGTCCTGTTTAGGTCTTAGAATTTTCTAATTCCTGCATGGAATTATAGTAGAATTGAAAAAAAAAATCTAAATAATTCTCTGCCTAAAGAGAGCATAGAAGATAGAACTTCCATACAGTTAAATTATTGTCAAATGAAGCTGTTGCCATTTTTGTATCTCATAGTCTAGGGAAAGGTAAAGCTGTTGAAGAGAAGCTAGAAGATAAAGTGTCATGAAGATGAATGTCCATGAGATACATGCCACTGTATCCATTAGTGATGGATAGGCCTTATGCCAGTATGTTGGAAAGAACAAATCTTGTTAGTTGGATGTTTTTAGAAAGGTGTTTTACTTCTACTTAATTTCAACAATGACTACTCAGGCATAAGTGAATAAAGAGTTCTATTTTTCCTTTCTGTTTATTCTTAGGGATTCATCTCACTTTATCAACAGGCAAAACATGCCAGGCCCTAAAGTTGGTTTTTATTCTGGCCCAGGAAAAAGGTGCTGCCAGAATTATGATAACTTCTCCTATAGATCTCGGTAAGTATTTTAAAAGAGTTGGAAGTCAGAAAAAAATAAATGGTGAGGTCTGGTTTCGTTGCTGAGCAATGCTAATATAGACTAAAAAGTGTTAACTTCAGATGTTTGAAGTGTTACTTAGAAATGGGAAACAAGTTACTGCCATATTTTCTCATTTTTCCTTTTTCATTCTCTAAACTACTTAAGCTCCTTTAGACGTAGTCACCGCCAGATGCATTGTATGAATAAGAACTTCCAATATGGCTTTGTCCCAGAAAACGGACAGATGCCCAGGAGCTTGGAAGAAACTGTTACTTTTTATGAAGTGGAAGAAGGGGGCGAGACTGCTTATCCAGCTTTACCTGTAAGTGGTCAAAGCTTTATTCAAAAAGCTGTTTACTTTTTTTTTCTTTATAAGTAAAGACAATGTGGATAAATTTTAGCTTTTTGTATGAGCAACCAAATAAAGACTTTTCTGAAGAATACGAGTTTTCATCTTAGAGCTTTCAAAGAGAAAAACTTTTTAAGCTGTTTGTAGAGAATGGGCTAGAAGTAGACAAATAATCTTATATATATGCATATACATAGAGACATATATACATGTATGTATACAGTAATGTTTTCTATTGATCATTAATTTTAAAATACACTTAAAACATGTACTTATAGAATTCTCTGACAATAGCAATTCACTTTGTTACTAATTGCCTTTCAGAATATCCTCTTTTCTGATTATACAAAGAATACACTTGTGTTTCTTTTTGATACAGAATCATGGAGGTCCCTCTACAATGGTTTCTGCTAATTCAGGATACTGTGTTGCAAGGCGAGGACATAGTACAGGCAAACAGCCTTTGAATTCAGAAGAGAATAATGGTCAGGGTGATAGTGGTGAGTCAATGTTCAATGTTTTTTAAAAGAGGATTCTTAGGATATTAGCACATCAGGGTTGTGAAGTAGACCAAAAATTTGGGTCTAGGGTCTTGTCTTTGTTCTAGTAGTTTATTTTGGAAATATTTTAAGGCTTTGTCCCAGAACCTGCTGGAGTTTGGAAGGTGTCCTCGTAATTCTCAGAAGGACAGGCTTTTATTTCAGTAGGCCATTATATTGTTATAACTAATTTCTAGGTCTTTACATTGGACTTTGGTGAGATATCAGGATGGAAAACCTGTTTCTTATTAGTAAGGTACTATTCATAGTTCCCCTTAGCATTTGTTTAACTACTTTGACCTTTTCATATGACCAGCTTTTATTTTACAAGACTGCTATGGAATGTCTCCTCACCCACAGTTTAATTGACCTATACACAGTACTATTTATTGAATCCTATGTGCCATCCATTTTAATAGGCTTATTTATACTTTAATATCATTATTTCTGTACTCTTTTAAGGAATGCAATATTCCTATTTTATCTGTAAGGAAATGTGAGATTCAAATGACATGGCCATGGTCATACTCTTGGTAAATGGTAGAGGTATGTTTATGTAACAACTTTATTAAGATACAACTTTTTACCTATTTAATGTATATAATTCAGTGTTTTTATTACATTCAGAATTGCATAGCCATCACCATAATTAATATTATAGCATTTTTATTACCCCAGAGAGAAACTTAGTGCCCATCAGCACCCATTCCCCACATCATGTAACCACCCCTGTTCCCAGCCGTTAGTAAACATCAGTATGTTTTCTATCTCTATGGATTTACTTATTCTGGTCTTTTTAAGATAGTATGAGGGTCTTCATAAAGCTCATGGAAAATGTGCATTATCTTTAGTTTTTTTTTTTTTCCATGAACTTTTCAAAGTAGTGGCTCTATGTGACTGCAGATATAGATTTTGGACTCAGGTGTATCTGACTTTAAAGCATATACACATACATACATATGCATATATGAATGCTTTTAACAGATTTCACATTGCCTCCTACTATGAGTATGCTTATTTTTTGCCATTTCACTAGAAAATGATACATGCCTACTGAAACTGTTCTGGAAGGTTGGGTGACATAAGGCAGTGTGAGACATTCTGAATGACTTGACTTCAGTATGTTTCTTGTTTTATAATATTCCTCCTTCTATCATGTAGAAAAAATACAGTAGATATTTCTAGGAACTTAATGAGGATCAAAAATACAGCACCAGTCCGATTTGTGAAAATGTTATGCACGTGTGTGTATGCATGTGCGTAAGGATGCTTCCTCTTTTTTTCTTTTCTTCTTATCCCTGTGGGTAACTTCAGATAAACTGCTCACCCATTGTGGCACATTTAAAGTGACCAGATCTTTGTTCTCACCTTCAGTTCAGACTGGTAGACTTTTATTTGGTAGAAAACTATCCTTACTCTGCATCTCAATAGTACAGAAATCTTAAAGTACTTCAATCTATTGAGCCTTCCTTTCAGGAAAAATGGTACTACATGTATTACTGGCATGAAACAGGCATAAAATATATAAGGCATAGCTTATTCCTTTATTATCCACCTCAGGAAACTGAGTTATACTAAGAATATGCTCAACATTTGAGTTGACTGTAATCTATACTATATGTCAAAAATTCTAAATTTTTTTCACTTTTGTTAACCCTACTCAAAACTCATATAAGCTAGATACTATTATCCATTTTACAGTGAAGAAATTGAGGTACAAATATTAAATAGCTTGCCTAAAGTCATGTAGCTAACTAAGATTCAAATCCAGGCAGTCCTAGCTCCAGGCCCTATGTACTGCTACACTGTACTGCCTCCCTGGAAACACTGAACACAGCTGGGTTTTTCACCTCTACCTGAACTCTTACAAGCTAAGAGAATTTTCAGGAGAAATTTGTGTTGTTTATTGCTGGTCTTTGGCTTCAGTATCTGTCAACAAGTATGAAAGCTCAAATGACTTCTAAGGATGTATGGAGTTTAGTTTTGAACATATAACCATAAAACTTAGGAAAAAAATTAAAAAGTGAAAAAAAAAACTTAGGAAAATCAAGTGCTGGCCATTTTGCTTTCTCAAGCTAATAAAACCTATATAAATATACTTCTGTCTTTTTTTTCTAGGGGTATATCATGAAGAATATCTTTATCCTTCAGGTCAGTGACATCTAGATATAATAACAATCATCACTATTTATGGAATTTCAAATGATAAAATAATGCTCATATTTTACTTTACTTTGCCTTTATTCTCTAGAGCCAGACTATGAAACTTCAGGTGTTTACAGCACAACTGCATCTACAGCAAACTTGGTAGGTACTTAGTAATGGCAAACACTGAGCCATATGTACTAGGGCACTATTCTAGGAGCTATGCATATAAATGTATTCAAATCAAATCCATGAGGCAATTAGTATCATTCTCATTTTGTAGATATAGAAATTAAATAACTCATTCAATATCATACTCAAATTCTGAAATTAGGGATTAATTTAGGGATATTTAATTTAATTAAGGGATATTCCTAATATTTGTTGTTAGTATAAGAGGAAATTCTAACATTGACAGTGATGATTTTTAGAGGATTTTATTATTTTTTATCAGTTAAAATGGAACATAAATCTCAGTCATTTAATACAGCAAAAGTTTGTTTCTTGGTTATGCTACATGTCCAGTAGAGGTCTACAAGGACTTAGTGACACATAGTGATGGGTGCTACATCTCTTCATTGCCAAAGTGGGTAATAAAAGTGGGTAAATGGTACACTGACTCCTATAGCTTCTATCAGAGGTGACACATGGCACTTTGTTTTCTATTGGCTAGAGCAGATCCACCTGAAAACTCTAATTTCTTTGCTCTTGGAAGGCAAAATGTTGACAGCATTAAGGACTACAGCATTGAACTAGTTCTCCCTCCATCCCACAGGCAAAATACTTGTTTCTACCCCCAGAAGAGACAGCCTAAAATTTCCATTCAGTGTAATCAAACTTAAAGCCCAGGATTTCTGGGTAATTTGTTAAACTCTTTATGTTGGATCCAGGTATGGCTCCTCTTTATGGTGAGGCCTAAAGCAAACGTTTTACCATGCCCACCTATATCCAGGCTTTAGTTACAAAGCAGGGGCTAAATTATTGCAATGAAAATCCCTAGAAAGGAAGAAAATGGTAGAAACATAGTTACTGTCCCATAGCAATTCTGAAATCTTCATAGGCAGACATTATGAACATCACCAACCAATAAATGGGGAACTATTCATTGGTTCATTGTTTCTGGTGTCTCTTGGTGGTTCCAAGGCTCTTCTTTCCTTGACCATATTTGAAATAAGCATTGGAGAATGATTATTCCCTGACAACTGAGAAGCTTTTTCAGCCTGCTTCTTACTGAAAATGGGGGCCTCAAGTGTTTTTTTAAGAGTCCTTTATTTTTTAAAATTTTTATTAATATAAAGAGAACTGATTTCATATATGCCATAGGTACAATTCTAGGAAGATAACCATACTTCTCTCCCTTCTCCAATCCCCCTCCTTTCTTCCTTTCTTTTTTCCTCTTTAATTTTTGCAGGAACATAATTTAGTCCACTGTGTAATCAGGCATAATGCACCACTAACCATAATGTTCAACAAGTAATTTAAAGAACACAGATCCAATTCCATATCCTTCTTCATGATAGCTCCACATTGTATTTGGTTACTTTAACCAATCAATTCTCAATTGCCAAATTCATGAACAAATTTGTTTTCAATGTTTAAAAAAATAAGATAGAAGTTTGTGGTTTTTTTTTTTAATAAAGTGCACAGTTCCCCTAGGCAGCTCATGTCAAGAGCCTCAGGTGGTCACTGACGTCATATATGAGTGTTAATTGTTAAATTAACAACGGGAGTCACTGAGTACTAACTCCCCATGCAGGACTTCTGTCCTCAATGAGTTGCATTTTTGAGAGTTAACTGTAAAACTGGTTCTCAAACTGTGTGTGTGTGTATGTGAGCAAATTGTTGAAATCTTTACTTAGTATAAAGTTGGTCTTCTGTGTACAAAATTAATTGAAAATAAATCTTAATGGAAAATGGGACTGGTAAGGGGAGAGGGAGTAGGAGGAAGGGTGAGAGCAAAGGTTGGAGGGTAGGTATGATGAGAAGAATAACTGTATTCCTAAAGTTTTACTTATGAAATTTGTATTCCTTAAAAAATAAATAAATAAAAAAAGACCACAGTTCCACAGGTGTATAAACAAGGGCTAGAAACAGTGATCAAATCACAAGATATTTGGTTCCTATACTTTTTTTGTATTCTGTGTTAACTACTACATATAAGCAAAAACATATTTGCTGGCTTATCTAAGCATAATAGTTTCTAGTTGCTTCCATTTTATTGCCAAAGATAGGACTTCATTCTTTTTTAAGACTGAGTAGTATTCCATAGTGTATATATACATTTTCTTTATCCATTCATCAGTTGATGGACATCTAGGTTGATTCCATGTCCTAGCTACTGGGAATTGATCCATAATAAACATGTAATAAATAACTCATATGCTGCTTTTATATCCTTTGGGTTAATTCTCAGAAGTGGGATGGCTGGGTCATATGAGAGAGCCATTTTCAGATTTCTGAGGAGTCTCCATAATGTCTTCCATAATGTTATACCAACAGTGTATTAGGGTACCTTTATCCCCACACTCTCCCCAGCACTTATTATTTTTTTATTTTTTTATTTTTGGATGATGGGCATTCGAACTAGGGTAAGGTGAAACCTCATTGCGGTGTTTGCATTTCCCTGATGGCTAGTGATTCTGAGCATGTTTTCATGTGTCTGTTGGCCATTTGTATTTTATCCCTTAAATGCCTGTTCATATCCATTGCCCATTTCTTGATTGTTTTATTTTTGTCAAGTTTCTTGAGCTCTTTATAGATTGTAAATACTAATCCTTTATCAGTTGCATAGTTTGAAAATATTTTCTTGTATTCTGTGTTGCCTCTTCACTCTGCTGCATGTTTCCTTTTGCAGTGAAGAAGCTCCTTAACTTGATGTAATACCATTTGTCAATTTTTGCTTTTATTGCCTAGTCTTCTGGAGTCTTTTACAAGAAGTCTTTTGTCATGTCTTGCATAAATACCCCCAATGTTTTCCTCTAGTAGTTTGATGGCATCAAGTTGTAGATTTAGATTCTTGATCCATTGTGAGTTGATTTTTTAAAATTTTTTTTATTTTTATTTTTTGACAGGCAGAGTGGACAGTGAGAGAGACAGAGAGAAAGGTCTTCCTATTGCCGTTGGTTCACCCTCCAATGGCCGCCGTGGCCAGCGTGCTGCGGCTGGTGCACCATGCTGATCCGAAGGCAGGAGCCAGGTGCTTCTCCTGGTCTCCCATGCGGGTGCAGGGCCCAAGCACTTGGGCCATCCTCCACTGCACTCCCGGGCCATAGCAGAGAGCTGGCCTGGAAGAGGGGCAACCAGGACAGAATCCGGCCCCCCGACTGGGACTAGAACCTGGTGTGCTGGCACCGCAGGCTGAGGATTAGCCTATTGAGCCGCGAGTTGATTTTTGCATAAGGTGTCTTGTTTCATACTTCTGCATGCGTAGATCCAGTTTTCACAACACCTTTCGTTGAATAGACTATCCTTTCTCTAGGGATTGATTTTAGCTTGTTTGTCAAAGATTAGTTGATTGTAGCTTGTAGTTGATTGTAGTTAATGGTGAGTCCAAGGGTGGTTTTTATCTCAGACGAATGATTTTTAGTTCTGGCTCATAGTTTCTTTGAGTAATTCATTTATCAATTTGATCTTTTACAGTTTAAGATCAAAACAGTTGCTTCTTCTACCCTAAGAGTTCCTGTATGCAAAGACTCTCTATTCCCTTTTATTCCTGCCTGCAATCTGCTAATTCTTACACATGTCTGTCTTCAGAACTTTCATAGAAAATCAGTATTATGAAAAACTACATGGGCCGGCGCCGTGGCTCAATAGGCTAATCCTCCGCCTTGTGGCGCCGGCACACTGGGTTCTAGTTCCAGTCAGGGTGCTGGATTCTGTCCCGGTTGCCCCTCTTCCAGTCCAGCTCTCTACTGTGGCCCAGGAGTGCAGTGGAGGAGGGCCCAAGTGCTTGGGCCCTGCACCCGCATGGGAGACCAGGAGAAGCTCCTGGCTTCGGATTAGCACGATGCGCCGGCTGCAGTGCAGCGGCCATTGGAGGGTGAACCAACGGCAAAAGGAAGACCTTTCTCTCTGTCTCTCTCTCTCTCTCTCTCACTGTCCACTCTGACTGTCAAAAAAAAAAAAAAAAAAAAGAAGAAAAAGAAAAAAAACTACATGGATTTCAGAATTTGTTATACCAAAAAACCTTTAAGTTCCATTTCCACTTTTTGAAGTATTCTCATATCTTGCTATACTTTGCCACCAGTAATCAAAACACAGTGTTAACATTAAATTTTCTAAGTCTCTTTTCCTAAGAGGTATGCATTCATAATCTCAGTTAGATTTTGGGTACAACACATACTCTTAGTTACTAACATCTGTTTTACTCAAATTAAATTATGCTGTCAAATAGCCCTCAAAATCCCAAAGGCTTATCACCAGAAAAGTTGTTGCTGCTAATGTTATATGTCCAGTGCAGGATGTAGCAGGTCTCTGTTCTTCATGGATGTGTACTCTTATAATCACTTCTCTAGTTCAAAGATACAGAAATTGAACACCAGCAGTTGACATTCCTGCTTATATTTCAGTATCCAAACAAGTCACCTGGCAATACTTAATTTTATTTGGGGCTGGACAGAACCATCCCACTAGAAACTCAAAATGAGAACTGGAATATTTTTGTAGTACTTACTAATAATTACCCTCTGTTCTCTAATTAGGTTTATACTTAACCTTGCCAGCTTTCTGTAATTTTTTTTTTTTTACTATTTAGGCAATGCATCTTAGGAAGGAGAAAAAAACTCTGATATGTAATTATTTTCTCCTCCTTTGTTCTCTTACTTTGCACCTTTTAAAGAAAGAGTTTTTCCTCCACCTCACCATTACTGTTCTCATATCACATGCCTTTTATACCTGTTTTTGAAATAGCCATTCAAGTGAAAATGGTAGTTTAAAATCTAGCCATTAAGCATGCTAAGACTAGGTACTTTATTTTCTTTTTAATTTCATTTTTCACATGTTCCTTTTTCTTCTCAGTTTGCTTTATCATAGCTTACAATCTCTTCATGATGTTCCCCATGCCCAACCCCCCCCCAAGCCACCAAATCCATAGCAAATTTCTAAAGATTTTTTTCATATTATTCGGAGGGATGGAAGCCCAATATAGGACTTGAATAAATGTTTCTAGGTACAGAGCCTTCCAGGAGACCATAAACATTTATTCCATGTTCATCGCTCAACTAAATCTTTCTCCATAGTTGTTTAACACCCACACAGGGCCTTCTGAGCTGGGGTAAATGTTTGTCTTTAGGCAGGTGCTTTGGCTGTACTTGAACACAAACTTTGGAAATGAGCCATCTTGTTAAGTGGGGCTCCTTTTCACAGTATGGTTCTTGTTGTTTCTTGTGATTGCTTCCCTGATTCCCTCTGCATACTGACCAGTATTACCAGTTTCTCCTGTGAGAGTTTTTGCTGCCATCATAGTCTCTCTTACATGAATTTGAGGCCTTCAAAACCATCTTTACTTTTATAAAGATAAGGTCTTCAGCCCAAGGGAAGTAGTGTTTGGATCCTCCTACATCTTGCTTAGATAAGATACAGTCATGAGGCGGGCACCGTGGCATGGCAAGTGAAGCTGCTGCCTGCAGTGCTGGCATCCCATGTGGGCACTGGTTGGAGTCCCGACTGTTCCACTTCCGATCCAGCTCATTGCTGATGCTCTTGGGAAAGTAATGGAGGATGGCCCAAATGTTTGGGCCTTTGCACCCGCATGGGAAACCCAGAGGAAGTTCCTGGTTCCTGACTCCAGATTGGCCCAGCTCCAGCTATTGGGTCAATTTGCAAAGTGAACCAACAAATGGAAGATTCATTCCCTCCCTCCCTCCCTCCCTCTCTCTCTCTTTGCCTTTCAAATAAATAAATTAATCTGCAGGGTCTGAGTCCACCCGTAAAAGGATGGACTGGGTCCGAGGAAAGGTGAGTGCGCCGCTCGCCCGTTCCCCAGCCTCCCGATCCCGGAGACAATCAGACGCAGCGGGGAGCCAAGTCTAGCGAGGACTCATTTATTCCATGCGAAACTGAACCTTTTATAGCACAAAACTGCAGAGTCATTGGGGCAGGGCTAAGAACCAACCAATCATTTTAAAGGTCACTTTACAGGGGGATTTCTATAGGACTAGCCATATGTCTATACTAGTCTTGTTACCTCCCCTGATGTTGCGTAGCCAATTAGCTTGAGTCCCGCCCATCTTACTTCCTCTGGGCGCCATCTTCTTTGCCCCTCCTTGGCGCCGCCCAGTCTGGGGGCCACGTGCGTGCACGCGGGCCCCTCCCTGCGCTGCTATCCCCGGGACACCTGTCGGCTGGCTCCGCGGGCCCTGGCTCGGGTTGGTTCACGGGCTCGGCTCCACGTGGCTCCGTCCCACGCAGCTTGGGCGGGGGCGCCCGCGCATGCGGAGCCCCCAGGCCTGGCCTGGCCGCACCACGGCCGTGCTCATGCCCCGCATTAATCTTTAAAAAAGATGCAGTCAGCTAGCCCATCCTTGTCCTAAGCTACATCATCAGATAGAATAGATTCTTTTAGCAAAACTATTGAGCTTCTACTTCTAAAGCAAGAAAGCCTACTGAGAAAGGGTTAAAATTTCAGTTAGATTTTAGAATCTGCCTTGGGACTAGAGTTATGTGATCAGGATCTCTCGGTAGGTAGGTAACAAAACAGTTGCCCAAATCAGGCTCTAGAGTGATACCTTTTAGAGCAGTATTACCTATCACTTGCAAATTTGCATTATTTCAGGACAGATCACTTTCATTTGGTTTTATGTGTTAAGCAGATCTTTTATTGATGTGAAGTTTGGTTTCTTGATTTCCCTTTATTCAGTTTTATTTCTGTATTCCTTAAAGTCTCTTCAGGACAGAAGGCCATGTTCTGTACCTCCTCAGGATGCAGTTACCTCATACAGCTACCCCCAAAAGGTAATCTCATATGGTTATCAAATAGTTACAGTGATCTGAACAGAGAAAAATTATTTTCTTTTGTACCTGTAATACTTCAAACAGCAGATTGTGTTTTAAATATTATTAATAACTTGTGGTGCCTGACATAGTGATTGTGTAAATTCATTCAATAAAATTGATTGAGAATCTACTGTGTTCCAGACACTGTTCTATGTGCTGGCATTAGACTACTCATAGTCAACCTACTGTGAACCTCTTCTGTGATGAGTGAGTTAATATAAATTACCTGTCAAATCTATTTTACTGAAGGTTAAGTTTAAAGTTCTCCTGTGGAATAGGGAGTCAGCATGAAAAAGATAGTTGAAACCCTAGGAGTAAATAGTCATCCTGGGAAGTGCTAGAGATTGAGAAAAGCATCTAGAACAGAGTCTATGAGTCGCCACATTTTACAAAATGGGTAGAGAAGGAACAGTCAGGGGGGTCGGGTAGGAGATTGTATTAATCTGGAAGCCCCTGGAAAAGAGAGTTTCAAGGAGCAGTCAAGTATCAGTTGCTGCTAAATGTCAAGTAATATAAGGATTAATAAGTCCATTATGGTTTGTTGCCATGGAGACTACTGATGACTATGAAAGCGGTTTCAGAAAACCAGAGAGGGTAAGGGTAGTAGGCACATTTCCGTGGGTGGTAAGGAAATGGAACTGACAGTGAGGAGAGTGTGTTCAAGAAGAGTCTTGCCATTTATTTATTATCTCTGCACAAACTTGGACTGGATGCTGTGGAAAAGTAGTCTGTGTCATAAACAGAAAAAAAATTGTAGTCCCATGAAGTTACCAAATATGCAAAGTACCTTTCCTGTTTAAAAAGTATGTGATTATTTTAAAAAATGTGACAAACTGGATATGTATCACAAATCTCTGTAACCATATACAGGAAACTCATAGATTATCTGTTTGGGGAAGAGGTAGTGAGGCAAGTAGAATACAGGTTGGAAGGAAACTTTTCATTGTATACAATTTGATACTTGATTTTTGAATCTCATTTATATATTTTCAAGAATATAATAGATTTAGAAGTTAAACCGTTTGGAGCCAGTGTTGTCCCATAGCAGATTCAGCCACTGCCTGTAATACTGGCATCCATGTAGGCAATGGTTCAAGTCCTGACTGCTCCATTTCCTATCCAGCTCCCTGCTAATATGCCTGGGAAAGTAGCTGAAGACAGCCAAGTGCTTGGGCTCCTATATCCATGTGGGAGACCTGGATGAAGCTCCTTGCTTCAACCTGGCCTAGCCCTGGCTGTTGTAGTCATCTGGGGAGTGAACGAGTGCATGGAAGATCTCTCTGTGTGTCTTTTCCCCTCTCTCTGTGTGTAACTGTGCCTTTCAAATCATAAAAAGTTAAAGCTTTCAAATGAATCTGGGGTCTTCTAAAATAACCTTCCTACATAGCATTTATGTGAAATGGACTTCTTAGTCATTTGGTTATCAGAAGAAAATTATATCCTGAAATTTAGGATTAGATAAGAAACTAAAATCTGTTTGAGAAACCAAACTTAAGAGTTCTGAACTTTTTCTGCACTTATAGGAGATGGGAAATTCTCCAGTACTTGGAGCTTCCTGTGCCAATAATGTTCCAGCTCCAGCTTTATCTAACTGTACAGCAGCTGATCAAGCTAGTAGTACTGCTTCAGTTTCCTCACAGAATACTGTACCACCTCTATATGTATCTACACCTATACGAGGTAGACCAGGTAGGTTACTAATGGTTGTTTTCCTATTTAAGAACATGTGCATGCAACTATTACAGTGATTGCATAGGATCATTTTAATTGCCAGAATTAAATTTATTAGTAAACTTTGTCATTGAGGAATTCATGATATATGACAGTCAAAGTTTCAGTTTTTTCTTGCAGATTTGGCAAGCAATTTAATAACATTTTGTACTTACCATTTTTCTTTTTTTCTTTTTTTAAACTTATATTTAATAAATATAAATTTCCAAAGTACAGCTTTTGGATTACAGTGGCTTTTCCCCCCCATAACCTCCCTCCCACCCGCAAACATCCCATCTCCCACTCCCTCTCCCATCCCATTCACATCAAGATTCATTTTCAATTATCTTTATATACAGAAGATCAACTTAGTATATACTAAGATTTCAACAGACTGCATCCACACAGACACACAAAGTATAGAGTACTGTTTGAGTAATAGTTTTACCATTAATTCGCATAGTACAACACATTAAGGACAGAGATCCTACATGGGGAGTAGGTGCACAGTGACACCCATTGTTGATTTAACAATTGACACTCTTATTTATGATGTCAGTAATCACCCTAGGCTCTTGTCATGAGCTGCCAAGGCTATGAAAGCCTTTTGAGTTCGCCAATTCTAATCTTATTTAGACAAGGTCATAGTCAAAGTGGAAGTTCTCTCCTCCCTTCAGAGAAAGGTTCCTCCTTCTTTGATGGCCCATTCTTTCCGCTGGGATCTCACTCACAGAGATCTTTCATTTAGATCTTTTTTTTTTTTTGGCAGAATGTCTTGGCTTGCCATGCCTGTGAAACTCTCATGGGCTTTTTTTTTTTTTTTTTTTGACAGGCAGAGTGGACAGTGAGAGAGAGAGAGATAGAAAGGTCTTCCTTTTCTGTTGGTTCACCCCCCAATGGTTGCTGCAGCCAGCGCTCCGCGGCCGGCGCACCGCACTGTTCCGAAGCCAGGAGCCAGGTGCTTCTGGTCTCCCATGCGGGTGCAGGGCCCAAGCACTTGGGCCATCCTCCACTGCACTCCCGGGCCATAGCAGAGAGCTGGACTGGAAGAGGAGCAACTGGGTCTAGAACCCAGTGTGCCAGTGCCACAGATGGAGGATTAGCCTATTGAGCCAAGGCATCGGCTTCTCATGGGCTTTTTAAAAGCCAGACCCGAATCATGCCAAATTTTTTAAATGGGCAATACTGAAAGACTATCTAAGGATGCAAATTTGAGTGATAAAAATTCTAAAAATCACAAGGAAGTAATTACTATTAATGTCAAAATAATGGCTTGTTATGGTAGGAGAGAAAAGCCTGGGATTAATTAGGCAAAGGGAAAGGAAAGTGTGAGGTTGCTAGCAAAATTCTGTTTCTTGACCTGGGTAGTGTTTTCCTTTAAAGTAATCCAATAAGCCATACATTTGATTTGTTTCTATATATGTTTCATTTAAAAAATGTTTAGCACAGTGCCTGTAACAAAACAGTAAATATTAATAATGTTTAAATTTTTCATTGGGAATGTTGTTATAGACCCTGGTTTTACTACTATGTGCTAATTGTAGGGGAAAGCATTGGCTTTCTGCTTCTAGCAGACATCTGAGCTTTAAAGAAAAATCAAGTCATATATGAGCATTGTAATGCCTAAATTATGTGGAATGATTGAAGGTTTACCCTTTAAATGTCAGGTTTTCTTGAATGTATGCTTCTTTTATTTTGCTTTTTTGTTGTCACTTGTGAACCTCAACTATAGCTGTAATTTACTAGATTTGGCTGCTTTTTACTTCCTCTTTCCCATTCTTATCAACCCCTTAGATGAAACAACTGATGTTTCCTACTTTGTTCATACTGTCTTTCTGATTGGCCCTTTCCATCCTCCCTCCCCCCCTCTTTAAGATTTATTTCTTTATTTGAGAGAGAGACGTCTTCCATCCACTGGTTCACTCCCCAAAGGCCACAAAGGCCAGAGCTGGGCCCATCTGGAGGCAGGAGCTTCTTCCATGTCTCCCATGAGGGTGCAAGAGCATAGGACTTGGACCATCTGCTGCTGCTTTCCCAGGCCATAGCAGAGAGCTAGATGGGAAGTGGAACAGCCAAGATTCAAACTGGCGCCCATATGGGATGCTGGCACTGCCGGTGGCAGCTTTAACCACTATGCCACAGCGCTAGCCTTTCCATTCTCTTGTACCTTACTGCTAATATGCTAGGTAATTTGATGCAATGATTATATTTAATAGAAACCTCTTCATAGGCATTAAATTGTGTCAACTTCCCATTTTGTTAACTATTCCCAGGACTGTCCCCCAGACCAGAACTAGTGACTTACTTGTCCTGAATGCAAAATTTAAGGAGATACCAAAAATACACTGTAATTCAAGATAAATAATACTTTAATTCATTATTTCAAAAACCATTGCTAATGGGGAATAAAATGTCCATGAAGAACAAAGTATCGATTTTAATGAAGACAGGCTCTATGGGCCAAACTTGGGGTGAGGTGAGTGAGATACATGGAAGTGGAAGTTTGTAACCTGTCTTTATCAAAATTTTTCTTAGGGCTAGCATTGTAGAAAGCAGGTAAAGCTGCCACATGCGATGCTGGCATCCCATATGGGCACCAGATCAGTCCCAGATGCTCCACTTTCCATCCAGCTCCTTGCTAATGTCCTGAGAAAAGCAGCAGATGATGTCCCAAGTGCTTGGGTCCCCGTGACCCACACAGGAGACCCAGAAAAAGCTCCTGGGTTTGGCCTGGCCTAGCCCTGGTTGTTGCGGCCATCTGGGGAGTGAACCAGATGATAGAAGATCTCTTTCTCTTCATCTCTCCCTCTCTGTAACTGTGATTTTCAAATAAATACATACATAAATAAATCTTAAAAATGTTAGTCTTAGCCCTCTTTTTGATCTCTAGAGAATCAGTCTTATTGTTTATATTTACATTCTCTAAAATACCCTGAAGTAGACTGCAGCTACATGGACAAGAGGAAATAAGCATTCTGACAGCATTACGGTGATTTCTAAGGTTTTAGTATATTTTATTTCTGTCCCTCAAACAATATCCCATTGAGCCTACAGAGAATGAGATGCTTATGCATTTCTAGAGCCACTGGAAATTATAAGAACATTTTCTTAGAGGGCTTATTATAATACTGTGGGTATATAAGGAAGATGAGTTCTAACAATGTGACCTTCAGATTTTTCCACCTTTGATTCTTTCAGGTCCATTAACAATTTATGTAGGTCTTTTTCTATTAGTTGGTTTTTTACCTAGTGATCATAATCACTCTCTGCTATTTTTAGCTAGTTGAGTTTACTGCTTTTTCTTTTTTTAAAATGTGACTTATTTTGAGTGTTTAAAAGGAGTAAGAGAAGAGCTTTGTTGAATAATTTGTTTTATTAAAAAAATTCATAGATTTATAGCACTTAAGGATATTCTGAAAATTATTCTCAAATTGTAAAAGATTTCTAAATGCATGAAAAAGCTCCAACAGTCAGTTAAGCAAGTTTTTAAAATTTAATATTCATATATGGGAAAATTCATTTTTGAGGTACCAAGTTATAGTTTTGACAAATGCATGGAGTTGTATAACCACTGCCACAATCAAGAGAGAAAGTTTTATCACCAGACCCCCACCCCCAAATTGGTAACCAAGTTTTATATAACCCTGAGATATACAGATTTCCTATAACCGTTACCCTGTAAGGATATAAAAGGTATAGATGAATATATTGTTAGTATTTTTCAGTGAATGAAAACAACATGGATTACTTATTGCTAAATTACTACAATAACAAATTAACCTTGTGTTTACTGTTCCTGTACTAAATTCACTGGGCAGAAATTCTGAATTTAAACATTTATTGAATGATGATACTAAACTTCCTATACTTCTCAGTATGAAAATGTTAGTGCAGGTGATATAGTGATGAAGTTTCATACTTGAATTTCTAAGTTGACTGAAGTGATTAAGGTAAACTTGATGGGTTATATCCTTCATCTTTTGTTAGAAAAATTTAACTGGCATGTCTTGTGTGTGTGGAGAGAAAGAGGAGGATGTATGTATTAACTAGGGAAGAGCCACATTATTTCTCCTTTATTATCATAGAAGATTCATATTTAAATGTTATTATATTTTAATTTCTTATATCTAAAACTGTGAGACATTGAGTATTTTTTAAACTATATTAAGAGATAGAGAACATTAAAGTTAGCCCTTTAATGTTTATTTAGCCTGTTTTGTTTTGTACCTCCTTAGATATGGAACTGTTATGATATAGAATTTCCCATGTTTCTCAAATGTTACCAGTAGAATTTCTCTATGATTGCTAAAATATGAAATCTGTGCAGTTTAGTTTATTATTAGCATATACATCTTGTGATTTAAGCATGAAAGATTGCTGCTTTAAATTATATATTAAACTAAGTAACCAAAGATTTTTAAAAAAAAGATTTTATTATTTGAAAGGCAGAATAAAAGAAGGGGAAGAGAGAGAAACAAGAGGGAAGGTGGAGAGAGAAAGGGGAACTGAAGAGAGATCTAACATTTGCTGATTCACTCTTCAAATGGTTTCAGTAGCCAGGTCTGGACCAGGCCAAACCAGGAGCCAGGAACTCCTTCCTGGTTTCTCATATGTGTGGCAGGGACCCAAGTACTTGGACCATTTTCTGCTACCTTCTGAGGAACATAACCAGGAATCTGGATTGGAAGTGGAGCAGCCAGGACTTGAACTTGCACCAAAGTATAGGATGCCAGTGTTGCAAATGGCAGCTTAAACCTGCTGAGCTGCATCATTGGCCCCACCTTGCAAGTTTTTATCTTTAAGTGAAACTATGAAAATTTAGAGTTTCATGACCATACAGGGAACATAAAAGCAGAAGATAAGCTGTTTATAAGGTGTTACATTATGCATTGCTACTTTTTTTTTTTTAGTGATTGTCTCACAGTCCTATCCATACCACTCTCCTCCACTTCCTCCTGCTGCTGCTGCCACCTCTCTACCAGTACCACCACCACCACCACCTCCACTTCCTTCTCTTGAGATGGGAGAGGCTTCAAACTTACCACCACCACCTCCGCCTTACTCCTGTGATCCAAGTGGCAGTGACCTGCCTCAAGGTAAGTAGATTTTGAAACTTGGTGAGGGTTATTTAAGTCTGATATTTTAAAAATTCTTGGTGCATATTTCTCTATGCTTGACCTATGAGAGAACTAGGGTGAGCAGCCAAGTGGAAATGAACTTGAGCATAGTGCCAGGTAAGTGACTACAGAATGGAGAGATTGAAAGCTAAGGGTATCATTTACATAATCAGCAAGTAGACAGTTGATTTGACTTTTGATCCTTTTTTTGGGTAGTGACATATCTTTCCTGAAAAAAAATTATCAAATGGTTATCTTTCCTTTTCTCCACTGTTTTTCTTTAAAAGCAGGAGTCAGTGTCAAATTTTTCTCCATTTTAAAAATTCTTTCCATAAGTATATGAAATTGTTGCAGTCTTTGTTATTTAGGATTGCAAATGAATTTTGAAGACATGCAGAGGGTTTTAGGGGAGAATTGGGGATCTGATCTGCTTGGATTTCAGCCATGTGCTCATTTCCTTAAATAGCTAAAGAGTGGTTTTCATTGGAAGTTATCCTTCAATTTGGCAGCATTGCTTAAAAGAGAATTGTACTTGAAAGTTCCTTGTAGTTTACTTATACTTTCTTCTCTTAAAGATGTATTATTCTGAAAAACAGAGTGACAGGGGAGGATGAGAGAGGCAGACACACTGACAGACATCCGTTTTCTGTTTGCTATTTCACTCCCCAAATGGCATTAACAACCAGGTCTAGGCCAGGTGAAAGCCAGGAACCAGCAACTTTGTCTTGGTCTCCCATGTGGGTGCTGCCTTCCCAGATACATTGATAGGGAGCTGGACCAGAAGCAAAGCAACCACAACTTCAAATCTCATATGGGATGTCTGCATTGCAAGCAGTGACTTAACCCCCTGTGCTAAAATGCCAGCCCCTAATACTTGCTTTGCTGTGACATTCTCCTGATATTTCTAGCTGCTTTTCTATTCAATTTTGGGCTTTTTTCCCACAATCCCAAATTAATTGCCAAGATTTTTTTCGACTTCATGATGTCCTTTTTCCCTTCCTTCAGACTTCATTGTTAATACTTCCAGATAGTCGATTCCTAGATCTAGGTAGCCTTGCCCTCAGAATTATCAGATATTTTTCTCTAGCTGCTTGCTACACATTTTCTTTTTTCTTTTTTCTTTTTTTTTTTTTTTGACAGGCAGAGTGGACAGAGAGAGACAGACAGAGAGAAAGGTCTTCCTTTTCCATTGGTTCATCCCCCAATGGCCACTACGGCCGGTGCGCTGTGGCCAGCACGCTGCAGCCAGCACAACGTGCTGATCCTAAGCCAGGAGCCAGGTGCTTCTCCTGGTCTCCCATGGGGTGCAGGGCCCAAGCACTTGGGCCATCCTCCACTGCACTCCCGGGCCACAGCAGAGAGCTGGCCTGGAAGAGGGGCAACCGGGACAGAATCTGGCGCCCCGACCAGGACTAGAACCCAGGGTGCGTCGCCGCAGGCAGAGGATTAGCCTATTGAGCCGTTGCGCTGGCCTACTTGCTACACATTTTCATGTAGCTTTTAAACTTTCATTTCAAATTTAAACGTCCATAATGAAATTCCTCATTTTTATCTCCTTTCTTCTTGGGCCACACAAAATGTTGACTCACTGACTCTTCTCCGTGGTTTCTTAGTTTGCTAGCAGTGGTAACATTTCCACCTAATTTACCTATTATCTAAACCCTGATTTCTTTACTCTCTCCCCTCTCTTACCTACCTATACCTGAGTTGTGGTCAGTCACTGTATAATGCTGACTTTGCTCTTTTCCAACATTGTGTTATGGAAATATTCAAACACACATCAGGTTTGAATTTTAAAATGAATAGTCTATTTGCCACCTAGATTCTATCCTTAATGTTTAGCTGTGCTTTATTTATAACATGTCTGTACATTTTTCTGTCTGCATCAGTTCATTAATCCATCTTATTTATATGAATTTAAAAGTAAATTATAGATGTCAGTATATTTCTCCTAAATGGATAATGAAAATGTGGTATATATGCATAATGAAATGCTATTTAGCCATAAACGGAATGAGATCCTGTCATTTACAGCAACATGGATGAACCTAGAGGATGTTACATTAAGCCAGGCACAGAAAAACAAGTAACACCCAATCTCACTTAAATGTGGAATCTAAAACAGCTGATCTCACAGAGTACTAAATAGAATAGTGGTTACAAAGGCTGGGGAAGATGGAGGAGAGATTGGTCAATAGGTACAAAATTGCTGTTAGATACGAGGAAAAAGTTCCGGTGTTCTGTTGCATAGTAGGGTCACTATAGTTGACAGTATTGCATTTTTCAAAATAAAGAAATGGTAAGTGAGGTAATGGATATGCTTACTACCCTGATTTGATCATTATACAATATGTACTGTTATTGAAATGTTATACTGTACTCAAGTATGTACAACTGTTATGTATCAAAATCACAATAAAATTTCAAAAACCTTCAGTGTACATATCATTTAGTTGGAGTTCAGTAGTTTCTGTTTTTTTTTTTAAAGGTTTATTTATTGGAAAGGCATAGTGACAGAGTGAGGAAGACAAATCTTCGACTGCTGGTTTATTCGCCAAATGCCTGCAACAGCTGGAGCTAAGCCCAGCTGAAACCAGGAGTCAGGGGCTCCCATGTGGGTGGCAGGAACCAAAGTACTTGAACCCTCACTTGCTGCTTCTCAGATGCTTTAATCAGAAGCACAGAGTAGTTGGGACTCAAACCAGGCACTCTGATATGGGATGCAGGCATCCTAGGCAATGGCTTAACCGATTATACAAGACCCACCTATAGTTTTTTCATTTTCTTGCAAAGTTCACATGTAATGGAATGTCCAAAACTTAAAACTAGCTGAGTTTTAACATATGTGTGCATGTATCAATGTAACCCAAATCTGCATCAAGGTACATAATGTTATCATTATGCAACAAAGTTCTTCATGCCTATTCCCAGTCTTTCCCTGCTCCCATCTCTTATTATCCTTGAGACAACTACTGTTCTGATTTCTTCCTACCATAGTTTTATCTGTTTTATCATTTCATATAAATGTAAACATACAGTATTTAGGGGCCGGTGCTGTGGCACAGTGGGTTAACACCCTGGCCTGAAGCGCTGGCATCCCATATGGGCACCGGTTCAAGTCCCGGCTGTTCCACTTCTGATCCAGCTCTCTGCTGGATGAAATAGCTGGGTCAGGGAAGCATATTCTTGCTTTTATAAGAAATTGCTGAACATATTTTTTTTTATTTGACAGGTAGAGTTATAAGCAGAGAGACAGAGAGAAAGGTCTTCCTTCCGTTGGTTCATTCCCCAAATGGCCATTATGGCTGGCGCTACACTGATCCAAAGCCAGGAGCCAGGTGCTTATTCCTGGTCTCCCATGCAGGTACAGGTGCCCAACAACTTGGGCCATCCTCCACTGCCTTCCCGGGCCACAGCAGAGAGCTGGAGTGGAAGAGGAGCACCAGAACTAGAACCCAGCTCCCATATGGGATGCTGGCGCCATAGGTGGAGGATAAACCAAGTGAGCCACGGCGCTGGCCCCCTACTGAACATATTTTTTAAAAGGTTTATTTATTTATTTGAAAGGCAGAGCTAGAGAGGAGAAATAGAGAAAAGATCTTGAGATAGATCTTCCATCTATTGGTTCACTCCCAAATGGCCATTGTGGTTAGGGCTGGGCTGGGCAAGGCCAAAGCAGGAGCTTCTTCCAGGTATCCCACTTGGGTTCAGGGCCTCAAGCACTTGGAACAGCTGGGACATGAACCAGCACCCATATGGGATGCCAATACTGCAGGTGGAGGCTTAACCTTCTATGCCACAGTGTTGGCCCTGAACATTTTCCCCAAATTGTATCACTTTACATACCCACCAATAATGTATAATAATTCCCGTTCTTTCTCATCCTTGCCATCACTGAGGGTTGCCACTCTCTAGTTTTAGCCATTTTGGTGACTGATGAACAATATGTTTTTGGGGTCTGGCATTGTATAGCAGATAAAGCTGCCACCTGCAATGCTGGCATCTCATATGGCTGCCAGTTCTAGTCTTGGCTGTTCCACTTATGATTCAGCTCCCTGCTAGTGTGCCTGAGAAAGCAGTAGAAGATGGTCAGAGTCCTTGGGCCCCTGCACCCACATGGGAGACCCAAAAGAAGCTCCTAGCTTTGGGCCTGGCCCACCCCAGCCCTAACCATTATAGCCATTTGGGGAGTGAATCTGTGGTTGGAAGATGTCTCTGTTTCTGTGTGTGTGTGTGTGTGTGTGTGTATGTGTTTGTATGTCTGCCTTTCAAATAAAGTGCTGCATTTTTTGAGCAGTTTTCTATTCATAGAAAAATTGAGAGGAAGGTACAGAGATTCCCCATGTACCACCTGTTTCCACAAGTGCATAGCCTCACATATTAACAAATGACCCCCCCACCAGTGTGATACATTTGTTATAATTGATGAACCTATATTGACACACCATTGTCACCTAAGGCCATAGATTACGTTATTGTTAACATGTACTGTTATATATTTCATGGGTTTGGACAATTGTACAATGACCTGTAGCCTCCATTATGGTATCACACGTATTTTCACTGCCCTGAAAATCCTCTGTGCTCAGCGTATTTGTCCTCACCACCCCCAACAACCTTTGGCAGTCACTGATCTTTTTATTATCTTCATAGTTTTGACTTTTTCCAGAATGCTGCATACTTGTACACACAGTTATATAGACAGTATTTAGCCTTTCCAGATTGACTTCTTTTGCTTAGTAGTGTGCATTTAAGATTCCTCCATGTATTTTTATACCTCATTAGTTCATTTCTTTTGAGAGCTGCAAATTAATCTATTGTCTGGGTGTACCACAATTTGCATATTCGTTCACCTACAGAACATCTTGGTTGCTTCTTTTTTTAAAAAAGGTGTATTTATGGCCGGCGCCGTGGCTCAACAGGCTAATCCTCCGCCTTGCGGCGCCGGCACACCGGGTTCTAGTCCCGGTCGGGGCGCCGGATTCTGTCCCGGTTGCCCCTCTTCCAGGCCAGCCCTCTGCTGTGGCCCGGGAGTGCAGTGGAGGATGGCCCAGGTGCTTGGGCCCTGCACCCCATGGGGAGACCAGGAAAAGCACCTGGCTCCTGGCTCCTGCCATCGGACGAGCGCGGTGCGCCGGCCGCAGCGCGCCGTCTGCGGCGGCCATTGGAGGGTGAACCAACGGCAACGGAAGACCTTTCTCTCTGTCTCTCCCTCTCACTGTCCACTCTGCCTGTCAAAAAAAAAAAAAAAAGGTGTATTTATTTGAGAGGTAGAGTTACAGACAGTGAGAGGGAGAGACAGAGAGAAAGATCTTCCTTCCGTTGGTTCACTCCCCAAATGGCCACTATGGCTGGAGTTGCGCCGATCTGAAGCCAGGAGCCAGGTGGTTATTCCTGGTCTCCCACACAGGTGCAGGAGCCTAAGCACCTGGGCCATCCTCCACTGCCTTCTCAGGCCACAGCAGAGAGCTGGACTGGAAGAAGAGCAGCCAGGACTAGAACCTGGTGCCCACATGGGATGCCAGCACCGCAGGCAGAGGATTAACCAAGTGAGCCACGGCGCCGGCCCCAGCCCATTTCTTAAAACACGTTTTCTTATTGTTGAATTTTAAGAGTTCTTTGTGTATTTTGGGTAAAAATACTTTTCAGAGATATCTTCTCTCTCAGTCTGTGACTTGTCTTTTCATTCTGTTGACAGTGTCTTACAGAACGGATTTTTTTTTTATTTTAATTGTCTGCCTTATCAGTTACTACTTTTATTCATTGTACTTATGGTGTTGTATCTAAAAAACCATTACCAAAGCCAAATCCATTTAGATTTTCTCCTCTCTGGTCTTCTAAAACTTTTATATGTGTTTTACATTTAGATTTGTGATCCATTTTGAGTGAATTTTTCTAATGATTGTAATTCTGTGTTTAGATTGAGTTTTTTTCCATGTAGATATCCAGTTTGAGTATTTTTCACATCTGCTGATTGACTATTTGCATATTTTTCTTTTTAAAATATACAATGTAGGGCCAGCATTGTGGCACAGTAGCTTAAGCTGCCCCCTGCAATACTAGCACCCCAGATGAGCAGCATTCCTTCTGAGTACAAGATCAAATCCTGTCTGCCCTGCTCCTGATCCTGTTCCCTGCTAATGCACCTGAGAAATCAGCAGAAGATGTTCCAAATACTTGGGCCCCTGGTACCCGCATGGGAGATCTGTAACTCTGCCCTTCAAATAAATAAATATTTTTAAAGATTGTGTTTTATAGGGAACATTTACATTTGAATGATGAAATTTGACCTGTGGTGGATGGAAGTAGGTTTTTTTTTTAAGATTTATTTATTTATTTGAAAGAAAGTTACACAGAAAGAGGAGCGGCAGAGAGAGAGAAAGATCTTCCATCCGCTGTTTCACTCCCCAATTGGCCGCAAAGGCCAGAGCTGCACCAGTCTGAAGCCAGGAGCTTCTTCTGGGTCTCCCACATGGGTGCAGGGGCTCAAGTGCTTGGGCCGCCTTGTACTGCTTTCCCAGGCCATAGCAGAGAGCTGCATCAGAAGTAGAGCAGCCAGGACTTGAACTGGTGCCCATATGGGATGCTGGCACTGCCGGCAGCAGCTTTACCTGCTATACCACAGCGCCAGCCCCAATATTTTGTTGTTAAAAAGTGTTTTATTTATTTATTAATATTTATTTATGTGAAAGACAGAGTTATGGAGGAGGGGGGAGAGAGAGGTTTGCTTTTTCTAGACATTTCACATAAATGGAGTCATACAATATAAAGTGTTTTGAGACTTATTTCTTTCACTTGGCAAAATGTTTTCTGGGTCCATCCATGTTATAGCATGTATCAGAATTTCTTTTTATGGCTAATATTCCATTATATGCATATACCACATTTCATTTTTCAGTTGATTCATATGTGGGTTTTTCTACCATTTAGCTCTTAGTAATACTGCTATGGATATTTGTATACAAGTTTTTGTGTTGATGAGTGTGTATATCAAGGAGTCTCATGACCTATCTTTTCATATTCCTTAGCTTGCACATTAGGGTTTTATACTGAACTCCCACATGATAGTTAAAATACAAGCTGATTGCTTTTAAATAACAGCAGAGAGGTGTTTTCTGAGAGTTCTTCTGTTAGTGGAATTCTGGTTATATATTAATAAAAATAAATGTAGGTCCCATGTCAGTCAGTACAAATACATTCAGAGATGCAATTGGAATACTGAGACTGTTTCCTCTGTTCACCCATACATCTAATTAATTTATGAAATATTTTTGTTAAGTCCAGTTAAGTTCAATCATTGCCTCATTTCTTTAGTGTTCTAGCAGTAGTATGTTAACCATGGTAAAGAAAAGCAAGATGAATTATTTCATGTTGTGTTAATTGTCTCAGCAGGCATCACTAATAGCAGTATTAGTAGAGCATTAATATGTATCATCTAATCGTTTTAGTAACTGAGGACCAAAATGATTGCTTATATAAGTAGAGTTGTTTTAAAGTTGAATTGTAGTTGAGGCAAGTAAGAAAATGCCTTTACTCATTTTTTCCTAAATGTTAGCAGAATTGCATTCTTGTTGATTCTACCTAATGTTAAGAATAGAAATAAAATATGTAGTTAGTGGTTAATTTTTATATCACAAAATAATTTTATCTATAATAATGGGTAAATTGTCATTTACTATTAAGGTAGAATTAAGAGAGGAGTGTCATGGTGGAAGATGACATTAATACCTACCTTAATGCTCAAAGAGAAAAACTTCTAAATGATGGTTCTGATTGCCTGTGTCAGTCTAATCACTAATTTTTTTTAATTTTAGATACCAAAGTTTTGCAGTACTATTTCAATCTTGGATTGCAGGTAAGAGTCATGTTAAAATCGCTTTCATAAGCTCTACACTCAAAATATAAAGTGAGTTGATAATCAGACTCTTGAACTTTAAAATCCAAGAATACTGTGAGGGGCCTAAAAATTTTGTTTCTGTCTTGTGAGATCTCTGAAGATATGCTATAGGTCAGTTTTCTACTTTAGCCTCCCAGTGCTTAAGTTTCTCTTACTATAAGAGTGGAGACTAAACTCTGGCAACACAACTTCAGCAAATATTAGATTAGCCTTCATATTTAGCATTACATACCAACTCTACTGTTTTTCTGTCTCTGAATAAACAGAATATTTACCTTGCCTACTTAAAATATTTTATGAGTATTTCTGCATTTTGTGTGAGAACTGATCAGACTGTTAGCTACATTATTTTTAAAGCACTCATGTGTTCATAGATATTTGCCAAACACTGATTTCATCACTCCACTTGAGTCCTACAGATGGATACTGAGAAATGTCTTAATATTTTTTAAAGGTATTTTTGATTTAAGCTGAGAATTCTTTTATTTTTCCTCCTGAAATAACACTTCTGATAATACAAGGTAACTTATTTACTAAAAAGGAATGGTGCATCTTAAGATTTGGCAGATGGGCCGGCGCCGTGGCTCAACAGGCTAATCCTCCGCCTTGCGGCGCCGGCACACCGGGTTCTAGTCCCGGTCGGGGCACCGATTCTGTCCCGGTTGCCCCTCTTCCAGGCCAGCCCTCTGCTGTGGCCCAGGAGTGCAGTGGAGGATGGCCCAGGTGCTTGGGCCCTGCACCCCATGGGGAGACCAGGAAAAGCACCTGGCTCCTGGCTCCTGCCATCGGCGGTGCGCCGGCCACAGCGCGCCGGCCGCGGCGGCCATTGGAGGCTGAACCAACGGCAAAAGGAAGACCTTTCTCTCTGTCTCTCTCTCTGTCCACTCTGCCTGTAAAAAAAAAAAAAAAAAAAAAAGATTTGGCAGATGATAAGCTATTACAATCTCCTGGAGAATGCTCATATTGTTTCATATTCCTTGACACTAATTTCCCAGAAACCTTCAGCATTTCAGGAAACCCTTCTCCAAATAGTACCTATAAATTCAGAGTAGTGGACTTTTTTTGTTTTGTTTTTTGAGACTTTTGTGCTAATTGCACTTTCAAGAATTGATAAATTACTTGCCCCTTCAGTTATGTTTATTATAGACACATGTGGAAACTTTGTTCTACAGGACTGAGGAATTTAAAATATTCTCCAGCTTTTTATATCACAAGAGTACTAGGAAATGCAAACTAGATATTTAAAAAAAATATTTCAAGGGCAAAGAGAGAGCAAGCTCTCATCCACTGCTTCACTCCCTAAATGTTCACAATGGCAGGGGCTGGACTAGGCCAAAGCTGGGAGTTGGAAACTCACTCGAAGTTACCTGCATGGATGCAGGGACCCAAATGCTGAGCTATAACTGTCACCACTGCTTCCCACGGTCTGCATTAGAAGAAAGCTGGGGTTAGGAGTTAGAACTGGGTATCAAACCTAGGTATTTTGATGTTAGACACCGATGTCTTATCTGCCATGTAGCATTCCCACCCCAGAGTAGCTATTTTAATATTTTAACATATTAGAAGCAGTAGTGTCCACTGCAGTACACTTGGATTAAATAGAAATTCAAATCACCTGTATAACCAGTGTGCATTTTCATCATATTCCCTATAACTTTTTATTTTTTCCAGTATATGGATTACACTGTATAATTTTGTAATCTCTTAATATCATTTTTTTCTTGAAATATTTGACAGCATGATTTTTTGCCTATATAGTATTCCATCAGATATATAATTAATTCATCCAATTCTCTGTTGTTGAATACTTATGTTCAGTGTTTTTTGCTTTTAATAATCTACAAACTTTATCATTGTATATAGATGTTTATGTATATCTCTAATTTCCATAGGATGCTTTTCCAAAAGAATTCCTAGATCCAAATATGAAATAACAGATGCTGCAAGAGATGTTAAAATTCTAGTAGAGAGCAAATTATCTGTCATTTCTTTTATGTCAAAGTCATTGCTACCATACCTGAAAATCATGACTCAATTGTTTTTCACTGAGAAATTCTATTGTATAATAGGAAACAGTAAATTTTTTGTTTTTTGTTGCCTTTCTTGCTATCAAGTGCTATCATCAGAACTACTGGCACTCCATGGTCTATATGCCACATGTGCAGCAACTCCCTGTAGAGAATTATCCAGTGTATCCTGAGCCACCTCCTCTGATAGGCCAGACTGTTACTCACACGTACAGTGAAGTAGGGAGAGCAGATGGCACACAGGCAGAAGCATCAACAAATGGTGAGTATGTAGTGAGATTGTCAGCAAGACAGACAATTGGATTTTATTGTATGTAATCTAGTAATACTTTTCAGATGTTTTATTAGGTACATACACTAAGTCAGTGATTCTCAAAGCATGATATGTGGCCCCCTTTGCATCCGTGAGACTCTTTCAAAGGATTCATGAGGTCAAAAGTATTCACAGTAAGATTTTATCTGCCCCTTTGACTATGTTAGATATGCATTGAAGGTATAAAAATCAGTAATGAGTAAAACTGCTGGCACCTAAACACAAATCAAGGCATTGGCACCAAACAAAAATTCCATTTTTATTTCTTTTCCAGTTTCATAAAAAATGTTGTTTTTAATAAATATCTTTGACTAATTTTATTTCATATACTTTGTGATAGAATGGAAGATATTCATGAAACATATCTGCATATTGAGTGAAGTACGATAATTAACTTAAGGAAAAGTTCTTGTGCTATTGAATTACAAATTGTGCCAGCTGACTTCTTTCACGGAACACTCTTACTTGAAAGAATAATAGACAGATTGATTATTCTGACTTGGTTTATCTCGCCATCATTTTCTCAAATGAACAAAGTGACCCTATTATTTCTGGAAAAACAACTAGTAGCATTTATTATCAAAGAAAACTCCAGTTTTCATGTAAAACTTAGGCTTTTGGAAAACTTGTATCTACCACCATGAAGCTTGACAGCTTCCCAGGAATTAAAACTTTTTAACAAGATAGTGGAGCAATGAAGCCAATTTCTTAAAATGTATAATGAAATGTGTTAACATTTGGAAGATCTGAGTAGCTTAGTGAGGTAGAGTTTCCTGATTACCAATGCATGATGTTACCCGTGCTTGGTTTTCTAAAGTATCTAACCAAAGTACAAGGTAAAACAATGGATTCTAATGTAACATAATATGAAAAGTCCATATTGGTAATGACTTTTGAGAAACCACCACTTTGGTAGTTTTGGTAAAGCACCACAGGATATCTAGAAGTCTTGTTATTTAAAAAATTCTCTTTTCCAGCTATGTCTCTGAGAACAGATTTCTTCATATATTTCAACCAAAATGACATATAGTAGATTGAATACAGAAGCATCTATGAGAGTCCAGCCGTCTTCTATTAAGCCACACATTGGAAATTCATACAAATATAAAACAGTGACACTCTTCTCACTTTTTTAATTTTGGAAAATCATTTTTCATAAAATTTATATATATGTAGTTATTTTCACATTAATAAATTAACATATGTTAATTCTTACTATATTAAATATTGATATAAACCACATAAATAAAATTTATTTGAAGTTCTCAGTTTTTTAAGAATGTAAAGTGATCCTGAGACTCAAATATTTGAGAACCACTGTGCCAGACTGTAAGGATGATTGCCATCTATGTGTTTACAGTATAATTTAGATGGGAAAGCATTTGGGAGGGTTTAGAGTAGGATCTTTCGACTGCTCATCTTAGAAAGAATCAGTAGGAGGCAGAAGAAATGGTATGAACTAATCTAACTAAATCTGTTTTAAATTCTAACACTGCTACTTGATATTTGTGATTTTGGTTAAGTTATTTAACTTCCCTAAACTTGATTTTCTGTAAACTGGGAAATAGCTAGCTTGCCAGTGTTGTTAGAACTGATTGCAACCTATATATAAGTATATTGTACCTGGTGCATATTTGAAATGTTAGTTTCCTTTCTCTACTCCCTTCCCTTTTTAAAGTATAGTAATGTTTTTGGAATGTTGTTAGCACTATATAATCTTCTTTCTAGTGAGCTGATATGATGTGGCCCATGGTAATAAAAAAATAAAGTGTCAAACTTCATTGCATTTTTGTACAATGTACCTTTTATAGAGCTCTTTTTAGTTGTAGTAAACCATGAGGCAGTGGCAATCTTGATTCAATGGAATGGGATAATCTAAATAATTAAAAATTCCTTTTTTTTGTCTAATATGTATGGTCACTATAGCAAGGTTAGAACACCATAATTTCTACTGTGTTTTTGATCATAGCCATTCCAACTGGGATGAGGTGATATATCATTGTGGTTTCGATTTGAATCCATTTCCCACAAACTTATATGTAATGTTTTATTTGAAAATTTTCATATTATCTTTTGGTTGTTTTCTTTTAGTCACTATTATTTATATGTAAAGTGCCTCTGCTGCAGTTGCTATGATCTTTCTTACAGTTAGTGATATTATATTTCACCTGTAAGAACATCTGTTTATTTTGCATGGGATCTATTTCAGTGAATTTTTGTGTATATGTATTCTGTATTTCAGATACTTTCCCAAATGCTGATCCTGCATCAATCCCTCATGGAGCAGTCTACTATCCAATAATGTCAGATCCCTATGGACAGCCACCTTTTTCAGGTTATGATGCCTGCTATCCTGTTGTGCCAGATTATACCTGTGTTGCCTCATGGCATCCAGTTGGTGCAGTCTATGGCAGTTCTTCTCAAATTCATGGTGCTATAAATCCTGGGCCAGCAGGCTATGTTGCTCCACCTTCCTCAGCTCCTCATTATTTACCTCAAAATATGTAAGATTCAACAGTATGAAGTATTCTTGCACTGCTATTTCTTGCTGTTTTGGTTTTTAGAAAGTCTTTTATGTTAGTGTTTAAATGGTTTAGGTGGGTAGAATGGTTACTGTTGTATCTGTTTTCAAGAATATTTTATCTTTTGATTTAAAATACCACATTAAAGTAATATTTCTTTGAGTTGAGAATGAAGAAATTGGGTTGAATGTACAACTAGTCCCACATTTTATTCAACTGCTTTCCTATCAGCTGGCTTGTCAACTTTGAGTTAGCTGATGGTAACAATTGATAAAAGGAATAAGTCATGCAAACTGTTTCCTTAGTTCAGAGATCACACATATTAAACCATGCAAAATTGGAATAATTTCTGCTTTTTTCTAGAAAGCAAAACAATAAAACCAGAAGCCTTTGCTTCTGGGTGACTCAGTATTAAATGAGAGTGTTCTTCAGATGTCTTAAGAATTGTCTGAACTGAGCTGTATTCTGTGGTAATCAGCTTTGAAGGCACACGGTGCTCTGCTTTAGATTTATCCTATATACTATTGTTTAAAACTGGATGTATGTAACTGTTTTACTGCACAGTATTGAATTGGTGTCCTTTGTACAGTTAGCAGTAATAAAAACTAGCATTTAAAATTGCCAAAATGTGTGAGATTTTCTTCTATTTTACTTTTTCATGGCTGCAACGAGTGTACCAGACATTTGATTATTTCAGCATGTTTTTCCCCCTGGCATTTTGGTTGCAAAAGAATGTGAATTTATAGCATGAACTGGTGGGGGTAGTTGTGGGGCCATTTGAAATGTCATTTAATCTCAGGTCACTGCAATGCATACTGCTGTATCTAGTTCTTTTCTCCTGAGGATGTTCCTTTTTAGGTTGTATTTCTGTTTTTCAGAAACATCTGTATAAACCCACTATGGAACATTAATCTAGACTTTCTTATTGTCCTATGCTTTGCAGTTTTTCATCTTGATGTTTTGTTTTTAGACTTATCTTGTATCTCTGAAGGGTTGTCTGACTTTCTGCAAGACAGTTCATCAATCAATCTTTCTTTTTCCTTTTCATCTATCCAGACACCCCAAGGTGTTCTGTATTTTGATCAGTTCTCCTCTGAGGGGTAATTTGTCCTAAATGCGTTACTATATTTCATCTGACAACAATTTAGAAAGTGTTCTTTGGTTGCCCCAAAACCTACTTTTTTTTTAAAGTTTTATTTATTTGAAAGGCAGAGTCAAAGGGAGAGGGAGGGAAAGAAGGAGACAGAGACTGATTGATTGAGATCCTTCATCCACTAGTTCACTCCCAAAATGGCTGCAATGGGCAGGGCTGGACCTGGCCAAAACTAGGAGCCTGAAACTTTATCTGGGTCTCCAGTGTTGGTGTCAAGTATCTAAGTGCCTGTGCCATCTTCTGCTGCCTTCCCAGGCGTATCAGCAAGGAACTGGATTGGAAGTGGAATAGCTGGACTTGAATTGGTACTCATGGGTTGCTGGCTTCACAGGCGCTGGCTTAACCGTCTGTACCATGATGCCATCCCTAACCTATTTCTTTCTCTTTCTCTCTTTTTTAAAGATTTATTTATTTATTTGAAAGAGTTACATATGGGGGGACGGAAGGAGGGGGAGAAAAAGAGAGATCGAGAAATCAAAATAGAGATCTTTCATCCTCTGGTTCACTTCCCCAGGTGGCCACAACCCTCAGGACTGGGCCAGACCACAGCCAGGAGCTTCTTCCAGGTTTCCCACATGGATAATGGGCCCAAGAACTTGGGACATCTTCTGCTTTCCCTAGCCTATTAGCATGCAAAGAAAATGCAGCCCCACAAAGGAAGGAAGCAGACCCTGGACACTAAAATTGAAAAGTGGTTGCTCCCAATTAACTAGCTAAGCAGCTTCCCAATGTTATCTTGTCAAGGGAGGGAAGATGTCCTAAGTTCTGCTGTCTGTAACTCCAGTAATAAATCTGCCCTATAAATCCTCTCCAGATATCTCTTTTGTAGCCATACAGAATCCACTGACCATTGAAAAGTGTGGCCTTAAGTCACATAGGATGCAGTTTAAACCCACTACTGTACTGGCTAAGGTGTGATGCTGATGAACCTATAAATATGGTAAGAAACTTGGGATTGACGCTCAGTTTTCAGGAAATGATTCCGGTTGAGCCCACTCATGTTAATACACTGGTTTGGATCCTTCGCTGTCTCTGGTGCCTGTTTGAACAAAGGGAGTTTTCACGTCCCAGGTTTCCATAACAAGCACAGAGAGCTGGATCGGAAATGGAGCAGCCAGGACTAAAACCAGCACCGATATGGAATGCTGGCGCCACAGGCTGTAGTTTAGCCTACTACACTACAGCATTGCTGCCACATCCCCCCCCCCCCCCCCAAGCCTATTTCTTTAAATGTTAGTTACGCTCCTGACTTGTTCTGTCCTTTAACCTGTTTCTACACCCCTGGCCATAGGAACCATTTGAGAATTCAGAAGTGCTTGAACAGTTGAAAAGACTGGAGTGGAACCCATTGCAAAGCAGTTGTTATCTTCAATGTACTATTTTCAAGGCGATTAATATTCCAAATAAGCCAGTGTACAAGTTAAAGGGTTCCATTCACAGAAGCCATTGGTTCAGCTGTTTTTGGATCCATCTTGAAAAGTCTTGCTCTAGTGGCCAGCATTGTGGCATAGCCAGTAAAGCCACTCCCGCATCCCATAGGGCGCTGGTTCCTGTCTCTGCTACTGTGCTTCCTATCCAGCTCCCTGCTAAAGGCCTGGGAAAAGCAGCAGAATATGGTTCAAGTGCTTTGGCCCCGCATCCACGTGGTATAACCGAATGAAGATCCTGGCTTTGAGCTGTCTCAGCCCTGGCTGTTGCAGCAATTTGGAAAATGAACCAGCAGATGGAAGGTATCTCTACCTCTCTCCCTATCTTCCTCTCTCTCCCTCTCCCTCCCTCTCTCTCTCTGTAAGTCTTTCAAATATTTTTTTTTAAAAAGAACCTCTGATCACTTAATTTGTGGATACATCAAGAATAAAACAAAAACCTTGCCCTAGAACTTGACATCTGACAACTTTAGTAAAGAAAGATGGATGGCATCTCACTGATGTTTGCAACAACCTAACTCTGGATGTATTAGTGTTTTCACTTCTTGGATTCTTAAATTTGTGCAGACTACGAATCATGGTTTGTATAAGTGTTTATTTTAGTCAAGCTTATAACAGAGCAGTGCCCTACTCCCAAGTTTTTTAAATTTGCTAGCATTTCTGATATATGCATAAGTCACAGCAAGTAATTCTAACTTCAACTGTCATCTGTTCACTAATTAGCTCCATAGGCTGCTTAACAAGGTTGTAGTCTATCTTAAGATTGTGAGTTTGGAATTTGGCTGGTCTTGAAACAAGCACATCTGCCTTCAGTTTCCAGTTGACAACGTGTAGGTGTATGCCTTGTCGTGAATGCCATTACCAATTAATTCAGTTTAATCAGATGATTGTTATTGTCTTAAACCTGAATTCAACATGTGTACTAAATTGACCTAATTATCATCAAATGCAATCAGTTTTTATGGTCTGTTTAAGTCATAAATACAAGTCCCTTTGCTGATGTGTTCTACTCTTCTCTAAGAAATAAACGAGTGAGCCTTGGCCCCCCTATTGGGGAAGACCAGGGAGGTAAGGGTGAGGATAATCTATACTGCTGCAAAAGTCTGCAGTGGTTCTTGGAGGCAGCTGCCAGATAAAAGGAAGTGGTTGTTGTGGTAATTAAAAAACTAAGACTTTACATTGAATCAGCCTGTAGCCAAAATGTAGTGGTCGATTCCTCTTTTACATGTTACGTTTCTAGTTGCCCTTAATATTACCAACAGTATTCTGACTTTTCTTTACTGTTACCCAAATTTCATCATTTAGAAATACCAGGGGAAGGAGATACAAAGGTAGCATGGTTTATCTGAGAACCTTTACCTCTACCCCGTTCCTGATGGTGCACTAAAGTTAGAAAGTTGGACCTCTTCCATACTGAGGAAGAATAATTCATTTTTATTTTTATGTTGTATGTGCATTCTCAAAACTAATTGTGGCTGTCTGCCTTGATCAAGAGCAGATGCAAATATTGAGTCTTTTACTGTTGAAATCCAAGAGTTGTGAATTTAAAACATCTTTCATTTCCTTGGATCCTCTAATCAACGGATAACCTTTTAATTAGCTTTGGAAATAATAGTATAATCAAGCAAATCATGGTGTTTTCATGTGAACACCAGACATTGAGAATTTAATTCAGACATGATAAATCTCCATGAAAAGTGAACTAGTCCATTGGGGAAGGTAGGGCATGAACTTAATCTAGAGTTTTCTAAATCTAGGGCAATTTTAGGTCCTTTGATGTGAAATCTGGAGTATTCTATTTTTCCATTCATAGCAGAACGAAGAATTCCTGACTAGCAAGCAAAAAATGACCTGTGTTTTTCCACATCCTATCTAGAATGTTAAATTTCAGGAAAGCAGTTTGATTTAGAACACTTGTCTTTTTTCCTACCTCAATTATCACAGGCAGTTTTATCTAGTATACGTTTTAAGGACTCGTTGGGTACCTGTGGGGATATGTAACTTCACCAAAGGATTGACCTGAGTGTAGGTAACTACTTACTAGGTGACTAAAACTGTTTTACGGGTAATAATCTGGGGATATGAATTGTAGGTTGAAGATTAGCTAGCTGCCTGTTACTCTTTAATAACTGTTGAAGCTTGGGTTAGTTATGCTCTTCTCTACTTTTATTTGTGTTTGAAATTTTTCATAATTATTAAAGAAAAACTACATTGGTAATTGGCCATCAGAAGAGGAGATGTTTGCTGAGGAAGTAAGAGTTCAGATTTTAAAAACTGTTGACTTGGGGGCTGGCACTGTGGCATAGTAGTTTAAGCTTCCACCTGCGGTACCAGCATCCCAGACGGGCACTGGTTTGTGTCCCAGGTGCTCCACTTCCGATCCCACTCTCTGCTATGGCCTGGGAAAGCAGTAGAAAATGACCCAAGTGCTTGGGCCCCTGCACCCACATGGGAGCCCCAGAAGAAGCTTCTGGCTCCTGGCTTCAGATCGGGCCCAGCTCTGGTCATTGTGGCCATTTGGGGAGTGAACCAGCTTATGGAAAACCTTTCTATCTCTTCCTCTTTTTTTCTGTAACTCTACCTCTAAAATAATATCTTTCTAAAGAAATTGTTGACTTGAATCCAGAAAAGAATCAAATTTATTAGACTGTCACATAAGATCTGTAGATACGATGTGAAGACATCCATATGATAGGAAATGGCTCTTAAAATTCTAATTCTCAAGAATAGTCAATAGCTACATGTAAAACTAATTTTATTAATTATATAACATTTGCTTGTAGTTTAATTGAGGTGAGTGAACCACTTCAGGTTTTACTATTTCAGTAACAGTTTTCTTAATTATCTCTGCCTTCAAGTTCACTTTTTTTTTTCTCCATTTGGCTGTCAGAGGGGATCTTGGAAACCAGGAAATTTCCTTACTGGTGAACTGCTTTTTCCCCCTTTGGTGAGTGGCTTCTGTGACTGGCTAGACTAGGGGAATGGGAATGTTTCAATAATATTGCAGTTCAATTAAATGAATTCTTACAAATTCAGACCAGTGAGTAAAAGTGTTAAGATCTTTTCCAGTCAAGGTTATTGGTTAATGTTACTAATGTGTTAGTGTTATATGAGTGGTGAATCCCCCACATAATTAGCAATTTTTTCTTGCGAGACCTTATGACTTTTTCCAAACTCTGTATGTGTAAGTATGTAAGATATGGGTTTTTCAAATTGTTTGCAGAATTGTAGGAAAAATCTGCCCTAGTAGTAGGATTCTAAAGTGTACTAGGCTTAAAGAAACTGTTTAATTTCATTGCTCTGGTATATTAGCCACCTCAAAGTTAGAATTTTTACCTTAATAAAAAGCCCATTTATTTTCAGTTGCTCTGCTTGCCTAAGCAGTTGAACTTTATATTTTCTTTCTTTTAGCTGTGCTGAAATGGCTTCAGCAACCTAAGTAGGTTTCCCCTTCCTAGTTTTTTTTTTTTTTTTTTGACAGGCAGAGTGGACAGTGAGAGAGAGAGACAGAGAGAAAGGTCTTCCTTTGCCGTTGGTTCACCCTCCAATGGCCGCCATGGCAGGTGCGCTGCAGCCGGCGCACTGCGCTGATCCAAAGGCAGGAGCCAGGTGCTTCTCCTGGTCTCCCATGGGCTGCAGGGCCCAAGCACTTGGGCCATCCTCCACTGCACTCCCGGGCCACAGCAAAGAGCTGGCCTGGAAGAGGGGCAACCGGGACAGAATCCGGCGCCCCGACAAGGACTAGAACCTGGTGTGCTCGCGCCGCAAGGCGGAGGATTAGCCTAGTGAGCCACGGTGCTGGCCCCTAGTTGTTTTGAAGCATGGCATATGTTTGGCTTTTGTTAACCTAGTTCTTTCCCTTTACTCATTGCTTTTTCCAACATTTTATTATGAAAATTTTCTAAATATACAGAAAAATTGAACATATATCCACGACCTAGATTTTATACTGAGCATTTTACTATACTTACTTTTTCACATATCCATCTCTAAATTCTTATTTTTTATGCATTTCAATGTAATTTGCAGACTTAAATACACTTCACCCCAAATATCTCAGAAAGAATATTGTTAACTAGAATTCTGTATTTCTTACAGATTCTTCTTCTTTTGAGGTAAATTTTACATAGTGAAATGCAAGAAATCTTAAGTAATGCAGTGAGTTTTGATAAATCATAACTGACAGATCATAACTTGAAGTCCATGTGCTGATCAAGATAGTATCACCCCTGAAAAATCCCTTCATGCCCCTTCCCAGTCAAGCCTTACTTCTATCCCCATCCTTCAGGTAACAATTGTTCATTCTGGTTTTACCACCATTATAGATTGACTTTCTGTTATTCAAACCGTATGTAACTGAATCTAATTTTGTGCTCTTTTGTCTAAGGCTGCTTTCAGTATAATATATTTGGGATTCATCTATCTTATACGTCTCAATAGTTGTTTTCTTTTTATTTCTGAGTAGTATTTCATTATATGGCTGTGTTCTGTTGATGCATACTTGGTCCATTTCCAGTTTTTAGATGTGAATAAAGCTTCTATGAATGTTTTTCTGGAAATCATTTTGTGAACACTTTTCATTCCTCTTGAAAGAGAATTGTTGGGTCATAAGTTAGGTATATGTTTAATATTATAAGAAACTCCTGGGCATTTTTCCAAAGTAATTGTACCATTCTTACATTCCCATCAGCAATATATGAGAGTTCTAGTTTTTCCATTTCCATCAACATATGGTGGTGTCAGTCTTTTTGGTTTTAGCCATTCTGGTGGGAGCCTAAGTGATATCTTGTGGTTAAAATTTATATTTTCTTAATTTTTTGTATCAAGCATTTTTATGTGTATATTCCTTTGTGAAGTATGATCAGACTGTTTCACTAGTGTACAAATATTATACACTTTTATGCTCAAAATAATTGGGCCAGAACTTACAAGTTATTTAGCTGAAAGTTGCTGTTTTGCTTATTGCTAACCAGTGTTCTAATGGCCTGAAACTTTAATTATTAAAATACAATGAAACGTCAGGAATCTGAATTAGTTGGAAGAAACGTAATTGCTGGTGAGTCTATTACTACCAAACCTTCGAAAGAATGTCAATTAATACTTGAAGTATTGCTCAGATGTACTCAGATTACACTATAACCATGACCAGCTTAACCTTGGTTTATATGTCTTCTTACTGACTCAGATTCAAACTGTTTTGTGTACAACCTGAATCATATTTTAGGTACCCAATGGAGAATAATAAGTTTCTAGGATCAGGACTTTGAGGTCTCCCAGTGTTGTAAGCTATAGTTTTATCACTGGATTGGTCGCTTTATTTTATCAACTCATAGTTTTTTTGAGTGATTACTAAATTTTAAATTAATAGTCATAGCTTGATTTAGTAGGAAATGTAAAAATTGGAATAATGTTTATTTTCAGTCATATACTTTTCAAAATCTATTAGACTGCAGAGGTCTCCTGTTAGTGTTTCTGTTGTCAAATTATAGTGTAAAATCTATTGTTCATAAATATTTATTAATAGGTGGCTACAAATTATTACATTGGAAAAGGGTGGAACAGACATACCTTAAATCTGAGTAACCATACATATGGGGGGGAGTAAATGCTTTATTTTTATTTATAGTAAAGCTAAAAATACACAAAATTATTGTACAAGATTTTTTTAACACAGTTAAGGTTGACACTAAGTTTGTACTTCTTACAGAAAGTAAATAAAATAGTTACTGAAAGAGGTTTTAGCTTTTAAAATAGTTTGCGAAGCCAAAACACCATTTTTCACAAACACATTTGAAATTTTTTATGATTAAGCTTAGGAGATATAATTTGAACCTTAAATTTGACACTGACACTTTCTGTATGATAATGCATGACTGGGGCCACCAGCTAGGTTGAAAAAGTGAATTAAGCATACACTTTATTTTCTAATCTTTTTTTTTTCTTTTT
Organism: Sylvilagus floridanus; assembly: GCA_949820135.1. Lineage (NCBI taxonomy): Eukaryota > Metazoa > Chordata > Mammalia > Lagomorpha > Leporidae > Sylvilagus > Sylvilagus floridanus. The sequence goes on from OX463223.1 coordinate 49,968,961, forward strand.
TGCTGTAGTTCCAAATTGCCTTTATTAGTTTAAGTAGAAAAGAATTCCCCATCCTCAGTTTCATCCCTATAGTTGAGAAATCTTGAAGATATTGAATCCTATGAATAATTTAAATATTGCTGTCCTCTTGAATACTACTTCTAGTGTTAGAAAAAACAAGAAAGAAATTGTTCAATATCATAGACTGGTTTTCATAAATACGTACATTCTGAACAATTTAAAACATAACCGTACCATGAGTCTGATGTGTTCAATTCAGGGTTGCTGTGATCCCAAGATGAGAACTCACTACCATCTGAAATGAAATGCAAATATGACCCAAAATTTAAAAAATCATAGGTTGATTGGAAGTAGTTTTCATATTCTGTTGCAGTTAAGGGAGAAAATGATGGCAATGTTTTAATCTGGAAACCATATTTTTTAATTGGGCAAACTGAATCTCAATTTGGTGGTTAGTCCCATGTATTTTTTAAGAATACTTATTTATTCAAAAAGCTGAGTGACAGGAAGGGAGACACAGAGAGAGAAAGAAGTCTTTTATCTCAGATGGCTGCAGCAGCTAGGTCTGAGCCAGGCCAAAGTCAGGAGCCTGAAATTTCATCTGGATCTCCCATGTGGGTGGCAAGGGCCCAAGTACTTGGGCCAACTTTTGTTTCTTTCCCAGGGACATTAGCAGAGAACTGGATCAGAAGCAGAGCAGAAGGCACTTGTGCCAATGTACTGACACAGGATGCCAGGGTCACGAGTTGTGAGTTAAACCATTGTACCACAAGGCCAGGCCCAGTCCTATGTTTCAAAGTGCATATCCATATTCATCTTTACTTTGAAAGCTTTTCCTTTTGTCTCTACTGTCACCATCTAAGTCCCTTGAGAACTCCAGTAAAAATCCAAAGGGTCAGTTTTAGGGTTTCTATAAAACTGGAGAACTGTCAGGAGGGTTTTTCACTTGGAAGGCAATTGGTGGCAATGAGTATTTGAGGGGCTATTTTGAACTTTGAGGGGAAAAAAAATGGCCAAGACCAGCTTAACTGTATTACACATGATTGCCTACTTTAGGTAAATGAAAGACACACTGCTACGTATTCATTCAAGCGCCACTGAGAACAGTGTCTTGGTGTGTATGTGCCTGTGTGTTCATGTGTTGGCATACAACCTTTTAATGCTGAAGGGCAAAAAAGAATGTTGCAAATTAGTGAAAATGACTTTCACTCTGCATATCATTCTTTAGTCTTTTTTAGTTCTATCAAGTCATTTGGAGTTGTAAAGAAGGCTTTTGGGGAGGAGGGGCAGGAGGGGAAGACGGATTTGTGCTACAATCATGGATGTGTGAAACTTGATTACAGTGATCAAAAGTTGTGGACTCTGTTACTGGGGAATTGTTTTTGATTCATCTATGTGGTGGCAGAAAGCCTCTATAGAGCTTTCCCAACTTTTCACATCAGATAAGAAAACTAGCTTCTGGTATAAGGGCGTCCCACTTAATTTTATATTTAAGTATCATAATTCCTAATATGTATATGTTTCTCAAGTACCTCAAACACTGATGGTATATTTTTAGAAAAAGGAAGAATACAGCTTGTACCAATAAGCTAACAAGTACATGATGTAAATCCATTCTAGATAGCAAAAGCTAAAACAAATACTGAACTTAAAGATGATAGAACACCCTGGCTTGCTGCCTGAATCATTACAGTAATTAACTGCTCTGTGCTTAAACATCCCATTTTTTAAAAAGCCACCTACTAGCACTTTCTCTGGATCACCAAGCAGCATATAATTTAAAATCCTAGGCCATAAATCAACATGTAAATAGTAATATCTCAAGTGTGCAGACTTGCTTTATTTTGCCAAAAATGTATATTTTTATATTTTACAGGTAAGCTCTTTTTTTTTCTGACTAAATGCTTATTGTTAAAACCAAAAACCTCAAATCTTGATAGCCCTCGATATAACAGTTGTGTTACAGAGAATGCTGTCATGGCAGTTCATTTTAGCAATTCCTTACCACATCCCAGGAAGTATCTTTCCATTAAAGAATTATTCCGGCTTCCTCTCCCTTCAGAATGATCTAGTAATTACCAAATGAAATGAAGGGCCACGGTCAGGACAGTCAGATGCTATTAAGTTTCATTACACATATGTGTACATAGACAAGGTTCCCACTTTAAGAAACATCCCCACAAAAGCAAAGCATGCCAAAACTCTGATCTGTTGGGAAAAAAAGTGACTGAAAGAGTCATTGGCAATACAGTAGAAATAACATTTCTGTGTAGTAAAGTACTACTCAGTTTCCAATTGCTAGTCCTGTATCAACAGAGTGAATATTTGGAGCATTTACCCAAGTAGAGCAAACCAAAGAAACAATTTAAAATGCCCATAGTTCTGAGGCAAAGCTGCAAGGATTCAAAGTAGGGGGAGCTGTGAAGTAAGTATGAAGAGGTTATTTAAATGATCCCAACAATTACATTAATATACATTGACTAGTCTATACAAGCAATCTGTTTATTAGCACTCTTTTGAAAGCTTGATTACCAAGATAATATGTTCTAATCATCTTTCTTTTAAACAAAGGAAACTTCTACCTAACTTCAAGTACTTTTTACCTGATGATTTAACAAACCAAGATCCAGACCATTAAAACTATCAATCAAAACACTGACTCTTACCCATAATTCAATGTGAATGCCAAATCGTTATATTTTCTGGGTAAGATATTGCCTCATATTTTCCTCTAAAATTCCCATTGAAATTTCCAAATGAGGTTTGCATTGCCATAAGAACTATAAATTTTTTTAAAAAGAGTAGTGTTGTTTTGTTTTGTTTTTTAGGTTCTTGAATCGTATTGCAGGTACATGTTTAGATGTTTTGTACTTAGTTGAAATAGCCTAAATTAGGCCACGATGGAATGAAAAATGATAATGAAAAATTACAGGAGGCAGAACTGGACATTGAAAAAAATATTCCCATGGAAGTAGATTGAAATAAAACTTGGATCATTTATATTTGTAAATGTTGGCCTCTTCCAAAAATGATTTTGAATTTAGAACCTTTCCTCTTTATACTGCATTGGCCTTAAAGCTAGAAGTGGAAGGCATAACTTCAACAATGATCACTTTGTCATAAAATCCAGATATTGTAATATTTTTACCCTTACTATCATAGAGATGTGAATGTCATTATGGGATCAAGCAAATTCATCTATGGTGTCTAGAAGTAATAAGAAAGCCAACTGTAATGGAGGTGAACCATGGTATAGATATTTTAGACTAGTAAATGTTTTATATAAGTATATTTGACTTCACAGTACATTTTTAACTTTACATTTAAATATGTCAGTCTGAAATTTTGTTCATAACATTTTGAGCAAATGAAAAGAGGGTATTTGTAGTGGCCATTTCATTTGCACATCTCCTGTATATGTTATATACATATATGCTTAATAATGTCTATTTCTGTGATCTAGATTTGAGTTATTGGGTTCTGTGATGTTGAGCAAGTTGTTATTCTTCTCTGGGCCTCCTTTATTCCTATTCCTATTTTATTTGTAAAATACCAAGTTGGAATAGAATCTTATCTAAGGTTCTCTTTTAGCTCTAACTTTTTTATCTCTATAAATCTACTCAGGTTGTCTTATACCTTCTCTAGGGTCAGAGGATGTAACCATTTTGACTTGAGATACCATTTTTGATAGTAGCTATCAAAGATGAACATAAATCGCATTCCCTTCATACTTTCTACTGAGTTAGCTAATAAAAATGTTGATGTCACCAACATAAAAATTAGGACAAAGTTTGGCTTTAACCACCATTCTAAATGAGGCCTCAACACTGCTAGTGAAGTCATAAGCTCAATTCATGCAGAAAACACCCTGAAAAGATCTGAAAAACAATGTACTCCCATGAAATATGACACTAGTTTCTTTTAGCAGCAGGGATTGACTACTGTGATTTATACCTATTCTTTCTTGAGAACATAGCTGAGAGAAGACTATGTTTTGGAGCATGGCTCCTTGTGTGACTGCCCTGTTCTCTGACAAATTGGTAAGTTAATTGCTAGAACAGTTATATGAGAAATTATATACATTTGTGAGAAAGACACGTGTTTTTTCTTTTTATGAATTAGAGCTATATATATTGGTTTTTTGGTAACATCAGTACAAATTAATACTGTAGCCAATGTTTTATTATTCAAAGTTATTTTGACAATTGGGTAAGTTAGATGAACTCCTACTGGTGTTGACATTTAAAAGAATAAGGTGACACCTAACTGTTTGTTTTCTGGGGACAAATATTGAATTTAATCTCCAGAATTCAGACCTATTAGGACTGTTTCAGGTCATTTATTAGAGTCTAAATTGGAAAAACCTTTGTGCTAATGCTGGTTAAAACCACTCTTGCTTATAGCATGTTATCTTATAGTGGTTATCAGGTCTAAAACAATGACCTTTATGGTCATCACTATGGACTTCACTTTTAAACTTGAATCTTTGTAATCTGATGAGGCACTCTTAAGCTGTGGAAAGTAAATTTTGGATGTATATTGCTTCATAACAGCAGAACTTGGATCATGTGTACTGTTTCATGAGTTCACTAGGGTTGTTATTTTATATATCTAACGTAAATTTACACATGCAATTTCATTGCTCCCAATGAATATTAAAACTGCAACCTGAATTAGGTTATCTAGACCTAAAATTGAGTTCTTTTCTGAAAGCAATTAAACTGAAGATGCTCATTTTTCAGATTCTAAACCTCAGCAAAATGTCATTTTTCTAATAGAAAATGTTTCAAATCCAGACTTTTATCTTAGAAATTCTTTGATAGCAATGATGATTAAAACTATAAACAGTAGATAGGACCCTATAAATACACCAGCTAATGATTTTTTTTCTTTTCAGTGTATAAGATGTAGTGACTATTGGTTAGAGTGTAGTAGAAGTTTTTAAAAAACAGTACACATCCTAAATACTAATTTTGATAGTATCAAATATCAAAATGTAATAAGTTAACTGAAACACACAAACACAGGAAAGGAATTCACCTATAACTTATTAGATATGACATATACTATGGGGTAAATATCTCATTGGCACACATTACGAAACTGACACATCTTTAAGAAACAAAACTCAACAGCCCCCACGATAAGAAGTTGTAGTGTTTCAAAACAAAACAAAAGGCCAGTTATACCTAGAAACCACGAGCTGACAATTCTTTGGAGTCTGTTCGGCCTCCCTGTTATGCTGTTCATTGAACCAGCATGGGCAGCGTGTAGCACTGAAGGGCAACAAAGGCAGGTTGGTTTGCCTTATCTGATAGCTGGTGGGGACTGCTGGCCACATCCCTCCACCCTGTGGGGACATGGTGTGAGATCCTGAGGAAGGTCAGGAATCTGTGGCAGCAACAATAGCACAGTGGCACCTGGAGCTTCAAGGAAGCAAAGGTAAGAAAAGCAAAGCAAAAGGGTTAAGCACCCAACTGCACCTCTGCTGATTAGGGGCAATACCCCTTCAGTTGGTTGTGAGATGGACTTAGTGTTTATAGGTATAAAAAGGCAAATAATAGTGATAATAATAAAACAAGAACAAAAATATGGAGGATGTGGCTATAAAAGACAGTGAAAATAATAGGAGTTTCACTCCTTCCTAACGGGGGCAGTGAGAGAATCATATTCTATGTCACTTCTGAGAGCAAGGATATTATAAATTTTCTGTTGAGTTCCAGAACAGGTGATAGGGGCTTGACTTAGAGCCGAGTTGTAACTTGTTCTTCCTGTCCATCACCCCATTTGTGCATGAGCAAGTCACAAGCCTCTCCCCAAGTTTCAAATACATCCTCTGAGGAGTCTAAGAGTTTAGAATTTGAGGAGCAGATGCTGGATGCACAGTGAAGAGAGCTGGAACAGGTTAAAGGGCATTCACTGCTCTGAGCAGCGCCCCGGACTTCCCCTAATTCTACCTCACTGAGGTTAATTTCACTTTGAGAACAGGCCTCTGCTTTCCCTTTCTCCATCTGAGAATATCTGATGTCCTGCCACATATAGTGCTGCTGAACGATTCCATCAGAAATGGTGTACATTGGTTCTGAACTGGGTTCAGACATATGACCATTAAACTTGGAGAATAGGAGACCCAATTTCTTGAGAGAAGGGCCCATGAAGGAGCGTTTGCTTGATGACTCGGCTTTTGACTTTCCTTGGGCACCACTGGCTCTTGGCATGGTTCTGATGAGAGGTGGCCCATGGCATGCCTTTTTCTTACAGCCTAAATTGAAAGAGACACTCTTGGATTTGGCCCGAGCCCCACCACTGCCATCATTGGTATCATCCCTCTGAGAGAGTTCAGTGCTGCTAGTGGAAAGGCTTCTCCTTGGCTGTTTTCTATTTCCTAAGAGGTCAAGCACTTCGTATCGAAAGCTGGAGATGTCCTGCTTTAGTTCCTGGGGAAAGAGAGGAGGCACATTATGTCAAGAAGCTTGGTTTTTAATTCAAAGTGGGCACATTCCCCTTTGGAAACGTAGCAGGGTTTTCCTAGTAGCAAATCACAAAGTCTGCAAACTATCAGAAGAGTCTCCCATTATCCAAGCACAAGAAAAAAATGTTAATAATTCTGCAGGCAGGGTTGGCCACTGGAGAAATTGTGCAGTGGGTAAAGTTGATTTCAGAACCACCTCAGCAGGGCACATCAACAGACTAATTCCTGCTAAAGTGTTAACTAACAATGAAAGTATTAGATTAGCGATCACTGGCTTTCACAGGTATCTGCATATGAAAGGACTACTGAAGAAGAAAAAGCTTTCAGGACTCTAAGGAATGAAACTAGAGCAGTGGAATGTCAGAGATGAGACTGCTCTCTGGGACAGAACTGTTCCTTTAAGTCTCTATGAACTCTCTTCTATCTTACTGGCTACTTAGATACTAGGCTGTTCCTTTGAAAGCCTTTTTTTAAAGCTTAATCTGATCATGTCATTCCCTTGCTTAAAACTAGTAATTTAGAACAAAGTTAAGCATCATGCCATGGATTAAAGTTTTTTAAGGTCTAGTACCTATTGATTCTTTATAGTTCCATCTCTCTTTTTCCCCTATTTCTCGGGCTGTCTACTGTCCACCCATATGGGCATATTCTCCCTTGCTTCTGGGCCTTTGTGCTGTCCTCTCTGTCTGAAACACCCTTCTCACCACCTCTTTCTTCATCTGGGCCTTTGTGCTGTCCTCTTTGTCTGGAACATCCTTCTCACCACCTCTTTCTTCATCTGGCTCCGCTGAGCCTCAGCTTAAACACTGGTTCTGCTGGAAAGTCTGTTCTGGCCTTCCAAGTCCAAGTTGTGTTCCTTCTCTCTGTTTTCATAGTGCCTATATTTACCCTGTCAGAATACTCATTTATCACTCTGCATTACTGCTTGTCACTCCACGATACTAGAGACTGTTTAGATCTTACTTACTACTGTGTGCTAGCACTTAGCAGAGTTCTTGGCGCTCCACAGGTGCCAAGTTCAGGCTCTCCAAAGGTGAATTATGTCTGTGGATTACAATAATGGCCTTCCTATATACCTTAGAAAAGAAATGTGTTCTAGGAAAGGGTATCTCAACCTCTACACTATTGACATGTTGGGCTGGATAATTCTTTGATATAGGAAGCTATCCGCTCCATTAGCAGAGGTTTAGTAGCAACCTTGCCTTTATTCATTAGATACTAATGTAGTAACCAAAGATGTCTGCTGACATTCCTACATGGCCTGGGAACCAAAATTGCCCCAAGTGAGACCCACTGTTTTAGGCATATGCCAAGAGTAGCAGAATTATACTGTTTAGTGGTAGTGTTTCTTAAAACCTTATATCTAAGAACAGATTTTTTTTTTGGTCTTACATCTTTTAGGTAAAGAAGTACTTTAAATCTCCAAAAATCTTACCTTTTCTGTCTTGCCCCTCACCATACATCCTTGCCACATGATTTGCAGGGGTGGGGAAACTTTTTTCTGCCAAGGGCCATGTGGGTATTTATAACATCATTCGTGGGCCATACAAAATGATCAACTTAAAAATTAGCCTGCTATACATGTGTTGAATTTTGAGTGCTGTCTGCAGTTGCCCCAGCAGGGCCACACCAAATGGTTTTGTGGGCCTTATGTGGCCTGTGGGCTGGATGTTCCCTACCCCTGAAAAACACCCAGAATATTAAAAGACTGCATGAAGCACACTTATTTTATTCATAAAACTGATTGTGATTTGATAAACATTGGTAAATTTCTCCATCTACTGGGTGACAAGCAATTTCAAAAAAGAAAATAAGTATTAGAACTGATTGTATGTGGGAATAGCTGTGTTATTGGCAGGCAAAATTTTATCACAAGTAACCCCAAACACTTTTGAAGATTAAATGATGCTTAAGAAATAAAAAATGAGAGACCACTTAGTGATTAAATTACCTTGAAATTTTCTTCTGTTAGTCCTTCATTTGTTTTGGAATTTCTTATCATAGCAGCCACATATCTTTTAACTAAATTCCTGATAACTTCCTGGAATTAAAAAAAAAAAATCAGGAAGAAGCATTCAGTTTCCTTCTTAGGCTCTTAGTCAAATGAGCAATGTACACAGGAAATAAAACATGCTTAGATCATCTTTGAAACAGAAAATCTTTACAGGATCCAGCCTTTTTCTGCCCCCAAAATGGATTAAGTCCATTGACTAAACAAATTATTATGTCTCTGAATGTGGGAGTAGAGTGAGCCAGTAAAAGCCAATTCACACTAAGGGCAAAATTTCTACCCAAGTATAAAAGAAATATGCATTCACACTTATAGAATAATAACAATGAAATAATGCTTGAATGATCATATTATCTGTTCCTTTCAGGCTGGATTAAACTGTAACACTCCTAGGAAAATGAGTTTTTCCTCCTTTTATAAAGTTCAGAGTCTCTAAGTCTGCTAATTTCAATATGCACTAATAATATACTCAGGGTATTTTTTTTTTTTTAGAATCAATCTATACTTCTTTACAGGAATTGTCTCTTTTGATTTGGCCTCAGGGCAATAACACACATATGGTCTCTGATTTGTAATAGAGATGATGATGATGTTGATAGCTGTCACTTACTGCATTAAGGTTAGGCACTGTGCTGGGCAATACCCCACACCACACACACACACACACTCATCACTCAATTTCCAAGACCCTGTAAGAAGTTTTATCATAATTCCCCTTTAACAGATGAGGAATCTGAGACTCAGTGAGGTTAACAGGTGTGTCCAAAGTCACACTATTAGTAAATGCAAAAATTGGAATCCACTTTCATTTCAGTCTGATTTCAAGGCCTATAGTAACAATAGCTAATGCTGTATATATTACATCTGTTACTCTGATCTTAAAGAAGTCACTGAGAGGCAGATGTTGTGGTAAGTGGGTTAAGCCAGTGTTTACAAAACTGGCATACCATGTCAGAGCACCAGTTCAAGTCCCAGATGCTCTGCTTCTGACCCAGCTCCCTGCTAATGCACCTGGGAGATCAGTAGAAGATGGTTCAAGTACTTGTCACCCTGCCACTCATGTGGGAGACTAGGATAGAGCTCCTGGCTCCCAGTTTGGCCTGGCCCAGATCTGGATGTTGGGGGCATTTGGGGAGTGAACCAGAGAATTGAAGATCCTCTCTCTCTCTCTCTCTCTCTCTCTCTCTCTGTGTGTGTGTCTGCCTTTCAAATACATATACAAATAAATCTTTAAAAAAAATTAACTGAGATGTCCTTGAAACAATTTTTATAAGGACTTTGAAGCAGAAAATGAAGACAGTGAATTTTTCTTAAGACTAATTATGAAAATAATAGTGGTTGGAGGCAGGAATAGTGAGAGAAGAGTTCCTACCAAATACTATATTTTCTGTTTCTCTTAATTATGTCCTAAGAGAGAGTTAGGAGAAGCAACCTGTAGAATAAGGATGAATTTACTTCAAGCCTGCTTTTTTCTACTTTGGGCTTCTTTTACTTAGAAAGGTGAGAGATGATTGTCTCTTACTTGGGATTTGCGAGGATCACTCTCAAAAGATGTTTCTGGTATTTGGGTGCTTGGTTGTTTTCTGTCTGGTGGGAAGAGTACCCAAATTTTCCCTTGGTTTATTACATTTTTAGCGTGCCAAAATGCTTATTTAATTCTGTAATTAAAGTCATGTTGCAATTTAAGAAGATTTGTGTTCCTAACATTCAGATAAGCTTTTAATTCATTGATGTTACTTTCCTTTTGTTATGTATTCCTGATGTATTGTATAGTATCATTACTCCATGCACTTTTTCTTTTTTCTTTTTGACAGAGTTAGAGAGAGAGACAGACAGAGAGACAGAGAGAAAGGCCTTCCTTTTCCATTGGTTCACCCTCCAAATTTGCTACGGCCGGCGCACTGCGCCGATCCAAAGCCAGGAGCCAGGTGCTTCCTCTTGGTCTCCCATGCAGGTGCAGGGCTCAAGCACTTGGGCCATCCTCCACTGCCTTCCCGGGCCATTGCAGAGAGCTGGACTGGAAGAAGAGCAACCAGAACAGAATCCGGCACCCCGACCAGGACTAGAACCCGGGGTGTCGGCGCCGCAGGCAGAGGATTAGCCTAGTGAGTTGTGGCACCGGCTGCACTTTTTCTTCATAGTAGATTTTACCCTTGTATCACCTAATTTTAATCGCTATAATGATTTGTTTAATATCTTCTTATTCCTGCTAAATAATAAAAGAATAACAGAGTGGGTCTTGTTCACAGTGATTTCTGTTGTACCCAGCTTAACGTCTGATAAACAGTAGGTATTAAAGTATTTGTTAACTGAGTGACCAATAACATTCTATTTTACTTAATCTCAAAATATTGGTTTGGAGTATGGTTTTGGCCTTATAGTTAAAACACCCACATCTGATATTGGAGTACCTGGGTTTGATTCCTGGCTCTGGTTCCTGATTCCAATTTCTTCCAGTGCAGACCTTGAGAGGCAGTTGTGGGTTCCTGCCACCCAAGTGGGAGACCCTACTTGTGTTTCTGGCTCCTGACTTTGGCCCAGCTCTGGCTTTGCAGGCATTTGGGATGTGAACCAATGGATGCAATCTCTCCTCGCACTCCATATCCATCTCTCTCTCTACCCGTGTCTCTTTCTGTTCCTCTACCTCGCAAATAAAATTTTAAAAAACTTTCTAAGTCATGGATGCTGTTGAATACACTGAGGCATTGTTAAAGGACAATGAACAGGATGATAAACCAGGTGAATCCACTGTAAAGTGATACTTGAGCCTTTGATGAAATAACAGTCTCTCCAAGCCTCCTACTCCAGTCAAATGGAACATATCCAGAAAGCCAGCATGGAATTTGTTTCTACTTCACCAAACTGGCAAAAAAGCCATTGTCTTTAGTTCCAGTTAGGAAGCTTTACCTGATAATGCTGATTTTGTATCAGACTGTCAGCATGGCGTTCCTGGAATTGCAAATGGGAAAACAGGTTACATTAGCAATCAGCCCCGGCCTACCCACCCATCCAGACATATTTCTAAACATTAAGATTAGAAAATAACACAGGAGCTCCTGCTTGACAAACCCCCAAAGCATGTGTAGACTGGAGTGATTTTATGACACTTAAGATACGGAGTGTCACAAAGGAAGGAAGGGAAGAAACAAATTTGTCTAAAAGGAAACAATTTGAAAAAGGCTTACTGTGAAACTTCTCAAGTTGTGCCTTCTCCGTCTACCATCAGGGTCTCTTTTGGGGCAGAAGGTGTTGTTGAACCAGTTGCCAAGGTATAGAAATGACTTGGGGCTGGGGATGATGTTGAAAGGAGGTGGCAAGGTACCACCTTCATCAAAATAACTCATCCAGAGCTTTGTCCTTGCAAATTTCCACTCAATATCAGCATGATCCTATGGAAGAAAGAAGTTTAAAGATTTGGAATGGGAAAATGCAATATTCAGTCATGCCTCATTCTAACCTTTCTTTTTGCTTCTCTAGAGGGCACTCTGTCAGTAGCTATATCCTCAAGTTATACATAACTGATGATCCTGTAATCCCACTTTTAATAAGAAATATACCTTATCAATATACTTGCATAAAGATATATGCATAGACTCTTCACTGTAGTGCAGCTAGTAATAGAAAAACTAACACAACCTAAATATCCAATAGTGGGAGACTAGTTAAATAGATAATATCATATCTAAAAATGGCATACAATATAATAATTAAAAGCAAAGAAGTTCTATAGATATTTTATAAGTACATATATGTGTCTAGATATGTCTATATGCATCTAAGACCTCTAGGTAAAAAAAAGCAACGTAAAGCAGAGCATATGCTGTATACATGAACCCACTTCTATAACTGTAAACCCTTTATATCACATGCTTGCAAGTTCTAGACAGGTACATACTAAACTGATCATAGTAGTATTTTTAAGGAGTGGAACTAAAGTGGCACTATGGTTTAAATGTGGTTTATTCCTCAAGGGTTTATGTGTTGGAGGCTTGACCCTCAGGTTGTGGTGTTAAGGTGCTGAGACCTTTAAGAGGTGAGGCCTAATGGGAAGTTCTTAGGTAACCGAGGGCACTGTTCTCAGAAGAAATTGATGTAGTTCTTGCAAGCCAACCCCCACTCTGCCTTCCTGTCTGGCCATGTGGCTCTCCCTCTCAAGTACATTCCCCTTCATGATGCTATCTGCCATGAGGTCCTCAGCTAAGCCCATGCCAGAGTCATGCTCTTTTTTTTAAAGATTTATTTATTTGAAAGGCAGAGTTACAGAGAGGCAGAGGAGAGGAAGTGAGACAGAGATAAAGGTCTTCCTTCCATTGGTTCACTCCCCAAATGGCCACCACAGCTGGCGCTGTGCCGAACCAAAGCCGGGAGCCATGTGCTTTTGCCTGGTCTCCCATGGGGGTGCAGGAGCCCAAGCACTTGGACCATCCTCCACTGCCCTCCCGGGCCACAGCAGAGAGCTGGAGTGGAAGAGGAGCAATTGGGACTAGCACCCGGCGCCCATATGAGATGCCAGTGCTGTAGGCAGAGGATTAACCAAGTGAGCCATGGTGCCAGCCCCTGATAGGTTTGCATTATTTCATACCAATAAGTTTGTGGTAGTTTGTTAGAACAGCAATTGAAAACTGGTACAGATATGTGTGAAAGAACAGGGATCATCTTTTGGAGGCTGAAACGATATTGTTATTGGCTATTAAATTTGGTCAAAGATTTCTTGGGGCTGGTGCTGTGGCATAGTCGGTAAAACCACCACCTGTAGGGCTGTCATCCCACATGGGTGCCAGTTCAAGTCCCAGCTGCTGCACTTCTGATCCAGCTCTCTGCTGTGGGCTGGGAAAGCAGAAGATGGCCCAAGTCCTTGGGCCCCTGCACCCACATGGGAGACCAGAAAGAAGCTCCTGGCTCCTGACTTTGAATCAGCATAGCTCCAGCCATTGCAAGAACAATGACATTTTTCTTTTAATGACCTCTCCATTCCCCAACTATTGTCAAAGTATACATCATTCCAAAAGGAGAATGCTGTGAGAGCAAAGCAAAAAAATGACAGTGCTAGATGAAATACTGAATTCTATATCACCTTATTTCATCCTTGTGACAAAAACAAAGCATGCCTGCATGCTTTATTGATCTATCTTTCCAGATTTACAAGTGAGATGGTCATCACAGAGATAAGTACTGACATATTTATTGAGTTGGAAAATGAAGTCATCCTTTTTGAGATTAGAAGTAACTTTGATTTAGATCTCCTGGCAAGATGGTGGAATAGGAAGGGAAGCACACTGATAGTCCGGGAAGAGACAGTTTAATAAAAGTGGAGATACTGCAGGTTCAAGGAAGAGTTGGGGAAGAAACAGCAGAGAAAACTCTTCCGGAACTAGTGATTCATGGTGGACTTGTGTGGAGGGCACGGGAGCCCACAGCTTGGGACACCAGCCGCGGAATCTATGCACCAGCACTGGAACGCGAGGTGAGTCGAAACCTCAGTAGCCTGAGACACTGGCGGGAAAGCGGAAAGAGGAGCCTAGAGGGAACGAGGCTTGAAGCCCCGTGGGGGAAAGTTCACCAGGCTAACTAGAGGAGAGAGAAAAAAAAAGGGACCAGGTACGGACACGAGTCTATCTCTGCTCACCTCTCAAGGGTGAGCAAGACAAAGAGCAAGTGCCATTTTGGACATACATAAAAGCTGTGCGACCTCAGGGCTGAACCTGCCCTCAGCCAAGCAGAAAAACCTGACTCTGGGGAGGGTGAAATAACAGGAGGTTAAGACCTAGTGAATGTGTGGAGCTAATGAACTGAGACTGTGAACAAAGAGATGGTAGGTGAGAGCACTCACAGAGTTCACGTGAGTACTCTACAGAGAAGCTACAATTTGGTAAACTTGGAAACCCAGTGGGAGACTGCAGGGGAATTTGAGCCCACACTGAGGGCAGAACAGATTCTTTGTGTGGTCCTTGGGAAAGAGCAGACGAATGATATACCCACAGAAGCCAGAGATCTGAAGCTGACTACCTTCAATTCCACTCAGCTGTGTGGAATTACTTCCCTTCTGAATCAAAAAAAGAGAGAGAGATTTACCATGGCTAACCTGGATGTGACACCTTTGGCACACCTTTAACCCTGAAGAACCAAACAGAGCTCTCTGGCCACACCCAACTCAAGCCTCTAAGGCTCCATCAAAAGCAGACAGTCCACTTAATACAGTCATAGTATAACAAGAAAAAAACACCACAGCGAGGGAAGAAGAATCCAAAGAATATCTCCACAATGCCAAGCAAAAAATGCAGAAACAGAGGAAACAAGAAGAAGACATTATGACGCCCCCAAATGAACAAGACACCCCAAGCCAAGATTATGAACATGATGAGATAGAAGAAATGCAAGATACAGATTTCAAAAAATTTATGACAAGAATATTTAGAAGTTTTCAAAAACAAATTCTTGAACTACAGTAATCCTTACTGGACAGGATAGAAACTCTCGTGAAAATGAAATCTTAAGGAGTAATCAAAATGAAATGCAGAAACTAGTAGAACAGGAAAGTGTGATAGTGAAGAGAAATCAAAATGAAATGAAGAACTCAATAGATCAAATGATAAACACATTAGAGAGCCTTAAAAACAGAGTCAGTGAGGCACAAGAGAGAATATCGGACTTAGAAGACAGAGCACAGGAAAGTATACAGTCAAACGAAAGAAAAGAAGAGAAAATTAGAAATCTAAAAAATATTGCCGGGAATCTACAGGATACTATTAAAAAAACCAACATTCGAGTTCTAGGAGTTCCTGAAGACATGGAGAGAGAAAAAGGATTAGAATGCCTTTTTAGTGAGATAATAGCAGAAAATTTCCCAGTTTTGGAGAAGGACAGAGACATCCTAGTACAGGAAGCTCATAGAACCCCCAATAAACATGACCAAAAGAGATCCTCACTGTGACATGTGGTAATTAAACTCACCACAGTGAAACATAAAGAAAAGATTCTAAAATGTGCAAGAGAGAAATGTCAGATTACTCTCAGAGGATCTCCAATTAGACTCACAGCAGACTTTTCATCAGAAACCTTACAGGCTAGGAGGGAATGGCGAGATATTGCCCAGGTACTAAGAGAGAAAAACTGCCAGCCCAGAACATTATATCCTGCAAAGCTCTCATTTGTGAATGACGGTGAAATAAAGACCTTTCATAGCAAACAGAAATTGAAAGAATTTGTTGCCACTCGCCCAGCCCTGCAAAAGATGCTTAAAGATGTGTTACACACAGAAACACAAAAACACTGTCATCAATATGAAAGAAGGTAAAGGAAGGAAACCTCACAGCAAAAGATCACAGAAAGTTCAAAGCATATATTAGAAAATATCTTTATCCAAATGAAAGAAATTATGGGACATGTACTCTATAGAATACTATACAGCAGTCAAAAACAATGAAATCCGGTCATTTGCAATAAGATGGAGGAATCTGGAAAACATCATTCTGCATGAATTAAGCCAGTCCCAAAGGGACAAATATCATATGTTCTCCCTGATCGGTGACAACTAATTGAGCACCAAAGGGGAAACCTATTGAAGTGAAATGGACACTATGAGAAACAGTAACTTGATCAGCTCTTGTGCTGACTGTTGTTGTACAATGTAATACTTTATCCATGTTAGTAATTTTTTTATTCTAGTACTATTGGTTGAACTCTGTAATTAACAAACAATTATTCGTAGGTGTTTAAATTTTAACTGAAAAGTGATCCCTGTGAAATATAAGAGTGGGAATAAGAGAGGGAGGAGATGTACAATTTGGGACATGCTCAATCGGAACTGCCCCAAATGATGGAGTTAGAAACAGGCCAGGGAATTCCAATACAATCCCATCAAGGTGGCATGTACCAAGGCCATCTCACTAGTCCAAGTGATCAATTTCAGTTCACAATTGATCACACTGATAGGTCTAAGAGTCAAAGGGATCACACAAACAAGACTAGTGTCTGCTAATACTAACTGATAGAATCAAAAAGGGAGAGAATGATCCAACATGGGAAGCGAGATACACAGCAGACTCATAGAATGGCAGATGTCCTAAATAGCACTCTGGCCTCAGAATCAGCCCTTAAAGCATTCAGATCTGGCTCAAGAGCCCATGAGAATATTCTAGGCATGGAAAGCCAAGACACTCTGGAAAAAAAAGAAGACCTAAATGAAAGATCTCTGTGAGTGAGATCCCAGTGGAACGAATGGGGCCATCAAAGAAGGAGGTACCTTTCTCTGAAGGGAGGAGAGAACCTCCACTTTGACTATGACCCTGTCGGAATAAGATTGAAGTCAGCGAACCCTAAAGGCTTCCATAGCCTTGGCAACTCATGACTAGAGCCTAGGGAGATTACTGAGGCCATAAACAAGAGTGTCAAATTGTTAAATCAACTTCAGGAGTCACTGTGTACTTACTTCTCATGTGGGATCTGTCCTTAATGTGTTGTCCAATGTGAAGTAATGCTATAACTAGCACTGAAACAGTATTTTACACTTTGTGTTTCTGTGTGGGTGCAAACTGATGAAATCTTTACTTAGTATATACTGAATCAATCTTCTGTATATAGATAATTAAAAATGAAAAAAAAATCTTGGTGTTAAATTGGAAATTGCCTAGAATGTTAATCAATTTTTTAAAAAAAATATATCATGTAGGATCTCTGTCCTTAATGTGCTATACATTGTGAATTAATACTATAACTAGTACTCCAACAGTATTTTTCACTTTGTGTTGCTATGTGAGGGCAAACTGTTGAAATCTTTATGTAATATATACTAAACTGATCTTCTGTATATAAAGAGAATTGAAAATGAATCTTGATGTGAAGCAAGGGGAGAGGGAGTGGGAAAGGGGAGGGTTGCGGGGGGGGGAAGTTATGGGGAGGGGAAGCCATTGTAATCTATAAGCTGTATTTTGGAAATTTATATTCTTTAAATAAAAGCGTTATAAAAAAAAGAATTTGGCAAATGACCAACATTCCTATGCCCTTAAAAAAAAAAAAAAAAGAAAATATCTTTGGGAAAATGGCAGGGCAAAATTACTACTTATCAATAGTCACATTGAACGTTAATGGCCTCAATTGTCCAGTTAAAAGACACAGATTGGCTGAACGGGTTAAGGAACAAAACATCTATTTGCTGCTTACAAGAAACACATCTTTCCAATAAAGATGCATGCAGACTGAAAGTGAAAGGCTGGAAAAAGATATACCATGCCAACAGAAATGAAAAAAGAATGGGCGTAGCCATCTTAATATCAGACTACATAAACTTTAACACAAAAACTGTTAAGAGAGACAAAGAGGGGCACTATATAATGATTAAGGGATCCATTCAACAGGAAGATATAACAATTATCGATGTATATGCACCTAATTACAGGGCACCGGCTTACTTAAAAGATTTGTTAAGGGACCTAAAGGGAGACTTATATTCCAATACAATAGTACTGGGGGACTTCAATACTCCACTCTCAGAAATAGATCAACTGGACAGAAGATCAACAGGGAAACAGTAGATTTAAACGACACTATAGCCCAAATGGATCTAACAGATATCTACAGAACTTTTAATCCTACACTTAAAGAGTTCACATTCTTCTCAGCAGTGCATGGAACCTACTCTAGGATTGACCACATACTAGGCCATAAAGCGAGTCTCAGCAAATTCAAAAGAATTGGAATCATACCATGCAGCTTCTCAGATCATAAAGTAATGAAGTTGGAAATTAGCAAATCAGGAACCCTTAGAGCATATGCAAACACATGGAGATTGAACAACATGCTCCTGAATGAACAATGGGTCATAGAAGAAATCAAAAGAGAAATAAAAGACATTCTGGAAGTAAATAAGGATAACAGCACAACATATCAAAACTTATGGGATACAGCAAAAGCAGTGTTAAGAGGAAAGTTTATATCAATAGGTGCCTACATCAAGAAATTGGAAAGGCACCAAATAGATGAGCTTTCAATGCATCTCAGGGATCTATAAAACTTCAGCAAACCAGACCCAAATCTAGTAGGAGAAGAGAAATAACTAAAATCAGAGAAGAAATCAATAGGATTGAAACAAAAATCATTACAAAAAATCCGACAAACGAGGAGCTGGTTTTTTTAAAAAAAATAAACAAAATTGACACCCCATTGGCCCAACTAACTAAAAACACAAGAGAAAAGACTCAAATCAATAAAATCAGAGATGAAAAAGAAAACATAAAAACAGACACCGCAGGAATAAAAAGAATCATCAGAAATTACTACAAGGACTTGTATGCCAGCAAACAGGGAGACCTATCAGAAATGGATAGATTCCTGGACACATGCAACCTACCTAAATTGAACCAGGAAGACATAGAAAACCTAAACAGACCCATAAGTGAGTCAGAAATTGAATCAGTAATAAAGGCCCTCCCAACAAAGAAAAGCCCAGGACCAGATGGATTCACTGCTGAATTCTACCAGACATTTAAAGAAGAACTAACCCCAATTCTTCTCAAACTATCCAGAACAATCGTAAAAGAGGCAATCCTCCCAAATTCTTTCTATGAAGCCAGCATCACCTTAATTCCTAGCCAGAAAAAAATGCAGCATTGAAAGAAAATTACAGACCAATATCCCTGATGAACATAGATGCAAAATCCTCAATATAATTCTGGCCAATAGAATGCAACAACACATCAGAAAGATCATCCACCCAGACCAAGTGGGATTTATCCCTGTTACGCAGGTATGGTTCAATGTTCACAAATCAATCAATCAATGTGATGCACCAGATTAACAGACTGTAGAAGAAAAACCATATAATTATTTCAAGAGACACAGAGAAAGCATTTGATAAAATACAACACCCTTTCATGATGAAAACTCTAAGCAAATTGGGTATGGAAGGGACATTCCTCAATACAATCAAAGCAATTTATGGAAAACCCACGGCCAGCATCCTATTGAATGGGGAAAAGTTGGAAGCATTTCCACTGAGACCTGGTACCAGACAGGGATGCCCCCTCTCACCACTGCTATTCAATATAGTTCTGGAAGTTTTAGCCAGAGCTATTAGGCAAGAAAAAGAAATTAAAGGGATAGAAATTGGGAAGGAAGAAGTCAAACTATCCCTCTTTGCAGATGATATGATTCTTTATTTAGGATATCCAAAGAACTCTACTAAGAGACTACTGGAACTTAGAAGAGTTTGGCAAAGTAGCATGATATAAAATCAATGCCCAAAAATCAACAGCCTTTGTATACACAGGCAATGCCACAGCTGAGAAAGAACTTCTAAGATAAATCCCATTCACAACAACCACAAAAACAATCAAATACCTTGGTGCTGTGGTTAAGATGCTGCTTGGGATGCCTGCAGCAGTTGATGTCTCAAGCAGTTAGGTACCTATCACCCACATGTGAGACCCAAATTGAGTTCTGGTTCCTGGGTTTGCCCTGGTCCATCCCTGGTTATTGTAGGTATTTAGGAAGTGACACTAAATGGAAGATTTCTCTCTGTGTGTCTCTGTTTCTGTCTATCTCTTTCTCCCTCTCTCTCTCTTTCAAATAAATATTTTATAAAAACCCTTCATGCACCAAACATTTATTACCTCACAGTTTCTGTGAACAAGAATATGAGCATGGCATAATTGTGCATCTCTGGTTCAAAATCTCTTAAAAGGCTATAACCAAAGATTAGAACAGACCTAGCATCTCATCTGAAGACTCAACTGAGAGAGTATTTTTCCAAGCTCATTTTCATGGATGTTGTCAGGACTCAGTTTGTTCTGAGATATTGTATTGAGGGTCTTAATCCCTAATGGCCATAGGCCAGAGGTCTTCCTCAGTTCCTTTTATGTGAGCCTTTTCATAGGGCATCTCATAACATTGTAACAGGTTTCACTAGGATAAAGAAAGGGAAAACCTTTTTGAAACCTCAAATTGGAAGTAACATTAACTTTACTGCATTCTTTCTTTTTCTCCCAATTTTTATAATTGACAAATAAGAATTGGAAATTTTTCTGGCATACAACACGATAGTTTGATATATATGCATACATGGTGAAATGATGAAATCAACCTTATTGACATAGCCATCATCTCAAAGTTACCACTTTTTGAATGTATTGTGAAAACTGTTAAGATCTAGTCTCTTAGCAACGTCAAGTGTACAATACAGTACATTTCAACTTTACTATAATAACCATGCTGTACAATAGACCTCTAGACTTTTGCCATACCTTATTTGTGAGAAGTTACACCTAAGGTTCAAGCCTATACTCAAGGGAGAAGATTCCACAAGGGCTCAAATACCAGGAAATAGAGATCAACAGAGGCTACCTGCCACGGTAGCATTTCCCAGAGACTGAGAAACTGAATGACCATGATCCTGAGCAACAAATTAGTTTGTAAGTCAGGAGGTATCTAATTCTTTGCATTCAATAAAACTTAAGAAGAAGCTAATTAGGTTGTCAGTTGATCAACGCTTAAAATATATTAGGAAAACTCATTATTTTATGACTTTTTAAAATATTTATTTATTTGAGAGGCAGAGTTACAGACAGAGAGAGGGAGAGACAAAGAAAGAGTTTTTCCTCATGGTGCATTCCCCAAATGGTCTCAATGGTTAAGACTGGGCCTGGCCAAAGCCAGGAGCCAGCAACCAGGAGCTTCCTTCAGGTCTCCCACGTGGGTACAGGGTCTCAAGCACCTAAGAAATCTTCCACTGCTTTCCCAGCTGCATTAGCAGAGCTAGACTGGAAGAGGAGCAGCTGGGTCATGAACTGGCACCCATATGGGATGCCGGAGCCACAGGCAGAGGCTTAATCTACTACACCACAGCACTGGCCTCTATTTTATGACTTTTTACATGTAAATCTGAGTTCCAAAACTAGAGTGACAATGGTATAAATAATACCTTATCCATTGACATATACTTAAAGATATAAAAGATAGTTTTATATAATGGATATAAAAATAGATATTTTCATAAAAAAGGAAAATAAAAATATAATTGATGCTGAATCCTGTTCTCAAATATTACTCAATATTCATATATGAGGTGAGCATTTGACATAGGGATTAAGGTGTATGAGATGCCCACATCCCATGACAGAGTGCTTGGGTTTAAGTACTGGCTCTGCTCTTGATTCCCAGGTTCCTGCTGATGTACACACTGGAAATTTAAAAGGTTTACCAACATAGAGAGGGAGAGAGGAATAGTAGGAGGTATTCCTTTTGCAAGTTCACTCCCCTAATGCCTGTAACAGACAGATGTGGGGCAGGTGGAAGGCAGGAGCCTGGGACTCCATCCAGGTCTCCCACACAGGTGGTAAGGGCCCAAGCAATTGGGCCATCTTCTGTTGCCTTCCCAGGGACATTAGCAGGAAGCTGGATTGGAAGGAGAGCAGCCAGAACTCAAACAGACACTCAAGCTGTGGTTTAACCCACTATCCCCAGTGCCAGACCCTAAAATAATTTTTAAAAATGTATATTTGTGTTCTTTTGAGCAGTTTTGTACTACAAATAATTGCATCATAAGTAGAATCAGAAGAGTGATTTTAACATGTATTGCCTCATGACTACATGTAATAAAAATTAAAATTCAACTTGTAGTTTTGTCATGAAGGAATATGACAGATATTAAAATATAATTATTATTGTTAAATATAAAAACATTAGGATAAAATGATATGGAAAAAATATGGAATGAAAATAAGAGTTCAAAAAGAAAAAATTATGTAAGCATTTTGTACTTGAAGAAGAGCTGAACCATTCATTTTTAAAAATATGATTATAAGAAACAAATTGCTGTGATATTCAGATTCCATTGATACATTTAAATAAGTAATTGGATAGTTTTATTTTAAATGTCAATATCTATCATATTCCAGAAATTGCATCCTTTGCACATTCTAAAATTTATGATGGGGGCCAGTGGTGTGTCATAGTGGGTAAGGCTGCCACCTGCAGCTCCCACATCCCATATGGGTACCAGTTCAAGTCCTGGCTGCTCCACTTCTGATCCAACTCCCTGATAATAAGCCTCAGAAAGCAGCAGAAGATAGCCCAAGTCCTTGGGCCCCTGTACCCTGGTGAAAGACCTGGAAGAAGCCCCTGACTCCTGGCTTCAGATTGGCTCAGTTTCGGCCATTGCAGTCATTTGGGGAGTGAACCAGCTGATGGAAGATCTCTGTCTCTCTGTCTCTGTCTCTCTGTCTCTCCCTCTCTCTCTCTCTCACATAACTCTACCTTTAAAATACATAGATAAATCTTTAAAAAATTTATGATGAAATATTTACACATCAACCCAAGAATATATAAGGAGATGGATTTTGTATTTCCAATTACATTAGAGGATATTCTAGACAAATGTTTCCATGTACTTGATTAGACCTTGAAATAAGACCATTTCAATATTCACACTGCACACATGCACACACACACACACACACAATTATAGGAGATGGAGTTGCTATGGGCAATTTAAGGTGCAGAGGAGGATAGGAGGGAAGAGCAGTATGAAACAGTATGAAACAGCATGCCATTGTGAGAAGAGCAGGGAGTTTGGAATCAAATAACCCAAGGTTTGGAATACTGCTCTGCTACTTATTAACTGTGTGATCTCAGGTTGGTAAATTCAAATCTCTGAGTCATGGTTTTATCAACTGTAAAAATGGGAGGAATATCCATCTAGCCGAATTGTTGTAGAAGTCAGTGTAAAGCTCCAATCTGTCCTCTTTGGAAATACACTTATGTTTCTCTACCACAACTCTCAAAATGAAGATGATATTCACAAAGTATTTCTTAAAATGAACTATGTCACATTGTCAGAACTCATTTCTGGATATGTTCACAAAGGAGAATAATGTTGCGACTCCTGTGGCTATTCAGCTGCTTTTTTCATAAACTTGGCCCAATGTCCTAGTATCTGGAAATGCTCTGGTTTTTAAAAGTTCCTGAATGAGTTTAAATTTTTGTTTTCATATGTTTTGGACAATAAGTTATGTCTTTTTCTTTTTTAAAAAGATTTATGTATTTATTTGAAAGTCAGAGTTACACAGACAGAGAAGGAGAGGTGTGGTGGAATGAGAAGGCCATGCTAAGATGGCTGGTGGCAACAGAAACTGCCTGGCAACAGGCTGTGATTGGATGGTTTTGGAAACCACATGACAGCAGAGCCTGCCTGGCAACAGGCTGTGACTGGATGGCTTTGGAAACTGCCTGGCAACATGCTGTGATTGGTTAGGGCATAGACCACCCCTTGATCAGATTGGCTGCCTTGGCTATATAAGCTACTGTAGCAACTGAAATAAAGGAGTCTGCAGGCTGCTTGCCTCTGTCCCGCTTTCACTCGATTCCCAGGGTCTGTGTGGTGACTCTGTGCCTCTTGCCACCATGCTCTTCCTCTCAGACGAATCCACAGCAATAGAGAGGCAGAGAGAGAGGTCTTCCATCCGATGGTTCACTCCCCAATCGTCCCAAACGGCCAGAGCTGTGCTGATCTGAAGCCAGGAGCCAGGAACTTCCTCTAGGTCTCCCACATGGGTGCAGGGGCCCAAGAACTTGGGCCATCTTCTTCTGCTTTCCTGGGCCATAGCAGAGAGCTGGATCGAAAGTGGAACAGCCGGGACTCGAACCGGCACCCACATGGTATGCCAGCACCGCAGGCGGTGGCTTTACCTCTATGCCACAAGGCCCTCCCCAGTTATGTCCTTTTCAAAAAATAGTTTTTAAGGGGAGGGAGAGTATTTGATTTTTAGAAAAAAATGAAAACATGTAGTGGGCCAAGTTATAAAGCGTGGGCCACTGGTTTAGGGGTTGGGAGGCTTTCTGTGTCTACTCCCCTCAGGTAAGGATATGATTTTAGCTGAGCATTTACAAAATAGTTCAAGGACCTCAATCCCATTCCCTTGGTGCTCCAGTGATGTCAAGTTGGGATTACTATGTAGTAATTCAGCCATGAAGTTATTGCAAACAATTCCCTCAAAATTCTTTTTCCATTCATTTATCATGTCTCAATTCATTATTCACTTATGCATTTGTTCTTTACTTATTTGAGAGGCATAGAGAGAGACACACAGAGAAACAGAGAGAAACAGTGAGGCCTCATCCACTGGTTCACTCTCTAAATGCTCACAACAGCTGGGGCTGGGCCAGGGCCCAAAGCCAGGAAGTGGTTATGCTATTCACATCTCCCATATGTGTGGCAGGAATGGAATTACTTAAGCCATCACCACTGCCTCCCAGGGTTTTCATTAGCAAGAAACTGGAGCAGGGAATTGAACCCAGGTCTATAATATTGGATGTAGGTGTCTTAAACTCTAGGCTAAATGCCTGCTCCCCATTAACTCTTTGACAGCTGTGTTGAGCAACAACCATGTGCTAGTCATTCTTCTAGGTACTGGGTATAGAGAAATGACTGTCCAATGGTAGAAGTGGTGGTGGTGGTGGTGGTGATGGTGGTGAGAATACCACACAAAACACAATTAGAGTACAGAGGTAAGACACAAATCTTAAAGATCAACAAATAATAGGAACTGGTTAAACAGAGTAAGCTACTAACTGATGAGTAAGGTACGCATTTATTTATTCATTCAACAATATGTATTGATTGCATCCTGTGTGTTAGGATTATGGACAACAGAATCATTTGATTTACAAAAATCTTTTTTTAGATGTATTGATTTATTATTTGAAAAGCAGAGTGACGGAGAGGGAGAGGGAGAGAGCTAGGGAGGGTGAGAGAGAGAGAGATCCTCCACCTACTAGTTCACTCCTCAAGTGCCCACAACAGAGAATTGTTTTATTTCTAATCTGTGACCTAAATTCAATTGCAAGATTGTGGATGTAGCTTCTGTAATCTTATTTATCTAAAACTTTTCTAACTACATAGTGGCCAATTGGTTTTCATTCATGTTCATGGCACTAGCTTTTCACATTTTGTGGTAGGTAAATCAAACATTAGCTCCTCCATTTCTTCAATGTTGGTGGTGATTCCCACTCCTAGTCTCAGCCCAATCCTCTCTACCCAACTATAACTTTTGGATATTTTCCTAGATCAGCCTTGACTAGGTATTTTTGTGTAAGAGATAACCTATGCAACCATAGACAATGGTCCTGCTTCTTCCCAAATTTTCAAAATTTTTAGGACTTTTGTGCTGCCATAAT
Source organism: Sylvilagus floridanus (assembly GCA_949820135.1). Classification (NCBI taxonomy): domain Eukaryota; kingdom Metazoa; phylum Chordata; class Mammalia; order Lagomorpha; family Leporidae; genus Sylvilagus; species Sylvilagus floridanus. The sequence goes on from OX463223.1 coordinate 49,994,610, forward strand.
GTGCACTTAGTGACACATAGTCTTACAGATGTGTTCTAACTCATGTGTATGCCTGCATTGCCTTTCAGATTGTCAGCTTGTATAAAGCAGGAGAGGGCTTTTATTTGTTTTAGCTCCTTTCAAAGTGACTGCATAATATACCCTAATTGCAGAGCACACCCACAAATGTTGTTGACTTGCTCAGATTCTGAGCACATGGCCATACCTAGGTCAAATGTACATGTCTGTACAATTTCACATTTCTCAATACATCCAAGCTCAAGGTTATTTTCCTTGCAATCATTCTGCAAGGCCAGTTTCTTACCCAGCTTTTGACAAAGTCCTATGTACTCTCTCAGATCTCCTGCCAGCAACCATCTTGCTTAGCAAATTGGAAAAATTTATAACATGAAGTAAAAGAAGAGTGGCAGGAACAAACACAGCAAGAGCAGAGCTAATAATAACCCTGAAGGAGAAGGCTGCTCCTAGGAATCTTGGTCCCCATGGCAGGCTGGCTGGAAGGCTATTTTAGGCATGGGGACATGTTGGCATTCTTCAAATTAACTAGTAATTTCTTATTTCATTTGAGCATAAGACCAGCTCTGTTTCTCTTTGATGGGGAAGCAACATAAATCACTGTGGCTTACACACCACAAGAGATGAAGGAATTAATTTTCCATGACATCTCAAGGGAAGGTTACCTCATTTGGACTGCTTCCTCCTCATGTTAGAATCCAGGGCATGCTTCTTAAATGTTGGTGTATATCAGAATCATATGGAGCATTTATTAAAAACGCTGATTTCTGGAGCTTGCCAGAAGTTATACATGGTATTATAGTTTTGCCTCATAGCTAAAAATGCAATTTTAAAAAGATGTGAGCATTTTCAAGACATTATAATTTTAACTCCACTTTGTTTCAATTCATTTTTAAAATATACAGGAATTTTTAAAATATGGAAGTCATCTGAGCCTCCCTCGATCACTTGAAGGCCTTGAAGCGGAAAAAGTCCCCTCAGTGACTGTTTTCATCTTCTTTGATGCCCTCCCCTCTTATTAAACACTTGTGGTGATCTAGTCAGGGGTCAGTTTCCTGCCACAAAATAGGCAGCAGTCCTCCCCACCTCCCTGAGGTTTCTAGGTGGCTAGAATTTACCATTCTAGTCATTCTGGGGCCTGTTGGGCATTCCTTTGATATTGGTGTACCTGGCGTTGAGCCCTCTTAACAGTCTCAATCTATATGCACAAACTCAACTGTGAAATTTCAGGGCTCTAACCCACTGGCTGCTCATTGCCCACCAATGCTCCATTACACCTTAGTATTGATGACTCCTAATTGTCCATTTAACCCTTTCCAAACTGCAAGAACCACCACAGTGGATATTACAAACAAATTTTTCTCCCTACTGAACAGGTTCAGTGATCTTGTGAATGATCATTATATATGTTTCCCTCCAAGCCCCATCCTCAGGCATGGTCCAGCTTCTAAAGCCTTTCTCCAGGTATAGTTGATAGGTGGTTGGAATTGTTTTGATCATTTGAGAACTTGGTGTGTACTTTCCATAGGTTCCCCAGCATCCAGCTCTTGTAACAACCCGGGCTCCAGTGTACAAACTCAGGGCAAATCTCAGAAATCATGCTCCAGCTCCATTCCAGCTTCCCCACCCTCAGGCTCCCAATTCCATTCATATTCCACTAATGACACCAACAAATATCCCATCTCACTGCTTCAAGGCAGACCCTAGTCATTTGAAGATGGGGAACTGAGAGCAGGGAAGGCATAAAACAGGTTGTATTTGAACTAGGCCTTGAGAAATTGGCCAGGCACTTCCAGGCAGGAATGAAAGGAAAGAACATTCCAGGAAGATGCAACCAAATGAAAAGGCAGGAAAAGTACAGAAGCTGAATTAACTAATTGGGCTTTGTTGACATAGTTCTCCAACTTTAGTAGTTATTAGATTCACTTCAGATGCTTGCTAAAATGCATATTCCATTGCAAATCTACAAAAACAGATACTCTGGGGGTGGGAGTCCCAAGAATCCCATTGCTTGACAAATTTCTTTGGATAATTTTGCTGCATGTGGTTACTGACAACTATTTCAGAAACAGGACTTCAGGGATTCTACCTGCTGGTCCAGATATATTTGGCAGTAAGCCTATTTTCCTACACATAAAATGGAAATAATAGTAGAAACTTCCTCTTCAAGTGATGATGAGGATTAAATAAAATATGCCTGAAAACTTGTAGGTAGCTTTACTGATGCTCCTTTCACCAACATATCTGTCTTGGATCTTCAATTAATTCCTTCTATAAAATTAATTTTATCCCTCCTTTGTTCCAGGCATTGGGACCAGGCTCTAGGATTATAATAGTGACCAAGATAAAGTCCCTCACCTTGATGGGCTTTCCTTCTAGTGATAGAGCCTAAGAACAAGCAGAGAGATGAATCCATTAAAATTATTTACTTTTAGCTTGCAAATGTCTCCTACTCTATCAAATGTCTCTTCACTCTATTGATTATTTCCTTTGATGTGCAGAAGCTTCTGAGTTTGATATATCCCATTTGTTTTAAATCCCTGTCAACCAAATCATTAAGAATTATATACTACTACAGTTTTAATGATCTGTGACTGTTTTAAAATGTACTGTATATGAGTGAAATTGAACATCTTTCCATTTGATTATTGTTTATAATCCTTGCCTAAATTCCTGCTGAAATATGATCTTTTTATTTTTTATTTGTTGACCTCTTTATTTAATGAAACATCAACCCTTTGACTGTAAGTTAAAAATTGTTATCGCAAAAATAAAAAGGAGAAAAAAATCGTTTAGTTTTAATAATAAGGACACATAGTTAGGAATTGGTGGAGCACAATTTAAATCTGGATTAGGCTGACTGTAGAGTTCAAATACATAACCACTAAGATCTATTATCATTTTGGGAAGTGTACAGGTATTCAAGATAGTACCTGCAAAAGATGTAGAAACAAGCCTTATCAAGACTGACATTTAAAAAAATTTTTTTTATTTGAAGGATGCAGAGAGAGAGAGAAAGGGAGTGGTGGAGGTGGGGAGAATCTTCCATCTTCTGGTTCACTCTCCAAATGGCTACAACAGCCAGGGATAGGCCAGGCCAAAACCAGTAGCCAGGATCTCCATCTGGGACTCCTACATGGGTTACAGGGATTCAAGTACTTGGGCTACCTTCCACTGCCTTCCTAGGCACATTAGCAGGGAGCCAGGTTGGAAGTGGAGCAGCCCAGCCTCAAACTGGCACTTTGATAACTGCCAGGGTTGGAAACAGTGGCTTAAACCACTGTGCCACAACACTGATCTCCTGGGCTATGAAGTTTTGATGAACAGATTCCTCTCTCCACTCAAAAGAGAGTGTCATCTAGGTTTCTCTCCTGCTTGTATTTCTTGTAATTGTATAACATTATGTAATTGTATAACTTTTGCTGGTTGACAAGTGATCTTTGCTGAGATCCTGCCTTCAGCTGTGCAGATCATATACTGCACAATTTGAGAACACTAGCCAGCAGATGCTGTAGTGTCAAAGCCCACTGAACTGCTTGTCACCTTGTCTGGGGGCATCCAGAAATGTAAATTGACTCCTTGAGTCAAGGAAGGCACAGGTCCTTCTACTCTGCATCTTTCAGTTGGGAGTAGGGAGAGGTTTCCATTAGGGAGGACAGAAGCAGTCATAGATGACGAGAGTGGTAATTTACTGAGCTTGACTTGTAGTCTTCAGAAATACTCATAGCTGGCACTCAGTCAATCAGCGATTCTGTTTCTGAACTATAACAAAAGCGACAAAAAGTGTGTCTTATCAACCTGGGACATGGAAAAGCTATAGGTCTGACCCCAGCTGGGACTGTCACTAATCTCATGGACTCAGCCACAATGCGAATTTTCTAACCTCCTAAGCCATATTTACATCTTCTAGACAGGTTGTAAACATGCTTGAGGAGTCACTAACCCTGAGTTTATTGTGATCGAATTCCCTATACCTAGAAGATTTTCAAATTCTTATGGAAAGAATGAAATAGCAAACATACAAAACTATCCTGTAACCTCAGGCAAGTCTTAGTATTTTAAAAGCCTGTTTCCTCATATGTATGCAAATATGCTTTGGAAAGTATAAAGCATTGTGTTAACTGTAATTATGAAATCCATCATCTAGGCAGATTTTCTTTCAGTTAGATACTCCTCTTTATCCGCTGACAGAAATTTATCGATCTCCAAACTCTGAGATATTGTAATGGATATAAAACCACATTATGTAATTGTATAACATCGTTGGCAAATTGTAGATCTGAGATTTCCCCAAGCTTCATCCAATCAGTCGGTGAAAAAGCATTCATTGAGTATATACTATGTGTCCTACATTGTATCAGGCGCCAGGGGATAGGAAGAAATCCTAAAACAGAGTCCCTGTCTTCACAGAGCTTCAGTATACAAAAGTTGAAGAGAGCATATTTGGAACAACTAGAGTAGGAACTGGCAAACCACAGCCAGCAGATCAACTCTGGACTACTACTTGGTTCTATATAATCCATGAGCTAAGAATGATTTTTTTACATTTCTAAATGGTTGAAAATTGGCACTTGAACACTATACTCAAATTTCAGTGTCTCTGAATAAAGTTCTATGGGCACAAAAGCCATGCTCATTCATTAATGTATTCTCTTTTATGTTACAACAACAGAATTGGATAGTTAAAACAGACAGCTTAGCGTTCAGAAGTCCTCATATATCCACTATCTGGCTCTTAAAAAAAAAACTGTAATCCCTTGAATAAGAGGACAACAAGCCTAGGTTTGGTCAGCCTTGTCAGTTGCTCTGTCTTTTCACTTTAAGTATGTTATATATTAATGTTAGCCATCACAAAACACACCGAACACTGGAGTAAGGGAAAGGGTTTATTGGGGAATACCCAACAGACTGGAGTGAAGGGGCAAAGAAGGAAAGAGAGAAGGAGACTATAAGAGAGAGAGAGAGAGACAAAGGAGAGGAGATAGCGAGGAGAGAAGATAGAGCAGAGAGACGTGCCAAGAGAGAGGAGCCAAGAGAGTAGGAGGGAAGCCAAGAGACAAGAACCAAGAGAGCTGGAGAGAAGAGCCAAGAGAGCGCATGTTCAGGAACAAACCCTTTTAAAACTTTGCCGGGGGGCGGGCAGGGAAGCAGGAGCAGCGAATCCCATTAGGATGGGGGTGGAGCTTGACCACAGAGGTTGGGCCATGTGGCCACCTGGCTAAAACTGCACCAGTTTCCTAACAAAGTCTCCTTAGAAGTCACATGCAGAAGAAATTCATTAATTTGTTCATTTATTTGATAATTAATTGAGAGCTTACTACATCCCAAAAAGCACAGGATTGAGAGACCTCAGCATAAAATATCTAACTCAATTAGTTTGTCTGTGTAAAATGTATGAAATAACATGTTAAAGAGAAAAATCTGGGCCGGTGTTGTGATGTAGCTGGTAAAGCTGCCCTCTGTGACACCAGCATACCATATGGGTGGCGTTTTGAGCACCGGCTGTTCCTCTTCTGACCCAGTTCCCTGCTAATGGCCTGGGAAAGCAGCAGAGGATGGCCCAAGTGCCTGGCCCCTGTCACCTAAGTGGGAAATCCGGAGGAAGCTCCTGGCTCCTGGCTTTGGATAGGCTTAGCCAGGCCATTGTAGCCATTTGGGAAGTGAATCAGTGGATGGAAGATCTCTCTGCCTCTCCTATGTCACTATGCCTTTCAAATGAATAAATAAAAAATCATAAAAAAGAAAAACCCAGTGGCACAACCTCCTAGAGGATCCATTGAGTGAGGAAAACTGTGTACCTCCAGGAATTTTTAGGGCTAGGCAAATGGGAACTTTGCTGGAGTCAGCTGAGAGGGTTCTAATTCCATTAGTCCAAACTGACTTTAATAACTGGTGTTAATTTCCTAACAAGTGAGGAGACCAACAATATCATCTTTTTTTTTCCCTCAGAGGTTCCTGATATGCTATGTTAACTAGAAGGGGCTTTGAGATAAATACATTTTTCATCAAGTCTTTGTATTTAGCTCACAATTTTATATGCCCAGGCATTCTGTAAATTCAAGTACCTAGGGGAAACTGGGCATAAGAACAGAAGAAAAAGCAAAAACCTGTAAGGAAAGAAAGGGGGGAAAGAAAGAGAGAAAAGCAATTACTTCTCCCCCCATTCTTTCTCTTAAGTCTTCTCTATTTTCTATTTTAAACAACAGAAGATTTACATTGACAGCTGAGATAATGTAATTTTGCTGTCAGATCTAGAGAATAAGGCAGGTTGATACAGTGGATTGATGTGCCTCTAGGTATTTTGACTTCTGTATTGTAGTTAAAGAATACCTCCTGGCCCATTCTGTCTCTCACACTGAGCCAAGCCACAACACGGGGCTCCAGTGACCCAGGGAAGAGAGAGAGGCCTTATTAATAACTCAGAACTTACACTTAGTTTTTAAACCTTGAGATGCCCAGAAATTAAAGAATATTTGTATCAATTTGCTTTTTAATCAACTGATTCCTGATGCCTTGAACAAGGATTATGGAAATAAGACAGAAGCCAAGAGGAAGCACACTCCAGAACAATGATCTTTGAGCCATAGGCATTTGACTGGAACACAAATATTGTTTGGAACTTATTAAGAGAACATTCAGGCCGGCACTGCAGCTTACTAGGCTAATCCTCCACCTTGCGGCGCCAGCACACCAGGTTCTAGTCCCGGTGAGGGTGCCGGATTCTGTCCCGGTTGCCCTTCTTACAGGCCAGCTCTCTGCTGTGGCCCGGGAGTGCAGTGGAGGATGGCCCAAGTGCTTGGGCCCTGCACCCCATGGGAGACCAGGAGAAGCACCTGGCTCCTGCCTTTGGATCAGCGCAGTGCGCTGGCCACAGCACGCTGGCCATGGCAGCCATTGGAGGGTGAACCAACGGCAAAGGAAGACCTTTCTCTCTGTCTCTCTCTCTCACTGTCCACTCTGCCTGTCAAAAAAAAAAAAAGAGAGAGAGAGAGAGAGAGAACATTCAGAGACTAATCCTTAGGAAGGCCAGATCTATAAGGAACAGTTTTATCTGAATCTCAGCTCTGAAATATTTTGAAATAGAAATTAGTCAATTTTATCTTCAGAATATCCATTGGCAAAGGTTATTTTATGTAGAGGCTGAGGGCACCTTTGGCTTGGGGACTCTTGCACAGACTCAATCCTTTACCTAATTGTTATGATGCTAACATTTTCCTTCAATGTCTCCAATCTCTGTATCTCGATACTGTCCCTTCTCCTGTCTTTCTCAGGTACATTTCCTTCATGGTATCTCTCACATGCTTGGTCCCCCATATGAAAACATGATATCAGTAAGAGATTGGAATATTCATTTGCACTGAGTCAGTGATGACATACTAACAGCTCAAAGCATATTTGCATTACAATAGGCAAAATCCTAAAGTGAGGAATTTCTGTATGACAGTAGGAAGATGTTTGTGAACCCTTTGAGATTTCTTTCTCTCTCTCACTTTTTAAAAACATTTATTTATTTGAAAGTCAGAGTTACACAGAGAGGAGAGGCAGAGAGAGAGAGAGAGAGGTCTTCCATCTGATGGTTCACTCCCCATTTGGCTGCAACGGCCGGAACTGCGCCGATCCGAAGCCAAGAGCCAGAAGCTTCCTCTGGGTCTCCCACACCGGTGCAGGGGCCCAAAGACTTGGGCCATCACTACTGCCTTCCCAGGCCATAGCAGAGAGCTGAATTGGAAGTGGAGCAGCTGGGTCTTGAACGAGTGCCCATATGGGATGCCAGCACTTCAGGCCAGGGCGTTAACCCACTGTGCCACAGCGCCGCCCCCCCTCTTTTTTTTAAGATTTATTTTATTTATTTGAAAGACAGAATTACAGAGAGGGGGGGAGAGAGAGAGAGAGAGAGAGAGAGAGAGAGATCTTCTATCCACTAGTTCACTCCCCAAACAGCTGCAACAGCTGGAGCTGGGCCAATCTGAAGCCAGGAGCCTGGAGCTTTTTCCAGGTCTCCCACATGGGTGCAGGAACCCAAGCACTTGGGCCATCCTCTGATGCTTTCCCAGGCAGATTAGCAGGGAGCTGGATTGGAATTGGAGCAGTCAGGACTTGAACTGGCATCCATATGGGATGCCAGCACTGCAGTCTGGGGCTTTAACCTGATGCGCCACAGTGCTGTCCCCTGAGATTTATTTTTTAATTTGAGAGGGAGAACTAGAGAGACAGAGAGATAGATCTCCCATCTGCTGCTTCACTTTTCAAATGCCTGCATTGGGTGAGACTAAGTGAGGTCAAAGCTGGGAGCTGGGGACTCAATCTAGATTTCCCACATGGGTATCAGGGACTCAAGTACTTGAAGCCATCATCTGCTATATCCCAGGGTTCAGGAAGCTGAATTGGAAACAGAGTTGGGACTTGAACCCAGTAAATCTGATGTGGGATGCAGGTGTCACAACTTTTGGCTTAAGTGCTGTGCCAAAAACCCACCTCTCTTCTGAGATTTTATGCTAAACTTTATACATTGTTGCTCATATGTACATTTTTCTTTTCCAGATTCATCATATTATGAATGGAGTCTATGTCCCCCAAAATGGTTAAAAGGCAGTCTGAAGGTAAAGAAATAAAATGCGAATAGGAAAATCCGAAATTGTAGACTCTATGAGAATGGTGACTCAGTCTGTCTTATTCACTTATTACCTATTGTATTCCCTGTGCTAAGAATGTGGCACTGCATATAGCAGGCTTTCAATAAATTGGTAATTTCATCTATTTATCCATCCAAAGCACATTTATTGTTAAATGAAGGCATGAAAGAGTAAAGGCAGTTAGCCTGCAGATGGGGAGACGTATTCTTTGGGCATTGAAATCTGCTTGTCACTAGCAACACTTGACCTTGTTTCTGTTTGAGTTACCCAAGATAGTCTCCATGACAACCACTGATATTTCTGAGGTGCATTCAAGCCAGGTGAGTCTAGTATACAAAGCTCAGGCATCTGTCCTGTTTGGTTGCTCTGTAACACAGAGAAAGAAGTTCCACTTCCTTTCATTTGTCCTCTTTCTGGTCACTTGCATCTTTGTCAGTCACCAAATCATTAGCAGGCAGCAGCCAGCATCAAAGGCTATTGCAGCTGTTGGAAGCAGAGGCTGCTGCTCAACTGAGACCTGCCAAAGCATATCTTGAGAATTTTGAGGCAAGAACTCTCATACCCACTAGAGGTGGACTCTCAGCTTCCTGGCAAAGCTGGGAGCAGACGTTGATGCAGAGTGACCAAATAATCGGTTCCTATATCAGACTACAAGGGGGAGGGCCAGGCCAGGCCCAGGGGGGATGCACAAGTCTGAAAAGTCAGCCTTTGGTGCCCCCTGCAGCTTAATGTTGGGCAGTCCATCTGCTGGTGTGGACGAAATGTCAAGGGAGGATTCATTTCCCAGGCCTGTAACAATGGCCTGGGAAAGAAGAGGGCTGAGCTGCATCAAGGCAGCACATGTAAATTGAATGAGTTCCTGCAACACGAATAAGCTTGGTAGTACTGCCCTGTTTCCTCTACTACAAGAGTGTGGTGCTCTTAGGTGGCCTGTCCCACTGCTAATTTGGAGGGGCTAGGAGTATTAGGGGCAGAGTTGAGAAGAAACCAGATGTTTGAAATCAGGGCGGTAGACACACTAAAGGAGAACAAGAGAGCCAGTGGGTGTGTGTGCATTTCTTGGCTTAGGAAATAAGGCACTTAGCCTCCAGAAGCACCAGAAAGGCTCCTTAGACAACCCATCTGCTGAGAACCCAGGAAACTGTCAGTGAGTCAGTCAACCAGATAGAAAGGTGAAGCTGTGAAACTCGAAGGTTGGGTGGGGGTCAGATGCAGAGGTGTGTTGAGATGCAGATGGGAAAGGAGGTACAGTATCATAGTTAATTTTGATCAGACAGACCTTATTAAGAGTGTGTTGTTGGCAAATCACATTAATTTCTGCCTCAATCTCTCCACCTATAAAATAGAATTAATAATGATACCTACTTTATAATGGTATTGTAAATTTTAAGAAGATAATATGCAATAAAAGTGATTTTGTGCATGGGCAGACACTGTGGCACAGTGGATTAAGCTGCTCCTTTGGATACCTGCATCCCATATCAGAGTCTGGTTCATGTCCCGACTACTCCATGTTTCTGATCCAGCTCCCTGCTAATGTATCTGGAAGGCAGCAGAAGATGGCTCAAGTACTTGAGTCCCTGACACCCACATGGGAGACCCACATGGAGTTCTTGCCTCCTGGGTTTGGCCTGTCCCACACTTGGCTCTTGTGGGCATCTGGAGAGTGAATCAGTAAATGTAAGATCTGTATATGTTTGTGTCTGTGTGTTTCTCTCTCTGTGTGTCACTCTTCCTTTGAAATAAATAAATAAATCTTCAAATAAAATACCCAGTGTTGTGGCACAGCAGGTTAAACCGCTGCTTGTTTCAACAGTAACCTGTATCAAAGCACTGATTCAAGTCCCCACTGCTCTGCTTCTGATCTAGCTTCCTGATAGTGCGCCTGGGAAAGCATCAGAAGATGGCCCAATTGCTTGAGTCCCTGCCATCCGAGAGGCCTGGATGGAGTTTTTGGCTCCTGGTTTTGGCTTGGCCCAGCCCTGGATATTGTGGTCATCCGGGGAGTGAACCAGTGGATAGAAGGTATCTCTCTCTCTCTCTCTCTCTCTCTCTTTCTCTCTCTCTCTTCCATTCTCTCTATATATCACATTTTCAAATAATAAATAAATAAATCTTTTTAGAATGTGCTTTTTGTAGTGTCTGAAACAAAAAGTTCTCAAAAATGGTATTCATAGTAGTTATAACAGAAATCACTTAGTTCAGTGCTTGCCCTTTAATGAAGGCTTGTTTACATGCCAGATACGCTTGCTCACAATAGTCTTATTGTTGATTTCGCTAAGTCTTAGGGAACTGTGAAAGAGCTCAGCTTGGACCTAAGCTGGAGGCATGGGTATTATCCAAAATAGGCAGTTTAGCCCAGGTGCTGTGCTGAAACAGGCAGACAGTAGTACGAGGACCCAGAATGGGGCCGAGGGAAGCCACAGAAACAGACTTCATCTGCTTTTACTACTCTTCTCCAGGCAGCCTTGGGACCTCATCAGGCAGCTCCTAGCCATGCAACTTCTTTACCTCCTTCCTGGGGCCAGAGCATATTCCCTGGGGAGGTGGCCAGGGAGGGTTTCATTCCCACTGGAGAAGATAGTTTTTTGAGGGATCAAAGGATATGGGCAGAAAGGAGTAAAGCCAGCCCCTACAGTCTTCCTGCCCCCAGGAACACTAGGCCAATTCCTGCTGGTGTGCCAGCTATTTCTTTGCCAGTAATGAGATCTGATCCCCTCCCCGACTTTTCTGCCTTTCCACTCTTGGCCCTTCCTTAAAGGTCCAGTTCAACGTGTGCTTTTTAAAACTCCCTCACAACAATCCAATCAGACAGATACTCTTTGGGGTTTAGCTTAAAAAAAAAAACAGAAATCACTCTCAGTCATTCAAATCTAGATGATTTACCTCAGGGATTAAATGGATGATTTACCAGATGAGAAGCTAAACAGGGGGTAGTGAGGCAACTCAAAGAGAAGCAACATCAGGAAGCTCCTCTTATCCCTAGAGTTTGAGGACAACAGGAAGATGTAACTTTACCAGAGTCCAGAAACTGGGGCTCCCTGGCAGTAGCTAGAGCCAAGATGGAGCTGCTTGGAAAAGCTGGAGTCAAGGAGGGAAGGGCCGGATGCCTGCTGAGAATTGGAGGTGCACCAGGGAAGAGACACAGCTGCTGCTTAAGGCACCACAAAAAGTGAGGTCGGGGATGGGGAAGAAGTATCCTAGTTTCCTCCTTCCTTCTACTTTAAGACTTCCCAGAAACCAAAGGGCAGGGGCTTACGAGAAATATAGTTCACTTGATACAGGAAATGGGCAGAGAACACAGATGAGAGTAAGCAACAGATGAAAAGCTTACTTATTATCCCTATCTCACGGAGAAGTCAAATGAGGCAGAAAGATGAAATTGCCCAAAGCCACACTAAGCAGCAGTTCAGTTTGCAAATCTAAGTAGTGTGACTACTCTTGAGCCTATGCATTCTGTAATCAGTGCTCCTATACTCATGCTAGTAGTGCTATTGTAATTTTACCCGGGTTGGACTTCTCCCTTTAAACCGGATGCCAAGCTCCTTAAAGGCATAGGCTGTGTCTTTGTCTTTATACCATTTACAAGCACCTAGACCTTGGGTCTTCTACAAAACCTCCCAGAAAATGCAAGTTGTTTCCTGAAATGGGATTTATCAGCAGGTTGCACATTGCTTAAGGGAGGGGGACACGGTTAAACTGTCCTCACTGGTATTTTTTCTTTTTTGGTGGTTTTATTTTTTTGAACCCAAAATACGGTCAGGTGGAGAATGAAAATTAATCTAGTCTGATGCCAAAAAGTGGTCTGCGTTCCAGAGCTTTGCGCAGCACAGGATCTGCCTCCAGTTCTCTGCCTTGGTGCTTCTTCTTTTTATTTTTAAATTTGTTTATTTATTTGAAAGAGATACACACAGAGAGAGAAGGAGAAGAGAGAGAGAGAGAGAGAGAGAGCTCTTCTATCTGCTGGTTCACCTTACCTCCTACGCCACAGCACCGGCCCCTGGTGCTTCCTTAACGTTATACCATCCCCTAGCGACCTTAACACAGGCTCAATGGAGGTCGTTTAAGATTTCGTAACTGGGGGCTGGCGTTGTGGTGCAGCAGGTTCAGCTGTTACCTGCAATGCCAACATCCCACACAGGCACCCACTCTAGTCCTAGCACTCCACCTCCAGTCCAGCTCCCCGCTAATGCACGCGGGCAGGCAGCAGGTGATGGCCCCAGTGCTCAGTCCTCTGCCACCCACATGGGAAACACAGATGCTCACTGGTCTCAAATGTTTGTTTTCTCCTTAGTGAACTGTAGTGATCCCTGATCAGATTCCAAACAATGGTTTGGCAGCAGGGAAAAGCATAGTTGAAGTGATAAGAATCAATATCTAGATTTCTTAAGGGCATCCCATAGGGAAGTGGGTTATTAAAATTTGAACTGATTCTGTTCCAATGTCATAAAATTCCTACACCTTGAATTAAGCAACCCCTTCACCTGGGAAGAGGCCAGTATTCCTTAGATTTACTATAACCTCCATGGTTTGGAATGTTCAATGGGACTGAAAGGTGTCAGTTTACGCTTTGTTCTCTTTTTCCAAAGAAACAGCTCTGGGGAACTATGAAGCAGACACAGATAGATTGGATGAACTGGCAGTAGTTCCCAACTTGGAAGAAGTTAGGGCAGATAGTGGACCCTTTGTCCTCTCAGGTTAATAATGAAAGCTCTTATCACCCGAATTGCTAAGACAAAGGGACTTGATGGTGCAGTCGTGATATAACTGGGAATAGACACAAGGTGTGTTAGGGCCTTTATAGTAATGGTGCATCCCAGATGCTTCTCGCCCTCAAGGTATAGGTTGATATGACAGTGTAGTCATTCGTATGTGGGTCATGGGATTACACTACCTCAATTCAAATCCAGACTTTCCCACTTCCCCATATGAGCTCATCAGCATACTGGGAATATAGTACATTATCCTGCTTTTCTCAGGTCTCTCTGGTTGTTTCTCTCAGATACTTTGAGTGTAATAGATCCTCATTTTTCCAACCTCCAAACGCCAAAGTGCCCCAGGCCTCATTTTCAAGTCTTTTCCATTTTCTATCCACACTTACTCCCTCAGTGAATTCATTTAGTCCCATGAGAATACCATGAATATGCTGGTGACTCTCATATCTCTTTTTGCAGCCTGGACCTCTCCTCTAGGCTGGTTGACCACCACTTCTTCAGTGTCTCCAATTAGATATCTAATAGGCATTTCCAACTCCCATGCCCCAAACTCTCTACACTTGCTATCTGCCTACCCCTCAACTCTGCTTCTTTCCCATTCATTCCCGTCTCAGTAACAGGCAACTCCACCTTTCCAGTTGCTGAGGCCAAAAATCCTTGCTGTCATCTTTGATTCCTCTCCTTTGCTCATATCCCATTTGATCCTTCAGCAAATTGTATTTAGCTTTGAATTACTTTCAAAATCTGATTACTTCTCATCACCCTCGTCATAACCACCCAGGTCTAAGTCCCCTAAGTCACGTATTTGCTATTGTCCAGGACAATGCAATCATCTCATAATTGGTTTCTTTGTCTTTGTCCCTACCCCACTTTAGTCCATTGTCAATCAGACACAGCAATCTTAGTCATATGCCTCTTCTGCCCAAAACCCTCCCCTAATTTCCCATTATTTTCGGAGAAGAAGCCAAAGTAGTCCTTACAATTAGACCCTATTACCTCCCTGGCCTTATCTCCAACTTCTCTCCCCTTTGTTTACTCTGCTCTAGTCATGCTGACATTCACAAGATTGAAATCGAGGCATCAGCATGGCAGAGCTCTCATCATCTGGAGGCTCTGGAAAAACAATCTGCTTTAAAGTCCACTTTAGTTGTTTACAGAGAGTTCATTGCCAAATGGTTACAGGAGCCATTTCTCCACTTCCTCGTAGGCTGTGAGCTGAGGGCCACTCTTGCCTCCTACAGGCTGTTTCCATTTATTACCACATGGCCCCCTCCTTCTCAAAGCCAGCAATGGCACATCAAATCTTTCCTGTGCTTGATATATCTGATACCCTCTTCTGCTATTAGTTGGAGAAAATGCTTCTTTTAAATGACTGGTGTGATTAAATGAGGCTCACCTGGATAGTCTCTCTGATTAGTAACCTTAATTACATCTGCAAAATCTCTTTGGCCATGTAATGTAAGATGATCACAATCCTGATATCTCATCATATACACCGTCCTGATGATTAGGGTAGGAAATCTGGGTGGAGCATTTTAGAGTTCTTTCCACTACAGTGATACTTAGACCACTTCAGAAACCAACCAGAATGTATGCCAGCTACAGTTACAGGCACAGGGTCTATTCTATATGTTTCCCTTACTTGTTGGATTGTGGGAGATCTGAGGATGTTGCAGAGGAAACGGTTGGAGTGGTAGGTATTTGCCAGCTGCTGTGAAAGTATTTCAAGATTTTAACAACTGAGTAGTCTTATTGGTGCATAGCAGTTGATAATCCATCCTAGACAGAGGGTTAAAGATGATGGCATGCTGTATGAAATGTTCCTGTTTTCTCTGTACATTCTGAGTCTGAGGTTGGCCACAGGTGACAGGGGTGGGTGGGGAGACAATTTGCAGTCCTTGGCATCTTGATGATGTGCAACAGCCCTCTCTAGCCTTTCCCGATGTCTCTGCGGTACCAGGCTTGTTTGGATGAATGTCTTCATCTGCATGGCTGCCTTCCAAAGTGGGAAAGCCCATCTATCATCAGAGCCTCCAAATGCTGCCACCCTAAGGGAGACAACCAATCCTATGTATTTGGACTCTCCCCAAACCACTCAGCAGCTGTGGCTCTGTGAGCTCATGCTGTTGACCAATTCTCAGAGTTAGAGTGAACATTCCACAACAGCCAAAGAAACCAAGAGTTCTTATTAAGTTGCTGAATGAGGCCTCATTACACATCATTATGGGCATCATGTTGTGTGAGCACCAGTCTCAGACAATAGCGATATCCTTTGTGAGCGGGGCCACATATTTACCTCAGAGCCTAAGGTAAATGAACTTAATGAGACTGATGTATCTCACCCACATAGTATTTTGTAGTGGGTGAATGTGATTAAAATGGCATCAAGAGTGGCTTTGCTTCTTAGAACTTTTGCACATTAATGAGGAACAGCAGTGGGAAGGTGGCTTTGTTGAAAGGGGTGTCACAAGGGGTAATTCACAGCTTGAAGGAGATCCAATGATAAAGGGAGGAGTAAATCACTGCTAATTGCAAGTAACAAATAATAATATACAATATGGCCAGCTTTATCTGCTGATGTGAAGTGATCCCTGCTTCATGGTATCTCGAGGATAACTCTGCATCACTGAAGTGTAGCCTCCTCTGGCCTAGAAATCCAAATTGTTACCCAAACATAGAGCCACACCACCAGCAGCTCTGAACCCTGCATGCAGCATTGAGGAAGAGCTCAGCTCTTCACAGTGTTTTTCATCTGTTTCCTACAATGTTCACTGAATAGCTTCACAGTGAGGCATGTTAATAACTGAGTCTCTGCCTAGACTGAGTCAAACTGTGATACTTTTGTAAGTCAGAAAAATTTGGCTTCAGTGGTTTCCCATTTTATAACATACCCCACCCCCACCCCACCCCCAATACACACACCATATCAGGGTCAATCTGAAAACTATTCTCCACATAAATAGAGATGTGGCAAACATAAATAAATCCAATCTTCACTACTTAAGCAGATCCACATATTTTTAGAGTCAGGTTGTCCAATATCAGGATCCCACTGCATTCATTTCCAAATGGTAAAAACACATTCCCAGGGGATCTCAAAGTAGCAGGTAGTATTCAGAATGGATTGATTATGACTCCAGATATATGAGATGGTATAGATACCCTAGGCTCCCTTCCAAGCCAAGGTGTTTTTTTGGATGCAGTGCTAGGTGGCACTGAAACAAAACCTAACACTAGCGTTGGTGAGGGCATAGCTGGAGTTTGATTGCCACCCTTCCTAGAAAATGTCACTGAGCTCAGTGGGAAACACTATAGCCCTGCATTAGGTGACAAGAAAATCTTTCTCCTTTCTCCTTTCACTTGGTACATTCAGCTGCCAGACACCCAGTGAGAAAACTATGAAGGCCTTAGCATGAATATTGCCAACTAGGCAGGGGTGGAGAAGTAGATCACAAATGCTTCCTATTATGAATATATTTTATAATATAGACAACACATGTGCATGTATGTGAGTATGTACACCTGTATATATACATATACATGTATATGTAACAAATAATTTAAACTTCTTTCCTATAGGCTAAGTGACTTATCAGTAGCAACCCAAATCTGAGAAATATAAGTAGGAAGGAAGACAACACTCAGATCTTTTGCATTTTGTGCAAAACCTTTCAACAACAGACTGATGCATAGGGGGTGAGTAAGTATCCTAACATAAACTAAACACCCAAATTCATTGATACCCAACTAAATAGGAAAAACTTGAGAACCAAAACCCTTTTGCTAATACTCCCTTTCTAGAAATGATAGGGAGATTATAAAAACTGAAAGTTTTTTTTAAATTTATTTGACAGGTAGAGACATAGACAGTGAGAGAGAGAGAGAGAGAGAAAGGTCTTCCTTCCATTGGTTCACCCCCAAAATGGCCGCCACAGCCGGCACCGCACTGATCTGAAGCCAGGAGCCAGGTGCTTCCTCCTGGTCTCCCATGCAGATGCAGGGGCCCAAGCACCTGGGCCATCCTCCACTGCCTTTCCAGGCCACAGCAGAGAGCTGGACTGGAAGAGGAACAACTGGGACTAGAACCTGGCACCCATATGAGATGCCGGCACCACAGAAGGAGGATTAACCAAATGAGCCAGGGAGCTGGCCCCAAAACTGAAAGTTATCATTAGATTGAAGTAAGAAGTCCTGCTGTTCTCTTGTACAGTAGGGTGACTATAGATAATGATAACATATTTTATATTTCTAAAAAAAAACCTGGATGACAGGATTTTGAATGTTTTCAACACAAAGAAATATTAAATGAGGAGATAGATATGTTTATCCTGCTAGGACATTTGAACAAAGTATATGTGTACTAAATATCACATAGTACCTCAAAAATCTGTTTAATTTTTATATGTCAGCTTAAAATTTTAAAATTCTAAAAATAAATAAATTAAATAAGTGGATGTTAGGTATTAACTTGGCACCCAAAACCCCAGGCAGGGCCTGAACTGATCCCACATTCTACACCTTCATCATTTCTAGTCTAGGGTAATAAACACTGCTGATGATCCAAATGGTCACATGATGGTCAAAAACATTCAGCAATGAACTCTGCTTATGAGTATCTCGCAGTGGAGTGCACTTACTTATATACGCGTGATAAAAAATAATAGCCATTGTCTCTGACAAGGTCATCCATTTTTTTTTTTTTGACAGGCAGAGTGGACAGTGAGAGAGAGAGACAGAGAGAAAGGTCTTCCTTTGCCGTTGGCTCACCCTCCAATGGCCGCCGCGGCCGGCGCGCTGCGGCCGGCGCACTGCACTCATCCGATGGCAGGAGCCAGGTGCTTTTCCTGGTCTCCCATGGGGTGCAGGGCCCAAACACTTGGGCCATCCTTCACTGCACTCCCGGGCCACAGCAGAGAGCTGGCCTGTAAGAAGGGCTACCGGGACAGAATCCGGTGCCCCAACCAGGACTAGAACCCAGTGTGCTGGCGCCGCAAGGTGGAGGATTAGCCTGTTGAGCCACGGCGCTGGCCAAGGTCATCCATTTCAAGGGGTTCTCAGTTTGGAGAGGGAGATGTTCTCAGTGAAAATGGAGAGAAGACTCTCCTGCCTACAAAACCATATGAGCTGAATCAGCCCTGGAGATTATGGAGGTGACATTTTGCAGCCAAGTTGTGTTCAGGCTTCTATAATTTTCCTTATTGAATCAAGAAAACATTATCATTGGCTCATTGGCGTCAAAATGGTTAGACTGGAGGATATCACATTGAGTAAAATAACCCAGACACAAACCTTATATATGGTAGCTACACTTTTTTTTTAAATCAAAAAACAAAAACAAAGAAATGCCTGTGTATTCCAGTTCTGCTGCAAACACAGTGTTTTGTCAAACTTTGTTCTAAATCTTTATTAAATTGTTCAGAATTATTTACCACTTTAGTTTTAATGATTTTGTGACTATTAAAATTTTATTTAAAATTTACTTTATATGAGGGGGAAAAAAAACCAGAAAATGGATCAGAGATTTAACAAGTTTCAGCAGGTAGCCAGAAAGTCTTGTGAACCGGAACCATATATTCTAGTTTATTGAGATTCAATAAACTAAGAGTCTAAACTGATCTGCCTTGAAAAGAAATCCATTCTAACAACTGGGAAAGCTAATATAAATTTACATAAAATGGGACAGACAGACTCTTTTACTGAGCTTCCAATGGGTTCTATGCTCAATGGTGTCCCTCCTAAAACCAAAGTAAGCACTCTTGTGAAGCAAAGCTACTCACGGCAATAAGCTGGTAGGAATTGTTCATCATTGCAATCAGCATGTTCAGCAGCACCACCAGGGAGATGACATTGTATGTTCCAAACATGGTAGCTCCCACAAACTCAGTGAACTCGTGTCTGGCTTTCACATTGGTGACGTAAAGGTTTAAAAGGCCGAATACAGACCAGAAGAGTGACTGCAGGGTTTCAAAGAGCCTAAAAGAATTCAAAGACCAAGATAGTTAATTCTCTAGGAAGTGCAAGAAAAGAGAAAGCAAATGTGACCTGACCTGCTTAAGAAGGGGACTGCTGGCTTTGCAACAGATGGGCTGATGATCTCACATGTTGTGTTCTCTTTCAAAACATAAACCAGCCTCCTCACTTTGTTTATTTTCACTATTATGTCACATGCTTTTCTCTTTTACTGGGAATACCATCTCTCTTTTAGCCTATGCATAGCATACAATTTTCAAGGCTTATTTCAAGGGCTACTTCCTGCACCAAACTTTCTCTTTATCCTCAGATTGTGTGATTTACCATCTTTCTCATTGGTGGTAATATCAATGGTTAAGATGATGCTTGGATTCAATTGCACTGGATTAAAATTGGAGCTCTTTCAATTGCTAACTGAGTGAATATGAGAGTTAGTATTTCTGATATTTCTTTTGTGGCTCTCATAGGGCCCAGATGGTGCTAAGCTTAGTGAAGAGAATTGAGGACTCACTCACAAATTAACACTTCATATGGACCATTGTCAATGATATATTAACTAAATGTTACTGAGAATTTACTATATATAAGCATGTAAGGTACTCCTACATATATGTTATTATGGTCCTTATAAAATTTTTTTGTTACTAATGAGGAAACAGGTTCAGAGATTGAATGATGTACCCAGCCAGCAAGTGAGCCAGAATTCAACTCCAGGTCTGTCTGACATTCCAAACTACTACATTAGTCTACATTACATGGCTTCACAAATTATTTTCTCTTTGAGTTCTCAAACTTTGTAGTGATATGCTTTTGGTGTTTGGGGTTTCTTTTGCCTTGTGGCACACAATGTCACAATACAGTCTGCTCACCAGGGAAAAGGCACACCCAGGTGAAATGGAGGACTGACACATTAGGTGGACAGGGATATTCTGGTAAGACATATGTAGGAAGCTCTCACCACCTAGTGGGGTCATACTTGGTGGCAGGGTCCATAATAAAATTATACCAGGAATGGGAAACCTTATTGACCAAACTCTGGAATCCTAATACTTCAGAAATATTTTTTTTTATTTTTAAAGGAGAAGATTTCAGAAAAAAACTCAGTCCATTTCTATTTAGCATGGAGTAAATATATGAAATTGGTTATCTCAAGAAGGGGCATAGACAATACAAAGATTCAAGAAGACTTATATTAAATGTATGGAAGACAAATTCATACCAGGGGGTTGGGGGAACTTGGATATACTGAAAGGCATTCATAAACAGATCACAAGGTGGAGAAGTGTATCATAGAATGGAAATAGGAACTGCAGTCTTCTGAACATTTTATGACAATCTAACCTTTGAGATGGAAAATTAATCTTCTTAAAGGTAGAAAGAGTATAGGAAGGTTTTAACACTCTGGGCCTAATTCAGACCAGCAAAAAAAGAACTGGATGGTGAACCAGCAACTTGTAGAAAGCAGTAACATCAGCCTGTATTTCACAAATTGTGTTTTAATAGCACAAATGGAGCAAAGGCATGGTTAGTGCTTTGGTCTCATCCCTATCCATTCTGCTATTCTCTAGACTGCTATTTCTTAATCCATCATACCTTTAACAAGCTTCTACCTCTGTATGGATTGCACTCACCCTGTCCCTGACCTCTAGCCTCAGTGTCTGTCCTCTCTCCATTTCTGCTCACTCTTTAAAGCTTATCTGAAACCCTATCTCCTCTAGAATTCTGTTCTAAGTCTTTTTCTACAAATTTGGCTCAGATGCTTCTCTTTTGTGCTACATAGTGCCCTAGCCTTATTCCATAAGGCACATATCACGTTGCAAATGTGGGGGAGGGGGGCAATAGCTGAGAGCATACTTTAGACCCTTTCACTGATTAAATATATGACTTTAAGGAAGTTACATAGCCTCTTTAAACTTCAAGATTCCTCATTTCAAAAATGATTATTGGTAGGCAAAATACTGATTGTTAGCATTGTGTTCTTACTACATGCCAAGAATCATGCTACGTGTTTTGCATATATTACAGATGGTCCCTGAGTTACGAAACTTATACTTATGACTTTTTTACTTTTCAATGGTATGGAAGGGATGCCTGTTAAGTAGCAATGCTAATCCATATTTTAAATTTGGCTCTTTTCCCAGGATGGCGATATGTAGTAAGATCCTCTTTTGTGAAGTTGGGCAACACAGCAAGCTGTAGCTCCCAATCATTCCTAGGATCATAAGGGATAACCACTGACACTCCATAGTATTCTGTACTGCTAAGCTGGAATGTTCAGTTGGTTACTTGTGTAAAATGCCATTGCAGCTTAATGATATAGATTTATCAGGATGTAACCACATCCTAAGTTGAGCAACATCTGTATAATATTTGATTGTTATCCTACTATTATTATTTTTTTTTCAGGCAAGAAACTGAAATACAGAGTGGTCACACAGGCAGGAAATAGCAGGTGTAGGATCCATCCTCAATTCTTTGGACTCTGGCACCAACACACTTACCCACCTTATTCCATCACATAAGAAACTGCAATATACAGGACTCAGTACAGTTCTTTGCATATAATATACATTAAGGATAGAAGTGATTCCAAAGGTTTACTTGCATTAACCATTAGACTATGGACTTCTTGAGGAAGTTCAGTAGCTTTATTGCCTGAGACATAGGAGTTGCTGAATAAATGCTTGTATAAAAGGTGACAGAAGTATACAACCAAGGAATGTATGAATGGGCGGTACCATTCTATGATAACAGTAGCAAGAAGGATGTTAACTGAATTTAGGGTGGAAAGCTGGAGACAACCAATAAGTCCCTTTTCGAAGCCTAATCACAACAAAAAGAAGAGCCTTTGTTGGGGACAAAGTTTGCATCCACATTACATCCATGCTCAGATGGGAAAATATGGGCTAAAGGTAGAGTAGAAAAATCACTGATGATTAAGTAGGCATAGCTGGAAATGAATGGCAGTGTTCTGGCAGGAGAACACAGTGGCCTACTTGGTCATGGCTCTGTCCTATTTAGCTTTATATGTGTTCATTATTGTTGCAACTTTACACAACAAATCTTACATAACTTTACAAATCCAGTCCTATATCTGCCTCCCTGGAAGAAAGGGCAGACTAGACCTTGTATGCCTGGACTTACTTCTTGAATCTGACACTTACCATCTATGTGAGTGAGGGAAGCATGCTTAACTGCTTTGGACCCTAAATTCCTCATTTACAAAATGAGCAAGAATAATAGTGTCTACCTCATAATGTGCCAGTGAAGATTAAATTAATTTATGTAAAGTTGCATTGGTGCCTGGTGCCAGCATTCATCAAATATTATTTTTAATACTATTATCAAACTTTCTACATTGTTGATTTTATATTCCTTTATTGTCTTTATAGATTGTTATTTGCATATCTAGTTGTATATACTGCAGTCATAGTATATACAATTTTTAAATTTTTTTGAAGTTACACATTTTTGGTGTCAACCCTTAAAATGTATTTGTTTATATATTTGAGAGATAGAAAGAGAGAGAACACCATCTTGTTGTTTATTACCCAAATGTCCTCAATGACTGGGGCTAGGCTAGACTAAAGCCAGGATCTGGGAATCCAATGTAGGTCAGAGACCCAACCACTGGACCACCACTTGCTGTGTCCCAGGGTTTGCATTAGTGGGTAGCTGGAATTAGCAGTGGAGCCTGGACTTGAATGCAAATACTATGATATGAGATGTCAGCAACCTAACTGCTAAACCAAATATGTTTATGTATATACACAGTCTTCATACATACATACATATATATGTATATATAATTTTAATAGCTGCCTAATGTTCCACTCAACAAATCCAAAGCTTGTTGACAGTCTTATCAATGGTTTGGATGAGAACCTATGGCACGCTTCTTCGATATTCAGATGACACAAGACTGGAGGGAATAGCTAATAAATTGGATGACAGAATTAAGATTCTGCAAGATTTCAATGACTTACAGCAATGGGCTGGAACTAACAATATCAAATATAATAGGGAACAAAGTAGGACTTTGCCCTTGAACCATGTGCTCAACTACAGGATAAGAGAGGTAGGAGAAAGACCTACAATTTTTCCTGAAAGCAAGCTCAAAGTAGGTTAGGAAAGTGACAGAGCTGGCCAGATGCTTCAGTTGTCCTAGGGGAGCAGAAACAGAAGTAGATCATCTACAGTTAAAGATAGGATTGCTTCAGGCCCAACTTTATGGCTGCAGGTGACTGGCATGTAAAGCTTGTTAGATGTGATTGAGGTCACTGGATTTTATCAAAGTTGATTTTCTATTGGTGATATTGTACTATAGTTATGCAAGATGCTACCAGTGGGGAAAACTGGGTAAAAGGTTTACAGATTTTTCTCTCTATTATTCCCATTTTTTTTAAAGGATTCATTGTATTTGTTTAAAAGGCAGAGTTACAGAGAAGAGGATTCAAAGATATCTTCCATTCGCTGGTTCACTTGCCAAATGTCTGCAATAACCAGGGCTGGGCCAGGCTGAAGCCAGGAGCCTGGAACTCCATATGGATCTCCCATGTGGGTGGCAGGGGCCTAAGAACTTGGGCCATCTTCTGCTTCTTTTCCCAAGTGCATTAGCAGAGTGCTGGATTGGAAGTAGAGATCTGGGACACGAACCCATGCCCATATGGGATGCCAGCGTTACAGGCAGTGGCTTGACCTACTACACCATAGCACCAGCACTGTCTGTATTATTTTTTACAATTGCATGTAAATCTACATTTATCTCCACACAAAAGGCTATAAAATTATAGGCTTGCTACTGGACTTCATCCTTTTATTCACTTAATAGTTCAATAGGCATGGTGAACACCTTTGTGCCTTAGGACTCTATGGTAGGTGCAAAGCTTATTAAGATGGGAATCTCAGTCTTATGGGAGAGAGACACACAAATATCTACAATACAACACATTTTGATTTCTAATGGTGATATTCTTAGAAGCCATGTGTAACATGGAAAAGACCTGCAGTTGAGAGTGGGGTTACAGTGGATAAGTAACTTTGAAGAATCCCAGAAAGCTTTTAACTGTCCACCCAATTCCACGATGAACAAAGGCATGGACTCCTGCTGGCTCTGGTAGCTGGGATGCTGGTTGCTGCCAGCCTGAGAGAGCTGTGGCACAGTGGCAGCAGAAATGGCACTGAGCCCTCATCATCCACTGCTTTAGGCTTACATTCCCCTGAGGACTTTTATTTTTTAATGCATTTTCATTATTTGTGTAGATGACCTGCCAATATCTGTTCAAAGTTGTAGGGCTTAAAAAATGGAATAAAAAAAATGAATCAACTTTGTTTCTTTAGAAAACCAAAAGAACAAAAATAAAACCCTAGGCTACTTTTGTTCAAATGCAAAAAAAAAAAAAAAAAAAGGCTTTGGTGCCGGCATTGTGGCGTAGTGGGTAAAGCTATCCCATATGGGTGCCAGTTGATTCCCAGATCTCCACTTTAGGGAGACCTGAAAGAAGTTCCTGGCCCCTGGCTGTTGTGGCCATCTGGGAAGTGAACCAGTGGATGGAAGAATTTTGTCCCTCTCTCCCTCTCTCTCTGTAACTCTGAATTTCAAACAATTCAATATTTAAGGGAAAAAAAAACAGCTTTAGAGCCGGTGATACCTTGGCACAAGCTGGAAGGTGGCCAGGCTGGCTAGGTGGGGATGGGTTTTCTAGGCATGATTTTGTGGAGAAGATTCAGAAGCCCTGGTGCCCATGAAGCCAGGGGTGACAGGATGAGACAGGCATATTGAAAGAAAGAAACTTCCACATGGCAGGAGCTGGGAGATTATTTGGAGGGAAGAAGGAGACCAGTAGGCCTTAGGAGAGACAATTTAGTGAGTTGTGTGTGCCTGTATGGGGAGTAGAGTCAAGAGATATTCAAGAACTAGAACTGACATGGCTGACTGAAGCACTGGATGTGATTCATGAGTAGAAGGGTAAGAGTCCTGGATGACTTCTAGGATTCTAGCTGGTGTCGTTCAACAACAAGAAAAAGTTAAGGGGAAAGTAGGTTGGAAGGTAAAGATAGGGAGATATGGAAGTTAGTTGACATTTTGTGTTGGGGGGCCTTCTGGAACAGCCAGTTGTGTTCAGGAGGCATTTGGAGATGAGATCTGGACCTTACAGGAGAGCTTCCTTCATCGCTTCTCTCAACAGGAGATGAAGTCCAGGTAGTCCCATATGGAACACTGAACACAAATCACTCTCAGTACTGTACTGCAGCTGTCAGTAAAGATGATGGGTTCTTCCTAAATTGTATGCTGAGTGAAAAAATGTGGTTTTTTTTCTCTTTCAAGGAAAAGAATAGCAATGGTATCTCTGGAGAATCGGAATGAAAAGGATAACAATAACTTGCCAGCAGACATATAAACAAGCACACTTTCCCCTTATCCAAAGGCTGAATCTCTGACACTCTGGCTGCGTCACATGCATTTTACCAGGTATTACAATTATGCCTGAGTTGAAGCATTTAAAGAAAGCTTATATCTGAGTCAGAGCTCAATGGTAGAAAAAAAATATCAACAGGTAAAGGGAAAGCTGGGGTAATGTTACTGCTGATTTGGCCCCAGCATGGCAATGCCTTTTCAAAACTGACATCTCAAGACATAATTTCATTTGACAGGTGCCCATTCGTGTCAACTGCCCCTGCTGGGCAAGTGATGGTACAAAATGTCAGTTGGCAACAGAGGTGTTACTAATTGGTATGAACATGCAAGGACGTATTTCATACACTTCCTCAGCAGAGTTCACATGAAAGCATATTTGGCAGGAGCCTGGCCTCCTAGAAAAGGGGTTCAATTCTGTTGAACACTTTGAGGGGAACAAATGCAGTCTCCTGGTGCTCAAGCCACTACAAAATTGCTCTTTATGTTGAAAACACACAGATGTGAATTCAGTCTCCAGAGTAATGCTGGAGAGGAAGAAGGTCCCAGTCCAGAGACACTAGTAAGGTGATGAATCCCCATTGGACACTTTGAGTTGGCTTACCCTAAACAGCACTATATTGTTGCCAACCCTTTTGGGGTCTCTTTTTACTTTCAAATGAATCTGCTTTCTCCATTCAAGGTTTTCCCCTGAGTTCTGGGAAGAGATATTGGAATGTGGCCTAGTGGAGGGTGTAGGTGCTGCAATGGGCAACCGAGTGAGCCAACAGTTTGCATATTTTCCCCCCAATGGAGCATCCTGCAGGAGAGAACATTTGAAAATTATGGAGGAGGAGGAGGAGCAGGAGGAGGAGGAGTGTCTGTAGCTAATATATTTGGGAAAACCTCTCCCTACCTTGTGGATTCACAGTTGAAAATCTCCAAAAGTCCTGCAGTGAAGAAATCTTTTCAACTTTTTCCCAGCATTTCCAAAACTCACTCGATCATAGATTCTGTTTTCATGTCTGTTAAGTTGGGTTTTTGGTAACCCATTTTAGGAATATGCTGCTAGGGGCAAATCAAAGGGGCAGGCCAGATGCTGTTGCTTTATCCCCCTCTTTTTCAGTGCACCTCTAGGGCCAAGCAGAAACCTCTTTTCTTCCTGGTCTTCGTTAACTGAGCACATTTCTAGGATGTTGGAGTCCACTACACTGTCTACATTTTTAGACTTAAAGAAAAAAACACATCTTATTTTAATGATTACTAATCTTGCACAACCTTGGGGTCATTGCTGTGAATGCCAGGAATGAGTTGTGCCCTCCAGAATGGCAGTGGAGATGGACAAGGTGTAGGACTCTGAGTCCAAGGTCAGCTCAATGTAGCTCCTAATCTAACACATTGGTTGACATGTACTTGTTTTCTTTCCATTGTTTGTTTCCCTTAACACTATATTCGTCAGAAAATAATAGCCATTCCGGAAGCTTGAAGGTCCCACAGAAGTAGGTCTGACATTACAGAGAAAAGACAGAGGAGCTCCATGTGTCTGGAGGCAGTGGACTCTTGGACAAAAATCATGACCTGTATCATGCATCCCAAGTGGGAGTGGAAGATATTTTCAATCAGTGTTTGATGCCTCTTGATGCCCTTGAAACCTGAAATTAATCTCTTAGGTAAGCTGACTGATCTTGCTCTCAGCCTGTCCCTCCTCTAGCTTACTCCCACAGAAAGGGGTACATTAAGATATGTTTGTATCCTCCTTTATTCTTGGGGCTTGATTTAGAATAGTTAGCTTTGGTAACCACTTGTTCAGGGAAATAGGCTTGCTGTTTATTTCTTTGGGGTCAGTTTTTGAGTGAAGGATTAGCTCCCTCATCTCCATTCATTTAAAAAATTAATGAATTCTCTAACAAATATGGAGTGATATCACCATAGTTAGAACCAACTCCTTAGATGAGTTTTTGGGAGCCCGTATGAGTGCTTGATTCTTTCTAACTTCTCTTAACTCCATTTCTCTCCTAATCTCCTGTAGTAAGAGAAGACCCCTCCTTCTGCCTCGGGCCCTTTGTGTGGGTCCATGGTGAACTTTGCATTGTTAACAGGCAGTGTCAAAGTTGTGGAATAAAAATAGAGCAAAAAGAAGAAGGCAGAAAAAAAGGTGAAAGAGTCAGAGATGGAGTCTTACGTGGAGAAGGCATTGTTCTGTTTCTCACATCGGATCCCTTTGCAGTTGTTAGGCTCATCAATAGCTCTGGTCTCATAATAAAAGTAAAGCTGGTTCAGTCCATTGGCAAAGGCCAGCAGTACCAGGCAGTAGATAAAGAGGAATTTGAGGATATCAAGCAGCATGCGTCCCAAAGAGATCTGCAGAGGCCCTAAATGAGAGTTGGCTGTGAACAGGGATATGAGACGCAATGAACTCAAAATGTTGGATATTGCGAAGAGTGCTTCTGCAATCAGAGTCGGGTGCCACATTTCCCATTCCTCCCTTGGCCGAGAACCATTATACTGAAAGAAACAACAAGTGCACAAGATGAGAGGTACAGTGAGCACTCACCAAACTTTCCCCCCTTTCACCTTTTGACACCCAAATAAAGTCATCAAAATATGCAGTAAGCATTCATTTATACAATAGGCTTCATGCAGGGCACTGTTTGTCTTTTTTCTCCCATCCAATCAATTCATGATGCTAATAACTCTTTTTCTCCCACTATCATCAAAATATCTACCTAGCACATACATACAGCACAGTGAATTTTAGAACAATCATCTGGAGCAACCACCTGGGGTTTATGAATAGCCATTTTCTAAGGTTTATTAGATTATTATTGGGGGTGCCTCTGAAACCACTGACACAAAGTAGGGTAGGGGATAAAGCATCCTGCTTTCTAATAATATTTCAAATGACATCTACTATCTCAATCCCCCACTGGGTTCTGAACACCAGGGAAAACTTGCAGTTCCTGAAGGACAAGGGATAGACTGAAGCCTCCTTGGGGTGTGGTGTTCATCTTCACTCTCCTGCTGACTGAAGTTTGGGGCTGATATAGCAGCCATACAAGCCATTTACTGGAACTTTCTGCTGATTTTCCAGCATCCTGCATGGCATTCTACACTACTGCAAGTGGCATGGCTATCTTTCAGTGAGTGAATTTTGTAGTGCCCCACACAGTGGCATATGGATGCATTTTACTGTTGCTTTGACAGTCATACAAGTTAGAATCACACTCTAGCACAAATGAAGACTCAGGGGTTGTAAGGAGGGGAAGAGCCAGTATTTCTGAGATTAGTTGCTTATTTTCCAGCTGTACATCAGGATTCCAACTCCTGAAACACTGGGGGGTATAGTCTTGTGAAAAGGATGACTTCATTGTAAGATCTCAGCTCCAATTTGGGTGGTATTGTCACTTAACACTGCCTGTATCTTCCAATTTCATCATAAAATAAGGATAATGTGTACTCCTACTCACTGCACATGTTTGTGATTCTGTATCCATATGCAAAAATCTGTGTACTCCATAAGGGGAGATGTTACGAAAATACAAGAAACTACTTATTACCCTCCCTAGGATAGAAGTAGATTTTTGCCTGTGATTCGATCTGAAGCATATTGCTTTGAGCTCTCATCTAATTTTAATTTCTCAGGACTAAATGTAAACAAATTTCCTGAGAAAATGTTGCTTTAGGGACCAAATCATATTGTTAGCATTTCTAAAGTGTGCTTCAGTTCCAACTGAGGAAACTGGTATCATTAAAATCACTTATGTGTATCCAATATTCTTCACTGTCAGAGGAGTTTGGGAAAATCATATCACAAATTTGTGCTTCTGTTTCAGATAGACCTTAAGACGGCCAATTAGTTTTAAGTACTCTTGACCAACTCTTGTATTCCCACATTCCCTGCCCCCCCCCCAGCCAGAAAAAAAAAAAGAATTCACTGCATTGCTGTGAACTCCAGAGAGGGCAGAAATAAAACCCCAAATTATGATCTATATGTAAGTTCTTCAAAAAGTTTGTGGAAAATATGTATAATGAAATAAGGATGTATGGATTTCTTGTTTTTTGAAAGATTTATTTTATTTATTTGAAAGTCAGAGTTACAAAGAAGCAGAGGCAGAGAGAGAGAGAGAGGTCTTCCATCTGATGGTTCACTCCCCAAATGGCTGCAACAGCTGGAACTGTGCCCATCTGAAGCCAGGAACCAGGAGCTTCCTCCAGTTCTCTGATGTGGGTGCAGGGTCTCAAGGATTTGGGCCATCTTCCACTGCCCTGCCAGGCCATTGCAGAGAGCTGGATCAGAAATGAAGCAACTGGGACTGGAACTGGCGCCCATATGGCATACCGGCACTGCAGGCAGCGGCCTTACCCACTACACCACAGTGCTGGCCCAGGGATGTATGGATTCAAAAAATTTTTTGACCAAAATAAATTTCTTTAATTCCATTTTCCACAAACTTGTTGCCGTACCCTTGTACTTATTCCAGTTGATAATTTCCAATTTTTAATACGTAGATTTGTTTTGTCATCTGTAAAGAATCTCCATCTCTCACATATACCTCAAAACTTACAAAGGGCTATCTAACATCTGTGCTGTGATACCAACTATAATATAAGTCAGATTTGATAAAAATTGTGCTAGACTGATTGTATAGAGACCTGCCACCAATTTGCTGTATGATCTTCAGCAAATCACTCTGCTAAAGGATTTGTGAATTGCACTGACAACCCCAAGGATAAATATGAAGAGGGATGGTCTAATATGAAGAATCAATCATAATAAAATTTAGGGAAAAGGATTGTATCTTTAGCCAAATATTGACTGAAGAAAATACTCAGTGGGTCACAAATTTAATTTGTGTACACATTGAAGCAAAGTGATGGTGGGATAGATCTAGGTCACACTATCCTAACAGAGAAAAGGACAATTATATTCCATGTTTAGCATTCTCTGGGGACATTGAGGGTCAATATTACATGCACTTTTTCCTTTCGAGCACTGTGGTGTGTGTCTTTGGGCTTTCTTGTTGAAGACCACATGAGGTAGAGTATACTTATGCTGTTGACTAACTTTTCTAAGAAGGAATCTTTAAGGCTAGCTCATCCTTTGGTGCTTCTGTACTGTATCAATACAAGAGTGACATAAAATGTGTCAAGAGTCCTGTGGAGTGGTTCTTATGGCCTTACCTCATAGAAGTTGACTCAATCTGCTTGGAACAGGGCATCTCAGACTGGTTGATCTCTGTGGATGAGTGGCCCAGACTCTAACCATTTACTGGTTCTCCTTGCAAATCAATTTCTTCATGTGACATGTCTGGCTTTGTAAATCTTCCTTTTTTGAAGACATTAATGTCTTGGCAAAGGTCTTTTTGAGTTGTGTGTTTGTCAGTTGAGAGGCATTTGCCCAGCTTAGGAGAGTGAATTTATTCTTACTCTTTGTGGTGGGGAAGTATCTAGGTCTTTGGAAGACTTGACAATGAAGTTCAACAGGTTATGTGATAAGTTAATGTTGAGCAGCTATAGATACATTTCCATATTCACAAATGTCAATCATTTTCTTCCTCACTTATACTAAACAACACCCAGCAATTTCTAGATTGGTAATTTATGGTTCCTCCAGTATATAAATACCACTTCTAAAAGGAGAAATGTTCTTTTTTTCAAGTCAGTGTTACTTAGTCAGCAGAGTGCCAGAATGACATGGAGTTCACCCAGGCACATTAACCCAAGAGTCAAACACTTCCTCTCCAGCTTTTCCTTTAAGGAAGTTGAAAGCATGTGTTAAATGATCACCACATGTATAAAGCACACTCTCGGGCTTCTTTCAGAAGTGTTTTATGACTGCATTCCATATTCATATTCTACATAACTCTAAGGTCTTCTAATATATGCAATATGCATATTAGGGATATAAAAATAAGCTAAGTTGTTGGGAGATTTGGGAGATGGCCATGTTCCCATTCTAAAACTCCTTAACATGGAATTCAATGCTAAAAATTAAGACTGACCAGTCAATCTTGGAGATTTCCTCATAGTGGGAAAGTTCAACTCACAGAAGAGGAAACACAGCTATCCCATTATCTAGAAAACACCAAACCTGAACTCATAGCCTGTGATTATCCAAAGCGAAGTGTCGAACATGAAGCTATTTTCAAGACAATTCGAGCTGCACATTGTATGAAAAAAACATCAAGGTGCCACGTGTGTGTGTGCATACATTATCTGAACTAGGAGAGAGACATACATTGAGTGATATTCTAAAAGCTAGCTTCATAATGACTTGAATGACCATCTGGTGGTGGAAGTGATGAGGGAAGCAGAGGTTATTAGAGGTCTTTGTCTCCTGCAGTGAGGTTTCTGGGGTTTTGCTACCTGTCATATGAAGAGTCATTGAGGGAAGTGGCAATGTTTACCTTTGAGAAGGGATGACTCAATGGGTTAAGCATAGATTTCATATCAGAAGCACTGTTATGGAGAAAGAACAGCCTTGTTCTGTTTGAAACCACAGGGATGAAGGACTACCAGTGGATGTGACAAATGGAGAATAATATTAGAGAACTATAAAGTAGCTCTTTTTAATGGAATGACTAAGGTTAAGAGGACTTTTTGGAAGTAATGAATTCAGTGAACTTCCTGTCCCTGAATGCAAGCATCAGTGGGCCATCACCTGGGCAAGGACATTGTGGAAAGGATTCTAAACACAGATGGTTGAAGATCCTTTTTACTCTGAGAATTTAGGTAGGCAATGATTCATCGGCAAATTGTTCCCTTCACCACTCTCTTTGCTTAAGCAGAAACTGCTTACAAACCATTGAATGAATGTCTATTTATATGACACTTTCCTGCATGGAAGAACTGACATCATTACTGTTCTTCTAAACCATTTGTAATCCCAGTGCAAAAGCTTAATGTTAGAAAACAATCATTGCTGAAGACAAATGACAGACATCCCAATTTACCTTGACATAGGCCACAATCTTCAAGGAAATAGTTGCTAAGTAGAGGGAGTTCATTGCAAAATCCATCAGGTTCCACCAGTCATGGATGTATTCAGTAAATCCACCATCCCACATTTCTTTAATCTCCCCCCAAATAAAACCTGAAAATGGAAGCAAAAAGTTTGTTTCTGTATAGGCTGATTCCTGGTCATCATAGCGGGATCCCCCAAGGGAATAAATATGAAATGCATTGGGGCCACCTCTCAGTCTTGAACTTGCTAAACCCAGTAGGCTTTTCCTGAAGATGCTCATAGCTTATACTTTTCTGCATGCTATAATCTTAGCATTCCTACTATAGTTACTGGAATGCTCTTGCCATTTTGGTTGCTTCATTCTACCTTCTTCCCATTTTGAAGTGGGAGTAATTTCATCAGAAAATTTATTAGATCAATGTTATTCCATAGATTTTTGTTTCCACAAGTTTTTTGGAGAAATATTTCCCAGTGAATTTGGAGGTAAGCAACCATGGACCACATTACCAGTAAGGCTGAAGCTAGGCAGTTGTGCCCTAAATAATTTAAGATCCTCTGTACTCCTTTCTCCTCTCGAATGAGAATTTGGTGGAATTCTTCCCAATAACTTTTAATGTTTCTTTAGTCTTGGGTTATGGAAAACTATATGAATTGCTGTGATCTAGGGCAATGTTCTTCAGACTTTGAAGTATGTGTGAATCACCTAGGGGTCATGATAAAATGCAGATCTAGGGTAGGACCCTAGATTCTGTATCTAACAAGCTCTCAGGTGATGCTGATATTGCTAGTTTGGGGAACCACAGTTGGCACAGCAAGGACTTAGAGGATGGCCATATGTTGGGGAGTACACTGCAATCTAACTATCCCTAGAGACTACTCATGGGGCTGCTTTTACCCTAATGTGGGCAAAAATTCCAAATTTCTCTCATGATTGTCAAATCAAATAGGATGTGGACCCTAAACAAATATCAGGATTGTGTGGGCTAGCCACAAGAAAGCAGCAGATCTATGTGTTTCTCCCTTCCTACCATTATAGAAAAAAGAGCTTAAAATAGACTGATCAGCATTTGCTTTTCTCAGCTTACCCGATGATCCACTTGACTGATACTTGACTTTTTCTGTAAACCAATGGATAGACAGCATCTCTGTCCTTGAAGATGTTAGGTCAGCTGAGGTAAGCACTATGCAGACTGCCAATCTCACTGTGGAACATGTTATACTGAGTGACCATGGCCCGAGACAGAAGGAACCCCATTTCTCAGGCTCCCAACGTAGGACTACCCTTCTGTTCAGAGGGGAATTGCACTACTTCAAAGCCAGCCTGACTGCAAGCTGTAGTAGTTTCTCCAGACAGTACCAGAAGGCAGTGCCTCATCTTTTTGACTCACCTAGAACCCAGGGCAATATCATCCATTCCACGACAGTTGGGGGAGGTCCCTGCACATGGAGGTCTGTCCTGACGATGTGCTGAGAAGCCAGGAGAAGCATGAAGAGGAAGGTCAAATAGGATGCTGTGTGGCAGATGAACTTGATAAAGGGTTTCTTGATGAACAGCCCCAGGTTGCTTCTGGGTGAGATCAGATAGGCTATAGACAGCATGGGAAACAGGAACCCAATTGTCATGCAGGTCAGAAGCTTGACTACCCAGTGTTTCCTCCGCCATCCAGGGAAGCCGTCGTACCACAGAGTGGCAAGTAACTGTTGGCAGTTGGGTTGAGCAACAAACTGGGAAAAGAAGAGAACAAGTTAGGCATCTGCAATATCCTAGGGTAAATTTATGTTCCTAATACCTCTCACAGTTCACAATCAGCTCTAGCAAGAGAGGGACTATATGGCTAATCCCTGGAAGAGGCCTGATTTTCAGGTCTAAGCCCAGAGACAGCTTGGCATATCAAGTGGTGAAATGAGATCTTCTTCAGGGTTGATTATTTGTTTCATATATTAAAATACGTTCCCTGTGTTCCATTTGTGATTCGCTATGCCTTCCTAGTCCCCTTCCCATCATGTTGGAAAAGTGGTTTCCCAAGCCTGGCTTTGCATCAGAATCACCCAGGGAACATTAAAAAAAAGTCCAGGTTCCCAGGTCGCACCACAGACATACTAAATGAGATTCTAAGCTCTGGGAGGGCAGAGGCTGCTGTTTGTTACAAATTTTCCTGGGAATTTACCTGCCTCTTAGCATAGAATCATGGATACATTTCATCACAAATCGATTCACTTCTATTCATTTCCCTAGGCTATATGAGGTTATCAACAAATGTGTACTCTGGGCAAACACAAACTGGAAGAGAATATGCCCAGGCCTGTGGTTATGGTTTGACATGGAAATGAATTTCGTTTTTGAATTTTTTTTCCCCTGTTTTGTTTTGAGCACCTGTTGGTTGGCTTGCAATGAGTCAGGTTGCTACTTTGCCATCTATTTAACACTTTCTCTAGTCTAGACATGCAAAAGAGAGAAAAATATTTGGGGGCCAACTTTACAATATTGTATACTAGCCCATCTGGGATTTTACTTAAATGCAATCAACAATGTGTCAGTGATTAATAATTAAGGAATCATCAGCATTTCAAGTCACCCTCCAGCTGCTACTTCTTGGTAAGTGACACAATTGGGAGCTCAACTGTCAACCAAGATTTCAAATACTGCCTATATTTGGCTCCCTCATCTTCCCATGGGACTGGTTAAACAGAGCTGTCTGTACTTTAGATCTTACTAGCACAAAGGAAATAAACCTCTTCCATCACTTCCCCAACAACCCCTGGCAAACTAGCCCAACTTTCTTGTTAGTATCTGTGAATGTCACTAATTTTCTGTTTAAACCATTTTTCTCCTTGAGCTCACAGCTGTACTACATTTCACAGTGAGATATGGCCAAGTGACTAAATTCTTCCCTCCCTCCCTCCCTCCCTCCCTCCCTCCTTTCCTTCCTTCCTTCCTTCCTTCCATTTGTTTCATTTTTCTTCGAGAGAGAGAGAGAGAGAGAGAGAGAGGAAGAGGGGAGAGGGGAGAGGGGAGAGGGGGAAGAGGGGAGAGGGGAGAGGGGAGAGGGGAGAGGGGAGAGGGGAGAGGGGAGAGGGGAGAGGGGAGAGGGGAGAGGGGAGAGGGAGAGAAAGAGAGCATCCACTGGTTCACTCCCATAAATGCCTACAACAGCCAGGGCTAGGCCAGACTTAAGCCAGATCGTGGATGACAGGGACCCAAGTACTTGAGCCATTGCTGCTGCCTCCCAGGGTGTGTATTAGCAGGAAGCTCATTGGAAGTGGAGCTGATATTCAAACTTAGGCATTCTGAGCTCCAGCTTATCTACTGTGCCATAATGCCAGGCTCCAGATTGCTTATTGTTTAACTTATTGTTTTGCCCAGCTAGTATCCACTGATGTATGTAGCCTTGTTGTTAAACAATTAGTGCTGTTTTATTTATTTTTTTTAACAAATGACTACTGAAAAGGGCTATTGGTATTGAATCAGATCACATAAAGACAAGCTGTGTGAATGCAGTTTTTCTAGGAAGTTTCCTAACAGGTCTCATAATGACAATTCCGTGGGGTAGAAAGATCTTTTTGGGATGTTCCAAACCCAGTCTGCTCCCTTCGAGTGAGTACTTCCAGTGGTTACTTTTCACAGCTAATACACTTCCAAGGCTGTTGGTTTTCAATGCTACTGAGGAGTTGGTTAAAGGAAGATGTGAATAGGGCAAGTTAAAACATCAGATTAACTTACTTTTTTATTTTCATTTACTTTTTTAAATCAAAATTTAGCCATTTTACTTGAATAAACATGCTTGGTAATGTAAGCTTTTGGTTAATTTCCAGAATTGTGGAAAAGCTGATTATTAAAAATTTTCCAGTGTTGTTTTACTTTACTAAAAATAGTAGATTTGAGGCTGGTGTGGTGGTTCAGCAGATTAAGCTGCTACTTGGTATGCCTTCATCCAATATCAAAGACCCTACTATGCTGCTCTTCCAATACAGCTGCCTGCTAATGTACCTGGGAGGCAGAGGAAGTTGGCCCAAGTGCTTGGATTCCTGCAACCCATGTGAGGGACCTGGATGGAGTTCCTGTTTCCTGGGTTTCTCCTGGCATTGTTGCAGCTGTTGAGGGCATTGGTGTTTGAGGAGTAAATCAGCAGATGAAAGATGTCTCCCTTTCTCTCTCTCTCTCTCTCTCTCTCTCTCTCTCTCTCTCTCTCTGTGTGTGTGTGTGTCTCCCCCTTCTGACACTCTTTCACAAAAATAAATCTAAACACATCTTTAAAAAAAACAGATTTCCACAAGTCTTCACTCCATCATTGTGGAAGTACTTCCCATTGTGACTTTTCAGATTTTCATGGGAAATGCTATTGCTGTTGTATGTGATTAAGTGCAAATGATGGAGTCCTTGTACAGTTCTCCTTCCCAGTGGCTTCAAAACACAAACACAGACACAAGTTTGAGGAATATAGGAGCTTCTTAAAAGCCAGAAGTCTGGGTGTTGCTCAAGGACTGAGATAATTTCTTCTCTATTATATACCCAGTATTTTGCAAAATGCCTGGGACAAGATAGACACTGTTTAATGAGTGATTGAATAA
This sequence comes from Sylvilagus floridanus, assembly GCA_949820135.1. Classification (NCBI taxonomy): domain Eukaryota; kingdom Metazoa; phylum Chordata; class Mammalia; order Lagomorpha; family Leporidae; genus Sylvilagus; species Sylvilagus floridanus. The sequence goes on from OX463223.1 coordinate 50,031,870, forward strand.
ATATGTCTGTATTGGATGAACCTTGGTGGAACACTCTCTTCCCTAAGTCTTCTTCTCTAGTGTATGAAGATTGTGAAGTCTGGTCGCTAAGACAAATCTCTTGGGAATTACAACTAGGAACTACTCTTTTTAAAAAAATTATTTATTATTTGAGAGGTGGAGTTACAGACAGAGAGAGGGAGAGACAAAGAGAAAGGTCTTCCATCCGCTGGTTCACTCTCCAAATGGCTGCAACAGCCAGATCTGGGCCGATCTGAAGCCAGGAGCCTGGAGCTTCTTCCAAGTCTCCCAAACAGGTACAGGGGCCCAAGGACTTGGGCTATCTTCTACTGCTTTCCCAGGCCATAGCAGAGAGCTGGATCAGAAGTGGAGCGGCCAGGACTCAAACTGGCGCCCATATGAGATGCTGGTACTGCAGGTGGCAGCTTTACCTGCTATGCCACAGTGCTGGTCCTAGGAACTACTCTTAAAACAGGCACATCTTCATATATGAGCACTTATAATGTGCCATGTATCATCTCATAGCATACCTAAAGGCAGATATTAGTATTATACCCCTTTTACAGACGATGGGGCTAAGACTGAAGTCAGATTGCTTAGTAAGTGGTGGTGCCAGTACTGAAGCTTTAGCCTGACTGACCCCAGACCAACTGTTAAATATAATATTCTCTGACAACCCTGGGATGGTATGATCTCAGGCGTGTAGAAAGCTACATACAGTGCCTTCCCCAAAGACCCTGCCACAGTGATTGAATGCCTGTATCACTGAGTGCTTTGGGCTAGGGCATTGAAGTTATATTTATGTTTGTAGAAAGTGGTGCTACATGAAACTGTTAACCACTCCTACTAGTTTAGAGTGGGTATGTCAGATCAGCTAATTAACAAGCCCACCTGCCAGCAAAGCCCAGAAGTAATGGGACCTACTCTAGGTGTTGGATCCTGAGTGGCAGCTAAGCAAAGTGAGAGAAGTGGGGCATATCTAAGGACAGTGGCTAGCCACAGAAGATCTTAGCTGCCTAATTTAGCCCCCGGGCAGATCTGTAAGGGACTGCTTATTTCAAATCACAAAAACTTTTCTCCCCACAAATGTGCTAAGGGCCTCCTTGTAGTTGTTGGTCTCCTGCCCTGCCCCCCACCCCCACCCCATGCCTCCCTGCAGTGATTCTATTCTCCAGTACTCCTAGGCAAGGGCAGGACATGATTCTACTTCTCATTACTACACAAAACTTTTGAAAAAGCCCTGGATTTTTCTCCCCTTTCATAGAAATTGATGTTTTAAATGGAGAGGCCCCATGGCTCTTTTTCCCTCCCAAGAATAATTCTTGTGAGGAGTACCGTCAAGTTCTCTTGGCAAGAGCCTAGCCCTCTCCCAGAAAACTAACAAAATAGTTCTGAGTTCACCTCATCAAAGTTCTAAGTTCATTCACATAGTGAAAAGGATTATCTGCTTAGTCCCTCACTGGTGTATTGTATGTGACTTTTGTGCTTCCAGCTGTCAAAATCATCAGTTTGGAGGTGGTGTTGTGGTGCAGGGGGCTAAGCAACTGCCTGCAATGCCCACATACCATGTGACTGTTGAGTCCCTGCTGCTCCACTTCCTATCTGGCTCCTGGCTAATGCGCCTGGGAAAGCAGAGGAAGATGGCCCAAGTATTTGGGCCCCTGGATGCATGTGAGAGACCTGTATGGAGTTCCAGCTTCTGGCTTGAGCCCGGCCCAGCCATGGCCATTTTGGCAATTTGGGGAGAGAACCAGCAAATAGAAGATTCTCTCTCTCTCTCTCTCTCTCTCTCTCTCTCTCTTCCTCTCTCCCTCCCTCTCTCTCCCCCTCTCTCCCTCTCCCCCTCCCTTGTCTTTCTTTCTCTATAACTCTGCCTTACAAATCAATGAATAAATCTTTCTATAAAATCATCAAGTTGCTCTGATAATGCCTAATTCATAGGCTGCACCCAAGGCCTAGAAGAATTTGACTTGTTCACTACAGGGGAGGTGCAAGATCAGTGTGATTTCATTCAGGTCTTTCAACAAGCATGTCAGAATACCTCCTTTGTGCCCAACTCTGTATGGTGCATGGGGGAGGGTCGAAGCACGAAAGACAGACCAGCAGTGACTGGCCAGGAGGAACTCCTTAGCAGGGAGACCAGCCTAAACTCATGTGAAACAAGTAAATGGGACAATCATGTTTGTGTTCAGATGCCCTGCAGAAGCAGTACAGATGGTAAACATGTCAGGTTCCCAGATGGTTGGCTCTTACAGAACTATTCAGGCCACGCCCCTCCAAATTGGGAGATGGTATGCCAAATGAGAACATGAGAAAAGCCCACACCCCTTCCATCTCCTGTTACCACCATTTTATAACAGAAAGGGCAGAGTAAAGGGATATTTTTCAATCTGGATCCACTTAGCTTTAGAAAAAGCTCACTGCTCTCAGGAGGCATCACACTTTGAGTACTTAAGACATTCAAAAATGGCGGGGGGTGGGGCAGAATCAGCAGGCACTACAGTCCTAAGAAAAGGCTGCAGAGAATCATGAAATCAGAGAATTTCACTTCTTTCTGGAAGTCTTCCCTGACTGCTCCAGCCTGTGACCTTTCTCTCTTCGAGACAGACCCCTTTGCTTTTTCCTTGTGGTACCTGTCAGTCTGTTTTGTTACATTCACTTTTATGTAGAATCTCTGACTCAGCTTTCTTATTAGAAGGTCGACTTCTGAAGAGGAAGAACAATTTTGCATGTGCCATTTCATACCTGAAAAGGCTTTGCAGACCTTTACTGGATTTGTTAAGGCTAGAAAATTCTCTGCCTTTTTTTTCCGCTCAAATTCAGAGCTGAATGTTCAATGGCCCACTGGGCATTTCCTCTTGGCTGTTCAAGCGCATTTCAATCACATAAGCCTCACAGAACCCTTTCCTCCCCAAACACATACATTTTCTCTTTTCACCCTGCATTCTGCATGCTTTTAAGCCATCTCTCAAGTGGTAATCTTAATACCCACAATAAAATGTGCATGGAATTTCCTACATTTTGGATACTTTAAAAGCAATTTAAATGTACAGACAGTCCCTGACTTATGATGATTCAACTTAAGATTTTTCAATTTTATGATGGTGAAAAAGTCATATTAATTCAGTGGAAAGCATCGTTGGAATTTTGAATTTTGAACTTTTCCTGGGATAGTGATACTGTCTTGTGACACTGCCCTATCATCCTATCCTGAGAAACTGCCCATAGCCACATCCATTACTGCTTTATACCCCACTAGCTCCGGTCAGCCACTTGAACAGCCCACAGCCTGCGTGTGGTCATGCCATTCCTGATTACCACTGTTCCTCATTCCTACCCCCATATGAGCAAGCACTCCTGTGGTCTCCCATTTTGAGCGTTGATTAGTCAATGACGGGTAAGATCCACTGGGGGACAACCTAAGACAGGCACAGCAGCATTTGGAGACCACATGGAAACGGGGTCAACAATGGTATGGCCAAGAATCATGCCTCCCGTTGCTCAAAAATAAATGAAAAGGGGGAAATATAGTGGAATGAAAAGGTGAGAAGGTCATGAGAAGGTGAGAAGGTCATGCCAAGATGGCCAATGACAAGAGAAACTGCCTGGCAACAGGCTGTGATTGGATGGCTTTGGAAACTGCCTGGCAACATGCTGTGATTGGTTAGGGCGTAGACCGCCCCTTGACCAGATTGGCTGCCTTGGCTATATAAGCAGCTGTAGCAACTGAAATAAACGAGTCTGTGTGCTGCTTGCCTCGGGCCCGCTTTCACCCGACTCTTCGGGTCTGTGTGGTGACTCCACGCCTCTTGCCCCCACCACGTTCCACCTCTCAGAACGAATCCTCTCAGAAAGAAATCAACCACAACAGTAAGCCATAGCTTTGAGTCAGCCACATGAGAGAACAACCAATACCCTGCCTGCATACTGTGTTGTTAGGCTATGGTGCTTATTAGAGTAAGTATACTAAATGCATGTTTGACTTAGCATTATATTCTTATTTATTTGAGAAAGAGAGGGAAGAGAAACAGAGATCTTCTATTCACTGGTTCACTTTATTTTTTTAAGATTTATTTATGTATTGGAAAGTCAGAGTTACACAGAAAGAGAAGGATAGACACAGACACACACACACACACACACACACAGAGAGAGAGAGGTCGGTCTTCCATCTGCTGGTTCACTCTCACTCTGGCCACAACAGCCAGATCTGGACCCATCCTAAGCCAGGAACCAGGAGCTTCTTCCAGGTCTCCCATGTGACTGCAGGGGCCCAAGGACTTGGGTCGTCTTCTACTGCTTTTCCAGGCCATAGCAGAGAGCTGGATCAGAAGTGGAGCAGCCGAGATTAGAACCGGCGCCCATATGGGATGCCAGCACTGCAGGTGGCAGCTTTTCCCGCTACACCACAGCGCCAGTCCCCACTGGTTCTCTTTCTAAATGTCCACAATGGCTGGGGCTGGGTCAGGACAAAGCTAGGATCTGGGGAATCAATTCAGATCACTCATGCAGATGACAGGGAGTCAAATGCTTGAGCTGTTGTCACCTGCTGCCTAGGATGGTGCATGTTATTAGGAAGCTGGAATCAAGAGTGGAACTGGGGCTGGCGCCGCGGCTCACTAGGCTAATCCTCTGCCTGTAGCACTGGCACACTGGGTTCTAGTCCCGGTTGGGGCTCCGGATTCTGTCCCGGTTGCCCCTCTTCCAGGCCGGGTCTCTGCTGTGGCCCGGGAATGCAGTGGAGGATGGCCCAAGTCCCTGGGCCCTGCACCCACATGGGAGACCAGAAGCACCTGGGTACTGCCATTGGATCAGTTCAGTGAGCCGGTTGCAGCGCACCTGCCATGGCGGCCATTGGAGGGTGAACCAATGGCAAAAGGAAGACCTTTCTCTCTGTCTCTCTCTCTCTCACTGTCCACTCTGCCTGTCAAAAAAAAAAAAAAAAAGAGTGGAACTGGGACTCAAACCCAGCACTTTGAAATAGGATGCAAGTATTTTAACAGGTGTCTTAACTGCTAGGTCAAATGCAGGCCCCAAAGAGAGGTTTATGAATGTTATCACAAAGAAATGATAAATGCATTAATCATTATACAGTGTATACATGTGTGGAAATACCAGATTGTACCCTGCAAATATGCACAATTAAAAAAATACAAATCCATGTGGATAGCAAAAACAAAAATACATTAGTGAGCTAGGGACAGTCTTCCCTGTCCCTGGTTATTGACTGAGTCCTTGCTCCCTGAGGAGGCAATGGACAATGAGTAGAAGTCTCTTCATAGGAGCAGAGGCTCTAAGAGTGGGATGGGCTCCTGAGAAGTAAGCCAGACTGTGAGGCAGAGATAAAAGCCAGCAGCAACAAGTTTCCAGTGGTTCTATTAGCAACAGGAAATGGTAAGAGGAGAAAAATCTTTTAAAACCCTTGCAGTCCACCCTATTTCCTGCTACCTCGGCTAGTAGCAAGAAAAACAATTAGAATGAAACAAGTCACTCTCACATTGAGTCATCTTACTTGTTATTTTCAGATGATTTAAAATTGTTGGGTGTGTACAAAAAGGGCAGAAGGTGAGACTGGAAGAAAGATCACTTTGACTTGTGCTTCATATTCAGAGGTTTGTAAAGTAAGGTAGTTGGCCTTCTGTATATGTGGGCCCTGCATCAGGGGATCCAACCAATGGGGGATTGGAAATACTCCAAAAAGAACTGTGTCTGTACTGAACATGTACCGACTTTTTCCCTTGTCTTTATTCCCTAAACAATACAGGTAAACATTGATTTACATATTCTTCACATTGTGCTAGGCATTGTAAGTAATCTACAGATGATTTAAGGTATGCACACAACGTAGGTCATATGCCAACATTACACCATTTTATATAAGGAATTGAGCATCCATTGATTTTGGTATCCATGGGAATCCTGGAACCAATCTGCTGTGGATGCTGAGGAAAGAGTATACAGACCTGTTGTTTGCTGAAGTAATTGGCAGTGAGTTATCTTTGTATGTTTCCTAAAAGAAATCGGCTGACTTCAAGCTGAGACACTTCAAGCTGTAAACACATCTTCCCTTAGTCTATTTGGAGGAAAAGAAAATTTGAAAGGCCCTTCACCACAGGGGAGAAGGTGAGGATCAGGAAGAGACAGCAGTAACAGCACTACCAGCAATGACAACATTTGAGTTTCGAAAAGTCTGCTGATCTTTCAAGAACATCCTCCTAGTTCTTCAATCAATGGTTGTAAATTGAAATAGGCCCAACTTTTATTGCATGAGTTGTAGGATCTTTAATACAGTCTGGTTGTATACAAGAATGTGTTTAAAAAGCAGCCCAGGAGTGGACATTTGTCTTAGCAGTTTAAGACCTGATATGGGGGCAGGTGCTGTGGTGTAGTGGGTAAAGCTGCTGCTCGCAGTGCTGCCATCCCATATGGGTGTCTGTTCCTGTCCTGGCTGCTCCACTTCTCATCCAGCTCTCAGCTATGGCTGGGAAAGCAGTAGAAGGTGGCCCAAGTCCTTGCGCCCCTGCACTCGTGTGGGAAACAGGGAAGAAGCTCCTGGCTCCTGGCTTTGGATTGGTTTAGCTCTGACCCTTGTGGCCATCTGGAGAGTGTACCAGCAGGTGGAAGACCTCTCTCTCTCTCTCTCTCTCTCTCTCTCTGCCTCTCCTTCTCTCTCTGTGTAACTCTGACTTTCAATAAATAAATCTTAAAAAAAAAAGACCTGATATGAGAGGGCTTGAATTTGAGTTCTGCCTCTCTTCCTGAATCTCACTCAGCACAGATAGCCCAAGTGTTGGATACCTGCCAGCCAAATGGGAGACCACGTTGAGTTCCCAGCTCTGGCTTTGGCCTAGCTCAGCCCCAGATGTTGTAGGCATTTGGGGAGTGAACCAGCTAATGGGTGTTGTCTCTCTGTTTCTCTTTCTCTGTCTCTCATTAAAATAAAAAGCTAGCTCAGCAGAAATGACCCATGATAGAATGAGTGGTTTTCTTGTTTTGTAGTTGCCAATCAAGCAGGAATATGAAGAAGAGAAAAATACTCAAAAAGTAAATTAATGGCAATGCAAATCCTGAAGAGGGATTAATGGTCCAGCATTTTCTTTCCTTTGCTATTGTAGTAAGCTTGCAGAACCATTCTTTAGTTAAGCAGTGCAGCTTTTTAAAAAACCACTGCAGCAGACATTTGAAACTGAGAAATAGGTTTTGGCAAGGAGTTTAGGCTCCGATTATGTTTAGAAATAGTCCCTACATTTTACATATAGTTTCTAACAGCTTGTTGACTCCCCAGATTTTATATTTACCCACTCAGATCACCAATTCATTGTGAATTTTATGAAAAAAGGATATGTGGGGGCCAGCATTGTGGCATAGGGGGTTAAGCCTCTGTCTGAGACACTGGCATCCTGCATGTGGCATCCAGTATGAATGCCAATTTGTTTCCCAGTTGCTCCACTTCTGATCCAGCTCCTTGCTAATGTGCCTGGGAAAACAGCAGAAGATGGCCTGAATATTTGGGCTTCTATGCCCATGTAGGAGACCTGAATGGAGTTCTAGGACCCTGTATTCTGCCTAACCCAGGTGGTATTTGGCCATTTGAGGAGTGAACCAGCAAATGAAAGGTCTCTCTCTCTCTCTCTCTCTCTCTCTCTCTCTCTCTCCCCTCTCTGTAACACTGCCTTTCAAATAAATGAAATAAACAAGTTAAAGGGACATTTTCTCTTATCTAGGGATTACTGTACTAGAATATTTTGTACTAATTGGCTAAGTGGTTTCAATTTGCCAGCTGACTTTGTTCCTGAGCTAGGCTATCAATGTCAAGGACCCCACTCAAAGGTTAAAGACTCGCAAAACAAGACAACTGGCCTCTAATTTCAAACTACAGCTAGGCTAATTTGACCTAAATAGAGGAAGGTGAAGTTAGATGCTTAAAACTGTTTTAGAACACATTTTTTAAAAGTATATAATTTTCCTTTTGCAAATATACACAGCAGCTGGAATGAATGCAATGTAATTTTCTTGGCAGATATTCTCCAACCTACTGTAGCTGAAATAAGTTCAATGCAATGGTTCATTATTGCCACAAGATGGCAGCAGAGGGTGGTAGGCGCTGGAGTTCTAGAGGAAAAGTGGAGCCTGTATTGGACATTTTCTCACAAAGGAGGGAACAAATGACAGCATGGTTGGAAACTGATTAAAGCCAAGTAAGAAGTCAGACAGACTGTGGTAGGGTCAGCTGGAGTTTTCAGTCCTACTATTCAGACCAGGAAGCTGGAAGGGAGAGGAGGAGTGGGAGAGGGAGGAAGAAGGTGAGAGGAGAGAGGTAGGAGGGGGAGGAGGGGAGAGTGAGGGGGAAGGGGGAGGGGGAGGGGAATGGAGGAGGGAGAGGGAAGGGAGGCAGAGGTTGAGGGAGGGGGAGAGTGGGAGAATAGGGGAGGGGAAGGGAAGAGGGGGAGGGAGGAGGAAGAGGGAAGGGAGAGGGAGGGGAAGGGGAAGAGGGAGGGGGAGGAAAGGGGGAGGGGAGGGAAGTGGAGTAGGGGGAAGGGAAGGGGAAGGGAGGAAGAAGGAGGAGTAGGGGTAGGGAGAGAGGGGAGCAAGAAGGATGGAGGGAGAGGGGAGGGAGGAGGAAGGAAGGAGAGGGGAGAGAAGGGAGAAGGGCAGGGGAAAGGGAAATGGAAGGGAAGGGGAAATGCAAGGGAGAAGGAGGGGGAGGGGAAGGAGCAGGGAAAGAGGAGGGAGGGAGAGGGGAAGGGAGAGGGAGAAGGATCTATCTGCTGATTCACTTCCCAAATGGCCCTAACAGCCAGAGCTGGGCTCAGTCAAAGCCAGGGGACTGGAACTCCATCTGGATATCCCACGTATGGTGTCAGGGGCTGAAGTACTTGAGCTATCTGCAGCTGCTCTTGCCCTCAGTTTGTCCATCTACAAAATGAGGATTGTAACAGTAACCTTTATCTTAAGGTTGTTATGAAGATTAAGAGAGGTAATTCAATGCTTGGCAACTCTGAAACAAATATAATTTTTCATCATGGATTGTTGTGAGGGTTAAATAAGAAGCACCCAATAAATGTTAGCTATTTTCATCATTATGACTACTAATATTAAGATATGGATAATTGTTTTCTGGATATGTAGTCTTGAAGTGACTTTATATATGATTTGACACAGTCCATGCCTAGACAGAGTTTGAATGCATTAGCACTGCTTCCATTATCGGTTTTTCTGAATGTTCTGAGGATGTGTTCTGTCATGCCAATTACTGCCTTGGAATTCTGGAAAAGAGACGGATGGTGGTGGTAGGAGGAACAGTGTGTTGAAGAAGTACATCCAAGTGGAATCAGTATGGTCCTCATTGTGTAGTCAGATCCTATAAATAACTAACAAATTCCACAAAGAAAAGCTGGATTGCTGGTGGAGTATGGGAAACAGCTTGATAGGTAAAGGAGAGGATTTTTCATTGAGAAAGACTGGTAAGTCAGGATGGCAGAAAAAAAAATAGCTTTTGGGGAACTGGCTTTCAAGATGAGATATCTCGGGATTTTTTTTTTTAAAGCTCAGATGGAAGACTGCATGGACTGGTGTTGACTCAAGTCAAAACACTTGCTCTGGAGCCAGCGCTGTGGCATAGCGGATAAAGCCTCTGCCTGCAGTGCAGGCATCCCATATGGGCAACAATTTGATACCCGGCTGCTCCACTTCCGATCCAGCTCTCTGCTATGGCCTAGGAAAGCAGTAGAAGATGGCCCAAGTCTTTGGGCCCCTGCACCCACGTGGGAGACCCGGAGGAAGCTCCTGGCTCGAATTGGCACAACTCTGGCTGTTGCGGGCATCTGGGAAGTGAACCAGTGGATGGAAGACCTCTCTCTCTCTCTCTCTCTGTCTCTCTCTGTCTCTCTGTCTCTCTTTCTCTCTCCTCTCTCTGTGTAAGTGTGACTTTCAAGTAAAATAAATAAATCTTTAAAAAAAAAAAAACCACTTGCTCCAAGTGACAGTCATTGGGTCATTCAGGAGCATTGCCTAGAGACCCCAAAGCAGCTTGGTTCCTGTGAGTTGACTGTGGCCTAGGAACAGTATGTCCTGCTTCGCCAAGTCCTCCCTGCCACCCTGTGCACTCTGAAACCTTTCTTGGCCACCCCTACACATTCTCTTTCTCTCTAATAGAGAAATGAAGGACTCTCTATGCTTGGAAGACTTCTAAAATGTCACTTTCCATCTGATTCAAGACTACCCCCAACACAGCCAACTCGAGTAAGCCAACAGTGTTTATGAGCACTTGTTTGGCACCAGGCTGTGGTCCAAGTAGTGGGGATACAGGCATGTCTCCAGTGGCCAGAATCTCATTCGTGAAGCAAATACCTAACAGATAATGGCAAAGTCAGATTCCTGCCCTCACATGATGGGTGTTCCCATGGCCTGACAAGAGCTACAGCGAAGCCAAGAGATTTTCTCATTAATGTATGAAGCAGGAAGTAAACTCACATGAGATTAGCGTTTAAGTAGCTAAAAGGGAAAATCAAATTAACTGGAGACCTAAAGGAGTAATTATTCCTTCAGAGTATCAAGACCACTGGGGACTTGGTGGCTTGATTTTAAAGAAAGCAGTAGCTATCCTGACTCATGTTCTGCCCCTTCCTTGTAGGGATCAGCCTTGCAGTAGGCTTTTAATAATAATGACGCAATAAGCACTTTATTATATGCCAAGCACTTTGAATGTATTCATGGTTTGAATCCACAAGCCTCACAATGACTCTACCAAAGATGAATTGTTGCTGCTCTACAGATGAAGAAAATGAGACCTGGAGAGACAAAAAAAAAAAAAATAAATAAAACAGAACAAAAAAACAAAAAACAAACTTGCCTAAGTAATTGCTGACAGGCAATTCCTAAACCCAGGTCTATGTGAGTACTCTACACCACGGATACCCTAACCCCGGGATGGGTCATCAAACTGCAGCCTGTGCCTACGGATCAAATCCAGCCTGTTACCTGCTTTTGTAAATGAAGTTTTATGGAAATACAGCCAGCTGATTGATTTAGTTATTACCTCTGGCGGCTTTTGTTCTACAGTGGCAGAGTTGAGTAATTGCAACAAAGACCCCAGTTCTAAAATATTTGCTGTCTGGCCCTTCACTGCTGTAATCACAATACTACAGAGCTTCTGGGACATAGGCTTTGGAGTTAGACAGACCTGAGGCCAAGCTCTGGTTTTACCATTTATTAACAGTATACCATCAGAAAAGTTCTTGTACTTCCCTGTGTCTCAGTTTCCTCACTTGTAAAATGGGACTCATCATATTGCCTAGATTCTAGGGTTGCTACGAGGACTAAATGAGTAATGTGCATAAAAAGGTCTCAGCCTGGTGCTTGGCACTCAGTAAATTCTTAAAAAACTGTGGTTAAATTATTTCGAGCAGTAACGAAAATAGATAGAACAGAGCTCTGTGTCTGGCACAGAAGTGAATGTTCACGCAAATAGTTAATATCCATATCTGTCTTTTTATTACTCTTGTTGATTTCTCCTGGCCCTTAGGTTGCTGAAGCCAAGACTGAAGTTTAGTGCTAACGATGAAGGTGTAGGGGCCGGCACTGTGATGCAGTGGGTAAAGCCACTGCCTGCAGTGCTGGCATCCCATATGGGTGCCAGTTCTAATCCCAGCTGATTCTCTTCTGATCCAGCTCTCTGCTATTGCCTGGGAAAGCAGTGGAAGATGGCCCAAGTGTTTGGGCCCTGCACTGTATGGAGACTGGGGAGAAGTTCCTGGCTCTGTTGCGGCCATCTGGGAACTGAACCTTCCAATGGAAGACTTCTCCTTCTCTCTCTCTCTCTCTCTCTCTCTCTCTCTCTCTCTCTATGCCTCTGCCTTTCAAATAAATAAATAAATCATAAAAAGGTGTAGGGATTAGCAGGACAGTGCAGTAAACAGGGTTGTTTGGGCCCGTAGGGAACTGATACTAGGGAATTCACTCTAGAACAAGCTATTTAATGTTTTAAGCCTAAACATATCATATGAGCAAAGTGAGGTATGCATGGGGCAAGGAGGGGAGCAGGGGAAATACAAGTCCTCTGTCTCCAGCCTGTTTTTCTTTCTTCTGTTTCAAAATCCTCTCCTGTGTTGCACTTGAATGGACACTGATTCCTTTCTTTGAGAAATGTGACATTTTCTTAAAGATTGCAGGCTCCTCTCCCCGCCCCTCTCCGTGTTCCACTAGCAACAACAGAACAAAAATGACTGTGGGATATGCTTTGTTCTTAGTTGTGCTTGGTTAGTCTCTATGATTAGACTTTTCAAAAGTATTTTAGGGCCGAGACTAAGGCTTGTATCTCTCAAGTTTAGGAAGAAGGGCATTGCTGTTAGGAAACAATGAAAGGATGTGTTTATTTAGTGTGTGAGGGTAGGTCTGTGTTTCTGACTGGAGAAGGTACCTAAAACAAAGAATAAATTTCAGAAGCAAAGTCTTTGAGACATAAATGAAATGCTTTAATGTCCTATTAAGGAGCAGACCAAAAAAACCCTAGAAAAATGAATGTGGCAAAAAAGGCAAGTTCCTAGCTGAGGGAGTCTTCTGCTGGGATGGGGAGGGGTGCCCCTCTTAATTCTGCCCGTGGGGAGGAAATTACTACAATGTGATGGGAATGCTTGCCATTAGAGAGCTAAAGCTTTGCGTTATGGCTCTGCTATTTCAGAAATAACCATCTTTTCCTAACGTCTCCATGAAGGTCCTCCGTTCACGCCCAAGATGAGTTACTTCATAAACAATTCACCCCTTGAAGCATCTGAGAGGAGCAGAGGACAGATACATTTTGCTGAAGGAGGATGGCTGAACCCTATTTCTGCCTAGGGAAAGCTCTTGCCTTCTCTCTCCTTTGGCAAATTTTCCTTCTATAATCTCTTTGCAGAGCCCACCCTCCCCACCCCCGTTCAAATATATTTCCTGTCACTAGTAGAAACATCAGTCAATCAATTTTTTTCTTGCCACTCTGGGTTGGAAAGCCCATGACTCTTGCAACAGGTGTTAATTTGGTAGTAGGGCCACAGAAAGTTAAGACCTAACAGCCTAAGAGAGCTGGAGAATTCTGTCTCAAGCTTTCTGAGCTTCCATATTAATGCCAACTGCCAGCTGATTGTGCTTCAGATGGATATCAAGGCTGTCACTGGTCTGTATCACCCAGAGTTGCCTGGCCATACTGACTTGCTTTAAGTGTAGTTGTTACAGAATTCTCTAAATCAATGTGAAGATGCAAAACTATAATCAACACCCTCAGAATTCCTGGCTTCCCAAGGGTATGGCAATTGCTTTTGCTTGTCCCTTTTACTAGTATATCCTATTATTATTCAGAGTGTTTTAGTCAGCCATAACAACAGTTTCCTGGGTATCACAGTGTGTAATCATTCTGACTCAAATACCTGGCAGCCTTGGCTTAAGACTCTTCTTGGGAGGGTCGGCGCTGGGGCATAGCAGGTAAAACCGCTGCCTGCTTGCCAACATCCCATATGGGCAACAGTTCCAGTCCTGGCTGCTCTGCTTCTTCTTTTTTTTTTAAAGCTTATTTTATTTATTTTAAAGACAGAGTTACAGAGAGAGGTAGAGACAGAGAGAGAGGTCTTCCATCCGCTAGTTCACTCCCCAGATGGCTGAAATGGCCGGAGCTGCTCTGATCTGAAGCCAGGAGCTTCTTCCAGGTCGCCCATGTGGGTGCAGGGGCCCAAGGACTTGGGCCATCTTCTACTGCTATCCCAGGCCATAGCAGAGAGCTGGATCTGAAGTGGAGCAGCCGGGTCTCGAACTGGCGCCCATTAAGGATGCCGACGCTTCATGCCAGGGCGTTAACCCGCTGTGCCACAGCGCCGGCCCCAACTGCTCCACTTCTGATTCAGCTCTCCGCTATTGCCTGAGAAAGCAGTGGAAGATTGCCCAAGTCCTTGGGCCCCTGCACTCACGTGGGAGACCTGGAAGAAGGTCTTGGCTTTGGATCAGTCCAGCTCTGGCCATTGAGGCCATTTGAGGAGTGAACCAGCAGATGGAAGATCTCTCTCTGCCTCTGCCTCTCTGCACCTCTGCTTTTCAAATAAATAAATAAATAAATAAATAAATAAATAAATCTTAAAAAAAATGACTCTTTCTTGGGGTCCAAGTCTGCAATACTTCCATACTGACAAGATGACTATGTACAATCAGATGCATGGGCAGTATCAAAGACAAATTGGCACAGAGCATGGCAACAGGGTGATGTAGGCGCTACCAGCAGGGGGACTGACTGGGAATCTGTTGTAACTGTCTGGGTGAGAGGTGATAAAGACTTAAATCAAAGCAGTGGAAGTAGAAAGGGGATGATAAAAAGGAGATATTTTTGATAGAACTGACATATTTGGCAATCAATTGCATGAGGGAGTGGCAGGTAAAAAGGATTTGAGGTTAATACAGAAGGAGGATATCTCTAGTACTTGATGATGTAGGGGAATCTGGAGTGCATTTTTATTATGGGGATTCACTATCTTGGTTTGCCTGGGATTGAGGGAATTCCCAGGATTTGGGACTTTCAGTGCTGTAATTGAGATGTTCTGGCTAAACCAAGATAAATTGCTCACGCTAAGCTCAGGATATGATGGATTTGAAGTGTCTGTAGGCACCTAGCAGGTGGCTGGGCAAGGAGGTGTAGTGTGGAGGAAGGACATCTGAGTTACAGGTGTAGTTTGGGAAGTTTCCTGTATAGAGATGATGGGTGAAACTTCAGAAGAGGATATAGTAATGGAGAATGCATAGCCTGAGATTTTAACTGCCCTCAATCTCTTGTGGATTGAGAAAGGGATGTGAACAAAAGAATAAAGTAATTAAGAAAAGGGCTGGGTGCTTGGCACAGTGGTTAAGATGTTTGTGGCACCCACATTCCATATTAGTGCCTGGGTTTGAATCCCCTGTGTGCTTTTGATTACAGCTTACACCTCAGGAGGCAGCAGATGATGACTCAAGTAGTTTGGTCCCTGCCACCCAAATGGGAGACTTAGATTTGAGTGCCAGGCTCCTGGTTTCAGCCTGGCTCAGTCCCAGCTTTTGCAGGCATTTGGGGAGGGAACTAGCTGATGGAAGATCTTAGTCTCTTTGTCTCTTGTTTTTCTTTCAAATGAGATGAAAGACAAGAAGAAAAGGTGAAAGAAAAAGACAGCAGGCTAGAATTTGGGAGATAGACAGAGAGACAGATAGGAGAAACAAACCTGCACTTGAGTTACAAAAGGTACAAAGGAAGCTATGGCAGAATGGTGATGCTACAGAAGTCAAGGAGGGAGAGAATTTCACAAAGTTGTGGGTTTAGTAAGCTGAATTTTGAGGGAAGGTTATTGGCTTTGGTCATTAAGAGAAATGATTCTCTATGGAATCCTGAAATCAGATTACAAGATGCTGATTAAACAGAGAATAAGAAGAAAGGAAGTAGGACAGGGAGCTTAGATCCATAATTCTCCCAACAATGCAGAGAAGGGAAAGAGTAGTAGCTTCTTTCAAACTCTTTAGGTGTGTGTTTTTTGGTATAGCAGTTAAGTCACTGCTTGGCATGCCACATACCTTATTAGAGTGGCCTGGCTGGAGTTCCAGATCCACTTTCAATTCCAGGTTCCTGCTAATGAGCACGGGAAAGTCACAAATGATAGCTTAAGTACTTGGGTCCCTGACAGCCATATGGGAAACCCATATTAGTTTCAGGGTCCTGACTTTAAATTAGCCCAGCCCTGGCTGTTGGCTTCTGGGAAGTAAAATAGAGGATGGGAGATCTCTGTCTCTGCCTATCTCTTTGCCTTTTAAATAAAATAAACTACTTAAAAAAACTCAATCCTTTGAAATTTTCCTGAACTCCAAATTCCTGCTTTTCTCTCCCTTTTGTAAATTAAAAGAGAAATATCATATTATACATCAGAAATATATACCATTATCATTCAGCAAATTAAAAGAAAAAGTTGTTAAAAGTTCAGGATAAATATCATATGTTTTCCCTGATTTGTACTAACTAATCTACAGGGTACAAAAAATGTAATATATGAGCAAAATAGACATTTTGAGATTTGATTAATGTTTGTAGCCCTTTCTATATGCTTGATGAACAGTGGTTTTTCTACTTACTACTTGTTGAATTATTTAGTGAAGGAGTAAGCTTGAAATTATAAAGAGGAGGGAGAGTAGGAGTGAGTGAAGGAAGAAGGGAGGGTATAGTGGAAAGTATTATGCTCTTAAAACTGTATATATGAAATACAAAAAAAAGTTATTGCAAAAATTAAGGAAAAAGAAAGTAAATACAAAGGGGTGTTAGAGGGAGGGAGGAATGAAGCCAAGTATGATTATCTTCTTAAAATTGTATCTATAGCATTGTGGTATAGCAGGTAAAGCCATTGTCTGCTGGCATCCCATATGGGCACCAGTTCAATTCTCAACAGCTCCATTTCAGATCCAGCTCCCTGCTAATGCACCTGGGAAAGCAATGGAAGATGGTACTGGTGTGGGAGACCTTAATGAAGCTCCTGGCTTCTGGATCTGGCCTGGCCTAGCCCTGGCTATTGTGGTTATTTGAGGAGTGAACCAGTGGATGGAAGGTATTGATATCCCTCTCTACTTCCCTCTCCTGCCCTTTCTCTCTCTCTCTCCCTCTCTCTTTATCTGTAACTCTGCCTTTCAAATAAATAAACCTTAAAAAAAGAATTGTATCTATGAAATAGATGAAATCTGTTATCCTTATATCAATAATTTTTTTTAAAGTTTCTATGAGGGGCCGCGATCGTCAGCGGCCATGGATGACTGAGGATATGGCGGCAGATCACACCGTAAAGGACATGGGCCCCAAGCTGTGCCTCACGTGTGCCTTGAATCACAGTGCCACTCAGGTCACTGCCCATCACTGGATGAAAGACAGGAGGCAAGGTGCTAAAGGAAAACACACTGCTCAAACAACACAGAAATGTTATAAACTCACCTCGTCCTCAGGGCTGGCGAGGAATCCTGGTGGGAGCATGCCAATGGAGGAGGGGGGAATAATCATGGTGGTCTGTGAGCCAGACTCTGTCCCCCTCAGTGACAAGTTAGATCTGGGACAAGATGGCCAACTTCGGGGACAAGGTCATTGTGCATAGCTGCCAGATTTAAGTTATTCATCAGACATTCAGAGGCACTGCCCCTCTGGGACCTGCATATGAACTTTGACCCTGGCACGTATGCGTGTGACGTCAAATTGTGCGTGCCCACACATTCTGGCCCTCTCTGGCGCTGGTTACCGTCATCTTTATCTACAGGAACTGTAGCAACCCGGATAAGGTGTTGGACGATGGTGACACCAGTACTGTATCACCCAAAAGCAGTGGGTACCATATGAATGACTATATTAAGTCCGTTTGCCAGAGGAACGCCACCTTAACAACTGCTTCTGAGGACTGGCGCCCGCTCCGTGCCATAGTCGTCTGCAGCACCTCCAGTAAGGATCCTCCTCCCGCTGTTGCCTACAGACCCCCAAATTCTTTCACTTTTGTAAGAAAACCAACCCAGCAAAAGCAAACCATTAGTAACGCAGATCAAGTGCCTTTCCTTTTCAACTGAACCAGGGTTTTCTGCACAAGGAATTCTGTTCCTTTGGGGATGTTTGTCATTTTTAAATGTTTTAACTGGAACCCCCAAAAGTCTGTGAGGGCCACTTCGCCATCCCTCCAACCCCTCCACGCCTTCCTGCTCCATCAGCCTGCCATCCCCACCCACCCCCCTTCCTCGCCCCCACACCTCTCTGCCTTTCCCCTCCCGACTCTTCTGCTGGCCAGATCTGAGTAAAGGGGAAGGAGCAGCCCTCCCTTCAGGTGCCTAGTCACTCCCTGCCCCTTGTGGAAGGTCACAGGCCACATGAGGCATCCAGCATCCTGGATGCTGTCTGGTTCCGGCCTGTGGTTCCATATTTTCTGAAGGCCACGGGAGGTCCAGTGAAAGCTGTGCTTTCTCAGCCCAGTGGAACCTACCTGCCCTTAGGGTGACCCTTCCTTTGGTTTCCCAAGCCCTTCCTCAGCTCTGATAGCAGTTCCATCCTCACCTGACTCCACAAAAAAATTCCTATAGTACCCAGGAGTTATATCCCACACTATGTGGAAAAAGAAAAACCCTTTGTGCTATACTTCTTTCTGGTCTGGTTACCTTAATGTGGTTGGCTGGTGTTTTAGACTCTAAGCTTCCTTAATGGACAGACGATAGCTTGCTTCCTCCCACAGTGTCCACAAGAAAGGCCTTCAAGAACAATTCCTAGTTGTTAGGATGATAAATATGGAAACATTTTCTAGATATGTTCTCGATCTCAACACTATTGACTTTTGAGGTTGGATAATACTTTGTTTGGGGAGACTGTCCTGGGAACTGTAGGAAGTTTGTTTCCTGGCCTCTACCCACTAATTGAGAGTGGCACATGTCTCCTCATCGGTGACAACCAAATATCTCTCCAGAGATTGCCAAATAATCCCTGGGGGTAAAATCAGCCCCTATTAAGAACCTCTGCTTTAGATGACCTGGCTCTAACCTATTTGTTCCCCTGTCTTCAGCAGAGGCAGTTCAATGTTATCCTCAAGTGTGAAACATCGGACTTCAATTCACAGTCTCCAGAAGGACATGGATAACCTTGTTGCTTCTTTTCAGATCTAAGACTCTTAAACACAGTCCTTTCTCTACTTCTCCATGAAGCCAGTAAATGGCTTAGTTATTTACACATAAACATCAAGTATGGCAATGATGCCAGGGTACTTCTCTGATCATCCTGAGTAGCAAAGCAAAGCTGGAGAGAGATGTAATTCCAGCAGTGGCTTGTGATCTTTATGAAGTTGTAAGGGGAATATTTATGAATTTGTTCACAAAGTGCAATTGATGATAACACTTTTCCTTTTCAAAATATATTTTGAATATTAGATTGTCACTGCCTGTGGCCTCCTCAGAGACTGGCCAGAGATCGGAGAGGTCAGAAAGAGAGGGAATGTGTAAAATAAAAGTATAGAAGTTTTCAGTGCCTGAGCAGAGCAGAAAATCTAGAAGTTATTGGCTTTCATTCTTCAAATTAAACCTGAAATGTCTCCCTGAAACTTCTGTGTGTCACTCCATTGAAGCCTGTGGTCCCAGGAAGATGTTTATTTGTTAAGGGTACAGGGAATGGATGGGTGTGGGTTTAGTTGGACCGAGGGTGACAGTAAGGGAAAACTCTGATCTCTTGAATTGTTCTACCTATTTTCCAGGCTTCTGAGGTTCCTTGGTATTGTCCTGTATATCTTCCTACTGCTATATGGTGAATTTCAGTAAATCACTCAGAAAAACTTTATTGAGTATCTGCTAAGCTAATACTTTGAATACACCAAAGAATGATAGGAATAAAAGGAGTGAGAATTCACATGACATACTATTTTTTCCTGGTTAATTTTTTAAAAAGAAACTTATCTTTGGGCTGGCATTGTGGTGCAACTAGTTAAACTGATGACGCTGGCATCCCACACTGGAGTGCCAGTTCCAGCCCCAGCTGTTCAGTTTCCATTCCAGCTCTCTGTTAATGTACCTAGGAGAGCAGTGAAGCATGGCTCAAGTACTTGGGTCCCTGCCACCTACATGGGAGAACTGGATGGAGTTCCTGGCTCATAGCTTTAGCCTGGCCCAGCCCCAGTTGTTGCATCCATTTTGGGGAGGGAACTAGTGGATGTAAGATTCCCTCTCTCTCTGTCACTCTGCCTTTCAAAAAATTAAATAAATCTTTAAGAAATAAACATGGGGCCAGAGCTGTGGTATAGAGGTTAAGCCTGCTGACTATAGTGCTGGCATCCCATATGGGTGGCAGTTAGAGTTCTGGCTACTTCACTTCCAATCCAGCTCTCTGCTAATGTGCCAGGGAAAGCAGCAGAAGATAGCTCAAGTGCTTGGGCCCCTGTACCCATATGGGAGACCTGGAAGGAGCTCCTGGCTCCTGGCTTCAGTCTGGCCCAGCCCTGGCTGTTGCAGCTATTTGGAGAGTGAACCATTGGATGGAAGATTCTCTCTCTCTCTCTCTCTCTCTCTCTCTCTCACTGTCTTTGCCTCTCCTTCTCTGTAACTCTGACTTTAAATAAATAAATCTTTTAAAAAATAAAATTTTATTTATTTTTATTTTATTTGAAAAGCACAGATAGAGTAGGAGATAGAGATATTGAGATAGAGATCCTTCATCTACTGGTTTACTCCCCAAATATTCCCAACTGCTGGGGATGGCCTAGGCCAAAGTCAGGTGACGAGAACTCAATCCAAGTTTCCCATGTGAGTGCAGTAACCCAACTACTTGAGCCATCACCTGCTGTCTTCCTGCGCATTTACAGGAAGCTGAAATCTGAGGGGAAGAGGAGAAATTTTTCTGTCTACTGCTTTACTACTCAAATGCCCATAACAGCAAGGACTGGGCCAGGCCAAAGCAAGGAGCCAGAAACACCTTCCAGGTCTCCCACATGGGTGGCAGGGACCCAAGTACTTGAGTGAGCATGTGCTGCCTGTCAGAGTGTGCATTGGCAGGGAGTGAGATTGGAATCAGAGGCACTGGGCCTCAAGCCAGGCACTTGGATTTGAGATGCAGGTGTCCCAAACAGCAACTTGACCACTGGGCCAAAGCTCCCCCCCCCCCGCACGCCTTGTTTCCATATTTCATTTTACTTATTTAATTATTTTGGGAACCTGAAAGAGACACATTTAATTGAATGCCCATCTGAAAATTCATTTCAAAATAGAGATGTTCTCTCTAGGATTGTAAAGGCCACAAAAATACAAAATATGTCTTTAAGGAAAAGTTGAATCTACATTACACTTCCGTGATCTAATAAGTGCGTGGAGCTTCTTCTTGCCTCTGCTGGGCGTGGGGTCAGTTTTCTTTTTTTTTTTTTAAAGATTTATTTATTTTACTTGAAAGTCAGAGTTACACAGAGAGAGGAGAGGCAGAGCGAGAGCGAGAGCGAGAGAGAGAGAGAGTTCTTCCATCTGATGGTTCACTCCCCAATTGGCTGCAATGGCTGGAGCTGTGCTGATCCAAAGCCAGGAGCCAGGAGCTTCCTCTGGGTCTCCCATGTGGGTTCAGGGGCCCAAGGACTTTCCCAGGCCACAATAGAGAGCTGGACAGGAAGTGCAGCAGCCAGGTCTTGAACTGGCATCCATATGGGATGCTGACACTCCAGGCCAGGGCTTTAACCTACTGTGCCACAGCGCTGGCCCTGTACAGTTTTTCTCCATCTGCTGCATGTCCAGGTCACCACGGGCAGGCAGGAAGACACCCTCCTCGCTGGCAATGGCGCAGTCATTGGGATTCCCACTGCTCCTATCCTCTGTGGCTGCCCATTCCCTTGAGGTCCATGCACCTGGCTTGAAGAAGCCCTCAAGGCTGGGCTTGTCACATGGGGAGGACATGACCAATGGTCTACACCTGGGCAGTGTCTGAGTCCAAGGCCGAGTGCTCATCATTGAGGAAGCATTTATTCGTTAGTTTCTTAGCGTCTGCATCATCTTCAGGAAGCCCAAGGATGGCTGTGTCCACTCAGCATCCTCCTCATGCCTCAGCTTGTGCAGGCTCCTCCTCCCACTGAGCACACGTGGCTGCAAGCAGCACTGGGGCAGGGCATGGTGCCAGCTGGGCTCAGGCATGCAGATGGGTGTACTGCTGGCCGAGGACCAGGTGCTCCTGTGACAGGGACAGGTGGCGCCTCAAGGACACCAGGCAAGGCCGAGGGACACCAGGGCAGGCCTGAGCTCCCACTATCTTCACTGCTGTCTCCACAGCAGCAGCCAGCTGAGGATAGCTGGGGGTAGGGGAGGGGAGTTGTGGGCGACATAGAGCTCCCAGGGCCACGGAGCGTACCACTGTTGCAGCACCTCTTGCAGACAAGGGTCCGCACCATGGAGCCACTGGGGTGTCACAGGGAAAGGCTGCGCACCAGCTCGGACTGGGACAAACGATGGCTCTTGGTTGGAGGTATTGCAGGCAGCCCAGAGTTGCCATGCAGGTCTGAAGAGCTGCTCAAATCCAGCAATTCTGGCTGTCACTGGGGCCCCTTTGGATGAACCAAGCCAGAAGAACCCAGCAGGAAGGGAAGAGCAGGGCCCATGGCCACCTGGCTTTCAAGGCTTCGGCCTCCACTTGCAGCCTTCCAGAAGCACCCATCCACAATGGTCTCCAAAGGCAACAAATCGCTGCTATGCCACCATAGGTCAGCCTCAGAAGCCTTGTAGGCAAGGTCAGACTCTGGCTCTGCAGCTTCACAGTGAGGAGAATGACTATGGCTGGGACCCTGACTTTTTTTTGTTCACTCCAACGGGCACTGGCCAATTGCATATTCTTAAAAAAGAGGGTAATACTAATTTGTTGTTGCTGTGTTTCTGATCAGATTGCTATTTGCCTAGGTCTTTCCCCCAGTTCCTAGATTTATTATATCGTTTTGGGCCTTGCCCATCATATTTGCTCTTGCTCTGTGTATCTATAGCATATAGGTTTTTAAATCAACTCATGACTATGTAGATGACCCCTTGAGTTTGCAGAATGAAAACTCCATGAAGTCAAGGGCTATAGCTCTATGTGCTCACCATCAAACTCTCAATATACAGGACAATATCTAGCATACAGCAAGTGATCAATAAATATTTGTGGGATGAACTACTGAATTCTGGGGCCCAGATCAGCCTTTTTGGCTGCTGCAAACATGCTAATATAAGAAGTAGTTACATTTTACAGGAACATGCTAATATAAGAAGTAGTTACATTTTACAGGCTATGCTCAGGCACTATTCTGTGAGTGCACTTTACCCCTGGATAGACCTACAACTTTCAGTTGGTCTATGCAGGGCTGATACCAAGTCACCCTGTACTGGAAGGGGTTAAAAAGGAATATACATGCCTATATGAGTTTAACTTAGAGATACTGGTAACAAAAATGATTAGATGGGCTAAAGTGAACTAATGTGGAATGAATCAACTGCATTTTACTAAAAAGTGAATGCATAAATGTACTTCAGAAAGTTTGTGGAAACTGGAATTAAAAGATAATTTTGTTTTGGTGAAAAATTTTTGAAATCTGTGTATAGTTTTTTCACAATATTCACAATATTGCCTTGAACTTTTTGAAGTACCAGTGTGCACAATGTATGTTTTCAAGCCAAATAATATATCTGGGGTTTGGAACAAGTGATCAGTCTTTTATCACCAGGAATCAAGAAACTACTAGACAGGAATGATTGATTGCTCATGCTCTGGTCTAAATTTAGCATCCTTTTCTTGAGTCATCAACTGAGGACATCAGTATCCTAGAAAAGGTGAAGCTGGTATACATTAGACTGACTACTTCCTCACAATAGGACACAATAGGGAGAGTTCGCAGGGCCTACAAATATTAAGTTCAGCCTTAGGAAGCTTATACTCCCTTTACTGCAATTCTAGTTTGCCAGCTTTCTTTTTAAATTTTAAATGTGTATTTATGTATTTTTAATTGATACATAAAAGTTGTACAGGGACAGGTATTTGACAATTAATACACCAGTTAAGATGTTTCCATCCCATATTTCAATGCCTGGGTTCGATGCCTGCCTCTTGCTCCTAACTCCAGTTTCCTGCTAATGCAGATCCTGGCTCAAGTGATTCGGTTCCTGCTACCTATATGGGAAACCTGGGTTGAGTTTCTGGCTCCTAGCTTCAGGCTCCTAGCCATTGCAAGCATTTAGGGTGATGAACCAGGGGATGGGAGTTTTTTTTTTCTTTTTAATTGTTCATATTTATGGTATTCCATGTGATGTTTTAATACGTGTATACATTGTATAATGCTCAAATCAGGATAAACATATTTGCTGAAACATTTTTCATCTTTTTGTAGTGAAGAATTTCAGAATCCTAGATTTTTTAAAATATGCAATACTATACAGTTATCTATAGTTATTTCACTGTGTAATACAACACTATAACTCTTTCTTCTATCTAGCTGTAACTTAGTATCAGCTAATAAACCTCCCCTGTTACTCTCCCCAGCTTCTGGTAACCATTATTCTGCTCTCAAATTTTATGAAATCAACTTTTTTAGGTTCCACAAAGGAGCTCTCTTCATAAATGCAGCACTACAAGCAAAAGCTGTGGATACTGTGCTTGTATGTAGGAACACATTTTTTTAAAAGATTTATTTTATTTACTTGAAAGGCAGAGTTAGAGAAAGAGGAAGAGAGAGAGAGAGAGGGAGAGAGAGGAAAAGAGAGGGAGAGAGAAGGAGAGAGAAGAAGAGGGAGGGGAGAAAGAGAGAGAGAGAGAGAGAGAGAGAGAGAGAGAGAGGCTTTCATATGCTGGTTCATTCCCCAAATGTCCAAAACAGTCGGGGCTGGGTCAGGCTGAAGTCAGGAGCCAAGAGTTTCATCGAGGTCTCCTACATGGGTTTAGAGATCCAGAGACTTCAGCCATCTTCTGCTGATTTCCTGGGCACAATTTCAGGGAGCTGGATTAGAAGTGGAACAGCCAGGACTCAAACTGGCACCTGTATGGGATGCCCACATTGCAGGCTGTGGCATTGCATTAACCCATTGCACCACCACTCCAGCTCCTAGGAACACATTCTAATGAATGTGTGGTGCTAATGAACTGAGACTGTGAAAAAAGAGACGGTGGGGGAGAGAACTCACGGAAATCACGAATTCATGTGAGTACTCTCCAGAGACGCTACAGTCCAGTAGCCTTGGTAGCCCAGTGGGAGTCTACAGGAGAATCTCAGCCCACACAAAGGGCTGCAAAGATTCCTTCTCTGGTCCTTGGGAAAGAGCTTCCGATCTCTGGCTCCCGTGGGTATATCATTCGCCTGCTAACCACCCCCAATTCCATTCAGCTGTGTGGAATTACTTCCCTTTTGAACCAAAAAAAAAAAAAAGTAACAGAGAGAGATTTACCACGCCTAACCTGGGAGTGTCTCCTTTGACACACCCTCAACCCTGAGGAACCAAACAGAGCTCTCAGGCCACACCCATCTCAAGCCTCTAAGGCTCCATCAAAAGCAGACAGTCCACTTAATCTAGAGTCATAGTATAACAAGAAAAAAACACCACAGTGAAGAAACCAATATGCCAAACAACAAACGCAAAAACTGAGGTAATAAGAACAAGGAAGACAGGCCGGCGCCATGGCTCAACAGGCTAATCCTCCGCCTTGCGGCGCTGGCACACCGGGTTCTAGTCCCGGTCGGGGCACCGGATTCTGTCCCGGTTGCCCCTCTTCCAGGCCAGCCCTCTGCTGTGGCCCAGGAGTGCAGTGGAGGATGGCCCAAGTGCTTGGGCCCTGCACCCATGGGAGACCAGGAAAAAGCACCTAGCACCTGGCTCCTGCCATTGGATGAGCACGGTGCGCCGGCCGCAGCGCGCCATCCGCGGCAGCCATTGGAGGGTGAACCAACGGCAAAAGGAAGACCTTTCTCTCTGTCTCTCTCTCTCACTGTCCACTCTGCCTGTCCAAAAAAAAAAACAAAAACAAAACAAACAAACAAAAAAAGAACAAGGAAGACACTATGGCATCTCCAAATGAAAAAGACACCCCAATTCAAGATTACAAAGATGATGAGATAGAAGAGATGCAAGAAGCAGATCTCAAAAAATTGATAAGAATACTAAGAAGTACTCAAAAACAAATTCTTGAACTACAGAAATCCTTAATGGACAAGGTAGAAAATCTCTCTCGTGAAAATGAAATATTAAGGAGAAATCAAGCTGAAATGAAACAACTAGTAGAACATGAAACTGTGATAGTGACGAGAAATCATAATGAAGTGAAGAATTCAATAGATCAAATGAAAAACACATTAGAGAGCCTTACAAACAGAATGGGTGAGGCAGAAGAGAGAATATCGGACTTAGAAGACAGAGCACAGGAAACTATACAGTCAAACCAAAGAAAAAAAGAGGAAATTAGAAATCTAAAAAATATTGTTGGGAATCTACAGGATACTATTAAAAAACCCAACATTCGAGTTCTAGGAGTTCCTGAAGGCATGGAGAGGGAGAAAGGATTAGAATGCCTTTTTAGTGAGATAATAGCAGAAAATTTCCCAGTTTTGGAGAAGGACAGAGACATCCTAGTACAGGAAGCTCATAGATCCTCTAGTAAACATGACCAAAAGAGGTCCTCACCACGACACGTTGTAATTAAACTCACCACAGTGAAACAGAAAGAAAAGATCCTAAAATGCGCAAGAGAGAAACGTCAAATTACACTCAGAGGATCTCCAATTAGACTCACGGCAGACTTCCCAATAGAAACCCTACAAGCTAGAAGTGAATGGCGAGACATAGCCCAGGTACTTAGAGAGAAAAACTGCCAGCCCAGAATATTATATCCTGCCAAGCTCTCATTTGTGAATGAAGGTGAAATAAAGACCTTTCATAACAAACAAAAATTGAAAGAATTTTTTGCCACTCGTCCAGCCCTGCAAAAGATACTTAAAGATGTGTTACACACAGAAACACAGAAACACGGCCATCAACATGAAAGAAGATAAACGAAGGGAACCTCACAGCAAAAGATCACAGGGAATTCAAAGCATACATTTGGATAAAGAAATTGTGGGACATTTACTCTATAGAATACTATACAGCAGTCAAAAACAATGAAATCCGGTCATTTGCAACAAGATGGAGGAATCTGGAAAACATCATTCTAAGTAAATTAAGCCAGTCCCAAAGGGACAAATATCATATGTTCTCCTTGATCGGTGACAACTAATTGAGCACCCAAGGTGAAAACCTATTGAAGTGAAATGGACACTATGAGAAACAGTAACTTGATCAGCTGTTGTGCTGACTGTTGTTGCACAATGTAATACTTTATCCATTTTAGTATTTTTTTATTCTAGTACTATAGGTTGAACTCTGTAATTAACAAACAATTATTCTTAGGCGTTTAAATTTTCACTGAAAAGTGATCCCTGTGAAATATAAGAGTGGGAATAAGAGAGGGAGGAGAGGTACAATTTGGGACATGCTCAATCAGTCGTGCCCCAAATGATGGAGTTAGAAATGTGCCAGGGAATTCCAATACAATCCCATCAAGGTGGCATGTACCAAGGCCATCTCACTAGTCCAAGTGATCAATTTCAGTTCACAATTGATCACACTGATAGGTCTAAGAGTCAAAGGGATCACACAAACAAGACTAGTGTCTGCTAATACTAACTGATGGAATCAAAAAGGGAGAGAATGATCCAACATGGGAAGCGAGATACACAGCAGACTCATAGAATGGCAGATGTCCTAAATAGCACTCTGGCCTCAGAATCAGCCCTTAAGACATTCAGATCTGGCTCACGATCCCATGAGAATATTCTAGGCATGGAAAGCCAAGACACTCTGGGAAAAAAAGAAGACCTAAATGAAAGATCTCTGTGAGTGAGATCCCAGTGGAACGAATGGGGCCATCAAAGAAGGAGGTACCTTTCTCTGAAGGGAGGAGAGAACCTCCACTTTGATTATGACCCTGTTGGAATAAGATCGAAGTCGGCGAACCCTAAAGGCTTCCATAGCCTCGGCAATTCATGACTAGACCCTAGGGAGATTACTGACGCCATAAACAAGAGTGTCAAATTGTTAAATCAACTTCAGGAGTCACTGTGTACTTACGTCTCATGTGGGATCTGTCGTTAATGTGTTGTCCAATGTGAAGTAATGCTATAACTAGCACTGAAACAGTATTTTTACACTTTGTGTTTCTGTGTGGGTGCAAACTGATGAAATCTTTACTTAGTATATACTGAATCAATCTTCTGTATATAGATAATTAAAAATGAAAAAAAAATCTTGGTGTTAAATTGGAAATTGCATAGAAAATTAATCAATTTAAAAAATATATCATGTAGGATCTCTGTCCTTAATGTGCTATACATTGTGAATTAATACTATAACTAGTACTCCAACAGTATTTTTCACTTTGTGTTGCTATGTGAGGGCAAACTGTTGAAATCTTTACTTAATATATAGTAAACTGATCTTCTGTATATAAAGAGAATTGAAAATGAATCTTGATGTGAAGCAAGGGGAGAGGGAGTGGGAAAGGGGAGGGTTGCAGGTGGGAGGGAAGTTATGGGGGGGAAGCCATTGTAATCTATAAGCTGTATTTTGGAAATTTATATTCTTAAAATAAAAGCGTTATAAAAAAAAAAGAAATATATACGTGTCCCATAAGAAATTGTACAGATCATCTTGACTGACTGAGGCTAAAATACATTTCCAGGTCTTGTGTTATTTTAAAAGATATCCCCTGGTTTCTTGGGAGATGTCAATTTTGTGGATACTTGCTGTGTTACAGTATGAATACAAGTGGCAGGGGTAAGGTCAGGGTCATGTCAGTGTTCTTTTCATGATGCAGGGGGCAGAGTGCAACTGCAGTATAATTGAATTGATGGCATCTGTGAAGTAGGGGAGGTGAAGGGCTAGAAGTATGTGTCTGAAATTAACCATAGTAAAGAGTAACTGTGGCTCAGTCAAGTCCTAACCAGTGGCTAGTTAATTAACCATTCCAGGAATCCAAGCCTGGTTAAGGCCTAGTCAGTGCTACAGCTAGTTAAGACATAATCATTCCACTTATGGTATAGTCAGAGCCAAGCCTATTTAGGCCTAGTTAGCCCAGTTAAAGTTTAGTCAGGCTAGTTAATCTAGTCAGGGTTTAAATATTAAGATCTAGTTAGAATGTAATTAAGCCTAGTTAGAGTCTAAGTATTGTTAAAAGTCTGTCAGAATTATGTTAGGCATAGCCAAAACTTAAGCCTAGTTAGTTCGATTTAAATTTCTTCAGAGTATTATTAAAACCTAACCAGTACCTAAGACTCATTTAACACTAGCCAGAGTGGGCCAACGCTGTGGCACAGCAGGTTAACGCCCTGGCCTGAAGCGCCAGCATCCCATATGGATGCCGGTTCTAGTCCTGGCTGCTCTATTTCCAATCCAGCTCTCTGCTATGGCCTGGAAAAACAGTACAAGATGGCCCAAGTCCTTGGGCCCCTGCATCTGCGTGGGAGACCTGATAGAAGCTCCTGGCTCCTGGTTTCGGATCGGCACAGCTCCGGCCATTGTGGCCAATTGGGGAGTGAACCATCGGATGGAAGACCTCTCTCTCTCTCTCTCTCCCTCTCCTCTCTCTCTGTGTAGCTCTGACTTTCAAATAAATAAATCAATCTTAAAAAAAAAAAAAGACTATTCAGAGCCCAGTTAAACCCTAGCAAGGGCCTATTGCTTTAAGTCTCGTATGAACCTAATAAAACCCTAGTCTTAACTTAATCCTAGTTAAGGCTCAGTCAGAGCCCAGTTAAGCCCCAGTTAGACTTCAGGCTAGTTTATTTCTAATTAGAGCTCAGTTAAGCCCTACCTAGAAGCTAAGCTTATTTGAAACCTTGTCCTAGTCTAATTAGGTTTTAGTTTAGTCACAGAGCTTTGTAAAGAATAAGCCAAAGTCTAGGCATAGTTAGGATGAAAATAAGTTTAGATAAGTTCTAGGCAGGGCCTCAACCTTGTTATGTGTTACCTGGAGACCAGGCAGGGTCTAGCCAGTACTTTAGATTAGTTTAGAAGTTGTTAGAACCGAGTGAAGCCTTAGGGCTTGAAAGTCCAGATAAGACCTCAATTTAGTTAAGTTAAAGTCCAAAGCTAGTTTTAGTAGAACTAGGGCCTAGTTAAGGCTTAGACATTTACATCTTCTCAATTTTTATTTTTAAAAATGTTTATCTTATTTGAAGACAGAGTTATGCAGAGAGAGGGAGAAATAGAAAGAAATAGAGAGATCCTTCATCTGCAGGTTCATTAGTTAAGTGGCTACAACGGCCAGGGTTGGGTCAGGCCAAAGCCAGAGGCCTGGAACTCCATTTGGGTCTCCCAGATGAGTAGAAGAGGCCCAAGCCCTTGGGCCACCTTTGGCTGCCTTTCTGTATGTTTTAATAGGGAGCTGTACTGGAAGTGGAGCAGCTGGAATTTGAACCAGAGATTATATGGGATGCCAGTGTTGCAGGTAATGGCTGAACTTGCTGAACCACAATGCTGGCCCCAGAGACATTTTTTTTCCCAAATTACTTGTTGCATTTTATTTCAACACCAACAATGTATAAGAGCATTTGTTTCTCTACATCCTTGCGAATATTTAATGTTGTCCATGTTTTAAAATTTTAGCCATTCTGCTGGATGTACCTTTTTGTGGCTTTAGATTTCATTTGCCTGATGACTAATGATGTTGAACAGTCATCATTTGTTTGTTGAGTACTTGTATATCTTATTTATTTATTTATTTTAGCATCTGATATTTTATTATTTATTTGATGGGCAGAGTTACAGAGAGAGAGATACACAAAGAGAGAGAAAGATCTCCCATCTGCTTGTTCACTCCCAATGTAGCCACAACAGCTGGGACTGGTCCAGACCAAAGCTAGGAACCAGGAACTCCATCTGGGTTTCCCACATGAGTGTTAGGGCCTCAAGGACTTTGGTCATCTTGTGCTGCTTTCCTAGGCATTCTAACAGAGAGCTGGATCAGAAGCATTTCAGCTGGGACTTGAACCAGTGCTCCCATATGGAATGACAGGCATGGTAGGCAGCAGATTAACCTGCTGTGCTACAATGCTGCCCCCTCTTCCTCACCTACTCCCTCCCCCATCAGAGACTTTTTTAAGTATACCTAGGACTTAAGACTAAAGGCTAGCCAGATTGGTTAAGGCTTCATTAGTTAAATTTTAACAATAACTTGAGCCCAGTTTCAACCTCGGTAGTCCAGTAAAGATCTAGCCTAAATCCTACTTAGGTCTAGTCAGAGGTCACTTAAGGACTAGGCAGGGACCAAGATTTGCTAGGTTCTGGTCACGATCTAAGTTTAGATAGGATATAGTCAGAGTCTAGTTAGAGTATAGCAAGGACCTGAGACTAACAGCTGGTTAAACCAGATAAGGCATAACCAGTCCAGCCAGGTCTGCAGTGCATTTAAAGCTTCATCAGCCCAGTTAGGGGTTTACCAGGGTCCAAACATAGTTTAAGCCTATCCAGAACTCAGTTAAGCCCTAGCCAGTGCCAAAGCTTAATTATAAATATCTAATTAAGGTCTAGTTGCAGCCTAAAATCTAGAAGGCTAATCAGATTCTAGTTAAGGCAAAGCCAATGACTAAGCCTAAAATAGTCTTCATCACAGACAAATTAGGATGAAGTCAAGGCCTAAAACTAGTTATGGCCTAGTCATCTCAGTTAAATCCTATTCATCTAAATTAAAGGCTAGCTAGGGCATAACCATTGTTAAGGCTTGTCAGTCTAGTTAAAATCTAGTTAAAACTAGTTAAACTAGTTTAACTAGTTAAAACCTAGTTAATGTTTAGTTAAGGCATGGCCTGGGCTTAGTGAAGGGCCTAGGGTCTAAACTTAGTAAAGGTCCAATAAGACTTTAGTTAAGGTCTAGCCAGGGCCCAAGCCTAGTTAGAGATTAATCATGGTGTAATCAAGGCAAAGACAGAGCTTTAGCCTTATTCATGCATACTTATCTAAGTTAAGTCCTAGTCAGCCTAAGTTCTGTTTAGGCCTAAGCATAGTTAAGCTCTAGTCAGCCTAGTTAGTTTATCCAGGAACTATGCTTTGTTAAAATCTCTTCAAAGTCCCATTAAAGATATTCCAGGACCTAAATCTAGAGAACGTATACTCAGAGTCTAATTTAAAGTGTAACAATGGTCCGGGTCTGTTCAATTCAGTTAAGGTATAGAAGGGGCCAAGATTAGCTAACTCCTAGTCAGATCCTATATATGGCCTTGCCAGGGCCTAAGCACAGTTAGTGCCTAGTCAGAATTGAGGTTAGACAAATATAGAACCTAAGTCTAGTTAAGGCCTAATCTTCCCAGTTAAGGCCTAATCAAGTTCTTGGCGTGGTCAAGGGCTAGTCAGGACTAGGGTGTCCAACTCATGCCAGTTTTTCCGGGACTATCCATACTTAGTCCTTAGAATCCTGAGGCCAGGAAAACCCCTCAGTCCCTGGCAAACCAGGTTGCTTGGCTGTCCTAATCAAGGCTGTTTAAAGAAAACTTCCCTTTGCTTTGAAGTTTATGCTTTAGAAAACACATTTCAGTATTATCTCATGCGATTTTTATAGGATCCATTTGGTATAGGTGGCATCATAATCCTTAATATATACATGAAAATTCCATTTTACAGGGAATTAATGCCTTTCTCAATATCATCACAGTAAGTTTCAGAGTAGAATTTAAATCTATGTTTGGGCTCAAAAGCCATGCTTTTATTGTTTTTAACTAAAGTAATGGGATATGTCTCCTTAGTTAAAAATCCTCAAAGCACAAAAATAATACTTGCTAATGGCATTTTCATCATCCTTATTTCTGATCAGGAAAATGAGTTGCAGCAAACTTAACTGATCTGTCAATGTACAGAAATGTTTATATTTGAGCCTGTATGTCTCTACCTCCAAAGCCCATAGAATCCCCCTTGAAAATAATGTCTCTTTCCTCATTCCTTGTTACTTCCCTATTATCAAAGGCTTTAGTCCATGCCTGTGTGGCAGAGGTTGTTGTGTTTCATGTTTCAATGATGCTTGTATCCAACGATCATCTGAAATTTATCAAGCATTTGGTAGATATTGCTTGTGTAGACTCTCAGCCTGAGGTTTATTTATTAAACTGAATGCTTGCTGGTTCATTGGGGGATATTTGTCTAGCATGGCAGCATAGATGACTTGGTTATAGAGTTATGCCTCAACCACTGAGTTTGCTATGATCTGAAAAAGGACAATTCTGACAAACCACTGAAGACAAATCTAGTCTTCTCAGTAATTCTTGGGAGGGTTACTGGATAAATCCCTAGTATAATGGCATTCTGGGGGTCAGGGAAAGAATTCCAGTCCTTGCTTTCTGGTACTGTGGATTCAGCTGCCAGAAGGCACTGAGGACTTGGCTTGCCTTTTCCTGGCTGTGCCATTTCTGTCGTCTCCTGTGAGCTTACCAGGGTGACAGGCATCTCTATTAAAAGGCCTGTACATAAATATAGCTGTATCTTCCACTATGTTATCCTGAGGACAAAATAGTTGCCACCCCTGCAGAATGCAGCAGCTTCTAGATTTGATGCCAATGGTATCAGTATGCCAAGCATAAAGTATCCTGTTTCTCCCTGCCAAGTAAACACCAGCCTCCTCTTTGGTAGTTCATTTAAAGAGACCATCTCCACTCTTCTTGTATAGCAATGGCAGTGTGGGAGAGCCTTCAACGTGAGCAGTTCGTGGCTTAGTTGGCGACAAAATGGTAAAGGCCACTGGTATGTACATCAGGCTTCACGTGCCTTCTTGGACTCTAATCTCCCCTTTTGTGTTATTATATGGCTTTGGAGAACTATTTGGTTTAATGTGTAATGCAAGAGAAAAGTAGAGATGGTTAGGAAGAAACAAATGATTTACTTCACCAAGTAGCTGGGATATTCCAATTCTTCTTTCTTGGGGAGAATGTCATTTGGGAATCTTTTCTCTGGTATTCACAAGGCAATTCCCCACATAAACTTAGGTCTTTTGATGATTTCATATGTTTATGTTCCCATGTGCTGGTGAAACATACTAAGCTTTGAAGGACTGGGTTAATTGCATCAGCAGGACCCATGTCTTAACAAAATTTCTGGAAGGTGTTTCCTTAAGGACTAGGGGCTTTGCAGTATTAAGATGGAGGCTATGGAAAGAACATAGAAATAGGTTCCTGCTTTTACCACATTATAGCTATATGTTTTTAAAGATTTATTTGAGAGAGAGAGAGAGAGAGAGAGAGAGAGAGAGAGAAAGAGAAATATGCATGACAGAGAGCTCTTCTGCTGCCTCACTCCCCAAATGCCCACAACAGTCAGGGAAATGGGGCTGAGCCAGGCTGAGGCCAGGAGCCAGGAACTCCATACGGGTATCCTATGTGGGTTGCAAGGGCCCAAGTACTTGGGCCATTTATGGTGCCTTTCCAGGCACATTAATAGAAAGCTGGATTGGAGGCTGGGGTGCTGGGACTTGGACTGGCCCTCTGCTATAGAATGCAGGCATCCCAACTGGTGGCTTAACCTGCTGTGCCATAGTGACCACCCCTGGTCAAGTGACTTAGGGCAGATTGCTTTATCTCTGTATTTCAATTTTCCTAACTGTAAAATGGAGACCATAAACACTTTGTTTCCCTATATGATAATACCGAAAATCACATGAGATGCAATGTAAAAGCAGTAGAAAAAGCACGAAACACTATGAAAATATAAGGAATAATTTATTCTATTCTTCATTCAAGAAATATCAGCAGAATGTCTTCCCAAGTGCTAAACATTGTTCTCATACTTAGACAAAACTGAGATCCATGCCTTCATGGAGCTTACATTCTGGAGAGGGAAGCTAGAGAATGAATGATAATCATAATAAGCTAAGTAGTGTTTGTAGAAAGTGATAAGTTCTTAGAATAATGAAAAAGGCAGGAAGACTCAGAATTGCCAAGTTGGAAGAGGCAGGCTCAATTTTTAACAGGTGTGAAGTGAAGCCCTCTTTGAGAATACAAGAAGCAAGCAAAGAAGTCTGGTGCTGTGGTGTAGTGGGTAAAGCCACTGCCTGCAGTACCGGCATCCCATATGGGCATTGGTTCAAGTCCCGGCTGCTCCACTTCCAATCTAGCAGAGACTATGGCCCAGGAAAGCAGTAGAAGATGGCCCAAGGCCACGTGGGAGACCGGGAAGAAGCTCCTGGCTCCTGGCTCCTGGCTTCAGATTAGCTCAGATCCGGCCGTTGCGGCCAACTGAGGAGTGAACCAGAATATGGAAGACTCTCTCTTTCTCTCTGCTTCTCCTTCTCTCTCTATGTAACTCTGACTTTCAAATAAGTAAATAAATAAATATTTTTTTAAAAAGTAAGCAAAGAATTTGAAGGAGGTGAGGGACTTAGGTATCTGAGTGCAGGGTATTCCAGGCAGCAGAAATGGTAAAGGAAGAGTGTGTTTAGTGGATTTGAGGAGTGACACAGAGGTCAGAACAACAGGAACAAGGAGCTGGAAGGATGATGAAGCTGCAGATTATATTATGGAGGCCCATGTAAGGCACTGTGAGAACTTGGGTTTACTCTGAAGGACATGTAGAGTCATCAGAGGGTTTCAAGTGGAGGATTGACATGATTTGACTTCCACTGATTTTACTTATTTTTAAAAGAGCATTTATTTATTTGAAAGGCAGAAAGAGAGGGAGGGAGGGACACACACAGAGAGAGAGAGAGAGAGAGAGGGAAGGAGGGACAGAGAGAAGGAGGGAGGGGCAGAGAGAGAGAGAAAGAGAGAGAGAGAGAGAGAATCGCTCTTCCATCCATCTGTTTACTCCCCAAATGCCCACAACAGCCAGGCCTAAGCCAGGAGCCTGGAACCTTCCAGGTCTGCCAGATAGGTGGCATGAATCCTAGTATTTGAGCCATCATCCACTGCATCACAGGTGCATTAGCAGGAAGTTGGATTGGAAGTGAAGTAGCTGGGACTCAAACTGGCACTCTGACATGGGATGCAACATCCCAAGTGCCACAATGTCTGCCTTGACTTCTATTTTAAAGGCATCATTCTGGCTGTTTTGTGTGTGTGTGTGTGTGTGTGTGTGTGTGTATGTGTGTGTGTTAAAGATTTATATACTTATTTATTTGAAAAGTGGGGGAGGGGAGAGAGAGAGAGAATATTTCGCCTGCTGGTTTATTACCCAAATGTCTGCAATAACCAGGTCTGAGCCAGACTGAAACCAGGAACCAGGAACTCCATCTGGGTCTCCCACATGTGTGGGCCCAAGTACTTGGGGACATCATCTGCTGCTTCCCAGTCACAAAAACAGAGAACTGGATTGGAAGCAGAGCAGCCAGGACTCAAACAGGCACTCTGATACGGAATGCCAGTGTTGCAAGTAGTGGCTTACCCTACTGTTCCACAATGCTGGCCCCTGAACTGGTAATATTTGAAAACCAGAAATCTTTCTAGAAACACTACATCTGTTTCCAGACTCTCTGGGACCCTGGAGGCTTCTCACAGCAGCCATGCTGCAGGGGCAAGCCTGTGCAGAGTTCTACCAGGGTAAAGATGAGCTGGCTGTCCATATATTTGAACAGTGTTTTGAGGAAACTATGTGTCTGTCTAGGAAAATAATAAAAAATGATTGTTTTTCCTCATGACTAAGTGTTTTTCTGAAGGGTAGGAAAGAGTCTGTGATTCTTTCGACAACAATGAGCAAATTTGGAGGAGGAGGAAAGAAATCCAGTAGAATTTGGTTTAAATTGACCATAAGGACATTTCCTACTCCACCCCTCCTTTTTCAGTTTCTGTTTTGAATTTTTCATATATTTTCAAGAAAGGGCCATGTTTAGCTCCTCAGCTGCACAATTCTTTCCTTTCTTTCTTGATACATTAAAGATGGTTCATGGGGATTTTAAATGTCAGATCCTATAATGGGAAAATGCCTTATTGCACACAGTTTTTTTTTTAAGGCAAAGGCTTGTAGCTTTAAAAAATGGAGTTTACAGGGTAAATCCTGTTGCTTTGTTCATTGTATTCCCACAGAGATGTTCCTGCTATGTCAAAATTATAAGATTTGCTCTTTGGGGACAAGATCCTCTTGATGGCTCCTCAGGAATGAGGAGGGCAAGGAGAAGTTATGTATGTCTGGAGATGGTTTTTTAAGACATCTATATTGAAATGCATGTATACAATGGTACAATAGCACTAAGGAAGGGAACGTTATGACAAAGGTCTCCTGTTTGTAATTGGGAAACTGGCACCTATACTCATTAAAGGCATATTTGCTCCTCTCCCACACAACTGCCTCTGTTCCCTTTGGATCTGAACTAATTTACCTTGCTTGATGCAGAGAAGCTTATCAACTGTGAACACAGACCCAGAGGATTTGGATTCCTTTGCTCCTTTTCCACCCCACTGATAGACACTTAGTGCCAGTTTTCTAGTTAGAAGTATCACAAAATAGCAGGGTAGGACTTTGAGCTTAAAGAAAAATAGTAGCTTTTGATTAGTTGTGCTGACAGAAATGTGTGTATGTGTAATCTAATGGGGTTAAAGATCCTAGTTATCAGATGGATAGCACAGCCTCTGCCTCAGTGGTCTTTCTGAGCTACTTATAAGCTGTGGATTATCTCATCTTGTATTAATTAAAAACTCTATATAAGGGGAAACATTGTGGTGCAGCAGGTTAAGCCAATGCTTATAATATCTGCATCCCACATTGGATTTCTGGTTTGAGTCCTTGTTTTATTGCTTCTGATCCAGCTTCCTACAAATTTACATAGGAGGCAGCAGATGATGACCCCAAGAATGTTGGCTCCTGCCTCCCACATGGGAGATCTGGATGGAATTCCTGCCTCCTGGCTTTAACATGGCCTAGTCCTAACTATTGTAGCCATTTGGGGGAATGAATCAGAAGATGGAAGCTCTCTCTATTTCTCTCTTTTGCTCTCACTCTCTCTATGACCTCTATCTCTATCTCTATCATCTCTATCTCTATCTCTATCTCTATCTCTATCTCTACCCCTGTTTCTATCTCTCTCCTACTCTGCCTTTCAAATATTTTAAAAAAATGTCTTAACAATAAGAGCCTCTTGCTTTAGTACTGCTTTAAAGTAGAGAGCCACACAGGCCAAAGGGACTCTTCCCTAGACATTCATACTTTGCTCTTTTTTTAAGAAAAGCATTTATTTATTTGAAAGAGTAACAGACACACTCTCACGCACACAGATCTTCTATCTGCTGATTCATTCCTCCAATGGCCATAACAGCTGGGGCTAGGCCAGGCCAAAGCCAGGAACCAGGAATTCCATCCTAGTCTCCCGTGTAGGTGGCAGGGACCCAAGTACTTGAGCCATCATCTGCTGCCTTCAAGGATGGCAATGCATTAGCAGGGAGCTGGATCAGAAGCGGAGTAGCTAGGACTCAAACCGGTGCTCTGATATGGGATGCTGATGTCACAGGTAGTGGCTTAACCTGCTGTGCCACAACACCAGCCCCTGCACATTCGTACTTCATTCCATTTTCATTAGATTTGATGACTGGCTTATCGAACCCTGGTAAGACTGTCATTGACTTGCTGTCCTCAGTGGTTTTATAGGAAGGAGCCTCAAAATTTAAAAATGAAACACCTTTTGAGGTTTGCATACATACAAAGAAGTCTGAAAATTTTAAGCATTCAGCTCAGTGCTTTCTTGTTTCTTTATATATGTATTCATATCAAGACATATGCTTCTCCACAAGCCTTCCTCATATCACTTCCTAGTCCATAACCTCTTACCCAGAGGTAATCACACTGTTCATTTCTGTTCTATAGATTTGTTTGCCTGTTCTCAAATTTCATATAAATGGAAAGACATGATATACACTGTACTTTTATGCATCTTGTTTCTCTTAACATTCTTGTGCATGTATTTTGGTAGATATGTGCACTGTTTTATTTTGGTTATATACTTAGGAGCATAATTGCAGGGACATGTGGTAGAAGTATGTTTAGTTTTAGTAGATGCTGCCAAATAGTTTTCCAAAGTAGTTGTATCAGTTAACACTTCCACTATACTCCATGTTCTTCTCAATGCTTGTTGTCATCAGTCTCTTCAGTTTTACCTGCGGAGTTTTGTGTTTCTCATTGTGGTATTAACCTGTATCTGTGATGAGTAATAGTAATGAACACCTATTCATGTGCTTGTAGGCCATTTGGATATTCTCTGCTGTGAAATGACAGTTCAATTATTTTTCTATTAAAAACCTGTCTTTTTTTCTTATTGATTTGTGGAATTTAAAAATGTATGGAGTAAATGTAAGTTGTTTGTGGGATATATATTGTGAATATTTTTCCCAAATTATGATTGGCCTTCTCACCATGAGTCTTGATAGGCAAAAGTTGTTTTTTTAAAAAGATTGATTTATTTGAAAGTCAGAGTTACAGAGATAGTGGGGAGAGACGGAGTGGGGAGAGATAGATCTTCCATCTTCTGGTTTACTCCCAAGATGGCCACAACTCCAGGTCTGAGCCAGGTTGAAGCCAGGGGCTAGGAGCTTCATCTTTGTCACCTGTGGGGGTAGCAGGGACTCAAACATTTGCCATCTTTCACTGCTTTCCTAGGCACATTAGCATGGAGCTGGATTGGAAGTGGAGTACCCATGACACTAACAGGTGCCCATATGGGATGCCAGTCTTGCAGGCAGTGGTTTAACTCACTACACCATAACTCCGGCACCAGAAAAGTTCTTAATTGATCTAATTTAACTTATTAATCTTTTCTTTCATAGTTAATGTTTTCATATCTTATAAGAAATATTTGCCTACCAAAGATCACAAATATTTTTCTCCTGTGGTTTTATCTGGAAGATTCATTAGTTTAACTTTCTCATTTAGGCCTATTATCCATTTGAAATAGTCAACTTATTATTATTTTGCTATCTGGTTTGAGGTAAATTTGTGGTTCAATGGATTTATTTGTCTTTTGGTGCCAGTACTATGCTGCCTTAATTTCTGTAGCTGTAGAGCTAGCCTTGGTTTCTGATCGGTTATGCCTTCCAATTTTGTTCTTCAAGATGTATGGCTATACTGGGCCCTTTATGTGTCTATATATGTTTTAGAATCACTTTGCCCAAAGTGCCCTTTGGGATTAGTTTTAATCTTATTGATTCATTACCTTCCCCTAAATTCCTCTAACTTCAAAATCTACATAGTCTTTGACGGTGTTTGTGGCAGTTCCTCACCCTCTATTGAGAATTTGCCTCTGAAGTATGTGGAGACTGCGGGAGATTTCACTTCATCTTTCTTGCCCAGGTGCCAGCCTAGAACTCAACTAACATCAGGTAAGAAAAACAAGTCCTGCATTTCTGTCTTCTCAAATTTCCCAACCCATTATGTTAGCTTCCTGCAACTGTCAAAAGTTAGACTGATTTCTCCTTTTCCACAGTAGAGTCCCTCTGCCTTAGGGCCAAGCCTCATTTACAACCTGTGCCTAGAGTTAGCAAATGCTGCAGGAAAGAAAAAAATGCCTGTAACTGTCAGCTCACTTAGGAAGGGCTGTTTGCTCTCTGAAATTTTAGTTTAGCTTGCCTTTGTTTTCACAGTTTGCAAGTATCTTGAAGCCTATTGATTTTGATTTTGTTTTATTTTTGTTTGTGGCAGGAGCCTTCACATCCTATTTAAAAGTAGAAGTCCAGAAATCATTTAATAGGCAGAACTTTGGACTGCCCATCCATCTTGGCTCTATCATAGGTAAGTAACTTATGAGCATTTGGGACAATTCACATAGTCAGAGGAAGGGCAGGTAATGGACACCTCCCTACATGCTCCTCACAGATGATGGGGATTTTCTAGGGTATTGTTGCAGTTCTCCTGATCCCTCTACCTTAGTCACATTCAACTTAGAATTCTGTCAGTTACTAGAGAAAGCTAATCAGATTAACATTCTTAGTTTTATTCCTGCTTAGGAGAATGAGATGTCAGCTGTGGCTTTACTGAGGCAAATTTGCTCCTGTATGCACTAGCAAATGTGCCTTCTGGCATAGGACTTTAGAAGTTACATCCAGGCTGACTTTCAACTTTGTATCTTTTCTTACCATGTGACCATCAGCAAATTGCTTAATCTGCCTGATCCTCAATTTTTCTATTTATAACTTCATACAATTATTTCAGTGTGAGGATTGAATATACTCATATAAGAAAAGTAAGTTTCATAGTGCTTGACATATATGTAATAGATCTTTCATAAATGTGAGCATTTGCCAGAATAATTATGGGTATGTCATCTTATCTGATATATACTTTTTGAGACTGAGCATTGTGCTTGGTTACTTTTTATGGGGGTGGAAGGAGGAGGTAAAATTTACACATAATGAAATGCACAAATCTTAAGAGCACCAGTTAATGAGTTCTGACAAATGCATACTCCTGTGTAACTCACACTCTAAAACATAATCGTTACCATCCATTACCCTAGAAAGTTCTCGTGCTCCTTCCCAATAAGTTCCCAATTCACTAGAGGCAACCACCATTCTGAATTTACTCTACTGCAGATTATTTTGCACTTTCGAGAATTGCATATGAATAGAGTTATACAGTATGTATTAATTTATGTCTGGCTCCTTTCATTAAATATAATGTCTTTGAAATTCATCCATGCTGTTGTCCCTGTCCATGCCTTTCTTTTTATTGATAACTGTATCATGTTGCATGGATATAATGGTTTGTATAACCATTATCTTGATTGGCACTGGGGCTTTTATCTAATTTTTAAAGCTGCTATAACCATTCTTGTGAAAGTCTCTTTGTGAATTTTCATTTCTCTTGGGTAAATATCTAGAAGTGTAATTTCTAGGATACAGATTGGTACATACTTGCTTTTGTAAGAAACTGGAAAATATTTTCCCAAAGAGGTTACATCTTCTTACATTTCTACTAGCAATATGTGAGAATTCCGGTTGCTCTACATCTATGTCAACAGTTGGTATTGTCAATATTTAATTTTAGCTAGTCTAGTGATTGTATTCTGCTATTTTATTGTGGTATTTATTTACATTTCCATAATGACTAATGGTATTGAATATATTTTTCATGTGCTTATTAGATATTCATTTTCTTTCTTTGTAAAATGTCTATTCAAATGTTTTACCTATTTTTAATTGAGTTGTTTGTGTTTTGTTAGTAATTATAAATGTTCTTTATATTCTAGCTATACGTTCTTTGTCAGATATCTGCTTTGTGAATGTTTTTTCTTAGTTTGTTTGTTGCCTATTTGTTTTATTAACCATATATTTTAATGAATTGCTTCATCCTTCACCCCCGGTTATCCTCATACACAGTTGAAGCTTGATAGTACTTTCTGAATTGATGAGCTAAAAAGGATTGTTCCTTTCCTGCCTTCATTTTGACAGGCATTCTTCCCTGCATTGGGAATATAGCAGAAAAAAAAAACCAGATGAGTTTCTTAATTTCATGATACTCCATTTTAGTCCATATGTATGTGAGAGTAGAGTGGGAGATTAAGTAAACAAAAAAAATCTGAGCTAGTTACAGGTGCTGTAAATGACAACTGCAGTATATGCTTTATGGAAAAGGGATGGCCAGGAGCTTTTGTTTTTAGGTTGGGGATAAGAAATCTGAAGAGGTAATATTTAAGCTGAGATCAGAATGACAAGATGTCTATTTTTTTCCTGAGGGAAATGGATTCCAGGCAGAAGTAACAACTAATAAAAAGGCTCTAAGCACTAACTGCTCAAAATCACCTTAGGCAAACTAAGATATCAAGGTTGGTTACTTTGGAAATTATCGTAACTGGAATAAACTGATGTTATACTCTATTTCTTAATATTTCAGTACTTAACACTTTCTCAGTACCCTCTTTCCCTCCCCTCACTCCTGGCTCCTGGCTTCCAAGATGATTTGAAAATAGGAATTGTAGATTAGGTAACATGAGGATCAACGGAACTAAGTCTAGATTAGGATTTTTCTTCCCATCCAAGGTCACCAAGCTGCAGAAAAAAATACAACAAAGGCTACATAAAGTAGTAACTACATTTGTCT
Organism: Sylvilagus floridanus; assembly: GCA_949820135.1. NCBI lineage: Eukaryota > Metazoa > Chordata > Mammalia > Lagomorpha > Leporidae > Sylvilagus > Sylvilagus floridanus. The sequence goes on from OX463223.1 coordinate 50,074,401, forward strand.
TAAAAGAGAGAAAAATATTAAATGTTCTGCCTCCACATTTTTTATTTAGACTATACTATCCACCTTCATGAATAGAATATAATTTATAGTGTTTCTAATTATTTCCCAGTTTATAAGGAGAGATGGAAGTAAGGATAGTGGAAAGGCTAGAGGAAGACGGAGATACAAAGAAGGTGAAATAGAATGAAAAAAAAACACATAAGTTAATAAATGGGGGCATATTGAATAAGAGGAGGAATAGGAGTCCTAGGGGGAGAGAGAGAAGCTAAGGGGAGAAACTGGGAGAAAAGGAAGCCAAAAGTTATACAAGATTGGTGTATCACCCTCTTTGGGTTATGAATTCCATAATAGGGTATTGTTTCCTTTGAAAAATATGTTGGTGCTCTTTAACCATATTTAATGCACAGGTTTCTTTTGTGTTTTTCTTCTGATGTGCTGATGCAAGCTCTAACTTAATGTCAAATTCCTTTCCCTGATTTGTTTCTGCATTTCTGCCACTAACCTGCTTTGTCTCTAATCAAATAACAGATCGTTTTGAGTTAATAAAGCAACTGCTATTCCTCTAGGACTCATTCTCTCATATTTCAGGTAGAAAGTTGCCTCCAACCCAAATTATACTTTCTGATTGTCATGGTTGTGACCCTTATCATCAGAGCAAAAGCCATGTCTTCCGGTAGGATTCTAGCCAAAAACCTAAAGTGATTTGACAGGACTTACGCTAATTGGAGATAGTGTGTAACTGAGTAGGTCAAACCAGGCCCTGTAGAGATAAGCAAGCTTCATGTGAACCATCTGGCTGGTGATTTGCTGTACTCCAATAAACATGCAATGAGTACAGTGAGTTGGAGGTGAAGTCTGTGGCTTGCTGGGCCCCACTCTGGGCAGAACTGCTAAAAATTAGGCAATAAAAGACTTGACAGCATATTAAATGAGTAAGATGGACTTTGTAACACTTTCCACCATTGAAAGTTTGAATGAGTCTGGAGAAAATAAATCAGCCCAAGTTATAGGATTAGTAGCCAGAAATTTAATGTGGGTATATGGCCCAACAAACAATTGGCCAAATATGTTTATCTATAATGATCAACCATAGACTAGAGATATATGCTGTTTTAAATGGAAAATTATGGACTGGACTATGGTGGGAAAACAGTCTAGTTAAGGGACATATGAAAGGAAATCAATGAAATGAATTTAACATTTCATGTAGGACATGTATCAGAATGGAAAGACAGAATTATTTACTTCAAATAAGACACAGAGAAGATAGGCCCCTCAAAACAGTGTAGAACCAGTAGCCTTCCAGCTCAGCTGCCTTACCTGTCAGGTCAATATAGGGTTACAGTGGGCACATGAAAACTCAGGGCATATGTATGTACTAGGTAAATAGAGGCAAAAGAGTGAAAAAATATTTTTCCAACAAACAGGTGAGTAAACAATATAAGATCATTAAATTACTAAAAACTTATTGTATCCTCAACTAACTAATTTTGAGGAGGCTATTTTATGATAAATTAGACAAATGTGGCAAGTATTGGGCCAATCCTTAGATTTTTAAAAATATTTTATGTATTTATTTATTTGAGAGGTAGAGTTACAGACAGTGAGAGGGAGAAACAGAGAGAAAGGTCTTCCTTCCGTTGGTTTACTCCCCAAATGGCCACAACGGCCGGAGCTACACCCATCCAAAGCTAGGAGCCAGGTGTTTCTTCCTGGTCTCCCATGTGGGTGCAGGGGCGCAAGCACTTGGGATATCTTCCACTGCTTTCCCAGGCCACAGCAGACAGCTGGATTGGAAGAGGAACAGCCAGGACTTGAACTGGCACCCATATGGGGTGCCCGTGCCTCAGGTAGAGGATTAACCTACTGCGCCTCTGCGCCAGCCCCAATCCCTAGATTTTTAAACAAAGAATATTGCTTTACAGAAGTATCTACTTACTCAGGAAGATGATTTATATAGCCCACAAGATATGCAGTTGAGTAGTACAACCATGGTGTTTGACAGTGGTGGAGGAATTACCTGCTAAATGTGGCAGATTGACAATAATAGGAAATACCAAAGAACTAATTTCATAACTGAAGTTGTTGAAAGTTTGGTGGAGAGTGTGGGATCTGTACTTGCCACATACTCTCCAGGCTAAAGGGTAATTGGAAATTTTAATGAATGGATTGCTAAAAACACAGAAAAAAATTAGTAGTGCCAGATATAAATGGCAATGAGGCAAAGATGCTGATAGAGAAGACTCCATTTATAGACTCATTATAGATGTTTAAGAGAGATGGGCAAACTACATCTGCTCACTCTGTTCTCAAATCCCCTAGCAAGAGAGAAAGAGCCTAAGAAATTAAAGGAAATACTGCCGAGGAACAGTGCTGTTGTCATTGTTTGTTTGTTTTTTTCCTTACTATTTGTTAAATGCTTTATTTACTGGAGGGTTAAACTTGTGATTATAAGAAAATTGAAAGTATATCATTGTAAAAATTAAAAGAAAAATAAGAAAAAAAGGACGAAGGGTGGGAAGGAAGGAGGGTAGGGTGAGAAGTATCAATCATACTCTTAAAACTGTATATATGGAATACATGGAATTTGTTCCCTTTTTATAAATAAAAATTTTAAAAAAGAAATTAAAGAAAAGAGTGGTAGATCCTTTTAGGGTTATCAAACAAGGAGTAGAAATAGCTACAGACACTCTTTCAGCCTTATGGACAATTCTTAATAGGGACATCCTGTATCTAGAGCCTATAGGATGGATAAAGACTCAAGGATACTAACCTTTATATTTCTTTTTTCTGTTATTAGATCTGCTTTGCTGATTTCTCTTGGCTGTGACAATCTAGCAGTTCACTACTAGCACAAACACAGTAACATAAGTAAATTTTGTGGGAGGTTCACCAACCTCATCAAAGACCTCTGTAGTACCACGAGCCTCTTTTTATACTTGATCACCATCATAATAATATCAGTATCTTCATTTCTCATCTCAACCAGCCAGAGAACCATCGTGAGCCATCAAGGATCCGTTGTCACCAAGACTCCATTTTCTACAATTTTTAAAAATATTTTTTCTATAGAGATAAATATAGAGGCATGGATTCTGCATCAGTCTCTGTGCTACTTGGTGAAATTTCTGATTGCTTAGATCAGTTAATAAAAATTCTTGAAGGGCAATTACAGTCAATTTTACAACACCAAATTCCTCCTGTAGCACAAAATGATGGAGCACAACAGGCAGGAGCTGTTGCATTTCTTTCCAGGGCTGCTTCCCTACCAGATCTCTCAAATCTTACAGACTTAGAATCAATACTTTCACTAAGGGAAAGTGAAAACCTGATCTTTGATGATGATGATTCCATGTTAGACATAGAGGGTTTAAGCAAAGTGGTAATGTCTTTTATAAATGATGACTTAGAAATAAGTGAGACTCAGTTTTTCCCCACTGGCAAGTGAGAACTGATCATTCCTCTTTCAAATGTATTTTGATTGTTCTAGACATTAGTAATGCGAGTTTTCTCCTGGTTCTGCACACTTTCATTATTAACAACTTATAGAAAAAGCAATACTTGATTGATTTTCAGTAAATGCTGGGTTCTCCTTTGTTTTTGTTCAAAAAGCCCTGGCTTTAGTAATATGGTTCTTCCTTTAACTAGGCTTTCTAATGACAAAAGCAAACAATAGCAAAGAAAAGAAACACCTTGCCTAACAATGGAATACAGAACTGATAAATGCTATCACATCTTGGGCCCCAGTTACATTGTCTTTTTTAAAAGTTTTTTTTATGTATTTGAGAAGCAGAGTTATAGACACAGAGAGGGAAAGACAGGAGAGAGTTCTTCTACCCACTGGTTCACTCTCCAAATGTCTGCAACAGCTGGAGCTAGGCCAATCTGAAGCCAGGAACCAGGGGCTTCTTCTGGGTCTCCCATGTGGGTTCAGGGGCTCAGGTACTTGGGCTATCTTCCACTGCTTTCCTAGGCCATTAGCAGGAAGCTAGATTGGAAATGGAGCAACCAGGACTCAAACTAGTGCTCATATGGGATGCCAGTGCCATAGGCAGACACTTAACCTACTAAGCCACAGTGCCAGCCTCTGCACTGTCTTATAATAAGTGTAAATTAAAAGGAGACTACTTCTAGAATGATATAGTGAATATATTTGCATTGATTGGATAATATGGGGATACTTTTACTTGAAAAGTATAAATTCTTATTGGACTTTTAGGAGACAGTGTGTCAAACAAAAGATGCCAAAGCAGACCAAGGGAAATAATTTTTTTTTGACAGGCAGAGTGGACATGAGAGAGAGAGACAGAGAGAAAGGTCTTCCTTTGCCGTTGGTTCACCCTCCAATGGCTGCCGCCGCCAGCGCACCACGCTGATCCAATGGCAGGAGCCAGGTGCTTCTCCTGGTCTCCCAGGGGGTGCAGAGCCCAAGCACTTGGGCCATCCTCCACTGCACTCCCGGGCCACAGCAGAGAGCTGGCCTGGAAGAGGGGCAACCAGGACAGAATCCGGCGCCCCAACCGGGACTAGAACCTGGTGTGCCGGCGCCACAAGGTGGAGGATTAGCCTGTTGAGCCATGGCGCCGGCAGGAAATAATTCTAAAAGAGGAGCATCTACTAGATAATAAAGCTGCAGAAATGTTTTCGTATGACTATATGTTACCAGGAAGCAATCTTTGAAAAGCTAGGGCCAAGAGGTTCCAATGAAAGACTGTTCCTGCAAATGCCAACTCACGTCACTTTGAAATGTTGTTCCCCAAATGCATTACTACTTTGCAGTATTGCTCCCCAACAGTAAATGGAATTATATAAAATGACAAAGAGAACAGTACAAGGTGGGCTAAACAAAATCCTGTAAGGACTATACAGTAATAGAAAGTCTAACACTTATGACAGGAGTAGAAATGATGGTCCATAAGGGGAAGTGGATAGAGTGTATCTTCTTGAATATAACTGAGTGTAAAGAATAGTTGAAGGCTCCTTACAGTGAGTCTGATGCAACCTCAACTCAGAAATATTTTGTATTGAGAAATAGGATCACTGATGAATGCAAACAAAATGTAGACTGGTATTTAGCCACAAAAAATCTACATATGCCAGAAGGGTAAGTCTGACAGCTGAAGGTCTTCCACACCAAAACATACAGGGACCAAATATACGTGTGGGGAATTCACTGAGCATATCAATTCCGTGCCATATGGTCTGCTCAGTTTGGAAAAATGGCTATCCTTCAGGCATGCCCATGGATACTATGGCCCTCATTCCTAAGGAATGACCTTTGATCTCATGACTCAGGCAACAACTAGGTAAAAACATAAAAGGTATACCACTGGGAAATTCGGTATGTACAAGTTGTAAAGAAATGGCACAAAGAAATAAACCCACACTGGTGGAAACCAGATTATATCAATTTATATAGAGTCAAAAGGATTAAAATGACATTTAAAGCAGATGATTTCAGAGCTAACCAACATGACAGATGCTGTACCTAATACTAAGTGAAATCTGCATCCACAGATAATTAGCTACCATAAAAGATCAATGCAGGCAATTATAGACAATGTAATGAGCTGTTTTTGAATGAGCAGTAGCAGAAGAAACACAAATTAGTTTGACCACTGAATCTTAGGATAAGGTTATTTAACAAATTTAATAAAGAGACTGTTATAGGAAAAGCTACCACAGGTCCTTTGAAAATTGGAAGAACTTAACAAAGTTATTCAACATATTAAAATGAGAAAATTCCACAATAGATTGCTATATGGAAAGATTAGTAGAAGTAGGCAAGGACCCAAGAAACTTCCTAGAGTAAATGAAGACAGATAGGAAAAAATAAAAAGTAAGTCACAGAGCACCTACTGTGGATAATTGCAAGCCATACCAGAAAGCACATTGAGGGACTTTTCTGTGACAATATCAGGAGAAACTGAACTTGACTTGTCAATGAAGGGGACTGTAGATATTCATTTATGTCAAAAATGGCAAATAGTTGATGCATTTCAAAGGGTCAATGCCAAATTCACAGCCCAGTAGGAAGGCAAGAAGAAATGGTTTATCCCTCTATTTCAATAGGAACAATTTGCAAAGATTAGTGATAGCAGTTATACAAGGAAGTCTGTATTTAGCAATGCGTTTAGTATTCTTACAGCAGAGAAACTGGGTAAGAACTAAAAGATAGAATCTGCGCTTTAATTAAAGCTTCAAAAACATCCAGGAAAGATACTTACCCACAAGGAATTTGGACTTTAGAAAACTGGGCTATAATTTTGTGTCAAAATAAAATTCAAAGCATAAATACTTGGACAAGATTAGGAAACATATCTAAGGAAAGACCACCATTGTGCTACAAATTCTATGTGGTGAGCCATTTAGTTGTAAAAGGAAAGGCTTGATGCTCCTCAAGCATGGTAGATGCTGAAGGATAGCTATCACTCCAAGTAGAACTCTAGAATGTGGACATTATAGCAATTTCACAACAGATTAGTTTGACCTTGTTAAGAAACTCAGCATCTTATGGGAGAACACAAGCAACCATACAGACATTATCAGGTCATCAAAATACATCAAGAGAAACTTGTGAGACCACTCTAGACCTTGCTGCAAAATAAAGATTTGAGCCAGTCTATAAAACAGCTGATTGGCTATAAAACAGTCTATAAAACTAAAGATGGTCTTTAGGTGCAAAAGCGGGAAGTTTCTTCAACTTCCCAATATGTAAAACTGGCTGGTTTCTTGTTTATCCAAGTCACCTGGAAAGATTATACTATAATGGCACCTCAGGAATAGATGAGTTATATTTCTGTGCTTCCTCTGGGTGTATGATTTTATGTGTTTAAGCCGTTGTTAAGATGTAAACCTCTCTACAGAAGTAATTGCTGTGTTAAATATGTTTGCTGTATGGAGTATAATTAGAAACAGAGTTACTGGTGATTAGAAATAAGCTTAGAGATTAAGAAAATACTTAGAAATAAGAACTAATGAGGAAGGCTTTTTCAAGAAAGCAAAGAAAATTAATAAATTGTCAAGAGTTATGCAACTGTTTATGGTGAAAAGCCATAATACAGAGAAGGCAGGTTTATGATCTAAGCCCTGTTTTAGTATTATGAAAATTAGCCAAATCTGAGATGCTGATAGAATTAGCTGGTTGGCAATTGGCACTCTTTGTGTGCTTAAAAGCTCCATCAGAAAGAGAATGAACTTATTGTACTAGCTATATTCCTTTGATTGAAATCCTAAATCTCCAAAATAATGGAGGGTAGTTGGTCTTTTATCTAAACTATAGCTAGACTCTTGTCTGGATCTTCTTGAGACCAATGTTGAAGCCAGAGGCTTATCATTCTATGACAAGCAGAAAGGCATTAAAATCAAAAGAAATAGGCTGATAGGTGGCAATGAATTAGGTAGCACAAGTCTTCATCCCAATGTGCTCTGGCTAAGGTGTGTGTGAAGCTGTGATTACATACTTACTTTGCTATGTGTGATGTTTACTGCCTGTTTTTAGATTATAATTGTTTACACTTTGTATGGTTCAAACTGTTTTACATTTTTAAGATATTTTAACTTAATAAACTTTTGCTCACAAATCAAAGAAACTGTGGTTGTCTTAAATTCCCTGATGATGAATTTGGAAGTTATCAAATTGTATCACGGAACCCCACTCAACAGAAGGTGGCAGAGTACATGCAAAGACAATATTGTACCAGAAGGCTGAAGTTCTTCTTCTGGCTTTGCTAGATATAATCTTGCACAAATCTCTGAACATGATCCTTTCTCATTTCTAAATTAAGAGTTATAATTATTTTTCTGCTTGCCCTCAATGGTAATAGCAAATAAATTAAATAATACAGTTTTCAAGATAATGGCCAGATTGTACAACATCATAACTTCACAGAAATATCTGAAAAATGTCTATACAATGGTCCTGGAAAGTTTATTTGACATTTAAAGATTATCTAACACTTCGATACCTGTTTTCTAAGATACGAGAGTTTCCTTCTTCTACTTCATGTCAGAGTTAGAGTTCTTTTTTCAGAGCTTAATTTTTTCACCAAATTAAATTCTTTTGGGGGAGTCGATTTGAGCTCTAGTAGGAATAATAATGAGGAAAAACAATAATGAAAATGCCCTTCAGGAAATAATGAATCATATTCCACTTGAGGCTGAGATTTTATTCTTGAGGATATTATATAACTTAAAATATTATTAACCCATCATGATCTAATGTGATTAAAAATTTTGTATCAAGCTGACAACTGTGATTTTCTATTGATAGCCTTGTCTTAATAGACTGGAGGTATTTAGTGATTGCTCTTCATTACTATTTCTTTTTTTTTTCAGGGACCCTACTCTCTACAGTCCACATTTAAGACTTGTTTCTATTCTAGCTACATAACCCCCAGAAAGCTAACAAACCAACCAATTAGCCTAGAGAAAATCTCTAACAAAATAAAAAATAGGGAATCAGTGTTGTGGCACAGTGAATTAAGCCACCACTTACAATGCCAACATCCCCTATCAGAATGCCAGTTTGAGTTCTGGCTGCTCTGCTTCTGATCTAGCTCCCTGCTAATGTGCTTGGGAGGTTGGAGATTTGATATATCTGCTCTGACTTATTCTGGATTATGAACACTGAGGAAGTATTCTATCTGTAATTGAAAATAGAACCTCATGGCCCAACTGGTATAAAGCATGGAATCCAGTGCAAAAGAAGACAATTTTTTTTTCTTTTAGCTTAGTTGCCCCATTCCTATCTAATTGTTTCTCTGAATAATTATGGTCCTACGAGATAATTCTTATTCATTCCCCTACTGGTTTTCTTCAGGGTATGAAGCTCATCTGGAAAAAAATGTCCTTTTAAGAAATGTCTCCAACTTGTTTAGGGGTTCCCAACATGTGTCCATCAGAAGTTAATATGTGGGGCTGGTACTGTGGAGTGGTGGGCAAAACTGCCTCCTGCAGTGCCGGCATCTCATAGGGATGCGGTTCATGTCCAGGCTGCTCCACTTCCATTCCAGTCCCTGCTAATGTGCCTGAGAAAAGCAGGGGAAGATGATCCAAGTGCTTGGGCCCCTGCACCCACTTGGTAGACCTGGAAAAAGCTCCTGGCTCCTGGCTTCAATCTGGCCCAGCCCTGGCAGTTGTGGCCATCAGGGGAGTGAAGAAGCAAATGGAAGATTCCCTTCTCTTTGTCTCTTTCTTCCTCTCTCTAACACTGACTTTCCTATTGTAATCCATAAGCTGTACTTTGGAAATTTATATTCTTTAAATAAAAGCTTTATTAAAAAAAAATAAATCTTGGGGCCGGCACTGCGGCTCACTAGGCTAAAAAAAAAATCTTTAAAAAAAGATGTTAATATTTTTCCTTCTTGATGTGTTAGTACACATAAACTATATGCCTTTAAGGAATCTGAGGATTTTTGACTAACATGGAGAAGAGGAGTCAATGGTTTCATTCATTTATTTGTACTCAAAGTAAAGGTTTGCTTACTTTCATCACATCCTTCTTGAGGAGGGTTTTTACTTCAAAAATTGGTGATCGAAAGTACATGATGAATGATTAGTAGCACGATCTTTTTATGTTTGTGGCCTTAAGCATTGTGTGTAGGTTTCACTTAATTAAAGATTAGATCGTGAATGTTTATTCAGCACACTAATCAGTATGCTTCCTGAAAATTTGAGAATGAATTTCTTACGGACACCTGGAGTGTTAGAATCTCAGTAGCTCACAAGATTGTGTTTCCTGTCCAAACACCCTAGGTTACAATTACAAAAACACCCTGAAAAAAAAAAGACATTACTTATGTGTGCAGGAAAGTGAGAATATTCAGCCTGAAACCAGGCCTGTAGATCAAACAGACAGAAATTAGAGACTGTGCCGGCGCCGTGGCTCACTAGGCTAATCCTCCACCTTGTGGCGCTGGCACACCGGGTTCTAGTCCCGGTCGGGGCGCCGGATTCTGTCCCAGTTGCCCCTCTTCCAGGCCAGCTCTCTGCTGTGGCCTGGGAGTACAGTGGAGGATGGCCCAAGTGCTTGGGCCCTGCACCCCCTGGGAGACCAGGAGAAGCACCTGGCTCCTTCCATTGGATCAGTGCGGTGCGCCGGCCACAGCGCGATGGCCACGGCGGCCATTGGAGGGTGAACCAATGGCAAAAGGAAGATCTTTCTCTCTGTCTCTCTCTCTCACTGTCCACTCTGCCTGTCAAAAAAAAAAAAGAAATTAGAGGCTGTACTATTCTGAAACTCAATGGAATGACAGATTTTAAAAAAATAGTTAATTCACAGATTGGGAAGGATTACAGAGTTTCTAGTGGAAATGAAGTCACAATTAAGATGGATTTACAGTTTGATGAATATAAATAATATCTTATATCCCCAAAGCAATGCCTTTGGAGTACAAACATTAAGCTATATCCTAATTCTCAAGCTTGACTTGCTATTCAGTGTGCCTTAACTTGAAAAGGGTAAATTAAGTCAAAATTGATCTATGGCCTTTGCTAAGATAATGTATCTTGGAAAAACTGGAGCAAAATATATAAATCCCCAAATGATTCTGAAATCTCTGGCCATGGGACTAAACATTGAGCCATATATGGGTTTATGTGGCTCCATGAAAATATATTCCTTATTGTGTTATTATTGACATTGAAATTGAGAGTCACTTACTTTCCGTGTTGCAAATCAGGTGTTGGAGTTTGATGTGCTCTGACTGAAACAATTCAGTCTGTGAAATACTAGCTTTCTCATTGATTTGATTTACAGTGGTCAGTGAATAGCACCAGACCTAAAAGTGTTGATCTTTTCATGAATACAGTGCTTTTGGTATTGCTTTTGTATTACTGCTGAATATCCATAACTTTGAATAGCTAACAGGTATTACTTTGTCGGTATTATGGAGTAAAATAATTTGGTCTGAAAAATATTAAATTCTTTTAATTTTTTTATTTATTTGACAGATAGAGTTAGACAGTGAGAGAGAGAGAGAGAGAGAAAGGTCTTCCTTCCGTTGGTTCACCCCCCAAATGGCCGCTATGGCCAGAGCTACGCCAATCCGAAGCCAGGTGCTTAGGTGCTTCTTCCTGGTCTCCCACATGGGTGCAGGCACCCAAGCACTTGGGCCATCCTCCACTGCCCTCCCAGGCCACAGCAGAGAGCTGGAGTGGAAGAGGAGCAACTGGGACTAGAACCCGGTGCCCATATGGGATGCCTGCCCCGCAGGCGGAAGATTAACCAAGTGAGCCATGGCGCTGGCTCCCAAACTATTTAATTCTTATATAGAATCACTAATAAAAGAAAATTGATAGCCCAAAATTGCACATTTTCAAATATGCATCCTAGAGATGATAGTTGCATAATGTGAATGTACTTCATGTTTCTAAACTGTACATTAAAAAATAGTTATAATGGGGGCCAGCGCTGTGGCTCAGTGGCTTAAGGCTGCAGCCTGCAGTGCAGGCATCCCATATGGGTCCTGGTTCAAGTCCCGGCTGCTCCACTTCTGATCCAGCTCCCTGCTAATGTGCCTCAGAAAGTAGTGGAGGATGACCCAAGTGCCTGGGCCCTCCACCCACATGGGAGACCCAGAGGAAATTCCTGGTTCCTGGCTTAGCCTGGGCCATCCCTGGTCCTTGCAGCTACTTGGGGAGTGAACCAGTGTATGGAAGATCTCTCTCTCTCTCTCTCTCTTTCTACCTCTCAAATAAATAAATAATTCTTTAAAAAATAGTTAACATGGTAAATTTTATATTATGTATTTTTACCACAATAAAAACATTTCTTTTCACTTTAATGTATTCAAAAAATGGGTCTTGGAAATAATGTTTGAATTTCTGATGCTTACTTAAGAAAGCAAAAAAGAAATATAACTCCTTGGCACATTCAGGTTAGTATAATGATAGCTGAAAAATATATTGTATGAACATGTAGTAAAATATTTTATAAGAGCAATAATAAGAGAAATTATTAAAGAACATGGGGCACAGAAGTTTCAGGACAGTAAAAGAACTAAAATAAAGAAGAAAAGTGATGATAAAACTAAGGAGAATTGGAGGGCACTTAATGCAGAATCCAAGAGTGATTCCATAGTTGTGTGACAAGTAGATCTCCATGACAGTGAGACCGTTATTACAGTGGTTTCCCAGTAGAGAAGTAAGTTAACATGACAAAACAAGATTATACGTGCAGAAGGGGTCAAGTCACAAAATAGAAGGTGATCAATCAATACAAAATTGGTGACACATTGCAATGAAGTTTTTGAAAATAAATGCTGTGTCACTTTTCAGAGGGAATAAAGGGAACCTCAAATTTTGAAAGGTATCTCCTATCCACTGGGTCAAGGGATGCCAACATCAGTCATATTTGACCATTTCTATTTTTATGAACTATTCTGTTCCCATTAACCCTTCTGTCATTCAGAAGCAAAATGCCTGTGATGTTTTTTCTCGTACTATTGTAACCATTTATGCAAAGTGAAAACATCATTAATGGGAATTCACAGTGCATATATCAGAGTGTAGACAAATCAAGTAGACCATATAGCAGACAACTTAACAGAATAACTGATACTATACATTAATAGGAGGGCCATGGGAGGGAGGCAGGGATACTATATCAATTACCTGCAGTTTAATACACAGATTATGACCAAATACTATGGGTTACCCATGTGGAACAATGACAATGAATAATCATAGCAGCTAATATCTGTCGAATGCCTACTGTGTGCTCAGTATTGTGCTATGCATTAGCTTTTTTTAAAAAAAAATTTATTTTGAAGGGCAGTTACAGAGAGGCAGAAGCAGAGAGAGAGAGAAAGAGAGAGAGAGGTCTTCCATCTGCTGGTTCACTTCTCAATTGGCTGCAATGGCTGGAGCTATGCCGATCTGAAGCTAGCAGCCCGGAGCTTCTTCCGGGTCTCCCACACGGGTGCAGGGGCCCAAGGACTTGGGCCATCTTCTACTACTTTCCCAGGCTATAACAGAGAGCTGGATCGGAAGTGAAGCAGCTGGGATTTGAACCGGTGACCATACGGGATGCCGGCACTGCAGGCTTTACCCGCTACACCACAGCACCAGCCCCAGCATAAGCTTTTTAAATTTCATTTAATCTTTACATTTTTCTAGGGAAGTAACTACTCCTTATCCCCATTTCTCTCTCCCTCTCATCCCCTTGAAAGTGGTCTCTGGTACTGTTTTGCCTCACTTTAATGACATGATTTTCTTTTGTTTTGTCTGAGAGAAAGGAACAAAGTGAACACACATGTGATTTGCTTTAGTGCCTGGATCCATGAAAGGGTAGTTTCCCTTCAACTAGCAAGCACCTATTTATTCTACCTGCTTAGATCTGACTCCAAGCACCATAGAAGAGAGATAGAAATACACATTAAAGTACTTCATGTGACATGCATTCAACACTAGCTTTTCTCATTTATTTGCACATTAACCCTATAAAATGGAGAAACTATAGCCATCTTCATTTTATAAATGAGCAAACCAGCACCTTGACAATCTGAATGACTTTGGGTCACAGAGCTAATGAGTTGGGATTCTATCCTCAGCTGCTCTGTTTCTATAGCCCCTGCTCTTTCTCTAGCACCATGCAGCTCATTAAAGAGCTAAATTAAGCTTTCTTGGAGGCTTCCCAAAATTGTTTGCGGATAGATGGCATAGAGCAGCACTTGCTAGATGGTCAATCTGGCCAAGCTAGAAAGCAAAGTCTCTCCTGTGACCTGCTTGAACTGCCCACACTCAAAGAGGTGGCACCTAGCAGTTTGAAGATCACACCACAGCGGTTGTTGCTTTAGCCTTGTATAGAACTACAAACCCTGACTATGACTCCATCTTCCCAATGTTTATCTTGCTTGTGGGGCTTCTAAGGACTCAGTTGTGTTAATAAGTACCAGCATATAGACCATGAGTCTTCCATGATTCCTGCCCCCATCCCCATGTCCAAAGTACATAGGGTAGGATCCATTGTCATGTGTTCTCACAGAACACTCTTCTTCAGAATACTTATCTTAGTTTGTAATAACATACCCTTTAAAGTGATTGTTTACTAATATCCACCACTAGCATGTAAGTTGCATGAAGACAGGGTCGGTGTCTGTCTTCCGTATTAAAAACACTGAGAACAGTGCTGAAAAAGCATTTGTTGTGGGACTGGTGTTGTGGTGCAGCAGGTTAAGCTGCCACCTGCAACACCAGCATCCCATATGGGCACTAATTCGAGTTCTAGATACTCCACTCTGATACAGCTCTCCACTAATGCACCTGGGAAAGCAGTGAAAGATGGCCCAAGTCCCTGGGCCCCTGCACCCAAGTAAATGACCTGAAAGAAGCTCCTAGCCCCTGGCTTTAGTCTAACCCAGGCCCAGTCATTGTAGGCATTTGGGGAGTGAATCAGTGGATGGAAGATTCTCTCTCTCTCTTTCTCTCTCATTCTCTCTCTGTAACTCTGCCTCTCAAATAAATAAATAATTCTTTTAAAAAAATTTGTTGAATGAATGTTTTCTCATAAAAAATCACATGGCTATGTCCCGTAATGAAGACGTACAGAGGCAGTCTGTGTCTTGAATGAATGGGTTGAATTATTCTAAGGCCTTTTCAGCCATTGGTTTGTGGTCTAATTGGTACAAAGTTGCTGCTTCTTGATCTGCTGCTCTGAATTCTGCAGGCCTGAAGCTCCTCGGACAGCAAAGGTGAGCTCAGCTTACCTCTTTCTGGTGGTATTTGATGGCCACCTTCAGCTTAGCCAGATCATGGTACTTCTGAGGATCAAGCTCTTCACTGTGGTCATCTCTGTGGTTGAGGATGATCTCCAGTTCCCGGGAGCTCCGGGCTTGGTCCAGCAGGTCTTTGGCAAACAGCTTGCACTGCTGGGAGAGCTCCTCATACTCAGCCTTGAACTCATTCTCCACTTTGCTGAGCTCCTTGAGCTCCCAGCCCAGGCGGAAGGCAGTTAGGATGGGGTCCTCGCTTGATAAGGCAATGAGTGAGGGGCTTGCGAGAGCCTTGTAGATATTCAGTCGGGAGCGAGAATGGCGCAGACTGTCTACTTCAGAACTGGATACACACTCCACACAGTTGCAGCGTATCTGGTGGGGCCGTGGGATCGTGACTCGTTTCTGGACAAGCAATTTGATGATTTCATAGTTGTTGGTGTGGGCAGCCAGCATAATAGGAGTGATGTCTGGTGTGAACTCAGAGAACTGGGTATCCATCATCAGAGTGGGCACCTAAATACAAGAAATGAAAAGCATAGAAGGGCAGGATTAAAGGTTGGAGACAGAAGGAGCATAGTGCCCACCAAATATTCTCAATTCAGGAATTCTTTTGTCACTCCTCCTCACCATTAAGGCTAAGGTGTACGACATGCTTACTATGTGCCAGGCACTGTTCTAAGCACTTTGTATATATTTACTCATTTAATCTCTACCAAAAACTTGTGAGGTAAATACTCTCCCCATATAAAGAAGCAGAGACACAGAGAGGTTAAAGAGTATGCCTACAGTGACACAGTTTTTAATAGCAGAACCATGATTCAACCTCAAGCACTGTAATTCTAGAGCCTGGCTGTTAAATTCTGAAAGTATAGCATGCCTAATTCTGTCTGAGTCACAATAGAGGATGAGAAGAAATAAAGGACATTGTTCTTGACCTTCTGGAACTTAGTTGGGTAGATCAGCCATATGTGCAATTGTTAAAGTATAAAGTAATATGTGTTCAGTTTCAAATGAGCCACAGAGATCATAGGAATATTTGTTTGAAAAGCAAATGACAACCTGTAATCTTAAAGATTGTATCACTAAATCAAGCTTTGGAGGCTGAAGGAAGGACTCCCTCAATTCCTTACAATATTTCTGAATGTCTATCAGGCTCCAGGGAACCAAAGACCAAGGCCAGACAGGGTTCATTCAACTTCATGGAGGTCCTAGGAAGGTAAAGACTATTCTTTATTGTCAGGAAGAAGAGCTCTGTAAATGAGGACTTCTAGGATTGCAGCACAGTTAATAGTTGGAAAAGGACCTTTGCTAAAACTGCTAAGCACATCAACAACCCGGTCAGGCACTAACACCAGAATTCCTGCATCACCACCACTTAATTTTTGGTGTAAATAGCAGTTACAGGTAAAAGGTGTGGAGTTCTTGGGGTACTCAGGAGAAGTTCTGGGGGACTGCATATAAACTTCCTGATCAATGAATAAAAAAGAATTTCAACTTTAAAATACATCTTTGGGACTCAGTTCTCAAAGTTGAATAGGGAAACTGAGGCAGTTCAGTAGACTCACAGAAAAGGATGTTTTCTCCCAAAGAACTAAGTTTAGTGGTAAGCCAATGATGTACATAACTACAACACAGTCCACCTTCACATGAATAAAGAGTGGAAACATGAAAATGGTATGGAAAAGAGCATGAAAGAAGTAGTTTTGTGTGTGTGTGTGTGTGTGTGTGTGTTGAAGTTCACTGAAAGGTCCATCTGCCAAAAACATGCAGATTTGTCCCCAAACCTGCCATAGTGCAGTGCAGTAGTGACAAGGAGTTATTCATTTGGGATATGTTCTTTTTCCCAAAAACCTACATACAATTGGGCATTACTTGGAAAAGACTGACTTTTTAACACCTATTATTCTGTTAGCATGGATCCATTTGTTCTATTACGCTAGACATGTAATTGTGGTAGGATGTAGAGCTAGAGAATGTGGAGGACTGGCATAGTCAAAGGAGTCTTAATGGAGAGGTAGAGCTGAGTATTCAAAGTGCAGATAGTGTTTCAGAAGACTGGGTAATATTGATCCTGGTACACTTACAGAAGAAGGAAAAAAATAGTTCCAAAACATGAATAATTAAGGATCTCACCAAAGAAACAACTATTGTTTTAATCAATATTTTTTTACTCTCAAAACCTCTTTAAAAAAAAAAAAAGCCCCAACAACCCACAGCTACTGGCAAACTGACAAAAGGATGAGTTACTGTTTTCATCATCTGCCTCCCTCCCACCTTGCAGGAGGGATTTCCAAACAGGAAAGTGGCCAGAAAATAGAGTGAGAGAAAAGAGGAGGAGGCAGACTTTGTAAGAAACCTGTTTCCTTCACTTAGTGGGTGCTTCAGCTGCTAAAGAGCTGAAAGCTGGGTGCACATTGATCATCAATTGCTAGGCTGGAGCAGCGAGCAAACATTGTTAAACATTTAGAGGGAGCAGCTCCAAATAAGACAGCAGGAAGTGAGCAACTTGGCTCATAAAGTAAATTGGACATAGGAAAGAATAATCTCAGAAATTAACATAAGCCTGCCGGCTAGGGAAGAAGTGGGTCTGAGTGGGCCTGGAAATGAACATGAACACAACCGTCATGAAGCCTAGAGTTGGGAGAGATGGTAAGTGAGCAATTTGTGACAGTCTGCCTGGAGAAGAGAAAAGCTCAGATATGTGAAATCTGGGCAGAGGCATTCCTCAATCTCTGTCACCATCTAAAGGTGTTGGCGTAGGAGGGGACAGAGAGGATAACCTGCAGCACATTTCCTGGATTATATTGGTGGTATTGTATACTTCCTACTAGGCTGTTCTTCCGGTTCTCTCCCCACCCCCTTCCCTTGCTCTTTCTACTTTTCTTTTTTTTCCAACAAGGAACTTTCTCATTTGCCATTTGGCTTTTTGTGTATGTGACACCAGGAAGGAAATCTTTTAAAAAGAAAACTGGGCTGCAGTGACCAACCACATCCTCCCATTCAGACTGCCTTTTGTCTTCCAGTCACTGTCCCTCAGAGGTTGCCACAGTTCACGTCATCCATTACTCTGTGTGTATTCTTTTGGGATACACTGTTTTCAACCCATTTCTCAGCCAAAGGCTGTTGCCTCTTCACTATAGCAGCTCCCCCTCCTAACTTTGAGTCCATCCTTTGCTGCCCACCCAAACATGATAAAATTGTTTTTGAGCTCATAAAATAAGAGGATAATTTTTAAACTTTTATTTAATAAATATAAATTTCCAAAGTACAGCTTTTGGATTACAGTGGCTTTTTCTCCCCCATAACTTCCCTCCCACCCGCAACCCTCCCATCTTCCACTCCCTCTCCCATCAATAAGACGATAATTTTAAGGCCACATACATGAGTCCCCTCAATAAGTTCATGGAAAATGAAATTAAAAGATAAGCTTATTTTAATGCAAAGCATTTTGAAATCTATGCATTTTTACCATAATATGCACTTTCTGAAGATTGCTCATATTGTGAGTACTAGGTTATATCTGAGATAATCACTGTTTTGTTCCCTAATTATCTCACATATGTAGTTCTTGCTTCTTCCATAAGGTTATGAGCTCTTTGAAGGAACAGCTGTCTAATCCGCTTGCTTCCCTGTGGCGTGGAACATGGTGCTGGACACAGAGCAGGCACCCAGAAATAAGACAGTATATTTATTCTCAAATTGAGAAATTGACTCTTGTTCACAAATCAGACTCCCAGAGTTTGGGCCAATATAAGCTAGTTTCCTTGGGCCTTGCCTTTCCGTGTCCAGTGGAGAAAGTAGACAGCTCACAGCTCTAAGGTGGGCTAGCAGGCTACCTGTATAGGGAAATCTTTGAGGTCTTAAACACTTGGGACAGTTCCTGCCTGTAATTTTCTCAATTCTGTTGCTTCAAAATGGAGTTTATCCTCCTGATCCTTCTTTTTGTCCCTTCATCATTCTGCTGTGTTCCCTTTTTGGGCTGTGTATGGACCATGTGCTACTAACAGGACAGTCATGATAAAGAACAAGCCCTACAGTGAGGGTCAGAGGTTCTTGATAATAATCTACATTTTATGATATGGTCTGCATCAGGGGGCAAAAAAGTACCCTAAATGAGGGAAATGTACGTATAATTTTGGTGGATGGACGGTAGGAACAGGTGAACTGTAGAGCCCCTTTCAAAGGCAACGACAGCTTCTTAAATGCTGCAAACTTGTAAGCACAAATGAGGGCCAGACCCTGTAAATTTTTCAAGAGAAGTCATACATATGTATTGGGGATATAATTCATTAGTTTTAAGTGTTGACTCAAAAATTTTTAAAGGCAGTTTGCAGGCAAACAAAACATACATGGAGGAAACTTGGCTTGAGTTTGAGACTTTTGTACTCAGACATAAGTTGTGAGACTAAGGAGGGATGGGAGATGAAGCTAGACACTCAAGCAGGCTCTGAATGATAAAAGGTCTCATATACTATGTTAAGGAATTTCGATATTATCTGTTGACCTGGAGGAGCCGTTGAAGAATTTCATCAGGAGAATGCAATAGTTGAATTAAATATTTTTAAGATTTATTTATGTATTTGAAAGTCAGAGTTACAGAAAGAGGGACACACACACACACACACACACACACTCTCAGAGAGAGAGAGACAGAGAGAGAGAGAGAGAGAGAGAGAGAGAGAGAGAGAACATCTTCCATACACTGATTAACTCTCCAAGTGGCCAGAAAAGCCAGGGCTGAACCAGGCCAAAGCCAGGAGCTAGAAGCTTCATCCGGGTCTCCCATGTGGTTGACGGGGGCCAAGTACTTGGGCCCTTCTCTGTTGCTTTCTCCAGGCCATTAGCAGAGAGCTGAATCTGAAGTGGAGCAGCCAGAACATGAACTGGCACCTATATGGGATGTTGGCATCACAGACAGCAGCTTTACCTGCTATGCCACAATGCTAGCCCCAAATTAAATGTTTTACAATGATTAATTTGGCTAAAGTGTTGCAAATGGCCATGGTAAATGTGCTGGTAAGTGCTTAACAATCAGCTCTCCATGGGGTAAGAAAGATCCTGATTTGTTTGCTGATTTCTGTGGTATAAATACTGCTATGTTGGCCAATTTCAAGCCATTAATTTGACATCATAGGACACGGAATTGGGAAGAAAAGGAGACAACTGGCTTTCGTGAGCTGCTGTAAGCCAGTTCCAGCACACCATTGGATGAGTTTCAGAATGCGGTAAGCCTGGCTAGCAGATATCATTAGTGCAAGTGAAGTGATGGCAATGATTTTACACAGTGATTCTATGGATAGTAAAGAACAGATTTAAGAAATTCATTGCATATGTCAAGTAAGAGAAGAAATCAAAGATGTCGGGTTTTTAGATTGCATGCCTGTTGAATGGTGGTGTTAACAATTCAATGAATACAGGTGGAACAGTGGGTTTAGAGTTTTAAAAAATTTGCTTTGGGACATGTTGAGTTTGAAGTCCCTATTGGAATAGCAGCAGAAAACTGTAACTTCAGTATGAACTTTTTTTTTTTAAAGATTTATTTATTTGAAAGAGCGACAGAGAGAAGGGAGAGACAGATGTCTATCATTGGCTGGTTCAGTCCCAAAATGTCCACAAGAACCAGAACTGGGTCAGACTAAAGCCAGGAGCCAGAAACTCTCTCTATGGTTTTCCACATGGGTGTCAGGAGTCCAAGCACTTGGGCCATATTCTTCTGCCTTGCCAGGTGCATTAGTAGGGAGCTGAACTGAAAGAACCAGCATTCTGATATGGGATGCCAGTGTTGTAAAATGTAGCTTAACTTGCTGTAGCACAATGCTGGCCCCTCCAGCGTGAATTTTGAATCAGAGGTCAAGGGCCAAAAATATAGATCTGAGAGTCTTTAGCCAATAATAGTATAGCAGTTCTCCTCCCTTATCTGTGATTTTACTTTCCAAGGTTTTAGTTATCCCTGGTCATCTGTGATCTGAAAATATTAAATGAAAAGTTCCAGAAATAAACAATTCTAAGTTTTAAATAACTTTTTTACAGTATATTGTTAGACTTATTTTATTAGGTATTATTATTATCTTACCATTCATAATTTATAAACATTATCCAATTGCTGGGGCTTTGCATAGGGGCACTCTTCTTGTTCTCTTAGTTTCTGAATTGCAGCTTTGTCCCCATGTGTGCCCCAGTTTGTGAAACAAAAATTCTTGTTGAATCCCTGGTCTGAGTTACTGGCCTAATAGCCCAGGCCTTTCTTATGAAACGTGGCTATGAAGGGAAGGAGAGGAAGCTGCAGCTGGAGTATATTGATTAAATAAGAAGGAGGCACCAGAGAGGAGGGGAGAGGCTACAGAGAAGGGAAAGAAATGGCTTGGGGTGGATGGAGGTGCCTGAGGAGAAGGAGGATGGGTAAGGACCAGAGCAAAGTTGGTTATTGCAGAGGACTGACCTTACCTTAGTCTATAAGAAGGACACCTTATCCTCAGAAACTGGAGGAGAAAGGTAAGCTGAGTGGAGCTGTATTTAAGTTTGCTGTTGCATACAGCAGGGCATTAAGTAATTGCCATCTAAAACTCCTGTTTTCTTGTTGAAATCGGAGGTGAGATCAAATGCTATGGGTGAGGGAGGTAGATGTTGATGGATGTTTGATGAGAGTTGAATAGAGAGAAGACTTGCTAAAAAGAAATATAGAGGAAACTGACCAAGTAAAAGAGTAGCCTGCTAGGGCTGAAGTCTCAGGTCAATTAGAGACTGTAAATCTGTAATGGCAGTGATAGGTGAAAGTGTGCAGCATTTTTCCCCCTCTAACAGCTTTGGCAGTCCTGGTGCGGGGAATTAAGGACTTGGGTTGCTGGATTAACCCAGGGTTGAGGTTTTACTAAGAGTGAGAGGAAGCTCAGGGTGAGAGTTCAAAGTGACCAAGCATGAGTCCGAAATGGGGTAGGTAAGGATTAAAATCCTGGAGAGAAATGGACACAAGGTCTCTCTTCAGTCAATGGGCAGACACAGAGGAGGCGAAATGAGAGGATGGTGGACCTGGTGCCCACAGGTGGAGCAGTACTGAATGATGACCAGCTCTGGGTTGGCCATGAGACAGCTGAAGTGGAGTGGATGTGAAGGTGGACAGATCAAGAGCTCACAGGCCAGGATGCTGGTTGTGTTTGTGTGGAAGCTGAAGTCATTCAGGATGATGGCATGTCTTGGGCTGGAGAGAACAACTGTGATCTAAGGGCCAAGATATTCAGTACATTTTGGATAGTGACTGAGTTCAGTACATGGCCAGGAGACGGAGAGAAAAGAAATTATGGCCACAGATTCTGAGGTGGTCTCCCACTGTCAATTTAGGTATATCTCTTTTGGCTTTGTTATTTACTAGCATTTTTGTACCTTGATTCCCTTTCCTATAGAATGGGGAACATAACAGCAGTTGGGCAAACTTATGAGGATTCAGTGAGATTGTGTATTATCTACATAGGACTTAGTGTATCATTCTAATGACTACTGTGTTATAAGAATCTCCCAATCAAAAACATTAGCACAACAGTGATTTTCTGTTCACCATATCTTGGAAAAAACTGTGATGTATAAGAAGCATTAACAAGAACCTCTTTTTCTAGTTCTCTTTTGTATACTTGTTAATATTCCCCCTATCTTGATACAAGTTAACCTAGGGCTCATTCACTCTCCTGTTTGTGAACTCAGTACTGTCATGCAAGCCCCCTGTGTGGGCTTAACCAGTATTGCCTTGTATGATCTGTTCTTATATTTTAGACTATTTCTGTACAGATTCGGTTCAGTAAATTTTGTCAGTTTTTCATTCGGGTCTCTGGATTTTTGGATCCTTCTAGGTGACTGGCCAGCCACACTCTGAAAAAAAATTAATCTGTATCAAGTTGTTAATTATTGATAACCATATCTGGAGCTGCCGCTGGAAGGTTTTTTGTTTGTTTGTTTGTTTGTTTTTTGCATTTGAACTGGTTGTTCTTGGCCAGAAGGTGAGAATTCCAAAAAGAAGTATGTTGGTGGGGACTGAAATTTTCTGAAGGTCTTTCTTGGCTTCATAGTTCATTGCACAGCTTGTTTCCTATTCTGCTTTCAGATAATGGAGATTCTACTATTATGGTAACTTTGGACATGAACTTTAACCTAGTAGCTGTCAAGAAAAACTGTGAAAGATTTCAGATTGTGCAAAAAATAAGACTGAGATCCTGTCTAGTACATTCTCAGGACTATCCCTGCCTTTGATTGTCTTTGAATTACTTTATAACTCTGTAAATTATAATGCAAATATTCTTATTAATAAGTTGCATTACATCAGATTGATTAGAGACTACTTTCCATCCATTTATAAATTTATTCTGGTAGTCCTGATGGCTTATATCAGGGGAGGACACTTTTTTTTGTAAAAGGGCTTTGTGAACCATATAACTCTGGCATAGTGTGAAAACAGCCATAGGTAATTAAGTAAATGAGTGGATGTGGTTATGCTCCAATAAAATTTTATTTACAAAAACAGGTGATAGGCTTGATTTGCTATGGAAGTCATAGTTTGCAGACCTGTAGCCCACTGGCTCCCTAATTAATAGGTTAAATCTTTGACAGCATTCACTTTAAATTTGTATGAGGATTCTAATTTAACCATTTTATTTATTTTTGTATTTAAAAGCAAGATTTATTTAGTTAGAGACCTCCAGCCAGAGTGGCGTGGAGGAAGGCTCCAAGAGGTGATTTAACATTTTCTTTTTTGACAGGCAGAGTTAGTGAGAGAGAGAGAGAGAGAAAGGTCTTCCTTCCATCGGTTCACTCCCTAAATGGATGCTATGGCCGGTGCGCTGTGCCGATCCGAAGCCAGGAGCCAGGTGCTTCCTCCTGGTCTCCCATGTGGGTGCAGGGCCCAAGCAATTGGGCCTTCCTCCACTGCCTTCCCCGGCCACAGCAGAGACCTGGACTGGAAGAGGAGCAACTGGGACAGAATCCAACGCCCCGGGACTAGAACCTGGGCTGCCAGCACCGAAGGCGGAGGATTAGCCAAGTGAGCCATGGCGCCAGCCAGATTTAACCCTTTTTTTAAAAAATGATCCTTTAACAGCTATTTTGTGTTCACATTGGGATCAGGTGAAAAATTCAATCTTATTCTTTCTTATCAACTTTTCCCTTCTCTTTGAACTCCAAAATGACACTGACTGATCTTGGACTTCCTGTTAAAATCACGTTTTTTAGAAGGAAAAGAGGAGGAGAGGTGAGACAGAGAGAGAAGAAAATTAACAGGATAAAAAATTAGATTTGGTTGATTCATATCTATAATTATAATGCAAATATAATGTCTAAAAATTTCTTTAAAAATTTGGTGCATCAACCAACCTGAGTTATAAAATTTGCAATGATGTAGACTAAGAACATGGCCACAAAATAAATTACTTTGCCTACCGCCCTCTCCACTCCCAGATGCTTTGCATTTCAGCTCTAAAGAGTTTGTTTCTGGATTTGCCCTAGGACTGCTTGTTGAAAAGCTAGCATTATATTTGAAGATCCTTCAGGATCTTCAGGATTAATGATCACAGCACATAAAACACTTGCAGTGAAGCTAAACAGAATGAACTAAAGTTAGCATCTTCATATTGTCATCTAATTCTCATTGCCAGAGAACATTATAGGGAAATAGATGATGTTCCACTCTCCCTGCTCTGGAATGGCTAAAGCATTTATAAGGTTATTGTTCACAAGGAGTTCAAGTGATTCATTCATTTCCATTAGCCTCATCACTGGACACAATCTTTTAACTGGAACTTTTTGTGAACCCTATTGTTACCAGACTTAGGCACCCATGGTGGAGTTTATCACAGGCTTCTGAACTTCAACATCCTCATTTGTAATTAATAAGCAGATCCTTATCAGGAACCTTCTCCTTCATACCCACAATGCCACCTGTTCACAGACTCAACCCCTCTGACTGGCACTTTCTCACGCAGCTGGCCTGATAATATCATGTTGGAAATGAATGTCCTGTCCTGTGCTTGGATTTGGTGAAATTATAAGCCTTTGTTCTCCATGTACTGGGTCCTTCCCACCCCAACATGCCAGATAAAACCAATGCTCCACCTTTCTCGGCAGTCCATAGGAACTATGGGAAATGGAATTTCATTTTCTGTTTTACTCAAAAATGAATAACACTGGCATCTGATTACATCATATTACCGATGTCCCACTCTGCCTGCCTATGAGATTAGTTAGCTAATTGGCCTTGGATGGGAAATAATAGTTTTCCAGACTCTGTTAAAAGCAGAATCACCCAAATTAAGACCTGCTGGTCATCTCAGCTGATTTTTGAGGTCAAGGTAAATATAATTTAAACTGGAATACTAAAATAAATAAAACTTTAGGATGATGTCATAGAATCCACTTGGTGTTTAAAAATTAATGTTGAAATGTAGAAAAATCAACAATATATACCACAATGGTCAGCCTGTGTAGCAAGGATAAAGGTAATACTAATGGTTTTTGGTTATTGAGCACTTTGCATATACTAGCCGCAATGCCAGAGCGTTTCATTGAGTTCTCACCATATAGCTCTATGTTATAGGCATAATGATTCTCCCCATTTTATACTGAGAAAACTCAGAGAAACTAATTGCTTGCCCAAAATCACATGGCTAGGAAGTAAAGGACCTGATCTTGAATCCAGGCAGTTTGGCCCCACAGCCTGTATTCTTAACCACAGTACTCCTCTACCCTAACCAGCAAAAGAGCAACAATTTGATTATTTACATGAATTAAAAAATATCAATATCAGGGCATATGCAGACATATCTTAAGTATGTGTTATAGGCTTTGTTAGATATTAATTAATCTTATCAACTAGTATTCTACCTTAAACAGACATAAACATTATATAGCATTGTTCAAGTTTTGACAGCCCATCTTGATTTCTCATCAGATGAGGGCTCTTAATTTTTCCAATGGTAGGAACTATGTTTATGTGGGAAAAAAATACATGGCTAAGAGAGTTTATAATTTTAGGTCTCTAGTTGGAGGAAACCTAGAAAGCCATTTTCTCTAAATATAGAGTGTTTTAAAGGGTCAAATTAGCCATTCCATATATTTTTCCCTGTGAGATATGGGTTATAATGAGTGATGGAAGTCATGATTCCAAAACTAACGTGCGTCCTGGAATGGTTGTTAGAAATGAAGGAAGAGGGCTGTGCTGTGGCGCAGTGGGTTAACGCCCTGGCCTGGGGCACCAGCATCCCATATGGGCTCCAGTTCGAGTCCTGGCTCCTCCACTTCTGATCCAGCTCTCTGCTATGGCCTGGTAGGGCGGTGGAGGATGGCCCAAGTCCTTGGGCCCTTGCACCCATGTGGGAGACCCAGAGAAGCTCCTGGCTCCTAGCTTCATATCGGTGCAGTTCCGGCCATTGCGGTGATCTGGGGAGGGAACCATCGGATGGAAGACCTCTCTCTCTCTGTGTGTGTGTGGGTAACTCTGACTTTCAAATCAACCAACCAATCAATCAATAAATAAATCTTCAAAACAATGAAGGAAAAGATTTAAGATGCCAAATAGGAAGGGAATATACTGTAAGTGACCTTCGGGGAACGAGTGCCCTGTGAAAGGATTTTGTATAGAGTTAAGATACAACATTTTCCAGGAGATTGAGAAAATGATGCAATGAGTTAAAAAAAATCAGTAAATCAGAAGATGTGCGTTGTTACTGAGATGGAAAATATTGGGACTGAATGTTTGACCAGTGTGTGTCTAACACTGCTCAGAGGGATGAATCTCTAACCTGCCCATCTGAGTTAACTTCACAGATAGCCTAATGGTGGAGCTCATACAAATAGCTTTTTTGGAAAGTCATAGTTTTTAGTTCATATTTTAGTAGGTCATATGACTTTGAAATTAAATTTTCTTTGGTTGCTTTTACTGGAAAGAGGATAGTGGCAAGCAGGTTTAGAATTTTCCATATCCCTGCTCATTGCATGATTAGTGTGAGTTTGGATAGTGTGATAAAGGCTTGTGGACAGGACTGAGAACCTACATGCAGACATAGGACCATGGAAGGGCCAGGATAAGAAGATTGCCATCAACTATGTGACAAGTTTTAAAACAAACAGCTATTTGTAATTTTATAATTTTTCTAGGAGGTACTGATCTTGATAGAAACACATCTGACAACAAAATGAAATCAGAATGAACAAAAACAGGGACCTTCATGCAAGAAGCAGGGTCAAGAACCTCTATTTTGTTTTAAGTAGTTTATAGCCATGCAACTGAAAAATGGCAGATATCACCAGGAATCCCAGTTTAGGCCTTGAAGAGCGTATGTGATAAAAATGAGCTCAGTTTGTTCTCTTGGTGTAAAAGGAAAGTTACGAAAGCATAGTTCTCACCATTGCTCTCGAAAGAGGTGTAGCATAAGCCCAAATAAATAAAAGGGCCTAAAGTAGCTTTGTGGAAGGCTAGAAGCCTTTTGTCAAAGGTAAAAAGGAAACCAGTCAAGAAATCTAGAAGGAAAATTCACGTTGAATAATGTCAAGAGCACCTTTGCCCATCATGATTTTCATTTCATGCTCCATATACATGACATGCAAAATGATATTTTTATAAAAGCTTGTTTAATTCATAAGTAGGCATTTGACTGAAGGGTTATATGATATAATGGGAGGACAAGGCCTACAAGGGACATTTTGCCCTATTTATCAGGCAATTATTGGGTCCTCCATTCCTGCTTCTCTCAGTTATCCAGACCTGAGGTAAGCTGGGCAGCTAGTACTAGTCTCCAAAGGTAGACCATCACTGCCCTCCTGTTGGCAGCTACTTTCTTTTTTTTCCCACTTATTTGACAGGTAGAGTTACAGACAGTGAGAGAGAGAGAGAGAGACACAGAGAAAGGTCTTCCTTCCTTTGGTTCACCCCCCCCCCCCCAAATGGCCGCTACGGCCAGTGCTGAGCCGATCCGAAGCCAGGAACCAGGTGCTTCTTCCTGGTCTCCTCTGCGGGTGCAGGCGCCCAAGCACTTGGGCCATCCTCCACTGCCTTCCCAGGCCATGGCAGAGAGCTGTAGTGGAAGAGGAGCAACCAGGACTAGAACCCAGTGCCCATATTGATATGGGATGCTGGAGCCACAGGCTGAGGATTAACCAAGTGAGCCATGGCGCCGGTTCCAGCAGCTACTTTCAATGTAGGTCTAGTTCCTGAGGGCAGCGGAACTTAATTCTTCTCTATGTGCCTATCCTTGACTTTTTCAGCAAATGGCACCTCATAGGGTTACCAACTATCTTTTAAATCTCCAGGTAATAGTAAAACATCTAAATTTTCTATTTCTAGCCCCGCTGTTTGCTGTCACATACAGGCCTTTGGCATGTAGTTAAAAAAAGGGCAGTGGGAAGTAGATATAGGATAGTTCAGAGTTTCTCCAAGCTCTGAGTTAGGAGAAGAAAAGTGAGTTTATGGTGTGAATTATACAGTTTTGTTTTCTGGAATGAACATAGTAGCTTCTCAATTTTTTCCCTGAAGACAACACAGGAGAAAATGTCCCTAAATTGCAGCAGGAGACCTAAAAATATTAAATCTAGTCTGACCAACTTTTGCCCCATGGACCTTTTAGCTCAGATTTCTGTCTCTAAGGCACATAAGGGGGTGTTAGGGTAGAACAGAAACTCCTTCATTACTATGAAGTTCAAAGAAGCATGGCTCTAACATTCTGTAAATATTCCTGTAAAGAGCTTCTAATAATTTGAGAAGCAGAAAATATATATCTAATACCAATACAGTCTGAGAATGCCCCCCCCCCCCCCACTGCATCATCCTTTGGCTGGTAATGAGGATGAGTCCGTTTTTTTTTTTTTTTAAAATTCATTTATTTCTTTGAAAGGCAGAGTGAGTTAGCAACTGAGTGTGAGAGAGATCGTCCATCTTCTGGTTCACTCCCTAAATGGCTGTAACAGTCAGGTCTGGGCTAGACCAGATCCAGGAGCCACGAACCCCATCCTGGTCTCCTAAGTAGGTGGCCATGGACTAAGTATCAGGAAGCTGTTGGGGAAGCAGAGCAGCTGGTGCTTGAACCAGCACCGCTGTATGTGATGCTGGTGTTGAAAGCAGTGATCTAAGCCGCTGTAATACAATGCCCAGCCCCAGGACAAGAGTAAATCACAGTGTGTCATTCATATGAAAACTCAGTTATTTTCATTGGTTGGTACTGCTCAAGGCACCTAGAAGCAAGACTGTATTCTGGACCTTCTGCTTGAACTCCCCATCTGGGATTTCTAAGAGCACCTTACACTGCATCAGGATTTGATTAGGGTAGAGCTGCCCTTGAGAAAAGAAGCTAGAGCCTGAACAATGCCAAGAAGCTTAAACTCACCTAGAACAGATATCTCAGTGGAACTTATTTCAAGAATATTTCTTCCTTCTTTAGCAGAGCAACAAGATTCAGAAGTCTCTGCTAGGTGGCCATGACAGCATATATCATGATGAACAATTGAGTTTTCAGCACACAATGGCCAGGATTAAATTATTGGATCACTAATATGATAGCAATCAGGTATAAATATCTAATTTTTGGTTGATAGGAAAAGCAACTTAAGTCACTTTGTGGTTGAACCTACACCTATCATGTTGACATCAATCAATTGCAAGCAAGTTCTATCCAAACACAGCCTTTGAAAAGCAAAGGTTTTCTAATATTCTTACAATGTACTGTCTGTACTCATATATTTCCCCTCTATCACATTTTGTTAGGAAAGACTCAAGAAAAATATCCCTGCTCCCATAATCTGAGACTGTGATATCATTTTTATTTATTTTATTTTATTTTTATTTTTTGACAGGCAGAGTGGATAGTGAGAGAGCCAGAGACAGAGAAAGGTCTTCCTTTTGCTGTTGGTTCACCCTCCAATGGCCACTGCGGCTAGCGCGCTGCGGCCGGCGCACCGCGCTGATCCGAAGCCAGGAGCCAGGTGCTTCTCCTGGTCTCCCATGGGGTGCAGGGCCCAAGCACTTGGGTCATCCTCCACTGCACTCCCGGGCCACAGCAGAGAGTTGGACAGGAAGAGGGGCAACCGGGACAGAATCTGGCGCCCCAACCGGGACTAGAACCCGGTGTGCTGGCGCCACAAGGTGGAGGATTAGCCTAGTGAGCCGCGGCGCCGGCCTGATATCATTTTTAAAGATTTATTTATTTACTTGAAAGAGTTACAGAGAGAGAGGTATACACACACACACACACACACATACATACAGAGATAGATATAGAGAAAGGGAGGGAGGGAGAGAGAGAGAGAGAGAGAGAGAGAGAGAGAATCTTCCCTCTGTTGGTTCACTCCCCAAATGGCTGCAAGGGGCCAGGGCTGGGCCAGGCTGAAGCCAGGATCCAGGAGCCTCTTCCAGGTCTCTGTCTTGGGTGGTGGAATCCAAGCACTTGGGCCATCTTCCGCTGCTTTCCCAGGTGCATTAGCAGGGAGCTGGATTGGAAGTGGAACAGCTGAGACTGGAACTGGCACCTGTATGGGATGCCATCACTGCAGGCTGGGGCTTTATCCATTAGTCTGGCCCCCTGACATCAATTATTTTAAAGATTTACTTATTTATTTCAAAATAAGATTTAGAGGGAGAAATAGAGATCCTCCATCCGCTGGTTCCTCCTCAGATGGCTGCAATGGCCAGGCTGAAACCAGGAGTTTCATCTGGTCTCCCACATGGGTAACATGGGCTCACGTAGGTAGCATGAACCCAAACACTTAGGCTACCCTCTGCTGCTTTTCCCAGGCCATTATCAAGGAGCTAGATCAGAACAGGAATAGTCACTATGCTGCAATGCCTCCCAGACATCACTTTTAATTGTATTGCTCTGAACTGGCAGCTATGTTGTCAACAGTGCTGTCCCAAGAAGAATGCATTTTGTTCTTGTCAGAACAGATCAAGTGTTAAAGGAGCAGGAGCTTTGTTGCCTTAGGTTGGAGATGGGGGAAGGAGAGCTACTTTGGGCTTCTAACCCTACTGCTATGGTTTCTTGCCTGCCTTTTTCCTTTTATACTCCCAGACTAGGAGTGCGGCTGCTATCTCTCCAGAGGAAAGTAAGGTAGGTGTTGATCACTACTGACTTAGGAAAATGTCAGCTGCCTTGTCCTTATTCCCTGAAGTCAAACATGCTACACATCTGAAACTTGAAAAACCAAAGGCATTTACAAAATTACTTACTTTTATTTATTTCAATGAGAGGGTGAGAGGGGAAAAAAGAGAGAGAGAGAGCGAGAGTGAGCAAGAGCTAGTACATTCCTCAAATGACTGCAAAAACTGATGCTTGGCCAGACCAAACCCAAGAGCCCAGAAGTCAACCTGGGTCTCCCACATGGGTGGATGGGGCCCAAGCACTTGAGACACCACCTGTTACCTCCTAGGGTGCCTGTTAGCAAGAAGCTAGAATCAGAAGGGGAGCCAGAACTGAAACACAGACATTCAAATATGGGATACAGTTATCCTTACTGGGTTTCAACCACTGCCCCAAACACTTGCCCTTGGCAAAGGCGTTTTTAAATGTAATTATGACTTTCAATCATTTGCTAAACATGAAAGACATATGTAGCCAAGTACCTCATAGCTTCAATGACACCTTTTACTCTGCAGCACCTTTCAGCAGTGCAGGTCAGGGCTAATTCTCAAAAGGAGTCTTTGAAGGGATTAAAGTTTCCAATTAGATTTTGTACTGCTGAGTTTTCTCCTTCATATTTAGTTACTAGGGACTAAGAATCTCAAAGATGGATGGAAAGTTGCAAGAGTGGTGGTAGTTGAAGCCATCAGATGTTTGATTTCTCCATGAGATTTTCTTGTGGAGAAGGAAACAGAGGCCCCTGCTCTGGAGGGCTTCACACGTACAGGGGTTGCTTGTCTATTGTCAGAAAAGGGCAGTGAAGGGGATGGTAGGTAAGGAGGAGACTCAGCTCCTAACAAACTCTTTAGCATCTGTGATCTCATTCATAAACTTGAGACTCCCCAAAGGCTCCAGATATACATTTGATAATTCTGGGCAACTGACACTTGCTCAGAATGGCTTTGAAAGTTCTTTCATACCCTGCCGAAGTTCTCTTCTAGCAAATTTGCATCAGTGTGTTTAACTCAGAGGCTAGAAGTTAATACATCTTGGATTGTTTGCGTGACAGAATGGGTGAGATTGTCACCATGTTTCATTTAATACTGATGATTCTGTGATTAAGGGGACCATCGCCAGATATAACCTAGAACTCCAGAGGTTTTGTGCTAGAAATGTGTCGATGGCATCACTACCTGTGGAGGTAGAGTGAACTCCCCTGTGGTTTTTTATTTACTGAGGCTTTGTATTCTTGCTGCTCTACTAAACCGATTATACGTCAGGCACAGTGCCTACTTAATGTGGGCTTATAAAGTACTTTTAGAATAATTTCAAGACATTGCTCATTTCCTCACAACATCCCTGTGAGATTACTTAGTATTATCCCTCTATTTGTCAACGGTAAAAGGTTTAGCTATAGAGAGGTTGAGTCATTTGTCTCTGGTTTCTCAACAGTTGAGGGATAGAGTTAGCAGAACTGCACTAACAGACTTTGTGCATCATATTATGCACCACAGTTGATTTAAAAAAATTTGCAAAATGGCCAGGTTAGAAAAGACCTCGGGGATGATATGGTACAGCTTCATAATAGAAGTTTAACTATTTTGGTAGCCATTCTGCTTGTGCTTGAAAATATCTTGTGGTGATAGGCCATTGCATTTCTCCCCAGTGCAAGATTGTTGTTTTGAAATAGAGTGGTGGGCCGGTGCTGTGGCTCACTAGGTTAATCCTCTGCCTACGGCGCTGGCACCCCAGGTTCTAGTCCCGGTCGGGGCGCCAGTTCTGTCTTCGTTCCTCCCCTTCCAGTCCAGCTCTCTGCTGTGGCCTGGGAAGGAAGTGGAGGATGGCCCAAGTGCTTGGGCCCTGCAGCTGCATGGGAGACCAGGAGGAAGTGCCTAGCTCCTGGCTTTGGATTGGCGTAGCCTGCCGGCCGTAGCGGCCATTTGGGGGGTGAACCAACAGAAGGAAGACCTTTCTTTCTCTCTCTCTCTCTCTCTGTCTAACTCTGCCTGTCAAAAAAAAAAAAGAAAAGAAATAGAGTGGCAACATTTTCTTCTTCTCCATCAAACACTACTCAATATTTATCCTTTGGTGACTCTGCCTAGTAAGGAGCTTTTTAAGACCACTTTCCTGCGCACTGAAGTGGCATGCAGCAGACAGTGAGCACATATTCCTTCCCCTTTCTTGACTGTAACTTCAGAGTAGCAGCAGTGATTGCTGCAGTCCGGTAGCTAACATGTAGCTGTTTGTCCATGCCCAAGAGCTACACACACTCAAGAAGGTGGAGGGTTAGTAGCCCAGATCAAGATTCATGTAACTTCACCAAAGGTCATTGCCTTGGATAAGCAGGTGGTTTTTCTGGTGAAGCAAGCATGTTTATGGAGGATGAGACTACCTTCAGGTAGTATGGGGTAGAGGCCTGGTAACCCTGGAAGCAGCCAGCTACATGCAAAGGGGTGAAGTCCATGGTTTGCTGGCTTGAGTTAGAAAAGTAAGGTTCAAACTCCCAAGGAGTCCAAAAAAGGGTAGGAAGAGGGGAGGGGACATAGCAGTCAGGTCACACAGCAGATGCAGTACGATTGTTACTTCATCAGTGTTGTGCCCACCTTTGGCTAGAAGGTGGGCCCCAATGCAAACTCTTAAGAACATTATAACCCTAGCTTTCTTTAATAAAGCCACTTAGCCAGCTGTCTTTAATAAAGCCACTTAGCCCAGGCCAAAAGAAAATGCTTTCATATTTTGTAGTTCATTCCCTCTAGGCACAAGGCAACTCCATTCTTGTATGCTTAACCCATGGATGCTGGGCCAAAGGATCTTTCAGTAAATAATTCAAAATGGTTTCAATGAAGTAGTTGAGAACTGAGAGTACTTGCTCAATGTTCTTACTGGGCTGTGCTATTCTGTCTGAGTGCTGGGTTGTGTCCTCCAGTTCTGAAGACAAAGGGGGATGGCAATGATACTACTGACTGAATCACTTAGTTGAATTTATTAATTCAGGCTTCCTCTTAGGTAGTTTTAATTAAAAATGTTGTGAATGAATGAACAATTTCTATTAAAAGTTAGCTTGACTCATTTAATAACTTCCCCAAGTGAGATTTATGGCATTTTCTCCCAAGTTCCAGTACTCATAGAACACTTTCCATTCTGATTAGACAAGCGATTACCCAGAAAACTTAGCACTGGCAGCATAATGTGCACGCCCACTTTGTCTTACTTCCTAGTTTACAAATGACAACAAGGTAATTTGGAAATCAAGGCAGGAGAGGATATTTGGTGCAGTGGCTAAGACTCCACTTGTGATGCTGCTATCCCTTATCAGAAAGCTTGGATTAAAATCTGAGCTCCACTCTTGATTACAGCTTCCTGCTAATGCCTGTCCTAGGAGGCAGAGGATATTGGTTCAAGTACTTGTGTCCCAGACACCCATATGTGAGATGCAGATTGAGTTCTAAGCTTTTAGCTTTGGCCTGGTCTACTCCCAGCTGTTTCAGGCACTGGCTGAGTGAACCAGTGCGATCCATCTCTGTCTGTCTCTATCTCTCTCTGTGTGTCTATCTTTCAAATAAAATAAATATAAAAAGAAGAAATTAAGGCAGTCTCTAGTTAAAATGATGGAGACATTAATGTTGGAAGGAAGAAAACCAGCTCTCAACAGAGAAGGCAGACAAATAATGACACCAAGTCCAAGGCAAAGCTCACTACTATATATGCCTTCAGTAGTCTGAGGGGAAGGCTACTTTTAATTATCAAAGCTATAAAAAATGACCCCTTGTATCATGAATGAATGTTTCAGATTCAATTCCAAGGGCTGTTGGCTACAAACTAAATGTGTTTGTTTTATAAAATAAGTATGATTTAGAGGACTTATTTTAATGCTTATCTTCCCATATTGTATTAACCTGTAATGAACGATTTTGTCACTTCATTCAAGTGGATTTCCAATCATGTGTTTCTAAATCCCTACCATATAATGAGAGACTTGTTTTGTGAGGTTGATTTTGTTTGGGGCTCCATGGAGATCTGACATATTTCCTGAGGTTTATCTGAAGCCAGTATTCACTCCTTAATATGGAAAATATTTGATGGGGCCAGCACTATGGCACAGTGGGTCAATGCCCTGGCCTGAAGTGCCGGCATCACATATGGGCACCAGTTTGATTCCTGGCTGCTCTACTTCTGATCCAACTCTCTGCTATGGTCTGGGAAAGCAGTAGAAGATGGCCTAAGTCCTTGGGCCCCTGTACCCGTGTGGGAGACCTGGAAGAAGCTCTTGGCTTCAGATCGGCATAGCTCCAGCCATTGCCACCTATTGGGGAGTGAACCATCGGATGGAAGACCTCTCTCTCTCTCATTCTCTCTCTCTGTGTGTGTGTGTGTGTGTGTGTGTAACTCTGACTTTCAAATAATAAATAAGTAAATCTTTTAAAAAAAGAAAATATTTGATTGAGGGAAGATTTATATATCCTTATTCTCCACTGAGACCTGAAATACAGGAGGCTGTATAGCTTATAAAGTGAAAGATTTAGATTAAGAAGAAAATGCTGTTGTGCCTGACACTAGAATGGGTGACTACATGATGTTATATAATTTATTGATTGACTTAAAGATGTAGTAGAAGTAATTGCTCAATTGAAAGTCAGAAGTTATACAGCTTAACTCTACTTTAAAAGTCACCCTTGTTGAGACTAGATACATCACTTCATTCTGTGCATATCGCTTTTCACCTCAACCAAATTGGGAGAAGGTAGAATAGATAATATTACTACAACTGACATTTTACTAATTTCACTTAATTACTTATTTGAAAAATTACTTAGGGTATATCTGTCATGTTCTGAAAACTGTTGTAGGCACTGGGGATTGGAAAGTGAAGATAAAATGGTAAAAGTACCCTCTATAGAGAGATGACACAGGCAACAAACATGTCTGTCAGGTAGTGATAGAGCTATGAAGAATCTGAAGCTGATAAAGAGTGTAGGGAGCATGGGGGGCTACTGTTTCTAAATAGAGAGACCAGTGTATTTCAAGTGACATTGGAGTATATATCTAAAGGAAGGGAGGTGATAACTATGCAGATACCTGGATGAGGAACATTTCTAGCAAAGGTCACTAGGACTAGATAATTCCTGTAAGACGTGAATATGACTGGATCAAGTTGAGCAAGGAAATAATGGTAGAAGAAGACAACAGAGATGCTAAGGGCCTTGTAAGCACTGAAAAGGCTTTTGGGGAGTTTTGAGCAGAGAGACATGGTCCTACTTTATGTTTATAAAGGATAACTCAGGTTGCTGAAGGAAGAATAAATAGATTATGTGGGACTGACAGTGAAAGCAGGGAGATTAGTTAGGAGGCTACTACAGTTGCCAGGTGAGAAATAACAGTGGCTTTGACTAGGGTAAAAATTGTGAGAAGAGGCAAGATTCTAGGGTTGTCTATTCAAGGCCTGAAGTGTCTTGTTATGCCTGTCTCATGGTTTACTCTATTCTTTGAACTCCTTCTAGAAATTAGGAGTCTAAAATTATAGTTCACATATTTTGAATGTGGAAAAGCTTGATTTATCCCTTTTGCGAATTCACAAACTTACTCTCTTCTCAAAACAGGAAAACAATAACATGAGTAACAGACATTTGATGTTGTTGATCACTTCAGTCTAGTGGTCTTCTCTTGAAGCTTGTGGAAGTTGTTCTACTCTGGGACCAAATGCCATTTTACTGACTACTGGAAGAAAATATGCTATAAGCCTCTACATTATCAAGAATCTTTCTGACATGTCATCTGTCAGGGCTACTTGATTATCCTATTTTGGCATGAGTATTGTTGTACTCTCTCAAGGTCCCAAATATACTCCTAATCTTGATGTTTATGTCTACAAAGCACCAAATTAAGTGTAAATTATCCTATTTGACCAATATAGACAATTTGGAAAGTTTACGTTTAAAATAGAATAGACTTGTCATGTCATATATTTTCTTGCCCTTGTATGTTTCTGCAAAACTGAGGAATGCAAGGAGAATGTGTTCCATACAGTTTTACCATTGCCATTTCTTTTATGAAGTTGCAAGTCTGTTCCCCATGAACTTGGGGCAAAGAATGGATTGAATTTGTTTTTGCCATTGCCTTGGTGTTAAAACTCTTTCTCTGCTAGAGACAAACACCTCTTACCTGTTTCTGTCTCCTTCCAACTTCCCTTGGGCTTGAGATATAGGACTATCTTATACTTCTGTGTCTTCAGCTAGGTAAATGCTAGTTGTACCAGTAGTATAATGTTCTTTCTTTTGAACATAGGCACTGAAACACTAAATTGGAAACTTTAAAATATAAGAACTATTATATATGTATATTCTTTTATACTAGAGGGACATTAAGGTATTTTAAGCATCATTCAAGACAGTCTTGTTATTATATTTAGAAAAATTAAAAGACCTAGAATAAATTAGCTTTGCTCTTTGCTCCAGACTTGCTGTAAAACTCTAGGTAAATTAATAATTCAGTGTGAAAAAATTTTAAAAATGAATAAATTGTTAATATTATTGACCTTAATATACAAAGAGTTCAGACATGTCAGTAAGAAAAAAGATGAAAACTGTAGTAGATAAATGGGTAAAAAGTTAGGAGGTCATCAAAGAATAAAACAAATGGCTTCTAATATTAAAAGGTGGGAAATCTCAATTATAATAAAATTCGGATGTAAAACATTAATGAAAGAGCATTTTTGTCTGTTAGATCAACAAATATTTGGTATTTTTTTCCAATCTGTGATTGCAATGCTGTGAGAAATGGGCACTCTCAAACATTCCTGATAGGAAAGCAATTTGGCAAAGTTTTATGTTGAAATTAAGAAATATACATACTGTGTGATTCTATGGTCCCTTTATTAGGA
The DNA here is from genome assembly GCA_949820135.1 of Sylvilagus floridanus. Taxonomy (NCBI): domain Eukaryota; kingdom Metazoa; phylum Chordata; class Mammalia; order Lagomorpha; family Leporidae; genus Sylvilagus; species Sylvilagus floridanus. Next base: position 50,112,071 of record OX463223.1, read on the forward strand.
ATTCACCCTACAGATAGAATCACACAGTGTTCAAAGACTATATACAAGGATGATTATCACAGCATTGTTTATAAAAGCAAAACAGCCAACAAACTATGAAACTATCTAAATGCTTATTAATAAAGGACTGGTTAAAGAAGCATGACACATTTGTATGATACAATAGTGTCACTAAAAAGAATGTGGGGAAGATGTACATTCTCACAGGGCAAGACACATGCAACATATTGTTAGAAAAAAGCAAGATGCAGAACATTTGTAAAAAAACTATATATTTGTGTAGTGTTTATATATATATATATATATATATAATGTCTAGAATAACACACATAAACTGTTCAGAGTCATGGTTTCTGAGAATAGGTTTTGAGACTGGGAAACAGGGAACCTTTTCCTTCACATGCTTTTATAGTGTCTTAATTCTTATTATTTAATAAAAAAAAAAAACTCACTCCTCAAAACTGAACCAAAACAAACCAAATAAAACCAAGGAATGTGGAGAGGTATGGTGGTGACCTTGAACCTGATACTTAAATAATTTCACACTTCATATGAAGAGTTAAGAAACTAGGGGGTGGAGAGAGATATCTGCTTGAATAAATATGACACATCTTCATTTTGCTTGGGTAGACAAAACTCAAACTGTCTGAAACTCTGGCTGTCTTAGCAGGGATTGAAGCCCTTTGCTGGGAAGGCACATTGAGATGCAAGTAGATACATTGGTATCTGCCTGGTGGTTTAAATGCAAGGTCTATGTGATGACAAGGGAATGGTCTTGAGGGTCTCTGTTAGTCATCTTGAGCTCCAAAGTTCTATCCACAGTTCTGAGATGGATAATGGAGTTCACTGAGGCTGCAAACAGCAAATCATGACAGGCTGCTTTTAAGGAGTAGAGAGGAGATTTTGACATTTCATTCTTCGGTTACAGGGGTGTTTGTTATGGGCTGTCACCCACCTTACCTAGGTGGAAGAGATAGGTAAAGGTGGTAGACTCCAAGGTGATCTGTCCTTAGGGCATCTTCCTCTGCTTTCTTTGATTCGACTCTTTTCTTTCAGTGCATTTTTCTTATCTAACTCATGGGCCTCCTTCACTAACAGACAATAACAATCCACTGGCAAGCTCCTGCTAATCATACACTGTACCCTCCACTCCACTGAGAATTTCTGAGGACTGACATACTTCTTAGAGAATAGCTACTGGATTGGGATTGCTTAATCCTGCCAGAGGCGACAAAGCTTTTGGAATTATCACTAGGTTTCTGGACCAACAGTTGAGGAGGATGGGTATGGTGGCTCTCCTTCTGACTCCTGAGACTTCCTGCAGGTAGAGGAGAACACCCTCCCTTATCCTATTGTGCCTGTTGGCCTTAATAGCCCTCCAAGCCTAGTGTTAGATTTATCAGCTACAATTCAACATGATTTGAAGGACCACTAATCAGCCCTCTTTTCCCAGTACTGTACTTATATTTTAAAATATAAAGAGCAACTATGGTCTTCTGAGTGACAGAATCACACATCTATGCCCCACGTATATATCACTCTTCTTTGATCTCCAACAGCATTCATACTGTCATTCATTATTTAGTTGTTTGTATTCTTTCAGTTAAGCTATTCAGAGGCATTTGAAAACCATTTGGGTGCAAGTGACTGAAGAAGAAGATGGAGAAGAAAACAACAACAAGGTTTCACATCTAGATAAATTGAAGGATGCCAGTGCCATTTCCTTAGTGTATACACTGGATGAGGAGGGTGAAATGAGGCTAGAGTATATATTAAGAACACAGACTCTGTTGCCAGATTGCCTTGGTCTGAATCCCAGTGTGCCCACTTAGTAGTTGTATGAACTCAGACTTTTTTTTTGATAGGCAGAGTTAGACAGTGAGAGAGAGAGAGAGAGACAGAGAGAAAGGCCTTCCTTCCATTGGTTTACTCCCCAAATGGCTGCTACGGCCTGTGCGCTGCACCGATCCGAAGCTAGGAGCCAGGTGCTTCCTCCTGGTCTCCCATGCGAATCAGGGCCCAAGCACTTGGGCCGTCCTCCACTGCCTTCCCAGGTCACAGCAGAGAGCTGGACTGGAAGAGGAGCAACTGAGACAGAATCCAGTGCCCCAACTGGGACTAGAACCCGGAGTGCTGGTGCCGCAGGTGGAGGATTAGCCTAGTGAGCTGTGGCTAAACACAGACTTGTTACTTAACTTCCTTGTGCCTTGATAATGATACCCTGCATCCCAGGATGGTTACATTGAATAAGGTAATACATGTTGTGAACTCAGAATGGGAACTGGAACCTAGTAAATGTTCAATTAGTGCTTGCTATTATTATTACTAGACATAGGAATTTTAAATATTTGAGGTACATCTAGGTGTGTATATCTAAGCTGAAAGTTGGAAAATAAAGGATCTCATGAAAAATGGTGAGCTGCAAAGGGAAAAGTGGACAAACTCTGGTTGAAGGAGGAGAAGGAGAGTGAGTCACTTAGGGAAGGAAATAGATGAAAGGGGATATCCTCATAAATATTTGCTGAAGGGCATCCCTACCTAGCCAGACCACTGGCTAATCAGTGGGTCTAGCCTCTTTCTTTCACTCCACTCCAGCCCCCTGTACCATAACTGCCCATCTGAGAACCTCTAATAACTGCTGCAATAGTGGTGACTATTCACCAGAGTGTCGATTCAGGAGCCAATTAATTAATTGCCATAGACTCATCTTCCTCTAGTCCAACTAAGAGAGAAAAGAAAGAGGGCAGGTGTTCACGTAACTCATCAACTACTTTTTGTGACTAGACTCAGGACCCGCCTAGCGGAGTATCCTAACTCTGATTGAGGTATCCAGGGCCTTCCTCCAAGAGGCTAATCTCATGAGGGTAACATGAGCCCAAAGAGTTGCTTTCATGACCAACCCTTCACTCAGCACCCATTATGGCCAAGCTTTCATCATTTCCATGCCCCATTTTGTTGATCATTTACTTCCTTCTGAGCAGTGTGCCATCCCTTTCCTTCTGCCTTTCTGGCTCAAACCCCATTTATTTTCTGAGATGTTATTCCCCTAGATGCCTCTCTGTCTACTGGTATCCAGAGTGGTCTCCCATATAAGTATTGTCTGTATCACACATATTTTGGATAATGTGACATACAATTCCTTGCACTGTGATATTACTGTCCCATGTTAGCATATGGAAAAGAATCAATATAGGGTAGTGTTTGGTGTGTTGGAATAGAATAACTTGGGGCAAGATGGAAAGATGGCTCTGAACTTTGCAATGATGTTTCACACTTTAACTTGAATAGTTTATCTTCTAATTGCTGTAAGCTGGAGAAAACAATAATAGAATAACCCAATGAGGGATCTGGAGTGAAAAGGAGACAGAAGAATTGTCCATTACACAACAGGTGAAATGAAATGGGAATGAAAATCACTTTCAGACAACCCTACCTTGGGACAGAGGAGAATGGAAGCTTCTCAATAAGACATGCACATGTGGGTTAGGAACACATACAACTATGAGCATAATGTTAAGGAAAGAAACTCTGAATTGGGAGGAGGGCCATGGCTTAAAATGAAACAAATCATGTGTTTTTATTTAGTAAATTGTTTCTCAGGTTAGTTCATGATTTCCTACTTATGAAGTATTGTCAGCCAACTCCCTTGGTCTACTTGAGATCAAATTTAAACTTTTTTTCTCTGAGAGGCAAATATCATTGTTTTAGTTAATTTTCTATTTCTATAGCAGAATACTTGAGACTGGGTAATTTATAAATAAAAGAGGTTTATTTTAGTTCACAGTTCTGGAAATCCAAGAGCATATCACCAGCATTTGCTCAGCTTCTGGTGAGGGCCATGTGTTGCTCCATGCATGGTAGAAAAGCAGAAAGGGAAGTGGTCACATGTGGAAGATGGGAGGAGCAGGAGAAGTCAGAGGAAGCCAAGTCTGGGTTATAACAATCCCCGGTTGTAACAAATCCAGAACAGGAACTTACTTCTGCAAGATAGAGTTCTGCATGAAGGCAGAACTTCCATGATCTAATTACCTCTTAAAGGCCCCACTTCTCAACAGTTTTGCATTGACAGTTTATATTTTACATTAAAAATCAAATTTCAATGTAGATTTTGGCAGGGACCCATAGCAGTCACTGTCTTAAGTCTTTTGTCCTTTGGAATACAGAAGGCCAAGTCTACTAAGAGAGGTAATCTGGTGGGACATCATGTGCATATCTGTTCTTTCCGAGACTATAAATTTCTTGAGAGCATGGATTATATCTCAGTTTTATTATGAATCATTTTAGTAGTAGTAAAAATACTTAGGAATTGAATAGAACTCAATGGAATTATCTGTTGAAACTATCATCAATGAGTTGTTATATAACATACTATAAAGATAATTCCTGTAGCTGCTTTGTTTATTTTCTTCTTTGTTGTAAGTGTTACTACTTCTGATGATTCCTCGGAGGCAGAGATCAGGGTAGTAGAAAGAGTCGTTTGGGAAATAAGAGATATTTGTGTCAGTTCAGGCTGAGTTGGGTGACTGAAAATATCACTTTAAACAATCTCTACACTCTACAATTCAATTCTATGAGCAATGTAGGCCATATCTATTGAAAGTCAGCACAGACATGAGAGGAGGTAACTCAGTTTATCAGTTTGGCCAGTATGATGCCAAGGAATAACTCTGTCCTCTTCTCTCAATTTGACCTTTCTGATTTCTTTTCTCTGCTTGATTGGCACAGCCTATTATTTTGGCCTAGAACTTTGACTTTGGAATGGAAATCAAAGCAAATGATAGAATTAAATCTATTAACAGGATTATTAAAGGGATAAAAGACTCATATTTGTCAATTCAAGTAACAGTGTTAATGGTACTATTAATACTAATATAATATGGGTATCATATTGAAGGTTATGTGCTACAAATTATGCCAAGTGTTTTAAAAAAAAGTCATTTAAATCTCATAACAACCCATGCTAGGTAATATTATTGACTCCATTACACAAATAAGAAAATGTTACTTAACCAGGGTTAACAATCTTCCTAAGATCATTCATCCTGAATTCTTTTTTTTAAGACTTATTTCTATTATACATTTTCTCTGGGGTAGAGTGTGATACTTCAATACATGTAAAAATACATGTACATTGTCTTTTAGTTCCATTTTCCACGAAGTTTTTGAAGTACTCTTGTATACAAGGGGGCTTCAAAAAGCTCGTTGGAAATAGATTTAAAAGATAATGTGCAGGGCCAACATCATTGCACAGCAGATTAGGCTGTTGCTTGTGACAAGTATTCCGCACCTGAGTGCCAGCTTGAGTCCCAGCTACTCTGCTTCTGATCCAGCTCCCTTCTAATGTGCCTGAGAGGCAGTGGAGGATGGCCCAAGTAATTGGGCCCTGCTATGTATATGGGAGACTAGGATGGATTTTTCCTGGTTCCAGGCTTCAGTCTGGCCCAAACTTGGCTGTTGCAGCCATTTGGGGAAGTAAACCAGCAGATGGAAGGTCCCTGTCTCCGACTCTGTCTCTTTGCCTTTCAAATAAATAAATCTTAAAACATGTGCATTTCCATGCACTTTTGAAGTACTTTCATTTAATGAGCAGTGATTAAATCAGAGTAGTTAGCATTTCTACTTAAGCATTAAATATATATATATATTTTATTTAAATATATATATATATACAGCCTGGATTATCAACTACTATGTGCTAGTAGAGGCTTAATACAGTTTTTGAATGGATAAATGGTACTAGCAAGCAGGTGATATTAGCATGGCCTCTACTAGTAGTTTCAGTAGTAGTATTAGCTATCATTTATTGATGACTTACAACATATCAGGGACTGTTAGAGATAATACACATTGGGGCTTGTGCTGTGGTACTGTGGGTTAAAGCCCTGGCCTGAAGCGCTGGCATCCCATATGGGCACCGGTTCTAATCCTGGCTGCTCCTCTTCTGATCCAGCTCTCTGCTATGGCCTGGGATAGCAGTGGAAGATGGCCCAAGGCCTTGGGCCCCTGCACCTGCATGGGAGACCCGGAAGAAGCTCCTGGCTTCAGATTGGCATGGCTCTGGCCATTGCAGCCATCTAGGGAGTAAACCCGCAGATGGAAGACCTCTCTCTCTGTCTCTACCTCTCACTGAAAATCTGTCTTTCAAATAAATGAAATAAATCTTTTTTAAAAGAGAAATAATACACATCAGGGCTGGCAAAGTGGCATAACTCTGACTTTCAAATAAATAAATAAATCTTTTTAAAAAAGAAGTAATACACATGCATTATTTTATTTAATTCTCACTATAGCTATATGTAGGAGACTCATTTATTGTTCCCAGTTACAGATGAAGAAGTTGAGGCTTGGAGAGAGTAAGGGATTTGTCCAAGAAAACACATCTCATAAGTGGCTGATTCCAAAGCCCCTGGTCTTTCTGCTCTGGCAAGCTGCCTATAAATAACAGGGTGACATCTGCAATTCTGTTCTTTACTTTTCTGCTCTCCTATTAAGTATTTGAGATTTATAGATTAGACCCTTTAAGTCCCCTCTCTGCTCCAGTCACCTTTGTTAGAGATCTCAGTGTCCCCTTCCACACTGGGCAATCTCACCTGACATCAAGACTCAGAGAAGAGGAAAAGCAAATGGAGTGTCCTGTTGCTGATTTTCTCTAATCTCAACACAAACACTTATCAGTGTTGTTGAGCTTTAATCTCTCCAGCTCATCTGTGAGACCAATTTTAATTTGGAGCCATCTGCCACAGACAAATGAGTAATTATGTCAGAGCCCAGAGGGGCGGTCCATGGGGACAAGGTTGGTTTAGCCTCTTTCTGCCTGCCTGCATTGACGCAAGTGACCAAGAAAGAAAATCACTTGGGTGGGCTGTTGATGCAGAGGCCAGTGGCTCCATGCCCTGTTGCTCAAATCCTTGGATGCCAGTGAGAAAGGAAGGATGACTCTGAGGGTACACAGCTTGCTTGGCAGCAGAAGGGAGGCCATTGCTATCAAGGCTAGGCAGGAGGAGGTAATCTGTGAAGTGGGCCAACTCATTCACCAGCTTCTCCCTCTCAGTATACTGTGGGGCCCTGTGATGGGTACTACTTGCCCACTGGGGGTCTCTGCACAGGATGACAGGCTAAGTCAAACTGATAGAGTAAATCTGAAAAGATTAGTCATTTCTGTCTTACATATTTTTAAAATGAGACTTGGACATGTTTTAATCTTATTTTGTCCTCACAACAGACTCCTAGATTAGGTAGGGGTAGGTATTGTTAACTTCACTTTTTGGATGATGAAATTGAGCTATTGAAAGATTCTGTGACTTGCCCAAGATCACCCTGTTAGCTACAAACTGGCTAAGACCACAGTTGCTGAGTACATTCCTCACTGGCTTCTAGGCCTGTGTTTTTCAAGCTATGCCTGTTCCACAGAGGCCAAGGTGTGTGTGTGTGTGTGTGTGTGTGTGTGTGTGTGTGAGAGAGAGAGAGAGAGAGAGAGGTCTTCTCTCTGCTGGTTCACTCCCTAGATGGCTGCAACGGCCGAAGCTGTGCTAATCCAAAGCCAGGAGCCAGGAGTTCTTCCAGGTCTCCCACGTGGGTGCAGGGGCCCAAGGACTTGGGCCATCTTCTACTACTTTCCCAGGTCATAGCAGAGAGCTGGATCGGAAGTGGAGGAGCCAGGATTGAACTGGCGCCCATATGGGATGCCTGCACTGCACTCTGTGGCTTTACCCACCACGCCACAGCACCAGCCCTGGAAATGTTTCAAAACTACTTATTTAGATCAGTATTTCTCCAAGAAAGGGAAGTGGATTGAACTATGTTTCCCCAAAAGATATGTTCGAGTCTTAACCTTTGCTGTCTATGAATGTGACCAAAAAATCGTGGCAGATGCAGTGACAATGAAATCACCCTGATTACATTGGTCCCTAAATCAAGTGACTGGTACACGTATAAGACAAAGGAGGAGAATATTTGGGTACAGAGACAAAGAAGGAAGGCACAAGAGAACTGTCTGTGCCAGTGGAGGTGGCAACTAGAGCAGTAAAGCTCTAAGTCAAGGAATGCTGAGTATCACAGCAACTACGAGAAGCTGGTGGAGGCATCAAATGACTTCTCTCTCCACAAGAAACCAGCCCTGCTGACACCTTCATTTTGGACGTCTGGCCTCCAAAAATGTGAGAGAAAGCATTTCTTTTGTTTGAAGCCACTGAGTTGATGGCAACATGGTAATATGCCAATCCTGCAATGGGGTATATGGATTACTCTTAGTGAGAGACAGGAGGAGCTAGACTTGTTAAAACACTGATCTCAGGCCTAATCTTCAAGATTCTGATTCTGTAGATAGGCAACAAGGCTCATTTGGACAAGATTATTATAGACTCAACAATTGCTTTGGAACTGGTTTTGAGTACACACAGATATGAATCTCTTTCTTGATTGTAGCTGGTTTTGTTCCCCTTACTGGCCTTGCTCCTCTAGGGGTTCCCAAAAGCAGCAGCTTTATGGGAGCAAGCATAATAGATAAGAACTTTGCTGGCATTAGGAGTGTGCATTGTGATAGAGTGGTTTAAGCTATCTCTCCGGATACGTGCATTCTGTATCAGAGGGCTGTGTAGAGTCAGTTCCCCTGCTTCGGGTCCAGCTCCCTGATAACATGCTTGGGAAGACAGAGGATGATAACCCAAGTATTTGGATCCTTGTCACCCATGTGAAATCCTCACAGAGAATTCCAGGCTCCTGGCTGTGGCCTAGTATAGTCATGGCTGTTGGGGGCATTTGGGGAGTAAACCAGCAGATGGAAACTTTCTGTCACTATTACAAAAAATTCATTTGAAAATCTTAAGAAATAGGCTTGTATTATATCATATGCTTCCCCAAAGTTTTGAATTCTGAGGCTAATTTAAGAGTGTTTATCCCACGGGAAAAAATGCCCAGGGTCACTAAAATCTAACCTTGAGGAAATATGCCATAGTGATTGGGGGCGGGAAGGGAGGCCCAAGAGGGTCAGATTTCTGGAGTACCAATAAAATTACAGAGTAACACACATACTGGTCAGGCACAAAGGATTCTATCCGGTAGAGTGTTACCGTTTTTACTTTAGCATTTGTTTCCTATTAAAAAAGTAAGTCTCTGAGCAAGCATTTGGTGCAGTAGCTAAGATGTTGGTTGGATGGCCCATTTCCCACATCACTGCCTGTGTTTGAGGCCCACCTATCCTGCTTTTTAAAAAAAGATTTATTTATTCATTGATTTATTTGAAAGGCAGAGTGCAAAGAAAAATGGAGACATGGAGAGAGAGATTTTCCATCCACTGGCTCACTCCCCAAATGGTCCCAACAGTGAGGACTGGCCAGGATGAGGCCAGGAACCTGGAATTCCATTCAGGTCTTCCACATAGGTGGCAGGGGCCCAGATACTTGGGCTGTCATTTGCTAATTTTCCAGGCATATCAGCAGAGAGCTGGATCAGAAACAGAGCAGACTGGGTTCCAGCTGGCACTCTGATACAGGATTCCAGTCTCGAAAGCAGCAGTTTAACCTGGTATGTCACAGTGCTAGCCCCTGCTCCTCTGCTTCTGATCCAGCTTTCTGTTAATGTGCACCCTGGGAGGCACCAGGTGATGGCTCAGTACTTGGGTCCCTGCTACCCATATGGAAGATCCAGTCTGGCTTCCAGCCTCCTGGTTTTTTGCCTGGCCTAGTCTTTGCTGTTGTTGGCATTTGTGGTGTGAATCAGGTGATGGAAGATCTCGGTCTATCTCTATATCTCTGTTGTTCAAATAAATAAATTTAAAATTTAAAAATGCAGGTCGCCAAATGAGTGACACGGTTTCTGATCTTTGCCTGAGAGCAGTTTTAATAGGCTAGAGGAGGGGGAAAGAAAAGCACAGGGCACTGGGGTAAAGATGGGACAGAGGGGGTATTGCTGCCAGCCTGGATCTAAAGTCCTTGCCAAGTAAAGCCAAGCATGGTAGTGGTTTATCCTCTCCAAATTGATGGAGGTCAGCTGTGGCCAATCGCCTTGTGAGATGAGGCAAGGCCTCAGTGGAGAAAGACCAATTGTTCCAATATGTGGTGGAAGGGTGGTCTGCCTGAAGGTGGTTTGCCCAGCTGAACCCAAGGTCCTTCAAGAGGCCTGCATTTGCTCACATACCTGATTGCTCCCACTTAAATAAACCTTGTTTCAATCTGCCAGAAAGACAGAGCTTCAGCATTGTGGCAGCCTGTTGTTATAGTTACTGACATGATTTATCACAGTGATTGTCAGAGCAGTGGAAGAAATAAAGTTTCACAGAGGCTTGCGGTGGGGGTAGGGGGGTTAGAAGAAATGGAGGGATAGGCTGCTGAAGACACTTGGGAATGGAGCCAATGGCTTTCTAGGCTTCTACATATGGTATGACATCAGAGTATGGACAAAAGAGGTCTTATGTTGGTAGTGTGTCTGAAAGGATCCTGGTAAATGACTTCCCACCCTAAATAGCCTCACTCAAGTTCCATATGTCCAACTTTCTACCATTAGGGTTCATTCCTGTGACTTAGGCACTACCATTCCCCAAGGGAGATCAAGTCTTAGCATGTGCTTTAGTGTAAGTTTGCCTGGCACTTTTCTTTTTTTTTTTTTTTTAAAGATTTTATTTGAAAGGCAGAGTCACACACACACACATACATACACATACACATACACATACACATACACACACACAGAGGGAGAGAGAGGGAGAGAGAGATCAATCTTCCATCTGCTAGCTCCCTCCCCAAATGGCCTCGACAGCCAAAGCTGGGCCAAGCCCACTCCAGGAGCCCAGAACTCCATCTGAGTCGGGTTCAGGGTCACAATCATTTGTGCCATCTTCTGCTGCCTTCCTAGGCATATTAGCAGGGAACTGGATCAGAAGTGAAGCAACCGAGACACAAACTGGAGCCCATATTGGATGCCAGTGTCACAAGTGTTGGCTTAACCACCTGTGCTATGTTGGCTTAACCACCCTCACCTGGTACACTTCATCCAGACTCATAGATCCTCAGGATTGGCTAGAGCACTGGAGAAATATGGTGAAAATAGGGCCATCAAATAAGGACTTGGCCTAATTTCAAAACTGAACTAGGGTTAGCATTCCGAGTCCTCTTTTTGGAAACTGCCCTGTGCTGTACTCTTTATCAAAACAATTATGAAGCTAAGTAGGGCTAAATATGAACATACAGAAGCTCTTGTTCAATCAAGCTGTGTGCTATATACTTAACTCCTTCACATTTCTGCAGGCATTTATATATCACCCATTATGTACTAGGCACTGCGTTAGTACTATTGGAAGTAGCATGGAAACAAGCATTAGTTTTATGTCTCACATTTAAATTTTTTAAAAGATTTATTTATTTGAAGGGCAGAAGTGTGTGTGTGGGGGTGAGATGTCCATCTACTGTTTTATTCCCCAAATGGCTGCAATGGCTGGGGCTGGTCCAGGTTGAAGCCAAGAGCCCAGAACTCCATCTGAGTCTCCCACATGAATGGCAGGGGCCCAAGTTCTTGGGCCATCCTCTCCTGCTTTCCCAAGTACAGGGATGCTAGTGTCACAAGAAGTGGCTTAACTCATTGAGCCACGATGTTGGCCCCCATGTCTCACATTTAAGAAACAATGTAGTATTGGTTGCAATTAAGACATTGCTTGGGATGCCTGCATCCCATACTGGAGTGCTTGGGTTCAAGTTCTGATTCCTGCTGATGTGCATCCTGGGAGGCAGCAAGTGGTGGCTCAAGTACTTGGGTGCCTTCCACCCATGTGAGAGACCTGGATTGAGATTCAGGCTCCTGACTTCAACCTGGCCTGGTCCCAGCTTTTGCAAGCATCTAGGGAGTGAACCTATGGATGAAACATCTCTTTGTTTCTATCTCTCTGACTTTTTATTTTTTAAAGATTTGTTTGTTTGAAAGTCAGAGTCACAGAAAGAGGGAGAGAGAGAGAGAGAGAGAGAGAGAGAGAGATATCGATCTTCTATCTACTGGTTCACTCCCCAGATGGCTACAACAGCCAGGAATGGGCCAGACCGAAGCCAGGAGCCAGGGGCTTCCTTTAGGTCTCTTACATGGGTAGCAGGGACACAAGAACTTGGGCCATTTGCTGCTGCTTTTCTGAGGTCACTAGCAGTGAGCTGGATCAGAAATGGAGCAGTCAGGACATGAACTGATGCCCATATGGGATTGCAGGCAGTGGCTTTACCTGTTATGCCATAATGCTGACCCACTATCTGCCTTTTAAATAAAATAAATGAAATAAAAAATTTAACACAGAAACAATCTAGTTATAGAAATAAGACATTTACAAATGTAAGGCTAACCAACAGTACAACATGGTGTGTGGCTGGAGTCAAGTAAAGAGAAGAGCCAATGGACTGTAGGATCTTGAGGGAAGGGCAATGGACTCATGGGGGCCAGGGCAGTTGGTAAATCTTACTGCAGGTTAGCACATTAAATAACCCAAGCACTTAGCGGGGCTCTGGGAAAATTAGGGCACAGAACAAATATGTTTTGATGAGGATGTTGAGATGGACTGCATGAGGAACACAAAGCTCTCTGCTTTGTTGCTCATACAGATCTTTCAGGTCTATCCTTTCAGTTGAGTTCATCCATTGATCTACCTTGTTTCAGAACTCTTGTGCTGGGAATGCTAAGACTTACTCAGACTGCCAAGTAAGCAGTGCTCCCTAGTGGCTAGTGGAGTTGGTATAGGAGCTAGACTGCCTGGACTTGAAACTTGGCTCTGATATTTGCTGTGATCTACACCACTGACCTAACCATCCCATGACTCAATTTTTATCATTGGTGAAATGGGGTAATGATAGTTAGCATCTATCTAACACAGTTGCAGGGATGATTAAATTAAGTAAGTTATATTAATTGCTCAGCACAGTGTTTGGTTGCATATTACTTTCTCATTAAACAAATATTGAGTGCCTGTGATGTTCTCAGAACTTTCCTGGTCATGTGATATTGCAGTGAACAAAAGATTCAAGGTATCTTCTCTCAGCACTATGTTAAATGATGATGAGGATGAGTAGAGATTCAGGCCCTTCACTCAAACAACATGGAATCTATCTTCCTTTCTTTTCAGTGAATTCCAATTCTTAGTCTGTGAGTTATAACAACTTTAATTTTATTCCTCTTATGTACAGTTTGGGACATACTCAATCGGACTTGCCCAAAATGGTAGAGTTAGAAATGTGCCAGGGGATTCCAATTCAATCCCATCAAGGTGGCATGAACCAATGCCATCTCACTAGTCCAAGTGATCAGTTTCAGTTTACAGTTGATCATAATGAAGGGATTAAGAGTCAAAGGGATCACATAAACAAGACTAGTGTTTGCTAATGCTAACTGAAAGAATTAAAAAGGAGAGAACGATCCAACATGGGAAGTGGGATACACAGCAGACTCATAGAATGGCAGATGTCCTAAACAGCACTCTGACCTCAGAATCAGCCCTTAAGGCATTTGGATCTGGCTGAAGAGCCCATGAGACTATTTTAAGCATGGAAAGCAAAGACACTCTGGCAAAAAACAAAAACAAAAAACAAACCAAAGCCAAACCAAACAAAACCTAAATGAAAGATCTCTGCAAGTGAGATTCCAGTGGAAAGAATGGGCCATCAAAGAAGGAGGTACCTTTCTCTGAAGGCAGGAGAGAACTTCCACTTTGACTATGATCTTGTCTAAATAAGATCAGAGTTGGTGAACTCAAAAGGCTTCCATAGCCTTGGTAGCCCATGACAAGAGCTTAGGGTGATTACTGATGCCATAAATAAGAGTGACAATTGTTAAATCAACAACAGGAGTCACTGTGCACTTACTCCCCATGTAAAATCTCTGTCCTTAATGTGTTGTCCAAGGTGAAGTAATGCTATAACTATTACTGAAACAGTATTTTTACACTTTGTGTTTCTGTGTGGGTGCAAACTGATGAAATCTTTACTTAGTATATACTGAATTGAACTTCTGTAGATAAAGATAATTGAAAATGAATCTTGATGTGAATGGAATGGGAGAGGGAGTGGGAGATGGGAGGGTTGCGGGTGGGAGGGAAGTTATGGGGGGGAAGCCACTGTAATCCAAAAGCTGTACTTTGGAAATTTATATTTGTTAAATAAAAGTTAAAAAATTTCATTCCTCTTTGTATAATTATGCAAGTGTTACAGCTATGCATTTCTGATGACTCAGCTTTTTAAGATTTCAATTTGAGTGTTTATAATATCAAGACTTTCTAAGTACATTGTAATTTTGATTTTATATGTACTATTTCTACTTTTTGGAATGCACTGAGGTATTCCATTTTTGATGTTTCAGTGTTTCTTTGTCCCTATTGTGTGCATAATGCTTTTCTCCTAAAGAAAGAGACAATGAAGAGACCTGTTTGACTTTTGGGGTGTTTAGGGGAAGAATGAACTGGAAAACATGATTACATGAAGGTTGTTGAGTGCCAGGCTTCCTGGGTTGGTTCCTCTTCTAGTGAGACATTGTAGTTATTGAGGGATGGATAACAATAACAGGATCATCATATTATTTTTGGAAGAATAAACCAACACCATTGTTTAGGATGACTTGAGAGAAGGCAAGAGGCAAGAGGCAAGGAAAACAGTTAGAAGGTTTTTAATATTAGTCTAGGACAGTGGCTTTTAAAGCTGAAAGTGCAACAGAATCCTCTGGAGGGCTTGTTAGGGCTCAATGTTTCTGATTCAGTTAGTTTGTTGTGGGGCCTGAGAATGTAAATTTATAATAATTTTCCCAGGCAATGCTGATATGCTGGTCAAGGAACCACATTTTGAGAACCACTAATTTAGGAGAGAGTAGATGAGAACCAGAGCCTCTGAGAGTGTTGAGAGCTAGGCTAGAAAGTAAGTATGTAAAAGATATTGAGTAGGAAGAAACCACAGAGCTTGGGGATTGGCCATGGAGGCCAAGGGGAAGGAAGAATCAAAGATAACTAGAGAATATCGAATCTGGGTGCCTTGGAGAATATGAGAATCATAGACACAAAAAAAACAAAATTTCTGGGAGTGGAATGCAGTCGCATGCTAGGTCCCGGGAAAATATATGAGGCCCTAGATCTATCTGCATCTACACTGTGGAACTCAAGTTTAAAAGCTTCCTATTTTGTGTTCAGGAGCACTTGGTGAGAAGGAAAAAGCCCAGGTCTGCATTTGGTCTCTCCTTTTCTACAATGTTGGCATTTGAGTAGAGGAAGAAAATTAAAAGAGAAACAGGGGAGAGTTGGGTAGAAGGAGGCTGAATATTCTGGAAGTGAAGAGTATACCTTTGAGTTGTTAAGTATTGGATGTATATCGGCAAACACTAAGAAGGAAAAAGCACATGATGAATTCAGCGCAGGCCACACAGGACAGATTTAGGATACCACCTGAGATCACAGATGCAATTTCTGAGATAGGGCCTTGCACTTCCAGACTACCTAGCCTTCTCTAGATTCAAGGCTTCTGATGCTGGTGCTGTGTTGCCCCTAGTTATTTCCCAGCCTGTAGGGATTTTCCTTACCTGCTTCTCTCCACTTGGTTTCCTGTAGCTGAGCAGAAGCTCCACAGCACCCACTACTTCCTTGCGGATGGCATAGAGCAACGCATCACCCACGTACACACTGTGGTTCAGCAGCAGTTCCATGATCTCCAAGTTCTCATTCTCAATGGCAATCAGCAGAGCACTTCGGCCTAAAGGGTCCATGCAGTTGATATTGACATTGTAGTAGATCTCGGCCTCCTGTAGGGCCTGCTTCACAGTGGCATAGTCCCCCTTCTCCACGGCATTGAGGAAGGCCTTCTCCTCTGCAGAGAGCTCTGTCTCAGCCCTCACAATCTGCAGGGGGATGCGATCTCGGTATGGTGAGTAGTTGACTTTTTTGTAGTAGAGTTGGGCCATGGTTCATAGCAGTTTCAAAAGCTGAGTGAGGAAAGAGAGGAAGACAAAAAATATTCTTAGATGCCTAAAGGTTTCATGTGACCAGTTATAGAAGTTAGTTGCAGCAGCAAAGTGATATAGCAGAAGAAGCCCAGGTTTTTGAGACATAAAGACTTTAGGTTCAGACCTTGGTTACCATTTAGCAGCTCTGTGACCTTGGATGAGTTACTTAAGCCCTCTGTGCTTCATTTGTTACGACTCACATTATCAATATTAATATAACCAGCAGTTATCATTTAGTGACTGTTTACTATGTACCACG
This sequence comes from Sylvilagus floridanus, assembly GCA_949820135.1. Classification (NCBI taxonomy): domain Eukaryota; kingdom Metazoa; phylum Chordata; class Mammalia; order Lagomorpha; family Leporidae; genus Sylvilagus; species Sylvilagus floridanus. The sequence continues at coordinate 50,128,269 of OX463223.1, forward strand.
TGTATGCTAGAGAATAATTCCTACCTTGTAAAGTTATTGTGAGAGTGAAATAAGTGCTACATTATCAAAACAACTAGCAGAAGATGAATCTCCTAGGACGTGGCACAAACTAGTTTCTTCCTTCTTTCCCTTCTGTTGTCTGAAAACAGTCACGGATAATACTTGTGATTGGCAATGTGTAATTGAAGCTCATCTTTAGCCAGTTTCCTTTGAATCCAAGTCTGTGGATCTGTACTAATTATACAGATTTCATTTGCAACTGTCTAGAAAACTGGATTGAAATCCTCTTTTCTTGCTAACTGTAGCCCTGCTTCTTGCTGTGATTCATGGTGGTGGTGGTGGTGGGGGAGTGGAGGGCAAGGTGAGAGTTGGAGGGTATTGACTCTAATTGGCCAAAGTCATCAGCAAAAGATAAGCATTAAGTGTTTATACCCTCTGCCTATCCCTATTTTTTTTCTCCACCATTCCATACCAGTAAGTTAACAGATCTGAGAATCTATTTAAATCTGAGAAGTGAATGGTCTTTTTTATTTGTACCACATCTAAAGCCAATTACATCTGATAGAATTGATTTTGGTATAAAAACCCATTTATTGAGCTCCTACAATTTGTTTAAACTTTATCTTGGAGACCAGGATAAAAAGCAGTCTTTGCCTTCACTTATGTAGAATGAATCACCATATAGAGCTCTCTTGCCTGGTAAGTTTACAGATCAAATTCATGCAAATTCCTCATTGACTCCTTGTACTTGCCTGGTGAGATAGGAGTCATGAGCTTCCCCAAGGGGAGAAAATGAATCTCAGATCTGACTCCTCTTTCCCTCCCATCTCTGCTGTCTTCAGGACCTGTGAAGGCTAAAGTTAGGAGTTAGGATGAACCTTTTTCGGGGCTCATTACTAAAGTGTTTTGCCAGCAAAAGGAAATGGAAATGTAATGAAGAGCCCCTTGTCTGATCTTGTGGATGTAAGAAAAGATGAAGACATGAAGCTTCTACAAACATTTACCTTACTCTTTCAGGTAATTATACCCCTGCTTTGGCAGAAACAGAAGCATATATTATTATATCAAGTGGCATTTGCAATTCATGTCCTTGTGATTTTCTGGGAAGCTAAGTGTTTGAAGATGAGTGTTGTCTCTTACCCTGAACAGATCCAAGTGACAAATTTCTCTCTGCATCCAAATCTCAGGAGAGCAGGGTGCTATTTGGCTATTTCAGAGAAGCACTGATATTTTCTTTCATTACTTGCAAGTAACTCAGCAGTGACTAAAGGAAAGCAGCACTTAGAGGAAGCATTTGTCACTCAACAACAAATGACTTTAATAATACTAATTGTAGAACTACCTCTCTGCCTCTATGATATAAACAGAAAGGGGGAAGGAAGAGACCATGTGACCTCCTGAAGTGAGTCAACAACCCAATACAGCTTCCATTTAGTTAAGCAATATGAGTACACTGAAAGCCTCCAGTGAGCCTAGCACTCTGCTTGTAACTGGGGGTGGGGGTATTGGGGGAAGTGGGATATTGAAAGAATAAATCTTTGCTTTCATCACATTTCACAGGGATTGCAACAACAGTCTTGGAATTAATCATTCTGACCCCGTTCTGTGGTTCTCAGACCATCTTCCACCCCACCCCCAAGTTATCTCATTAAACACAGATTTGATCCCATTTCCTTCCTCTGTGATTTATTTCCTGGTGCTCTTGTGATGAAATTAATACCCCTTTCTGAGGCCAAAAGATCTTGGCTTATATTTTCCTCTTCAATCTCATTTGAAGCCACTCTCTCACCCTCAGTCCTCACCCTTTAGCTTTTGATTCTTTCAACATGCCAAGATTTTTCCTACCCTTGGATCTTCAGTTGTGGCCTCAAACACTCTTCTGCAGTGCTTTGCATCTTTCAGGCCTCACCAAAATTTGACCTCCTCAGGAGTTGCCCCCATTAACCACCTTCTCTAGGGAAGTTTCTTCATATTCCTCCTTCCATTGTACTCTGCCCTCTTCCTCCCTGTTTATTGCAATTTGTAGTTATCTAGTTCTTTATCTTACTTGGTAATTTTCTCTCATGTCTAACTAAGCCTTAAAACTCAAGTGCAGGGATTGCATCTGACTTGTTTTTCTAGCACTTGCTTCTAGTCCAGTGCCTGGCACATCCTGGTGATACCAGTCTGATGAATGAATGAGTCCACTTGGTATGATATTCCTGCCTTTCTTTCCATGTCACTCTAAGTTCTAGCTGTATTGTGCCACATTTTCTGGGTTGCCCTTTTATGAGCATGCCTTTGCACATGGCTTCATCCCATTCTCTACTTAGCAAACTCTTCCTCATGCTTTAGCACCTTGTTCAGAGGTCCCCTTCTCTATGAATCTTTTCCCAACTGTCCCAGGAAGTTAGCCGAACTCCTTCCAAGTTCTCCACGGGTACTTTATTTACATTTCTATAAGTGTAGCCAACTGTATGTGTGTTTCCTACAATTAGGGTCAGAGTACTTTGATTTCTTCATTTGCAACAGTCACCCAGGGTATAGAATGATGAGTGCTCAGTGAAATGGTGTCTAATAAGAAAAACCAGTTTAGTTGAAGAGGGTTGGCAGTCATGGAATAAGATACTTAATTGGTGGCACTTATTTGGTGTTTTGTAATTTCAGGAAGGGCTCTGAGAGGTCAGGAAATCTTAGGGAAGTTTTATGGAAGTGGTGCTCCTAAGCTAATTCTTGGAGGATGAATTAAATCTGAAAACGTGAAGGCAGCACAGGCACCACAGAGTTCAGGAGCAAAGGTGCACAGCCTCACTGGGAGATGGGATGGAGGCAGCAGTGGGAACAGGGTGGTGGTAGTGATTAATTGTTAGGGTATAATGAGATATAGGGTTCTTGTTCTTATTGTTCTTGTTCTTGTTCTTCTTTTTATTATTGCTGTTGCCAATTTGCCATATAAGAGGTTATCACAGAAGAAAAAGCTGGATGTTGGTTCAGATGTTGTCACTGGTGGTAGGCTAAGTATTATTGCTACAGGAAAATCATTGTTATGAATACTCTAGTCAGGCAAAGCTGTTGGTAAACAGAGGAAAAATGTGTCCCAGAGAAAGCTGAAAATAAAGGGAACCAACTCAGTTAGTGCCTTATTCTGTGTAGGCACTATGCCAGGAGCTAGGGCAATAGAGATATAAAAATAATTATTAAGAGTTTTAAGTAATGTCCCAGGAACTGTGCCAGGTACTGGGATGGCACTATTAGTACTATTACCTCTACTAGTAATAATGAAGGCAACAAACATTACCATTCATTGAATGTTCACTATGTGCCAGAGGCATGGGTTAATGTAGTGACAAGAGATGACAGTAAAACCAGGGTAATCTGAAATGTGAGGTAGTTATAATTGGATGATATATAGTCAATTCAAAGGCCGGTTTTAGTTTACATATCTTGCTCTTGGAATTAATCTGGTGTATTTCATTTCCATTGGGATGTGTTATGAAAGGCTTCAGAGTATTCTTCTATAGAAAAAAAAAAACCTTCAGAGGCTTGCCTAAGATTTTACTATTTCAGTCATTCTTCCTTTAAAACACCTACAAATTAACCTTGGAAGGAGTAATAAATCAAGTGGCTAACAGTCAGTGATATCTCATTGTGGATTCCTTCATTTGGATAGTGGCTATGACCTTGGGAGTAGAGCGATGCCAGGCTGGGACAGAGGTGATGTGCTGGAGGGGAAAGGAGAGCCTTGGTATGCAGCCTTAGAAGCCTCTTTTAAGTAGCCATGCCCACCTTCAAAACTCTCCATTGAGAATGGTGCATAAGTGGATCCCCTCAATCATCTGCTAATGTGTAGCAGGCTCACATAGATGTCTAATGATTTGTCTAGTTCCCTGTCTGCTTCCAATCCCCATAGCTAGAGCAATGTGACTCTCACGTAGCACTTTGACCTCAGTGTCACTCCAGGTTCTGAGACCAGTTCCAGCTGTACATGCTTACTGTTCATTCCTACTCTGCCTTATTCTGGGGATAAACAACTAATGATGGATTTCCTGGCATCTCTTGAGGATGTATTGTTGGGAAGTTTCCTTTTCATCACCATTTACCTTTGTACTTGGCGGAGGGCATTTATCTGCTATTAACCTAAGCTAAACATTGAAGTATGAGGGGGCTGTAAATACTCATGAATTGGTGGGTATTTGGTACAGCGGTTAAAATGCCTGTATCCCATATTGGAGTGACTGGGCTTGAGCCCTGGCTCTACTTTGAATTCAGCTTCCTGCTAATACACACCCTGGAGGCTGTAACTGGGTCCCTGCCATCCACATAGGTGACTCAGATTGAGTTCTTGGGCTCCTAGCTTTGGCCTGGATTAGCCCCTGCTGTGGGCATTTGGGGAATAAACCAGTATATGGGTGATTTCTCTTTGTATCCCAGTCTCTCTGCCTTTCAACTACATTTTTACAAATAGAAATAAAACATGCGTGGACAACATGAAATTAAAACATACTGCACATTTTCCATGAATGTTTTGAAGAACCCTGGTAGACTTACTGCAGGAAAAAAAAAAGTGTTTCATGCTGCTCTGTCAGTGAGCCCCACTCCCAGTATAGTCCCCCGAGCATGAAAGATTAACAGTCTAACAGGCTGCCTCAGAGGGCTTATCATGTTCTTTCTTTTCTTTGCTGCTGGCCAGAGGAGTTTGTCTAATGGGATCTGTGACATTTGTGGGCTTAAATGATGCGATTTAAAGAGCTAAATCAATGGACTGGGCAGAAGGCCAGGGCACAAAGTGGCCTTGCCAAATCCCAGCTCAGATCATTGCCCAGCACATGACTTTATCTATAAGGAGGAAAGGCTGGCTTTCTATACCTAACTGGAAAAAATTTGCCTTAGAAGGGACTTCGTTTCTGTGTGTAGCTTTCATGGCTTCATGCGCTGTGTACCATGAAGTTTGGAGTTGAAACTAACATATCATCATTACCAAGCTTGTCTGTCCATCCAATCATCCGTTTCTTCAAGATCTTTCTAAGGCAAGTAGATTTAATCTGATAAGTATAATCTAAAAGGTGAATAGCCCAAAATTAGCACATTCAGTAAATAATTCTTACTATATACCAGGTACTGTGATAGAAGCTGTTGGTAATGGCTGAGTGGCTTAAACCCATACCTCCTCTAGGAAAAAAAAATTACTTTGGAATGGGGCATTCACTGCCCAATTCCTAGAGTGATTACAGTGGAAACTTGATGTGCAAAGGCACAGGGGGTGGCAATCTTTCTGTTTTTCAAACATATAAAGCATGTCATCCTTTTGGGCATATGTACATTTGGTTTATTGCCTAAAATCCTCTCCCATAGATCTTCAGTTTCTTATCATGTAGGTTTCAGATCAAATGTCATCTCTTCAGTGAAGCTTTCCAAGACAACTCTTGCAAACCCTACACAAGTCAATCTGTCTCATTATCCTGGCTTGACATTCTTTAGGATAAGTCCACCAAGAGCTTATTATTTGAATTGACCATATTTTTATTTGTTTACTACTTTGACATTTGGCTCTCCCAACCCAAATGTAAACTCCACAATAGCAAGAACTACATCAGTCAAGTTTACTACTGTGTTCCCAGAATCTGGTATATAGTAGGCTCCCAATCAATGTATATTGAATTATTTACACACAATCATGCTAGGTTCAGAGATGATGAAATGCTCTGTTGGCATAGCCTGGCTTTTGTTTCTATGTTGAACTTCACCTCTACCAGGCAATGTACTCAGGCAAGAAGCCCCTCTTTCACCTTACGCAAATAGTCTTAATTTGTATAAGGATAAGTCAGTTGGGTGACTGCATTTCTTTGGCTAAGGCTTGACCTAGATTTGGGTATTTGATTCAATTATGGCCGGATTTCTAAGAGACCTTTCTTTGTTATTAAAAAGAGATGGAAAAGAAGAAACATTTAACTTTTTGCCTCTGGATGTTGTCATTGGCATGCAGTACTAAGACTTAGGTAGCCATCTTGGAACTCCAAGGAAAACCAACCTAAGAGATGCAGCCTCCAAGTTGAGAATGGCATAAACTGGGTCCTTCATAACATCTTTAAACCACTGAACTAATCAATCAGAGAGGTACTCAATCTCTAGGCTTCTTGTAGTATGAGATCACCCTGTTTTGTTAACCCACATTTAGTCATGTTTTTCTGTTACAAGAAGCAGAAGGCCTAAACGAGAGCAATTTCTAAAATATAAATTACTAAAATTAAACCATAGAGATTGAAAAGTTGAACAGATTAATCATCATAATGTAAAAGAAAACAATTTGATATATCTACCAATTAAAAGTCACTTATCTCAGGTGGTTTCTTAGCTGTATATAGAACTTTACAAATGCAGTCAGTTCTCTTGATACTGAAATATTTCAGATCATACAAAAAGAATGAACACTCAATGAATTCTACAGGGCTAGTATAATCTTAATGCCAAAATCTGATAAAGATATCCCCAAATGAAAACTATAGACAAATTTCAATAATGACAATAGCTTCAAAAATTCTAACTGAAGTGTTAGCAAATTGAAACCAGTAATTGAAGAATAATACACTATGGCCATATAGAATTTATCCTATGAATGCAGTTTTTTTTTTTTTTGCTTTTCTTTTCTTTTTTTTTTTTTTTGACAGGCAGAGTGGACAGTGAGAGAGAAAGACAGAGAGAAAGGACTTCCTTTTGCCGTTGGTTCACCCTCCAATGGCTGCCATGGCCAGTGAGCTGCACCGCACTGATCTGAAGGCAGGAGCCAGGTGCTTATCCTGGTCTCCCATGCAGGTGCAGGGCCCAGGCCAGCTCTCTACTTTTCTTTTTTTAAAATTTTATTTAATAAATATAAATTTACAAAGTACAACTTTTGGATTATAGCAGCTTTCCACCCCCCATAACCACCCTCCCACCCCAAACCATCCCATCTCCCACTCCCTCTCTCATCCCATTCTTCATCAAGATTAATTTTCAATTATCTTTATATACAGAAGATCAATTTAGTATATACTAAGTAAAGATTTCAACAGTTTGCACCTACACAGAAACACAGAGTATAAAGTACTGTTTAAGTACTAGTTACAGCATTAATTCACATTGTACAACACATTAAATACAGAGATCCTACATGGGGAGTAAGTGCACAGTGACTCCTGTTGTTGATCTAACAACTGACACTCTTATTTATGATGTCAGTAATCACCCGAGGCTCTTGTCTTGAGTTGCCAATGCTATGAAAGCCTTTTGAGTTCGCCAACTCTGACTTTATTTAGACAAGGCCATAGTCAAAGTGGAAGTTCTCTCCTCCCTTCAGAGAAAGGTACCTCCTTCTTTCATGGTCTGTTCTTTCCACTGGAATCTCACTCACAGAGATCTTTCATTTAGGTCTTTTTTTTTTTTCCAGAGTGTCTCGGCTTTCCATGCCTGAAATACTCTCATGGGCTCTTCAACCAGATCCGAATGCCTTAAGGGCAGATTCTGAGGCCAGAATGCTATTTAGGACATCTGCCATTCTATTAGTCTGCTGTGTATCCTGCTTTTCTCTGAAGGGAGGAGAGAACTTCCACTTTGACTATGACCTTGTCTAAATAAGATCGAAGTTGGCGAACTCAAAAGGCTTCCATAGCCTTGGCAACTCATGACAAGAGCCTAAGATGATTACTGACACCATAAATAACAGGAGTCACTGTGCACTTACTCCCCATGTAGGATCTCTGTCCTTAATGTGTTGTACAATGTGAATTAATGCTATAACTAGTACTCAAATAGTACTTACTTTACAGTTTGTGTTTCTGTGTGGGTGCAAACTGTTGAAATCTTTACTTAATATATACTAAATTGAACTTCTGTAGATAAAGATAATTGAAAATGAATCTTGATGTGAATGGAATGGGAGAGGGAGCAGGAGATGGGAGGGTTGCGGGTGGGAGGGAAGTTATGGGGGGGAAGCCACTGTAATCCAAAAGCTGTACTTTGTAAATTTAAATTTACAAAATAAAAGTTAAAAAAAATAAATTCAGAAATAAAAAAAGAAATACATGAATCTATACATACAAGTAGCTCAAAGAATTCCAAGGAGCAATTCAAAGAGTTCCATACTAAGACATACTATAATCAAAGTTTCAAGAGCTAAAGATGAAAGAAAGATTTTGAAATCCATTAATGAAGTCAATTGTCACATTAAAGGGCTCCTCAATAAGATTAACATCTGATTTCTCTTCCCAAACCATGGAGATCAGAATGCTGTGGATGATAGCAAAACAAAACAAAATTAAAAATCTTCTGAATCAGGAATTTACGTCTTCCAAATCTACCCTTAAAATAGAGACAAAATTAAGACATGCTGAGATAAACAAAATACGATGGAACTTGTTGCCAATAAACTTGCCCTGTAAGAAATGATAAAGGCAAACTTTCAGGCTTAATGGCAATCCAAAGCCATATGAAGAAGTAGAGAACACTTGTAAATAGAATTACAAAGTTAAATTCAAAAGCCAGTATTCTAATACCTTTGGTTTCTAAGTTTTACTTTTTCTATCTGACTTAACGGACAAATGCATAAAACATAAATTATTAATTTATGTTAGTGAGTACATGACATAAACATCTAAGTTCTGACAATAACAACATAGAAAGGAAGTAATGGAGTTGAAAAAGAAAAGTTTATTATGTAATTGAAGCTAAATTGTTATTAATTAAAATTAATGAAATAAATTTAAGATGTTAATTATACCTGCCATGATAACCACCAAGGAAGTAACTAGGGGCTGGCATGGCTCAGCATTAGGCTGCTGCTTGTAACACTAGCATCCCATATCTGAGCACCAGTTTGGGTCTCAACTGCTCCACTTCCTACCCAGCTCCCTGCTAATGTACCTAGGAAGACAGCAGAAGATGGCCCAAGTACTTGGGCCCTTGCACCTACGTGGGAGACCTGGATGGTATTCCAGGCTCCTGGCTTTGGCCTTGGCTAGCCCTGGTTTTATACCCATCTGGGCAGTTAACCAGTGGATGAAAGCGCTCTCTTTTCTACTCTCCTTTCTCCATCACTCTCCATTTTAGAAGAGAAATAAAATAACTAAAAACAATACAGAAATGAAACATTACAAAAGTCAAACACAAAAGAAGACAGTAATGAAGGACTTAAATGACAAAAAAATACATAAGACTTGTAGAAAACAAATAGCAAATGGTAGAAGTAAATCCCATAATTATAAGGTGAAGGATTCAAGGAAAGGCATTGAAAGATAATGTCATATTTGAATATGTTGATGTTTGAAGTTTTTTGTTGGTACATGAGGAGGCAAGATCAAGTCAATATCTGGAGGTTGCTCTTGAGAGCTAGAGACCTGAACTTGAGAGTTATCAGCATATTGATCAGAGGTTCTCAACCTTGGGTGTCCATTAGATCCACTTGGGGAGATTTTAAAAAAATACCCCTGCCTGCGTTACTTTATCTCCCTCATTTAATATATCTTTTTTAACTTTTAAAGACTTATTTATTTGAAATGCACCATGACAGAGAAAGAAGGAGGAAGGGAGAGAGAGAGAGAGGTATCTTTCATATGCCAGTTCACTCTCTAAAGGCCTGCAACAGATGGCTAGGTCAGGCTGTAGCCAGGAGCCAGGAACTCCATCTGGGTCTCCAACATATGTGGCAGGAACCCACATACTCTGGCCATCTTTTACTACCTCCAAAGTACGTTAACATGAAGGAGTAGGGCAGGCACTGTGGCGCAGTGGGTTAAACTGCTGCCTACAGTGCTGACATCCCATAAGGGTATTGACTCACTTCTTATCTAGCTCCCTATTAATGTGCCTGGGCAAGCAACAGCAGGTGGTCCAAATGAAGTTCCCTGGTTTCTGGCTTCAGCCTGGCCCAGCCCTGGTAGATTTGGGGAATGAACCAGCAGATGGAGGATCTCTCTCTCTCTCTCTCTCTCTCTCTCTCTCTCTTCATTTGTCTCTTCCTCTCTTTAACTCAGCCTTTTAAATGAATAAGTAAATCTTTAAAATAATGAAGATGTATCAGAGGCATTGAGTAGGCAGGACTTAAAGCAGGCACTCTGATATGGAATATGGGTGTCCCAAACAGCAGCTTAACCATGCCCTCATTGATATTATTTTTTTTTTTGACAGGCAGAGTGGACAGTGAGAGAGAGAGACAGAGAGAAAGGTCTTCCTTTTGCCGTTGGTTCACCCTCCAATGGCTGCCACGGCCGGCGCGCTGCGGCCGGCGCACCGCGCTCATCCGATGGCAGGAGCCAGGTACTAGGTGCTTTTTCCTGGTCTCCCATGGGGTGCAGGGCCCAAGCACTTGGGCCATCCTCCACTGCACTCCGGGCCACAGCAGAGGGCTGGCCTGGAAGAGGGGCAACCGGGACAGATTCCGGCGTCCCGACCGGGACTAGAACCCGGTGTGCAGGCGCCGCAAGGCGGAGGATTAGCCTGTTGAGCCACGGCGCCGGCCAGCCCTCATTGATATTTTAACATGGCTCTCCAAGTAAATCTAACATGCAGCTGGGATTGAGTGCCTTCATTATAAATTTTTTTTTATTTTTCATTTTTTTGACAGGCAGGCAGAGTGGACAGTGAGAGAGAGAGAGAGAGACAGAGAGACAGAGAGAAAGGTCTTCCTTTTGCCGTTGGTTCACCCTCCAATGGCCGCCGCGGTCGGCGCGCTGCAGCCGGCACACTGAACTGATCCGAAGGCAGGAGCCAGGTGCTTCTCCTGGTCTCCCATGGGCTGCAGGGCCCAAGCACTTGGGCCATCCTCCACTGCACTCCCGGGCCACAGTAGAGAGCTGGCCTGGAAGAGGGGCAACTGGGACAGAATCTGGCGCCCCAACCGGGACTAGAACCTGGTGTGCCAGCGCCGCAAGGTGGAGGATTAGCCTATTGAGCCATGGCGCTGGCTGCCTTCATTATAAATTTTAACTGGAGCCAATGAATCTGGTCATCACAGAGAGTACAAATGGCTCAGAGAAATTGGAGAGGGAATTTCTACTTAGGGTAGAGAAGGGTCTAACTTCTACTGTCCCATACAATAGCCACTAGCCACATGTGACTGTTTAAATTTAAAATTTAGATAAATTAAAATTTGTTCCCCAGTTTCATGAACCATAGTTTAAGCACTTAACAACCACATGTAGTTCATGGCTACTGTATTATGTAGTGTAGATATAGAAATGTTCATCATTGTGGAAATTTCTGTTGGACAGTGGTAGATGACCTAAATGTCTCCTCTACTTCTAAAATGCCTGTAATACAGGAGAGTCTTTAACTATAGGGTAAAAATATGTAGTAACTATCTTTAAAATTGGGTACTATAATTAGTATAATATTTTCATGACTATGGGCATCTGGTACTTTTATTTTTTGTAAGCTCTTTTTCTACCTCTGTTTGATATTCAGGGGAGTTCTGTAGAACCACTAGCAGCTGGATTAAATCAATACTTTTATTTTCATTAGGGTGAAGGCATGAGTGAAAAATATATATTTGTTTCCCTCAAGTCATTCAGCTGTATGGGGGAGTTTCAATCTGTTGCTCAACATTCATTATCACTTTGTCTGCATGATGGTCCTTGAAGTACTCAAAGGAAAGACAGAATTGAGTGACACTGATTATAGCAAATAATAGGCAGTGCAACTGGTTCAAAGTCTTGCATCTGATTATTAGTTCTATGGTGGCTTTTATTCCATATCCCTCAGGCCCTGAGTAATGAGTGTCTGACTTCCTTCTATCACTCATTTACTTTGGAATCTAAAGTGACAATGTTCCTCAAGTAGGAATGACAGACTTCTCAAAAATATTTTTTGTGATAATAACTAGGTAATCTGAGTGAAGGGTGCCCAAGAGTTTGTTGTTCTATTTTCACACCTTCTGTATATTTCTGAAATAATTTCAAAATAAAAATTATAGCAATGTATTTAAACAATAAAATCATAAGTACATTCTCATATGAATCAAATGATATGGCCTGAAATAAAGAAATACATTGTCTTTTTCTCCTATATATTTAAAATGAGCTCATTATTCATATATGTTTTTCTATCCAGTTTTATTTATTGAATATCTTGTAGGAATTTTTCACATACAGTGATCTGTAATCTCTTTGCATTCCTGCCCTTCCTACTACCTATTTCCCTTGTGGCAAAGTGAACCTGAGGTGACATTGAGGCAATACACTTTATACCATCATAGGTTAACATATCACGCTACATGACTATGTAATATTTCATTGGGTCAGGTCAGATATATCATAGAGTATTTCACTGGTCTCCAGTTTGGTGATATTTCAAGTTGATCACATTTATCTTCATTATTGTAAATGAAGCTGTTATAGTTACTTTTATAAAGATCTTTTTTATATGTTCAGAGTTATTTGTTCAATATAGCTTCCCAGAAGTCAAATTACTGGGTCAAAAACTGGGAGCATTTTAAGCTCTCAATATCATTGTTGAACTGCTTTCTGAAATTGTTTTATTAATTTATCAGCAATGACTTTCAAAAGGGAAAGAAAATATATCAGAAATCTCATGAAATAGATGTGACTCTGTTTTCTTATGTGGACCCCTTTAACTGATGACCTGGCATTTGTCATAGTAACAGAGAATCATCCTGGGCTGTATGAACATCTGTCCATGCTCATTTTCACAGTAGGACTTTGTTATGTGAAATTTTACCTGGTAATTTTTTCCATTCTACACAAGCAAGAGGGAGATACTGTCTTGAGCACAGATAACACTAATTAAATTGTGATGATCAAGATTAACTGGAATTACTGAAGGGTGAGCAGGAAAAGTATATGAAAGAGGTAAAGCTGAGATGAGCCTTCGTGGTGGGGTAGGATTGTGATAAGCTGGGTGTAGAAGTTGGAATATTTCTGTTATGTGTTGGAATGGGGTGGAAGTCAAGGGTGAGAATTGGCAGTGTTTTGAGTAAAGCAGTGTTTAGAAACAGAGGGAAGAATGTAGGAATACATAAGCAAGACTTGGTTTTTGAAGCACATTGAACGTCTGACTGAGAAGACTGAGAAGCTAGGGCTTGATGTTATCGTCACTGCAGAGCCCCTCTAGGTTCTTAAGCAAGTGATCAGAAAAGCTGTATGTTATAAGGTGACTGCCATGGCTATGCCCATGGTGACCTAGAATAGGAGAGAATGGAACTCTTGCTACAAGTTAATGCAATTGCATTTTGGGTGCTGACAGAATTAAGAGGAAAATGTTATGTGTATTTCAAAGAGATAAAAAACAGAGCTTGGTAATGGGTAGATATAGGGAATGAGGTAAAGGGATGATCTTAAGATGATATCTAAGTTTAAGCATCAGTGACTAGAAAAGTGGTAGTGCCACTTACTCTCTGTGACTGATAAAGGTCATTTACTCACTAGGCTGATTACTGGGGCCCTGACATTTTCAGGGTAAACTGAGTTCTCATCAAACAGATTCCATTTCTTCATGACTTCCATTCCTACTTCTAAGATGATAATTTGACCTATTTGGTCTTCATTTGGCAAGTCCTCTTAACATTTTAACTTTGTTTCTCTATCCTGGAAGAGTTCTTCCAAGTAATGATCTTAAATACTTAAATGTACTCAAGAACTTCTACTGAACATTCCCTTATAATGAAATCACCTTAAATATGACTGCTTTGCAATTTTCTCATTTTGCATATCAGGTTCTCTAAAACCAGGTCACCCTTGTTGTCATCTCAAGAGTTTTAATTTGTACAAGGTCATGTTTCCTGAGAAGTCAGTTACTTCTCTCTCTGCCTGCCCCAACAAACAACATTAAGACTTGAAATAATACCATAGAATAAGAGAGGGAGGAGATGTACAATTTGGGACATGCTCAATCGGACTTTCCCCAAATGATGGAGTTAGAAACGTGCCAGGGGATCCCAATACAACCCCATCAAGGTGGCATGTACCAATGCCACCTCACTAGTCCAAGTGATCAATTTCAGTTCACAATTGATCACACTGATAGGTCTAAGAGTCAAAGGGATCACACAAACAAGACTAGTGTCTGCTAATACTAACTGATAGAATCAAAAAGGGAGAGAACGATCCAACATGGGAAGCGAGATACACAGCAGACTCATAGAATGGCAGAAGTCCTAAATAGCACTCTGGCCTCAGAATCAGCCCTTAAGACATTTGGATCTGGCTCAAGAGCCCATGACAATATTTTAGGCATGGGAAGCCAAGACACTCTGGAAAAAAAAAAGAAGACCTAAATGAAAGATCTCTGTGAGTGAGATCCCAGTGGAAAGAATGGGGCCATCAAAGAAGGAGGTACCTTTCTCTGAAGGGAGGAGAGAACTTCCACTTTGACTATGACCCTGTTGGAATAAGATCGAAGTCAGCGAACCCTAAAGGCTTCCATAGCCTCAGGAACTCATGACAAGAACCTAGGGAGATTACTGACACCATAAACAAGAGTGTCAAATTGTTAAATCAACATCAGGAGTCACTGTGTACTTATGTCTCATGAGGGATCTGTCCTTAATGTGTTGTCCAATGTGAAGTAATGCTATAACTAGTACTGAAACAGTATTTTTACACTTTGTGTTTCTGTGTGGGTGCAAACTGATGAAATCTTTACTTAGTATATACTGAATTGATCTTCTGTATATAAAGATAATTGAAAATGAAAAAAAACCTTGGTGTTAAATTGGAAATTGCATAGAAAATTAATCAATTTAAAAAATATATCATGTAGGATCTCTGTCCTTAATGTGCTGTACATTGTGAATTAATACTATAACTAGTACTCCAACAGTATTTTTCACTTTGTGTTCTATGTGGGGGCAAACTGTTGAAATCTTTATGTAATATATACTAAACTGATCTTCTGTATATAAAGAGAATTGAAAATGAATCTTGATGTGAATGGAATGGGAGAGGGAGTGGGAAAGGGGAGGGTTGCAGGTGGGAGGGAAGTTATGGGGGGGAAGCCATTGTAAGCTATAAGCTGTACTTTGGAAATTTATATTCATTAAATAAAAGCTTTAAAAAATAAAATAATAATAATAAAAAAGAAATAATACCATAGTACAACTTCAAAATAAATGGAAAAACTTTGTCAGTGCACTTATATGGAAATAATGGCACATATCTCTATGTGTAAAATGGTGGACTTTAGAAAACAATGTTCTGGGAATTAGGAAATCTGTATTATAGTCCCAGCTGTGCCATTAACTGAAAGCATGAACTCTAGCAAGTCACATTACCTCTTCTTCATGTCTTCATTTCTTTTTCTGCAAACAGATGCATAAACATGGCAACTACTAAGATCAATGCCAGTCCTAAACCCAAGTATTTATTAACACAATAAATCAGGGGTGGGTCACCTTTTTTTTTCTGCCAAGAGCCATTTGGATATTTATAACATCATTTGCAGGCCATACAAAATTATCAATTTAAAAATTAGCCTGCTATAGATTTATTGAATTTGGAGTCCCATCTGTGGTTGCCTTGGCAGGGCCAGACCAAATGATTTCACAGGCCTTATATGGTCCACAGGCTGGACAGTCCCCACCCCTGCAAAAATGTTTGCCAAGTTTTAGCAACCTTTACAGCACTTAGACACTACTGAGTGCTATAGATACAGCACCAAGTAAGGGGCACACTAATTGATTAGCCATCTGTTTACTCCATGAAGACAGGCAAAGGGGATAATTCAGGCTAAAAGAAATGAAGTTTGAGACTCATAAGTTTAGGCTATTTTTATAGATTAAATAAACTAGATAACCCAGATAGAACCTTGTTTCCCTTTGACTCTGGGATAAATACAACATTGTAAGCCTGTATTTCACTGGTAGAAAAGGACCTGCAGTTAGTGTTGCTTTGCTTTTCTGAGGTCTGTGACTATAGCCTCTTTAGCACTGGCTCCCAGAAATAGCAATCATATTGCTCAGAGCCATCTTAGTGATTCAGTATGATCACTGTGATTTTTATCACCAAGGGAACCAAACGAAGATCATTCCCCTAATAGAGACTCTAAGAAGTATGTTGTTAGAACCAAGGCTTTTCTTCCCACTGTGTCCCTTTCAAGAATTAAGACTACTCCCAGAGTACTATTGCCTATTAATGACCCCCTATTGTCTATTTTCTCCATAACTTAACGTTGGTATTCCTCAAATATGGAAGACATTTCACTTGGAAGTCAGGATGCTTTCTATTAACTCAATAAAATATTGTAGTAAATTTAATCCAATTTCTATAAGCATTTTATCTGGTTCCTCAATATACCCTGAGCCCCATGTAAATAGAGGGGCATCCTAACACATCCAGAAGCTTTTAGAGGAAACATTTAGTCAAGTGGTTAAGACATATGTTAAGAAAGTCATGTCCCAGGGCTGGCACTGTGACATAGTGGGTAAAGCTACTGCCTGTGGTGCTAGCATCCCATATGGGAGCTGGTTCAAATCCATGCTGCTCCACTTTCAATCCAGCTCCCTACTAATGTACCTGAGAAATCAGCAGAGGATGGCCCAGGTGCCTGGGCCCCTGAACCCATGTGGGAGAACCAAATGAAGCTCGTGGCTCCTAGCTTTAGCCTGGCCCAGCCCTGGTCTCTCTCATTGTAACTCTTTCAAATAAACAAATAAATAAATCTTAAATAAAGAAACTCATGTCACATATTGGAGTGCTTGGTTTTGATTCCTAACTCTGGCTGCTAACTCCAATTTCTTGCCAATTCAGACCCTGGGAGGTAGAAGTGATGGCTCAGGTAATTGGGTTCCTAGCCAATGATGTCTGAGGTAATTGGGTTCTTACCACCTGCGAGGGAAACCTGAATTATATTCTTTTTTAAAAATATTTATTTTATTTATTTGAAAAGCACAGTTGCTTTTGGGCTGGTGCCACGGCTCAATAGGCCAATCCTCCAACTTGCGGCGCCGGCACACTGGGTTCTAGTCCCAGTCGGGGTGCCGGATTCTGTCCCGGTTGCCCCTCTTCCAGGCCAGCTCTCTGCTATGGCCCGGGAGTGCAGTGGAGGATGGCCCAAGTGCTTGGGCCCTGCAGCCCATGGGAGACCAGGATAAGCACCTGGTTCCTGCCATTGGATCAGTGTGGTGTGATGGCCACAGCGCGGCGGCCATTGGAGGGTGAACCAATGGCAAAGGAAGACCTTTCTCTCTATCTCTCTCTCTCTGTCCACTCTGCCTGTAAAAAAAAAAAAAGAAAGAAAGAAAAAAAAAAAAGAAAAACACAGTTGCAGAGAGAGAGGGAGAGAGATCCACTGGTTCATTCCCCAAATGGGCACAATGGCCACGGCTGAAGCCAGGAGCCAGAGCTTTATCCAGGTCTCCCACATGGGTGCAGGGGCCCAAGGATCTGAATCTTCTGCTGCTGCTTTCCCAGGCCATTAGCAGGGCGCTGGATCAGAAGTGGAGTAGCCAGGAGTTGAACCGGCACCCATATGGGATGCCGGTATTGCCAGCTGTGGCTTAACCCACTATGCCACAATGCCACTCCCTGAACTGTATTATTTTTTTTAAAGATTTATTTTATTTATTTGAAAGACGGAGTTACAAAGAGAGGTAGAGAGAGAGAGAGAGAGAGAGAGAGAGAGAGAGAGAGATTCCATCCGCTGGTTCACTCAGCAGTTGGCCAGGAGCCAGGAGCTTCTTCCAGGTCTCCCACATGGGTGCAGGGGCCCAAGGACTTGGACCATCTTTTACTGCTTTCCTAGGCCATAGCAGAGAGCTGGATTGGAAGTGGGGCAGCCAGGACTTGAAGCAGCAGCCATATGCGATGCCGGCACTTCAGGCCTTGGCTTTAACCCACTGCGCCACAGCGCCGGCCCTTGGATTGTATTCTTGACTCCTGGCTTCAGTCCTGGCCCAGATCCAGCCTTTGTGGGTATTTCTTGAAGTGAACCAGTAGATGGGACCTCTCTCAAATAAAATAAAAATTTAAGCCCTTCTCTCATGCTGTCTATTCTCCTAGCTTCCCAGCCATACCTTGCTCTCTGGAGTAAATGATTATGAGAGCTGTGTTCCTTTTGGCTTCATTGTCTTTTCAATTTTCTGCTTCTCAGACTACCTCAGGTTATGATTTCCCTGCTTTGCATTTCCTGCCCTTACCCATACCACTTTCCCTTATGAAGGCAGTGGCTTTTCCACATGGGATTGGAAACACATACTTTATTCCATTGTATGACTTAAGGGAAATTTTACTAACATTAAAATGCAAACACAAGTATATGACCACAAGCAAAATCAAGCCATTCTCTGTTTCTCTCTCTCTGTAACTCTGCCCTTTAAATATATAAATAAATTTTTACAAAATCAAGCCACTGATGACACTAGCAGTGTCTGCCAGGCATCACTAAAGGATTTAAGGGGAGTTTGTCACCAAAGAACCTGAAATGGAGAAAATCCTATACATGAACTGAAATTTTTTCTGCATATCAAACCATGACTTCCACAGACTGGTTTTGCCAGCAGAACACCTTGGTGGGATCCTAAGATCTCCAGTGTTTTGTGGGACCGTAATTTAATAAATAACAATTGATTACAACTTTTTAGTTATTTACATATTTCTTATACTAAGCAATTCTGTAAGTTAAGTTCTGGAGGTAAGTTCTGTAACATACTATGTAATGTAGTATTTTTATTTATGCTCAGATTTCCTCAAATACTAGATTTTCTGATGATCACTTAACTCCCTCTTATAGCTGTTATCTCTCCCAGGTGAAAGGTGCCTTTGGACTGGCAGAGACCTTTCTCACTTTAAGTTTCCTCTTATTTTGGAAAAATTCAGGGATAGGAAAAAGCTATCATTGACATTCTGAAAGTTGTACAGATTAGCACAAGCTAACTCTGCTTTCTGAAGTGATACAATCTAAATGAGTAAACTCAACTCTTCGTAGGCAGTGACAGATTGTTGAGGGTTTGCAGTTAGCCAGGAAGTGAGGAGATCTCACTATGTGACTTGCATGGCTGAAGGTGATGCATTTTTTATTTATTGGAGTGAACAGTTAGTCGTATTCTTCCCTTGGAATCTCAGTGTAGCCAACTGAGAATTTGCATTGCCTACTTGGCAGATGGGTCTAACAACTTTGTGCAGGAACTGCTGATCATGGCTCAAGGGCCTTGGTGTGACCATTTGTGCTCTCTTTCCTCAAAGGCATTAAAAATATTGTACTAGTGATGTATTGTTAACTAGATTGTGTGCACTGAGTCCTGTAAATGTGATACACATTTCACCTTTAGAGTAAGAACATCTCAGTCTAAGATAGCCACATGTCTACTTAAAGCTAGTGTTTGAAATTTTTGACAATACAGCTCTCAAATTTATATAAAGTCACTTCTCAGTATCTGGTGGGGGTTGACTCCATGACCTCTACAGTTACCAAAATCTTCAAATGCTCACGTCTTTTATATTAAAATGGTGTAGCATTTGTATATAGCCTGTGTAATCCTCCCATATCTTTTAAGTCATCTAAAGATTACTTACAATAACTAATACAATGTAAATGTTATAAAGTCATTATACTATATTGCATAGAAAATAATGACAAGGATAATGACCACATATGTTCAATATGAAACCATTTTTTTTGCCAAATGTTTTTGATCCATAGTTGGTCAAATCCACAAGTGAAAAATCCACATATATAGAAGGCTCACTGTACCTATTATTATTTTTTTATTGGACAGGTAGAGTTAGAGAGAGAGACAGAGAGAAATGTCTTCCTTCCATTGGTTCACCCCCAAATGGCCGCTACGGCCGGCGTGCTGTGCCGATCCGAAGCCAGGAGCCAGGTGCTTCTTCCTGGTCTCCCATACGGGTACAGGGGCCCAAGCACTTGGACCATCCTCCACTGCCTTCCCGGGCCACAGCAGAGAGCTGGACTGGAAGAGGAGCAACTGGGACAAGAACCCGGCGCCCATATGGGATGCCGGAACTGCAGGCGGAGGATTAACCAAGTGAGCCACGGCGCCGGCCCCTACTGTACCTATTATTGAAGAAAAATGATTGCATCAAAGGCTATGTACACATTAAACTTCCATTTTTTCCTTGCAATGGTCTCACATTATTAAATGGCACAGTTTAACTGTTATTCATGTCCTTATCTACACCTGTTATCACATAACACATACATTTTGCCAGTCTTCTTGTTTGTAGTGGTAGCACACAATACCCTTAGTTACACTTTTGTGAATATTAATGAGATAAGCATCTTTCTAAGTTTATTCACCACTGTGGTGTTTCTTCTTTGGAAACATGCCAGCATATGTAATATACCCCCTTTCTTATTGACCTTTTGGATTTTTCTTATTGATTTCCAGAAGTTGTTCATATAATCCAGGTACTTGTTTCTTAACTTACAAGTATTTTCCTCTAGTCTATGTCCTTTCCAATTCCTGTAAAATGCTTGTTGATGAATAGTAGTTCTGAATTTTATTGTAGGAAGATTAACTTAATTTGTTTTATGGTTAGTACTTGTGATGTACTTTTAAGAAACTTTTCGCTAAACTTTTAAATTTAATAAACTTGTTTTCAAATGAAATATTGAGTCAAATTGGAGTTGTTTCAGGGAATATTACTATTTAAGGATAAAACTTACTTTATTTTTAATATGGATAATGATCGTTAAATTGTGCACATGCTTCTGAAGAACAATTTCAGCTCTACTGTGTAAATTTCTTCTTTTTAATTAGTGATTATTGTTAAATTACATATTTTATCCCGTGGGATTTCATTTCAAG
The DNA here is from genome assembly GCA_949820135.1 of Sylvilagus floridanus. Taxonomy (NCBI): domain Eukaryota; kingdom Metazoa; phylum Chordata; class Mammalia; order Lagomorpha; family Leporidae; genus Sylvilagus; species Sylvilagus floridanus. Next base: position 50,148,997 of record OX463223.1, read on the forward strand.
TGTACTGACTTGTGTATTTTCAGAGTATTCTCTTTAACTTGTAAATATTTTCCTTAAATAGAATTATAATACATCAAAAAACAGCTGTTTACATTTCACATATTTAATGGTCTGTATACAGTTCACATATTTATTAGTGTATTAGTACATCACTCATTTATAATTTTATTTTTTAATCCCGAGAAAAAACATTTTGAACTCAAGTCGAAAGTGAAAACTTCATCACAAACTCTATTTTCTTGGTCAAATTCTTCTTTGTCACTTTTCACTGTTTTCTTATCCTAGTCTTCTTTTTCTTTACTCATGTGAATGGATGAGAATTCCTAGCTTTTCTGTGTTGGCATGGCTACTGATGTGCAGGTATTTTAAACATATTAGGTTTATGGATGGTCTTGTTATCTTTTCCTCCTTTCCAATTTCTTTCTCTAATATTTAAATATTCTCTAGGAATGGTTAGCAGTTCATGTGACCTCCCCTGCTAGTGGTAGTCAGGCCAAGATAGGAAAAGGCATCAGCTGCTTTCTTAGCACTTAGAAACTCAGTCCTATATATGGGTGTACTGGAGTTGGCTTTCTGAAAGATAATGAGAGAGGTACTTTTTAATGGAATATTTCCACTTTCCCTTTATTTATCCGATATCTACCTCCATTGCTTCTGCTAAGCACAGAGCCTATGAACCAATGACAGAGGGCCTTGTTCTTACTTAGCTATCTAATAACCTTAAAAATGTTAGCCAACAGATCCCTCATGAGACGTAAGTACACAGTGACTCCTGAAGTTGATTTAACAATTTGACACTCTTGTTTATGGCGTCAGTAATCTCCCTAGGCTCTAGTCATGAGTTGCCAAGGCTATGGATAAAATCATGTAGGATCTCTGTCTTTAATGTGCTGTACACTGTGAATTAATACTATAACTAGTACTCCAACAGTATTTTCAGTTTGTGTCTCTATGTGAGGGCAAACTGTTGAAATCTTTACGTAATATGTACTAAACTGATCTTCTGTGTATAAAGAGAATTGAAAATGAATCTTGATGTGAACAGAAGGGGAGAGGGAGCGGGAGAGGGGAGGGTAGCGGGAGGGAGGGAAGTTGTGTGGGGGGGAGCCATTGTAATCCATAAGCTATACTTCGGAAATTTATATTTTTTAAATAAAAGCTTTATAAAAAAAATGTTAGCCGATTAAAAGGCTTATAGTATTACTTTTCACAGGAAAATATGTTACCATTTTAAAATGGGATTCTTGGAAATAAAAAAGGCTTCAAGATCCATAGTAATGAATTTTTAATAGTGGAATTTTGAGGGCCGGCGCCGTGGCTCAACAGGCTAATCCTCTGCCTTGCGGCGCCGGCACACCGGGTTCTGTCCCGGTTGCCCCTCTTCCAGGCCAGCCCTCTGCTGTGGCCCAGGAGTGCAGTGGAGGATGGCCCAGGTGCTTGGGCCCTGCACCCCATGGGAGACCAGGAAAAAGCACCTAGCACCTGACTCCTGCCATCGGATGAGCGCGGTGCGCCGGCCGCAGCGTGCCATCTGCGGCAGCCATTGGAGGGTGAACCAGCGGCAAAGGAAGACCTTTCTCTCTGTCTCTCTCTCTCACTGTCCGCTCTGCCTGTCAAAAAAAAAATAGTGGAATTTTGAGGGTAGGTTTTTTTCTCTGCAGAAAAAAAGGAGGTCAAATGACTGCTTTGTGTATTTGCTAGGGTGGCCTAACACCTTTGGTGAACAGAGATTATGTGCACATGTCTCTAGATGGATGAATTCTCTCCTTACTCTGATACTTCCACAGTGACTCTAATCTCCAGGGACAGAGTCATGAGGGTATAGCAGATGGCTCATGCTATTTCAGAAGAGTTGATTATTACATTGTTGGGAATTTTATAAGTTGATTTTAAAAATATATCAACTTACAATTAAATAAATCATGTTAAAGCAAAGTAATACTTAAAACATCAATTCCTAGTATTTTCTTACATTTTACTATAATCTATGCACCTGATGTTAATGACATCTGCTGTACTCATATCCCTATAGTAGTAATATTATATAGTTTGGTAGCTTGAAACTGGCGATAGTGAGATTATTTACATACATGAATTGGCAAATGCTACAAATCTGGGCTAGACTTGTTGTTTTGCTGATGGTCAAGACTTAAAGAAGTGGGCCAGCGCCGTGGCTCACTTAGCTAATCCTCTGCCTGCAGCACCAGCACCCAGGGTTCTGGTCCCGGTTGGAGCACCAGATTCTGTCCCGGTTGCTCCTCTTCCAGTCCAGCTCTCTGCCCTGGCCCAGGAGTGCAGTGGAGGATGGCCCAAGTGCTTGGGCCCTGCACCCGCATGGGAGACCAAGAGGAGGCACCTGGCTTCTGGCTTCGGATCGGTGCAGCGCGCCGGCCATAGTAGCCATTTGGGGGGTGAACCAACGGAAGGAAGACCTTTCTCTCTGTCTCTCTCTCTCACTGTCTACCTCTGCCTGTCAAATAAAAAAAAAGACTTAAAGAAGTGATAGAGAAAAATGTATAGTTTACTTATTTTGTTTTTATTTATTTTGAAAGTCACAGTGAGAATGAGCATGAGAGAATTTGAATGAGAACAAAGCGTAAGAACAAGTGCTCACATGCTTCTATCTGCTGATTCACTCCTCAAATGCCCACTGCAGCCAGGGCTGGATCAGGATGAAGCCAGAAGCAGGGATCCAGGTATCTCACATGGACAGAGACTCAACTACTCTGTTGCATCCCAGGATACACATTCGCAGGAAGCTGGATCAGAAGCAGAGAAGATACTCGAACCCAGGTCCCTGGATATGGGATGTGCATATCCCAAGGGGTTACTCAACCCACTGTACCATGATGCTCACCCCCAAGAAAATTTTAATAATGCATATTAAACTTAGAAGTGTATCCAGGACGAGCTCTGTGCTTCTGGTCAAAATCAAGTAACAGGAACCAAATTTAACCTTCCGCTTGAAATAACCAAAAAACAAAACAAAAGCAATACAGTGATTTTCAGAATATTAGAAATCAGCCAATGAAAGATAGTGATTTCTGATAGATGGGAAACAAGTGAGGAGATTCTACAATTGTCCAAGCTTGGAATATTGAGAAATTCTCCAGGCCATGTTAGGGAGAAGGAACTGAGGCAGAACCTGGTGGACTGGCTGTGATGAGAAGGTCAAGCTGAGAATCTGGGGAATCCAAGGCAGCTAGAGATCACAGGACAGAGTATTGGCTAGCCAGAGCTACATAGAGAGAGGACCCCAAATATCTGATTAGGGTCTCTTACATGTTTTAAAGAGAACACTGATCAGTGCATGTATGTGAGGAAGCAACCCAAGGCTGGAGAAAGAATCACCCAAAGATTAGATGGAACATTACCTAGTGTTTACACAGAAGAGGGAGTAGATCCTATTACTCTAGCCAGATGGAAACTTTCATAAATCATGGCACATTGCCTTGGTAGTGGGAAAAATTAGCCCTAGAATAAATAAGTCTCTGGTCCCGTCTAACATGCTAACCACAAGTTTGGAAAGGATCATTCTATTTCTAATCATCTTACCTGTGTCTTGAAAATGAGGAATATTTACAGAAATGTGAAAGTACTCAGCATAGGGGAAGCATTTCTACCATAGTGTGTAAAAACTACCCCTTCCCCCAACTCTGATCCTTCATAAAGGTACTGACAACACTAGCAAAACATTATTCAAAGTATTTGTTTCAGAACTCTGAAAATTAACCAAAAGCTTGCAACAATCAGAGAAGATGTTATTCAAGGAAAACGGTTTAATCTTGATAGGAACAGAGGACATTATTATTTGTCCAAGTCCCATAATCCATTCCCCAGGTTCATGGTAGCCTTGATAAGCTAGAACTTCAGAGATAGAGTAACAGCAAAAATTCAGCAGCCTCATAACCACTGGAGAAGACAGAATGGGTTCGGAGCTCCCCAAGGAGCCATCTCCAGAGAGTTGGCACTATTTGATCTGTCTGGAAAAATCCCTGGGAAAACTCCATCCTCAGGGCTTATGTTTATTTTGACCTTCCTCCAGGGCTTTGTCAGTTAGGAAAACTCTATCCCTAGCCTGGCTATTCAAAATATCTGTGGCAGTTGTTTAACACTATAGCTCTCTGAGGCTACCAGCTACTGCAAAGATTACAGAAACTTAAAAGGAAAATATGGGAAATGAAGCATTCACAGGAGGCTCTAAGGAGCTCTAAAAAATTCCAGAGACTCTCAAAGTGATGCATATACGTTTGGCTGCATATGTGTCCAAAAAAGTCCAGGGAAGGACATAACCACTCATATAAGGGTGACCTTGAGGCAATGCAGAAGCAGGAAGTGAAGCTTAAGACATCCTTAACTGCCTGCCAGGATAAGGGCTTCATCCAACACATGCTCAGAGCCCCTTCACAAAAGGTGGGAGAATTATTAGCTTGAGGCATCTCTGCCAATCAGTGATCACTAGGCTCACTGAAGAGAGACTTTCAGTAGCTGTATACAACTGATACAGCATTTACAAAGTTTGTCTGAAGATTAAATAAACAACACTAAGAATCATAAAAAGTAAACAGTAATAGCAACAAACACTGGAAAGGAATGCAATCTGATTTCTATAGGTAGCACATATTACCTAAAATATCCAATTTTCAACAAAAATTAATAGACACACAAGAAAACAGGAAAATGTGGCCTATAAGTACGAAAAACCAATTAATAGAAAAATGTTTCTAGGGACCAGCATTGTGGTTTAGTAAGTTAAGCCTCCACTTTTGATGCCAGCATCCCATATGGGTGCCGGCTTGAGTCCCTGGTCCTGGCTGCTCTTCTTCTGATCCAGCTCCTTGCTAATGGTCTGTGAAAAGCAACAAAAAATGGCCCAAGTGTTTGGGACCCTGCCATCCACATGGGAGACCTGGAAGCTTCTGGACCCTGATTTTGGCTGGGTCCAGCCCTGGCTGTTGGGGCTACCTGGGGAGTGAAACAGCAGATGGAAAATCAAACTCTCTCTCTCTCTCTGTAACTCTGAGTTTCTAATAAATAAATAAATCTTAAAAATTGTTCCTACACATAAGGGAGAACATGCGAGTGGGAGCTAAACTTTAAAAGCAAACAAAAAAAGAGGAAAAAAATGTCTTTACATATCAGTATTGCTGCAAAGATAGTTTTATAAAACTTTTATACCTTTGTCAAACTAATGGTTAAGAATGCTTTACTACTATAGATTTAATGATCTGTGATTTCTTTAAAATTTACTGTATATGGGTGAAATGGTATTTTTCTGTTCAAGTATTGTTTATAGCTATCATCCAAATTCCCTCTAAACTAAGATCTTCTTGCTTTTTACTTGTTACACTTCTTATTTGGTGAAGTATTAAGCCTTTCTACTGTAATGTGATTTTAAAATATGTTATCTCAAAAACTAAAAAAAGAAAAAAGAGAGAGAAAAGAGGACAGAAGGGAGAGAAGGGGAGGGAGGGAGGAAGGAAATATCATTATGTTCATAGAATTGTACCTGTAAATCATATTGAATCTTTTAAGAACTAATTTAAATTAAAATTAAAAAAAATTAAAAAAAACTTTCTAAGGAAACACCAGCATTGGACTCCTAGAGGAGGTCTAAAGAAACTTGTGTCTGAAGAATTAAAGGAAAGTATGAGAACACTGTCTTACCAAGCAAGTACGATCAATAAAGAGATAGAAATTATTTTAAAAAACACCAGAAATTCTGGAGTTGAAAAGAACTGCTACTGAAAGAAAAAGAAAAAAAAAAAAACAGACCACAGGGGCTTAATAGCAGATTTGAACTGATTGAACAGAGTCAATAAACTTGAAGATAGATCCATTGAAGTTGTCCAGTATGAGGAACACAAAGAAAAGTGTGGAAAACCAGATGAAGATATTACAAGAAAAGAAAACTATAGATGAGTATTTCTCATGAACATAATTGTAAAATTATTCAAATAATAGCAAATTGAATCCAACAATGTATAAAAAAGAATTATGCGCCATGACCAAGTGGGATTTATCATAGATATACACAACTGTTTCAACATTTGAAAATCAAGTAATGCCAAGGTTAGCATTAGGAGGATTTCCACAATGTTTTCTTCTAGGAGTTTTATGATTTCAGGGATTATGTTTCAATTCACTCAGATCTATTGAGAGTTAATTTTTGTGTATGGTGTAAGAAAAGTATCCAGTTTCATTTTTTAGCATGTGAATATCCAGTAATCCCTGCACCATTTATTGAAGAAATTGTTGTTTCTCCATTGCACATATTTGGTACATTTATTGAAAACTATGTTATCATATATGCATGGGCTTATTTCTGCTGCATTCACCTGTATGTCTGTTTTTATACATGCAATGCTATTTTGATTATTGTATTCTGTAATATATTTTGAAATCAGGGCATGATTATGACTCTAGCCTTGTTCTTGTTCAGTATTGCTTTAGCAATTCAAAGATTTTTGTGGGTCACAAGGGTGGGGAACCTTTTTTATATCAAGGGTGATTTGGATATTTATAAAAGCATCTGTGGACCATATAAAATTATCAAGTTAAAAGTTAGCCTGCTATATAGATTTATTGAATTTCCTTTTTAAATTTTTTTTAAGATTTATTTATTTGAGAGGCAGGGTTACAGAGACGGGGAGAGGGAGAGTCAGAGAGAGAGATCGTCCATCCACTGATTCACTCCCAAAATTCCCCCAACGGCCGGTGCTGGGCTGATCCAAAGCAAGGAGCCAGGAGCTTCTTCTGGGTCTCCCACATGGGTTCAGGGGCCCAAGTACATGAGCCATCTTTTACTGCTTTCCCTGGCCATTAGCAGAAAGCTGGATTGGAAAAGGAACAGGCAGGACTTGAACCGGCCCCTATATGGGATGCGGGTACTACATGCAGTGGCTTAACCCACTATGCCACAGTGCTGGCCCTGATTTATTGAACTGCAAGTCCCACTTTTGGTTGCCTGTATTGCCAGACCAAATGTTTTTATAGGCCTTCTATGGCCCATTGGCCAGAAATTCCTCACCCCTGAATAATTTTTTTTTATTTCTGTGAAAAATGTCATTGGGATTTTGAAAGTGATTGCACCTTTTGGATATGACACTGAAAGCACAAGCAACAAAAGCAAAAATAGATAAGTGGGGCAATATAAAATTTAAAACACTTGCATAGCAAACAAGCAATAAACAAATGAAAAGACAACTGATGAAATGGAAGAAAATATTTGTAATCCATATTACTGCTAAATTTGTACTATCCAAAGTATAAAGGGGACTCCTATAACTAAATGGCAAATACCCCAAATAATCCAATTTAAAAATAGGCAAAAAAGGCTGGCACCATGGCTCACTTGGCTAATCCTCTGCCTGCGGCACCAGCACCCAGGGTTCTAGTCCCGGTTGGGGCACCAGATTCTGTCCCGGTTGCTCCTCTTCCAGTCCAGCTCTCTGCCCTGGCCCAGGAAGGCAGTGGAGGATGGCCCAAGTGCTTGGGCCCTGCACCCGCATGGGAGACCAGGAGGAAGCACCTGGCTCCTGGCTTCGGATTGGCGCAGTGCACCGGCTGTAACGGCCATTTGGGGGGTGAACCAGCGGGAGGAAGACCTTTCTCTCTGTCTCTCTCTCTCGCTGTCTAACTCTGCCTGTCCAAAGAAATGGGCAAAAGAACTCACTGAACATTTCACCAAATGAGATATACAAATAGCAAATAGAAAAGATGCTCAACACCATTAATCATCAGGGAAATATGAACCAAAACCATAATGAGTTATACCACATACAAGTTAAGGTGGCTATAATAGAGGCCTGGCCTGAAGCGCCGGCATCCCGTGTGGGTTCTGGTTCTAGTCCTAGCTGCTCTACTTTCAACCCAGCTCTCTGCTGTGGCCTGGGAAAGCAGTAGAAGATGGCCCAGGTCCTTGGGCCCCTGCACTTGCTTGGGAGACCGGAGGAAGCTCCTGGCTCCTGGCTTCAGATTGGCGCAGCTCCGGCCATTGCAGCTGTCTGGGGAGCGAACCATCGGATGGAAGACCTCTTTCTCTCTGCCTCTCCTCTCTCTGTGTAACTCTGACTTTCAAATAAATAAATAAATCTTTTAAAAAAGGTGGCTATAATAAAAACAACAACAATAACAAGACACTATTGACAATGATGTGGAGAAAAGGTTAACTCTTGTTACCTATTCTTGGTAGAAGTGTAAATTGGTACAGCCTTTATGGAAACTCCTAAAATAATCAAAATAGAATTACCATATAATACAACAATACCACTTCTGCCTATATGTACAAACAAATTTTAAATAGGATCACAAAGAGATAAATGAACTGTCATGTTCCTTGCAACATTATTTGCAAGATCCAAGATATGGAAGCAACCTAAATGCCCATAAAAGGATGGATGGATAAAAAAATACGACACATATACAAAATGTAATATGCATCCTTTAAAATGAGGGAAATCCTGTCATTCGCAAAATACAGGAACCTGGAGGAAATTGTGCTAAATGAAATGAGCAATACACAGAAGCACAAATATTACAAGATACCCACACGTGGAATCCAAAGTAGTTGAACTCATAGAAGCAGAGTGAAAATGAATAAATCTCTAAAAACGAAAAGGGTGGGGGGCAGTGCTGTGGCTCAGTAGGTTAAGACCCTGGCCTGAAGCATCAGCATCCCATGTGGGCGCTGGTTTGAGTCCCAGCTGCTCTACTTCCGACACAGCTCTCTGCTATGGCCTGGGAAAGCAGTGGAGGATGGCCCAGGTCCTTGGGCCCCTGCACCCGTGTGGGAGACCTGGAAGAAGCTCCTGGCTCTTGGTTTTGGATCGGCACAGCTCCAGCTGTTGCGGCCATCTGGGGAGTGAACCAGCGGATGGAGGACCTCTCTCTCTCTCTCTCTCTCTCTCTCTCTCTCTCTGTGTGTGTGTGTGTGTGTGTGTGTGTGTGTAACTCTGCCTTTCAAATAAATAAATAAATCTTTTTTTAAAAAAAGAAACAGTGAAATCATGGTTGATCAAGGTTGTGGGTGGGAAAACAACCAGAAATTAGTCAAAGGGTATGAAGTTTCAGTTATAGAAGTTGACTAAGTCCTATGTCCTAGAGGTCTATTGTACAGCATAGTGTCTATAGTTAACAGTACTGTATTATACATTTAAAATTTGCTAAGAAATTAGATATTATGTCAGGTATTCTTGTCATAAAAGCATGGTGATAAGTAAGGAGCATGAGAAATTTCTTGAAACGATGGAAATGTTTATAGTATAGATTGTGGTAATGGTAATTTATACAGTTATATACATTAAATATGAACTGCTCTTAGTATGTCAATAATACCTTATGATAATACCTCAATAAGATGATTTATGTAAAAATAAATTAATATTTCCACAATACAAAAAGGCTAAAGACAAATCACATGGGGGTCAGTGTTTGTGGTGCGGTGGATTAACTGCCACTTGAGATTTTGTCATCCTGTATTAGAGTGCCAGTTGGAGTTCCTGGCTACTCTGTTTCTCATTTAGTTACCTGCGAATGCACCTAGGAAGCAATAGATGATGGCGCAGGTACTTGGGTCCCTGCTACCCATGTAGGAGACCTGGATGGAGTTCTGGAATCCTGGTTTCAACCTGGCCCAGCCCCGGCTAATGCAGCCATTTGAGGAATGAACCAATATATGGAATATATCTTTTTCTTGGTGTCTTCCTTTATGTCAGTCTGCCTTTCAAATAAATAAATATTTTTAAAAAGAAGAATCATATGGGGCTGGTGCTGTTGCGCAGTGGGTTAATGCCCTAGCCCGAAACACCGGCATCCCACATGGGCATTGGTTTGAGACCGAGCTGCTCCTCTTCTGATCCAGCTCTTTGCTACGGACTGGGAAAGCAGTAGAAGATGGCCCAATTCCTTGGGCCCCTGCACCCGTATGGGAGACCTAGAAGAAGCTCCTGGCTTCTGGTGAAGCTCCGGTCATTGTGGCCAATTGGGGAGTGAACCATCCAATGGAAGACCTCCCCCCACCCCGTCTCTCCTCTCTCTGTGTAACTCTGACTTTCAAATAAATAAATCTTTAAAAAAAGAAGAATCATATAATAATATCAATAGATACAGCGAAAGCAGTTGACAACATTAAATATTGTTTTATGATTAAAAATTTCCAGCAAAATGGGAATGGAAAAGAATGTCCTCAAACTTTTAAGACTGTCTACAAAAAATATGACATTATATTTAATGGTGTAAAACTTGAAACTTTCCCCCTAAGAAAGTTTCCCCAAGAAAGGAATAAGACAGAGATGTCCCCTTTTACCAATACTTTACAACATCCATACTGGAAGTCCTAGTTATGCAATAGAACAAAAAAGTAAATACAAGAGACACAAATTAGAAAGGAAGGAATAAGTTTTTGTTCTCTGATGATATAATCATCTATGTGGAGAATATGAAGAATCAATTAAAACAAACTCCTGGAACTAAAAAGTGAATATAGCAAGGTTGTAGGATACAAGGTTTATACATAAAACAGCCACTTTCCTAGATAGTAGTACTGAACAAGTAGAATTTAAATTAATAACACTATGGTTTGTATTAGGTTCCCACAAAATAAAAAAAAAAAACTAGGTTTAAATATAACAAAATCTGCATAAAATCTATATGGGAGCACATATTTAGCACAGTGGTTAAGATGCCAATGTTTGTACCCATATCAAATTACCTGGGTTTGTGTTCTGGCTCCATTTCTGATTCCAGATTCTGGCTAATGTGCACCCTGGAAGGCAGCAGGCGATGGCTCACACACTTGAGTCCCTGCCCTGCCACTGATGTGGGAGACCCAGATTTAAGTTCTGGGCTCCTAACTTTGGCCTGGTGCAACTCCAGCTACTGCAGATATTTGAGGAGTAAACAAGTGTAGGAAAGGTCTTTTTCTGTCTCTTTGTGTTTCAAATGAAATGAATGTAAATAATAAAACACATGAAAAATTCTATATAAGGAACAGTACAAAACTATGATGAAGAAAATCAAAGAACTGTATAAAAGAAAACATACATATTTCGCCTTAAGAAATATGAAGACTTAGCATTGTCACAATGTCTTAGTTCTTGTCAATGTGATTGATATATTCATTACAATCCCTATCAACAACCAAACAAATCAGTTTTTCAATATATTGACAAACTGATTATTACCTTTACATGAATAACCAAAGATACAGAAGAGCACACTCAGTAGGATTGATATTACCAAACTTTAAGACTTACTCTAGGGGTGGGTGTTTACCACTGTGGTTAAGATGCCACTTGGGACTCCCACATCCCCTAGCTGAGTGCCTGGGATTGAGTCCTTGCTCTGTTTTCAACCAACCTTCCTGCCAATTCACACTCTTGGAGGCACTGTATGATGTCTCTAGAACTTGCGTCCCTGATACCCATGTGAAGACCTGGATGGAGTTCTGGATTCCTGGCTTTGGGCTGGTCTTGCCCTGGCTATAACAGGCATTTGGTGAGTTAAACAGTGGGTAGAAGATCTATGTCTTTTATCTCTGTCCCTCTACCTTTCAAATAAATAAAACTCTTAAAAAAGACTTACTATAAAGTTATGTTAATCAAGACAACATTGTATTGGAAAAGGAATAGACAAATGTTTGTAGATCATTGGGATATATCCAGACAAATACCAACTGATTTTTGGTCAAGAATAAAGGCCATATAATGGAGCAAAGATAGTATTTTCAAGAAATAGTGCTGAATCAACTGGACTGTAACCACATTCAAAAAATGAATATACATCCAGACCTTATACCCTTCAAAAATATTTGTTTAAAATGGATCAAAGAGCTAAATGTAAAATGAAAATCCATAAAACTTCTAGAAGATAAAGTAGAAGAAAATCTAGATGACTTTGGGTATATGGATGACCTCATAGATATAACGCCAAAGGCATGCCTCATGAATGAAATAATAAAGTGGGCTTTATTAACAGTAAAGTCTTCTGCTCTGTGGAAGACAACACCAAGAGAACAAGGAGACCATCTACGCACTGGAGAAAATACAAAAGACACATCTGATAAAGGACTGTCATCTAAGCTATAAAAGAACTCTTTAAACTCAACAACTAGGGAAAATCGTTGTTTTAAAAATGGGTAAAAGATTCGTGTATCTATTGTCAACTGACTTTTGATGTAAGTGGTGAGGCCAGTGTGAATCAAATAGTGTTTTCAATAAGTGATGTGGGGATAACTGGATAGTTGCATGCAAAATCATAAAAATTAGAGTGAATCAAAGACATAAATATACAAACTAAAACCAAGAATCTCTTAGACTAAAACATGGTGGTGGTGGTAGGGTAAATCCACACAGACTTGAATTTAGAAAAGTATTGTGATATTGGCCAGCGCCGTGGCTCAACAGGCTAATCCTCCGCCTTGCAGCGCCGGCACACTGGGTTCTAGTCCCGGTCGTGGCACCGGATTCTGTCCCGGTTGCCCCTCTTCCAGGCCAGCTCTCTGCTGTGGCCCGGGAGTGCAGTGGAGGATGGCCCAAGTGCTTGGGCCCTGCACCCCATGGGAGACCAGGAAAAGCACCTGGCACCTGGCTCTTGCCATCGGATGAGCACGGTGCACCGGTCGCAGCGTGCTGTCCACGGCGGCCATTGGAGGGTGAACCAACGGCAAAGGAAGACCTTTCTCTCTGTCTCTCTCTCTCACTGTCCACTCTGCCTGTCAAAAATTTAAAAAAAATAAAAAAAAATAAAAAAAGTATTGTGATGTAAGTATTGGAAGAAAAAAACTGATAAACTGGATCTTATGAAATATAAAACTTACATGCTGCAAATGGCACTATATAGAAGGTGAAAACATAATCCAGAATGGGAAAAATTTTCAAATAATACAACAGATAAGGGATTTTATCTAGATTATATAGAACTTTTAAAACTCAATAATAAGACAGATAATCCAATTTAAAAATGGACAAAAGACTTGACTGTATTTCTCCAATGAAGATATTCAAATGGCCAAGAAGCATATGAAAATATATTCAACACTAATTGTTTGATAAATGAAAATTAAAACCACAGTGAGAATCCACTTCACACCTGCTAGGATGTCTATAATCAAAAGTCAGAAAATAGAAAGTGTTGATGAGGATGTGGAGAAATCAGAATCTTCATACAATGCTGTTGGTAATGTAAAATGCAGCATCTGCTTGGGAGAACAGCATGACAGTTCTTCTGATGGATAAAAACAGAGTTACCATTTGATCAAGCAATTCCACTCTTAGGTAATTAACCAAGAGAAATGAAACATGTGTATGCAAAAGCTTGTACACATGTTTGTAATGTTTCTCATCATAGCTACAAGTTAACAACTCACAAATCTATCAGCTGATAAGCTGATAAACAAAATGTGTTAGCATGCACCATTAAATGTTATTTGGCCATGAAAGGAATGATGTACAGATACATGCAACAACAAGGATGAACCTTGAAATCATATGCTAAGTTAAAGAAACCTGTCACAAAAGGCCACATAATGTATGATTCCATTTTAATGCAATGTTCAGGGTAGACAAATTGATAAAGTAGATTATTGGTTGTTTAGTGCTGAGGGAGGTGGGGCTTGACAGGTGATGCCTAAAGGGTATTTGGATGTCTTTTGAGTTGAAGAAAATGTTTTAAAATTTGCTGTAGTGATCAGTGAACAGATCTGTGAATATGCTAAAAGATACTGTATTGTACACTTAGTCGTGTGATTTGAATGCATGTCGTATGTGAATTATACCTCAATATAGCTGTTATACAAGTTAAGAGACATTCATGATAAAAAAAAAAGACTCAAACTTTTAGAGGTGAACAATCTCTGAGGTAAGTAATATATTGTATTAAAGAACTGCAACTATACAATGACAAAGAACACATGAACACATAGCAGTAAAACTACCCAAAAAGAAGCACAGGAAAAAGTGGGGGGAGGTACCAATGAGCTGGGGGACAACTTCATGGTAGATGCTACATATGTAATTGGAATTTGCATTGGAGAAGAGAAAACGGGGTGATAAAGGCTTTGAAAAATAATTGCTGAAATACTTTTCAAATGAGAAGTCTATATCTAAAATCCTAAGAATCTCAGGTACAAGAAACATAAAAGAAACCACCTTGGGGCGGCACTGTGGCACAGCGGGTTAAGCTGCCGCCTGTAGCAGCATCCTAGTTAGGCACTGCTTCAAATCCCAGCTGCTCCATTCCAATCCAGCTCTCTGCTAATGCATTTGGGAAAGCAGCAGAGGATAGCCTAAGTGCTTGGGCCCCTGCAGACACATGGGAGACCTAGATGAAGCTCTTGGGACCTGGCTGGCCATTGTGGCCATTTGGGGAGTGAAACAGTGGATGGAAGATCTCTCTCTCTCTCTCTCTCTCTCTCTCTCTCTCTCTGCCTCTCCTTCTTTGCAACTCTGCCTTTCAAATAATAAATAAATCTTAAAAATAAAAAAAAAAACATGCCAAGACATGTCATAATCAAATTTCTCAAAATAATGAAGAGAAAAATTTAAAAGCAGCCAGGGAAAATGAAACTTTTAAGTTCAGAGGAACAAGAATATGTTTGGTGGTGGTTTTTCCTCAGAAATAATGTAACAAGAAGAAAATGAGGCAAAATTTTTAAAGTAGTGAAAGAAAAAGTGTTGACCTAGCATGCTGTTTTCAGAAAAACTGAATGTGAAATAATTTTTCAGACTGCAAAAACAAAATATTTCACCACCAGCAGACACACAGCACGAGAAATACTAAAAGCCCTTCAGGCAAAAGCAGAATAACATAAGATGTAAATATAGATGTACATAGAAGATGAGCACTAACTTTGAAACTACATGATAATATAATGGAATACTTTTCTTATTTAAGCCTCTTAAAATATAATGGGCTATTTAAGCAACAATTTTAACAACATGTCATGGGATTTTACATATAAAAGTAAAACCTTTGACACTAACATGACAAAGGCTAGAATTGGAAGAATGTCAGTATATTGTGGTGAGTTTCCTATACTGCACTGGAAGTGCTACAATTTCATTTGACTGTGATTAAGTGAAAATGTGTAATCTAAGGCAATCACAAAAAGAACAAAGCAAATAATAGGATATAAGGAAACAAAAGAGATGAATTAGAATCATGTAAAAATTTAGAAGGATGCAAAAGAAGAGAAAAACTACAAAGAATCTTCAAAAAGTTCAATGAAAATACATATGAGAAAAATGATGTATGATTTAGATGCTTTTACACCAAAATAAACTTATATTTAATCCTATTTTCCACAAACATTTTTGCAGTATCCATGTACAACTGATAGGATAAGCAGGAAAAAAAGAAGAAGATAGGTTTAAACTCAATCATATTAATAAGCATATTGAAAGTGTATGATCAATATATTCCCCTGGAAGACATTGTCAGATTGAATGTAGAAGGCAAACCAACTATATCATGTCTTCAATAAACTATCAATTAAAATATCAATTAAAATGTTTAAAAATAAAAGGATGACAAAGACATATCATGCTAATATTAATCAAAAAAGGTCAAATGGATATATTATTTTAAAACATTTATTTATTTGAAGGGCAGAGTTACAGAGAGGCAGAGGCAGAGAGAGAGAGAGAGAGGTCTTCCATCCACTGGCTCACTCCCCAGTTGGCCACAAAGGCTGGAGCCAGGAGCTAGGAGCCAGGAGCTTCCTCTGGGTCTCCCACAGGGGTGCAGAGGCCCAAGGACCTGGGCCATCCTCCACTGCTTTCCCAGGCCACAGCAGAGAACTGGATGGGAGGTGGAGCAGCTGGGACTCGAACAATTGATGCCAATAAATTTGAAATTATATGAAATGAACCAATTCCTTGAAGACACAAACTACTAAAACTCACCCAAGAAGACATAGATAACCACAACTTTTATTTTTAAAAAATATTTATTTTATTCATTTGAAAGACGGAGTTACACAGAGAGGTAGAGACACAGAGAGAGGTCTTCCATCTGCTGGTTCACTCCCCAATTGGCCGTAATGGCTGGAGCTGCACTGATTTGAAGCCAGGAGCCAGGAGCCTCTTCTGGGTCTCCCACTTGGATTCAGGGGCCATCTTCTATTGATTTCCCAGGCCTCAGGAGAGAGCTGGATTGAAAGAGGAGCAGCTGGGACCAGAACCAATGCCATATGGGATGCCGCGCCCCAGGCCAGGGCCTTAACCTGCTGAGCCACAGATCCAGTCCCAACCACCACTTTTATGAAAGGAATTGATGTTTTAGTTAATAACCTTCCTATTAAAAATAAAGAGGAAAAAAGACAAGCAAATCAAAAAAGCCTTCCAGTCTCATATGGCTTCTGTGATGAATTCTATTGAATATTTACATAGGAAATAATAGTAATTCTGGAGGCCAGAATTGTGGTGCAGAGGGTTAAGCCAATGCATGTGACACTGGCATCACATATTAGAGTGCTTTGTCTCTCTGCCACTCTGTCTTTCAAATAAATAAGTAAATCTTTTTGTTTTAAATTTTTACAAGAATTAATCATTAAAAATAAATCTTTAGAAATAGTAAATAAAACTTAAAAATAGCAATACTTTTTTGTGGCAAAAAAATGTTCTACATGAAGGATCTATGAGACCCCGGTGGAAAGAAGTGGCCATCAAAGAAGGTTGTACTTTTTTCTAAAGGGAGTAGAGAGCCTCCACTTTGCTTATGGCCTTGTTTAAATATTGATGGAGTTTGTGGATTCAAAAGGCTTCTAAGGCCTAGCCAGCTCATGTTAAGTGCCTCGGGTGGACATTGATGTCATACATAAGAGTGTTGTAAAATTAACAAGAGTAACTATGCACTAACTCCCCATGCAGGACCTCAATAAGTGGCATTATGAGAGTTAACTGTAAAACTAGTTCTCAAACAGTTTTTTTTTTTTGCGTGTGTGTGCAAATTGTTGAAATCTTTACTTAGTATAGAGTTGGTCTTCTGGTACAAAGTTAATTGAAAATGAATCTTAATGGGGAATGGGACTGGGAATGGGAAAGGGAGGAGGAAGGGTGGGAATGTGGGTGGGAGGGCAGAAATGGTGGGAAGAATAACTATATTCCTAAAGTTATACTTATGAAATTTTTATTTCTTAAAAAATAATTTAATTAAAAAGGCATTTCCTTAATCTAATGAAGAGCATCTACCAAAATCCCACAGCTAGGAGTGACAGCACAATGGCAGAGCAGGAAATGCAAACCTTTGTCCACCCCTCCCACCTCCCCCAACAATAAAAACAATTAGATAGCTATCAAGGAATTAATATAACACTGGGAAATCTCAGGAGTCCAATTAAGATGCTGTAACAATGCAATGATGCAAAAGGAAAAAGACCGTGTGAGAATAACCATATAGAAAGGGTAGGAAGAAAATTTCATTTTTTCTGCATCATCTTACCCTTAGGCTGGTAAAACTTTGTGTCCAGTCAGGTCTTTTTCACCTGCAAGTTTACCTTTTGAGGGAAAATAGGAGTAGAGTGATTGACCAGATTCCTCAATCTTTTGGGGCATTGCCAAAAGGACCTGGTTCAGTTTCATCCCAAAAGATTTATGGGGAGATTGGTATAGCTGAGTATTGTGGATATAGATAGGAACAAAGAAGTAGGGTAGAAGTTATCAGTATCAGCCATGTGGCAGAGGCCATCATGGTCCCCAGTGGCTTGCTGTATTGAGGACCCCAGCAGCCTTTGCTGATGACAACTGCAACAGCCATCCCAGCTGTCTTATGTACCCTGCAAATTTTCATCACCAGACCTGCAGTGTTTGCCACCATGCACTGCAGTGTCCTAAGCCACTGCCTCCCTCAACTGACACTGAAGCTGCCCCAGCTAGTACCAAAAGGGGTCCCAAAACTAGGGACGCAAGGTGGCTACCCATGAATACTTGTGACCAGCTCAGGCTCTCCCACCTCCTGCCAATCCTGGCTCCCACCACTGCATGTCCACAGCTGATCCTAAAACTCTGAATTTATGCAGCTGACTCCAAACCTTTGTACTAGTTCTCAGTTCCACAGTTGTGCACAATGCAAGTCCTAACCTACAACCATGTGGACATACCCAAGGCCCACACTATTACACAGCCAACTAAAACTTCCCAGTGAAGTTGTAGGCATGAATATCGTCAGCCTTGCCCCATAACTTTGTGGATACTTGTCACCAGCTCCCATTATCATGTGTGCAGACATTCTGGTCCCCATAGCCAAGCATGTGCACTCTGCTAACCTTAGCCCATGTCACCACTTAGCCCATCTCTGTTTAACCAATCATACTTGTAGCAGACACAGAGGTTTGAACATCATTCACAGCCATTAACAGACCACTCACATCTCTCACCATTGAGGACCATAAAATTGCCAAAGTCATGGACCCCAACTGCCTGAAACAAGACATTGCAGCTCATCAAATCTAGAGCTGTAACACATTTTTGCACTTGGTGTCTTTTGTTACTAGACTTGGTATCACAGTGCATACCAGCATACTTCCCCAGTTAGTGCCTCTATGCCTACCTCCTCTACCAGAGGTGAAAGGTCTTTTTAAAAAAGATTTATTTATTTTATTTGATAGGAATTGTTAAAGAGTGACAGAGGCAGACACACACACACACACACACACATACACACACAGGAATCTCATTTGTTGGTTCACTGCCCAAATGGCTGCAATGGTCAGAACTGGGTTGATCTGGAGCCAGGAGCCTCCTCCAGGTCTTCCACATGGGTGCAGGGGCCCAAGTATTTGGGACATCCTCCACTGCCTTCCCAGGCCCATCAGCAGGGAGTTGGATTGGAAGTGGAGCAGCTGGAACTCTAACTGGCACCCATATGGGATACTGCCTCAGATGTGGCTTTACCTGCTATGCCACAGCGCCAGCCTGAAGGTTTTTTTTAAACAAAGACAGTATATAAAGTCTGAAAGAAGTGACTATTTCTTCAAATGCACATGCATCTATGCAAGACTACAAAAGATCCTCAAGTATCAGGGAAATATGACACCACCAAAGGAATGAAATAAACTTCTGGTAATTGACCCCAAATAAATTGTGGGGTCAGAATTCAAAAATCAATTGTTCTAAAGAAGCTCAGCAAATCAACAAGAGAACAGAGATAAACACTTTAATGGAATCAGAAAAACAATAAAATAATTAGATGGTCAACAGAAAAAAAGAACGAAATCCTATATTTTGCAACAAAAAGGATGCAACTGGAGACCATTATACTCAGTGAAATAAGTCTGTCCCCAAAAACCACAAATATCATGTTTTCTCTGATATGTGATAGTTCATATAGAATGCAAAAAAAAAAAATCAATGTGTAAGAATGAAACTGACATCTTACCGCTTGATTATTGTTTATTGCCCTGTCTATATTTCTGTAGAAAAGTGGTCTTTCTGCTTGTTGAGTATTATGGTTAGTGGTATGTTAAGCCTATGATTATAAAGTAAATTGAAATTGTTATTACAAAAATTAAAGCGAAAAAAGGAAGGAAGGAGTGGTAATGGAGGGAGAGAAGTATGGTTATCTTCTTAGAATGGTACCTATGAAATACATGAAATCTGTGCTCTTTATCATAAAAAATTTTTAAGCAAAAAATATCTAAAAGAGCAGAGTTGACAGAGCTAAAAAGAATCATAAGTGCCAACAAATTGCATAACACAGAATAAATCAATAAATCCCTAGAGATACACAAGTTAGCAAACCAAAATCAAGAAGAAATAAAAAGTCTGGACAGAGCAATAACAAAGAAGGAGACTGAACCAGTAAACAGACACCTTCCAACAAAGGGGATAAATGACTTTGGAAGATTAATTCCGCCAAATACTCAAATAAGAACAAATAAGATGGAGCCAGTGCTGTGGCATAGTGGGTAAAGCTGCCGCCTGCAGTGCCAGCGTCCCATATGGACGCTGGTTCGAGTCCCAGCTGCTCCACTTCTGATCCAGTTCTCTGCTATGGCCTGGGAAAGCAGTAGAAGATGGCCCAAGACCTTGGGCCCCTGAACCCACATGGAAGACCCAGAAGAAGCTCCTGGCTCCTGGCTTCAAATCGGCTCAGCTCTGGCCATTGTGTCCAATTGCAGAGTGAGCCAGTGGATGGAAGACCTCTCTCTCTCTCTGCCTCTCCTTCTCTCTCTGTATAAATCTGACTTTCAAATAAATAAATGAATCTTTAAAAACAAAGAATGAATAAGAAGCCTTCTTAGCTCTCTTAAAAAAATAGAGCGAACACCACCAAACTCACTTTATGAGGCCAAAATTTTTCCGATTCCAAAGCTAGACTAAAGCACAAGAAAAGAAAACTGTGAGTACAGGCCAATATTCCTAATACACATAGATGAAAAAAGCCTCAGTAAAATATTGGCAAATCAAATTCAGCAGCAAATTAAAAGGATTGTACAAGATGATAAAGTGGGATTTATCCTTGAGATGAACAAAAGGTACAGCATGTAAACACCAATCAATGTGATAAACTATATTAACAGAATAAAAGACAAAAATCACATGATCCTTTCTATAGATGTAGAAAAAATACATTTTACAAAATTCAACATTAATTGCTTTCATGACAAAAAGTCTCAATAACATAAATATAGAAGGGGCTTAACTTCACACAATAAATGCTGCATACAAAAAAACCTGATCACTAACCTTATAATCAATATGGAAAAACTGAAAACTTTTCCTCTTTGACCCAGAACAAGGCAAGGATATCTACTCTCACCACTGATATTCAACATAATACTGGAGCCCTACGCGGAGAAAACAATCACGAAAAGGAAATAATAGGTTTCAAATCAGAAGGCAAGAGGTCAATTTTTTTCCAAATATGAACATATATGTAGAAAACTCCAAGAATCTACAAAGAAACTATTAAAACTAATAAATCAATAAAGTTGCAGAATAACCGATCACTCTGCAAAAATCAGGGGCATTTTTATACACCAGCACCAACAGTGAAATATCTGAAAAGGAAATGAAGAAAACAGTCCCATTTATACTAGTGACAATATTGCAATATTGGTATCCCATATCCAAGTGCTGGTTCTAGTCCTAGCTGCTCTGCTTCTGATCCAGCTTCCTGCTAATGTATCTGAGAGGGCAGTAGAATATGGCCCAAGTGCTTAGGATCCTGATATCCAAGTGGGATATCTGGCTGAAGTTCCAGGCTCCTGACTTGGGCTTGGCACACCCCCCAGCTGTGGTGGTTATTAGGGGAATGAACCAGCAGATAGGAACACTGTTTCTGTCTCTCTGCCTCTCAAATGAATAAATTAAACTTAAAAGAAAAAGGGTAACAAAAATTTTCCATGTACTTTTTGAACTTTAAGTTAAGTTATCATTTAGTTTCACTTTTCTTTTTTTATTCATTTTTAAAGATGTGTTTATTTGGAAGGCAGAGTTACAGAGATCTTCCAACTGTTGTTTCACTCCCCAAATGGCTGCAACAGTCAGGTCTGGGCCATGTTGAAGCCAGGATCCAGGAGCTTCATCCTGGTCTCCCATGTGGGTATAAAGGGACCCAAGCACTTGGGCCATCTTCAGCTGCTTTTTCAGGCACATGAGCAGGGAACTGGATAGGAAGTGGAGCTGCTGGGAAAATGAACAAGTGCCCATATGGATTGCTGTAGTAGTTGCAGGTGGTGGCATAACCTGTTATGCCACAAAGTTGGCTCATTTATTTTCTTTTTCTACAAACTATCTCAAGTATCCTCATGTTCACTCCCATGTTTTGTGTGTGTTACTCCCAATAGCCACAATATTAAGAACAATTTAAATGTCCTTTGCTGGATGAATGGCTAATGTTGTGTGTGTGTGTGTCTGTACACACACTCAATTGAATACTATTCAGCCTTTAAAAATAAGGAAATTAGGGGCTGTCATTGTGGTGTAGTGGGTCAAGCTGCCACTTGTGATGCTGGCATTGCCTATGGGCATCCATTAAAATCCTGCTGTTCCACTTCCAATCGGCTCCCTGCTAATGTGTCTGGGAAAGCAGCAGAGGATGGCCCAAGTGCTTGGGCCCCTGTGCCCATGTGGGAGACCTGGAAGAAGCTCCTGGACCAGCTCTGGCCATTGTGGCCGTTTAGGGAATAAACCAATGGATGGAAGATCTCTCTCTGCCTCTCCCTCTCTTTTTGTAACTATGCCTTTCAAATAAAACATAAATCTTTAAAAAATAAGGAAATCCTACCATTTGTAAAAATATGGATGGAGCAATATGGATGGAACATTATGCTAAGTGAAATAAGCAAGACACAGAAATTGAAATACTATATGAGCTCATAGGTGGAATCTAAAGCAGTCAAATTCAAAGAAGCAGAGAGTTGGATGGTGTTTGATAGGAGCTGGGAGGTATGTAGTAACATTGGTCAAAAAGTACACTGTTTCAATTATACAAGATGAAAAAGTTCTGTATATAAAATGTACAGCATATTTATGATAAAGTACTGTATGTAATATACTTGAAATTTACTGAGAGGCTACATCTTAAATCTACTCAGCACACACACATGTACAAATGGTAGCTCTGTAGTAGTGACAGAAAGTTAATAGCTAGTGATTATTTCACAATGTGCATCAAAATATGAAGTAATATACCTTAAATGCATACTTTATATATATGATTTTGTCATTGATATTTCAATAAAGTCTTAAAGTCCTCTACAGCTAATATCATACTTAATCCTGAAAGACTGAATACTTTCTCTCTAAGATGAAAAACAAGAAAAGATGTCCACTTTTGCTACTTCTATTCAATATTATATTGGAAATTTTGGTGACTGCTAGAATGAAAGTGTTACAAATGAAAGACATACACATTGGAACAGAAGTAGCAAGACTGTCTTCACTTGAAAATGATATTATGGCCTCTGTAGAAGATCTGATGGAATCTATAAAAATGTCAGTAGAACTAGTAAGTCAGCACAGAAAGTATGCAGGATAAAAGATCAATACACAAATATCAATCTCTATATGCTATCACCAATCATAAATTTCAATGATAAAGTTCAATATCATTTGTAATGACATTAAACAATAAATACTTAAGACATAATTCTTTATTTTATTTTATTTATTTTTTTCACAGGCAGAGTTAGACAGTGAGAGAGGGAGAGAGACAGAGAGAAAGGTCTTCCTTTTTCCGTTGGTTCACCCCCCAAGTGGCTGCTACAGCTAGCGCGTTGCTGCCAGCGCTGCACTGATCCAAAGCCAGGAGCCAGGTGCTTCCTCCTGGTCTCCCACGTGGGTGCAGGGCCCAAGCATCCTCTCCTCCACTGCCGTCCTGGGCCACAGCAGAGAGCTGGACTGAAAGAGGAACAACCAGGACAGAATCCGGCGCCTGGACCAGGATTAGAACCCGGGGTGCCGGCGCTGCAGGCGGAGGATTAGCCTATTGAGCTGCGGCGCCAGCCAAGACGTAATTCTGACAAAAGAAGTTCAATATTTACAAACTAAAAATACTGCTGAAATAAACTAAAGAAGTAGTAAATAATGGAGATATATAAATCATGATCTTGAGTCATAATACTCAATATTTTCAAGATGTTATTCTTCCCAAATCCATAAATTCAGTATAATCCCAATAAAAATTCTGTAGTATAGTGTAGATTTTGAGAAGTTCATTATAAAAATTCTTATGGAAATTTAAGCCCTTTAGAATAGCCAAAACAATTTAGGAATGATCAAAATTGGAATATAAAGAGTAACTGATTGCAAGAATTTCAAAGAATGCGTCATAATCAAGAAAATGTGGTCATGGCATTAAGAGACAAATGGATTGGAAAAATATGTACACACATATAGATAACTGACCTCTGACAAAGGTATAAGGCCATTCAATGGATAAAGTACAACTGTTTTTTAAAAAAAATGGTGCTGGAAAAACTGAATTTCCATGTAATAAAAAAAGAACTTTGATCCATATTTTGTACCATACACAAAACTTAATTCAAATAAATCATAGACCTAAATGCAAAAATCTAAAATTATAAAATGACTAGAATAAGATATAAGGGAAACTGAAAACAAACCAAATACCCGCCAACAGGTGGGTGGCTAAAATATTATGATATGCCCATGCGATAGAACACTGTTTAACAATAAAATAGAATGAATAATTGATACAATGTTATAGTATTGGTAAATTCCAGCATAAGTATGGTGAATGAATGAAACAAGGGAAAATAATTCATTCTTTATGATTCCATATATAAAATTCTTGAAAGTTAATCTGTGATGAGAAAAAGGTCAATTGTTGCCTTGGTATGATAGCAGTGGAGAGGCATGAAGAGATTACAAAATTAACAAAAGGAAACTTTTGGGAGTGATGCATATGTTCATGTTAGTCATTGTTGTGATGGTTTTATGGGTAAACATCTATGTCAAAATATATCAAATTTTTTACACTATAAATATGTGAAGCTTTAAAATGTTCTATATCTTATTGTAATTGGCACACAATTAGAAAATTATTCTTTAGTGTTTGAAAAATACTACAGATTTGGGTCAGCGCTGTGGCTCACTTGGTTAATCCTCTGCCTGTGGGACTGGCATCCCATATCAATATGGGTGCTGAGTTCTAGTCCTGGTTGCTCCTCTTCCAGTCCAGCTCTCTGCTGTGGCCCAGGAAGGAAGTGGAGGATGGCCCAAGTGTTTGGGCCCCTGCACCCGCATGGGAGACCAGGAAGAGGCACCTGGCTCCTGGCTTCAGATTGGCGCAGCTCTACCCATAGCAGCCACTTCAGGGGTGAACCATCAGAAGGAAGACCTTTCTCTCTGTCTCTCCCTCTCACTGTCTAACTCTATCTGTCAAATTAAAAAAAAATTAAAAAAAGAAAAATACTACAGATTAAGCAAACAAATCATTCATGTCATTGATGGATGAGTGAAATTCCAACAGACATCTGTGTAGTTTCACCTTAGTATCACTCATTAACATAAATGAAAATATCAACTAGTGTTCTTGTCAGAACTATATTCCTTCATCAGTTGCCACCATAGCCTAGCTATGGATATAATCTTCAGCAAACATCACTAAAAGCATTCTGTGAGAGTCAGTAGGTTATATGGAACTTACAATAAAAATATTGTATATTGTTTATAGCTTGTGTGCCATACTTCATTTGTATTAATAAAATTTGTAATAAATTTACATATTATTTGGGATTATCCAGAAAAACAGAGCCAGCAGGATTTTTATATACAGATAAAGAAATTTATTAGAAGGGACTGACTCATGCCGTTGTGGAGGTTGACATAGTCCAAGATCTATAGTAGCAAACAGGGAGACTCGAGAGCTGATGATGTGGTTGCAGCCTGAGTCTAAAGGCCTGAAGGCTAAAAGAGCTGATGGAGTAAGTTCCAATCCAAAAGCCTTAAGGTTTGAGAGCCAAAAATAGTCAAAGTTTTGGGTCAAGTCCAGAAGCAAGAAAAGACTGATATCCCAACTCAAGTAATTAGTCAAGCAGGAGGAGCTTCTAGTTGGTCATGTGAGGTTCAGAATTTGTTTGGTTCAGGCCTTCAATTGATTAGATTGAGGACCATCCATGCCATGAGAAGCAATTTGCTTTACTCAGTCTATCAATTCAAATGTTAATCTTATCTGAAAACCCCCTCACAGATGCACATAAAATATTTTATTTATTTCGGCATCCTATGGTCCAGTTAAGTTGAAAAATTAAATTAACTTCCACAGTCTACCACTTTTCAACTTGGCATCCAAACACATCTAAATTGTACTTAATCTCTATAACAATATTAAGGGTCCAGTATTGTGGCACAGCAAGTTAAACCACTGCTTGTAATACCAGCAACCCATATCAGAGTGCCAGTTTGAGTACCAGCTACTCCGCTTCTGATGCAGTTTCCTGCTAGTATTCCTAAGACGGCAACGGAAAATGAAAATGGTCTAAGTATTTAGGCCCCTGCCACCAGTGTAGGACACCAGAATGGAGTTTCTGGCTCCTGGGTTTGGTCTGACCCAGACTTGGTTGCTGTGGCCATTTGGGGAGTGAACCAGAAGATGGACGTTCTCCTCTTCTCTCGTTTCTCTCTCTCCCTCTTCTTCTGCCTCTCTCCCTCTATCCCTGTTGCACTTTCAAACAAATAAAACCAATTTTAAATAAGACAATAACAAGGTCATAATCTAGACTAACATGATAAACTCTCGTGCATACAACTGAAAATGTATTAATCCCTTCTGCAGAAGAAGAGGTAAAGTTATTGAATGATATCTACTTTTTTGCAGTTATCATATCAATATTGTGGTATAAAATTAACAGTGCTTAGATACAATTGTGCAGAACTATTTACAAACCAGATCTGAGTGTTCTTTTTCTGCCAACTGGTCATAAGGAATAGGTGTGGGCTTGGAAAGAGAAGGCAGTAAAGTCAGCGAAGAGACCATGAATATTTGGGCCACTTCTTCATATAAATTACTTGTGTCTTTAGGGTCTGCTCAGACCTTATCCTGTATATACCACTTTTATTTGATGATGGAGTGACATCCAACTTTATGGCATGGTGGGCAGATAATACTGTTTATTATGTCCAGCTCAGTTTTTATGGTAAGTTGGCAACCTATGGTCAAACAATCAGTTTCTTCTAAGGTCTAGTAGCAGGCTAAAATCTTTTTCTCAAAAAGAGAATAGTTATTCACAGCAGATGTCAGGTCTCTCCTCCAAAATCCTATAGATGAGTCACCTCTAGGGGACAGCCAAAGGCCCCAAACAGTATCCCTAGCTGCTATGGATACTGCCCTATCTGCCAACAGCACTGTTCTTCTGGACCATCTGACCCAAGTAGCAGAGAAGATTGAATAGTGGTTCATATCTGTTGCAGAATTTTCTCATATTTTGGACCATATAAAAAACTAGCATCCAGTTGGGTAAAATACACCAAAATGAGAAAGATTTTGCCTTCCAAATCCAAAGAGGCCCACCAGATATTGTGCCTCTTTTTCTCCTCCTTTTTTTGTTGTTGTTGTGGGAAGGGCCATAAGGATATGTTCTACATGATTCAACCCCCAAGAAATTTCACTGAGACAGAAGGCCCTTAGACTTTGGTTATACTTATTTCTCACACTCTGACCAAGTTGTCTAGAATAGTTGCTGCATTTGCTTCAATAGATCCAATTAATACAGTGCCAACAGTGAAATGGATTAGTGTGATGTCTTGCTAAGGGTAAATGTGGTCAAGATCCCTTCAAACTAAATTATGACACAGAACTCCTGAGGTTGAACTGTAAAGATGTATTGCTACACTTATCCAACTGAATGCAAACTGGTTCTCATGGCTCTCATCGACAAGAGGAAGAAAAAGAAATTTGCCAGATCAGGAGCTTCGTATAAGGTACCGTGGTACCATGGGACATATTAATTTGTGTAGCCAATGAAACCACATGTAGTATAGAGGCTGCAATTGGAGTCAGCATTTGGTTAAATTTAAATCAATCCACTGTCATTCTCTAAGATCCATCTGTCTTCTGTGAAGTCCATATGGACATGTTGAATGGGGATGAGATGAAAATCACCACCCCTGCATCTTTCAAGTCTCTGCATTCCCTTAGGGAATGTGGCATCTTTTTTACTATTTTCTTAGGACAAAGCAAGTCTGTTGGTATCCACTTGGCCTTTACCACCATAATAGCCCTTACTCCCCAGGTCAGAGGACAAATGTGGCAATTGTGTCCACTATTGAGTATATGTATTCCACTTATGCATTCAGGACTGGAAAAATAACCACAAGATGAGTCTGGGGACCAACTATGTTAGCTATGGCAGATCTGAGCTAAAAATCCATTCCCCACCTGATTTTATATGCCCCTATTCTGACTGGTTGACCACACTGATATTTTGGAATTATCATTTCAGATCCAGTGTTCTACAGTTCCTGAAAGATCTGATCATTTCCTTTCCCCTAACGCAGTTACTATGTAAAATGTCATAGATTCCTTTTGGGAGGCTGTGAGAAAGATCAACAGCACACATTTTGGTAGTATACCAGGTTACTTCCTCAAGGGAACCTAGCCGCCCTTCTATTCAAATGATTCTGAGTCTGTCAATCGGCCAAAGTCAGGGAATCAATTGTCTGTTTTTCTGATTTAGGTTAGACTTTTGCTCACTTGACTTAGAACCGTTATGCTTTTAGTGGTCAAGCTACAATTTAGGTTTAGGTTTTAATGGTCAAATAACAATTTAGCGTGTAGGTTTCCTACAAGCTGCAACATTAAGTGCAGAATTGCTATTTAGTGAATCCCTAACAATACATTTTACCTGCTCAAATTTTTGATCCTTTCACCATCGTCCTCCTCCTTTAATACCCATTCACACACATGTCCAGATTTTCTGTGTACATTTTCAAACCCAAATTCTGTCTCTCTTTTTTTTTCAGTGTGGTGTACTTCACATTTAAGGATCATCTGGGAATTGAGTCTAGTGATCATCCTATTTCTTCCCAATCAATGACCCCAGTTTAACCATAAATAACTTACAAGTCTAGGAATTCAACCTTCATTGAGATTCAGCTATTCACAGGATGAAACTCTGGGTTTGATTTTTAACAATTTCAGCTCTATGACCACAGTATATAAAGATCTTCAGCGCGCATATAGAAGCTTTCAGGTCATTTACGCAGTGCTTAAGCTGGGAAATTGAATTTGTGAGCTCATCTTTTTGTTTTTCCATTTTGTCAATCAACATTAGGAGCAACTATCTGATCTGATTATATTCATTAGCTTGCCAAAAATGTTTGAAAAGTAATGCCAAAAATTATATGATATATCATATCATATAATACCAGAGTCTTGTTTATTATAAGTGGTTGATTAAGAGTATCCAATATAGTATTTTGCATATACTCTCTGGCAGATCATGCCACACACCATCAGTGTTCTCTTTATTACCAGAAATAGTCATTAGTATCTTTTGTAATTCCAATTTTTATTGTAACCTAAGATATACACATGATGTTTTGGTGTACATATACATTGTGAAGTGATTTCCATAGTCAAGCAAATACACATATCCATCATCTCAAATTGTTACTTTTTCCTTTTTTGTGTGCTAAGAGTAACTGGGATCTATTTTCTAAGCAAATTTACAGTTTCTAATACAATACTATTAGCTACAATTAATACATTCATTTTTAAACTTTTGCATGCTATGTAACTATAATTTTGTACACTCTTTCATTTCCCCATTCCCTTCCCTGCCTCCAGTTCTGGTAGTCACTGATATATTCTCTGTTTCTATGTAGTCAATATTGTGTAAAGATTGAATCTATATTTGCAATCCTGCAATATTTTATTTCTTTTTTTAACTTTTTTATTTGAAAGGCAGAGTTACAGAGAGAGGGAGAGACAGAGAGTGCACACGCTCTTCAATCCACAGGTTCACTCCCCAAATGGCTACAACAGGCAGAGCTAAGCCAAGACAAATCCAGGAGCTTCATCTGGGTCTCTCACGTGGGTGTGGAAATCCAAGCACTTGGGCCATCCTCCACTGCTTTCCCAGGCACATTAGCAAGGAGCTGGATTGGAAGTGGAGCAGCTGGGATTCAAACCAGTGCCCATTTGGCATGCCAGCACTGCAGATGGTGGCTTAATCCACTATGCCATTACACCAACCCCAGTATTTTTCTTTCTTTACCTGGATTATTTCATTTAGCATAATATCCTCTAAGTTCATCTGTTGTTGTTGCAAGTGGCAGAATCTCCATTTTATTAAATGATGGATAATAGTCTCTCTCTCTCTCTCTCTCTCTCTCTCTCTCTCACACACACACACACACACACACACACATACACACACACACACGTACATCACAATCTCTTTATCCATTCATTCGTTGACAGTCTGAGTTCAGAGGCAGGAAAAGACTGATGTCACAGCTCAAATAGTCAGTCTTCCTCATGGGAGAGTCAGCATTTTGCTTCTATATAGGCCTTCAAGTGATGAGCGTCTTGCATATTAGGAAGGACAGTATGCTTTACTTAGTCAGCGAATTCAAATGTTAATGTCATCCAAAACCCTTACAGAAACACCTAGAGTGATATTTGACCAAATATCTGTGTATCTCGTGGCTCAGTCTAGTTAACACATGAAATTATGCTCCACAGATTATGTATAGCATATAAAGCAACATACACTATTTTTCTGGAGATCTGATTGTTAAACATTTACCAGTGCACCATTGGAGCAAGTGTTTGGCTTCTGGTGTTTTTTTTTTTTTTTTTTTTTTTTTTTTTTTTTTTTTTTTTTTCCGGGGATGAGCAGATTTTCTACTGTTAAGGTCAATGCTTCTCTTTGCACTGGCTCTTGGAAAAAAACAAGAAACCCACATCTAACATGCTGGCAATATGTTTGCAATTTTGCTTCTAGTCAGAGAATAGGAACCTGCTGATCCTTTGTGTCAATAAGGTGCCATCTGCCTGTGAGACAGTTGGTGGAAAAACTGTCTTGTTGTCTATAGTTCTATTGATCGCAGCATTTCACAATGCACTCAAGTTTCATGAAGATGGTAACTGATTATTTGTCATTTTATACTTATTACACCCTCACTCTTTCCCTCCCAAACTTGACATAAATTTTCCCTTGTACTTGACAAGATAAATAACTTGGAAACATGAGGTTGTGACTTGAACTTGAATTTCATACTGGAGCAACTAAGTCTTTTTTTTTTTTTTTTTGGACAGGCAGAGTTAGACAGTGAGAGAGACAGAGACAGAGAAAGGTCTTCCTTTTGCTGTTGGTTCACCTCCCAAAATGGCCATTATGGCTGGTGCGCTGCACTGATCTGAAGCCAGGAGCCAGGTGCTTCTCCTGGTCTCCCATGGGGTGCAGGGCCCAAGCACTTGGGCCATCCTCCACTGCACTCCCGGGCCACAACAGAGACCTGGACTGGAAGAGGAGCAGCCAGGACAGAATCTGACGCCCCAACGGGGACTAGAACCTGGGTGCCAGCGCCGCAGGCAGAGGATTAGCCTCGTGAGCTGCAGCGCCGGCCGCAACTAAGACTTTCATGAATGAGCCTGGATCACTAACTTTGGAGAAGTTCATCTGATTTTCAACCAAGATGTATATTCTCGTTTATTCTAGTTCCAGCTATGCCAAAACCTATCTGAACCAACCCTGTAACTTCTCTGAGCCTCAGTTATTTCTCCATAAAGCATATTTGTAAATGCTCATCAAGAGGGTAGTGGAGAAAGAAAATATGGTACTTCCATATAATGAATTACTGAACTTCAGTTAAAAAGAACTAAATAGATAACAAATAATGTTGAGTGAAGAAATCTAGATGCTTACTGTAGGATACCTTTGAAAGAAAGCACCTAAAAATAATGCTACATATTGTTATGCATGAGGAAGTACAAAACGTCTGGAATGAAACTCAGAAACAAGTAATAGTTCTTATGTTTGGGGACCAGGAGAGGGTAAAAGGAAGCATCCTGGATTGGGAACAGATCATCAATTTTATAATGTTCTGTTCTAAAGACAATTTGTAGTAATTTTCTAAAGTTAAAATAGTTCAATTTTTAAAGAACGGTGATGGTTAGACTAAATATTTCCTGAAGTCCCTTGGAACTTTAATATTCCATGGCTCTAAGATATGGGGAATAATTGAGTAGTGGATCATTACAAATGTCTCTAAGTTCTCTTGGGATGGAGTTCACCACTTCTCCTGGGATAAATAACTTACTTTCTCTTGGGAGATCAGAGCAGATCATCTCTAAGATTTGTCCAACCCCTACTGTCTATGAAAGCAAGTAAAGATGGTTCCCTTCAGTTTTTATAAATGATTCATTACTTCCTGGTCCCCTACATGAGCTTGTCCTGCTTTCACTGAAAAAGTTGGGGATCAGAAATGCTTGGCTACCAGATTTCTATGGAGAGGTCAAATTGTCTGGGATGTTTCCCATCATGGAATACTTCCAGTTTTTGTTAGGAAAATCAAAGAAAAATGTTTTCTCTGCAGAATTCCCTCTCCCTACTTACCTTTTCTTTTATGCTAACTGCTGCTACTGCTATTAGAAGCTGCTGTAATGAAAAATTGCTTTATGTTTAATGGGTAGACAAGGGCTCATCTGAAATCAAAAGACCAAGATATGTAATTGCCATTGACTATGGTAAAGAGACAGAAAAACTAATTGGCAACTACTGTGACCCTCACCAATTGACTGTATCATTCTTCTGTCATTCCTATGTCTCTGTCTCTTCTAGATCCACAGTACAGGGCTGTTAGAGACCCTCAGTGCTGGGGATACTTCTTTTGCCTTCTATACCCTTTGCATTTGCTATGCTTATTCTTGCCTGTAACCCAGTGGTCATGCCAGGGGCCAAGGGCATGTGGAATATTTCTCCCTTTTCCTCTGGGCCTACCTCTAGCCCCTCCTTCAAGAAGCCTTCCCCGACCTCCTCAGTGTTCAGGGGCAGATTTTTCCCCTATACCCTTGTGACATATCACCTGAACCTTGTAGATATAAACCTCATATTGTATGGCTATGGATTCTCTCACCATTTAGGTAATGTTAATCTTCTTTTCCTCCATCGTCCTATTTTATAAATAGGGCCATGCATCAGATGAGTGTGTAACAGTGGACAAAGGCAGTGGTCTGTCAAGGCCAGATATTCACACATTTCTCCTTTAACCTAGTTTCTTTCTTCATTTAGAGTGAAAATATTAGGTTAATGTGTGGGTGGAGGACAGACATAAGTGTATGAGGACAGTTGATAGATAGATAAATTAATTCGATAAAGAAAGGCTCCTTAGGGCTCCTGTGCATCATTTTATAACAATCTGGTAGCACTCTATCACTTCTAGATTCATTCATCAAATAGTTGGGTAGTTTTTTTTTTTTTTAATGAATTTATCTGCTGACCAAGTCAGCTACCTTTGCTGTATCCTAGAAATTTCTCTACCAGGTAATATACAGATTCTTCAAAAGCTTATAAATACCAAACCCATTTTTCCTAATATACTAGAGCTCAAAAAGATCCTTAAGGTTTCAGTCTATCTGAAAAATTATCTGCACTTTTTATTCCTAAAAAGAAAAAATCTATCAGCCCAGTTAACTTTTTAGATTAGCTTTCTAAGTCAGAATTTATTGTCATTCTTCTTACTGTACTTAGCTTGGATGTCAGCCTACAGTTGAAGTTTAGCACTGAGAATCATAAGTCACAGATCAGAAAACTGTAACATTAATCAAACGAATGCAGTATGTTAGGGATAGAGCTGGTCTATCCGTTTGGCAAGCAGAGACTCTAATTTACCTCCTTGTAGATCAAGAACAGAATCTGTGCTTGGAAACAAGGTAGGGAGCATAAAGTGGTAAGAGAGGGGCTTATAAAAAGGCTTGGAAATTGTTAGAGGTAATGGATATTCTCATTTATCATGGTTTTGATGATAGTTTCAGAGTGCGTATATATGTCAAAAACCTAATTGTACAACTGAACTATGTAAAATACGTTGTATTTCAATTACACCTGTATAATGTTGCTTAAAAAGAATTTGAAGATATTATTTTTTAAAAATTTAATTTACTCATTGAGACAAATACTCATAAGGCCCAATTTCCAGCTTAATCCCAGTGGTGAAGAAAACTTGCTGTGGAGATGGACAGACCGGTGGCTCTGTCATTTACGAGCTGAGTGATTCTGATAAAGCTTTTAACCTCTTTGAATCTCGTATTTACATCTGAAAAATGGAAACTGTAATGAGAGTAACTAATCCATATTCTCAGGGTTAAATGAGATAATGATATCTGGAAAGCACTCAGCATAGCATTAAGCACTAATTAAGTCTTGAAGAAATGGCAGTTATTGTTTTATCTTCCACTGTGATACTAATCTTGGATGAAAGCACACAGAATCACAGCAGATTCCTAAAGCAATTTATTGATTGCCATCAACCCATCAGAACCTTTATTAGATACTTGTGGACAGATTCCCATAATTGACACTATTGGGAAGTAAAAAGGTAAGCAAATAAACAAGTATGTGAAATGAACAGGTGAGATGGGACACATGTTTGAAGGAGATTGCACAAAAGCATATACAGGAATAGATGAGGAAATATGATTTCAGTAGTATAAGCAATGCAAGTGACAGTGAGTGTAAAACTTGGAAAAGATTTGCTGGGAAGCATAGGTGAAGCAATCTCCCCACTGTGGAACAGCATGGTTCTTGGAATCTAGCAAGTATGGGCTTGAGTCCCTACCTCACCTCTTATTAGCTGGGATAACCTGAGCAGGTCATTGAACCTTTCTGAAGCTCAGTTTCTTGCATGGAGATAGAGTTAATGCTGCATCTATAAATTCAATCAACTGTGAACTAAAATTATTCAGGGAATTAATAATAATTATTATGTCTGTTCTGAATATATTCAGACTTTTTCCTTTGCCATTAATTCCTAAACAATACAGTGTAACAACTATTTACATAGCACTTCCACTACGTGAGGTATTGGTAAGTACTGTAAAGATTAAAGTATATAGAAAGGGGGCAGGTGTTGTGCAGTGATGGGTTAAGTAGCTGCTTAGGACACCCACATGTCATGTCATAGAGCTGGTTTGGGTCCTGGCTACTTCATTCCTGATCCAGCTTCCTACTAATGTACCTGGGAAGGCAGTGGATGATAGCTGAAGTATATGTGGGTTCCTGCCACACACATGGAAGACCCAGACGGAGTTCTGGACTCCTGGTTTAATTATGGCCCAGTCCTGGATGTTGTAGGTATTTGGAAACTGAACCAATGTGTGGAAGATCTGCCTTTCTCTCTGTCTCTGCCTTTTAAATAAAAGTAAATATTTAAAGATGAAGTATATAGGATATTTCATGATTATATGTGAATATACCATTTAATATAAGGGATGTGAACATTCACAGATTTTTGTATCCACAGGGGATCCTGGAGCTAATATCCTACAGATACTGGGGCATGAAAGTGCACTAATTATCTTCCTCCTAGGATTGTTGTGAAGATTAGATGAGGTAATGCATTGCCAGCACTTACCACGAGCCTACAACATTAGCAAACACTCCAAAATATAGAAAGCACTTTCTTTATTACTTATATTTCAAGATTTAAAAAGTTTATTTTTATCTATTTGAAAGGTAGAATGAGAGAGAGGGAGGGAGAGTGGAAGGGATGAAGTGGGAGAGAGAGGGGGGAGAGAGAGTGAGAGAGAGAGAGAGGTACCTTTCATCTGCTGGTTCACTCTCCAAATGTCCACAACATCCAGGGCTGGGCCAAGCTGAAGTCAGGATCCTAGAACTCAATTTGGGTCTCCCGTATGAGTGGCAGAGAACCCATCACTTGGAAAATCATTTGCTACTTCCCAGAATACATTTACAGGAAACTAAAGTGGAAGTGGAAGAGTCAGGACTCGAACCAGGCACCCCAATATGAGATGTGGGTATCTCAAGCAGCAACTTAACTTGCTGCACCAAAGCACCTGTTCCTAGAAGCACTATTTATCATTATGCCTTCAAATCTCAGGGTTCTTTTTCACCTTTGTTCCCATGTTTGGATGAGTGTTTTATGGGTTATTTCCACTGAAGAATTTCAGGGCTATTTCACCATCCAAAGCCTTCTGATTTGCCTAGCAGTGTGTCAGGTTCTCAGTAGGCCTAATAACTTCTGCTGTTCTGAATTCCACTTAACCATTCTAGTGAGTAATTAGAGCTAACACTTACACAGTGCTATGACATAACATTCTGTGTCAAACTACACAGGGCATTTTAGAGAGGCCTCCCTGGCCCAAATCTTTCTGGGCCCAGGCTACCAATTTATGTTCAAAATCAAGCTCTTGTCAATGGCAAGTACATTTGTCTCTTGGCATCTGTGAGGGCTTGGTTTCCTGACCCATGAAGATACCAAAATCCATGAATGCTTCATTCACTTATATAAAATGGCACAGTGTTTCTGTGTAACTTACAAACCTTCTCCTGTATGCCTGAAAGCATCTCTTGATTGCTTGCAATACCTAAAACAATGCATATGCCATGTACATAGTTTTTTTTTATTTTTTAAATTTATTTGACAGGTAGAGTTATAGACAGTGAGAGAGAGAGACAGAGAGAAAAGTCTTCCTTCCATTGGTTCACCCCCCCAAATGGCTGCCATGGGCAGAGCTGCGCCAATCCTAAGCCAGGAGCCAGGTGCCTCTTCCTTGTCTCCCATGCGGGTGCAGGGACCCAAGCACTTGGGCCATCCTCCACTGCCTTCCCGGGCCACAGCAGAGAGCTGGACTGGAAGAGGAGCAACCAGGACTAGAACCCAGCGCCCATATTGATATGGGATGCTGGCGCCACAGGTGGAGGATTAACCAAGTGAGCCACGGCGCCGGCCCGTACATAGTTCTTATACCATACTGTTTAGGGAATAATGACATAACAAAAGAAGTCTGTACACATTTAGTACAGATGTAATTTTTATCCAAATATTTTAGGCGCACAGTTGGTTCATTTGTGGCTGTGGAACTTGAGGATACAGAATGCTGGCTGTACGTTCTTGCAGTTTTCATGTTGAAGTACTTGGAGTCATCTAGCAATTTTGAGTTCTAATTTGAACTCAGGTAGTCCAGCTTTGCTCCTACCATTGGATTACCGGCCTAGTAAAGAGGCTGTGAAGTGGAATGGTTTGAACAGACTTTTGAGCACAGCTTCCTGGATTTGAAGCTGATTTGCTACACATGAGGTCTCAAGGAACTTAGTGGCTCCCCCTGAGCCTTAGTTTGCTTATCAGTGAAATGCAGATAATGTCACATGTGCCTTCCTTGTGGGATTGTGGTTGGGATTAAATGCATTAAAAAACCAAGGTACTGGAATATAGGAAGGGCTCAAGAAAAGTTAGTGATTATTATCCATTGGAAAGTAAGCTCCATGAAGGTAAATATCTTTGTTTAATTTGTTCACCTCTATATCCCAAGCAGTTAGAATAGCATCCAATACATAGTAAGTGTTCAGTAAATACTTGCTGAATAAATGAATTAACCCTTAATTCTATCGCTTTCTCTCATAATTTACAATCTACTTTCCAAATAAATCTAGAATCTGACCAGTTTTTGCCGCCTTCTCGGTTAGCATCTTCTATCTCCTTTTAACTGCGTTATCACTATAGCTTCCTAACTGACCTGGCTATTTTTGTCCTTTATAATCTGCAACATGCCCAGCCCCTCCTCCAAGTCTTTTCTTCAAACAACAATCATAGTGATTCCTTGAAAATATAAGATAGATCACATTGCTCCTCTGCTGAAAATCTTCCCATCATTTCCCAATACACTCACAGGAATGGGCAAGCGTTTTTACTTGATTTGTTCTTAGCTACCTCTCTGATCTCATCTTTTATTACTTTTCACTTTTCTTACTGTGTTCTAGTCACACTGGAACAAAATCAACATTCCTTTTAAAATATTATTTGTTTATTTTAAAGGCAGAGATATAGACACATGTATGAGGGGTTGGGGGAAAGAGGATGGGATCAACAGAGAGAAAAAGGGAGAAAGGGAGAAAGGGAGAGACAGAGAGAGAGAGAGACAGAGAGAGAGAGAGAGGTGGACTTTCTATCCATTAGTTTACTACTCAAAAAGCCTGCAACGGGTGGGCTTGGCCAGGACAAAGCCTGGAGCCTTGAACTTAAAGTCTCCCAAGTGGGTATCAGAAAGCCAAGTACCTACTACCTCCGAAGGTGTGTGTTAGATAGCAAGAAGCTGAATCAGAAGTGAACTGACATCCAGGGACTGACATGTGATGCAGGCATCCCAAGTTGCATCCT
Source organism: Sylvilagus floridanus (assembly GCA_949820135.1). Taxonomy (NCBI): domain Eukaryota; kingdom Metazoa; phylum Chordata; class Mammalia; order Lagomorpha; family Leporidae; genus Sylvilagus; species Sylvilagus floridanus. The sequence continues at coordinate 50,186,805 of OX463223.1, forward strand.
AACTTCTGTGCCAAACAGCAGCCTTACAATCAGCAGTTCTTTAACACACAAAGTATGCACTCCTATCTAAATGTTCTTGCACTTGCTATTTCCTCTGCTAGAAAGTCTCCTCTCCCAGGTTTCCCTTAGTTTACTTCCTTACTTTCTGTAAGATCATGCCTGATCATCTCTTATAAAGGAGCATCATGATCCCTAGCATTCCTTAGCCACTTTTTCCTTCTTTAGTTTTCTCCATAGCATTTGTTACCACCTGACACATTTACACACCTGTCATTTACTACCTATTGTAATGAGGATGATTGTGATGATCTCATCTCACTTTGTGTCACCTCCACAAGAGCAGAGATTTGGCAGTTTTATTCACTGCTATATTCTCAGGCCCTGGAATAGCTCTTGGAATATTGTGATCCCTCAATATATTTGTTGAATGAATGAATTCAATAGTTTTAAGAAGTAATCTCCTTCACTTATATCTTCTTATTCCATGGAATAGCATGTATTCTAAGATAATCCCATTCCAGGGCCACCTAAATTTGGCTTTGATTACTGGAAAATATGAAAAGTGAAGTTTTCCCCATTGGGACCAGTTTGGTAGGCAAAATATAGGGAAATAAAAGGTTTGTGGGGAGAAATATTAACAAGAGCCCTTGGGGTTGAAACTTGGGATGGGCATGAGCTTTATTGTGTGGTATCGCACTCACTGCTCCAGGCTGTGGACCTAGATAAACACTTGCCAGCCTGAGGTTTTGGATACTGAGAGACAGCTCTGTCTGGCTGCATTAAAAATCATTCAGAAGAATCCATTTGATTATTTTTACAAAATAACATTTTCAAAAGGTTTAAATTGTTAATTTTTTGAGAAATGTGGGGTTTGGGGGAATTATAGAAGTAAGGGAAGGAAAGAAGACTTTTATGTGTAATTCTACATTATTATTTTGTATTTATGTGGAGCAATAATTATCCTTTTAAATAAAAATACTTTCACTCTCTGATTTTTCTTCTTTTTGAGGGGGAAGCCTTGAAAAATAACAATTGATAGCAACTTTTCTTATTTAAAAATTGATAACATTCTACCATTAAAAAACTTTATAGTGGGCAAGTACTAAGAAAATCCAAAACCTAAAAATGATTGGCTAGATTGTTAAAGCTTTAGATTATTTATGTTTGTGAACTTGAAGCTCCAAAGAGAATGTTGTGATTCAGATAATTGCTTGGGGTTGTGAATGTATGCTCTAGAGTAGAGATTTAAAAATTATGATGTCTCTGGTTTTTCCATCTGTGTTAGATCCACATAATCAGTTGAGTCTTAATGAGCAGAGGTGGGGAGGGGTACTCTCTGTGTTTACAAAACACAGGCCCATTAGTACTCCCAGAGCCACTTCTTATTTTTTTAAAAGATTTATTTATTTATTGGAAGGTAGAGCTACAGGGAGGCAGAGGCAGAGAGAGAGAGAGAGAGAGAGAGAGAGAGAGAGAGAGAGAATCTGCTGGTCCACTCCCCGGATGAGCTGACAGTCTGGGGGCAGCACTAAACTGCTTGGGCAAAATGTTCAGGACAGAGGTTTCAAACTTCTAAGTTCTAAACAAAATTTTAATCGAATAATTAGGGAGAGGGGCAAGGTGGTCTGCTAGAACTCAGGCTTCAGAATGAGGATGGTGAAAGCAAGTGAGACTTGACTATTTTCTAAGCCCAAACTCAATTCAATGCTACCTCCTAGAAACCCAGAAAATTTCCTCAAATAGTGGATGTCCCAATAGTGGCATCATAATGCAGCCTTCCCCCATCTGATCCAGCTGGATTGTCATGGTGAGATCCTCTCTGCAATGTGTCATCACTTTCTCCACTGATTAGTACCAGTGTCTCTTTGGTCTAGAACCTATGAATCATGTTTCTGCTTTTCTCAGTAGCCCCTCAGCCCTTGTACATCTTTTGCATTCCTTGTTCTTTCAAGCATCTACACTATGGCATTAAAAAGACAAATAAATCAACTCCAAACCACTTAGAGGTGAAGTAGCCTGTTGTTTTGATTTTCAATACAGAGCTCACTAGAGAGCTGAGGTGTAAGTAGCTCCACCACATGTAGTATCATGTTCAAAGACTATTTAGACTATTGATAGGGTATTTTTCAAATTTTCTAAAAATTGGACAGGTACCCTATTATGTCTTAGAAGCATCAAAAAGTGAATAGACAACGTGCTTTAAACACTCTTTCATTTATTTTAATATAATTAGAATTGTAAGCAGGCAATCAATGAGAATGTCCAAGTGTAGCATTTTGAAATCAGAAAGAAGTTGGAAACACCACTGTGACCAACCATTGCATTCTAATAAGCTCGAATGCAAGTGAATAATTAAAAGGGGGAAACTTTCTGATCTAGCCAGTTCCCCCTTCTACCTCAAAGAGTTCAGTGGGAGCCAACTATTTAAAGACCCCTAAAAAAAGAGAGGATTGACAGCTAAACCCTCTCCCTAGACTCTGAGTAAGAATAGGGGCATTAATTTCACAGAGGGAGTACATACCTATTACTAGCCAAGCATTGGGCTGGGTACTAGGTGTACAATGGTAATTGCCTTCTTGGAGCTTGTGATCTTATTGATGACATAGGTATTAATCATATAATTATAGAAATGAGTACATACTTATAAATTGAGATAAATGTCTTGCAGGAAAGAAACAGTTCTAAGACCAGTGTATAGTGTAACAGGGAGTTAATAAAGGCCTGCATGAAGAAAATTTCACTTAATCTGAGATTTGAGGGGTCATTAGGCATTTAATGGCCCATAAGAAAAGAGTTGCATTCTAAACAAAAAGAACAGCAGGTCCACAGTGCTGTGGAGGACTACAAACCAGGCCAAGGTGGCTGGAGTTCAGACAGCAAGTTAGTAGAGAAGAGATGAGGCCAGAGAGTTTGACAGGTGTGTGTCTCAAAGGAAGTGCCACTGCTTTAGGTTAGGACAAGTTTTCTTGGGGGTGGTGAGTGCAAGTCTGCACATGCAATGGTGTAGGAAGTTTCCCATCCCTGGGCCCTGCCTTCTAAATGCCAAAATTATATTGCCCCCCCCGCCCCATATTTATGACAGATCCTAAATTTCTCAATGCTTCCTGGTTAAAAATGACTGAATTCAGGGCCTTGTAGGCCATTTAAGGATTTAGGATTTTGTTCTACAAGCAAGGAAGGAAATAATGAGAAACAATTTAAGCAGAGGAAGGAAGTGATCCAATTTATATTCTGAAAAGATCATTCTGGCTGCAGTGCACAAATGCAGGGTTTCCCTGGAGATCTTCCCTGGTTAGATTGTTGTTAAAATGAAGACTTCCTGGAATGAAAGGGTTAGTGGGGAAGGGTCCGCATGAATGGAGGAATAGTAGGTCAGCTCTCAAGAAATATACATAGTAACATCTTGACACGTTTGTAATAGGAACTATTTACTGAGCATTTAATATATGCCAGATATGTGGTATGTGCTTTATATACATTGTTTTATTTTATTCCTGGCAATACCTCTGCATAGCATGCATGGTTTCCTTGTACTACTGCACAAGACCGTTTTCTGTTATAAAGAAATAGTTGAGGCTGGATAATTTAGGAAGAAATGAGGTAAGCTCATGGTTTTGGAGGCTAAAAATCCAAGTAGCATGGTGCCAGCTTCAGTGAAGACCACTCTCTCTGTGTTACCTCGTGGTGGGTGGTGGCATTGCAGAGGGTGTGTGACAGTGGAAGATCACATGACAAGACAGAAAGCCAGATTGTGAGGAGGGCTGTTTTATGACAACATACTTTCCTCAGGACTAACTCAGGGTCTCAAAGATAACTAACTACCTCAATCCTTTTTGAGTGCAATGCTCTTTGTGACTTAAGAACCTCCCACTGTGCTCCAGCTTTTCAAGATCCAGCTACCTCTTAATGTCTCAATACTAGGGATCAAGCTTCCAACACATCAACCTTTGGGAGATACACATAAGCAATAGCCAAACCATAGCTGTAGCTATGAGCAGCTGTAGCATCAGAGAAACTCAGTGATGTTTCCAGTATTATAGTTAAGACTAATGGTAGATTCAGGTGTCCACTCAACTGCTTTGACTCCAGAGCCCCAATTTCTTCATTTACCACAGTGTTAATTCATGCTGTTACATTATCAACAGAGCATCTCAGCAGAGTTCAGAGATGGGAAAGCCTGTGAAGGAGGGCAGAAAAGTCTTACTAGAGCATAAGAACTCTTTCTGTGCAGCATTTTGAAGAGTTTGTGGTTAGGATGAAAACTGTCAGTGGTTGAGAACTGGAAGATGAGAATAAGACAGTGAAGAGAAATGGATGATGCTTAAGGCAAACTTTCTGAGTTTGCCAAAGGCAGATCCTGCTATGGTCATTTCTTCTTGGAACTGTCCTATCAATTTGAGAGAGGCCTTTTGGAAATTCAAGAAGAGAAGAGTAACTTCTATATATTCATAAGGTGAAGCTAAAACTAAGCCTTTTGGGTTTGCTTACATTGCGCATTCAAAGAAGAATGGCCTATTTGACTCAAGTTCAGTCTGCAGAGGCTGTCCATACACCTGAGCTTTTTCCATTATGTGAATAAATGGCTTCATATGACACATACTTACAGGGCTCTTTTAGTCTGAAACTAAGCATTAAGCATTGTAGAGGATACAAAACTGACTGTAATATAAGCCTATCTTCAATGACTTCATAGTCTAATGGAGGAGACAGAAATACATGCAGCATAATCAACAGAGGCCAAATAAAATGCCATGGAGATTCAGAGCAGGAATGCTCATTTTCACAAGAGAAAGGAAGTGGGGCATTAAGAGAAGACTTTGTAGTGAAAACAGTGCTGAGCTAGCTAGGTCTTAAAGGATGGAAAACATTGTCTAAGGCTGGTTGTTCTCAAAATGTGGTCATCAGCAGCATCCCTTGGGAATTAGTTAGTAATTCAAATCTCTGGTCCACCTTAGACAAACTAAATGAGAAACTCTGGGATGGAGACCAGCAAGCTGTGTTTAATAAGCCCTTCAGGAAATTTGATGTGTGCTCATGTTTGAGAACCACTGCTTTTGGCAAAGAAGGGGGACCATTCCAGGTAAAAGACAGATAATCAGCAGAATTTCAGTGAGATTAACACAGGTAGTGCCTCTGTAGACTGATAAAGAACCAGGTTTGGCTGGAGAATATCATGTGTGGGTGGAGGTGGTAGGGAAATGAATAGGGTCATATTGTAAGGCTCTTAAACACTTGATGTCTCAAGTAATCGATGACATGGAGGTGTTCAAGTAGGAGAGCAGCAGGCAGCAGGAGACTGAGTTAGAGACTACTTTTTGCATTTAGTCCAGTGGTTCTCTCTCCTGGTTGCACATTAGAATCATCTGGCAAGCCTGGCAATATTGCCAACCTCAGGGACCCTCACTCAGACATTCAGGCTGAATTGACCTTAAGGGTTGCCCATGATTGGCATGTTTCAGAAGTCCCACTGCAGTTTCTAGAGTGTAGCAAGGGCAGAGGACTCCTGTTCTAAGAGATATCTAGAGCACTGTCTGTCAGTGGATGGGAGGGAACAGGAAGTGATCCTGTTGTTCTCCTCACCACCCCTGGTGGCATAGGAATCACGAGAAAAGCCCTAACTGGGCTGCTTACTCTTCTTTTTGAGTGAGCCACTTCTCTATTTTGTGAATGACTCTAGTAACTCAAGATGAATCTACGGCAAAATCGGCATTGAAATAATATGACTGAGGGGACTATCTCAGGGCCATTTGACACAGATGCTTGAACAAAGCTCATCCAAAGTGTCTATGTATTCTCCAAAGCCCCTCATGGGGTAGTGGGAGAGTGGGTAGGCCTTGGCAAGGGGAAGGAGGGGACTCAAATCCTGAATGTCAGGTATTAGAGCTACTTCCCTCAGAAGCCCTAATTGGAAAATGTGCCACTTTCTCTCCACGTTTGCCTCACAGCTTCTGTGAGCCCATGAGGCTGCACCCACACAAGCAGAGGGAGAAAAGGAGGAGGTGGTGAACACAGCTCAACAGCATGCTGATTGTGATCATCTACAGTCAGAAGGATTTCAGGTGTGCTAAGTGATTTGAATGGTCATTTCATTTATCTTTTACATTGACCTTATCAGATAGGCACTATTGGTATTCCATTTTATAGATGAAGAAGCTGAGGTTCTTAGAGGTTAAGGAATTTACCCAAAGCCATACAGCCTGTTAGTGTAGAACCAGAATTCTAAACCAAGTCTATCTGAATCAAAATATGATCTGTTAACCATTCTATTGTAGTTAATGGTAAAACCATACCCAATTCTGGAATGGGTAGAATTTGTGTGGGCTATATGGATGATTAGACAGAATGGATCAGGTAAAAATGGTCTTTGAAGGTGATGCTGAGAGGTTTGAGTTTTATTTTAGAGGCATTGGAGAGCCATTAGACACATTAGGGTATTATTATTGGCATTAGCAGATGAGCTCTAGCAATAAACATGTGTAATGAGTCCAGATGGGGAGAGACAGGGTGGACTTGCCATGCAATTTGTGAGGTCCAATGAAAAATGCTCAGTTAGTATGCCCATGGAGCCAGTCCAGGAGTCAGGGAGACAAAAAAAGATCAAGTACAGGGAGCTGGGGTGGGGTGGGGAGTGGTGTGGATAAGGTGGGGGACAGGGGTGGTACATGGTGATAGCTAGAAAGGGATGGAAAAGTAAAATCATTAGGATTTCATGAATGTTTCTCTATCACCTCCCATATTCAGTGACAACTCTGAGGTCAAGGTTGAATGACTGAGTCTGTGCAATTCTTGATGATCCTTCCAGGTACAATGTGGGTAGGGTGGCCAAACAGATTCATTATCTTGACTTATAGTGTCCTCTATATTTTCAGTACTTCCTTGGCCCTATTTCCCTTAATCTGCTCCTTAGGATATAGAGGCAGTCTAGGAATCTTTGAGTAGCTCCAAAGCAGATGGTCTTACTTTCCATTCATGTCTCTCTGATAAGGGGACAGTTTGGACCTACAGGAATTACAAAGGTTTCACTGCCAGATCAGCATGGCAGGTCCACTTGACAATACTAGGGTGGCTCCATCTAAAGGTCCAGAATGGAAGAGTCTATCAATCACGACCTAACCATCTAGATAGTAGGGAAATTAAAGGGGAGAAGAATGTCATCAAATAGCCACTCTATATCCTACTGCTCATTCCCTGTGTGTCTCCTATCTCATGAGGTGACAAGTTCTGCTCCAAATAGTTCCCTGCCAGGAAAGAAAGCCCTCCACTCCATCCATACTAAAACCCACCAAGCATGCATTCATAGGTTATTCCTCTGGTGAGGAGAGCCTGGGTTGGGCATAAGTGAGGATATGGGCATCTTGGTGGAAGAGATGAATGACATTTGCCCACTTCCTACCTGATCCCCCAACTGCTAGGTCCTTGGTCTGCCACATACCTCAGAATCCAAATGACAAAAGATTCGTGGAGCCTCATGAAGAAGTCACTCCCTTCTGTGTGGATCCCTTTCTATTTTAGAAATAGAGAAGGTGGCTTCGGAGATAGAAAGTTCTCAATTTTCTCCTTACTAGCTGTGTAACCTTTGACTGGTTATTTAGCCACTCAGAGCCTCAGTTTTCATATATAGCCATTTAATAAAATTTAATAAAATTATTATGAAGATTAAAGGAATTAATACATATAAAACACTTGGAAACAGTGTCTGGCACATATCAAATGGTTGATAAATGGGAGATTAATCATAATCTTAATAATAACAAGAGAAACTGAGGTGTTTGGGTGTGCTATGCCACCACCATCAGCTGGAAGTCTGGGCTGTAAACTGTCCCAGGGGATCTGCATTTCATCCCAGTCAATAACCTTGACTTATCCAGACCATGAAAGGGCTTTTTCCTACCCTCTGATCTGAATGCTTGTTTGTCACTTTGTTCTCTCAAATGCTGCTTCAAGGTGTGTGAGCTGAGGTCAGGCTTCACTGCAGTGTCTTGGCCACAGCCAAAAGTAGAGGCAATTTGGAGTCCAGAGTCCCACTGGGGACCTTGATCATTAACCTGGGAGCCTCTGCCACTGCAGAAGACAGCTTTGCTGCCATCTGTCAGGTTTTAATTAAGCCCAGTTTATGAAGTGAGATCTGGTGCCAAACCAGGGAGGAACAGGGTTGGTCTTCAATGAAGCCTTATTTCTCATTGGGTGGCATTGCCTCCCAAATACCCAACATTGCCATGAAATCTCTGGCTAGTTAAGGATTTTGAACATATTCATGCTCAGCCCTTTTTCTCCTAGGCAACCTTTTCCTAAACCCTCAATTTGCCTGTTCAGGGACTCTGATCAGCTTTGAATGTCTGGCTGTTTATGATCAATGATGACTGCATTATGCCTGCCAAGTGTTATTCACAATTCAGTAAGAGCATCCAAAGCTGCAGAAGAGTGAGTAGATGAATGGACATTTAGCTTAGTGGTTATGACATCTGTGTCCCACATCAGACTGCCTGAGTTTGGTTCCCAGATCCAGCTCTTGAATCCAGCTTTCTGCTAATGCAGACCCTGGTAGGCAGCAGTGATTGCTCAAGTAATTGGATTCCTGCCACACATATGAGAGACCTGGATTTTATTTCCAGTTCCCAGATTAGGCCAGGCCAAGCCCAGCCCCAGTCTTGGCTTTTAAGGGCATTTTGGGGAATAATCAGCTGCTGGGAGCTTTCTCTGTATCATTGTTTCCCACTGTCTCTCTGTTTCTCAAATAAATAAATAAATAAATAAATAAAGGTTTGACATTTGGGCAAAATGTGTTAAGTCACCACCTGCAACACCAGCATTCCATATGGGTGCTGGTTCAAGTCCTAGCTTCTCCATTTTGGACCCAGCCCCTGATAATGTGCCTGGGAAAGCAAAAGAAGATGGCTCAAGTGCTAAGACCCCTGCCACCCATGTGGAGACCCTGATGGAGTTCCAGGTTCCTGGCTTCAGTCTGGCGTAGAACCGTGTGTTGCAGCCATTTGGGAAGTGAGCCAGCACATGGAAGATAACCCTCCACCCTGCATTACTCTGCCTTTCAAATAAATAAGTCTTTAAAAATAAATAAATAAATGCATAAATATATACATAAATAATAAGAGGGAGCAGAGTATGCATAGTAGACTGACTCAGCAGTGGAATAAGACTGTCTTTGGGAAACCTTTGCCTGGGAAAGTGCCACCAATTTCTCTTTACATTTAGTGAGCCTTAATCCACACGGTTTTGTCGCTTCTAAGACTGAGTGTTCCACTGCTATCTTATTCAGGATTTGGCAGGGAAGTATGAGAATGAGGCCAGAAGGGTGGCCCAAAGGAAGGGCTTTTTTTAAAAATTATTTATGAAATACATTATTTATGAGATACACAGAGAGAAGTTAGAGGGAGAGAGAGAGAGGATCTTCCGTCCATCCACTGGTTCACTCCCCAGATGGCCACAATGGTCAGGGCTTGGCCAGGCCAAAGCCAGGAACCAGGATCTTCTTCTGGATCTCCCAGGTACATGCAGGGCCCCAAGTAGTTGAATCAACTTCTACTGCCTTCCCAGGCACATTAGCAGGGAGCTGGATCGGAAGTGGAGCAGCCAGGACGTGAACATTTGCCCATAGAGGATTGCTGACACTGCAGGCAGAGGTGCTATGCTATAGCACTGGCTCCAGGAAGGTAATTAAAAAAATTCAGAAAGTGTGGCTATCTTGGTTACTCAGCCAAAAGAAAGAAAATGTGGTAGTTGCCTCTAGAGCCAAGAATTTTCTTCCTGGACTGCACATTTTGTATTGTATTTGATTTAGCACTTGGTTAAACATTAGAAGATTGCTGTTGTTTGCCTATGTGTCAATCATTTCTTGACAGGATCACAATGCATGAAATGGGACCACAAACTCATGTGTTAGTTTGAACCACATGACATCAGTTGGGTTTATCAGTAAAATGGCCAAATAGCGGAATTCTGTGTGATGCCACCTACCACTTTTTGGCTATTCCTCACAGTATTCTGCCCAAAACTCAGTATGGGGCATATACTTGACAAGCCAGTTTTTGTTTAAGTTGTAGATAACCAGGATTCCACAATCCCTTCTGCTCTCATAGGCAAAGGCATAGGCAAAGACGATAGCATTGATGAAACACTTCAGATTGTAGGGGTGAGGGGAGGGTGGGAGTGTTTACACTTGACCCCTTTTTTATCATCCACCACCTAGGTTAGTGCTCAGAACTGCCTCATGAAGCAGTTGTTATTATCTCATCTGCTAGATGATTCTGTCTCTCATATGCTTCATGGCATGTCTAAGTTCACACAGCCACTGTGGAGCAGGCATTTGAACCCAGATCTGACCTCTTTCTATTGCCTTAACTCTTCTCTTTATTTGCATGCCTTCCTGATGATCTACATTTAGGGTTTTCCTTGACCGTTTGCTATATTATTCACCTTCTAATGTTTAAAGATCATTGAGATGTTCACCTACCCCTATGATCCTGATGTGCAGAAGCAGCTTGCCCCTATTATTTGTTCATGTTTCCCAGCTACTTCAAATAGCTTCCTATCCTGAAGAGGGACTCCTGTGTACTACTCAGGAAAAAAAGCTCTAATTATTAAATGGGTCAGGACAGTGTTCAGCCAGATGGTTGCTTGCTACACATTAATGATTAAACCACTTATGATGGTAGTAGGGCAATAGTTGCAGTTATTTGCCAGGTGCTGAAAAATTGAACATGCATATATACACAAAATATATTCTGAGGCATCAGTAGATTTTGTGTTTATGTTTTCCTATTTTTACAGAAACTATCTGGGTTTCTGAACTCCCTCAGTATTAGGGTATAGATTTTGAAACAAAAGAGTTTAGATAACAAAAGAGTCCCTGGAAACCATACAAGAATCTCTCCCTCCATTTTATAGCTGAGGAAACTGAGGTTAAAGTGGGAAGTACATTGTTCAAGGTAGGTGGCTAGTTTAAAGGTAGAGCCATGACTTGAACTCAGGTATGAAAGATTCCTGCTCACTAAACCCTGCCTCCTCTAGCATTATTATCCTTATTGTACATGTCCCCAGATAACAAGGATTTATTGCACAACTGTTCATATAGCTTGATTTAGACTCAGAGTTCTTAAGTGACCTTCTCAGGGTCACACTTCTTGCATATGAAAGGGTATAGATCCCCATTCTGTGCTTCTGACTAGCCGAATTGAGAGTCCTCATTGAAGCCTGGTGCACCTTCAGTGTTTTACAGTGCTATGCTGGGGAGGGTATGATTGTAGCCTTGAATGGCAGGTGCCTCAGTGAATACTCACAGATGTAAAAAAAAATAACCAATTCCTCCTTTGGGGATTTGTTGCACTCACTAGAGTAAACTTGAGCATGTACCAGTATCACCTGGAGAAATGTCAAAACACGGATTTAAGGACGCCACCCTCAAAGTTTCTTCTTCATAGATCTGGGATGAGGCCCAATATTTTGAGTTTCTAATAAGTTTCCAGGTGGTGCAGGTGCTGTTAATCTGGGGACCATACATTGAGAGCCAGTATTCTAGTTCAAAAATATTTGACCCATTCCTCACTAAGTTTGTTGCAGCCCTCTCAAAGTTTTCTATGAGAATGGTTTTAGAGATTGTATCTCAATTTTCTCCATCATTTTAATGTGTAGAAATAGCTTCCAAAACCTATCTGCCATTATGCTTTTTCTTAGCATTCTAGAAGAAATTGGGGTTAATAAATATCAGACCATTTAGTCCAGTCTTCTGCATCTAAGATGGGAGTATTTATTTTTATTATATTTTAAAGATTTATTTTATTTATTTGAAAGGCTGAGTTATAGAGAGATACTAAGGGAGGGAGGGAAGGAGGGAGAGAAAGAGAGAAAGAGAGAGAGAGAGAGAGAGAGAGAGAGAGAGAGAGAGAGAGAGAGAGAGAGAGAGGAAGTCAGAGAGAGAGAAAGAGAGTGAGTGACAGAGAAAGAGAATAGAAGGGATCCTGCAGCTGCTGGTTCACTCCCCAAATGCCACAATGTCCAGAGCTGGGCCAGGCCAAACCTAGGAGCCAGAAGCTTCATCTGGTCTCCTATGAACCGGCACCCATATAGGATGCCAGCACTACCAGTACTGACTTAACATATTATGCCACAATGCCAGCCCCTATTTTTTTTAAAGGATTATTTATTTTTTTGAAAGGCAGATATAGAGAGGGACACACACGCGCACACACACACACACACACACACAGGGAGGGAAGAGGAATCTTCCATATGCCGTTTCATTCCCCAAATGGCTACAATGGCCAGGGCTGGGCTGGGCTGAAGCCAGGAGCCAGGAGCCAGAAGTTTTATCTGTTTCCCACATGGGGTACAGAGGCCCATGTATTTGGGCCATTTCTTACTGCTTTTTTTCAGGCCAGTAGCAGGGAATCGGATTGGAAATAGAACAGCCAGGACTTGAACTGATAATCATATTGGATGTGGCATTACAGGCACCATAATGCCATGGCTGCTCACACTTTTCGATCATTTGTTCCTTGAGTGACTATGATGAGCATCTACTCTGCATCTCCCGCTGTGAATGAATCACCTCTTTATTCTAATTTCTCCCCTTGGATGCTCCACAGCGACTGCACCAATAAAAATCTATGTACTCAGGAATGGATAGTGCCTATCATAGTGCTTGGTGAACAGCAAGCACTCAATGCCTCTTAGCTCCCTTTCCTTCCCTTATCAAACTGGTAATACCTCCTGATTACTCATGAGCCATCCTGGCATTACCCTGATTCAAACCAGGCATGCACCAGATGATAACTATAATGGTAAAGGCCTCCAGATGACATCCTACCCTAGGTTTCTAAACAGGGGCTCTCAGTCCTGTTTGCACATTAGATCATTGGGGTTGCTTTTATTTTATTTTTTGACAGGCAGAGTGGACAGTGAGAGAGAGAGACAGAAAGGAAGGTCTTCCTTTTTGCCGTTGGTTCACCCTCCAGTTGCTGCCACGGCCGGCATGCTGCGGCCAGCTCACCGCACTGATCCAATGGCAGGAACCAGGTGCTTCTCCTGGTCTCCCATGGGGTGCAGGGCCCAAGCACCTGGGCCATCCTCCACTGCACTCCCTGGTCATAGCAGAAAGCTGGCCTGGAAGAGGGGCAACCGGGACAGAATCCGGCGCCCCAACCGGGACTAGAACCCGGTGTGCCGGCGCCGCATGGTGGAGGATTAGCCTAGTGAGCCGCGGCGCCGGCCTGGGGTTGCTTTTAAAACTTTGATGCTTAGGCCTCGTGTAAGACCAAGTGTGTTAGAATCTCTGTTGGGAAGGCCTAGGCATTCGTATTTTTAGAGCTTTCTAGGTGGTTCTAATGTGCATCCAAGATTGAGAACCACCGTGAAAACCAAAGTCACTTTTCCTTTACTTCTTCTTGCCTTTTTAACCAGGTCTAACTCCTGGTTTTCCCCTAGAAGATATTCAATACGACACTGATCCTGAAACTTTCGCATGCATCAGAATCATCTGAATCACACAGTTTCCTACCCATAGAATTTTTCAGTGCTTAGGACTGGGGTGGGGCCCAAGAATTTGTATTTCTAACAAATTTTCAAGTGACGTGGATGTGGCTGGTCCATGGACCACATTTTGCAAACCACTAAGGGAAGGCACACAGTTCTCTTCAGCCAGTAGTCCTTCAAAGACAATTGTAATGACTAACTTTTATGACCCCAATCTCAATGACATTTTGACATTTTTCAAGTACACTCACACGGCAGTGTTGGGGCCAGCGGTATCAACATTTCCAAGTGTCCATTTGTAAAATCAAGTGTGCAAAAAGAATGAAGCAAATGTTCTCCTAGGTAAGAAGTAGCAACCAGCAGCCGAGGAAAGAGTTAAGTAATCAGATTGGTTATCTTGATTCAGCCTTGGCAGGGCTTGGATGACTTTGCTTCCATCTGCACCTGCCATGGTTAGGACTGTCTTTTACCATTTAAAGAAGAACAGGTTTATTGTTAAAGCACAAGGACAAATTAGAGATCACAGACACCAAGAAGAAAGAGCAAAACAAATCAAAGCCACTCCTAATCCAGGGCAGCAGATCAAGAAGAATGTTTTGGGTTGTTTTTGAATATTACCATCAGCTTGAGATGGCTCTGCCTAGTGTTTGTGAGTTTAATTATTCTCTACAGAGATGGAGGTGGGGGAACAGCTAGACAGGGATGATGAGGTTGAGAGGGAACTAGTTAGTCACTCTGTTTGCTTGGAAGGATGAGCAATGCACTGCCTGCATTTGCCATCCATTTCTTCTCTTCTAGTGGATCAAAGGCAAGAACAGGTGATAAATGAGCCCTGTTGCCCTGATTCACCATTTATGTTATACATTGCAGAGAAGCACCTCTGAGAGGTAGGAGGGTGAGTTTCAGGGAGAGACAGGCTCAAGAACAGCAACTGTATCAGCTAGTCAGTCTTTCTTACCCATGTTTCTCTTGTAGAATCCAGGGTAGGGACGAGTTGGCATAAAAACTAGCAGAGCAGGAGGGACTCAGAAAACAGAAGTGAGAGGTCAGTTTCCTGACTCAACATTTGGATGCCTTAGGACTATATTCTTAGGTTTCTGCCCACAGAATAACCATCAGGTCATATTCTTGAGATCTGGGTTGAATTTAGTCCTGTGTTTCTCAAGGCTAACCTTTGGCTGCATGGAGATAGGTGAAGGTGCCGTGTAGCTGAATGTTAATTATCCGAATTCGGACTCTATGTGTTTGAATGCCAAATGGACCTCCAGCTTCCTGAATTACCTTGAACGACTCACTTCACTATGCAAAGCTTCAGATTTTGTCAGTTAACAATAGAAATGAGAGTTGTAAGGATTAAAAGAGATAATCTATGTAAAGCATTTAGCCTGGCACATTACAAGTACTTAATAGATGGGAGATTTTGTTGTTATTATCATTACTTTTACAAGGAAGAAAAGACTTCTGGGGAAGAAGAGAAGCCCAGAGTGTCAGCAACATAAACTAAATGTCTGAGGCACTTCACAACTGCCATTTTGCCTCCCTTCCTCCTGCCCCCACCCCTAGCCTTTCCCTTAGGTCATTGCCATTAACACTATGGCAGAATTAAGCCTGCTACTTCACAAAGCCTGAGGGGGGAAGATTCAGGAAGATGGATTTAGAGAGTAAACTTTCCAGGCAGATCCTGAGTAGCAAGAAGCAGGGCAGACAGAATGGATCAGCAGGCAGTGATGCAGATTCCACAGTGGGTGTTGAGACTTTTTTCTTCCCTCCGAATTCACACCCCAGCACTATCCGAAATACCTGTAGTTCTTTGCAAGTGCTATGCTTTCTTTCTTAAAATATTGACTATAATCATCTTTTTTTAAAAAAAGATTTATTTTATTTATTTGAAAGACAGTTACAGAGAGAGGTAGAGACAGAGAGATGTCTTCTATCTGCTGGTTCACTTCCCAGGTGGCCACAATTGTCGGAGCTGAGCCAATCTGAAACCAGGAGCCAGGAACTTCTTCCTGGTCTCCCACATAGGTACAGGGGCCCAAGGATTTGGGCCATCTTCTACTGCTTTCCCAGGCCATAGCAGAGAGCTGGGTTGGAAGAGGAGCAGTGGGGACTAGAACCGGTGCCCATATGGGATGCCGGCACTTCAGGCCAGGGCTTTAACCCGCTGCGCCACAGGCACTGGCCCATATACTCATTTTCTTGCACCACCAGTTCTTTGCTCATGTTACTTCCTCGTTCTGGAACAGCGTTTTACCTGCCATTCACCTGCTTAGCATTCGTTACACCTTCCTTGTTTTCCCCTTTCCCAGTCTGATTTCAATGCCTTGCCTTCATTGTTCCATGGCCCTAAGTAATTCTCCTGGCCTAACAAATTACCATGGTACACTGCACTATCAGATATACTTTTGGTATCCAGTACAATAACCCCATGTATTACATGGTGATTGAACACTTTAAATTTGGCTGTTCTGAAATGAGTTATATTGTAAGGATATCAGATCAGATTTTGAATACATAGTCCAAAAATTGAAAAGAATTTAAAATATCACATCAGTAATTCTGTATGTTGGAATGGCATTGTGGCATAGCAGATTAGGTTGCTGTTTGTGACACTGGCATCCCATATCAGAGTGCCAGGGGTGTAATCCTAGCTATTCTACTTGAGATCCAGCTTCTTGCTAATGCATCTGGGAAAACAGCAGATGATGGCCGAGTACTTGGGACCCTGTTAACCATGGGGGAGACCTGGGTGGATTTCTGGGCTCCAGACCATGATCTGATTCAGTCCTGGCTGTGGTGGCCATTAGGGGATTGAGCTAGCAAATGGAAGATTTCTCTCTTTCTCTGCCTCTCCCTTTCAAATAAATAAACCTTTTACAAAATTCTGTATGTTGATTATATGTTGATATGATACTTTGGATACACTGAGGTAGAATATATTAAAATATTTTCATCTGTTTTTTATTTGCTTCTTTGAATGTAATACTAGATAATTTAAAATTACAAATGTGGCTTACATAATATTTCCACTTGGTCATGCTACTCTGGCTTCACGAAGTCAGAGAACTTGTCTATTTTGATAACTATGGTATCCCTGCTGCCTGACATAGAATAGTGCTCCCTAAGTACTTATATTTCTAAATAATCAAATGAGGAAATTGATCTTGTATCTGAGTTTGTATAAAACCCTGGAACTTTGGCTAGAAGGTGTACAAAATCATTTTGGATTTATTTTCCCTCCCACAGAGTGATTGAGTGTTTAATGCACATTAATGTATTTCATGTCTTTAATTTCACTACTGACAGGAAGTTGTAGCTGTGGCGAGTGATGTAATGTTCCACTTACAAATTTATTATCTCTAAATCCTTCTCATGTCTGTTCATAGAAGTGATATGAAGAGGAGAAGATAATTCTCAAGCTAAGGGCAACTTAAAGCAACAAAATTTGAGAGGTCAACAGGACCAGTACTTGGTAGCTAAGAGAAGCTGCATTAGTTTTTATTGCTGCATAAAAAACTACTACAAACTTAATGACTTAAAATAACAAAATTTGTTAGTTCACACTTTCTATGGGTGAGAGGTCTGGGCAGAGCATGCTTGGATTTTATGCTGGGGTTTTACAGAGCTAAAAGCAAGGTTTCTAGCCATGGCTGCATTTCTCACATGAGTTCTCATTAGCTTTTTTAATTTCATTCAGACCATTGGCAGAACTTGATTTTCTTCTAGCTATTCATTGGGGACCACACTGAGCTCCTAGAGGCTGTCCAGTTTCCTGTTGGGTAGTCACCAAAGGAAGTTCATAACATGAATGTTTGCTTTCTTCCAGCTTGACTGGAGCATGTCTCTTTGACTTCCTGTTTCTCACCAGTCGGAGAATATTCTAAGCACTTAAGAGCTTCATAGAATTAGGTTAGTCTCACCCAGATAATTACCCTATTTTACATCTATTCATCTGGGACCCTGATTGCACTGTAAATACAACATGGCAGTACCTACATTAGTATTGGAGTATACAACTGAGGGAAGGTGGATATACATTTGGGACTGAAAATCTGGGGAGCCCATCTTCAAATTATGCCTACCTCAGAAACTTAGACAAGGCCATTCATTTTTGGGGAAGAATAAAAATATGGGCAGAAACTTTGAGGACACAGAAGGAACCTATTCTTTTAGAGCAAGAGAAGGCCAATTGAGAGAATGGCCACAGGACTTATAGAGGGGACCCTGAATTAAGGAAATGCCAGCATTGGAAGTCATGCTAGAGAAAGGATAGCCCTCCTGTTTTTCAGATGAGGAAAGCACACTGCAAGGGTGGCAGCCTTGTGTGAGGGGTCACTGTGGTCTTCTCCTGTTCTTTCTGTATTTGCTGCTGACTAGTGGAAGGCTAATAGGTGGAACATTTGAAGTCTACTGAGATTAAAATCTCTCATCAAAATAACTTCATCACCTTTTCCATGACTACATGAATTCTAAAATAACTTACAGCCCAAATATACTTTTATTCTTTGAGTTTTAGCAAAATAAGACTACCTTGTATATATATTGAATTATCTCATTCTTTTTAAAATTTATTTAAATTTTTTAATTACATAAGGTTAACAAATTTCATGCAAGTAATATATACAAATTTAGGAACATAGTGATACTTACCACCCCACCTTCCCTCCTGCCCATGTCCTACCCTGCCTCTTCCTTCCTTTCTGATTCTTTCTTTTAATTTTTACAATGACATACTGTCAGTTTATTTTATAATCACAAGCTTAATACTCTACTAAGTAAGAATTCAACAAATAGTAAGAAGAAAAAACACTGTTCCTCAATAGTAGAGACTAGGTCTGTAAATAATAACAAACTTCAAAATGTCAATTTCAGTCATATAATTTACACTTTTTTATACTCTGTTACCATAGACATAATATTTTAGAGACTGGCTTATTTCACTAAGTATAATGGTTTCCAGTTGCATCCATTTTGTTCCAAAAGAAAGCATTTCATTTTTTAGAGGTGAATAGTGAAATACTATACTCTGAAATAGAGTCAATTTGTTAAGTCAACAACAGGAGTCACTGTGCACTTACTCCTCATGTAGGATCTCTGTCCTTAATGTGTTGGTCAATGTGAATTAATGCTATAACTAATACTCAAACAGTATTTTACACTTTGTGTTTCTGCGTGGGTGCAAACTGTTGAAACCTTTACTTAATATATACTAAATTGATCTTCTGTATATAAAGATAATTCAAAATGAATCTTAATGTGAATGGACTAGGAGAGGGAGTGGGAGATGGGAGGGTTGCGGGTGGGAGGGAAGTTATGGAGGCAGAAGCCATTGTAATCCATAAGCTGTACTTTGGAAATTTATATTTATTAAATAAAAGTTAAAAAAAATCTAGGATCTATTTTGAATTAATTCTATACACAGAAGATTATACTAAGTAAAGATTTCAATAAATTGGATGAAAAGAAAAAAATTGTTCCTCAGCAGTGGAGACAAGGGCTGTTCAAAGTCATAGCATCTCGAAGTTAATTTCAGTTCTTTTTTTTAAGTATTCTTTTTTTTTGAGAAACTTAATTAACTTTAAAGAAGAACCCAGGAATGATAAAACTTTTTCAAGCACTTAGACATAACTATAACTTATGAGACATAAGAATATCTTCCACTTAGTACACTAAAACAAAGTAAATCTTTGAGAACAAGTTTTATTATTAACTCTCATAATACAACTCTTTGAGGACATGGAGAGTTAGTGCACAGTGACTCCTGCTGTTAGTTTAACAATGAGCACTCTTATATATGACATCAGTGACCACCCAAGGCTCTTGACATGAGCTGCCTAGGCTATGGAAGCCTTTTGAATCCTCAAACTTCTTCAGTGTTTAGATAAGGCCATAAGCAAACTAGAAGTTCTCTCCTCCTTTCAGAGAAAAGTACATCCATCTTTAATGACCACTTCTTTCCGCTGGGGTCTCATCCACAGAAGTCCTTCATGTAGGACACTTTTTGCCACAGTGTCTTGGCTTTCCATGCTTGGAATACTCTCATGGGCTTCTCAGCCAGAACAGAATGCTTTAAGTGCTAATTCAGAGGTCAGAGTACTACTTAAAGCAATTGTCATTCTATGAGTCTGCTATGTGGACTGCTTCCCAAATTGGAGCATTCACTCCTTTTTAATTCTATCTATTATTATCAGACACTTAATCCTATTTATTTGATCACTTTAACACTTAATCCTATCTAGATCATCACTTTAACACTTAAAATGCTATTTTTACCACCCGGCTTAAGGGGATTTGGGGCCCCATGGCAAGTTTTTAAACTATACCCTTAGAAGTAAGTCCATAGGAATGTATGAAGAACTATATAGCTTTACAGTTACAAACTCCATACATTTCATAATTACAACTTTAGGAACATGGTGATTCTTCCCAACATGCTTCCCTCCCATCCATTTACTTCCTCTCTTATTCCCACTATTATTTTTTTACTAACATCTATTTTCAATTAATGTTATACATATATGATTAACTCTATATTAAGTAAGGCATTCAACAAATAGTATGAGAAAAAAAAATTCCTCAACAGTCAAGACAAAGGCTGTCCAAAGTCATTGCTTCTTAAAGTATCAATTTCATTCCTAAAGATTGCCTTTTAAGTGTTCCATTAGTTATCACTATCAGGAAGAATATAGGGCATTTGTCCCTTCGGTATTGGCTTATTTCACTAAGTATGATGTTTTCCACTTTCATCCATTTTGTTGCAAATGACCGGATTTTTTTAACTGCTGTGTAGTATTCCATGGTATACATATCCCATAATTTCTTTATCCAATCTTCAGTTGATACTTTGCCCATTTCTTAACTGGATTGTTTGTTTTGTTGTTGATGAGTTTCATGAGCTTGTCAGATTCTGGATATTAATTATTTATTATTTTCATAGTTTACAATTATTTTCTCCCATTTAGTCAGTTGCCTCTTCACTTTGTTGAGTGTTTCCTCTGCGTTGCAGAAGCATCTTAGCTTGATGTAATCTCATATATCTATTTTTGATTTGGTTGCCTTGCTTCTGGGGTTTTTTCCACGAACTTTTTGCCTATACCATTGTCTTGCAGAGTTTCCCCAATGTTTTCCTTTAGTAATTTGATAGTATCAGGTTGTAGATTTAGATCCTTGATCCATTTTCAGTTGATTTTTTGTAAGATATAAGGTAGGGGTCATATTTCATACTTCTGCATGTGGACATCCAGTTTTCCCAGCATCATTTGTTGAAGAAACTATCTTGGATCCATGGGTTAATCTTTGCTCCTTTGTCAAAGATAAGTTTGTTGAGATGTGTGGATTAGTTTCTGCAGTTTCTATTCTGTTCCATTGCTGTACATATCTGTTTTTGTACCAGTACCAGGTTGTTTTGATTCTAAGTATCCTGTAATATGTCTTGAGATCTGGCATTGTGATGTTTCCAGCTTTGTCTTTATTGTTTAAGATTCCTTTACCTATTCAAGGTCTCTTGTGTTTCCATATGAATTTTAGCATTTTTTTCTAGATCTGAGAAGATGTCATTGGTATTTTTATTGGTATCACATTGAGTCTGTAAATTCTTTTTGGTAGTATGGACATTTTGATCATATTAACCCTTCCAATACATGGACATAGAAAATTTTCCATTTTTGGTGTCTACTTCTATATCTTTCTTTAATGTTTTATAATTTTCATTGTAGAGATCCTTCACATCCTGGTTTAAATTTATTGCAAGGTATTTAAATTTTTTGTAGCTATTGTGAATGGGATTGACTTACAAATTTTTTTCTCAGTCATGGCATTTTCTGTATACAAAGTCTATTAATTTTTGTGTTTTGATTTTATAACCTGCAACATTACCAAACTGTCTTACGATTTCCAATAGTCTCTTAGTGGAATATTTTGGTTCCTCAATATATAGAAGCATGTCATATGCAGTTCATATGTAGTTCTCTTTCTTTGTTGTATCTTTTTCTGGTTTTGGAATTAAGATTATGCTGGCTTCATAGGAGGAGTTTGAGAGTACTGCATCATTTTCAATTGTTTTGAATAGTTTGAGAAGAATTGGAATTGGTTCTTCTTTAAAAAGCTGGTAGAATTCAGCAGTGAGGACATCTGGTCCTGGGCTTTTATTTGTTGGGAGTGTCTTTATTACTGATTCAATCTCCATTTAAGTTATTGGCTTCTGTAGATTTTCTATGTCTTTATCACTCAATTTTGGTATATTGTGTGTGCATAGGAATGTCTCCATTTTGTCTAGATTTTGAAATTTGTTATCACATTGCTATTTGTAGTAATTCCTGATGATTCTTTTTTATTTCTGTGTAATCCATTGTTACATCTCCTTTTTCATCTCTGATTTTACTGAGTGTGATCTTATCTTTCTTGTTTTGTTGGCTAGTTGGGCTGATGGTACATCAATTTTGTTTATTTTTTCTAAAAACACTAACTCTTCATTTCACTGATCTTTTAAATTTTTGCTTCAATTTTATTTAATTCTTCTTTAATTTTAATTATTTCTTTCCTCATACTAATTTTGGGTTTGTTTTTTTGCTGTTTTTATAGGTCATGGATATGCATTTATAGCTCATTTATTTGATGTCTTTCTAATTTCTTGATGTGGGCATCAATTGCTATAAACTTTCCTCTTAGCACTGCTTTTGCTGTATCCCATAAATTTTGATAGGCTGTATTGTCATCTTCATTACTTTCCAGGAATTTTTTTAATTTACCTTTTGGTTTCTTCTATGTCTCACTGTTCATTTGCCAGTGTGTTGTTCAGTATCCATGTGTTTGCATATTTTCTAGAGTTTCTTAAGTTGTTAATTTCCAGCTTCATTCTATGTGGTAATAAAGGTATATGGTATGATTTCAATTGTTTTGAATTTTTTAAAGACATTTTTGAAATTTATTTAAAAGGCAGAGTTACAGAGAGGCAGAGGCAGAGAGAGAAAGAGAAGTCTTCCATCCACTGGTTCACTCCCCAGATGGCCACAATGACCAGAGGTGCACCAATCCAAAGCCAGGAGCCAGGAGGTTCCTCCAGGTCTTCAATGTGGGTGCAGAGGCCAAAATTCTAGGGCTATCTTCTACCAGTTTCCCAAGCCATATCAGAGAGCTGGATCAGAAGTGGAGCAGCCAGGACTCTAACCAGTGCCCATATGGGATGCTGACATTATAGGTGGTGGCTTTACCTGCTATGCCACAGAGCTGGCCCCCAGTTATTTTGAATTTGATAAGATTTGCTTTATGGCCTAGCATATGGTCTATCCAAGAGAAAATTCCATACACTGATGAAATGTGTGCATTTTTCAACAGATTAAATGTTCTGTAGACTTCACTTAGATTCATTTTGTTTGTAGTGTAGATTAAATCTGTTGTTTCTTTGTTGATTTTCTGTCTAGTTGATCTATTGATGAAAGTGGGAGATACTGAAGTCCCCAATTACTATTGAATTGGAGTCTATGTCTCCCTGTAGATCCGTTAATATCTGTTTTAAATAGCCAGGAACCCTGCATTGGGTGCAAATACATTTATTATTGTCACATTTTCCTCTTGAATTAATCCTTTAATCATTATCTAATTGTCTTTTTTGTATCTTTTAACAATTTTAATGTTACAGTCTATTGTGTCTGATATTAACAATGGCTATACCTGTTCATTTTTGCTTTCCACTAGCATGGAGTATTTTTTTCCATCTTTTCACTTTCAGCCTGCATGTATCTTTGTGGTCAGATATGTTTCTTATAGGCAGCAAATGGATGGGTGTTGTTTTCTTATCCATTCAGCCTGTCTGTATCTTCTAACTGGAGAATTTAGGCCATTTACATTCAAGCTTATTATAGATAAGTAATGAAGCGGCCCTACTATTTTTCCATAAGTATTCATATTGTTTTGCTTTGGATTTTCTTTCTACTTTTACCAGATTTGCTTCCTTCACATTCTTTCATGATAACTATCATTCTCTGTTTCTGTGTGTAATACATCCTTAAGAATAATTTGTAAGGTTGAGCAAGTGGTGACAAATTCCTTCAATTTATGTTTGTTTACGAAGGTCGTTATTCACCTTCATTTCCAAAGGAGAACTTTGCTGGGTATAGTATTCTGGGTTGACAGTTTCTTTTAGAAATTGGACTCTCCATTCTCTCCTAACTTGTAGGATTTCTGATGAGAAATCATCTGTTAGTTAATTGGGGATCCTCTGAAGATAATCTGCTGTTTCTCTCATGCACATTTTAGGATTTCTTCTTTATGTTTTACTATTGAAAGTTGGATTATAATGTGTCATGGTGAAGATCTTTTCTGATCATGTGTATTAGAATTCCATGTGCTTCCTGTTCCTGGATGTCCCGGTCTTTCTCCAAATTAGGGAAGTTTTCTACTATTATTTCGCTAAATAGGCCTTCTAATCCACTCTCTTTTTCCATGATTTCAGGAATTCCTAAGACATATATGTTTGTCATTTGATAATATTGCATATATCTCGAAGACTATTTTCAATTTTTCTGTTTTTTTTTTTGTCTGGCTGAGATATTTCTGAGGATTTTTCTTTTAGCTTGGATATTATTTCTTCTGCCTCACCAAGTCTATTGTTGAAGTTTTACATTTTATTTTCTATTTGACATATGGAATTCTTCATTTTTAATATTTCAGTTTGCTTTCTCTTCAATATTTCAATCTCATAAAATTTTATACATATTGTATATTAATTTCTTTATCTCATGTATTTTTGTCTCTTTGCTTCTTAATAATTTTATTATCTTTTTTTGAATTCATTTTCAGGCATTTCATCAATGTCTTCATCTTTGCACTCTAATATTGAAGTGTTTTATGTTCCTTGGAGAGGCATGTTGTCTTCCTTGTTCTTGTTTCTGGTATCTCTGCATTTATTTTTAGGAATTTGTGGAAACATTTTTTGGTTTTCTCCTCTGGTGAATTTTTATCTCTGAACTATGTCTCTGTGGCTTAGTATTGTGTCTGCTCCTTCAGTAGATATCCAGAGGTGTGTACTAGATGGGGCCAGGGAGCTCTGGTCAGTGCTCAAGTTTGGGGCAAGAACCAAGTTGGGTGTGGTAGATTTCTATTGTCAGCAGGGGGAGGGTATGATCATGCCTATTGGTGTAATCACAGTCTCACCTCTCTCTTCCAAGGTAATCAATGCTTGGGGTTAGTCCACAGTGGGTACAACCCCCACCCACACAGGACTATGAATTGCACAAAGCTGCACAAAGGATCTGTTTGGTCCTCAGTGTGAGCAAGACATCCTCTGCAATGACCCACCTCAGGCAATCAGGGAGCTCTGAACCTCTGATGCCAGACACAGTGATTGCCCAGAGACCCGGCTACACCCCATGCCCTAATGTGCAGTCACAGAATTCTCACAGACATAGTGTGCAAGGCTCCCACATTTATGGGGTGCAGAGGATTTGCTGTCAGCTCCATGAGTGTGTTCCATCCATGGAGAGAGAAGAGAAATTCTCAGAGCTTGTGGGTGCTTCATCTTGGCAGTTTGCACTTCAGTGCCTGTAATAGGTTGAGGGGATGGATGTACCTCATAGTCTTAAGTGGGTACCCAGCCCACTGCCCATCCTCTCAGCCAGATTTTTCCCTTTGATATAATGTCCTGGTTGTGTGTGCGTGCCCAAGAGCCACTGTAGCCTCTACTGTTGTCAAGATGGTTCTGTCTTCCCACTGGTTGTTGGATACCCTTGCGGAGAGATGGGGAGAAAGAAACGTGCTATTCTTTCACTGGATTAGGTGGGTACCCTGCCCCCCCCACTAAGGCTTTAGGCTGGACTCAAAGTCAGTGTGGTCCATGAGATTTTCCTCAGGCAGTATCACCAGTGGCATGAGCTGCTGCAGTCTGCTCTCACCTCACTCTCAGAAGCTGGCATCTCCTCCAGACTCCAGCCATGGGAGTCCTGGGTGGTGTTCCCATTTGCTGCTGTGCATCCCCATTTTCCATGCTGTTCCATGCTATCCTTCTTTATGTAGAATTTCCACTGGAAACATCTTTCCCCTGGGAATGCATTTCCTCTGTTTTCTTCTTCTATCTTCTACTATTCAATATCAGCATGTCTTCTCTCTATTCAGCAATCTTGGAATCTCTCCCTCTCATTCATTTCTAATACTGAGTGTACTGATAGCTAAATCATGAAGTCTGCTAAATTTGCCATTTTTCAGTTGTATATTTTTATTTAAACCAAGTGTTTCAGAGATAAGGAACTTGAGCAAATTTGTGGCTCTTTTCCTCATTCAAGACAAAGTTGTGATGGAATTGTTTAAGAATAGACTTTTAAGGGATTCAACTTAGAGGTTCTGAAAGGGCAAGGAGCCTTGAAAGCTTTGCATGAAAATAAACTTTTATTATCAAAGTCCTTTGTTTAGATCCCCAAAATTATCTGATGAGAAGCTGGGAGGATATGTAACACTCTGGGACCTCAAAGGAACATTACCTGAATGACAATTTTAGGCCTGAATTAAACCCTGCATGTGCACCCCTGCACACGTGCATGCGCACACATGCATGTGCACACACACACCAAACTCACACACATTGTTCCGCCAGTGCTGACAGTACATTAACAATGTGATGAGATGAGCAAGTATTATTTTTTCAGAGGCGGAAAAAAATTAAGATGCAATCTCTGGGGCCTGATTGCCAACAATCAAATTTGACTTTGCCAATGACTGAATTTAAAGGTACATCTTGTCTCCTCTGATCCTTACATTTGTAGCTAGGCTGGGGCCTGATTCAGATCCCTGCCAAATTAACTTAGGTTATTTATTGAAAATTGTTTCTTTTCGTTGTTCATGTTTCCAAGGGTTCAGGCACTGAGGATAATTTTTCTACTACAAAATGATCAATAACCTGACTGCAGCTGTCTTTTCTCACTTCTGACAGCAGTCAATTTTCAGATCTTCTGGGGATGTTTATCTAGTTGCCTGATGCCTCAGGCCATTTGATCACTTCCATTTGTTGATGGCCTTTGAGGTCTTTATCTCCTCAATACCACCTCCACCACAGGATCACAAGAGGATGGAAGGGACTTGGAAAAAAACAGTTCACTTTCTTATTGTTAGAAGCTTTAAGAGAAGGTCTTGGAGGAGCTAAAGTAGAAACAAACAATTAATTCTTCTGGGTCATGACCAACTCTCACTTATCCCCCTTTTTTCTTTTTTTTATTCCTGGCCCCATACATATAATTGAGAAGTGATTTCAGTGATCAAGAAAACCTTTGGATTTGTAGTATTAAATGATATCCACTTCTGCCAATCTATACAGTCAGTATGATAAGCAGTTAAAAAATAAAAAATGGAGCACAGACACTGCATGTCTTCTGTTACATGTGGATGTTTTATTTGTATGTATAAATGTATGTGTGTATGAGTCTAAAATACTGATTAATAGAGGCTGGGGATGGTGGAACATTGGGAGGAAAAAAATAAATGAATTACCTTGAAGACATGATTATTAAATAATATAAATCAGTTGGCTTATATCATTGCAAAGATACTATCCCAAGCTATGTGTTAATAAATTAACTGTCATGACAAGAAGAAAGGAAGCCTCTGGGTGCCAGTTTAACTCTTATTGTTGAGTCAAAACTGAAAGTTTTACTCACTAATTTGCTCTAAAGTAGAATTTTCATAAATGTCACCATTCATACAGAAATGTTAAATGTTCCTCTGTTTCTATGTTAGTCTCTATTGTGAAACTGCACAGACTTCAGATTTCTCAATCCCAAACAAAGTGAGTTTATAGTTCAAACTCTCAGTCATAGTCCACTGAATGATGCTTTAACTAGTAGCATGACCTCTGTCCCAATGCCAATGTGGAATCTAAATTCTTTTTTTTTACTGCAACAAATCTCAATTTTTATTTTTTTAACTTTTATTTAGAATATAAATTTCCAAGGGGAATCTAAATTATAAAGGGATAATGACCACTACACAGCCAGCATGATTGAATATACCTGTTTCAAACACCAAGGCTTTTTTGTGGTTTGTTGGCAAGCATATATCTCATATTCTGGGTACTTGATAAGAAAAAAGGGTCCCCCATAAGAGTATTAGAGGGAAAGGGTCATGGAGCTAAAAGAATAATTTCCTTATTCCAACTATACTACTTATAAGTCTTTTAAACTTGGGTAAGTCAGTGACATACCTTGCTGAGCAACCCAGAGCCCAAGAAGGTTAAAATTACCTGTTTTTCATCTCTCAAAGGGTTGTCCTGAGTGTATCTAGACAGGAACCTTGGCACTTAATTGGCAAGAAAGTGGAGAAAGGGGGACTCATACACTGTTAATGGGAATGTAAATTAGTACAGTCATTTTGGAAAACAGTACGAAGATTTTTTCAAAGACTAGAAATAGAACTGGCATATGATCCAGCAATCCTACTACTGGGTATGTATCCAAAAGGCATAAAATCACTGTGTCAAAGAGATACCTACTTCACCATGTTACTGCAGCATTGTTAACAACAGCCAAGATAAGGAATCAACCAAGATGCCTAACATCAGATGGTATATATACACAAGGAAATACTATTCAACCATAAAAAGGAATGAAATCTTGTCATTTTCAGAGGAATGGATGGAACTAAGAGGACATTATTTTAAGTAAAATAAGTAAGACATAGAAAAACAAATAACACATGTTATCTCTCATATGTGGGAGCTAAAAGAAAAACTCCAATCTGAACACATACTGTTGCTTACTAGAGGCTGGGAAGTATTGGGGAGAGATAGAGGGATGGAGAGAGTTTTGATTTGGAAATAATACAGGAAGCTCTGTATGGTTCATGAATTGTGAAAAACGTGTCACACTAATATGATCTATAAATGTGAAACTTGGTATGGTTTATTGATTATGATAATTATATCATACTATTAAAAGATTTTAATAATAAGGAAAACTGGGTTTGGGGCACATGGGAACTCTAGGTTAGTTCACATTTTTTGGTTTGTAAATTTAAAAGTATCTGAAATAAAAAGTAAAAAAAAGGAAAGAACTTAATTTGCATCCTATAAACATGTGTAGATTCTGACTGAGGGCCCCAACAGGTCTGGCTCCAAGAGGCCCAGGTGCTTAACAGTCAAGCCTTGGTATGAGGGCCCTTCATAAAGTTAATGGAAAATGGAATTGAAAGATAAGTTCATTTTGGTGTAAAAAGGCTAAAATTCATATGATGGGTTTTTAAAAAGTTCAAAGAAAATTCATATTACCAAAAAAACTATACATAGAACTTATTTTTTGCATCAAAATTATCTTTTAATTCCATTTTTCCACAAAAATCTTTAAGTTTCAGGTACTCTCATACATTTTGGAGTAAATAAGAGTCCAAGGGATTAGTAGGGGAAGATACTAGATTTAAAATATAAGAATTGGACATCATGAGTCACATTTAGTTTTCTTTATATCCCAATCAACTGTCATTTTTTATGGAGAACGGTGCTTTTTTGAAACTGGATACTTCATTAAACCATTAAAGAACAAGCAGAGAGAAAAGAGCTTCTGGCTGAAAATGAAAAGCTGTTTCCTTTTTTTTAACTTTTATTTAATAAATATAAATTTCCAAAGTACAGATTTTGGATCACAGTGGCTTTTTCCCCCCATAACCTCCCTCCCACCCGCAAACCTCCCATCTCCCACTCCCTCTCCCATTCCATTAACATCAAGATTCATTTTCAATTATCTTTATATACAGAAGATCAATTTAGTATATATTAAGTAAAGATTTCAAAATTTTGCACCCATACAGAAACACAAAGTCTAAAGTATTATTTGAGTACTAGTTAAACCGTTAATTCATATAGTACAACACATTAAGGACAGAGATCCTACATGGGGAGTAGGTGCTCAGTGACTCCCGTTGTTGATTTAACAAATGGCACTCTTGTTTATGGCGTCAGTAATCACCTGAGGCTCTTGTCATGAGTTGCCAAGGATATGGAAGCCTTTTGAATTTGCCAACTCTGATCTTATTTAGACAAGGCCATAGTCAAAGTGGAAGTTCTGTCCTCCCTTCAGAGAAAGATACCTCATTCCTTAATGGTACCTCTGTTCTTTCCACTGGGATCTCACAGAGATCTTTCTTTTGGGTCTTTTTGTTTTTTTTTTTTTTTTTTTTTTTTTGCCTGAGTGTCTTGGCTTTCCATGCCTGAAATACTCTCATTGGCTTTTTAAAAGCTGTTTCTTAATATGTGTACCAGGGTAGGTCAACAGTCCTAGTTATCAAGTTTCTGAACAGCACATTAGAAAGTTCACAAGAATACAAGCTTTAGGACAGAGGGGAGTTTTGCATAATTTTTCCCATGCTGTATTTCCAATGCCTAGAACAATGCCTGACATATAGTATAAGCTCAATATATGTGTCAAATGGATGAATGAATGCTCTTATTCACCATTCCATATAGAACATCATAAATAATAGCTATATATTTGTTTTGTAGAGTAATTGTCATGTAATGGAAATATTGAATCTTGAAAAGGCATGGTTATGAGAGTAATCAAATTGATGACAATCCCAAAATCACAACCACAAAAAGAAACTTTGTTTGACAAGGATTTCTATGTTTATTTATTTTTTTTAGATTCAGGAAAAAATTTATTAATCACATAGGCTTTGTTGTAAGTAATTTTACTGTGACGAGATTTATTGCTGTTGATTTTACTGTCAGCAAGACTAATATTTTCTACTTTTTATTGTTTGGTGTTTATGTAGTCCAATTTGAATAGAGTGAAGTCCTCTATTAAACTCATCTGTCGGGATTAGAGTTTTTTTTTTTATATAAACAGGGCTTACTTTAAAATTCTTTCATGTTTCCTCTCTTCTTGGCCTTCTCTTTGCAATTTTACCACCTGGCACTGAAATCTGTTCCCAGCCTCCAGCCTTTTATGGGTTTCTCACAGTCCTTGGCAGATCTTTCTGACAGAGATCTTGATTCTGTGACTTGAAGCCACATTGGTCCTGAACTGGCCAGATCTTGGCAAGTAGTCTCCAGACTCCTGTGAAAAAGTCTATAAGGCTTCCTTTCAGAAACAGAAGTTGTCTGGTTTACATTATTCTTGACTCTTAAGCCTTCTGTCAGCCTCTACTATTCCGACTCTTTCCTTGGAACTGCCTCGTCATCTAATGTCTAGAGTTTTCTATTGATTACCTACCTGGCTCTAATTATTATTTTATTCTAATATGTAGTTTCTATAAACTGCATGCATCTGAACTATTTTCCTGACATATTCCTATATTCTGGTTCTATCTACAGCTATATTTCTGTATTTTTCTGTGACTCATGGCTCCCGTTCCAGAAATCCTCCTACCTTTGCTGCTCCAAATCCTGAATAAACCCTAACAGAGAGAAAAATACAAGGTTGGACCATTCCAAATAAAAGAATATTTGCAAAGGGAGTGAGAATAATCCCAACTACAATTTTTCATAAAGATTTATTTTATTTTTTAATAGAGACGGAGGTATCTTCCATCTTTGGGCTAACTTCCCAAATTGCCACAATGGTTAGGGATGGGCCAAGCTGAAGTCAGGAGCAAGGAACTCCATTTTCCATGTGCATTAGCAGGGAGGCAGATAGGAAGTAGAATAGCCAGGACTTGAAGTGGCACGCTGATATGGGATACCAGTATTGCAAAGAGCAAATAAACCTACTGCGTCAGACTGTTGCCCATCCCCCAACTGGAATTTTCATCCTTCTCCCATTTAAATGGTGTCTTCCATCTCTAGAAGTCTTTTCTATAAGAATACTAAATTTAGAAGCTTCATGCTATCTAGATTATCTTAAAAATGAATCCAGTCTTCTAGGAGATGCTGAGTGGAAAGAGAGAAGACTAATGATTTCTCAAATCCTATCTCACATTCTTTGCTCTGATGGTCAATTTTATGTGTCATTTTGGGCCATGGGAGGCATAGATATCTGGTCCAACATTCCTCTGGGTGTGCTGTAAGAGTGTTTTTGGATTAAATTAGCATATAAATTGATATATTGAGTAAAGCAGACTGCCTTCCGTAATAAAGGCAGTCCTCACCCAATTCGTTGAAGGCCTGAATAGAGCAAAAAAGGCTGAGCCTGATGTAAGATGGGACTTCTGTCTGACTCCTTCAGGTATCTGACTCCTTCAAATATCTGGTTTTCCTGCCTTTGGACTTAAACTGAAACATTGTCTTCTTTGGTCTCAAGCCTGATGGCTTTTAGACTGGCATATATACCACAGCTCTTCTGGTTCTCCAGCTTGTGGGTCTTGAGACTTCTCAGTCTCCATAATCATGTGAGTCTATTTCATATAATAAATATTTCTGGGGAACCCTGACTACAACACTTGCCCTTCCATGAAGAGCAGGAGTAAAGATGGTCCCATGGACCTTGATAAAGACATAGTCCCGCAGGTGGTCTCTCTGTCACTCCACACCCACTGGCAGAGCCCCCTTCTATCTCTACACTTCCTTTTGGCTACACAATGGCATCCTTAACCTTTCTGGGACCTGTAAATAATTAACTTCTTTTGTTTCATGCATTTTGATTTCACTTCCTTATTGTGCCTCAACTTACCCATACTGTAGTGTGTTCTCAGTATTACTTAAAATATTTTGACAAATCATAACACACTATTTCTGTAAGATACAGTTGGAAGAATATTTCTAGATGCATCAACACCCCTGTACATCTACTCACACTGTACCTCTGCTAAGACATATCCTCTTTCTAACACTTGAAAGCCTTCCCCACAGGCCATAGCTTGGCTAGGAAGCAGTCCCTGTCCAACAATCCCTGCCCCCATGATTATACCCTCTTACATGATATGTTTCCCACATTTATTTGGCACTTGACAATAGTAGAGATGTCACAGTGGAATATGTGTTCCCTTCAACATGTCATGGCTTTGCTAAATACTTGAAGGAAACCCTTTAGGCAGATTTCTGGATCCTTCAGTGCTTCCATTTATTTATCTTTGAAATGAAGAATGTGGATAAGAGTTTTGGTTTTCAAGCTTTTTGATTTGGCCTTGGATCCCTTTCTAGTGATTTGTATATAGAATTCCAATGTACAAAATAGGATAAATAAATTTTCCTTTAAATTAAAGCAAGCCCATGGGTTTTGCACATTCTGATTGCAAAGATCTCCCCTAGGCCCCTTAGGGCAGTTTGAGGCTTTTTTGTGGAAGCTCAAAAGCTCTATCAAAGAGAGAGAAAACCATTAGATTAGCTATCTAAGACCACTTTCAGCGCTTATAATCTATGCTTCTGTGTACATGTGTGGAGTCTTGGCTAAATTGTAAACATTTTAAAACAGTGATTGCGCATGACTTCAGGATTTTAGATTACATATGACTTCTGGAGAGAAGATACTATATGTGGGCCAATGGAGAGGGTAAGCTCCCTTGGAGATACATAGTCCTCCATTCAATAGTTTGAATAAGTTTTCCATTTTTTTTCCTGGACAAGGGAGGTAGAGGCAATAGCAACCATATTTCTACATTTGATCTTGAAACTCTGAATTTGCCCTTTATTGAACTTTGCTCATTTTGTCCTGCTACAAGCTGTATTCTTGGAAGTAACGGCAGATGACTTGACCTACAGGGTGAGAATGAATCAAATGTTCTTGGAATCAAATCACATAGGGATAATTTAAGAAACAGACCATATCTCCTTTAGTAAGAAAGGAAGGTGTGTGTGTGTGTGTGTGTGTGTGTGTGTGTGTGTCGAGAGAGAGAGAGGGGGGGGGGAGGGGGAGAGAGAGAGAAGTTTTGTAAGTCTTATTACATTTCTTTATTCTAAGTACAGGGATCAAATATTAACTATATAGGTGTGATAACATAAAGAAGCCCTGAAAGTGAACCATGTTTAAATTTCAGACCCAATAACAAACTATGTCTTTTAGGCTCCCTTTAATGAGTACCTCAAAAACTTCTAATATCAAAGAACCCATCATCCTATCTCAGAATATAAGTTGATTCACTGCACCAACATAATATATACTGCTGATATTTGCTTATTCTATTTATTCTATACATACACTTCTATAGAGGCTTGATTTTAGGAAAAGTAAACCTTAGAAACAGCCAATAAGGAGTTTATGGAATCTTCATCCCAGGTGCTGGGCCTAAACTCAATCTAAAATTAAGTAAACTGGTTAATCTCTTGAGTTCCCTCAAATTTACTCATGTCCATGACTCTTTTCCCCCATCTAGCAATGTTGTGATTTGTCCTTCATTGTCAGCCTGAATGACTAGTTTGAAGTAGGCTTAAAAGTGGAAGGAATACTCAAGTCTAAGCTTCTCTCATTCACTGTACCTAAATGTATGTGCAGAAAGATGGTGTGCTAACTAGTGGAAAAGCTGGACCTAAACTTGTTGCTTCTTTTAATTTGTTGTATTTTTCACCAATAAAAAAGATTCTTATTTCTCATTTTTTTCAGGTGTATGCAGATCTCATTATAACAATTAAAATACAAATGTATTTAAAAGCATTATTAAACTCAGAGATTTTTAGAATATTTTCTCAATTGATATATCCTAAAATCACTACTTAATGGGTGTAATTGAAATTAGATTCAGAAAATGTGTTGACATTAAAAGGTGTCCTCACACTTAAAAATATGCACAGCCACAGTACTATAGGACTTATGTAAACTTGAACACTTACTGAGAACTTTGACAGTCATTCCAACAAGTACTTTAGGGACACAATCTTATTAAATTTCACAACAATCTTACATAGTAAGTTCTATTATGTTCCATTTTCCATATGTAGAAACTAAGCCTCCATTTCCATTTTTTTTTCAGCTTTTCAATTGAGACAGTACCTATATAGGTACCTACGTAATCTAGTGTATGGGATTAAATAATTTGAATGAAAAGAAATGTAGAGGTGATGATTAATTTTCACAATAGCATCATCTTAAAAAATAAGACTTTTTTTGTAAAATAGGGTATAATTTCATATAAAGATACAAAGAGAGGAAGAATGAACATTTACTGCTCAGCGACTATGTGCTGGGTATTGTACTAGGCATTTTACATCTATAGTCTTGGGTAATATGCACAATAACACAACAAGGTAATAATTATTATTTGTAAATGGGTACTCTAATACTAACAGAAGGAAAGAAACTTGTCCAAGATCCACAGTTATGGGGCAAGAGATCTGAGAATTGGGAGCTGGCATTGTGACATAGTGGGTAAAGCTGCTGCCTGCAATGCCAGTATCCCATGTGGGCAATGTTTGTTTCCTGTCTGCTCCACTTCTGATCCAGCTCCCTACTAATGGCTTTGGAAAAGCAGCAGCCAACAGACCAACTTCTTGGTCTCTTGCTACCCACGTGGGAGACCTGGGGTAAGTTCTTGGCTCCTGGCTTTGGCTTGGCCCAGCCCTGGCCATTATGGCCATCTGGGAAGTGGACCAGTGGATGGCAGATCTCTGAATCTCTCTGTCTTTCTGTCTCTCTCTCTGTTGTTTCTCCACCTCTTTCGTAACTCACTTTCACTTATTTATAAGTAAATAAATAAATGAATATTTTGAAAAAAAGAGATCTGAGATTTGAACCAATATCTGTCTGGAATCCCATCCGTATTCTTAGTTAGTTAGTGACTTAGTGACTATTGTTAGTCACTGACAACTGAACCTACATCTTCCTGAGAAGGATAAGAAAAGCATTACTCTTCCTGCTCAAATGATGTCATTGCAATTCATCCATCAGTTGAGCTTCCTTTTGCTTATGTGTTGTGGATACCCTCTGATTCTTGTGGGGCCAATATAAAATACAGGTATTCTGGGGGTAGAATTATCTGTCAGTTTCATCTTTCTCTCATTTTATTGATCTCTCTCCTAAAGGAATCAGTTTTTATATATTTTTTCACACAGGATATTTTACCAGGTGAAAAAGCATTGCTGGGGGGTACTTTACTCCATGAAGTATATCAATGTTTTGGCACCTTTTATTATGAAATTTTGGTTTATGACCCTTCCTCATCAGCCATCATTTTTTTTTTTTGGAAAGGAGGTGAAGTGGGAGCAAGAGGGCATCTGGAATTTGATTGAAGAAAAATAATTAGTATGGAGTACCTACTATGTGTCAGGCATTGTATCTGTTCCACTTTGTCCTTAAAACAATCCTGAAGAGTTATATATCTACATTTAATAGAAGGGGAAACTAAAGTTTGAGAAGGCTAAGTAACTACATGGCTATTAAGGGACAGAGCTAGGCTTTGAATCCAGGTGTATGGATTCTAAAACCTAAGGTATTCCACTGTTCTACTCAACATTCATTAGAAAAATAGCTTTTGTTCTACAAGAACCTTGACAAGCTTGGAAATCTTAATTGTTCTCAGTTTTCTCTAAATCATGATTCCAACTCTTTGAAGAATCCCCTATAGCAGAAGGAACATAATCAACCATAGTCTCCAGAAAAAAAGGGGCAAAAAACACAGCAACTTGAGACACAGAATTGAAGGATTATTTCCTATTTCCTTCTGTCCTTGCCTTTGTTGAAAGGTCTGAGTTCATCTCTTGTGCCTCTAGTCAAACCTATACATCTGGGAATGGCTTCTTGGCTATGCAAGTCTGACCATTTTTTACTGTTATTTTAACTGTGAGTATTTTCTCCAACCTCACTGTTTCCAATTCCTGCACCTGCTAATTGATTAGTGTTCTTTTGAGTTTAGTAGCTTGTGTATTCCTAACTATGTTATAAGAGTAAACTGTTTTGAAAATGAAACTCGATGAAGGGCGGGATGGGAGAGGGAGTGGAGAGGGGAGGGCTGCGGTTGGGAGGGAGGTTTGGGGGGGGGGGAGCCACAATACAAAAGTTGCACTTTGTAAATTCACATTTATTAAATAAAAAAGAGTAAACTGTTTAAAAATATTAACATTTAAACACATACTGAGTACTGCCAAAAAAGGGACCAACATAGTTTTTAAAAATTAATTTATCAAAGTGAAATTCACACACCATAAAATTTACCATTTTAGGGCTGGGAGTTTGGTCTTGCAAAATACCAGTTAAGATTCCCATGTCCCATGTTGGAGTACATGGGTTCAATATCCATCCCTGCATCTTGATTTCAGCTTCCTGCTGATGTAAACCCTGGGAAGCAGAGGTGATGGCTCAAGTGATTGGGTTCCTACAACCGAGTAAGAAACCTGATTGATTTCAGCTCCTAGCTTCAACCTGGCCCAACCTGGCCTTTTGGAGGCATTTGGAGAGTAAGCCAGAATAGGAGTGTGCACTCTCTCTCTCTGCCACTCAAATAAGTAATTTTGGTTAATAAAAGGTAACCACTGGGGCCAGTATTGTGGCACATCAGGTTACCGCCTTGGCCTGCAGTGCTGGCATGCCATATGGGCGTCGGTTCAAGTCCTGGCTGCTCCACTTCCGATCCAGCTCTGTGCTGGCCTGGGAAAGCAGTGGAAGATGGTCCAAGTCCTTGGGCCCTTGCACCCTTGTGGGATACCTGGAAGAGGTTCCTGGCTTCGAATCGGCGCAGCTCCAGCCATTGCAGCCAATTGGGGAGTGAACCATCAGATGGAAAACCTCTCTCTCTCTCTCTATGTGTAACTCTGACTTTCAAATAGATAAAATAAATCTTTTAAAAAACAGGTAACCACTGTAGAGTGGACAATTCTGTAGTTTTAGGCACATTCACAACATTTTACAACTATCCCTTCTATGTAGTTCTAAAATATTTAAGTCACCATAAAATTACTGACCCATTTAGCTATTTCTATCTATCTCTGCCCATCCTAGTCCTTGGCCATCACCAATCTGCATCCTGTCTTTATAGATTTATCTATCATGTGAATGGAATCATACAGTATGTGACTTTTGTGTCTGGCTTCTTTCACTTAGCATGTTTTCTTTTCTTTTTTAATAGTCTCTCTTTTTTTAAAGTTTTATTTAATAAATATAAATTTCAAAAGTACAGATTTTGGATTATAGTGGCTTTCCCCCCCATAACCTCCCTCCCACCCACAACCATCCCATCTCCCACTCCCTCTCTCATCACATTCTTCATCAAGATTCATTTTCAAAGCTCATCCATGTGATAGCATCTATCAGTACTTCATTCTACTTTATGACTCAGTGAATTCCATTATAATATAGTTATAGATTTATCCCACAATTTGTCTATTTAAAAATACATTGAAGGATATTTTGACTGCTTCTACATTTTGGTTATTATAAATGAGGCTGTTATAAATATGCACATACATGTACTTCTACTTCCTTGAGTACCTGTTTTCAGTTCTTTTGGGTATGTAAGTAGGAGTGGAACTCCAGGTTCTTATAGAAATTCTGTTTAACTTTTTGAGCAACCATAGAACTGCTTTCTACAGCATCTGAACCATTTTACTGACCCACCAGCAATGAATAAGAGTTCCAGTTTCTTCACATCCTTGGCAGCAATTGCCATTGTCCATTTTTTTATTATAAGAGATTATAGTGTGTATGAACTATCTCATTGTGATTTTGATTTTCATTTTCCTAATTACTAAAATATAAACAGGAATTTTATCTGCAAGATACTGAGGTATCTCATGGAGTCTAAGGGGAGACAATAGTGGGGCTTCAGAAGATATAGAATGAAGGGCTGGAAATCCTACTCAGTTTTTTTAAAATGTCTATCAGCAGTGTTTTTTGTCTTCAGTATACATCTTTTACTTCTTAGTAAATTTAAATCCTTGATATTTGATTCTATTGTTATTTCCATTATTTCTTTTTTTGGATTATTCATTGCTGGTATTTATAAACACAAGTGATTTTTATATTGTTTTTTTTTAATCCTGAAACTTTTTTGGATTTCTTTAATAGCTTCTTCTGTATCAGTTGCAATGATGATGTGGTGTTCTTCTCTTAATGTGATGTTTTACCTCTGATAGATTTTCTTATATTGAACTACACTTTCATTCCTGGGGTAAATATTGGTCAGGGTGTATGATACGTTTAATATGTGGTCAGAATCAGTTTGCTACTGTTTTGTGGAGTAGTTTTGCATCTTTATAAGCTATGTTGGTTTATAGTTTCCTTTTTTCATGTCATTATCTGGCTTTGGTGTAAGGGTAATGCTAGCTTCAGGCAATGAATCACATAATGTCCTCTCCTCTTTTGTTTTTTGGAACAGTTTGAGAAGAATTCATTTTAATTACTCTTTAAGTGGTAGAATTAATCTGTGAAGCTATCAGGTTGTGAACTTCTCTTCTTGGGAATTTTAAAAAATTTATTTTAATTTTTTAAAAAGAATTAGTCATTCAATTTCTTTACTGTTTAGTGTTTCTGTTCCTTTTAAAATGTTTTGGTAATTGTGTGTTTCTAGTAATTTGTCTATTTTGTCTAGGTTATATAATTTATTGCCATGTAATTGTTTATAGTACTATCTTAAAATTATTGTTACTTTCTATAACAAGATTATAACCGCTTGTTTCTGGTCTTATTTAATTATGAGGGAGAGGCAAAGAGAGGGAGAGAGAGAGAAACACTCTTACCCACCTGTTCAATTTCCAAATGCCAGTGATGGTTGGGGATGAGTCAAGCCAAAACTGGGATCAAGGAACCCAATACAAATATCCCACATGGGTGGTAGAGACCTAACTGCTTAAGCCATCACCTGCTGCCTCCTAGTGTATGCATTAGCAGAACACTGGATTTGGGAGTGTAGCCAAGACTTAGACCTATGTACTCTGGTATGGGGTGTGTATGTCCCAAATGACCTATTTTTTTTTTTTATTTTACAGGCAGAGTTAGACAGTGAGAGAGAGAGAGAGAGAGAGAGACAGAGAGAAAGGTCTTCCTTCCATTGGTTCACCCCCCAAATGGCCGCTATGGCCAGCGCTGCGCCAATCTGAAGCCAGAAGCCAGGTGCTTTCTCCTGGTCTCCCATGTGAGTGCAGGGGCCCAAGCACTTGAGCCATCCTCCACTGATTACCCAGGTCACAGCAGAGAGCTGGACTGGAAGAGGAGCAACCAGGACTAGAACCTGGCGCCCATATGGGATGCTGGCACCACAGGCAGAGAATTAACCAAGTGAGCCATGGCGCTGGCCCCCGACCTATTTTTTTAAAGCTTTTATTTAACTAATATATTTCTCATAGGTACAATTTTGGGGAATATAGTGGTTCCTTCCCCCATACCCGTCCTCTCACCCTGACGTCTGTTCCACCTCCTACTCCCTCTCCCATTCCATTCTTCATTAAGATTAATTTTTAATTATTTTTATATACAGAAGACCAACTCTATACTATGTAAAGATTTCAACAGTTTGCATACACACAGACGCACAAAGTAAAAAGTGCTATTTGAAGATAAGTTTTACCATTAATTCTCATAGTACAACTCATTAAGGACAGAAGTCCTACATGGGGAGTAAATGAACAGTGACTCCTGTTGTTCATTTAACAATTGACACTCTTATTTATGATGTCAGTGATCACCCGAGAATCTTGCCATGAGCTGAACAAAGCTATGGAAGCCTTTTGTGACCACAGACTCCATCAGTATTTGGACATGACCATAAGCAAAGTGGTTCTCTCCTCCCTTCAGATAAAAGTACATCCTTCTTTATTTTATTTTATTTTATTTTTTTTGGCAGGTAGAATTAGACAGTGAGAGAGAGAGAGAGAGAGTCTTTCTTTTTCTGTTGGTTCACCCCTCAAATGGCCGCACAGCCAGAGCTACAGGATCTGAAGCCGGGAGCCAGGTTCTTCCTTCTGATCTCCCATGTGGGTACAGGGACCAAGCACTTGGGCCATCCTCCACTGCTTTACTGGGCCACAGCAGAGAGCTGGACTGCAAGAGTAGCAACCAGGACAGAATCCAGTGCCCTGACTGGGACTAGAACCCGGGGTGCTGGTGCCACAGAAGGAGGATTAGCCTAGTGAGCAACAGCACTGGTCAATACATCCTTCTTTGATGCCCCTTTCTTTCCACTGGGGTCTCATTCACAGAGATCCTTCATGTAGGATATTTTTTTGCCACAGAGTCTTGGCTTTCCATGCCTGAAATGCTCTCACAGGCCTTTGAGCCAGACCAGGAAGACTTGAGGGTTGATTCTGAGCCCAATTGACCTCTTAACCTCTAGATCAAATGCCCACTTAAATATTTCTGGTTTTAGTGATTTGCATCTTCATTCATTTTTTCTTTGTCAATCTAGTTAAAGATGTCTTAATATTATTGATGTTAATAAAGACTCAAATTTTGGTTTCATTGATTCTATTATTTTCCCTTCTCAATTTTGTTCATCTCTGCTTAATCATTATTGATTTCCTATGTTCTGATATTTTTAAGTTTACTTTACTTCCGATTTTCTAGTTCTGTAAGCTGTGATGTTACATTACCAATTTGAGATTTTTCTCTTTTTAAATGAAGGGTTTACAGTTACAAATTTCCCTTTTAACAGTGGATTTCCTCAAAGGCCGTTTCTGCTCTTTTTATTATTTGGACTTCTGTGAATGGGCCATTTCTTCCTGTTTCTTTATATGCCTTGTGAATTTTTGTTGAAAAATGGACATTGAATATTCTAATGTTGTAACTCTTGAGAAATTGGATTATCCACACTTTCTCCAGGGCTTGCAATCTTTGACTATAAAAGATCTGTTTTTTTAATGACTTTTCCAAACATACTTTGCAAAGACTATGACTTGTCTTCTGTAGTCAGTGCAGTGTGTTCTTTAGCTGTGTTTAGCTAGAGTTTTGACAGATATTTCCTTGGATTTAAATGTGTATGCTCTTACATAAGATTGGCTTTGTGCTAGAGCATTCTAAACAGCAAGGCTGTTTAGAACTCTGCCTTAGCCTTCAAGTCTTTTTCTGATGACCACAGAAAGCAACTGCTTGGGGTTTTTGTAGGTATATTCTGAACCTGTGACCTGCCCTGGGCATGTGTGTAGTTTTTTAAATTCCCCAGTATAAATGGGTGAATTTGAACATTTTACATTCCCAAAGAAATTATCTCCCCAGATTTTCCTTTCAGACTTTAGATGGTTTATTAATTGCCGAGGCTATAATTTTTGTCCATGGCATTTTGGGTTTTGTTTGTTTATAATGTCTTTGAGCAATATCCACAACTTTTATACCCTGAATGATTTCTGAGATAGATAAAACAGAGACAAATGTCTTGTTACAGACCTTCAGGAAGCCCTCAGAGTGTTTGTAATAGACAACAGTAACAATTCTTTGCTAAGGTCTGCTCTGCTTTCTGAGAAACTAGGAATCAGTATCACGCAAAAGAAAAATGGGTTGCCACCTTCAAGATAACTGCCAGTCTGAGGATAAGGTGGGGCTAAGAGCAGGAATAGCATGGCAAGGATTTCTTAACACATGGAAGTTGCCCTTTTTTTTGATTCAGCGTTTGCTAGGTTTCTATAAATCTTTGACTCTTTTCCAGAGTTCTGACAAAGTTGTATAAGAGTTTTTGCTTGTTTTTCAATGTATAGGAATTTGGAGCTGCCTATTATTCCATTTTTCTGGTATCATTTCTATCAACAAAATTTTATCTGGACCAATTAATCTAGGGCTTTTTCTGGAAGACTTGGAGTAAGAACGCTAAATTTATGCCCAGTACATATCCTTTTCTCCCTTAGAAGTATCTGTTTCACCCATATGTGTTTCTGACACAGGAATCATTGCTTACACTTAGGCCTAGAGGAATCAAAATGAAATGAAACAACTAGTAGAACATGAAACTGTATCAGTGATGAGAAATCGTAATGAAATGAAGAATTCAATAGATCAAATGACAAACACATTAGAGAGCCTTACAAACAGAATGGGTGAAGCAGAAGAGAGAATATCAGACTTAGAAGACAGAGCACAGGAAAATATACAGTCAAAAAAAAAAAAAGAAAAGAAGAGGAAATTAGAAATCTAAAAAATATTGTTGGAAATCTACAGAATACTATTAAAACACCCAACATTCAGGTTCTAGGAGTTCCTAAAGCATGGAGAGGGAGAAAGGATTAGAATGCCTTTTTAGTGAGATAATAGCAGAAAATTTCCCAGTTTTGGAGAAGGAGAGAGACATCCTAGTACAGGAAGCTCATAGAACCCCTAGTAAACATGACCAAAGAGATGCTCACCTTGACACGTTGTAATTAAACTCACCACAGTGAAACAGAAAGAAAAGATCCTAAAATGTGCAAGAGAGAAACGGCAGATTACTCTCAGAGGATCTCCAATTAGAATCAAAGCAGACTTCTCATCAGAAACCCTACAATCTAGAAGAGAATAGCGAGACATAGCTCAGGTACTAAGAGAGAAAAACTGCCAGCCCAGAATATTATATCCTGCAAAGTTCTCATTTGTGAAAGAAGGTGAAATAAAGACCTTTCACAGCAAACAGAAATTGAAAGAATTTGTCGCCACTCGTCCAGCCCTGCAAAAGATGCTTAAAAATGTGTTACACACAGAAACACAGAAACACGGCCATCAACATGAAAGAAGGTAAACAAAGGGAAGCTCACAGCTAAAGATCACAGGGAATTCAAACATACATTAGAAAATATCTTTGGCAAATGGCAGGGCAAAGTTACAACTTATCAATAGTCACATTGAACGTTAATGGTCTGAACTGTCCAGTAAAAAGACACAGATTGGCTGATTGGGTTAAGAAACAAAACCCATCTATTTGCTGCTTACAAGAAACACATCTTTCCAATAAAGATGCAAGCAGACTGAAAGTGAAAGGTTTGAAAAAGATATAACATGCCAACAGAAATGAAAAAAGAGCAGGCGTAGCCATCTTAATATAGGACTACATAAACTTTAACACAAAAACTGTTAAGAGAGACAAAGAGGGGCACTATATAATGATTAAGGGATCAATTCAACAGGAAGATGTAACGATTATCAATGTATATGCACCTAATTACAGGGAACCGGTTTACTTAAAAGATTTAAATTTGTTAAATATTTGTTTAAGATTTGTTAAGGGACTTAAAGGGAAACTTAGACACAAATACAATAGTACTGGGGGACCTCAATACTCCACTCACAGAAATAGACAGATTGACAGGACAGAAGATCAACAAGGAGACAGTAGATTTAAACAACACTATAGCCCAAATGGATCTAACAGATATCTACAGAACTTTTAATCCTACAGATAAAGCATTTACATTCTTCTCAGCAGTACATGGAACCTTCTCTAGGATTCACCACATACTAGGCCATAAAGGAAGTCTCAGCAAATTCAAAAGAGTTAGAATCATACGATGCAGCTTCTCAGACCATAAAGGAATTAGGTTGGAAATTAGCAACTCAGGAATCCCTAGAGCATATGCAAACATATGGAGATTAAACAACATGCTCCTGAGTGAACAATGGGTCATAGAAGAAATTAAAAGAGAAATCAAAAATTTCCTGGAATTAAATGAGGATAACAGCACAACATATCAAAACTTCTGGGATACAGCAAAAGAAGTGTTAAGAGGAAAGTTTATATCAATATGTGCCTACATCAAGAAATTGGAAAGGCACAAACAGTTGAGCTTTCAATGCATCTCAAAGATCTAGAAAATCTGCAGCAAACCAGATCCAAATCTAGTAGGAGAAGAGAAATAATTAAAATCAGAGAAGAAATCAACAGAATTGAATCCAAAAAAATTACCAAAAAATCAGCCAAACAAGGAGCTGGTTTTTTAAAAAAATAACAAATTTGGCACCCCATTGGCCGCACTAACTAAAAACAGAAAAGACCCAACTCAATAAAACCAGAGATGAAAAAGGAAATGTAACAACAGACACCACAGAAATAAAAAGAATCATCAGAAATTACTACAAGGACCTGTAGGCCAGCAAACAGGGAACCTATCAGAAATGGATAGATTCCTGGACACATGCAACCTACCTAAATTGAACCAGGAAGACATAGAAAACCTAAATAGACCCATAACTGAGACATAAATTTAAACAGTAATAAAGGCCCTCCCAACAAAGAAAAGCTCAGGACCATATGGATTCACTGCTGAATTCTACCAGACTTTTAAAGAAGAACTAACTCCAATCCTCAAACTATTCAGACCCATAGAAAAAGAGGGAATCCTCCCAAATTCTTTC
The DNA here is from genome assembly GCA_949820135.1 of Sylvilagus floridanus. Classification (NCBI taxonomy): domain Eukaryota; kingdom Metazoa; phylum Chordata; class Mammalia; order Lagomorpha; family Leporidae; genus Sylvilagus; species Sylvilagus floridanus. The sequence continues at coordinate 50,231,363 of OX463223.1, forward strand.
TATTAAATCAGCATCACCTTAATTCCTAAGCCAGAAAAAGATGCAACATTGAAAGAGAATTATAGACCAATATCCCTGATGAACATAGATGCAAAAATCCTCAATAAAATTCTGGACAATAGAATGCAACAACACATCAGAAAGATCATCCACCCAGACCAAGTGGGATTTATCCCTGGTATGCAGGGATGGTTCAGTGTTCGCAAAACAATCAACGTGATACACCACATTAACAGACTGCAGAAGAAAAACCATATGATTATCTGACTAGACGCAGAGAAAGCATTCGATAAAACACACCACCCTTTCATGATGAAAACTCTAAGGAAACTGGGTATAGAAGGCACGTTCCTCAATACAATCAAAGCAATTTATGAACAACCCACGGGCAGTATCCAATTGAATGGGGAAATGTTGGAAGCATTTGCACTGAGATCTGGTACCACACAGGGATGCCCACTCTCACCACTGCTATTCAATATAGTGCTGGAAGTCTTAGCCAGAGGTATTAGGCAAGACAAAGAAATTAAAGGGATACAAATTGGGAAGGAAGAACTCAAACTATCCCTCTCTGCAGATGATATGATTCTTTATTTAGGGAATCCAAAGAACTCTAGTAAGAGACTACTGGAACTCATAGAAGAGTTTGGCAATGTAGCAGAATACAAAATCAATGCACAAAAATCAACAGCCTTTGTATACACAGGCAACTCTACAGCTGAGAAAGAACTGCTAAGATCAATCCCACTCACAATAGCTACAAAAACAATCAAATACCTTGGAACAAACTTAACCAAGGATGTCAAAGATGTCTACGATGAGAATTAAAAAACCTTAAAGAAAGAAATACAAGAGGATAGCAAAAAATGGAAAAATCTTCCATGCTCATAGACTGGAAGAGTCAATATTATCAAAATGTCCATTCTCCCAAAAGAAATTTATAGATTCAGTGTGATACCAATCAAAATACCAAAGCCATTCTTCTCAGATCTGGAAAAACTGATGCTGAAATTCATATGGAGACACAGGAGACCTCGAATAGCTAAAGCAATCTTGTGCAACAAAAACAAAGCCGGAGGCATCACAATACCAGATTTCAGGACATACTACAGGGCAGTAGTTATCAAAATAGCATGGTACTGGTACAGAAACAGATGGATAGACCAATGGAACAGAATAGAAACTCCAGAAATCAATCCAAACATCTACGGCCAACTTACATTTGATCAAGGATCTAAAACCAATCCCTGGAGTAAGAACAGTCTATTCAACAAATGGTGCTGGGAAAACTGGATCTCCACATGCAGAAGCATCAAGCAAGACCCCTACCTTACACCTTACACAAAAATCCACTCAACATGGATTAAAGACTTAAATCTACGACCTGACACCATCAAATTATTAGGGAACATCGGAGAAACCATACAAGATATAGGCACAGGCAAAGATTTCTAGGAAAAGACCCCAGAGGCACAGGCAATCAAAGCCAAAATTAACTATTGGGTTTGCATCAAATTGAGAAGTTTCTGTACTGTAAAAGAAACAGGAAAGTGAAGAGGCAACCAACAGAATGGGAAAAAATATTTGCAAACTATGCAACAGATAAAGGGTTGATAACCACAATTTACAAGGTGATCAAGAAACTCCACAACAACAACAAAAAAACACACTTAAGAGATGCACCAAGGGCCTCAATAGACATTTTTCAAAAGAGGAAATCCAAATGGCCAACAGACACATGAAAAAATGTTCAAGATCACTAGCAATCAAGGAAATTCAAATCAAAACCACAATGAGGCTGGCATTCAATAATCTCCCAACAACAGATTCTGGTGAGGATGTGGGGAAAAAGGGACACTAACCCACTGTTGATGGGAATGCAAACTGTTAAAGCCACTATGGAAGTCAGTTTGTAGACTCCTCAGGAACCTGAATATAGTCCTACCATATAACCCAGCCATCCCACTGATTGGCGTTTACCCAAAGGAAATTAAATTGGTAAATTATAGAGCTGTTTGCACCTCAATGTTTATTGCAGCTTAATTCACAATAGTTAAGTCATGGAATCAACCTAAATGTCCATCAACAGTAGACTGGATAAAAAAATTATGGGATATGTACTCTATAGAATAATATACAGTGGTAAAAAAATGAAATCCGGTCATTTGCAACAAAATAGAGGAATCTGGAAAACATCATGCTGAGTGAAATAAGCCAGTCACACTAGGACAAATATCATATGTTCTCCCTGATTGGTGACAACTAACTGAGCACCTAAAAGGAAACTTCTTGAAGAGAAATGGACACTACGAGAAACAATGACTTGATAAGCCCTTGTCCTGAGTATTGAGGAACAGCTTACTATTTTATTCCTTTTAGTGTTTTTTTTTTGTTCTACTCATTACCATTGATTGAACTCTTTAATTAACACACAATTATTCTTATGTGTTTAAATTTAACTGAAAATTGATCCCTTTAAATATAAGAGTGGGAATAAGAGAGGGAGGAAATGTACAGTTCGACACATGCTCACTTGGACTTACCCCTAATGGTAGAGCTAGAAACCTGCCAGGGGATTCCAAATCCCATTAAGGTGTCATGTACCAATGCGATCTTCCTAGTTAAGTGATTAGTTTAAATTCATATTTGATCATAAAGATAGGACTACGTGTCAAAGGGATCACATAAACAATACCAGTGTCTGCTAATACTAATTGAATTAAAAAGGAGAGAATTATCCTTCATGGGAAGCAGGATACACAGCAGACTCATTGAATGGCAAAAGCCCTAAACAGCACTCTGGCATCAGCATCAGCCCTTAAGGCATTAGAATCTGGCTAAAAAGCCTATGAGTGTTTTTCAGGCATGGAAAGCCAAGACATTGTGACAAAAAAATAAAATGACCTAAATGAAAGATCTCTGTGTCTGAGATCCCAGGGGAAAGAATGGGCCAACAAAGAAGGCAGTACCTTTCTCTGAAGGGAGGAGAGAAGTTCCACTTTGAATATGGCCATCAAGAGGCTTCCATAGCCTTGGCAGCTCATGACAAGAGCCTCGGGTGATTACTGACATCGTAAATAAGATTGTCAATTGTTAAATCAACAACAGGAATCACTGTGCACCTGCTCCCCATGTAGGACCTCTGCATTAATGTGTCATACTATGAGAATTAATGGTAAATCTACTCCTCAAACAGTACTCTATACTTTGTGTGTCTTTGTGGGTGCAGTCTGTTGAAATTTTTACTTAGTATATACTAAGTTGATCTTCTGTATATAAAAATAATTGAAAATGAATTATGATGAAGAATGGGATGGGAGAGGGAATGGAATATGGGTTGGTTGCAGGTGGGAGGGAGCTTATGGGGGGAAAAGCTGCTATAATTCAAAAGTTGTACTTTGGAAATTTATATTTACTAAATAAAAGTTGAAAAGAAAAAAATTAAAGAAAAAGAAAGAGACAATGATAACAGGAGATCTGTCTTAAATCAGATTCAGTGAGGGGTATTCAGATATTAGCAAGTTCTGTGGCTGTCATTTAATTCAATCATTGATTTGTTTTAGCCTAACCTCTAGAGCTTGGAGCTAAATCATTTTTATAAAAACCTAAAAGTTGCCTAGTGTAACCTTGGAATTCACCTGAGTACTGAATATTTGGAGGTAAGGCAAGCACAGGTACTTGCTCCTACACTGCTTCTCTATTTACAGTTTTTCATAGGGGATCAAATGATCATAAATAAGGGAAGCTCATTAAATAAGAGACCCCAATGGACAGATTCTTCTTGTTCTATAAATCTGGCAGATTTCCATTTATGGTATCCAAGGTTATAAGGAACCTCCCTTTAGCTGGAATACATAGAATGTAGAGAAAGTCCTGAAAAGATTGTGTATCCCATAAATAAATTCTTAGTACCCATTGTTATGGATCAGAGAACTGTCAGCATTCAACTCTTTTGTAGATCTTCTAATCTAATGTGTAATAATGTGCACAGAAATGATCTTGAAGCCCTTTAGCTCCCCAATTTCCTACTGAACCATCAAGGAACTTTAATTTGTGTTCAACATAATGACCACCCTAAATATTACTTTTAAAAAATCAGTGTCGCTGATTCAGAACTTCTCTTATTAGCTAGACTCTTGACGAACTAGAACAATCTATTTATAGACTCTGACAAATAATTCAGTATTCATTAGGTAGATAGCTAGTTAAAATTACACATTTAAGGAACAAACTGATAAATATGCATGCCACACACAGAGAACTTCAATGGAGTCAGCGGGAATGTGACCCTTCCCTGACTGCTCCACAGACTTTTAGGGCATCAATTGAGGTGCAACGAACAGGAGGATAACAGGGAATAACTGACATTATTAGTCTGTGTATATCTGGAAAAAAGTTCTAATATATACTCTCAGAACAGAAAAACATTCATGTGGTCAAGAGACTTGAGATCTAGATTCAGTTATTCCATTAACTACCCACAATCAGCTTCCTTAGTGCTGAATTATGAAGTCTACACTTACCTGTCTCAGAGGTTGTGGAAAGATCTTAGTTTGAGCTCTTAAAGAAGTAGACCCTGAGACAAAGACTACAGTGTTACCAGTTTGATAGCTGAAGGAAACATTTGTAGGGATAGTGAAAAAAGGAAGGGAAGCAGGTGGGTTAAATGTAGCATTATTAAACTAGCTATCACAGAGAGTTAATAGGAGCTTAAACCTTCAGGGGTAGTCATGGAAGCAGTATAAGACATCAACTTCAGAGTTACTCCACCTGAGGGGAAAGTGGACATCTTTTCCCATCAACTTTTACTTAAGGGCCATTAGTTCCTCAGCATGTCCAACCCATAACACAAGTTAACCAAGTAGGCTCCAGCATCTATAGAAAGTCTGTGAAAGAAGTGTGTTCATTCAAATGCATTGAATTAAAATAAATTCAATCATTTAGTCCTCTTTGTGAGATACATATTATTATTATTTCCATCTTACAGAGGAGGGGAATGAGGCTGAGTGAGCTGAAATAACCTGCTCAAGGTCACACAGCTAATGGCTGGCAGACCTTAGATTTGGACTCCACACTCTTAAAAGCACTATAAGTAGTTCTCTGTTGTCTATGAAGGATATATTCCAAGTCCCCCAGTGGATACCTGAAACTATGAATAGTACCAAATCATATATCTGCCTATGATAAAGTTTAATTTATAAATTAGACACAGTAAGAGATTAACAATAATAGCGCATAATAAAACAGAATACTTATAACAATACTCTGTAATAAAAGTTATGTGCATATGGTCTCACAAAATATATTACTGTATTTCAGCCGTTTCACTTAAAGGAAGCACTATACAGCTTCTTTTTGGTATTTCCAATTTACCAACATTACAGCACATGTGCTTTGGAGTCATTAATACCTAAAATAAGGATTACTTGAACACAAGCACGGCAAACCACAACAGTTGCTCTGATAACCGAAGATAGCTACTAAGCAACTAATGGGTGGATACCATATATGACATAGATTCCCTGAGCAAAGGGATAAATCATGTCCCAGCCTGAATGGAGTGGGACAACATGAGATTTCATCATGCTACTCAGACTTGAGTAATGGCATGCCACTTAAGTCTTGTGACTTGCTTATTTCTGAAAGCTTCTATTTCACATCTTTAGACCACCATTGACAGCATATCTGTTGTCAGCATATCTGCTTGCTGAAACCACAGCAAGCAAAATCTTAGATAAGGAAGAACTGTTTTTTTCTACTGCTATTCCTTGGCATACAAAGCTGAAAGTCTCTCTGGTGACCTTGAAGATCCTGTTCTTTTAATTTTTCATTTGTAATCAACTGCCTCAGCTGGTAAAGAGGATTTAAGATATCTTGCTGAGGTTGTGTTTGCTGTTTTCCAGACTGGTGCCTTGAAAATGCCAGGAATCTCTGATCTGTTTGCTCACAAGTTATATTGCATATAGCTCTGTAGTGGGAAAGAAATCAACCTATTTTATGAATGTGGCTCCCTTTATTGCTAAAAGATATTTTACAGTTTGACTCTTGTTCTCAATAGTCTTATGTAAGTTGGTCAATTTGGAAAATATTTTTGTTTTATATAGTATTTTATGGATAGCAGGGTGATTACTCAAATACATATCAAATAAACTAAGCTTAATTTGAATGTCTCAATCCACTCAGGAGAATCAGCATGGGGAAGCTGGAGTGTTAAGGATTAGAAACTAATTCTCTATGTGCAGCCTATGATGAGGATGACAGATGCTCGCTAGAGATATGACAAGTGCATATCTTATCTGAAAATTGTCTTCCGCAAGGACTTTGGAAAAAGCCTTCTGACTGGCCCATGAAATGACTGTTGCAATCAACTTTCCCAAGTAATGTGACAGCCATTAAAATCAGGTTCTGTGGAAAGGGAAGATTAACATGCTGAACAGTTGAAAGAAAAATAGAAGGTGCCACATTGGACCTGGGCATCCTGAGGTTATTGATGAGCTGTGTTCAGCTGCTGCAAGAGGGAAGAATGTTTTTTGCTTTAATTCTCTTCTTCTATCTGGGACCACATTTTCAATTGTCTCTTTTGTACATGTTTTATCCCTGCCCGAGACTCACTGTGCCAAATAGACCTCATTACTGTTTTCCAACTCTCTTTGGGCTAATAGTAGTACGTTAGTGCTAATGTCTTTCTTCTCCTTCTCCTTGGCTTACCTCCTCAAGGTCATGGTCCCTCTTTTTTTATTATTATTAAGCTCATGGATTTTCTCTCTTTAATCCTCTACACCTAGCTCCTCTGCCATCACTTGTTCTAATTACAGACCTTCTCTGGCCTCAGCCTCCATTATTGATTTGAATCCAATCCCCATGAAGAACAGATGAAAAGTATTATAAGCTGATCATATTTTCCAAACTTTGTCCTGTAAGACTATCCATAATATAACTTGGCCATATTGCATCCCTCTGATTTCTGCTCCTTCTAGGTAAGTCATTTGATCTTTAATCTTACTAGGTTCATTTCACCTCTTTTGCCTTTGTGAGTCTTATTCTCACCTCATGAATTATTCTTGCCTCTTATATAGGCTTTTGTATAATCTATATATCCTTTAAGTTCTCCTTCATGAAACCTTCTTGTATATTATAATCCATTGTATTTCATATTATCTGTACTTACTCTTCTAAGTATGTACTTGTTTATACATTACATTTAAATAAAATGCTTCACTTAGACATCTCATCTCCTCAACTGCATTGCCTCCTCTTGAGGCAGGAACTGTGACTTACATTTCTTCTGAGTTCTCAGTCCCTAACACAGCACCAAGCCTAGACTGTCTCTTTAAAGCTAACTGAAATGGGAGGTATGAGTTTGGCCTAGCAGTTAAGTTTCCCAGGTACTATATGGGAATGCCTTGGTTCCAGATCTGGCTCTGACTCCTGATTCTAGCTTCCTGTCAAGGCAGACTCTGAGAGACAGTGGTGATGGCTCAAGAAGTTGGGTCCCTGCCACCCACATGGAAGATCTGGATTGAGTTGTCTCCTGACTCTGCCCCAGGGAATTTGAGGAGTTATTCATCATATGGGAGGGCCCTCTCTCTCACTCTCTCTCTCTTTTTCTCCTTCTCCCTTTCCCTCTCCCTGCCTCTTAAATAAATAATAAAAAATTGACTAACAATGTTGACATTATTTATTACAATGTACCAGTGTTGAACATTTCTGCTTTAAAAATGCCTAAATCCGTAAATATTTTTATTTTCTCTGTTGGCGTGAACTCAATTTTGCATCTCTTGGCTTGGTAAAAAGGAGCCCATTTGTGGCAGAAGATGCTCCATGGATGTTCCAGATAGTTAGGTATTTGTTAGGGAAATTGATACATGTAAATTTCAAGTTACACTAAGCCAGCAGCTAAATTTAGAAATTTTTATTGGAGGAAGGACTATTGAGGATCAGGCATTAATGGCTCAACAGGTTAAACTGAAACTTGCAACAGCAGCATTCTATATTGGAGGTCTGGTTTGAGTGCTGGCTTCTCTTCTTCTAACCCAGTTTCCTTCTAATGTGTCTGGAAAGGGCAGAAGATGGGCCAAGTAGTTAAGCATCTGCTATCCACATAGGATGGAGTTCCTAGCTCCTGGATTCAGTCCTGCCCAGCCTTGGCTGTTGTGGGCATTTGAGGTGTGAACCAGTATATGGAAGACCTCTCTCTATTTCTCTCTCTGCCTTTCAAATAAATAAAATAAATCTTAAAAAGGAGAAAAATCATAGAATGGCAGGTGTCCTAAATAGCACCCTGGCCTCAGATTCAGCCCTTAAGGCATTCGGATCTGGCTCAAGAGTCCATGAGAGTATTGTAGGCATGGAAAGCCAAGACACTCTGGAAAAAAAAAAAAGACCCAAATGAAAGATCTCTGTAAGTGAGATCCCAGTGGAAAGAACGGACCATCAAAGAAGGAGGTACCTTTCTCTGAAGGCAGGAGAGGAGAGCTTTCCACTTATTTTGTCTAAATAAGATTGGAGTTGGTGAGCTCAAAAGGCTTCCATAACCTTGGCAACTCATGACAAGAGCCTAGGGTGATTATTGATGCCATAAACAAGAGCATCAATTTGTTAAGTCAACAACAGGAGTCACTGTGCACTTACTCCTCATGTAAGATTTCTGTCCTTAATGTGTTGTACAATGTGAATTAATGCTATAACTAGTACTCAAACAGTACTTTACACTTTGTGTTTCTGTGTGGGTACAAACTGTTGAAATCTTTACTTAGTATATACTTATACTTTATATACTTAGTATATAAAGAGAATTCAAAATGAATCTTGATGTGAATGGAATGGGAGAGGGAGTGGGAGAGGGGAGGGTTGGTGGTGGGAGGGAAGTTATGGGGGGGGAAAGCCATTGTAATCTATAAACTGTACTTTAGAAATTTATATTTATTAAATAAAATTTTAAAAAGGAGAAAAGTGATATTACTATCTTTATAGGAACAAGAATGAAAATTTACTTCATTCTGATAGCAAAAAATGTTATAGGACTTTGTGCTTTTGCTGGTACTACAATACTATTTGATAGTTTCTGTGTTGAGAAGAGGCAGAAAATCTAGAGATAGGAAACTCAAAAGGAGAAATGATCTTGCCTGCTCTTCACATTCTTGAAGTCCTTTCCATGAAAGCTTACAGAGACAATAGAGAAGAATAAAAAAAATTTTCCATTTGAGAAAAATAGCTCATGGCTCTTTTGTTGGTAAGTCAAATAGAAATACTGAAGACATGTGCTACTCAGGATGGATTTGAATATAAGAGCAAGCTTTATTTAAATTGAAGTCAACAGGGATTATTTTGAAGTCAACAAATTGTATATTTTTATTTTCTTGTAATAATTTTATATGCCTGATCTTTAAACACATCTGAACATGTCACTTAAAATAAGGTAGGCTAGCAAAGTGTAATTTTCTTTATAAAACTGTAAAGTCCTGGAAATCCACTATTATGATCATACTCAAGGGTAAGCACACTTAACAGTTTAAATTTGATCATTAACAGTTTAAATTTCATCGTTACTCAATGGATTTACTGACAACTGTTGTTCATGTACCAAATTACATGAAAAGTGCCTGAAGAGTATTTGACTCTTGAGGTTTGAATTGTTTAACTACACATGTAAAATGACATTTGTCATTTATTCTTATATCTCAGTAGCTATGGGCCATAACTTTTTGAGACATTTGTCTATGTCATTCTTAAATAAGAGACAATATTTAGAAGAGACAATTATTATAGAAGGTGGAAGGCTTGAAATTTAGTCCAACTTGGGGATTATCACTTAACTCCTCAAACCTCAGTTTCCCTACCTATGAACTAGAATGATGATGATGACTGCTCTTCCATAAGAAGTGTTGTGAGAATCCAACCAGAGCCTATTTTGTGAAAAAGCTTTGTAAAATTGTACATAGCATATGCCTTCTCCATGTTGCCAATGTAAAATGCTGAATAGCAGGTGAAACAGCATGTTGTCATGGACTCAGAGAATGTTAAAAGGCTACAGTTTGCTTTCTTCTCACACCAGATTAAGTCTCCTTTCATTTCTTGAGCTATTTCAATATCTTGAGAAATTCTATGTGGTCTCCTACACTAAACCCCTCAGCATGACATCATGCTTTTTGTAATTTTCCCAAGCCTAGAAATGCCATCTTTTAATTCTTCATCATTATCCTAACTTCACAGTGCCTTTTACTATGTTTCCTGGAGGATAGAGGAATAGATCTCTATCCTTCTGTGCCATGGTCAATTCAAAATTGGAGTCATGGCCAGCGCCACGGCTCAATAGACTAATCCTCTGCCTGCGGCGCCGGCACCCCGGGTTCTAGTCCAGCTTGGGGCGCTGGATTCTGTCCTGGTTGCTCCTCTTGCAGTCCAGCTCTCTGCTGTGGCCCAGGAGTGCAGCGTAGGATGGCCCAAGTCCTTGGGCCCTGCACCCACGTGGGAGACCTAGAGGAAGCTCCTGGCTCCTGGCTTCGGATCAGTGTGGTGTGCTGGCCGCAGCGCTCCAGCTGCAGTGGCCATTGCGGGGTGAACCAACGGAAAAAGGAAGACCTTTCTCTTTGTCTCTCTCTCTCACTGTCCACTCTGTCTGTCAAAAAAATAAAAATTAAAAAATTATCAGAGTCATAAGCCCTGTATAATTTGTCTTACTTCTGCCAGTCTCAGTATGCCACCTCTTATGAGTTATTTAACCTCTTTATTCCACTATTTCCTCATCTATAACATATAAATAATAATCTGGGGCCAATGTTTTGGCACAGTGAGTTAAACTGTTGCTCACAAAGCTGAAATCTTATGTGAGCTAAAGTTCAAGTCCCAGTTGTTCCACTTCTGCTCCAGCTCCCTGTTGATGTGCATTCAGGGAAAACAGTAGATGGCCTAAATGTTTGGACTCCTGCCACCCATAGGGGAGACTAGAATGGAATTCCAGCTTCTGGCTATAGCCTGACCCAGCTCTAGTCTTTGCAGGCATTTGGGGAGTGAACCTATGGATGGAAGATTCTCTCTCTCTCTCTCTCTCTCTCCTTCCCTCTCCCTGCCTTTCAAATTAAATAAATAAATAATCTTTGCTTTATTTATTTCACAGGGTGGTTTGATAGGCTGACAGTAGGCCCCCTCCCTAAAAATTAAGTCCCTGGAACCTATGAACGTTACTTTCTGTAGCAAAAAGTAAGAGAGGGAGATCTTTACAGACATAATCAAATTAAGGATTTTGATGTCAAGATTATCCCGGATTATCTAGTGTGGCATAAACACAATCATATCATGCTTCTAAGAGGCATGCAGAGGAATATTTAATGTTGCAGAGAAGAAGAAAAGTTAATGTGGCTACAGAAGCAGATATTGGAGTGACGTGATTATAAGTCAAAGGAATGCCAGAAGCCTCCAGAGGCTGCAGGACGCAAGGAATTGATTCTCCCTTAGAGCCTCTTAATGCAGCATGGCCCTAAAAACACCTTGTTTGGCCCAGTGATACTAATTTCAGGCTCCTGACCTTCAGAACTGTGAGAGAATAAATATATGTTGTTCTAAACCATCACGCTTGTGGCAATTTGCTACAGCAGTCACAGGAAATGAATACAGGTAATATAGAGATTAAAAGCTCCTGGCATGAGGTTGGTGTTGTGGCACAGTGGGTTGCCACCACCTAAAATGCCTGTATCTTATATTGGAGTGCTGGGAGTCCTCAGTGCTCCACTTCTGATCCAGCTCCCCGCTAATGTGTCTAGGAGAGCAGCAGAAAATGGCTCAAGTGCTGGGGTCCCTGCCACCCATGTGGTAGATCAAGATGGAGTTCCTGGTTATAGTCTAGCCAAGCCCTAAGGTTTTGTAGCCATTTGAGAAGTGAACAAGTGGATGGAAGATTCTCTCTCTCTCTCTCTCTCTCTCTCTCTCTCTCTCTCTCTCTCCCTTCCTTTCTGTCTCCCCCTTGCCTTTCAAATAAAGAAATGAATCTTTAATAATATGAAGGCCCTGGTACTTAGAAAATAACTAGTGAATGGTAAACTGAAATCAGTGACAGATGTATGAAATGAAGTGCCATATATTAGTAAGAAGTAATCATCATGACTTGAGTTTAGATCCCTTAAAAACATTGTTAGGTGGTTTGGTGTCAACAGAGACAGTTAAGGGCTCATTATAAGTGAGAGGGAGCTAATTATCCGAATTATCTATATGCAAACTCTGAGGTAGTGTCTTCTGTTTTTAGAGTGATTTGATCTACAAGACTTGGAAATTATAATTCATTTGATTCCTGAGGGTTTAATGTCCAGGATGGCTAACTGCCCTTATTTCTAGAGCAGTGGTTCCTAATTTGAAGTGATTTATTCCCCTCCCTAAGGGGATAGTGGTGGTGTCTGCATACAGTTTTCTTTGTCACAACTTGGGCAGGAGTTTCTGGCATTTTGTTATTTGAAGCCAGGGATGATACTACTAAACATCTTGCATTGCACAGGACAATCCCACAACAAATAGTTATCCCCCTAAAATGTTAAAAGTATAGAGGTTGAGAAACCCTATTTTAGAGAGCAAGAAAACTAGAAGTAGCCTAACTACATCTTCCAGTCTTTAAAATTTATTTTGTCTGGATTATGGAAGAGAGAATGATGAAACGTTTATTCATGGCTGTAGGACTCTGTGTAACAGTGAGCTCATCAGACCCCTTCTCTGGATGACTTTAGTAGTTTATTGTCAGTGGAAGGAAAAGTTCTGGAGTTCTTTTCAAAGTTCTTACTGCAAGAAGTAAGAAGAAGGAAGAGGAACAGACAGAGCCTGGTGCTTTCCTTCAAAGAAGAGTTTGGATCAGTAGCTTCATTCCTGACCCCCTGCAGGTTGTCATGCTCACACAGTCACCAGGGTCTCCAATACATTATTTAGGATCAGAGTGTTTGTTTACATGCCTAGACAAAATGGGTCTGGCATTTCTGTTGCACTGCAGTGAAAGGTTAGAGCTTACATAAGCCAGAAAAATGGGAAGTCAAGGTGACTCTATTTTATGTACCATATTAACATAGAACTTCAAATCCTTGGGGCACACTTAAGGAACCCAAGGAAGCCAGGATTATGCTGCCTAGAAAAGTGAAAAGATGCATAGAATTTAGAAAAATATCATGGATAATGAGAACTGTTTAGAACCTTGGCATTTCTCTCATCTAAAGGCTACCTTGTATGAAAAAGCCTCAGTAGGATCAAGTTGGAAAGATGAACTTTCTCTACTTATCTCTCCCACTTTGCTCTCCCCTATTCTAACCAGAATGTTACTTGCATTTCCATTGCTTCATCTGCTTATTCTTCAAGAGTTCAAAAACAATACATGCTAGAGGTCACCTTGGCCATCAACCCACTTTGACAAAGAATTTCTCTACTAGACAATTAGTCTGGTGAGGACAGGGATCCTTGTTTTATTTCATTATTGAACCTCCGTGTCTATCACAGTGCCTGGTACACAGCAGGTGTCCAAAAATATTTGCTGGATTGATGGGTGAATAAACTCTATCCTCAGACCTTCCCCTGCTGCCTCACCTGCAACTAAAGCCCATATCATCTGATTTAGTGTTTTTGGTGGAGCTATTGGTAGATTATCTATATCCATCCACAAATATCCGTTGAGTATCTCCTTTAAAGTGGTTTTCAAGCTTTATTGTATATCAGAATCATTTGGTGGGCTTGTTAAAACAGATTGTTAGGTCCCACTCCTGATTCAGTTAGTCTGGGGAGAGGCCAGAGAATTTGCATGTCTAACAACTTCCCAGGTGATTCCAACATACTTTATTGTTTCTTTTTTTCTTTTTTTGCCAGGCAGAGTTAGACAGTGAGAGAGAGAGAGAGAGAGAGAGAGAGAGTTATAGACTGAGAGAGAGACAGAGAGAAAGGTCTTCCTTCCGTTGGTTCACTCCCCAAATGGCCACTACGGCCGGTGCCGCGCTGATCTGAAGCCAGGAGCTGGGTACTTCCTCCCAGTCTCCCATGCGGGTGAAGGGTGCAGGGTCCAAACACTTGGGCCATCCTCCGCTGCCTTCCCGGGCTACAGCAGAGAGCTGGACTGGAAGAGGAGCAACCGGGACTAGTACCAGGCGCCCCAACCAGGACTAGAACCCGGGGTGCCGGCGCCACAGGCAGAGGATTAGCCAAGTGAGCACTACTTTACCGTTTTATTTATTTATTTATTTATATTTTTATAAAGCTTTTATTTAAAGAATATAAATGTCCAAAGTACAGCTTATGTATTACAATGGATTTCCCCCCCATAACTTCCCTCCTACACGCAACCCTCCCCTTTCCCTCTCCCTCTCCCCTTCCATTCACATCAAGATTCGTTTTGTAGGATCTCTGTCCTTAATGTGCTGTACATTGTGAATTAATACTTTACTGTTTTCTAAAGGAGCATACTTCGAGGAGTACTGTGCAAACTTTATGCTCTAATTATGCTTATTAGATATTAAATAGTTAAAACTGAGAATATAGTGTTATTGATGAACTCTGCTCTTTTGGCAGAGATGAAATATCAGAAAGTAAAAATAACTGTTGAATCTTACAAATAATTTTTAAAATGCCAATTAAGAAAATAATGAACCCCACACCTGGCCAGATCAATAAAGACAAGGAGACTATTCCTCAATGGCAAGAGTGTGGGAATTTCACACTAGGTGTGTATTGGGGGGGGCAAGTCTACTTTCATACAATCTTCCCCTCACTGGCAATGTCTTCCTCATTCTTCAGATTTTATCTTAATTTCCCTTCTTTAGAGAGACCTGCTCTGGAAAAGGTTATTATCCATATTTTACAAATCTCTATAAATATATATTAATGTATTTGCTTAACACTTGCTGTTCCTACTAGACTGGCAAAGCTTGGAGGGTTGAGTCCATGTCTATTTTGTTCATTGTTCTATATTAGCACCCAGTACCATGTGTAGCACCTAATATGATCTCATTTCCTCAGTTAATATCTGTTAGAATGGTGCTGTTGGTAGTAGGGAAAAGTTGTAAGCAATCTAAATGCCCAGAAGCAGATGTTTCATTAAAAAATACAGTAAGTACATTTTTCTAATCCGTGGGATTATCTTTTATCCACTAGATATGTTATTTGAAAAAAAAATCTGTTGACATGCAGCCATACCAATAAATATGGAAATATGGGTGGAGGGAGTGATAAAAGCAGGTTCCCAAACGGTGATATAGTATAACTTAGTTGAAAAAATAAGATTTCTCATTGTTTCTAAGATGCTATGATATTTATATTATTATTTTTATTTTTATCAATGTAAGGTAAACAGATTTCATGTATTTTATAGGTACAATTCTTTTATTTTAAAAGATTTATTTTATTTATTTGAAAGGCAGAGTTAGAGAAAGGGGGGAGAGAGAGAGAGAGATAGAGAGAGAGAGAGGTATCTTCCATCTGCTGGTTCACTCCCCAAATAGCTTCAATGGTTAGGGCCGGGCCAGGCCAAACCCAGAGACTAGGAGCTTCACTGGGTCTTCCATTTAGGTCCAAGGGCCCAAGCACTTGGGCCAGCTTCTGCTACCTTCCCAGGTAATTAGCAGAGTAAAGCAGCCAGTACTTGAACCAGCGCCCGTGTGGGATACCAGCATCACAGGCAGTGGTTTATCCACTATGCCACAACACTGGCCCCTCATAGGTACAGTTCTAAGAAAATAACTGTACTTCCCTCCCTTTATCAGTATGATGGTCCATGTCATCTGTGAAGGGAGCACTACCTCTTCAACTGTGACTATCAATTGGAAGACAAGGCCCAATTTTAGAAATGCTAGAAAATGAAAGAAAATCGATTATGGAATCAAAGATACATAGGAAAGGATCTGAAATATTATATATCAAGGTGTCAACAGTAACTATTTGTAGATAGTTATAAGTATTTATTCATATTTAAATTTTTCTTCTTTTTGCTTATTTGAAGTTTCTAACCTTTCTGCAATGAGTATCATTAACTTTTGGTACTAGATAAACAAGAAATAAAAGCAAACTTTTGGGAGAAAAAACCTCTCTGCTTATTCTTCTCCTTAGGGGTTTCTCAGGAGCGAAGGGACACCCTCACTCACTTCTTGCAGCAGAATGCTTAACACTAAGTACACAATGAGTTTAGGGCATTGCAAAGCTGAAAGATTCTTCCTGCCTTCAACCTTGGTGCATTTAAAAAGCACTAGGACTACAATGTCTAGACCTGCTTTTAAGCCTAGGCTTTGCTGTGTAACCTTGGATGTGATATGTATTCAGGCAGTTTTCCAACAGTAAAATAGGGATGGTCATAAAACCCATTGATTGGTTATAAATGAAATGGTTCATGTGAAAGCTCCTGCAACTATAAAATTCCTTTCAAATGTGAACTGCTCTTATTAGAGCTACATTTCATCTTGCCTAAATTATGCCAAGGACCAAGAGTCTGCTGTGTCTTAAAGGCATTCTGGAGTGCCTTGTTCTTGATCTGGGTGAGAAATGCTGCCCTCTTACTTAGCCTCTATCCCCCAACCACCTCCCTTCCCACACCAGATCCAACTGGAAGCACCACTGACTGCAGGGGCACTAGGGCAGGGACTAAGAGATAAAGCAGGTTTTGTAGACTAAAATATATTTTAATATACAAATGAGCATATTTGGGGATGAAGTACAAATGTACAGAAAGGCTGTAGCGAGGGCTTGATTCAACAATTTGATTATTCCAAATAGCTTGGGATGCTGCGGGCAGGGTGATAGAAGTTTCCACGATCAATAAGGTCTGGCAAACAAAAATACCACTGCACACTTTACTGCCCTCTCAGAGATGCAGTACACATTAGAATATTAAAGGCTATGGGAGTCCCATAGTTAACATGTCTGTTTCACTATGTTTATCCCAGCATTTTCCTGAGTTGACCAAATTGACTATTCCCTCATTGGAACCTTGTTAACATTCTGGAGGAATACTTTCTGGACAATACTTAGGTGATTATTCCGGAGGAAGCCTCCTATGTGCTGTGATATAAAAGACAAAGTAATAGTAAGTGTCCCTGTTTCTTGCTCATAGATGGCAATAATTGAAAAAAGCATGAACAAAAGCCAAATTTGGGCAAGTATATGTGTATTATGTGTATAAGTTAAGGCAGAGGGAAAAGAACCATTGGTTCACATGTGCAAGTGTGGTAATGGTAATCTACTCTCAAGTCAGAAAATCTTTGACATCAGAAGGGGCATTGAGGGCTGGTGCTGTGGTGCAGTGGGTTAAAGCTCCAGCCTGCAGTACTGGCATCCCATATGGATGCTGATTCGAGTATTGGCTGTTCCACCTCTGATCCAGCTCTCCACTAATGTGCCCGAGAAAGCAGCAGATGATGGCCCAAGTCCTTGGGCCCCTGCACACCTGTGGGAGACCTGGAAGAAGCTCCTGGCTCCCGGCTTCCGATCAGCTTAGCTCCAGCCGTTGTGGCCATTTGGGGAGTGAACCAGCAGATGGAACACCTCTCTCTCTCTCTCTCTCTCTGTAACTCCATTTTTCAAATAAAGAAAATAAATCTTTTAAAAAAAATGAAGGGGCATTGATAAGAACATCTAATCCAGATATTTATGAGGTAGAAATTCAGGCTCAGAGTGTAATAGTCACTTGCTTGAGAGCATGGGTCTCCTACCTAACAGCTGTATTTGTCCAAGATGTCCTGTTGTTTTCTAATTTTCTCAGAGGAGAGAAGAACCAAGGAAAGAGTGAAACTTTTTCCCTTCAATGCTTAACGACACTTTGCTTGGTTCAAAGGAGTCTATCATCTGTTATTCTATTTGAGACTTAGAGAGCCACTGTCAAAGGCCAAGACAGGGATTACTGTATATTAATTACCAAGTGGGCCAGAATTTACCTAACAGTTTAACTGACTTACCTAATTCCCCATGGCTGCTAATAAGCCTAGACATAGAACTCAGGTGTGCTGCTTATTCTATTTGCTACCCCAAACACATATACCCCTTATCCATTCACTGTCCCTTTCTATCCTGCTTTGTGCCTTGAGAGGGTAACTCCAGAAGAATGAATACCCCATTCCTTTACTGAACGGCACAAACTTAGGTTTCTGCCCATAAGAGGTTGCTGCGGAAGACTGAAGTGTGGAAAATATAGAGCTCAGCATATTTCTTTCTGCTGCCTCTCTGCTTTGGTGCCAATTCATTGGGTGTTGCTGCCAGGTAGCTCCCCCTTCAAGTTTCTCATCATTTCCTATTCTTGTTCCTTCACTTTTAGGGTTGACAACAAAGTCCCCATTTTTCCTCTCTAGGAGTCAAACTGTTTCTAGTCCCTGTATTAGAATCTCACTGACCATATGGTGTGAGTTGCCTCCAGAGGAGAACCTGACTAATGCAGTGCATCTTCTCAACTCAATAGCCACTGCTTTCCTGACCACAATGAGTCTCAATAATGGGGGAGCAGGAAATAGAAATGTTTTCCAAACCAACATTAATCTGCTCAAAAGTTGATGGAAGTGGGCACAGCAATATAACAGGAGGAAAAAAATGCTTTCCATATTTCTCTACCAGATCCTGGAGCCAATTTCTCCAGGGAATTTTTTCTCATGATATAGTAAAATACACATAAAATAAAACCTACCTTCTTAACTATTTTAAAAAATTATTAGAGAGGGAGGGATGGAGGGAGAGAGAAGAAATGGGGAAGAGAGAGAGAGAGAGAGAGAGAGAGAGAGAGAGATCTCATCTGTTTGTTTACTCTCCATATGCCCACAATGGTTGGGGGCTGGTCCAGGTCAAAGCTGGGAGCCAGGAATGCAATCTAGGTCTCCCATGTTGGCAGCAGGAACCCAATCACTTGAGCCATCACCACTACCCTCCAGGTCTACATCAACAGGATGTTGTTATTAACAGCCAGAGTCAGGAATGAATCCCGGGCACTCCAATGCAGTACATAGATATCTTTTTGTTGTTGTTGTTGTTGTTTTAAGATTCATTTATTTATTTGAAACTCAGACTTATGGAGAGAAGGAGAGAAGGGAGAGGGAGAGGGCAAGGGCGAGGAAGAGGGAGAGATATTCCATATGCTGTTTCATTGCCTAAATGAAATAGCTGCAAAGGGCAAACCTGGAGCAGATTGAACTGAGGAGCCTGGAACTCCAACTGGATCTCCTTTAAGGGTGGTAGGGCCCGAAATATTTGGTCTATCTTCCACTGCTTTCCCAGGTGCATTAGCAGGCAGCTTGATTGGTAATGGAGCAGCCAGGACTTGAACCAACACTCCAATATGCTATGCCAGCATTGCAGGCAGTTGCTGACCTACTGTGCTACAATTCCCCCAGGACATGGGTATCTTTTTTTTAAAGGATTTATTGACTTATTTGAAAGTCAGAGTTACAGAGAGGGAGAGGCAGAGGCAAACAGAGAAAAGTCTTCCACATGCTGGTTCACTCCCCAAATGGCCACAATGGCCAGGGCTGAGCTACCCCAAAGCCAGGAGCCAGGAGCTTCATCTGGGTCTCTCATGTGGGTGCAGGGGCCCAAGCACTTGGATCATCCTCTATTGCTTTCCCAGGCACCACAGCAGGGAGTTGGATTGGAAGTGGAGCAGCCAGGACTCGAACCAGCACTCCAATATGGGATGCCAGAATTGCAGGTAGTGGCTGACCTATTGTGCCACATTGCCCCAGGACATGGGTATTTTTTTTTTTAAAGAATTTATATATTTATTTATTTGAAAGGCAGAGTCACAGAGAGGAAGAGAGACAGAGAAAGAGAGAGAGAGAGGGAGAGAGAGAGAGAGAGATCTTCCATCAGCTGATTCACTCCCAAATGGCAGCAGCTACTGGGGGTGGGTTAGGCCAAAGCCAGGAGCCAGGAATTTCATCTGGGTCTCCCACATGGGTGCAGGAGCCCAAACACTTGGGCCATCCTCTGCTGCTTTCCCAGGCACAACAGGGAGTTGGATTGGAAGCGGAGCAGTTGCGACTTGAACCAGTACCCATATATGGAATGCTGACACTGAAGGTAGTGCTTAACCCACTATACCACAACACTGGCCCTGAGTACATGGGTATCTTAATGGTATCCTAACCATGAGGCCCCTCGTCTTAACTATTTTTAAGGGTAACTTCACAGGTGTTAAGCACATTCACATTGTTGTGAAACAAATATCCTGAACTCTTTTCATCTTGTTTAATTGAAACTCTATACTCATTAAACAACTCATTTTTCCCTGCCCCCAACCACTGTCAACCACCATTTCACTTTCTGTCTCTGTGAAGTTGGTCACTCTAGGTACCTCTTTTTTTATAATGCTTTTATTTAAAGAATATAAATTTCCAAAATACAGCTTATATATTACAATGGCTTCCCCCCTCATAACTTCCCTCCCACCCGCTACCTTCCCCTTTCCCACTCCCTCTCCCCTTGCATTCACATCAAGATTCATTTTCAATTCTCTTTATATCCTCTTTATTGGTGGAATCATACACTATTTTTTTTTGCCTGACTTGCTTATTTCACTTAGTGTAATATCCTTAAGGTTCATCCATGTTGTAGTGTGTGTAAGAATTTCATTCCTTTTTATGCTGAATAATATTCCATTATATGTGTTATCACCTTTTGTTTTCCATTCATACATCAGCAGAAATTTTTGTTACTTCTGCCTTTTGGCTATTGTGAATAATGCTGCTAGGGACGTGGTTGAATAAAAGTTTCCTTGAGATCTTGCTTTTAATTCTTTTAGGTAGGTACCCAAAAGTGGAAATAAGTAAATCTTAAAAAAAAAAAGAATTCCTGGTACTTCTGTTTTCAGTCTTTCAAGACCTCCATGATATTTTTCATAGTGTCTGCACCATCCCATCTTACATTCCTAACAACACTGCACAAAGATTTGTTTCTCCAGAACTCCGTGAACACCCTCCATTTTCTGTTTGTTGTTTATTTGCCATCTTAATATATGTGAGATAGTTTCTTATAATTATGAGTTGTTTTATTGCATTTTCTTAATGATTAATGATGTTTAGCATTTTTCCATGTGCTTCTTAACCATTTGTATATCTTTAGAAAAATGTCTGTTTAACTCCTTTGTCTAATTTTTAATTGGGCTGTTTGCATTTTTGTTGTTGAGTTGTAGTTGTTTATGTTCTAGAAATTAGCCCTTTATCAAGTCTATGTTGTATAAAAATTTTTTTCTCATTCTGTAGCTAGCTTTTCACTATGTTGTGTCTTTTTTTTTTTTTTTGACAGGCAGAGTGGACAGTGAGAGAGAGAGACAGAGAGGAAGGTCTTCCTTTTTGCCGTTGGTTCACCCTCCAATGGCCGCCGCAGCCGGCGCATAGCGCTGATCCGAAGGCAGGAGCCAGGTGCTTCTGGTCTCCCATGTGGGTGCAGGGCCCAAGCACTTGGGCCATCCTCCACTGCACTCCTGGGCCAAGGCAGAGAGCTGGCCTGGAAGAGGGGCAACCGGGACAGAATCCGGCGCCCCAACCGGGACTAGAACCCAGTGTGCCGGCACCGCTAGGCGGAGGATTAGCCTATTGAGCCACGGCACTGGCCTTATGTTGTGTCTTTTGATGCATAATTTGAAAATATAATGTGGCCTAATTTATCTTTTTATTTTTGTTGCCTGTTCTTTTGATGTTATAGCCAAGAAATAATTATTAAATCTAATGTGATAGAATGTCTCCCCTGCTTTCTCCTAAGATTTTTATAGGTTTTGCTCTTAAAGTTACGTAATTTGAATTAGTTTTTGTGTATGGTGTAAGGTGTGAGTCTTTGGCATGTGACTATCCAGTTATCCCATCATAATTTGTTTAAAAGACTCTTCTTTCCCTATTGAATGTTCTTGGCATAATTGGTGAAAATCACTTGACTGTATATGTCAGAATTTATTTCTAGGATCTTTATTCTATTCCACTGAAATGGATGTCTGCCTTTATGTGCCAGAGAACCTTTTGTGAGAGCTCAAAATATATATTTTTTAGTGTAACAGTGACTCTGTTTACCCACCGAGGTATGTGGCTGAGGGATGCACTAGCAGTATCAGAGTTAGGGGAAGAATCAGATGGAAATGCTTGTCAATGTGAAGACAAGATGTCAGCTAATGGTAGCATTAACAGTAGTATACTCAAGCAGAAAGCATCTCTAAATAGAGATGGTAAGTGGGTACACTTTACAAAGGAGCTCACTCATAGGTATAAATCCTTAAATGATTCAAATCCAGAAGGTGATATTTGAATTGGTTTTGGGAACTTGCATGTATGTTGCTGTAAAAAGAAGGCATATGTAGTGCCTTTCAGGGCAGTGCTGTGATGCAGTGGGTTAGGCCCTCACTTGTGGTGTTAACATCCCATTATCAGAGTGCCAGTTCAAGTCCTGGCTGCTCTGCTTACAATCCAGCTCCCTGCTGATATGCCTGGGAGGGCAGCGGAGCGTGGCTTAAGTGCTTGGAGATGGAGTTCCTGGTTCCTAGACCCTGACTCAACCCTGGCCATTGCAGCCATTTGGGACGTGAAACAGTGGATGGAAGGTTCTCTCTCTCTCTCTTCCTCTCTTTCTCTCTCCCTCTCTCTCTCTCTGTCTCTCTCTTTCTCTCCCTCTCCCTCCCTCCCTCCTCCCCTCTTTCCCTCTCTCCTTCTCTTCCCCTTCTTCCCTCCCTCTTTTCCAAATAAATAAATATTAAAAAATAAAGAAGGCATATATGTATCTTTCTTCTAAAACCAAATCATAAAAGATCAAGAATATCTTTGAAATACAGGCTATTTGATATTAAAAAACATGATAGGCAAGAATATTATTTTACTCTTTGATAGACAATGAATTGCGATAATAATTTATTTGATATATTTTGAAAGCTAGTACTGGAGTAAAAAGAGATTTTGTTTGAGGTCCAAAAAGAGATAGATGAAAACTTATAAAGTCTGAACTGATACTCAAACAGTATTTTACACTTTGTGTTTCTGTGTGGGTGCAAACTGTTGAAAGCTTTACTTAATATATGCTAAATTGATCTTCTGTATATAAAGATAATTGAAAATGAATCTTGATGTGAAAGGAAGGAGAGAGGGAGTGGGAAAGGGGAAGGTTGCAGGTGGGAGGGAAGTTATGTGGGGGGAAAGCCATTGTAATCCATAAGTTGTACTTTGGAAATTTATATTCATTAAATAAAAGTTAAAAAAAAGAAAACTTATAAAGTCTGAAAGGACTTTTCTAGATAGTGGAACAGAATGTTCAGGGAAGGGCTTTGAAGTCAGGTAATTTGAATTTTCTATTTCCTAGCTATGTGACTGAGAGGCTTTGAGGATCAATTTCATCTATAAAATAGTGATAGTGGCAACTATAAGGAAACTTCAAGAAGTTCCTGAAAAGATGGAATTAAAAAGATGTTTATTTGGATGCAAAATTGTTTTAAAAACCCATGCACAGTTTTTTTTTTTTTTTTGGTAATACACATTTTTCATGAACTTTGTGAAGACCTCTAATGTTTCAGGGTTGTAGTAAGGACTAAATAAAAATTCCTGAGGGGAGTGGCCACAGTACCAGGTTCCTGTCTTTCCATACAGAAGTGTGCTAAATGTATTTAATAAAACTGTTCCTAAACAATAGATTAGGTCACATATATAAAATTAGCTCATAGGCATCTGACTTAGAAGTTTCTAATTGTACTGATCAGGCCTTCAGTGTAGTGGTTAAGATGTTGCTTGGGATGCCTGCATCCCAGATCTTAGTGCTTGAGTTCAAGTCCTGGCTCTTCTTCCAATTCCATATTCTTGGCAATACACACTCTGGGAGGCAGAAGGTGATGACTCAAATGTTTTGGTCCCTACCATCCATGTGGGAGACTTGGGTTATCTCCTGGCTCTTGGCTTTGGTAAGGCCTAGCCAAGGCTTTTGTGGGCATTTTGGGGAGTAAATCAATGAATGGAAGATATCTATTTGTCTCTGTCTCTCTGCCTATCAAATAAAATAAATAAAAAACAAATTAAAAAACCTGCAATTCTTAATAAAGCAGACCTGGCCAGGTTGCTATTTTTAAATACTTTGTGAGTCATTGGTTTAGGTGTCTAAATGCACTTAAAAATTATTACTCTATTTTTTTTTTTCGAATTTGGTCTTTTTCTTCATTCCTTGCAAGGCCCAATATGTGCAAAATAGATGAGGTTTGACTGTGGTACAAAGAGATTACGGCAACCTGAGATGATGTAGGATTATAAAATAAGCAGGATGGAGCAGAGGGATATAGAATCCACCTCTGGAAGCAATGTGTTCTAAGCTAGGCCTTGAAAAGTGTGATGTGGATTGGTGGTGTAAACAGATGAATTGTCAAGGGAGGAAAACATCACATGTTAGAGAATAATAAAGGGAGGAAATATGTTCTTATTGAAGGACCCAAGAAAATACCTCAACACACCACAGTATGGTGGTTGCAATGAGAGTACTTGAGACTAGATTGACGTGTTTCAACTTAACTCAGTACATAATAGGGAGCCACTGCACAATATTGTAATAGAGTGGTGAGATGTGGGTAACCATACTATATAGGCATGGTTATGGCCATGATACACACAGTGGCTTCAAAATCTAGCTTACAAAATACAGATGCTCAGGTGCTATCCATTAAGATTCTGATTCAGGGTATGGGTATGAGGGAGATGGACACAGGCAGTCAATATTGATATATGAGAGAGGTGAGGACTATGGACAGAAATAGGGATCTCTAAAGCCCATGAACATAATTGTCCCATTCTTTATGACATTTCTCATACTGTTACTTCTTCCTGAGATACCTTTTCTCTCCATATACTTGAAAAGTATGCCCATTATTCAAGATCAAGTTGAGATTCAGCCTGCCCTCAGAAGCCCTCCCCTAGGCCATGTCATCTTCCCAACTGCTATGATCTCTTCAATGTTTACCATTGGAAAGATTATGAAGAGACCATAAATCAAGAGTTTAGAAGGGAGTTGTAAGAGCTAAGTCAGTTACAGGCCATAAACCCAAGGGAAGGATCATAAGAGCTGCATGGAAGTTCCAGAACAAGTCATCCTCACACTTTCATTTACTCTCTGCATATTGCGATTTGTGTGTGAATGCATATATTAAATCACAGATCAAATTGCCTGGCTTTAACTTGCCTAATCTTCACAAATGAGCAAGTAGTTTAAACTTTTTCCTATAAATGAATCAGGGATTAAAGAGCAACTTAGTGTAAACACAAGAATTGTAAGAAAGTGGGAGTACTAATGCTATTATGTTCCTAAATGCTTCTACTTCTTGAAGGAGTTCTTTGTCAACCACATTATCAGTTCAAACATGTTGTGGCATAGCAGGTAAAGCCACTGCCTGTGATGCTGGCATCCCATATGGGCACCAGTTCAAGTCCCAGCTGCTCCACTTTAATCTAGCTCCTTGCTAATGTGCCTGGGAAAGCAGAAGATGGCCCAAGTCCTTGGGCCCCTGACATCTACATGAGAGATGTAAGAAGCTCCTGGATCCTGGTTTTGGAATGCCCCAGCTTTGGTCATTGCAGCCATTTGGGCGTGGAACAAGTGGATGGAAGACCTCTCTCTTTCCCTTTCAAATAAATAAATAAATCTTCATTTATAAAAATAGCAACAGCTTAATGATTAAACTGGTAAGAAATCAATCACCCAAAAATATTTTCCAACAGTCTTTGTGAGATACCTTATTCTGTGTTTTGGAAAGCCATTCCTACCAAGAATGGAAATTACTAAACTTAGTATCAGGATTTCAGATTACTGTATCATGAAGGATTAAACTAAGATTTTAAAAATGAAACTTATTAAATCACATTTCCCTTTCTAAAGACATAATTTTAATGTTTTATTGAAAGTAGAAAGGATTTAGAGACTGTTAATACATTAATCCATTATTTAAGACAGTTAATTTAATCCTTAATGAATATTTTTAAATGTTTTGCTTTATTATGTACACAATATATTAGTACAGTAGTATATATTTAGTTATAAATGTCTATATATTTATTTATACACACATTGGGAGTATAGGGTCAGATATTTTTTGCTTAGTAATAGAGTTATAAATCAAGAAAACTGGAAAACCTTCGCATTAGGCAATTTTACAATTATAGTAAACAGGAAGGAGAAATGGTGCCCCCTATTGAAAGAACTTTCTCTGTCCAGAGATTTAGAAGAGGCAACCACCTATTCAAGGATTGGGAGAGGGCTCAAAGAATATTGGAGTATCAAGCAGGGGTAGAATAAGAAGTCGCAGTGAGTTGGAACTATCTAAATTGTCTCTTTGGACAAAGAAGAAAAAGGGATCCTTTCTAACAAGCAGGTGCAACTCCACATCATGGTACCAAGGTTGGTAAGTCTGTACACTGGCCCAAGTTGAACCTACATTCACTTCCATCAGTGGGTACTCTCATGCAGTACATGATCTGCATATTTGTATACTGTAACACTGCCTAGGAAGATTTAATAATTGGTGGAGTCACTTGAAAAGTATCCCCAAGTGATTTCAATAATGAGCCAAAGTTGTGAATTACTGGAATACCTAATGCTTTGTTTATTTGTTTTTTTTTCCTATAAGCATTGTAGAATTCTTAAAAGAAATGCATTTTTAAGCTGGAGTGTATCTCTGACAGTTCACAAAATGAAAGTTGGTTTCCCATCAGTAAGTTTGATTCAGATAATGTTCATAGTTATGTAGCTGTATGACCCTGTGTTAATCATGTTCACTCTCTGAATCTCACAATTTCTTTAATTATAAATGAACCGAGCTGTATTAGGTGATCTGGGAGGTCCTTTCTAGCCACAAGACCACATTTTCTATGCATTTTGCTGTTAATGATGCATGAAATTTTTTGCCAGGTGGCCTATGCAACTATATTTTGCTGGTTGGTTTTGACTCATTTTTCTGAGAGGGTTGAAGGTATGTGTTCACTCTAACTCGATTTATGCAGAGGAACCATTTTTACCATTAATTTTTTAAAAAAGAATTATTTATTTGAAAGGCAGTGTTACAGAGTGAGAGAGAGGGGCAGAGGCAGAGAGAGAAAGGTCTTCCATCCATTGGTTCACTCCCCAGATGCGCACAATGGCAGGGGCTGGGCCAATCTGAAGCCAGGAGCCAGGAGCTTCTTCCTAGTCTTTCATTTGGGCGCAGGGGCCCAATGACTTGGGCCATCTTCCACTGCTTTCCCAGGCCATAGCAGAGAGCTGGATCAGAAGTGGAGCAACCAGGACTCGAACTGGCACCCATATGGGATGCTAGCACTGGGGATGGCGGCTTTACCTGCTATACCACAGTGCTTGTCCCACCATTAATTTTATTGTCTTTCCCTTGCCAGTATCTAGTTGGCATATCTGAAGTAGGTTGGCAACATAGGTAGCATGTACAGGCAACCTCAGAGTGGGAACTTCAATTGTTTGACCAGTCTTCATATGACTATTCTTTTTTTTTTTCTATTAAGATTTATTTGAAAGACAGAGTTACAGAGAGGGGTAGAGACAGAGACAGAGAGACAGAGACAGAGAGACAGAGAAAAATCTTCCATCCGCTAGTTCATTCCCCAAATGGTCGCAATGGCTGGAGCTGAGCCGATCTGAAGCCAGGAGCCTGGAGTTTCTTCCAGATACCCAGGTCTCCTACATGGGTGCAGGGGCCCAGGGACTTGCACTATCCTCCATCACTTTCCCAGACACATTAGCAGGAAGCTGGATCATAAATGGAACAACCGGGACTCAAACTGGCGCCAATATGGGATGATAGTATTGCATGCTGGGGCTTTAACCTGCTGTGCCACAGTGGCTGGCCCCCTTTTGATATTCTAAATGGAATGCCATGTTTACTCATCTTTTTTTTTTCTTTTTTTCTTTTTCTTTTTTTTTTTGGACAGGCAGAGTGGACAGTGGGAGAGAGAGACAGAGAGAAAGGTCTTCCTTTGCCGTTGGTTCACCCTCCAATGGCTGCCATGGACAGCGCGCTGTGGCCGGCGCACCGCGCTCATCCGATGGCAGGAGCTAGGTGCTAGGTGCTTTTTCCTGGCGTCCCATGGGGTACAGGGCCCAAGCACTTGGGCCATCCTCCACTGCACTCCCGGGTCACAGCAGAGAGCTGGCCTGGAAGAGGGGCAACCGGGACAGAATCCGGCGCCCCGACCAGGACTAGAACCCGGTGTGCTGGCGCCGCAAGGCGGAGGATTAGCCTGTTGAGCCACGGCGCCGGCCTCATCTTTTTTTTTTCAATTCTGTATTTTATTTGTGAGGGAAAGGGAGTGAGAGAGGGAGAGAGAAAAAATAGAGAGAAGGAGAGAATGAGAGCAAGAGTGAGAGCAAATGAGAGAGAGACCCCATCCAATGGTTCACTTTCCAAATACTACATAAGCCAGATAAAAATCTGGAGTGAGGAACTTGATGGAGTTCTCCTACATGGGTGGCAGGAACCCAATTACTTAAGACACTACCTGCTGCCTCCCAGGGTTTGCATCAGCAGGAAGCTGGAATTGGCAGCGAAGCCAGGAGTGAACCGGGCACTCTGGTATGGGATGTAGACCTCCCAAGGTATCATAACCGCTAGGACAAAATGCCCACCCCTTTACTCATAGATAATTAGATTATTCAAAACATATTTTTCTTCCCTTGCTGTTACTATAGATAGCTGTGAAACCAAAGGTCTACTTTAAATAATTTGAAGGCTAGATCAGAGCAGCTGAAGAGTTGTAAATGGTGGGGTTTTTTTTGTTTGTTTGTTTAATCATTTCACTTTAAGTCGTGAGGGCCATTGGATCTTATTTAGATACTCTTCCTAAATGCTCAAAAGTTTCTGCTTCAGTTGATAAGCGTTAAAGCCTAATTTGAAGGAAAAATATAGCAGGGATAATAGTGTTTTATTCTCAAAGTTGGGGGAGCAGAGGGAAATGTGGGCAGGCAGGCAAGTAAACCAAGTATGTTTTGTCTCCACAACAATGATTGACTTAATAAAGATTTATAATCAATTAGCTATCTATGTGTCCTTGGAAAAATGACTTCCTCTTTCTAAGCCTCAGTTTCCTTGGTTGTGAAATAAATTCATTTTGGTTCAAGGAGCTCAAGAAATGTGGAGTAAAATTCATGAAATATTTTTACTTAAACTTTGTTCTTATTCTCAAGACAGAAACATGAGCCTCCTATCAGATAGTTTATACTTCATATATTTCAGGCTTTTCCCTGAACTGACAAGCTTTACCACCTTATTTTAAAAACATGAATGTGTGCTAAGAGTTTCTATAGCTTTTATTGGTTTCACATTCCTATGTGTCTAACCACTCTGCCAGAAAATCTTCCCTTAATTCAATTCCCTCTGACTACAAATAAAACCTATTTCTCTTTTTTAAATACTTGTTTTTAAAGATTTATTTATATATTTGAAAGGCAGAGTTACAGAGAGGCAGAGACTGAGGCAGAGAGAGAGACAGAGGTCTTCCATCTGCTGGTTCACTCTCCAATTGGCCACATTGGCTGGAGCTGTGCCTATCCGAAGCCAGGAGCCAGGAGCCAGGAGCCAGAAGCCAGGAGCTTCTTCCATGTCTCCCACGCAGGTGCAAGGGCACAAGGACTTGGGACATCTTCCACAGCTCTCGTGGGCACACCAGCAGCTGGGAGAGTTGGATTGGAAGTGGGGCAGCTGGGACTCGAACCCGTCCCCACATGGGTTGCAGGCACTGTAGGCAGCGGCTTTACCTGCTAAGCCACAGCGCCGGCCCCAACACTTATTTCTTATACATAATTAACTTGTCCACAACTGAGATTCAACAAAGCTGCTCGGTCTCTCAAATCGAATTCAAGGAGCTTTTAACTGCTTGAAACAATAGTTCTTTACCTAGTATGCCACAGCACTGGCTCCAAAAACAATAGTTCTTAAGCCTGTTTCTTAGTGGGCAGTTAATTAATTCAGATAGTATGCTAAAATTCAAACTCCAGATTTAATTGGTTTTGAGGCCTAAGAATCTAATGCTTTAATATAGCCATAGATGGTTTCATTTCCAGAGGCCGATGGTCTACTGTTGGAGAA
Source organism: Sylvilagus floridanus (assembly GCA_949820135.1). Classification (NCBI taxonomy): domain Eukaryota; kingdom Metazoa; phylum Chordata; class Mammalia; order Lagomorpha; family Leporidae; genus Sylvilagus; species Sylvilagus floridanus. The sequence continues at coordinate 50,261,373 of OX463223.1, forward strand.
ACACTTCACTTGAAAGATGGTCATGGGGAGATAGCACCATCTATGCCAGTCCTTGCTTGTCATTTAGCTAGTCCTTGGCCTATGTTGTTTCTGTTCTCCATGTAGTGTCTTTGTGAAAGGAGGAATAGCTATTGCAAACTCTGCCTTCTCCAGGTTCAGAAAGATGAAATGACCTTTCCAGAGCCCACACCCAGTGAAGAAGGAAGAATACTAGAATTTCCTTTCCTAGCTTGAAGCTAGAGCAGTCTTATGCTAATAGTCATCTTAACAGTCCAAGATGAAAAGCTAGACAAAGCACTGACTTTTCTCCCTTTACCCACTGGATGGTCTGTGTGATTCCAATGACCAGTGTCAGCTTTGTTAGGAAAGAAAAGGAAAATTGATAAACAGCACATTGTCTTCAAATGCTTGCTGCTTGAGCTATACTATCCCCTAGCAGCTGGTGTGAGGAGATGAACTTGGAGCAGAGCCTTTGATTCCTTGCCTGTGGTGTCATATTGTTAAGAAACTAAGGAATAGCAGAGAGGAAAGAACCACTCTTCATCTGGAGGATTAAGAGGCCCTAAACCATCTATATGATATTATTCACTTACATCAAGATTTAGATTAAAAAAGCATTAGCTGTTATAAAGATAAGGTTGTGTTATTAAAAATGCTTTAAAAATCCATGGTATAATTCTACCATCTCATTTTATAAAGGGGAAAACTAAGATCCAGAGAGGGGATGTGATTTTCTTATAGTGTCTTCAAGTTTTTCAATAATGACTATTAACTTTAATTCTTACTCTTGATATTTTCTAAAAGGGAAGCACATTAAAAACAATAGCTAATATTTTAGATTCCTCATTATATACTAAGCATTTTTCTATGTGCTTCACATTAAACCCTCACAAAAATACTATAGGATAGATATCATCATCCTCACTTTATACTTGAAGAGACTAGGCACAGAAAAATAACAAGCAAATTTCCCCAAACCTCACAGATAGCTTTAGAATAGAGCTTAAAACCCAGAGCACCTAGCTCCAGAGTTTATGAGTTTAACCACAATGCATCCTCTAAAACACAAGGGGTAAGATTACCAAGATAATTTTCATCAGACTCCCTCCATCTTATCAATTCCGTGCTCAAAAACACAAATGGGGTTCTGACTTAACATTCCTGAATCTATAAACTCTGAAGACATTTACATTTGCCTCCTCTACCTCACTGTGATCAATTATATACCAATACAGAGGACTGGCCACCCAGGGCCACATGCAGCTATTTAGAACTCAAAACAAGAGGAAAAAAATATCTCCTTAACAAAGAGGTTGTGAATAACAGTAATATATCTTTGAAGGATTTAACATCTAACATCTTCTGGGGTGGGAGTTTGGTGAAGAAATTAAAATGCTGCTTAGGATACCTGCATCCTATATTAGAGTACCTGGGTTTGAGTTCAGACTCCACTTCCAATTCTAGCTCCCTGCTAATGTGTACCGTGGGAGGTATCAGGTGTTGGCTCCAGTACTTGGGTTCTTGTCATTTACATGAGTGACCTGGATTGAGTTCTGGGCTTCTGTCTTCAGCCTATCTCAACCCCAAATTTTGTGGGCATTGAGGGAGTAAACCACTGGATGCAAGGTCCCTCTCTTCTTCCCCTTCTCCCTCTCCCTCTCCCTCTCCCTCTCCCTCTCCCTCTCCCTCTCCCTCTCCCTCTCCCTCTCCCTCTCCCTCTCCCTCTCCCTCTCCCTCTCCCTCTCCCTCTCCCTCTCTGCCTTTCAAATAAATGCAAGTGAAATCCATAAAAATTTTAAAAAGAAATATCTAACATTTTTCTTTCTAAAAAATTATTTGAGCCAGACTTCCAGAGGCAGAGACAGAGAGACAGAGAACCATCTGCTGGTTCACTCCCCAGATGGCTGAAATGGCCTGGGCTAAGCCCAGCCAACATCAGGAGCTAGGAGCTACATCCAGGTCTCCTATGTTGGTGCAGGGGTTCAAACATTTGCACCATCCTCTAATGCTTTTCCCAGGCCATTAGCAGGGGGCTGTTTCAGAAGTGAAGCAGCCAGGACACAAACCAGCACCACATGGGCTGCCAGAGTCACAGGCAGAGGCTTTATCCACTATGTCACAGAGCTGGCTTCCATTTTCCAACATTAATGCAAATGAAGATGTTCCTATCCATATGAGTATTTATTATGATAAAATATTTGGATATTAACAACTTTGAAATAAAGAACTTTACCTGAGATTCTTTGTGAAAGACATCAGTACTTGCTGGTTCCTGTGTGTGGTTAGACTGATCATCCTGGTTTAGGTCAGTTTTAGCTCACTGGAGGAGCATACGAACATGTCAGAACATCCCAGAAGATGTTCCCATAGTAAATCATTCTGTGCAATTAAATATGTTGCTGATAAAATATGTTGTGATATGTGTGGTAAAAAAATGGTTGAGAGCTATCAACAGAGCCTATTTTGAAAGGCTTCCCATGAAAGTGTTGGTTTGTTAGCTACCATTTACTTTCTCTTAGAACTCAAGCTTCTCAGGTTCCCTTGTGAAATGATTAGGATAAAACCTGTCTTTTTGTTTTTTTTTTTTTTTTTGGTTTTCTTATTTTGTGGACTCCTAGAAGAAAATGCCTGATGACTTAATCTTTGCTTTTCCCTGGACCCTCTAACAATCAGCCATTTCTTGAACCCTCATTTTGTTTGCACCTTAAAAATTCCCTTCCAATACTGGGGAAACACTTCCAGGGATGCTGTGTCCTGATTTGTGTTTTATTCAGCTTGTAGGCTGTCAAAGCTGCTCAACAACTGTTTATTAATTAAACACCCACAGGGTTTCTTGGACTGCACCAAGCTCTGTTTACTCTGTGGCCAAGTTCAGTTTGATCAAATCTATGTTGAAGGCTATAGGGCATGTGGCAAAAAAAAAAAAAAAAAAAGAGTTGAAAGAAGGTATCTTCATCTCCTACTGGACACCAGTATTCAGCCCTTTCAGATTCCCTGTGGTGTACAAGCTCCAGGAGCATTTGAGGATGATCCCTGAATATTAGAACAAACTTGTTTCATTGAAAGCCAGGTACTAGTTGAAACTAAGGGAGAATGCAAAACCATATCTGAAGAGGAATACTGAGGAGGAAAACTGAGGATCATATTAATCTTCAGATCTGAGACCTTGGTGGGGCCTAAAACAACTGAAACAAAAGAGGAAGGGCTGGGTAAAGGAAGCACATGTTCATAAATAAGCTCTCTGAGGGTCTCTGACATTTGGCTTGGGAGCAGTTCCACATTAATTTGAATTAATTAATTCAAACCTTTACCAAAGTAGCTAATAAAATTGGTTTCTCTCTCTCTCTCTCTCTCTCTCTCTCTCATACACACACACATACTCTTGTTAAAAAAATGTGTGTGTGTGTGTGTGAGTGTGTTTGTAGGAGGTCTAGTGGTAGTTGGAGATAGGGCAGAGAGGAAGTAGTGAGAAAGGGAAGAAAAGAACATAAAAGAGAAAAGTCCAGAAACAGGTTCTTCTAGTACTAGTCACATCTTTGCTGTTTATTTACAGTAACACACAATCAATAAGAAATCCTGAAGTAAACTCCTAACTCGAACTCATTGAGAGTTTTGAATTAGTTCTCTTATTTAAAACCAGGAACAGTTTTTACCAATGATAAAATGGTTTGATTTTCCTTTATGAGTTCTCATCTTTCTCTTTCTCCTATATGATTAGGCATTCTTTATATCTCCAGGCCATTGCATTTAATTAGCACAGATGAGTTTTCCTTTTAGAGCTGGAATTCAATTGTATTGTGGCTGAGACAGCCAACTTATTTTACTTTTGCTCTGCTTTGTTTAGGCTATTTTGATAGTGCCTGACAGTAACTCTCTCCCAAGGCAATACAATTTCTGAATAGAAATATGCTGTTACAAAGATAATTGAAAAAATATTTATTGCCTTCCTGCCATACACAAGGCAATGTATTATTTGCGGGTTGTAGAGTGAGAGGTGAAGAGAAAGAAGTACAGAAGCAAATCTCAGTTCTCTAGATGCGAAAGTTTACATGGGAAGAGAAAATGTTTAAACAGAAAATAATGGCTGATAATAATATCGAAGAATCTTTAAAAAGGCCCAGTTGTAATATCTAGACACTGCCCAATAGGCTCAGAGGACAAAGAAGCCATCAAATGATGGGAAAGCTAGCAAAGGCTTCAAAATGCCTGGCACACATAGGATATACAACATACATTTGCCGAGGGATTTAAAATTTAGTTGGATCTCAAATGATAAATAATATTGACACTCGCCGATTAGAGGAGGAACCATATTTTTGGTAGACTACCTGTTATAGGTAAATATGGGGAAATAGGGGCTGTGATGGGGAACAATGCAAATAATAGTTTTACAGTTTTTCTATAGCATGAGGTTTATGGAAGGAGTTCATATTGAAAACATAGTTGCGGTCAGATAATGAAAGGCCTAGTGTCCATGGAAAAGAAGTTTGAGCTTTATCCTATAGGTAGTAAAGAACCACTGAAGGTTTTCAACAAAAGATAATGTTACATGGGGCTGAATCTGTTGACAATGTGCAGAATGGATTGCCAGGGAGAGATTGGAGGCAGTTAGACCAGCTGGGAGGCTAGGCCTTCAGATAAGGCCTGTATTTAGGCTTATAGCAGTGAGCAAATGCAGAAAGGTAGACAATAACAAAATGCAGAAGGTAAATTAACAGGATTTGGCTATATGTATGAGGCAAAGGAGAGATGAGAGGTAAGATGACTCAGATTTCTAGTGCTTGAGACTGAAGAATAGTGAGAATAGTGGTGGCATTACCAGAAATTGTGTAAATCCCATTCACAATAGCTACAAAATTTTTAAATGTATAGCAATAATTTTTTAAAAAAAAGAAGTAAAAGATCTGTATAATTACATTATAAAACAATCATGAAAGAAATCATCAAAAACAAAAAAAATGGAAAGATATTTATTACTCGTGGATTGGAAGAATTAATATCAGTTAAATGTCTATATTACCTAAAGAAAACTAGAGAATAAATGCAATCCCTATCAAAATACCAAAGGAATTATTTACCGAATTAGAAAAAAATAGTAAAATTCATATTGAATCACAAAAGATACAGAATAGCCAAAGTGATCCTGTTTTAAAAAAATCAAGCTGGAGGCATAACAATACTAGATTTCAAAGCAGACTACAAAGATATCATGATTAAAACTGAATGGCACTGGCATGAAAACTGACAAATAGATCAATGGAACAGAACAGGAGTCCAGAAATTAATCCATCTACATACAGCCAACTGATATTTGACAAACATACCCAAAACACACATTGGAGAAAAGATAGTCTCTTCAATAAATGATGCTGGTGAAACTGAACATATATTTGTATGAGAATGAAATTAGACCCCTACCTTTCACCACATAACAAAAATCAACCAAAGATGGATTAAAGACCTAAATTTAAGATCTGAGACTATGAAACTGCTAGATGAAAATGTAGGAAAAACAGTTCAAGACATTGGTATAGGTGATGACTTATTGGTTAAGACCCTAAAAGCACAGGCAACAAAGGCACAGCCAGACAAATGTGATTATATCAAACTCAAAAGCTTTCTGTTCAGTAAAGGAAACAATCACTATGGTGAACAGACATCTGACAGAATGGATGAAAATATTTGCAAGCTACTTAGCTGATAAATAATTAAATATAGAATATGACAGAAGCTCAAAAAATTAACCATAACAAAAAAATTCAGTTAAGAAGTGAGCAAAAGACCTCAATAGACGGTTCTCAAAAGGAGATATACAATTGGCCAACAAATATATGAAAAAATGCTCAATATCATTGGCCATCAGGGAAATATAAATCAAAACCACAATGAGATTTCACTTCACTCCTATTAGAACAGTTATTATAAAAACACAGAAAATTAACAAATGTTGGTGAGGATGTGGGGAAAGGGGAACATTTATAAGCTGTTGATGGGAATTTAAATTACTGTAGCCACTATGGAGATATTTTTAAAAAACTAGAAATAGAACTGCCATGCAATCTAGCAATCTATTAGGCATATACCCAAAAGACATGAAATCATTGTATCAGACAGATTCTTGGTCCACCATGTTTATTGTAGCACTTTTCACAATAGTCAATATATGGAAACAGCCAAGATAGCCATCATCAGATGAATAGATAAATAAAATGTGAAACACACACACACACACACACACACACACACACACACACACACATATATATATATATATATATATATATATATATATATCTCAGAATACTATTCAGCCACAAAAAAAGAATGAAATACTGTTAGCAAAATGAATGGAACTGGAGTTTGGATAAAAAATACAGGAGAAGTTGGGTGTGATTCATTAATTGTAACAAATTATTCTGGGAAGTTAATTAAAAATTAAAATAAAAAGAAGTTGTTTAATGGTGTTCTAGGCTAATTGTCAAGGGACAAGTCACAGAGAACTGCTTTTGTTGGCTTTTCAAATATATTTCATATCATTCTATCTTGGAACTCTGGAGTTTGAAGGGGCCTGGAGATCTGACTTGTTTGAACTTTAGGCTCTAGTCAGAGACAACCCAAATGATGGCAGATAAATTCTATTGTGTCCTGATGGATTTTGCTTACTATTTCATACAGATTGTAAATATGCTGATTTTTTTCCTAGACTTACTTTGCTAGGCAATCTGTTCAGGGTCTGGTCAACTCCTATTCCATGGCATGCATACTTCATTACTTGCCTGGGCAGGTTGATTTAATGTATGTCTTCATGCCCACTTTGGGCCTTTGAGAACCTGGTTTCACAGGGATTGACACTGACTATTTTTTATGCAACTGAAGATATTAGCTGTAGACAACTAATGATGCCTTAACTTATATTTTATTAATTTAAACAAAAGAGCCCTTTCGCCTGTAGAGCAGGGCACCTGATGACTGTTTTCCCCTTTCCTCTGAGGGGTTTGGGTTTAGTGGTGTATGTTTGAGTGGATTTCTTGGATCAAAGAAGATGTAGGAGGATCATGTGAGATTTAAAAAAATCACATTGTATATGGAAATCTATTTAACATTTTAAGTACGTACTTATGCATACTTACTCCAAAGTCATTTGTAATAATTTAGTATGTTTACAAGCCAGCACATACCCCACCTGTATGCAAAACACACACACACACACACACACACACACACTCCAAAATAATAAATGTCTATGGTCATTTCTGTTTTACATGGGAAAGTAAATGAAAGCAGAGTAAAATACTACTTGTAATTGGAACAATGGTGTATTGGAAATGAGAGCCCAGTGATTTTAGTGGTGAAAACTATATTTTGTTTATAACACATTTAAACATATTTTCATATTCCTTAATTCAGTAGATCTTTACAGCTGTCTCTTGAGGTAGATCAGGTAGATAACATCATGCCCCCAAGCCACAGAAAGTATAAGGTCACCCAGCAATTTAGCAACAATGCCATTTCCCTTTATTCATCTTCTTTATTTTTCTCTGAAAAGGAAACACTATCACCAAATCTTGCTTTAGAACTCAATGGTCTACAAGGGAATAAAAACAACTGGAAGACAGATGAAGTCCCTCCTGCAATGTGGAAACCATGAGCTGCTACCCACTGTGCAAGCCCCACTACCCTCTGGCGGCTGGCTTCAGAAATGGAAAGGAAACATCCAGGGATTTTGGCTCAACACCCTTAGAATGGGAGCTGATCAACCCTCTACCTTGTCCATACCACTGACTGATTTTCCTTAAGCATCTAGAAATATATCAGGAATGATCTCCCTACTTAAAAGTTCAGATAATAAAAAGGCAAGGCATCTCTTTTTATCTGAAGACTAGATTTCCCTTTCAATGTAGAATGGATTAAATCATGATCTGGAAGATTTTTAAAAAGATCAATCTCACACACATGATATCCACAACTGATCTGTACAGCAATGAATATCAAATTTCTCTCCATTGAGCTTAGATCTATGTCAAATTGCCTCCTGGTATGTAATCATCATTGGTATGTAAATCCTCCGCAACATATCTTAAACTCAACTGACCCAATGTCAAACTCATCATCACCTCCATCTTTACCTATCTCATAATATTTAATATTTGTTTTTGGTACTACTATCTATCCAATTTCTTAGGCTAGAAAACCAGGAGTCATTATTGAATCCCTTTTTCTATTAGCCTTCACGATCCTATCACCAAGAGCTATCATTAAAGCCTCTAAAACATAATATCCATTCCCTTCTCTCCATTCCTGTGGCTATTTCCTGGGTTCAGGACCTTGCCATAAATCTAGTAGGCTATCGAAACCTCCTGTTTTGTGGTCTCCTTACTTTCATGTTCTCTTACCTCTTTCACTTGATGATTATAACTTCTTTATAACACAAATCTGATCATATCTTTTCCATATTTAAAAATTTGCTGATACTTCTACTTTGGCTATAGGTTCAAGTTTTAATTGATAAATAGGTCCCTGCCTAGTTCTCTAAAGATGTATTCTGCTACTGCTAGTCACATACCCTGGACTCTAGCCATATCATACTATCTGTCACAAGCACAGGCTCATGACTTTTTCTTGGTATGGGTTGCCTCCATCTGATGCCTGTTCTTTCTTTACTTATCAATATCTGCTTCTCCTCCAAGTCCCAACTCAAATGTGAGAGCTCTCCCTGGTTTCTCCAGACACAACTAAATCCTCCTGCTTCTGTGCTCCCATGACTCCACAGTCATCTATAATTCTGTACATACATTGAAATTAGCTGCTATCTCAATGTATTGGAGTAATTTGTTTCTCACAAATAAGCTTGGGTGGGGGAGGTTGTTAAGTGGGTCTTATGTAACTCACCCCCATCTTAAATACATCACATAATATTTGACACTTAGTTGGTTTTCACTGAAAACTCACTGAGTCTGTATTTCATTAAAAAATTCATTTAATCAATCAGCCCTCATGTTAAGTTCTGGAAATTTGTTGGTGAACAGGCAAAGTCTGGTTTTTGCCCTCATGGAACTTACTATCAATGCTTAGGCTGGTGGAAGATACCCACAAATAAATATTGAATTCCAACAGAACATGGTAGAGGGACAGTTTGAATGGAAGTTGTCAGGCAGCATAGCATAGAGTTTAAGGGCATGGTTTCTTTCCTGGAATTGGCTAGTCTGAGTTTGAATTCTAGTCCCATTGTTTACTAGCTGGTTCACTTTAAGCAATTTACCTAATGTCCCTGTGTCTTACTTGGCTCATCTGTAAAATGAAAATTATGGTCTTTAACTCGGAGGGCTAGAATGAAGATTATATCAGTCAATCTTTGTAAAGCAACTAGTGTCTAGCATATACAAAGTGTTTAATAAAATTAATCAAGGGAAATATAGGGGAGAGCACAAGGAAATGTAAATTGCTTTGCTTGAGGGATAATATGGATGCTTTTGTTCCCTATTTAAAAACTGATTTAACCTCATTATCTTGATCTTACCCATTCCTATAACTTTTGATTCAGGACTTTTTTGAGTAAAGGAAAGCGAAGGTATGCAGGGAGTATCACTTGAGGGTTATCATACAGCCCAGTACCTTGTTACTATCCCTTCTTTCCTCCCTTGCATACTTAGAGGAGCCTTAGTGTTTCTCAAGGTTAATCAGTCAGCTCTGGGTGGCTCTGTCTGGTCACGGGGCCCTAAGGAATGAGCCTTAGGGACTTCTCTGTCCTATTATCTCTATCTGTTTCTCAGCCCTCACTATGGGAGACTCTAGCCTATCCTTGCCTGCTTTCATTGCATAGTACTGTGGATCTCCCACAAATTTGTTGGTAGACAAATTATGGAGCCTGTAATAGCCCCTGGCCAGACGCAATATCTGGCCCCAGTCATTCCTTCTCTTGTCACCTCTCTTCTTCTGATTGCCACCCCTGTGAGGTCTCTGAGACCAGTAGTGTCAGTGGAAGGAAGAGGAGAGAAGAGAAAAAGAGCTAATAGCCCCAGTAATTAATTATATATTGTTTTATTTGTTTCTGAAGACCACTGTCTTGCCATATTGCTAGAACACAGCCTGCCACTTCGGCTTTGGCAGGCCAATTGTGCACTGTTTTAATGACTCCAGAGCTGTGTCCTTGAGAAGTTACCCTAATTGCCTCTACCTTCCCAGGTTAGTGCGAGGGGTTTCATGTCTGTCTGGAGGCTGTGGCTGGCCAGTGGGAAGGTATTCAGTCCCAGAATCACCTTGCTCTATGCTCATTACCCATCTCCACTGCTCTCACAGAGCAAAGCTCTATAGGCTCCTGGCCTCAGGGAAAGCCAGGAAATTCTTCCACTTCATCAGAGATAGGAAGGGAGACATATACAGAGACAAAGTGTGGCAGATGCATGAAACGCTCCACTTAACAGTAGAAGGGCTGGAGGAACGCCAGGTGCATCTCACCTGGCCATCTAGCTGTCAAGGTCAATGCATCCTTGTGCCTCTTTTGAGATCACTGGGTCCTTAATGATCCCTTATATCTTGCCAGGGATTTATAAGCATGTACACATACATTTTTTTCTTCTTGTCATTAAAATAATGTTGAGGTAAATGGTATTATTTCCCATTTTATTGGTGAAGAAACTTAGGCTTAGAGAAGTTAAGAAATTTACTAATACTGCTGGTATTCTAACCTTTCCATTCTAAGCCCATGCTCTTTTCACCATTCCACAGATGTCTCTTCCATTCTCCTTACCCCTCCATCTCTAGAAATGGTAGGAATGGGCTGTTTTTATAGCCTACCTTTTAGGTGCTCCCATGCTATATTTATAATGTTTTTCTGGCTGTCTCCAGTGCCTTCTAGTTGTACAGGAAGCTTGAGCAGTGCCCTACATCTGAAATCTCCTTATTTTTCCCTTCCAGAGGGAAAAAGAGCTAAATAATCTAATTCATACTCATGCTGATCCTTGGTAGGCAGCATCACATGCATGTACTGGGGAGTTCGTCTTTAGAAAAAAGGCTAAGATTTAAAGGAACAAAGCTCAAATGATGGGAATTCAGACATCAAGGTCAGGTGATATTGGAGAAAGGAAAGGATTTTGATTATGAGGGTGACTGAAACACTCTATTTTTAAAATATTGTTCACTTACTAATGGGTCAAGAGAAGGGTGTGAGTTTCTAGTTTCTTCTGACATCTGCCTGTAAGGTTCCCAGTTAGTGCTGCTGCCTTTGTGGCTGGTGAGGGAAGAACACACATCAGCATAGCTCCCACAGCTGGAACCAGATGGAACCCTGTATTCTGAGTAGAGAGTATTCTGCTTTTAGAGAATATAATTGGGAAGAGGTCTAGGCTGGGAGTAGAGTACCTTGGGTTCTCATCTCAAGTTTGCTGTTGCTTCATAGGGTAAATGTCCTTGTCTCTCATGTCCCTTTCTCTATCTTTAAAAAGAGTTAAGGCTCTCTAAAATGGAAAATGAATTCCAGTATTTGGATAGTATTGTGCACTCTTCAATCACAGCATCTTCTTTGATCAGCAAGTCAGTATTAAACTGAGGGTGGTGGGGCTGCACCATGACACAATAGGTTATCCTCCCCCTGCACCCGCATGGAAGACTGGGAAGAAGCACCTGGCTCCTGGCTTCGGATTGGTGCAACTTTGGCTGTGGTGGCCTTTTGAGGAATGAACCAGTGGAAGGAAGACTTTTCTCTCTGTCCTCTCCCTTTCACTGTCTGTAACTCTGCCTCTCAAATAAACAAATAAAATCTTTTAACAAATTAAAAAATAAACTGAGGGTGGGAAAACAGGCTCAGGGAGATTGTGGGAGTTTCCGAAGGTCTTACAACCAGTAAGTGGCAGAGCCACAATTCAGGCCTAATTTTGTTGGAAGTCATGCTTCAAGGCCTTTATATGTCAAATAAAGATGATGATGACATGATGGCAACTAATGAATGCTTACCATAAGCTAGTCTCTGTGCTAAAAGCTGTTACTTAATCCTTCCAATAACTTCTTCCACAAATGTTAAAAGTGAAGACTCAGAGTCATTGAGAGTCTTGTTTAAAGTCACACTCTTAGTAAGTGGAAGAGCTAGGGCTTACATTTTAGACTCTTTACTCCTAGGGCAATGTCCTTGACATAATAGTTTGTTTAAAGTGCTAGACAGGAAAGTGCTTTAGGAACATATGGTGTTATCTGAACGTAAAATGGCTCAATACATCCTTTCATAAGATCCCAAATGATCCTGAAAAGGGGTATGTACACTTGTCTGCACCCCAAGTCAGAACTCCAAGGCAAAATGGGGGAAAAGTTTACAGAAGGTTCACTTTCAACTGAAGGAGTCTCAGCCTTTCTGGGAGGAAGCACATGTGGAATCTTCAGAACTGCTCTGGCTAATGTCAGCTGAACTGCAAGTCTCCATGGATTCAGTGAGCACCTTTTTCAGTAGGACTTATTTCATTTCTTCCCTGCCATCTGTACTCTTAGCCAAATAATTTGTTCCCTGGATCTGTGGCTTCCTCCATCAATGCCCCTGAGCCCCACACTGTCTTTAGTTTGCCCAGAGAGAAGTTGTCCTGTTGGCCCTGTAGCTTTACCTCTGGAATCTTAAGGGAGGGAGCTAATATAACACACCAGTTAATGTAACGTTTTAGTTGGATCTATGCTAAACATCATAAAGCTTGTAGTTCTCAATCTTTCATATTAAAAGAGATTTTATTGCTGGTCTATTGGAGTCCTGAAAGGCATTCAAATCATCTCTAGAACAAGTTCCCATACTTTAGAAAAATCATTCTTTCACCATAAAAGTCATAGTTTATGCTCCTCCTCAGAGCACCTGTCTCTGGTATGTTACAATGGAGTTTCCAGAAAAGAAATCCAATTGTGTAGGGAGGCTGTGCTATCATGCAGACTAGATACCACACCAAGCAGGGTAAAGAAGTACAAGCCTGCTGACCAGACCATGGTCCCAAAGACAGGCTGGAATATGATCAAATGGTCTCCAAGGTGGTATTGCATTGTCCCTGTCTTTCAATGCAACTACACGTACTGACTAAGCTCAACTGCGTGGGTTTTGTCTTTCAGGCTTTTGAGTACATCTAGAGAAAGTCACATGGCTATGTAGACTGATGCCACCAGGTTCCAATTTTCCAAGTTCTGCCAATCCCATAGGGTAATTCCATTCACTTTCCTCTTTTGAACCTTTTGGGTTAACTTCCTTTGGAAAGTCCTATAGTTAGTTTTCTGTCTAGTCCTTCTACCCTGCCTCACAACAGAAAAGCTTATCTGATCTCACAGAGAGTACTTGATGTATGAACTCCCTTCTTCCCTTGAATAACTCTTTTTTTTTATTTTTGACAGGCAGAGTGGACAGTGAGAGAGAGAGAGAGAGAGAGACAGAGAGAAAGGTCTTCCTTTGCTGTTGGTTCACCCTCCAATGGCCGCCGCGGCTGGCGCACTGCGGCCGGTGAACCATGCTGATCCGAAGGCAGGAGCCAGGTGCTTCTCCTGGTCTCTCATGGGGTGCAGGGCCCAAGCACTTGGGCCATTCTCCACTGCACTCCTGGGCCATAGCAGAGAGCTGTCCTGGAAGAGGGGCAACCGGGACAGAATCCGGCGCCCCAACCGGGACTAGAACGCGATGTGCTGGTGCTGCTAGGTGGAGGATTACCCAGTTGAGCCACAGCGCCGGGCTTGAATAACTCTTATATTTGTATCCAAATTTATTTGATGATCTGAAGAAGAAATCTTCCTACTCCTTGCGAGGTCTAATCTCTCCATTTCTTCTCCTGATCTGCTTTTTATGTTCTCAGGATGTTATTCAATTTTCTTTCCTTCCATATGCTCAATATTCACTCAGTTCTTCCCTTCTCATCCCTTGAATGTGTTCAAGACTCTCCATTAAAAATAAAAATCACTCTCAAAGCTATTTCTTCTCCCATCCTAAATTCCACTGTGAAAATTTTCAAAAGTACAATTTCTGCTTATGCAGTCCTCATCTCCAGTTCCTTTGGCACTCATTGCAATTTGGCTTCTAGTTCATTATTCATGTCTACCACATCAGAACATTTGAGCAGCTAGCATTTGTTAACTTTTTACTATGTACCAAGAACTCTGTTAGTCACTTAACATAAACTTTCTTATTTGATTCTCATAACAATCTATAAGTTCCATTTTAATATCAATTTTATAGATGAGGGTTAATTTTGCAATTGGTTGTTCAAAATCATATAGCAAAGTGAGTGGTAGAGTTAGGATTTGATTTGAGGTAGTCACACCTTAGAACCCATACCCTAATGCAAAGGCTGCCAATTTTGTTATATAAAGGGCTATATAGAAAAGATTTCAGGCTTTGCATATCATACCATATATTCCCTTTTACTCTCAGTTGTGCCAAAGAAAATACATAAATAAATGAGAGTGCCTGTGTTCCAATAAAACTTAATTCATTGACACTGAAATTTGAATTTCACTTAATTTTCACATCATAAAGTATAGTCTTCATTTGATTTTTTTAGGCATTGAAATATGTGAAGAACATTTTTAGCTTGCAACCCATATAAGAACAGGTGGTGAGCCTGATTTCAGTCATAAGTTGTGGTTTGCTGCCCCTCCTCTAAGCAAATTATTCAAGGCTTCTTTAATTGTCAAATAGAATAGCCACAGCTCTTAATGCCTTTTGGGGCGTTCTCTCCTCCAATAAATTTGAAGCCATCCCTCACTCTTCATCTTCCTTCTACCCCTAGGCTTGCTCTTAGTCTCTTCTGAAAGTATCCTTTCTCCCACCTACCTCTCAAATGTTATTTCCAAAGAAATACTTGACTATTTCTTTGTTTCTTCTGTAATTGATTCTGCTTCCACGATGAAAACCTTCTGTTGTAACTAGGAGCACAGGCTTTGGAGTTGTACTTGTGAGGATTTGAATCTTGGCCCCAATAGAAACCATTTGTGCGACCTTGATCATGGATCTCTCTAAGCCTTATTTTCAGTTGTTTTGTTAAATGAAGATAAAAATAGAATTTACCTCATAGGGTTGTTGTGAAGGTTACATGATTCACTATTAGGAAAACTCTTAGAACCATGCCTTAAATATAGTATACAGTTAATAAATATTTATTATTGTCATTATTAGTGTACTATTATTATGGGATGCTGACTCCCTAATCTGTATCTTTAGTTCCAACTTCTATTTTGTGTTATTGACCTTTATATCTAGTTACTTAACATCAGTTCTTGAATGTCCCACTAGTACCTTGACCTCAATATATCCCAAACCTAACTCATTATCACTCTCCCATATCTACATTCCCTCACCCTAACTTTCTCATTTCCTTCCATTATTCCTTATTCTTGTTAACTATAGCACTCTTCTCTCAATGACTTAACTGAGAAAGCTGAGTCAAGTTTCATGTCAGAGAAAACGTGTCATGAAACATCCAGCTTTCAAGCAAAAATGAGACTGAACATTTTCAATCTTGTCAGTTGGGAGTTGAGATTAGCTATGTGGTAGATTTGAACTTTCCTCTCTTTTCCCTTTCTTCATATTGTTCCCTTCATTCTTGTTACATTGGTCTATTCTCTCTCCTTTAAACTTGATGTGCCCATTTCTAACTCCTCACCTTTGATCACACAGTTCCTCTCATCTGAGATGCACCCCCTGCTACATTTCCAAATGCCATCTATCATTCAAGGGCTAAAATACCCAGGAAGCCTTCCTCACTTCCCTACTCAACAAAATATGGTGTATTTTAGAACAGAAAAATTCATTGTTTAAATCAAATGCCATTATTACAGATTTCATACTTCATAATTCTTTCTGTCACAAGTATGTGCGTTGCATTGTTTCAAAAAGCTTATAAGCACCTTAAATTCATAAAGCATGACATGTTCTTCTTGTGAATTCCCTATAGCGCCTTATACAGTTCTTTTCCTTTCAATCACTCTCTGCCTCCGTCCCCACCAAGTACAGACCACAAGGATAAACATTAAATGATTTTTTCTCTTTTGATGGGTAATTTTAGTCCACTTCTCTCTTCCTTGGAGATTTTAATCTATTTCTAACAATAAAAATTTTAATACTATGTCTAAGATGACCCCAAGTTTATCTTAATTCCTAAACTTTCTCATGAGGTCCAGTTCCATATCTGAGAAGTTTTTAGTGACCATTTTCACTAGGATGTGTTACAGTGAGTCCAGACTTAATTCTATAAGGAAACCTGCACTCAGCTTCCTGTTTTCCTCTAATTTCACATTTCCTTATGATATTATCATTTCCACTATCCGGATAAAACTTGCAGTTATCTTTGACTACTTTCATCACCTATATACAATCATCCACCATAGATACCTACGTACTGCTCCTTCATAGTGTCTTTTACACCATAACCACTGCTGCAGTAACAAAAACCATAATAACAACCACAAAAGTTAACACGGATTGAGTGTTTATTATGGCCAGATACTAGACCAAGTGCTTTACACATAACTCATTTAAACCTAGCTGAATTCCTGTAAAGTAGGTATTTATTGATATTCTCCTTTCATAGATGAGAAAACTAAGGCCCTGAGTGGCAGAGCTAAAATCACAGCCAGATTCCTTAACTATAGTGCTACTCCACTTACCTAGAAGTTTTTAAAAAAGATTTATTTGTTTATTTGAAAGGCAGAGTTACAGAGAGAGAGGGTGATACAGAGAAAGGGGGAGAGGCAGAAAGATGTCAGTCCCCAAATGGCTGCAAAGGCTGGGGATGGGCCAGGCTGAAGCCAGGAGCCAGGAGCTCCATCTGGGTTTCCCATAGTGGTGCAGGGGCCCAAGCAATTGGGCCATCCTCCACTGCTTTCCTTGGCACATTATCAAGGACCTTGATTGGAAGTGGAGCAGCTGCAACTTGAACCAACACCCATATGGGATGAGAGCGTTTTATGTGGTAGCTTTATGCACTATGCCACAAAGCCTCCCTCCTAGATTTTTATAATTGCTTCATAACTGGTATTATAACATTGATTGCTCCTCTATCAATCCTACCTGCACACCAATTCCAGAATAGTCATCCCCAAACATTGCTGTCATTTTCTCATCCTCAAATCCTTTTGTACTTCACTAAATTAAATCCAGGCACAACCTAACATTTAAACTTCTCCACAATCCTACCACATATAACTTCCTATCTACATCTACTAAAAGTATCTACATATATTTCCATGAATAGCTTAAACCACAGTGCTCTATTCAGCCATACCAGGATTTTGCTTTATGTTTGCTCCCAGCTTCCCACTCACTTTTGGCCAAGTTGTAAGTTCCTTGAGGGAATAGAATGGGCATGGATGGTTGCATTCCCCACAGTGCCTTCCACTAAGTGAATATTTGTCAAGTGACTGACAGTAGGGGTCCACCAGTCACTTCAAAGATTGAATGATTTAATTACTCATAACCATAGTTTAATTACTCTCTTTCCTCCCACTAGTCCTCTCATTTTTCTCTTCCCTGGAATAATTGCCCCACAACAAATGTGAACAACTTCTCTTTTACAACATCAACTTCCTGGGATAACCTTTATCTACCAATTACCACTTTATCAGTCTTTCCCTAGGTTTGTCCCCAAACCAACATTTTTATCTTTCTGTTAATCTTTCTTCATTCCTTCATGTTTACCATTAGACTAAAATGTGCTAATCTAGGAAAGGCTTCTGGAGATGACCACTGTGTAAAGACAACAGCACAGTCTAAAGCATAAAGTTCTCTGGTGGCTCTAGAGGTTAAATACTTTACATAAGCTTCAGAGTTTCAGGCCATGTTCATCACTGACTAGGGTCCTCTGTACCATGGTATCCATGAGATGACAATGGAAGTTCCATCTGGGAACCTCAGTTCCATATCCTGAGATACTACAAATATTGAGATGTTCATGCATCACAGAGAGAAAGCATTCACATTTGTATTGGCTTTCTAAGTATTCCTTTAATGCTTGCTGCTTTCTGGGCATTGTCACAGATTAGTAACTAAAATGCTGACAGAGAGCATGGAATTCTCTTGTATTTTGAAAAATATGTTCAGAAAGGTCAGTTTTTTAGTGTGGGCAGAAATTCATAATATTTATAAGGACTCTAGAATATTTATCATACCTGACCAGTGGTTCCAATTATTTCAATCAATATTTATCAATTTTTGCAATTATTTACACTAAGAAAAACATTTTATACTAGTACCATTAATGTAAGCATGTGCATGTACATGTACACATACACACAAGCACACATATAGTACTGAAAGTGTTTCACAAAACAATGCTTACTCTTACTAAATAGATACACATTTTTCTCTTTTATTCAATTTCATTTAAAAATGATAGTTATAAACTACTAAGCTGATTTTATAGTGCACTAATGAATCATTGCCAGTATATTGAAAAAACACTGGTTTAAAAGATAAACAAAAAAAATATGATGTTGTGTTTTGTGCTACCAGAAGCCAAGTGTATACTGCATATTACTGACATACAGGGAAGAAGAGGTTCTTAAGTTACGTCTCATGAGGGATCTGTCCTTAATGTGTTATCCAATGTGAAATAATGCTATTACTAGTAATGAAACAGTATTTTTTCACTTTGTGTTTCTGTGTGGGTGAAAACTGATGAAATCTTTACATAGTATATATTAAATTGATCTACTGTGTATAAAGATAATAGCAAATGATTAAAAAAAACTTGGTGTTAAACTGGAAATTGCATAGATAATTAATCAATTCTTTAAAAAAAATCATATAGGATCTCTGTCTTTAATGTGCTGTACATTGTGAATTAATACTATAACTAGTACTCCAACAGTATTTACAGTTTGTGTCTCTATGTGAGGGCAAACTGCTGAAATCTTTACGTTATATGTACTAAACTGATCTTCTGTGTATAAAGAGAATTGAAAATGAATCTTGATGTGAACAGAAGGGGAGAGGGAGCGGGAGAGGGGAGGGTAGCGGGAGGGAGGGAAGTTATGTGGGGGGGAGCCATTGTAATCCATAAGCTGTACTTCGGAAATTTATATTTTTTAAATAAAAGCTTTATAAAAAAAAAAAGTTACAGCTAATGACCAGTGATCATAATAGGGACGACCAAAATAATTGCTCTTACGTATTGATCTTTACATTTTATTCAATTCCTTGTTTGAACTAGACCTGTTATCCTTTATTTTCAGTGCCTATTGTTGTATAAAATGCTACCCAACTATATGGTGGGTAGTGTGTTTCAAAGTTTACAATTATGTAAGAGTTCTATGTTCTTTTGCAAAATGGAAACCTGTGTCTTTTTTTTTTCAGATTATTCAGATTATTGATAAATAAGGTATTGGGCTCATTTGTACTAAAGTATGATTACCTCCTTACTATATGAAATAATAATAGAAATCATATTTCATGAATTTGTGGCTCTTTTCCTCCTTTTCCTGCTTCTTATTCCATTTCCTCTTCCTCTTCTCTACTTCCACCTCTTCTTCCTTCCTTTTCTTCTTTTATTTATTTCTTATCATTTTTCTCCTTCTTCTTCTCTCCCTTTCCCCACTCACTTGCACTTCCTAGAGTTCCAGAACTCTAGAATATTCAGATAAAGTTTATGGGCTCCACAACAATATTGAAATATCAGGGTTATATAATGTATAGAGTATTTAATGAACATCATAGGGCCAAAGGGAATACAAGGAAGCTTAAAAGTAGGTGGCTATTTTAGAAAGTGCTTGGGTAATAATTGACCCAAAAATATGTCCCTTAACACAGATGCTAGTTCTTCCAAAGTTGAACTGTAGTGAGAATGCAACAAAAGGACAGGATAGATTTCAGCTAAGTTTGGGAGAATTTGTTATGACATAAAGATATTTCTGTATATCTATTCATAGCTGTTTGTTTTTTCATTAATAAGTTCTAGAAGGAAAAAATCCAATGGGAGGGGGTGGTGGCAACCAAGCAGATGGGAAACAGAGTAGGAGCAAGATTTGTCACTGAATACTCTTTGATATATTTTGATTTGTGAACCATGGACTATTGTTGTAAGTTACATATTCAAAAATGTAAATAAAAAGAGAAAACTGAAGCTGTCCCTTTATCCACAAAGAGTATGTTACAAGATTACTCCAGTGGATAGTTGGACCTTATATATATATATATATATATATATATATATATATAATTTTTTTCTTAAACATAAATACCTATGATAAGAGTTAATTGATATCAGTACAGTAAAAGTTTGACAAAAATAAATAATAAAATATATAATAATTTAGTAGAACAAGTTTAATTATATATTGTAATAAAGCTTATGTGAATTTGATCTCTCTCAACATATTTTATTGTATTCATTCTTTTTTTTGTGATAAGACCATACAATGCCTATGTGATGGGATGCAATAGTTGATGTGATAACTACGATGCCTACTAAGTTACTATTGGGTAGACAATGTACAGAGAATGGATAAGCCAGACAAATGGGAGAGTTGCTAATTAGCTGTCTTTAAAAGATGGGAGATTATCTTGGGTTATCTGGGTTAGTCCAACATAAACACCAAAAAAGCAGAAGAGGAAGGCATAATGGTCAGTCAGAGAGAGAGAGAGGTGCAAAGGAAGAAAAGGCAGAAAAAATTCAGCATGAGAAGCATTCAGCTAGAAGACCCTAATGATTTTGAAATTGGAGGAGTGGGACCATGGACCATGAATGTGGGTGGCCCTTAGAGGTAGGAGTGGTAGGAATGGCCTTCAGCTGACAGCCAGCAAAGAAATTGGGACTTCAATCTTCCAACCTAAAGAAAGTGGATTATGCCAACAATCTGAATAATAGATTATAATGGATTCTTTCCCAGAGCCATCAGAAAGGAATGTGGTCCTGTTGCCACCTTGGTGTTAACTGAGTGATCCCTATGTCAGACTTTTTACCTACAGAACTACATCAACCAATTTGCATTGTTTTAAATTGATAAGCTTGTGATATTTATTATGGCAGTAATAGAAAACTAATACAAAGGTATTCAAGAATTCATAGTACTTGCTATTGTTTAGTTAGAGTGATAACAGAAATCTTATAAACGAGTGATCCATAATGTCTATTGTAAGTTTATTGGTGCCATACTAAACTGATTTCTCTTGAAAATGAATGGATGTTGAGCAACCTCAGTTCCAACAGAAGCTAGAGGTCTCAAACATGCCAAAGGACTGAAACCCAAGAGCCATAATCTCTCTCTTTGCTGTCGGCCTGCCCAGATTACACATACCAGCCACTAAGTCTTCATAGAATCAAGTGTATTCAAATTTATAAAAAGCAATAAAACTTATGTAGAGTTATTGGAATTTATAAATTTA
This sequence comes from Sylvilagus floridanus, assembly GCA_949820135.1. NCBI lineage: Eukaryota > Metazoa > Chordata > Mammalia > Lagomorpha > Leporidae > Sylvilagus > Sylvilagus floridanus. The sequence goes on from OX463223.1 coordinate 50,282,695, forward strand.
TAAATTCTATACCTATATTATTTTACGGCTCTCTGCTGTGGCCCGGGAAGGCAGTGGAGGATGGCCCAAGTCCTTGGGCCCTGCACCCTCCTGGGAGTCCAGGAGGAAGCACCTGGCTCTTGGCTTTGGATCGGTGCAGTGTGCTGGCAGCAATGCACCGGCTGTAGCGGCCACTTGGGGGGTGAACCAACGGAAAAAGGAAGACCTTTCTCTCTGTCTCTCTCTCTCTCACTATCTAACTCTGCCTGTCAAAAAAAAATAGGTACAATCTGCCCCGAGATATTATATCCAATGGCTAGTTTTCCAGAAAAATAAAATTATTGGTCATGTCATATGAATTATTATAGTATCTTCTATTTATTGAGTGTTCACCATATACTAGTGTCTCATTTAATTTTCACAACTCAGTTACAGTGGATACTATCATTAATCTTCTTTTATCAGATGAAGAGTCCAAGAGACAGAGTATGTTGTACATGTTTGAAAACCTTGTAATTTGTAGTCAGAACCAGGATCTGAATTTAGGTCTGTGTGATTCCTCAAACCCAACTCCTCCTGATAAACAGAACAATCCTATTGACTGAATCTCCTTGACAGAATTGTCTTACCCGCATTTAAAGCTTTTTATAGTGGATAATGGGAAAAGCAGACCTGAGTAAAATTTACATTTTTATTTTTAATCGATAAGTAGCAAGGATTATATTTGCATGTCCAATAGGTAGTTGTTTGTTTTTAACTTTCAGATGTTTTTTTGGGTATGCTTAGTGCTTCTCAAATTTTAGTATGAAAATGAATCTGATAAATAAAATTATTTTTAGAAGTCATTAAGAGGGAGATATTTGCCACAGTGGTTAAGATGCTGCTTGGGACACCAATGTCCAATATTGGAGTGCCTGGCTTTGAGTTCTGGCTGTGCCCATGATGCCAACTTCTAGCTAATGTGCACCCTAGGAGGCAGCAGGTGATGGCTCAAGTAAGTTGGGTATCTGCCACCAATGTGGAGACCTGGATGAAGTTTCTGGCTTCTTGCTTCCATCTGGCGCAATCAGAGCTGTTGCAGACATTTGGAAAATGAGCCAGTAAATGGGAACTCTGTCTCTGTCACTGTATTTCTGCCTTTCAACTAAATAAACAAACAAAATAAATACTATTAAAAAGAAAATGACTCCTTGTGGATCTTCATAAAAAAAACATATTCTGATTTAGTAGGTGTGGGAAAGGGCCTGAGGTTCTGCATATATAGATAACTCTCAAGCTTGAGTGGTAATGCTGGTGTGGAGACCACACTTAGAGTAGTAGCAAGGTTCTAGCCAACTCCATCCTCGTCTCTTTCCTAAGTTTGTGATAGTCTCACAATAATGTGGAAGTTCTTCATATTGTCCTTTGGAGAATACAGCAAACATATTTGCATTGGCCTATTTTCTCAGATTCTGAAACAATTAGGGTGGGATGATGGAAAGTAAGCAGCAAAGCTAAAGAATGGAGGCAGGTAACAATAACCTCCTGCAAACCTTTTCTTCTTCACTTTCTGTGCCATAGGCCACCTGCCTTGTCTTTCTTATTTCCCTAACTTTAATTATTATCAAAGAAGTGTGTGTTTGTGTGTAGGGGGCAGGTGGTGGATGAGCAGGTAAGTCACAAAGACATGGCAGAACATGTAACATACACATGTAAATATAAATATGAGAGAGAAATAGGGGTTGTGCTCTTGGTAAACTTGGTTTTAGTTTCCCCTTGATTCCTTGGAATGATCTCCAGAGAGTTTTAGAAATTTTACTCTGTATCAGCAGATGGTCCTGGGTTCTTGTTTTGACTTTGACTCTAGCTAGTTCTATGATTTAGACAAGTTATTCCTACTCTCTGGGTCTCAATTTCTCCATAGGTGAAATAAGGCAATTGGACCCTGATAATATCCTTACTTGTTCTTTGCCATCATATTTCCTTGTCCTAGTTAGAAACTTAGGAGTATTGCATGGGCCACCAGCATCCAAGAGCTAACTGCACAATGGATGACAGAGAGGCAAACTTAGGGAACTTGTAAAGTTCCTTTGACCCAGTGAACTCTATTTTTCCCCTTAGCCTCACCAGATGTTATGTTTTCAAAATCATCTGTTCTCACTCAGTTGAGCATGATGTGTACATGTTTGTTTATGACACCACAGCTGAGTCATTCAGGAATGACTTGCTGGAGGGATGGATCTGCTGGTCTTACTGGACAGAGGGCTTGATGGCACCATCAACAGAAGGAAAACTTCATAAATTTTAAGAAGGATGGCATGGATGCATCCATCAGGTAGGAAACTTTGGATGTGTTGGACAGCCCCAATTTAGCCATGACCTGAAGTTGATCAGTTGCAACTTCTGCTTAGAATAAGGCATCATTTCTCTCTGTAGGCTGCAAACATTTTGATACTCTTCTATGAAAACCTGGAAAATGACTGGGACATATTAGATTGGTGGCACTTTGAGGCTCAGGGTGCTTTGAGGAGAGAGGTTCTATCCCTCATATTCCCTAGCAGTTAGCAAGAGGCATCTGAATGGCCTAGTGGGACTCAGCTGAAAGTGGAAACTGTGACAGATGTAAAGCAAGCAGAAATGCTCTGGTTCCTGTCCTTTGGCAATGGAGCTATGACAAAAGACAAATTAGAATGTTTGGAAGCAGACCAGAGCAGGTAGCATGACATTTTTAAAATATACATTCAATAATGAAGCACCCGTATGGCCTATAAATTTAAATTTAATATGATAAGAAGTAAAATGAGATGGCAACACGAAAAAGGCACTTCAGGTTCCCATTTCCCTAGTCCTCAGGAATTCTTTCACCTTTTGCTTAATGTTTACAAGTCAAATCACAGGCAATTTGTGGGTGCTTCAACATTTGAGGTGATTTTCTGGATGATATCTATTTCCAGCTAAAGCACGCATCTGGGTGGTTTTCTTTCCACATGTTTCAAAACATCTTTGGTTTTCATCTTCATCCACTCTGCATCTAATTTCTTGGCTCAGCCTTCTCTAAGAACTATGTGTCTGCATGCCATTCCATTTTCATTGGTTAGTTCTTGAATGGGCAGAAACATGGGATTATAGCTCTGACAACTGGAAAGGATGACAGATATTATCTGGTCCAGGTCTCTGTGTTGAAGTATACACTTAAGTTAGGTCATCTGAACCAATGAATTTGGAGGCTACATTGATTCTGAATTGCTACAGTTACCCACTTCCTTTTCTCTTGAGTAACCATCAGTGAAAACTTGCCTTGGCGGCCAGACATCTACATCACCAAGAAGAGAGCAAAGACCTCCACCTCAGATTTCATCTCTATTGATACTTTGAGTTCTTTCCCAGTCATGATACTGCCAGTGCTTTCTTACCTGTCTGCAATCTGGTCTTTGCTATCTATGAGAAAGTATAATTTTAACCTACCTAAGAAGATAGTTGCTTACGATTGTCTAAAAATGTAACAGAATGGGCACTTTTTCAGATCCTACTTGAGTAATCCTCGTTCAGCTTTTTCTCGGCAGTAAGCATTAGAAGAAATTTCCTGATGCAACGTAAACAGTTCCACTCAATGCAGAATCTGTTTATCTCATTTGCTGAGTTGGAAGGAGGTAATTCATTGTATTTCCATAAAGTCGGAATAAATAGAAAGTTCAACAGAAGGTATGGATGCTTTGTAAACACAAATTCAAATCTCCCCCTGCCCCCCACCCCCGCTCCAACTGTACTCACACAGAACTCAGATTGTAGGAGGGCGATTTGGGTACTAGAAAAATCATATACACATGGAGGTACCTTTATATCATATATATGTATAGTGTAAAAGTTTATGAAAACAGTATCTCCCTGAGAACAAAATGCAGATTTCAGGTGACATTCCATTCTTCCTTCAGCCTCACAAACAGCATCAGAGGCTCCTCTTGACCCTGCAAGTTTCCCTCATTCCAGGCTAACCATGAGCTTTGAAACACACTTGCTATCAAGTGAATGTATTACCATGCCTTTTGGCTTACAATGAGTAGGTTTTAAATACATCATTTGTGTCTCAGCATTTTAATAGTTTATGGGAAAGTACACATGAGACAGATCATTTGTAGAACACTGAAAAATCTGAGACAAACTATAGACAACTATAAATGCTGATCTATCAACATACCATTGCTACTAAATGCCATGAAAATAAATATATGGCAGTAGACAAGTAGGTCTGGGTACCACGTCAGTGCAGTCATTATTTCTTATTTGAAGCCAAGGCTGACATGCACAGTCTCTAAAGGGAACAGTATTGATTAGTCTGTCTCTCCTACTCACATAATAAACTCGGGTAAAGTTCAGAGATTCTGTATTCCAGGCTGGTTTCCCGGCTCCATGCATTTCATGAGGGAGTGATAACCTTGCTAAACACTTGGTTATCACCAGGTACATTACTGTGGCCCAAAGAGCCCAGGTTGGCAAAGGGTGGGGGGAGGCCCTTTTTCCAGTTTCATTCTCAGAGACCATGAGGAAAGATCAGGATCTGTAAATTCAGTTCAGTACCTGCATATGTGAGACATGATCATGACCATTTGTCCAAGTAAATGAATGTGAATGCATGTGTGTGTGTGGAGGGAGGAACTTGGACCAGAGATCTGACTGATATCCTCCCATTTGCATCTCTTGGTCCCTTTAAGGAAGCCAAGAAAATACATAAATGTGGCCATTTCTTGAGTTTGAAGCTACCAAACAGAAAAAAGGTAAATGAGGGCTCTGGTCCCTGAGCCCGCCATGTGCCAGCCCCTGGCTTTCCACAGCTGAAGGTGGCCGTTGTGAAAAGGGCGAGTATCTTTATTTCTACATTCATTTCAGGCAGATGGGGGCAGCGCTGAGAGTGGGTTCCCTGGGAGCTTAATATCTACCCAAAGACGGAGCAAATGACTTTCCAGGCAGGGGTAAGACAAAGCTCTGTTTTGCTAGACCATTACCAGTGGAAATGATGCTTTTGGTCACTGCCGAGAGCACCTTGCGTTATCACCCCTAGATCTTTCCCCTTTTGCATCTCCTTCCTCCTGTACCCAAACAATCTGTTGCTGGCCTCCCTCTGCTTCCCACCACCCCAAGCTCACAACCTGGAGCCAGGGAGCACCTCCCAACCTACAGCAGCCCAGTGCTTCATTCGATCAGCACTTTGCCGGTCCTCGGCAGTGCTCTGGCAGAGAAAGCGGACGGCGCCTGGTCTCCTGGCGACTTACCCCGGACGAAGTGGTTTCTTCGGATCTGTGTCGTCTGGTATCCGCTAGTTGGGGTGCGTGGTGCAGCTGCTTTGCTGGACTCGCCTTCCGCGGCAAGCAAGCAGCTGTTGCCTGGGACAGCCCTGGGCCTGGAGCTGCAGGGTGGGTGGGCTGATGAGCACAGAGAAAGGGGGCGGGGTGCAGCGCGAGGCACCAGGTACCCGCTCCTACCTTGATTTCTCCCTTCCCTCTTCAGTTATTTCCCAAACTTCCCTGTGACCGATTGGCCATCCTCACCTTTCGCCTTAGCCAGCGCCCCTAAACTCTGTGCTGTACTGGTGCTTCTGCCCTGTTCGCGCTCGCTTCTCCCAGCTCCCAGAGTCAACCTGAGCCGCTTCAAACGCATGCACTCTGCACGCAACAATAAGAGCAACGGAAGATGATGACAAGGGGAACTGGAAAGGGGGACCTGATACAGTAGTATGCAGAGGAGAGAGAGAGAGAGAGAGAGAGAGAGAGAGAGAGAGCGAGCGAGCCAGCGGGGGAGGGGGCGCTCACACTCTTACGCGCACGTCAAGCTCCGGCTGCTAGGTAAAGGCTGTCGGGAGCCCCAGCCACCCATCCAAATCCTTTCGCTAGCCTAGAGATTTCTGTCCCCTGCTCCCGCTGCTTCTGGAAAATGCTACACAACTAAGGGGAGAGGAAAGCAAAGGGGTGGGGAGGGGAAATCAAGGAGGCGCGCTCCCTTCCTCCTCCCCACCCCTAGCTCCCAAAATGTCCAACCCCGTGCTCTTCCTTTCCCCTTTTATCTGCTCCCTGCTTCCCTCTGCTCCTGCTGTCTTTCTCCCTCCCTGTAGCAAGCTGAGAACACCCGTCGCAGTTGTGATGGGTGTGTGTGTGTGTGTGTGTGTGTGTGTGTGTGGAGAGAGAGAGAGAGAGAGAGAGAGAGAGAGAGAGAGAGAGAGAGAGAGAGAGAGAGATCCAGAGCGCGCGAGCGAACAAGCTAGCGAGCGCTGGAGCCCTGGCTGGTGAAGCACCTCTCACCTCCCCCAGTCCGTGGCCGAAGCTTCTCATTCTCAGCGCTGGCGGCTGGGGCGGGCGGGGCGGGGCGGGGCGGGGGAGGCGCTGAGTGGGAGGGAAAGAGGGAGGACGGGGCAGCCTGCAGGGGCAGCAGCTCCTGCCTTCTCTGCAGCTCAGCGGCCAGGGGTGGAAGGAAGCCGCAGCCTCAGCCCCAAGTCAGCCCCCGCTGCCCCGTCCCACCGTCTCATCACTCCCCCCTCGGTACGGCATTTTCTGTTTCGTTCATTTGCTTCCCCAGCTTCACCCTCCCCTGGGTGGGTGCAGAGACCGGAGAGGTGGAGGGAGGCTGGGCGCGGGCGCGGGTCGAGGGGACAGGAGTGCCTCAGGGAGCTTGGTTTGACGAGTCGGTCCTTGCCCCTTGGCCTTTGAGCCTCCTACTTTGGGTAGTGACCTCTGCCCACCTCTCTCATCCCGGGCTCTAGGTTGGCAGTGGCTGAGCTGCGCCGGCGGCCACAAGTCATCCTGGGGGAAGGGAAGTTGAGCTGGCTGGAGCGCGGGCAGGCGGCTGGTGGGACAGAGGGCAGTGAGGCCCTGAGTCGCCGGGGGTTGACTTGGGATCGTCCCATACCGGTTTCCATCCCTGAATCTAGTTGAACCTTGTGCAGCACAACCTAATTCTCCCATCCGTGCCCCTCTCACCTATAAGATTTGTCTCCAAAGACAGTCTACATTGAGGCAGGGTGGGACAGTGATGTTGGATGAGGGGGCAAGTTGCTTAGTACTGTCAGTGGCGTCTGTGTGATGAAGGGGAAAGGAAGGAGGGCGGTGTCACCGGACACTTGGGCGACTCTTTGCTCCTTCGTGTCACGTGAGGCACCTCTCTACCCCCACCTCTCATCCTACAGTCTGACTCTCAGAATGCAAGCGTCTTGAACCCTTCCGGAACCGGCTGAAGCGCCCCATCCGCACCGCAAGCCTGACACTTCTACCTGCAACCCGCAGGCGCTTAGGTCCGCTAGCTGGCAGCAGCTCATACCTGCCACATAGCCCCCAAATCTCAGCTTTGTCTTTTTATCTCCCTTACTTGCTCTGTCTGGATGAGGGAATTCAAGACTGCTTTTCAGGACTCCAGGCTGGTGCTTGAAACCCGTTTTTCTACCCATCCTCAGAAGAACCCAGAGCAAAAGCTCAGTTGTATTTCCCGCTATTACCTTAACGCCCTGGGCACACACTTGGAGCCAGAAAAAGCCAGAAGGGGGTTCACAGCCTAAATGACTGAGGATTTCCTTTGCTGCTCCTGTGAAGCTGGAGTTAGATTTAGTGGGAATGCTAGCAACTCTACTCCTGGACTACCCTGGGAAATTCCCTCAGAGCATGAAGCAAGATGAGTTTTCCTGTTGTCCTTTGTCCCCCTTGCCCCTAGGTGGTTCAATATTATGGAGAGTGCTATGCCTTCGTATAGGAGCAACGTATTGAAAAAAAAGTATTGCCTTGGAGGATGAAGTGTGTGTGTGTGTGTGCATGTGTGAGTGTGTGTGCATGCATGTGTGTGCCCAAGTAGGGGGGCGGAGGGAAGAGAGTAGAGCCTTACCCTCCATACTGTTTACCTTTACTTTAGAAAGTGTTTCTAAAGATTGGTCAAGGGGATAGCTGAAAAAAAATCCCTTGATTCTGGGACTCTTCAGTCTTTTTCTCATGTAATGGCAGTTTTATTGTGTTACCTAGCAAACGCTGATGTTGAGCCTGTCAAACAAGAGAGGTCTAGGCTGTGGTTATGCCAGTCTCTCTTTTGCTACGAGGAGAATATGGAGATACAGACAAGACTTTAGGGGCATCTCATTTTTCTTGGTGAAACTGCAGTTCAGCTGAAGCTTCCACTCCAAGTCCAGGATGCACTCAGGAGCAGTGCTCAGGTAGAAGGAAAGCCCTATTCTGGTGAGCTGTTTCTTTCAATGACCCTACATACAGTGCAATTTTCTTTAATGTATGGGGATTTTGTGTGTTTCTAAATTTTGGTGCTTTCTCAATGAATTATGGGTAAGACCAAAGTTCCTTTCTCTGCTCCTGCCTGTGCTGCTCATGATCTATCCTGCTAACCCCTCAGATCCAGGATATACAAAGGAAAACTCTTCCCAAAGTGAAAAGCACAGTACAAATATCAGGTATTACAATGAATTCCAGAACAAACCTCCTGGACTATCTCCTATGGCAATTAACAATCAGCCTAGGGGCCCAGTGGATCATTGTCTCTGTATAAATGAAAATACTTGATTTCCACTTGGTGGCTGGGAGCATATATCTGTTTGAACTCTCCCAGTGTAGTTAAACCCAAATTTACCTAGCTTCTAGGCTAGACTTACTCACATGGCCATGCCTATTCAAACACTATGATGGGTATGACTGTCAAAATGCAACTGAGATTTCAAAATTCAGGCACACTTTTTTCTATTCTCTTCTTACAGCCTTAGCCATAGTAATAAATGGTATATGTAGACCAGAGTTTAGTGTAACACCGTAGGTGAAGAGGGACTAAAGTGAGGAAGACAGTGTGGGCTTTTTTTTTTTCACATTAAGCAGGGTGTCTCAGTCTCAACCTTATTGACATTTGTTCCAGTTGATTCTTTGTTATGGGTAGAATGTTTATCAGAATCTCTGGCCTCTATCCACTGGATGTCAATAACAACCTATGCCCCCCTACCTTGCCAGCTTATAAACACCAAAATTGTCTATAGACAAATGTCACGGGGGATGGAGAACAACTCCCCCCCTCCCCATTGAGAACTATTACAATTTTATCTTCATTCTGTCCAAATAGCATGCCCAGACCTTGTATTGAATGGAGTCTCAGGAATTGTGGAATGTCTTGTAACACAACAGCATAAAACATGAGTCCTGACAAATAAGTTTTCACAAATGTTGAAATTCATAGTTATCATCATTGTCATCTCTCTGTCACCATCTAATGCTTGTAAAGCACACAGTATAAGTAAGGTGTTGATTATAGCAGATCTATAAAGTTAAATTCCAGCATTTAATATACTAAGAAACTATTGCCTTTTATTTGTCCCAAAGGAAAGGGTTACTGATTTTCACAGATAACCAATTTCTGAATTGAACTCAACCTGGGTTTGTCTCTCTTCTGTTTCTTATTTGTCCTTAAACAGCAACTTACTCTTTAAGGTTCTGCCTTAGGATGTTTGTTGTTTGTCTTGGTAATTACTATAGCCTTCCATTGAATTTTTGCAATTTCTCCATATGTGATATATGTACCAAAACAATGGGTCTAGCATTAACATGACCAGGACATCACAAAGGCTGTAATAAAGTGAGCAATTTGAGTACAGATTTTTATTTTCAAGGAAGCAGCTTCTAACTACCTGCATGTTAGACCAATACTCAACAGTGACAAAGGCAAAGGAATGAAACAGAAGTCAAGAAGATGTGATTCTTAAAATACTGCGGAGTGTTGAAAAATGTCTGAGTGTGACTGCAGATTTTAACACTTAGCACTAACTCTGCCCTAGGAAGTCAAACGACATTAATTTGAATTGTAGGATTTTCATCACAAATTCAGCAATGGAAAATGAAGGAGGAAATGTGGAATATCTATCTGTTCAGATCAGCTAAGTAATCTCCTGCCTTAGAAAATAAGTTTCCTGGGAACCAGGACTGCATCAGTTTCATGTACTTTGGATAAGTTCTAGTCCAATACCATGCATATATATTGCAAGATGTCCCTTGTAAAGATCAGCACAGGGACCAACAGTTAGCGCATTTAAACTTTGTGATTCATTAACTGTGATGTTATTGCCAAAGCTAATTATGTGTTTAATAAAAGTTTTGTTTGAATTGGGACCATGAATTATTGTAATTAAAAATGTTTCATTTTTCAAAGGTGGGTTTAAACTCTTATATCAGAATCATGTCCCTAAAAATCAAGGCATACATTCTTTTTTGCATATGTTTTTAAATTAAGTAGTGATTAATCTTAATAAAGGAAGTACAAACAGAGCCACATTTCATGGATTAGCTAAGAACTTTGCTGTGTTTGCTATTAATAGGGATGCAAATGGGGCTAGCACTGAGCAAATTTATAAAGTGGAATTAAAGAGTCATAAACATTAGAGAATATAGGACTCAGGGTAAGGGCCCTCTTTGAGGTTAAATGACAGTGATAGTGACAGAGACAAGATTCAAATCAAGTCTTGTTGCTCTTTGGCTGACTCTCTATTTGACCTTTGGCAGGGCAGGTTTAGTTATCACTTTGCTTACCTCCTTCCCAGCTTCATAAACTTTGCTCTTGGAACAAATGTTGCATAGCAGATGCTACTTGGAATACTCACACTCCATAGTGCAGTGCCTGGGTTCAAGTTCCAACTTCATTCCTGATCCTTTCCACCCATATGGGAGACCCAGACTGAGCTCCCAACTCATGGCTTCAACTTGACCCAGCTCTGGCTATTGCAGGCATTTGGGGAATGAACTAGAGTATGGGAGATCTCTATCTGTCTATCTGACTCTGCCTTCACAAATAACTAAATAAAGAAAAAATTTAGAAGCCGGTGCTGTGACATAATAGGTTAAGCATCTGTCCGTGGCATCAGAATCCTATATGTGCCCTGGTTCAAGTCCCAGCTGCTCCGCTTCTGGTACAACTCTGCTATGGTCTGAGAAAGCAGTGGAAGATGGCCGAAGTGCTTGGGCCCCAGCACCTGCATGGGAGACCCAGAAGAATTCCCTGGCTCCTGGCTTCAGATTGGCTCAACTCCGCCCATTATGGCCATTTGGGGAGTGAACCAGAAGATGGAAGACCTCTCTGTCTCTCCCTCTCTCTATCTGTAACTCTGCCTCTCAAGTAAATAAATAAATCTTAAAAAAAGAAAAAAAATTGAAAAAAAATATGTCTTCATGGAGTAGTATGATCTACTGTAATCACTACACACCTAAGTTACCTTTCCCAGGAGTAGCTGTGTCTTCAACTATTTTTTTTTTTTTCTGATGGTTGGGGAAAAAAGTTTTCTCTCTTTACTAAAAAAAGAGTCAAATCATTAGTGAACAGGTATGTTTTTAGGATAAGGAATCCTGAGGCCTCAGACATTAACCCAGTTGTAAGTCAGGTCTTGTAAAATCTTTGGAGGATAGGAAAACGGCAGCAGAAGTTTGTTTCTCCTGTCTCTTCAAGAATGGGAACATTTTGATATCAGGAAGGCTCATTACAAAATTATATTTTGAGTACTTTTCTTTGGAGAGTGTGTCAATGTGAAGGAGTAACTGGTTGGCAATGCTTTATTTTTGATCACGGATACAAGTCTTCATGTACAGAGCAATAGAGGGCTTGTCATGGGAGGTTCCTGGAGAGTGGGTTTTGGTAGAGGGTGTAGGCTTGGGACTTAGACAGACTTGGGTTTGAATTACAGATCCATGTTGTATTAGTTATAGAAATTAGGTTATACAAACCTTGGTTTGCTTATCTCTAAAAGCGGGATAATGACTTACAGGGTTATTTAGTAGACTTAATTGGATAATGCACAATCCTAGCACAGAACCCATTATATATCAGTAGCTCAATAACCAATAATTTCCTTTCTTCTGCCTTTCTGCCCTTTTTTTTCCCTTGAACTTTGCTTTAAAAGTATATTTATTGATTTATTTATTTTTATTTTTTTTATATATAAAGCTTTTATTTAAAAAATATAAACTTCCAAAGTACAGCTTATGGATTACAATGGCTCCCCCACACACAACTTCCCTCCCTCCCGCTACCCTCCCCTCTCCCGCTCCCTCTCCCTTTCTGTTCACATCAAGATTCATTTTCAATTCTCTTTATACACAGAAGATCAGTTTAGTACATATTACATAAAGATTTCAACAGTTTGCCCTCACATAGAGACACAAAATGAAAATACTGTTGGAGTACTAGTTATAGTATGAATTCACAATGTACAGCACATTAAGGACAGAGACCCTACATGATATTTTTAAAAAATTGATTAATTATCTATGCAATTTCCAATTTAACACCAAGATTTTTTAATCATTTGCAATTATCTTTATATAAAGAAGATCGATTTAATATATACTATGTAAAGATTTCATCAGTTTGCACCCACACAGAAACACAAAGTGTAAAAATACTGTTTCAGTACTAGTAATAGCATTATTTCACATTGGATAACACATTAAGGACAGATCCCTCATGAGACGTAAGTACACAGTGACTCCTGAAGTTGATTTAACAATTTGAAACTCTTCTTTATGGCGTCAGTAATCTCCCTAGGCTCTAGTCATGAGTTGCCGAGGCTATGGAAGCCTTTAGGGTTCACCGACTTCAATCTTATTCTGACAGGGTCATAGTCAAAGTGGAAGTTCTCTCCTCCCTTCAGAGAAAGGTACCTCCTTCTTTGATGGCCCTGTTCTTTCCACTGGGATCTCACTCGCAGAGATCTTTCATTTAGGTCTTCTTTTTTTTTTTTTTTCAGAGTGTCTTAGCTTTCCATGCCTAAAATATTCTCATGGGCTCTTGAGCCAGATCGGAATGCCTTAAGGACTGATTCTGAGGCCAGAGTGCTATTTAGGACATCTGCCATTCTATGAGTCTGCTGTGTATCTCGCTTCCCATGTTGGATAATTCTCTCCATTTTTCATTCTATCAGTTAGTATTAGCAGACACTAGTCTTGTTTGTGTCATCCCTTTGACTCTTAGACCTATCAGTGTGATCAACTGTGAGCTGAAATTGATCACTTGGACTAATGAGATGGCCTTGGTACATGCCACCTTGATGGGATTGTATTGGAATCCCCTGGCACAATTCTAACTCCATCATTTGGGGCAGTTCCGATTGAGCATGTCCCAAATTGTACATCTCCTCCCTCTCTTATTCCCACTCTTATATTTCACAGGGATCACTTTTCAGTTAAAATTTAAACACCTAAGAATAATTGTGTGTTAATTACAGAGTTCAACCACTAGTACTAGGATAAAAAAAATACTACAATGGATAAAGTATTACATTGTACAACAACAGTCAGCACAAGAGCTGATCAAGTCACTGCTTCTCATAGTGTCCATTTCACTTCAACAGGTTTCCCTTATGCTGCTCAGTTAGTCGTCGCCAATCAAGGGAAACAAATGATATTTGTCTCTTTGGGACTGGCTTAATTCACTCAGCATGATGTTTTCCAGATTCCTCCATTTTGTTGCAAGTGACCGGATTTCATTGTTTTTGACTGCTGTATAGTATTCTGTAGAGTACATGTCCCATAATTTCCTAATCCAGTCTACTGTTGATGTTCTGTCCTTTTTTGTGTTGAGGTGACTCACATAACAAAATATTAACCATCTCACACTATATGATTTGTGACATTCTGTAAATTCCTAGTGTGGTACAACTTTCACTTCTATCAAGTTCCAAAGCATTTTCATCACCACCAAAAGATCCTCTATCTATTAATCAATCACTCATCATTCATCCCTTCTCCAGTTACTGATAAGAACTATTTAACTGTTTCTATAGATTCAGCTGTTCTCTATATGTCATATAAATGGAACCATAAAATATGTGATGCTTTGTGTTTGCTTTCTTTTTCACTTAGCGTGATGCTTTCAAGATTCATTCAAGTTGTAGCATGAATCTATACTTCACTCCTTTTGTGATCAATAATATTCTGTTGTATGGACATATCACATTTTGTTTTATCTTTTCATCAGGTGATGGATATTTGAGTTTTTCTACCTTTTGGGTATTATGTGAACATTTATGTATGAGTATTTGCTTTTTTTTGGGGGGGGGGCTGCTTTCTTTTTTTTTTTTAAAGCTTTTATTTAAAGAATATAAATTTCCAAAGTACAGATTATGGATTACAATGGCTTCCCCCCCACCATAACTTCCCTCCCACCCGCAACCCTACCCTCTCCCACTCCCTCTCCCCTTGCATTCACATCAAGATTCATTTTCAATTCTCTTTAGATACAGAAGATCAGTTTAGTATATATTACATAAAGATTTCAACAGTTTGCCCCCACATAGCAACACAAATTAAAAAATACTGTTGGAGTACTAGTTATAGTATTAATTCACAATGTACAGCACATTAAGGACAGAGATCCTACATGATATTTTTTTAAAAAATTGATTAATTTTCTATGAAATTTCCAATTTAACACCAAGGTTTTTTTTCATTTTCAATTATCTTTATATACAGAAGATTGATTTAATATATACTATGTAAAGATTTCATCAGTTTGCACCCACACAGAAACACAAAGTGTAAAAATACTGTTTCAGTACTAATTATACCATTACTTCACATTGGACAACACATTAAGGACAGATCCCTCATGAGACGTAAGTACACAGTGACTCCTGATGTTGATTTAACAATCTGAAACTCTTGTTTATGGCGTCAGTAATCTCCCTAGGCTCTAGTCATGAGTTGCTGAGGCTATGGAAGCCTTTAGGGTTTGCTGACTTCGATCTTATTCTGACAGTGTCATAGTCAAAGTGGAAGTTCTCTCCTCCCTTCAGAGAAAGGTACCTCCTTCTTTGATGGCCCCGTTCTTTCCACTGGGATCTCACTCGCAGAGATCCCTCATTTAGGTCTTCTTTTTTTTTAATTTTTATATTATATTGATTCTTTTTTGAATGTTGAAACAATCTGATCGTTCTGGGAAAAATCCAACTTAGATTTCATGTATAATATTTTGAATATGCTGCTCAATTTGATTTACTATTATTTTGGGGGGGATCTTTGCATCTATATTTATAAGGATATTGATTTGTAGTTTTGTGTTCTTTGTGATGCCTTTGTCTGGTTTAAGTGTCAGAGTGATGCTATATTCATAGGATGAGTTAGGAACTATTCTTTTCCATGTGGAACAGTTTAAGAGGGAATGATATTAATTATTCTTTAAATATTTGAAAGAATTCACTGATGAGTTATATGGTCTTGGGTTTCTTTTAGGAAAGGGGAAAGAGTTTTTGATACTGACTCAATCGCTTTATTTGTTTTAAGTTTTCCAGAATTTATGCTTTTCCTTTTGTCAGTTCTAATAGTTTGTGTATTTCTAGTAATTTGCTCCATTTCATTTACGTTATCTAATTTCTTGAAGAATTCCTTATTTTCTCATATGGTTCTATTTATTTCTTTAAAGTTGATATCTAGGTGGGGACTTCCACTTCTGGTTCTAATAATTTGACCCCCCCCCAATCTTGCTAAATGTTAATTTTGTTGATTTTTTTTCTGGCTTTACCCAGAACAGTGTATTCTGCACTCACACTATATGTTCAATGGATGTCAGTCTGAGGTTATGCTAATTATTGTCACCCAGAGCTCTTGGCAATGGATGTACCTTCTTGACATCTTTTTAAATTTTTTTCTCTGCATCATATATTTAGGAGGAGTTTCTGTTATTACAAATATATATATATATATATATTACAATTAGAAATATGTATATATTTTTGTAATTGCTATATGTTATTGATTAATTGACCCTTTTATCAATCTACCATATGCTTGTCTTTTGTTAACAATTTTAGACTTAAAATATATTTTGTCTTTTTTTTTAAAAAGAGGAACTGTTATTTATTTTTAATATATTTTTATTTATTTTATTTATTTGGGGGTAAAGTGACAGAGAGAGAGATACACACAGACAGGGAAAAGTGCTCCCATATGCTGGTTCACTTCCCAGCAGCCAGGAACTCAATCCAGGTCTTCAGTGCATGCCAAGGACTCAACCACTTGAGCAATCTTTTAATGCTTCATAGGGTTTGTTTTAGTGGGAAGCTGGAATTAGGAGCAAAGGTGGAACTCAAACCCAGGCACTCCAAAATGGGATACAGTTGTCGCAACCACTATCTTAACTGCTAGGCCTAATGTCCAACCCTTTCCTGATACTAATATAAGTGTCCCAGCTCCCTTTTATTAGCTGATGGCATAAAGTGTCTTTTCCATGCATTCATTTTAATCTGTCTTTGCATTTAAAGTGTGTCTTTTTAACACGCACCTAGATTTAATTTTTTTTTTTCCCATCTCTGCTTTTAATTGAAGAGTTTAAGAAAATCACCTTTAAGTAATTGCTGGTAAGGAAGAACTTATTTATGCCATGTTGCTATTCTGTTTCTATATATCAGATGTTTTTGTTCCTTAATTTCCCCATTGTGGCCTTTTGTGCTTCAGTTCTCCTTCTGTTTCTGGATTCTATCTAGGAAGGTACAAGTATGAGAAAGCTGTAGCTTTTTTTCTTCTTCATACATTTATGCAATAATGACAAAATAGAAAACCTTCACCTCTCTGGCCTCAAAAATGTTCATGGGAAATGGAATTTAAAATATATTTTGGTGCCAAAAAATTTGAAATCCATGAATAGTTTGTTCATAATAGGAATTTTCCATGAACTTTTCTTTTTTAAAAATTTGTTTTCTTTCTTTCTTTTCATTTTATTTTAAATTCAGAGAGAGAGAGAGAGAGAGAGAGAGAGAGAGAGATATTCCATCTAGTGGTTCACTCCCCAAATGCCCACAGCAGCAAGGAAAGGAAGAAGTCAGGATCCTAAAATTCCATCTATAACTTCTATGCAGGTGGCAGGGACCCAACTACTTGAGCTGCCTCTCAGGGTTAAATTAGCAGGAAGCTGGATCTGAAGTCAAATAGTAGGATTTCATCAGGGCCTGCTCCTACATGAACTTTTCAAAGACTCCTCCTACTTCCTCATTTGCTCTCATAGGCATGCAAATAAATTCCTCTGATTCCTCCCTCTCACCCTCATATCTACCTAGTTAAATGTTCAACTATTATTGTTGATTCAACTATTATATACAGTTCAAAATGAGGAAGTAGGAAAATAAGTATGTAAGATTAACAGTAGGGAAAACTGAGTGTGGGGTACTTGGAACTCTTTGAACTCCTTCACAATTTTTGTTTCATAAATTTAAAACCATTCTGAAGTAAAAAGTTAAAAAAAATCAGTCTTTGTAAAATTGTCTTTCTCAGGGGGCCGGCACCGTGGCTCACTTGGTTAATCCTCTGCCTGTGGCGCCGGCATCCCATATGGGCGCTGGGTTTTAGTCCTGGCTACTCCTCTTCCAGTCCAGCTCTCTGCTGTGGCCTGGGAGGGCAGTGGCGGATGGCCCAAGTGCTTGGGCCCCTGCACCCGCATGGGAGACTAGGAGGGGGCACTTGGCTCCTGGCTTTGGATCGGTGCAGCTCCAGCCATAGTGGCCATTTGGGGAGTGAACCAACGGAAGGAAGACCTTTCTCTGTCTCTCTCTCTCACTGTCTATAACTCTACCTGTCAAATAAATAAAACTAAAAAAAAAATTGGCTTTCTCAGAAAATTTATTTGATTTCCATAAATTAAATATAATTAGGACTTTTATTGTCCCAGTCCTCCAAGGTTAAGGTATCTTAGGTTCCTCCCTCTCCCTTAGTACCTCATTCCCATAAAATCACTGAAGATATGTTGGCAGTTCTTCTATGTCACTCAGGTTTGGTTTTTTCCATTTCCACTACTACTACTAGCTTTATAGCTCCACATCTTGATAATTACTGTGTCTTCTGAATGGTTTCTTTGCCATAGATTTTGGTACCTCACATCTATCCTGCTGGATTAATATTCTAAAGTATCCCTTTAAATTAAACCACTGCCATACTTAAGACCTTATAATGAATACATTGCCAATAACATCTCCTGACCCTTTCCAAGCAGATTCCAATTTATGTGCCTTTTGCTCATCCACTGTCGAGGTATATGGAACCTCTCATGTCAGGGAACAGCTTTTCTCTGACCCACCAATATTCATTGTCCAAGTTAATCTCATCTCTCTCTCTCTCTCTCTCTCTCTCTCTCTCTCTCTCTCTCTCTCTCTCCCTTTGCCTCTTTGCTTATTCTTCAAGAGACTTTTCTTCCTTTTTCAAATGTTTATTAGATATCTCTTATGTGCCAGAGTATAAGCCAGATATCTATGATATAATCGCTATTGGTCTTACTCTCATTGACCTTACAATCTATTGCAGAAAATAGGCAATAAATCAGTAACTTTAATAATGTGTAATGATTATGGGATAGAAAAGATCTTTGATGTCAGGACCTTGTACAGAGGTCCAAGCAGGAATACTTCCTTGCACGAGTGATTTTTTTAAGATGGCACATAAACAATAAGTGGGAGTTAGCCATGTAGAAAGCGTCCTGCGCAATATTCCAGACAAATGTAATAGTACATAGTTGTGAGGACTCTTGTGCAAAGCATGAATTGTTCTAGCATGTGAATGTAAATAAACTCAGTTGCCACCTAGTTTTCGAGAAGACTGAATAGTAGCAAGAGTAGATAGGGATTAGATTATACAGTTTTGTGAGAGTATATGAAGGCTTTTTGCTGCATTAGAGACTTTGACCTTCATCCTAAAAACAATGGGCAATCATTAAGAGTTATGTGACAAAAATCTGTATCAGAAAGATTACTTTGTATATGGATAATGGAGTGGAGGAGAAGAACTCCAGAGGCAGGGTGACTAGCTAGGAAAATATTGAAAGGATATAGGAAAGAAGCGATGGTGGCTTATAATAAGATAGTCATAACTGAGATATAGACAAGATGACAGAATCATGTTATAGTTAATAAATGTAATCAATAATACTTAGTGCTGATTGACTGTGCTGGGTAAGCCAGAGCAATATGTCAGACGACTTTAAAGTTTCTGACTTGAATAAGTGAGTAATGATACTGTTTCACTGAAATGGATAAACTGAAGTTATGCATATTTGAAGGGCAGAATGCAAGTTCAGTTTAGGATATGGAGAGTTTAATATACCTGTGAGACATTCAAGGGGGAGATTAGTTAGAGTTGGTCATATAAGTTAGGAGCTCACAAGAAAGATAAAGGTCAGTGACAAGTTATTTTTTTATTTATTTTTTATTTTTTAAGGGTAGAGTTATAGACAGTGAGAGAGAGAGACAGAGAGAAAGGTCTTCCTTCTGTTGGTTCACTCCCCAAATGGTCGCCATAGCCGGCGCTGCGCCGATCCAAAGCCAGGAGCCAGGTGCCTCCTCCTGGTCTCCCATGCTGGTGCAGGCACCCAAGCACTTGGACCATCCTCCATTGCCCTCCCGGGCCACAGCAGAGAGCTGGACTGGAAGAGGAGCAACCGGGACTAGAACCTGGCGCCCATATGGGATGCCGGCGCTGCAGGCGGAGGATTAGCCTTGTGAGCCACGGCGCCAGTCTCAGTGACAAGTTTTGAAGGTTTTCCCAGAGAGGTGATATTTAAAGTCTGTGATTGAATGATATCACCCAGGGAGACAGTATGAATAGAAGAGGGAAGATGATTGGCCTGTGGAGTCCTCTAGCATTCAAAGATCAGGCAGTGAAGTGAAGGCCATCAAAGGAGAGTACAACAGAGACAGGAAAAAAATCAGACTAGTGTGGTATTCCAACAGCAGTTGAGGATGATGATCAAGGGAAGACCATTTCAGCAGGGAGTGTTTAACTGTATTTGATGCTGGAAAAAAGGACAAAAATACCTACTTCAATTACTGTCATGATGGCCATTGATTCCTTGATTTTAGTTAGAATGCACTTGACTGAGGAGTGAGAGGAAGGGAAAGAAATGGAAACAAACAGTGTAGACAACTTGTTTAAGAGATCTAGCAGAAAAGAGTAAGCGGATAGACTAGCTGGTAGGGCAAGTGGGGTTCCTGGGAAGTTGGCTTTTCATGTTTATTTTTATTTTATTTTTTTTAAAAAATGTATTTATTTATTTGAAAGTCAGAGTTACACACACACACACACACAGAGAGAGAGAGAGAGAGAGAGAGAGAGAGAGAGAGAGATCGCCCATCTGTTGGTTCACTCTCCAATTGGCCATAACAGCTGGAGCTGCGCAGATCTGAAGGCAGAAGCCAGGAGCTTCTTCTGGGTCTCCCATGCGGATGCAGGGGCCCAAGGACTTGGGCCATCTTCTACTTTCCCAGGCCATAGCAGAGAGTTGGATTGGATGTGGAGCAGCTGGCACTAAAACCAGTGCCCATATGGGCTGATGGCACGGCAGGTGGAGGATTAATCTACTGTGCTATGATGCCGGCCCCTCATGTTTATTTTTAATGTGGGAGAGCCTTAAATGCTGACAACAAGGGACTAGTAGAAAAGGAGAGGTAAATGAGAGAAGATATAGTCAATATAGTGGTGTCTTCAGGAAAGGGGCTGAATTAACATTAGAGAGGTGAGAGGTACCTCTTCCATTGTAACATGAAGTAAGAAGCAAAAACTATCAGTATGGATTGTTATGCTTGCAGACTCCATGGCACAAAGCTGAGACAGTTATTTCTCGTCCTTTTGTATTTTCTGTGGAGTAGTGGGAAAGATGATACCATTTTCTGAGAGGGCTCATTGTGAATGTCTTGGAGTACTGAGAGTGCAGAGCATAATTTTGAGAATAGGTATCTAGATTAGTAAGGGAACTGGAATTAGCGGGCAGTGTTGAGAGGATGTTGATGAATCTTCTAGCATTGTTCAGCAGACTGAGTGAAGATATAGACAAGGGAGATGGTTACTTTATGCATGGTTTTCCAGGTGGGTGTGATAGAAGTTTAATGGATCCAGGAAAGTAGGAACAAGATGTATCATTGAAGCCAGATCATTGAAAACAGAGAGAAGCAAAGGCAGGGAGAAGCTATGTATAGAGTAAAAATAGAAGGCTCAGTGAACAAGTTGTCCCGATGAGATCAAAGAACTTTATTGTCCTGAGAATGATTCAGAGCATGTACTGGAATGATAGGAACCTGTGGTAAGAGAATGGCATAAAAATTTGTCATTTTTAGAGGAGTATATTCTGGTACTGACAAAGTCAACGGCATGGCTGTAAGAGTGAATGAGTGAGGAGTAATGGTGGAGGTGATCGGTGGAATTATAACTAAAAGGTCAGGGCATTGCCCTATCATCCATACCACTAGGATTGCTACCCCAAGGTGATGGAAGAAGTTGGTATTTAGAAGTTGAGGACCTGAAATTTTCAACAAATGATAGAGGATAGACATGATGAATGCTAGTGAGAAAATGTCTTGGAAATTGGTGTGTATAATAATGAAAAGCATGATCAGAAGGCTTAAAGTATCAAGGGTTATATGGAATCTGGAGCTGAACTTCCTGGGCCTAACTTCTGGTTCCACCCCAATTGAATCAACTTCCAAGTTAGATAACCTTTAAGCTTCAGTTTTTTATATTTTTATCTTTAAAATGAATGTGATACTAGTACCTACTTCATAGGCTTCTTAAGAAGATTAAAAATGAGTTAGTAGCTAAAGACTACTTAGAGTAGTACCTGGCCCATAGTAATGGCTATGTAAGTTTCAATTTTAATGTAGTATTCTACTTAATACAAGGCTTGATGGCCAACTCTGACTATATTCAAATAGAATATCTCAACAAACTGTAGGCATCCCATTTTCCAGATTAGGCAGTTTTATTCCTGTCATGTGTTGACCTCTTATCAGGGGTAGGCTGAATATAAAGTACATGAGATCCTCAGACCCAGCCAATTCAGCAGCCAGGGAAACCATGCTTATCCTACTTTTGAGGAAAAAGAGACTTTGGGAAATATATCTGCTGTATCCCTAAAGCCTGTATTGATTACATTAGAATTATTATAAGCAGAGGGGCCTTCAAGAGCTTCATTAGTATATAGTTTGTTGTGCTGTGTACAGCAGCTCCAAGAAACTAATATACACAAAAGTTAGTACTTTAGGATTAAATATATTATAGGTACAAACTGACACTTTTACATACATGGATTTATTTCATTCCTACAACAACCTAGTGAAGTAGGTGCTGAAGTCGATTCTATTTTACAAAAGAAAATACTGAGAGTTTAAGTAGTTTGCTTAAGTGAATGACTAAAACCTAGGTAAATAGACCTCAAACTGTATTTAACTTTTTCTTAGACATAGTAATGACATAGTAGATTTGGATGGGGGAGAGAAAAGTAAAATATTATAAATGTAAAATCCGATGAATTATTTAAAAACTCAGTAAGAGTAAAAATAATCATTAAAAAGTTGTCAAATAGCTTTCAATTCTTTCACCATGAACCAAACTCCAAAACAAAGAAAAAACAGAAATCATGATTTCTATAGGTGAGTTCTTTCAAGCATTAAGATAATTTCTATTGGAATTGTTAGCTGTTCTAGAAATAAGGGCTATCTCTCATTTTTAAAAATAAAACTAGCTTAACTCTGAGAGTCATGACAAAGTTAGAACCAGAACGAAGAACAAAAAGTCAAACCCCATTTATGAATATGGACTTAAAATTTCAGTAACATGTATGGAAAGAATGATAGTCTGTGACTTAGGATTCATTTAAAAATGCAGAGCTGATTTATTTGGAAATATTTTATTTTTTGAATTGACAGATAAAATTGTCCATATTTGCAATGCACAACATGTTTTGAAATATATCTACAGTTTGGATGGATAAATTGAGTTAACTAACAAATGTGTTACCTCACAGAGCTATTTTCATGGTGAGAACACTTAAAATCTATTCTCTCAGCATTTTAAAGAATACAGTGTAGTGCTACTAACTACAGTCAGCATCCTGTACAATAAATATCTTGAAATTATTCCTTCCATGTAACTGAAATTCTGTATCCTTTTACCAACATCTCCACAACTTCCACTTCTATCAACCTCTGGTAACCACCATTTTACTCTCTACTTCTCTGAGATCCATATTTTTAGTTTTCACTTATGGGTGATATTATGCAATATCTGTCTTTCTGTTCCTGGCTTATGTTTCTTAATATAATGTCCTCCATGTTCATCCATGTTGCTTAAAATGATGGATTTCATCATTTTTATGGATAATCAGTGTTCTATGGTGTATATGTACCACATTTTCTTTATCCATTCATCCATTTAAAGGGCCCTAAGTTTGATTCCATATCTTGGATCTTGTGAATAACATTGCAGTAAACATGGGAATACAGATATCTCTTGAAAATATTGACTTCATTTCCTGTGTGTGTGTGTGTGTGTATCGCGAGTAATGTGGTTTTTAGATAATATGGTAATTCTATTTTTAATTTTTTGTGAACCTTCTATACCATTTTTCATAATGGTTGTATTGAGGTACATTCCTACCAACAGTGTGCAAGGGTTATCTTTTCTCATCCTCTTCAACATTTATCTTTTGTCTTTTTGATTATTGCCATTCTCACAAGTATAAGAAGTAGTAAGAGCAAACATTCTTTTTTTTTCAAAGCTTTTATTTAAAGAATATAAATTTCCAAAGTACAGATTATGGATTACAATGGCTTCCCCCCCATAACTTCCCTCCCACCCGCAACCCTCCTCTTTCCCACTCCCTCTCCCCTTGCATTCACATCAAGATTCATTTTCAATTCTCTTTAGATACAGAAGATCAGTTTAGTATATATTACATAAAGATTTCAACAGTTTGCCCCCACATAGCAACACAAAGTGAAAAATACTGTTGGAGTACTAGTTATAGTATTAATTCACAATGTACAGCACATTAAGGACAGAGATCCTATGTGATTTTTTTAAAAAAATTGATTAATTTTCTATGCAATTTCCAATTTAACACCAAGGTTTTTTTTTTCATTTTCAATTACCTTTATATACAGAAGATCGATTCAGTATATACTAAGTAAAGATTCTTAACTTGTTCCTGATCTTAGAGGAGAAGATTACAACTTTCCAGCATTCAGTATGATACTAGATGTATGTTTGTCCTGTGGTTCTTTCTATTCCTTGTTGAGAGTTTTAATCATAAAGGATAATGAATTTTGTCAGTTTTTCTCCATCTGTTAAAATGATTATACATTTTTGGCTTTTATTCTGTTAATATGGTATATCACTTTTCTATACTGTTTGCAGACAAGTTTTACAGTTAATTCTCATAGTAAAACTCATTAAGGACAGAGGTCCTACATGAGGAGTAAGTACACAGTGACTTCCGTTGTTCATTTAACAATCAACACTCTTATTTATGACGTCAGTGATCACCTGAGACTCTTGCCATGAGCTGCCAAGGCTATGGAAGCCTTTTATAACCACAGACTCTGTTAGTATTTGGACATGGCCATAAGCAAAGTGGAAGTGCCTAGGAAATCAAGTACTTGGGCCCCTGCCACACATGTGGGAGATCAGACATACCACCCATGTGGGAGACCTGAATGGAGTTTCTGGCTCCTGGCTTCAGTCAGGCTCAGCTCTTGCTGTTGTGATCATTCAGGGAGTGAACCAGCAGATAGAAGGTCTCTCTGTCTCAGTCTCTCTCTTTTTTCTCTCTCTCTCTCTTTCTCTCAGCTTTCAAATAAATAAAGTAAATCTTAAAAAATAATGTTAAGGCAGAAAATTTGATGGAGTTAACACTTAATGGTCCCCCTTTTGCCACTGATAATGGCAGAAAGGTGTTCTGCTGATTTTAGTTGTTGTGGAGGAAAAGGCTTAGAAAGGGTCCTGCAAGCTTAAAACACCTATTGTTTTGGAAAAGGGAAAGAGCACTACCCAGAGAAAGGATTTTGTTAAAAACTTGGGAGCCCAGATGATAGTGTTTGTGGTCTCTTGGAACATCTTTAAACCCAAGGAACAGCATTACCAACTCTAATGCGTAATAAGGCTCATCTGTTGATCATTAAAATGCTTGCTGCCTTTCAAGTTATGGGCAAACCTCTGGGGTGGCTTTATATCTCTTTAAAATGATGATGAGTTAATGCAAAAATGTTTTCACAATATTTCTTCTTACTGCTTGCTAAATTGGCTTAAATTATTTTTATAGAAAATCCATGATGCAGCTAACGTCGGTTTTAGGATAGCAGTTATCTGTCCTCACTTGGGACTAAACCAAAAACAAAATTTTGGCCTTTTTTCCAAATGGCCTTTGGTGAATGATCTCTACAAGGTTTTTATGCAATGTAAATTATTTTTATATAAAGAAGACTTCATTATGTTGGTAAATACTTTGTAGGTAGGCCCTTGCTGCTTAGGATTTTAGCACTTGGAAGCTCATTAACATTTAAAAGAAGCCATCAAACCCAGCAATTTCCCTTTTCTTGCCAAAAACACCAAAAACCTAACCTTGCCAGAGAACACAAAAAAGACCCCATACCTTAGCATAGCTGCTGAACAGCACATTACAAGGGTTTTTTAGTAAGTTTAAACATAACGCATTTCCTCCTGCATAAAGTCAGGGAATTTGACATACACTACAAATTCTATATCCTTATTCTAGTCCATATGCAAAACTTATTGACTGATGTCTAGGGCACACTAAATATTTGAAGCTCATACGTATTTTCCTATTAAGCCAGGATATAAGTTGAGAGCTATTAGTCAAGAGACAGTTGGATTTGTCCCCAAATCTATTTAAGTCTATTGAACTTGCTTTTGTAATTCTATAGGTTAATTTTTGTGTTATGACATTCAATGAAACATTGTTGTCAAAATAGAGTTGTTTCTTTGAAAACTAAGTTTAATGAACACTTTACAAAGGAAAAAAAGGGCTTAAATAAAGATACAGCAGAGATTAACAAGAGAATATTATGAAGTACAACATGCTAATACATTGAAAAATGAGCTGCAATGAATAATTTCCAGAAAAGTATAAATTGCCAAAAGAAGTACTTTCATTAACTATAACATTCATTCAAGAAACTTTTTCACTAGTTGAAAATCTTCCCATAGGGAAAATAGCAGACCCAAATAATATATATTTTATAGTCATATATATATTTATATATTTTATAGTCATATATATTTTAGATGAGGCAATGAAAAAGGCAACACTCCCTGATCATTTTATGAGGTGAGTACATAACCATGATACCAAATCAGAGAATGATTATATATGGAAAAAGTATTACAGGTCAAATTCATTCATTAATACAGATACCATATTTTTAAAATATTGATGAATTTATTCCAGCAATTTTTAAAAAGATGATTCATTGATATCTTGATGGTTATTTCAGACATATAAGAATTTATTTCACAAGTTCTAGGAAAAGAAATGTTAGGTTCCTATATGAAATAATTTTGTAAAGACTTATTTATTCATTTGAGAGGCAGAGATACAAATAGACAGCTTCCATGAATTGGTTCACTCTGCGACTACCTTCAATAGCCAGGGCTGAACCATTCCAAAGCTGGGATCAGAGAACTCAGCCCAGGTCTCCTATGTTGGTGTCAGGGCCCGAACTACTCAGACATTATCTTCTTTGTGCATTATCAGGATGAAAGAATTGGAATTGCAGCCAGAATTAGAATCCAGGCACTCTGATTAGAATGTGAGTGTCTTAATTGGCATTTGAACCACTAGGCCAAATGTGTGCCTGTATAATAAAATTCTTGACCTAGGTGTTTAATGTATTAGAAAATCTGATGATATAAATCACAAAATTAGCATATCATCTGCATAAGTACAATAAAAGCATTTGATGAAATTTAACATATATTAACTAGGTGTATCAATGAGAACTTCAAAAAGTTCAAGGGAAATTGAATTAAAAGATCAGCTGGGGCTGGCGCCTTGGCTCACTTGGTCAATCCTCTGCCTGCGGCACCAGCATCCCATATGGGTGCTGGGTTCTAGTCCCAGTTGCTCCTCTCCCAGTCCAGCTCTCTGCTGTGGCCCGGGAGGGCAGTGGAGGATGGCCCAAATGCTTGAGCCCTGCACCCACATGGGAGACCGGGATGGAGGGGAGCACCTGGCTCCGGGCTTTGGATCAGCACAGCTCTGGCCGTAGTGGCCATTTGTGTGTGGGGGGGGGGGGGGGTGAACCAACGGAAGGAAGACCTTTCTCTCTGTCTCTCTCTCTCACTGTCTATAACACTACCTGTCAAGTTAAAAAAAAAAAAAAAGATCAGTTGATTTTGGTGTAAAAACATTTTGTATACCAAACTAAACCTTATGCACACAAAATTTTTGAAGTACTGTCATATATTACAAGGCCAAAATCTAAGATGGCACTGGAAAGTGGAGCTATAAGTTTAGTTCCAAAATCATTTTGAAGTAGGCAGGCATATAGGCTAAAGTTGATTAGATTTGTGAACTGGAAGACCATGCCTTTGCCATGCCCCTGTGTGACTTCACGCCCTGCCTGATACCTTCACCACACCCCTTTGTGACCTCATCTCCCTACCTGGCCATTTCTGGGTGCCCACCAGCCAATCAGGTTAATTAACCACTCCCCTTTGGATGTGGGTTAAAAGCCAGGACACAGTGTGGCCTGGCTCTTCTCTTTTCCCTGGCTTCTTGCCTGGAGGAGGCTTGCTGCAGCCCTGCACCTCCAGGGTCCCCTTGGGCCATGCACCCTAGGCTTCCTGGCCTAGATACTCTTCCACGTGGCTGGTTCCTGGTGCTCGGTATGAACCCATATTTACCTCACTCTTGGCCTCTGCATTGCTGCCGGTGATAAGCGGTGGATAGCAGCTCTAGGCACTTGCTGAATGTGGCTTTGGACTGCTCCCTGAGTGGTATGGATGCTACCCTAGTTTCTGGGCTTTCCCCTTTCCCCTACCTGAACTAAAGCCTTCACTTTCCTAGATACCTTTCACACTAAATAAGAGCCTAAAACGTACCATGCTGCTTCGTTTATCTGTGCTGATATTTAGAATTCTTCTCTAAATATTAGGCAAGAACCTTCTTGGGCTAATTAATATTGGGGATTTATTAAAAAGCCCGTGGTGAAATCGTATGGCACTCCAAATTCCGGTAGCACATGTGGTACCCCAGATAGCACTTCTGGGGAACTTTAAGGGGCCACATTTCAGTGTAGATTTCAGGGGGTCATGTCCGATTTCAGTTTTGTACATAAAGGATTTGTCAAAACAGGTGACTGTAGCTTTTGTTTTTGATAGTCTCTAGATGGCAGGTGGGACAGAAGTTATTATCCAGGGCCAGCCTAAGGTGAGGAGTCCAAACGGAGGGTTTTCAGGGGTTGCACCCTTGAGGAAGGATGAATCAGAACTAACTCCATCCCAGTAATTCCACTTCCTCTGAAGACCACAAGAAAAATTGCTTTGGCACAGAATAAAATATGAGACAATGACTAGTCCCTAACGAGCTGTTAACACAAGCTGGTACTCACACATACTTGCAGTCAGAACTTCTTCAATAAATAAATTTTAAAATTAAAAGATTTTTTTTGTTTTTTCCCCAGAAACTTTTTATTTAAAGTATACAAACTTCATGCATTCTATAACTACAAATTTAGGGACATAGTGATTCTTCCCACCCTTCCAATTACTCACACCCTTCTTCCTCCTCCCTCTGCTATTGCCATATTTTTTACTAAGATCTATTTTCAATTAACTTTATATGCATCAGATTAACCCTATACTAAGCAAAGAGTTCAAGAAATAGTATGAAAAAAAAAAAAACTATTCCTCAACAGCCGAGACAATAATGTAGTTTAAAGTGGTCCTTACTGGTATTTGGTACTGGTACTGGTAATTTTGTGCATAGTAGAACAAACACAAACATACTGAGGAGGAAAGTATCTTCATGCTAACACTCCAAAAATGCCTACAAAAGAGAAAACAACACACTGAAACTTATGGGATGTAGAAAAAGAGTCCTCTGAGGAAAATTTATAGGTACAAATGTCTGCATTAGAATGAAGAAAGGACTCAAATACATAACCTGACTTTACACAGCAAAGAACTAAAAAAAGAAGAGCAAACTAAACCCAAGGATAGCAAAAAGAAAGACATAAAATAGATATTAGAGTAGAGATAAAAGAAATAGAGAATGGAACAAAATTGACCTCAGTGAAGCTAAAAGTCAGTTGTTTGAAAGATCAATATTGAAAAACATTTAAGTAGCCTAGAAAAAGAGAAAATGCAGATATCTAAAATCATAAATAAAAATGAAGGGAATACTACTGCTCTTAATGACATAAAAATTGCAAGATAACACTGCAAAAATTGTATACCAACAAATTAGTTAATATAGATGAGATGGACAATTCCTAGAAACATACAAACTGCCAATCCTGCCTCAAAAAAATGGAAATTCTGAATAGGCCTATAAAAAGTTTTTTAAAATCTATAAAAAGACTGAAACAGTAATCAAAAATATTCCCTCTAAAAAGAAAAGTCCAGGAACAGATGGCTTCACTGCTGAATTCTACAAAACATTTAAAGAAGAATTAACACCAATCCTTGTTAAGCTCACCCAAAAAATAGAAGAGGAGGAAACATTTTTAATTCATTCTATGATACCAACATTACTGTTACTAAAGCCAAATATATAATGAGGAAAGAAAATTACAGAGCAATATACTCAGTAAAATAATAGCAAACTAAATCTAACAGCATATTTAAAAATTATATGTCACAACTAAATGGTGTTTATCCCAGGAATGTTAGGGTGATTCATTGTAGGAAAATCGACGTGTCTACAGCAAATTAATAGAATATGGAGGATAAAAAAATCTCGTGATCATCTCAATTGATGCAGGATAAGAATTTATAAAAATCCAATACCTATTCATGATTAAAAAATAAAAAAACCAAGTAAGAGAGAATTTCCTCAACAGGATAAAGGGTGTTTGCGAAAACACATAACTCACTTCATATTCAGTGGTGAAAGAATGAAAGCTTTCTTCCTAGGATCAGAAACAAGACAAGGATGTCTCCTTTCACCATTGTTATTTAACATTGTACTAGAACTTCTAGCTCTTGCCTAAAATAAATAGGCAAGATGAAGAAAGGCACCTAAATTAGAAAGGAAGACGTTAAAATATCTCTATTTGCAGATTCCCAAGAGATCCCCAAAGATCCTCCATCCCCCTCACACATAACCTACTAGAGCTAATAAATAAATTCAACAAAGTTATAGTGTACAAGGTGAAAACACAAAGAGCAGACTGTAAGACTGTTTCTGTAATCCTGCAATGAGCAATATGAAATGTAATGTAAGAACCTGATTCAACTTATATCATCTACAAGGGTAAAATATGAATGAATAAATGTTAACCAAGGAACATGAAAAATACACACATTGAACACTAGAAAACATTGCTTAGGAAATTAATTCAATTGGTCTGTTATTGCAGAAACAGAAAAACTAACCTTCAACTTCTTAAGGACTTACAAGTGGCCTTGATTAGTGTAGACCTTCTTTGAAAATAAGAAAAATGTTAGAAGGTTCACACTTCAAAATTTCAAATTTTCCAACAAAGCTACTGTAATCAAAACAGTGTGGTACTGGCCTACAGTTAACTTTATAGATTAGTATACTAGCACTGAGAGTCCAGAACTAAACCCATATATCTAAGGCCAAATAATATTTTATAAGAGTGCCAAGGCCTTTCAATAGAAGAGAATATTCTGTTTTATAAGTAATGCAGGCACAACTAGATAGATATCCACATGCAAATGAATGAAGTTGGACTCCTACCTCACAACATATTCCAAATGTCTATTAATGGGTAGTGTATAAATAAATTATGATACTTTCACACAGTTGAATTTCATTCAGCCATAAAAATGAAAGAAACATTGCTGCAAGGTGAATGAACCTTGGAAGTATTACATAAGTGAAAGAATCTAGACATAAAAATTCATATATCACTGGAGCCGTGGCTCAACAGGTTAATCCTCCACCTTGCTGTGCCGGCACACCGGGTTCTAGTCCCGGTTGGGGCGCCGGATTCTGTCCCAGTTGCCCCTCTTCCAGCCCAACTCTCTGCTGTGGCCAGGGAGTGCAGTGGAGGATGGCCCAAGCGCTTGGGCCCTGCACCCAAATGAGAGACCAGGAGAAGCACTTGGCTCCTGCCTTCAGATCAGCGCGGTGCGCTGGCCACAGCGCCCTGGCCGCAGTGGCCATTGGTGGGTGAACCAACGGCAAAAGGAAGACCTTTCTCTCTGTCTCTCTCTCTCACTGTCCACTCTGCCTGTCAAAAAATTTTTTAAAAAATCATAACAAAATAAATTAAAAAAAATTCATATATCGTAAGAGTCCATTTATACAAAGTATCCATAAGAGGTCAATTCATAAATATTGAAAGTAGATTGGGTTTTGGCGGGGAATTAATTTTTTTTGACAGTCAGAGTGGACAGTGAGAGAGAGAGACAGAGAGAAAGGTCTTCCTTTTCTGTTGGTTCACCCCCTAATGGCCGCTGCGGCTGGCATGCTGAGGCCGGTGCACCACACTGATCTGAAGCCAGGGGCCAGGTGCTTCTCCTGGTCTCCCATGGGGTGCAGGGCCCAAGGACTTGGACTATCCTCCACTGCACTCCCAGGCCACAGCAGAGAGCTGGACTGGAAGAGGGGCAACCAGGACAGAATCCGGCGCCCGGACTGGGACTAGAACCTGGGATGCTGGCGCTGAAAGCAGAGGATTAGCCTATTGAGCCGAGGCGCCAGCCAGGGAATTAATTTCTTAATGGACATAGTATTTAATTTTGGGTTTATGAACATTAGTTTAGGACCTATATAGATGTGATTATTGGATAACATTGTGAATGTGCTATCATGGAATTGTTCACTTTGAAATGGTTAATTTTATATTACATAAATTTCAGTTCAATAAAAATTAGTTTTAAAAAGTTTAAAAACTTTCCATAAGATTGAGCTACCCGCTGTCAAAATGACAATGGAAAATTGTAACAAAGCAATGTGATTGAGGGCCAAGGGAACCAAAGGACATTAGAAAATGCCCCAAAGATTTCAAAGGTGGAATTTATGAGACATAAATTTGGTTTTGATTATATTAATTAAAATATGTTTGTTAGATTCAGGCAAATAAATGATAATGTTAAAATCTCTTTAGGGAACAGGAATTATAAAAGATAGCAGATTTGAATTGCAATTAAATATAATTCCTAGAAATAAAATATTTGAAATTCAGTGGATGAAAACTGACTACAGAAGAAATAGAAAATCCAAATATCTCTATATGTACTAAAGAAATTTAATAAATTATTTAAAAAATTTGTACAAAGAAACCATGAATCACAAGTAGCTTGATGGGCAATTCTGCTAAAATTTTGAGAAAGAAATTATGTTAATCTTATACAAAATCATTCAGAAAATAGAGTAGAATGGGGTATTCCACAATACATTTTGTGATGCCAGAATTTCTCTGACATGAAGGCCAAACACACACAAACACACACACAAACACACGACAAGGAAACTATAGCCCAATAGCTTCATGAACACAGAAAAATCCATAGTATTCTGAGTCCATGGAACAGAGAAGGGAACCCAGATGGAGTCTTGTATATGCTGTAAATTGAGAGGATGATGCTGAGAGAATCCAGGGAGGCAAGGGTATTTACAATTACAAGGCAGGGTATCAGAGTGGAGACAGCTAGATAGGGAGTGAACTCTGTATATTGGTAGAGGATCACCTCCCAGTACTCATACTCATGGAAATACTGGTAAAAATATGAATTTGAAGAAGTTACCTAAGGCAGAGTAAAGAAAAATTTGGTAGGATTAAACAGAATGATTCCTGAAACTCTTACAGGATAGAAATTGTTATTCCTACTATCAGAATTGGAAACTTCATTATTAGTGAATATTTGGGTAGTCTCAAAAGATTTTGCTTCAGAAGTGGAATAAGCAGATCTGGCCCTATCTAAGAAAGCAAAAAAGCAAGACCCAAAAGGATCCATTTCTTTCTACTTAACTGCTAGAACAAAGTTCAAGACTATTTATAAGTGTTCAGAAATGCCCAGCACTCAAGAAGGTAAAATCCATTGTATCTAGCATCCAACCCAAAATTATCAATTTTATCTGCAAAACAAGGAGGACTATGCAACTTGTAATAAGATGAAAAGCTAAGCAATTTAAATTATCCAAAAGTAATAGAAATGATAGTAGAAAGATATATTAAAGCAGTTATCATGACTACACTCCATATGTTTTGGAAGCTAGAATGATAGAAACTGTTAAGTAGAGATAAGGAAATATATCAATGTGTACATAGACACATACACCCAAGGTGCCCAAGTCAGACTTATACAGAAGAAAGCCAAAATGTCTAGCTTGAAAATAGACTGTATGGAATTAATGTTAGATTAGATATTACTGAAGAAAATACTGTGAACTTGAAGCCACACCAAAAGAAATTATCCACATGAAACATAGAAGTAAAACACCAAAAGGAAAAATGAGGAGTGAGCTGTTGAAAAAACTTATGTGTAATTGCAGTTCTCAAAAGAAATGAGGAGGGAGCAGAAAAATATTTGAAGAAATAATGGCTCAAAGTTTTCCAGATTTGAAGAAGCTTATAAAAGAAGCTCCACACAACTCAGGTGCAACGGATATGAAGAAAACTATAGCCCATCTCCTGGTTATTCATGGCCTTCTGAGTGTGGGATGGACCTAATGAATAGAATACAGAAAAAGGGACGGTATGTAATTTTTGGGATTTCTTTACAAAAGACTGTGCCTTCTGTCTTGCTGGTACTCTTAATCACATTGATGAAGCCATCTGCAATGTTTTGAACTGCCCTATGGAGAAGGCCCCGTGTCATAAAACTGAGGCAGTCCTTTAACTAGTAGCTAGTGAGGAACTGAAGCTATCAGCTCAACAATCAAAAATATGTTAACTCTGCCAAGGATTAATAAGTGATGTTGGAATCAGACTCTAGACCAATGGAACCTTGAGATGATTGCAGTCTCAGTCAATAAATTGACTGCAACTTGGAGAGATACCCTGAACCAAAGATGCAGGCAAACTCCATGCAGACCTGAATACAAATATAGTGAAATAACAAATACTTCTTTATTAAGCCACTGAGTTTTGGGAATAATTTGTGTGCGGTAATAGAGAATCAATACACAAAGATGTATTATAATGAATTGTTTAAACCTATGATAAAGGGAAAATCTTAAAAGTAGCCACGGATGTCATAAATAAGAGTGTCAATTGTTAAATCAACAACAGGAGTAACTGTGCACTTACTCCCCATGTAGGATCTCTGTCCTTAATGTGTTGTATTATGAGAATTAATAGTAAAACTAGTTTTCAAACAGTACTTTATACTTTGTGTGTCTGTGTAGATACAATCTGTTTAAATCTTTACTTAGTATATACTAAGTTGATCTTTTGTATATAAAGATAATTAAGAATGAATCTTTTTTTTTTTTTTTGACAGGCAGAGTTAGACAGAGAGAGAGAGAGAGAGAGAGAGAGGTCTTCCTTTTCCATCGGTTCACCCCGCAATGACCGCTGCGGCTGGTGCGCTGCGACCGGCCTACTGTGCTGATCCGAAGCCAGGAGCCAGGTGTTTCTCCTGGTCTCCCATTCTGGTGCAGGGCCCAAGGACCTGGGCCATCCTCCACTGCACTCCCGGGCCACAGCAGAGAGCTGGACTGGAAGAGGAGCAACCGGGACAGAATGCGGTGCCCAGACCAGGACTAGAACCCAGGTTGCTGGCACTGCAGGCAGAGGATTAGTCTAGTGAGCTGCGGCGCCAACCTTTAAAAATGAATCTTAATGAAGAAGGGATGGGAGAGGGAGTAGGAGATAGAATGGTTTGTGGGTGGGAGGGTGGTTATGGGAGGAAAAACCGCTATAATCCAAAAGTTG
Source organism: Sylvilagus floridanus (assembly GCA_949820135.1). Classification (NCBI taxonomy): domain Eukaryota; kingdom Metazoa; phylum Chordata; class Mammalia; order Lagomorpha; family Leporidae; genus Sylvilagus; species Sylvilagus floridanus. The sequence goes on from OX463223.1 coordinate 50,317,490, forward strand.
TACTTTCGAAATTTATATTTATTAAATAAAAAGTTTTCTAAAAAAAAAGTTGCCACAGGAAAAAAAGACTCATTATTTACAGAAGAAATAATCACTACAAATTTCTGAAGACATGATACAAACTGTGAAATAGTGCAGAAAAATTCTTAAAGCACAGAAAGTGAAAAGAAATGAAAATATTAAGGACCTAGATTGGCCAACACAACTTCAAAAAAGAACAAAGTTGGTGAAGTTGCACTAGCTGATTTTCAAATTTCATTTTAATTCCTCAGTAATCAAGACAATGTGCTATTTAGCATCAAGACAGAAAATTTAGATCGATTTTTGCTAGCATCCATACAACTGCAGCAGGCCAACATGTCAGCTTGCAAGTGGCATAAAGTCTTAGTTTTTTTTTTTTTTAACAGTTCCTGACACAAAGGCCCTCAAAGTTATTTGAAATTACATATTTCTTGAGCTGGGTATGAGTACACTGATGGTCATTTAACATTTATTCTTTATGTCCAACATATAGATTTGGTTTATTTTTATGTATTATATATTTAAAAATAAAAATAAAAATACTAAGTAAAATTATTTGGAAAAACTAGGTAAATTCATGTCACTTAGAAACATTACTCTTCAAGGCTCAGCATTGTGGTGTAGTAGGTTAAGCCACCACCTGCAATGCTGGCATCCCATATGGGTGCCAGTTCGTTTCGCAGCTGCTCCACTTCCATTCCAGCTCCATGCTAATGTGCCTGGGAAAGCAATGAAGATGGCCCAAGTACTTGGGGCCTTGTCCCCATGTGGGAGATCAGGAAGAAACTCCTAGCTCCTGGCTCCTGACTTCAGCCTGCCCCTGCCCCAGCCATTGGGGCAATTTGGAGCATGAACTAGCAGATGGAAGATTTTCTCTCTCTCTGTAATTCTGCCTTTCAAATAAATAAATCTTAAAAAATTAATATCACTATCCAATGAAATTGATGTATAACAAATATAAATTTGAAACTAGATCATGCAATTCAGAAGCATTCTTCATTCAGTATGCTTCACAAGGGTCTACAGGTTCTTACCCCATGTTTAAAGAATCAAAACTAGAAATCATTGATGACACTTTTGAGTGAGTTTTCTTGAAGGAAAATTATGGTGTAGTCCTTGATTCTATGTTAAAATATTGTGAAATGAATGTACATTTATGGTTTAAATTAGAATAAAACATCTAAAATCTAAAATATGTAAATATCCTTTTCTTCTGCTTTCTGCCTTAAAGTATACTTAAATTAGTCAATCTGTCTCATTTCCATTGATAATGGCACTTGTATTTCATTTTGACTAATGTAGCAAAAAAAAAAAAAATCCTTGAGTAAATAATGCTTGAATGGCTTTTCATTTAAGTAAAAACTCCAGAGCTCTGAGGGAATGTCAAATCTCTGTGGCATACAGGTATTCATTTTTCAGCTTTGAATACAACAGGAAATCTGACATGGATTTTGACTGAAGTTGAGCCATTCAAGGGGACAGGATAAATTTTGAGGTAATTGCATATTTGTCTGTGAGATTTCAGGTAAAGGTTCAGTGCTTCAGTAATGAGATTTGCTATTCCTTAAAATCTGACTTAACAAATGTCTTTTCTTTTTCTGGACCATTCTTGCCTTAGAATATTTCTTTTTTGGGGGGAAGATTTATTTATTTGTTTGAAGGTCAGAGTTACAGAGAGAGAGAGAGGCCTTCCATCTGGTGGTTCACTCCCCAATTGGTTGAAATGGCTGGAGCTGTGCCAATCAGAAGCCAGGAGCCAGGAGCTTCTTCCAGGTCTCCCACAAGGGTGCAGGGGCCCAAGCACAATGGCCATCTTCCACTGCTTTCCCAGGCCATAGCAGAGAGCGGGATCAGAAGTGGAGCAGCCAGGTCTTGAACTGGTGCCCATGTGGGATGGCGTCACTTCAGGCCAGGCTGTTGTGCCACAGCACCAGCGCTGCCTTAGAATATTTCAAGTTGCTTCATGTCTCCTTCTTTCCTGGCAAATGATAGTAGGGAGAGGTAGAGGGGGTCGATTATGTGAGGGAAGGACAGAGGTTAAAGACTAGAAAAGAAAGAGGGAGGAGTAAAGAAGAGGAAAGGAAGGGACCAAACAGTAAAATAAATAACGATAGCAGGACAAAGAAAAATAAGCAGAGGGGGAAACGGAAACCGGAACAGGAAAATTGTAACAATGATGATAATATTGAATTCTAATAAGAGTTTCTAGCATTTATTATGTTCCTCCTATTTACCAGGCAATATGAATGATTTTTATGAATGATAATTTATAAATTTATATAAATCAATATAATTTATAAATTTTATAAATGATATTTCAAAATATCATTTGTTCTGTACAATATCATGAAGTGATACATATTATTTTTATTTTATAAATAAAGAAAGAAACCTGAATGTATTAAGTAACTTGCCCCTGGGTGACAGAGTCTGGATTTGAATCCAGGTCTGGTTGTCTCTAGAGCCCACACTCTTTCCATTGTATTAGGCTACCTCTATAAGGGACAAAAATGACATATTGAAAGACGAAACCTTTAGTTAAATAGGTTATTTGGCATCATATAAACAGAATACACAACACAAAATAACTCATCATTATCCTTAGCTTTTCTTTCCTTTCATATCTCTCCTCATGCTCCCCACCACTTAAATGATTCTATTTGGTTACAGTGGTTTGTGAGGAAGATAAGCGGGTAGGCAGTTTTCATTTCTCTTGGAGTTTTCAGGTCAAGCAGACAGCTTACATCCTCTGATTTCACAAAGGACTTAATGCCCAGTTAACTCACAAGAGCTACGTCCAAACCAACATTTTCTACACTTTTTTGAGGTTATGGACCCCTTTGAGAATCTGAAGAAAGCTAAAGATACTCTTTCCAGAAATAAGCACATACATGCAAATTTTGCATAAAAATTCAGAAGTTTCATAGAGCCCCTTTAAGACCCTAGGTTTTTAGAGGCTGAGCGGCGAGGCCCAGCTCCACGAAAGAACAGGACCCCATCCCTGTGGCTCCATCACCATGCCCTCTGACCTGGCCAAGAAGAAAGCAACTAAAAAGAAGGAGGCTGCCAAGGCTCGGCAGCGGCCCAAAAAGGGCACGAGGAGAACGGAGATGCTGTCACAGAGCCACAGGTGGCCGAGGAGAAAAACGAGGAGGCCAGTGGCAGAGAGGCCACAGAGGTGGATTTGCTGACCAAGGAGCTGGAAGACTTTGAGCTGAAGAAAGCGGCTGCCCGAGCTGTGACTGGTGTCCTGGCCTCTCACCCCAACAGTGCTGACGTCCACATCATCAACCTCTCACTCACCTTCCACGGGCAGGAGCTGCTCAGTGACACCAAGCTGGAGTTAAACTCAGGCCGCCGCTACGGCCTCATTGGGTTAAATGGAATCGGGAAGTCCATGTTGCTGTCTGCTATTGGGAAGCGGGAAGTGCCTATCCCTGAGCACATCGACATCTACCACCTGACTCGGGAGATGCCGCCTAGTGACAAGACGCCTCTGCAGTGCGTGATGGAGGTGGACACCGACCGGGCCATTCTGGAGAGGGAGGCCGAGCAGTTGGCTCTCGAGGACGCGGAGTGTGAGAAGCTCATGGAGCTGTACGAGCGCCTGGAGGAGCTGGACGCCGACAAGGCGGAGATGAGGGCCTCGCGGATCCTGCACGGCTTGGGCTTCACCCCCGCCATGCAGCGCAAGAAGCTGAGAGACTTCAGTGGTGGCTGGAGGATGAGGGTTGCCCTTGCCAGAGCCCTCTTTATCCAGCCCTTCATGCTGCTTCTGGATGAGCCCACCAACCACTTGGAACTAGATGCTTGTGTGTGGTTGGAAGAACTGAAAACTTTTAAGCACATCCTGGTTCTCGTCTCCCATTCCCGGGATTTTCTGAATGGTGTCTGCACCAACATCATTCACATGCACAACAAGAAACTGAAGTAACTACGATCAGTACGTAAAGACACGGCTGGAGCTGGAGGAGAACCAGATGAAGAGGTTCCACTGGGAGCAAGATCAGATCGCGCACATGAAGAACTACATTGCTAGGTTTGGTCATGGCAGTGTGAAGCCGGCCCGGCAGGCCCAGAGCAAGGAGAAGACGCTACAGAAGATGATGGCATCGGGACTAATGGGGAGGGTCGTGAGCGACAAGACACTGTCGTTTTACTTCCCACCGTGTGGCAAGATCCCACCGCCTGTCATTATGGTGCAGAACGTGAGCTTCAAGTACACAAAAGATGGGCCTTGCAGCTACAATAATCTAGGATTTGGTATCAACCTCGACACACGAGTGGCTCTGGTAGGGCCCAATAGAGCAGGGAAATCAACTCTTTTGAAGCTGCTAACTGGAGAGCTACTACCTACAGACGGAATGATCCGGAAACATTCTCACGTCGAGATAGGGCATTACCATCAGCATTTACAAGAGCAGCTGGATCTGGATCTCTCGCCTCTGGAGTACATGATGAAGTGCTACCCAGAGATCAATGAGAAAGAAGAGATGAGGAAGATCATCGGGTGGTACGGTCTCACTGGGAAGCAGCAGGTGAGCCCACTCCGGAACTTGTCAGATGGGCAGCAGTGCTGACTGTGTCTGGACTGGCTGGCCTGGCAGAACCCCCACATGCTCTTCCTGGACGAGCCTATCAACCACCTGGATATTGAGACCATCGACGTGCTGGCAGATGCCATCAATGAGTTTGAGGGTGGGATGATGCTGGTCAGCCATGACTTCAGACTCATTCAGCAGGTTGCACAGGAAATTTGGGTCTGTGAGAAGCAGACAATCACCAAGTGGCCTGGAGACATCCTGGCTTACAAGGAGCACCTCAAGTCCAAGCTGGTAGATGAGGAGCCCCAGCTCACCAAGAGGACCCACAATGTGTGAGCCTTCGGCCAGGCGTGGGTCAGGAGCTCCATGCGGGGACTAACAGCTGCTACCCTGACCAGCTACTCAGGACAGGACCCTGGGGCTACACCTGCACTGCTGCAATACCGCTCCCCAGCCTCTCCCCGTCCCTCAGCCTGCCTTAGCTGCTCTCTGTTATCTTATCTACAGCTGGACAGTAGCTGTCCGTTTCCTCTCTTCCTTCCAGTTAACACTCCGCTGCGTCTGGACTTGGCTGGCTGTTCCCTCCAGCTCCTTGCTGGTTACTTACCCCGAGAGTGATGCAGCCAGAGGCACCTGAGGGTTAGCCTAGGGGCCCAAGCCCTGAGTTTGGTCTGCGAAGGAGCTTAAGGTCCTTGTTTTCTGGGTTTGGTGATGTTGGAGGAATACCCCCCAGCCCACCGCTACCATTCCTTTTTGCTTCGGGTTTGGAGCTCTGGGCCAGGGTCTTAGTCCTGGTCGGTTTTTAAATGTTTAATGGTGTAACTCTTAGACCTGTGTGACATCCACAACGTGTCCAATAAAGAAAGAGGAAGCCCCCCCCAAAAAAAATATCCTAGGTTTTGCATCTGAGATGAAAGTTTTATTCCATCTGAGAAGTTTTAGAGTCCAGAGCTACAAAGAAAGTGACAGTGAATTCTGACAATGAGGATGAGCACCAAGCCTGGCACCCTGGCTCTAACAGGACTTTCATGAATCTTTTTCAAATACAAGGTTGGATGTGTTTGTCTTCTAACCCATTTCAAGACACATCCCTATGAACAGTTGTATGAAAGAAGCTTAAGTTTAAATTGCTCCCTTGACTCAAATTTGATAATTGATTTGCACTAAGAAAGATAAGTTCCCTTACAGCATAAAATTTTGTGTACATTACAGTGTCTACTGGTGCTCAATGAAACATCTTTTGCTTTGACTGTTTTGATGTTAGAGATGGTTACTACTTCCTGGAGAATGTATCTTCTTTCTAGAAGTGGCTTGCATGCAATTTTTGTTTTTTAAATTCATATATTCCACACAAATTTTGATGAGGCTCTGTTGGGGTTCAGGGTGAAAGAGTGGCATATTGGAAAAAATACTGAACAGAGTCAAGACTGCCTTTGATTTGATTTATTTTTAATGACGGTAAAAGACATAGCCTTTGTGCAGAAAGCATTGACACCTGTAACATAAGGTAATGTAGTATTGTGATTTCCAAACCTCTTAAGCAGTGAAAACGTTTGTTCCAATGGAAATTTTGTGCATTCCATTATGTAAAGAAATTACAGAGCTTTTATGATGGAAAAAGTGATGAAGTGGTGGTAAGAATTCAGATTCTTTCCCTTGTTCTAGCCCTCGTTCCCCTCCACACACTCAAGAAGAACATTTGTGGAGTATGATTTGAAAAGAATTGATCTAGAAAGCAACAGTATGGAATGATCAAGAGCATGTTTTCTGGAGTCAAGCATATGTGGGTTCTAGTCTTGGCTTGAATATTTAATAGCTCTGTGCTCACAGCAAATTTCTTAATCTCTCTATGCCTCAGTTTCCAAGTCAGACAAGTAAGGATAGTAAACACCTCTTATCACATGAAGTGCTTATGGAGCTTTAATTAGTTAATAAAACATGTAAAGTGATTAATCAAGTGCCTGGCACATGGCAAGTGTTTAATCAATGTTTGCTTTATCATTATTATTGATTATAGCTTCAGATAAGGGCTTAGCTCTCACATGCAAAAAAGATCATACAGCTTTCCCATTCTGCTCTCTTGCAAAGTAACTTCTTCCTTCTTATTCCATGCTAGAGCGGATGTAACTGGAATACTAAGCAGGGCCCCCAAATCTCTCTAATGTTTTAGCTACACTATAATAAATGAATATAATAAAAAATTAGTCACATAGCAGATTGTTTCAGCTATACCTGTGATTTTCAAATCTTTCTTATTAGTTATGGAGTTCGTTTATTTTCAAATAAAACATTGCCCAGAAATTAAGTGCATAAAGCAGATAAGAGTGGAGATGCTCTCTGATCGATGCAGGTTGGAAAGGGAGCATTACCTTCTCTACCTTCAGTACTCTTCTTGTCCCTGACCCACATGATACATTCTAGAGAACAGAGGAACTCCTGTGCTCTGTGTGACAATGTTTGAAAGCTACTGGACCATTAAGTTCCTTCCCAATATTAGGGTTTTGGGGATAAGTTCACTTTAGACTTGCTCATATCCCGTGATTGAAAGCATCTCAAATCTATTTCCTATGAAATCCATCTTTTTTTTTTTATTTTTGACAGGCAGAGTAGACAGTGAGAGAGAGAGACAGAGAGAAAGGTCTTCCTTTACCATTGGTTCACTCTCCAATGGCCGCCACGGCTGGCATGCTGTGGCAGGCACATCGCGCTGATCTGAAGGCAGGAGCCAGGTGCTTCTCCTGGTCTCCCATGGGGTGCAGGGTCCAAGCACTTGGGCCATCCTCCACTGCACTCCCGGACCACAGCAGAGAGCTGGCCTGGAAGAGGGGCAACCGGGACAGAATCTGGCACCCCGACCGGGACTAGATCCTGGTGTGCTGGTGCCACAAGGCGGAGGATTAGCCTATTGAGCCGCAGTGCTGGCCCATCTGTATTTTTTTAAAATAGCTTATGGGATGTCTCCATCTCATATCGAAGTGCCTGGGTACACATCCCAATTCTGCTTCTAATTCTGACTGTCTGCTAATGTGCGCACTGGGAAGCAGCAGATAATGGCTCAGGTACATATGTCCCTGTCACATGTGGAGTTTTGGGGAGTGGACCTGATGATGGAAGATCTTTCTATGTTTGTCTCTATCTCTCTGCTTTTCAAAGACAATGAAAATAAATAATAAATTTAAAATATTTATTAGAATTGTACACATCTAAAATCTATAATTTAACAGGTTTTCACATACGTACACACACTGAAACAATTGTACCAGACTATGGACATACGCCATCAATCTCTAAAGTTTCAACAGATCCCTTTGGAATCACCTCTCAGAATCAGGAAACTACTGAACTGCTTTTGATCATTATGCACTAGTTTACATTTCCTGGATTTTTGTATAAATGGAATCATATGATATGTACTGTTTTGGTAGGCTTCTTTAACTCAATATAGTTAAAAATTGTTATTTGAAAGGCAGTGTCAGAGAGAGAAAGAGAGAGAGAGAGAAACAGATAGAAGTGGATGAGGGAAGGAGAGGGAAGAAGAGGAAAAGCAAGATGAGGAGGGGAAAGGCAAGATGGGGAAGGAGGGGAGGGGAGGGGAGGAGGGAGAGGAGAGGAGAGGAGAGGAGAGGAGAGGAGAGGAGAGGAGAGGAGAGGAGAGGAGATATGTTTTTCATTGAAATGGGGGCAATAAGCAAATGCTGGGCCAGGCTGGAGCCAAGAGCTAAGAATTCCATATGAATCTCCTATATGGGGGCAGGGGCCCAAGTATTTTGGCCGTCATCACTGTCTTCTTATGCACATTAGCCTGAAACTGGATCAGAAGCAGAGCAGCTAAGTGTTCATCCCTCATAAGGGATGCTGCTGTCATAAGTGGCAGATAAACCCACTGTGCCACGATACCAGCCCTTCAATGTAATTGTTTTTAAGTACATCCATGCTGTACTGTATATAAACAATTCATTCATTTATATTGATGAGCAAAATTTCATTATATGAGTATACTGCAATTACTTCATCTGTTAGCATAAGAATAGACAGTAAGTTGTTTCCAGCGTTTAATTCTTAAAGATAAAGTTGCTAGGAACGTTTGTAGTTTGTATGCAAGTGTTTTAAGGACTCATGTTCTTGTTCCTCTTGTATAGATACCTAGGAGTAGAATGACTGAATTATTTCACATGTGTAAGTTTAACTTTTACATTTTAAGAAATTGTCAAACTATTTTCCTAAGTGGTTGCACTGCTTTAAATTTCCAACAACATTGTATGAGAGTTCCAATTGCTTTACATCTTCCCAACACTTAATAAGATCAATCTGTTTTGAATTTAGGCATTATAATAGGCGTATAATGGTGTTTAATTACAGTTTTAATCTACATTTCCCTAATGACTAAAGATACTGAACATCTTTTCATCTGCTTGTTGGTTATCTCCATGTTTTTGTTGTTGTTGAAATGTGTATTCAAATTTGTTCATCTAAAAATTGGGCCAATGTTTTTCTTATTACTGTGTTGTAAGGTTATTTAGCACATGTGTTTTGTAATTTTTTTTACTTCCAGTCTGTAGCTTGTCATTTCATTCTGTTACTAGTGTTTTTTAAAGTACAAAGTTATACTTTTGATGAAGTCTAATTCGTTAGTTGTTTTATTTGAAATATACTGTTTATGCAGTTTCCAAGAAATCTTTGTCTAACAATATTCTCCTATGTTTTCTTTTAATGGTTTTTAAGTTTTAGGTTTTACATTTAAGATATAGTTCATTTTGAGAGAATTTGTATATGGTGTGAGATATAGATTGAAGTTCACTTTATTTTTGCATGTGGATATCCAATTTTTCAAGCAAAAAACTATTATTACCTCACTAAATTTCTTTTCTTTTTGACAGGCAGAGTTAGATGAGAGAGAGAGAGAGAGAGAGAGAGAGAGAGAGAGAGAGAGAGAGAGGTCTTTCTTTTTCCGTTGGTTCACCCCCCAAGTGGCCGCTATGGCCTGCACGCTGCAGGCCAGCGCACTACGCTGATCTGAAGCCAGGAGCCAGGTGATTCCTCCTGGTCTCCCATGTGGGTGCAGGGCCCAAGGACCTGGGCCATCCTCCACTGCACTCCCGGGCCAGAGTAGAGAGCTGGACTGGAAGAGGAGCAACCGGGACAGAATCCGGTGCCTGGACCGGGACTAGAACCCGGGGTGCTGGCACCGTAGGCAGAGGATTAGCCTAGTGAGCCACGGCGCCGGCCCACTAAATTTCTTTTGAATATTTGTCCAAAATCAATGGATTATATATATGTCAATCTATTTATTGGTGCTCTTTTTTGCTATATTGACCCATTTTTCCGAATATTGATTTTTCTTGATTGTTTTAGCTTAAAAATGCTAAAATATGTGTGTTCTATAATTTCAGTGTACAACACTTTCCTCTCCTTTGTTAAGTCTGTTCCTAAGTATTTATTTTCTTTTGATGCTACTGAAATGTCCTTTGTGAACAGCTTGATTTTAGTGTATAGAAGCACAATGGATTTTTGTTTGTTGATTTTACATTCTTCAGTATTACTGAATTTCTTTGTTAGTTATAAATATTTCTTGGTGGAATCCTTAGGCTTTTCTACATATAAGATCATATTATCTACAAACAGATAAGTGTACTTATTCCTTTGCAATTTGTATGCCTTTCACTTCTCTTCTTGTCTAAAGGACTTCTGTTACTATGTTCAATGGCAGTTGCGAATGGTGGGTATCTTTACCTTGTACCATATCTTACAGGAGAAGCTTTCAATTTTTCACCATTAAGTATGATGATAGCAATGGAATTTTCAGGAAGTTAACCAAGGAAGTTGTCTTGGTTTGCTTTTTGTTGCTAATAAACAATATCACAATATCACAGACTGGGTAAGTTAAAAAGAAAAGGTGTTCATTTCACTCATGGTTCTGGTCTACGGTTGAGAGGCCTATCTGGTGATGACTCTTGCTGGCAAAGTTCCAAGGAGGGCATTACATGACAACATACTGCAATAACATGCATATATGTATATCTTCTGGCATCTTTTCTCTCCTTCTAAAGCCACCTGTATTCAGTCATGGAAACGGGAACGTAACGACTTTATCTAATCCCAATCACTTCCCAAAAGTCCGATCTCTAAACAACACAGTTGGATTAAGTTTCCCCCACAGTGGGGACTAAACTCCTACATGTGAATCCTTGGGGGACACACTCAAATGATATCCAAACCATAGCAGAAGTGAAAGGCTTGTACATTGGAAATTATAAAACACTGATAAAAAAAAACAAAAGTGCACAAATTCATGGATTGGAAAATCAATACAGATTGAATATCTCTAATCCAGAAATTCAATATCCAAAACCATCAAAATCCATAATTTCTCGAGTTGCAATATGATTTTATAAGTGGAAAATTCCACACCTGATCTCATGTGATATAAAATTCCATATCTGAATTTATGTGATACATAACAGTCAAAATGCAGGGACACTCAAACTATTGTATAAAATTATCTTCAGGCTGGAGTATACGAAATATAAATGAATTTCATATTTAGACTTAGGTTCTATCCCCAGGATATTCCAATATATATGCAAATATTCCAAAATCTCTGAAATATTAAATAATTCTTTTTTAAAAAAATATTGATTGATTTTGATGGTCAGAATTACAAAGAGAGAGGGAGGGAGGGAAAGAGAGAGATTGAGATTGAGATTGAGATTTCTGTCTGCTGGTTCACTTCCCAGATAGCTGCAATGGCCAGCACTGGGCAAGGCCAAAGCCAGGAGCCAGGAGCTTCTTCTGGGTCTCCTATATTGGTGGCAAGGATCCAAACATTTGGGCCATCCTCTGTTGCTTTTCCCTGGACAGCAGCAAGCTGGATTGGAAGTGGAGCAGCCAGGATACAAACCTGGTACCCATATGGGATGCTGGCATAAACAAGTTTCTGCGAAATAAATAATCTTAGAGATCAACTGTACAATATTCAATCTATAGTTAACATCACTGTACTGCAGTGACATACTTACATTTTTGCAAAGACATATCTTGTGTTAAGATATGTTTGATGTGTTCTTATCAATAATGATGATGATGATGATGGAGGAAATTTTTGGAGGTGATAGATGTGGTTATGGTACAGACTGTGGTGATGGTTTCGTGGGTGTACTTATGCCCAAACTCAAGTTGTATACATTAAATATATACAGTTTTTTGTATTTCAATAGTAATAAAATGGTTTTTAAAAGGAGTCTTAAAATTGCATAGTGTCTTTAGTCCAACTATGTTCTCTTCCAAAGTTGCTTTGTTTGTTCTAGGTCATTTGCGTTTGCGAATAAATTTCAGAATCAGCTTATCAAATTTTAGAATTGTCTTTGTTGGGGCAAACACTGGGGCATAGCAGGTAAAGTCACTGCCAACAGTTCTGGCATCCCATATGGGCACTGGTTCAAGTCCTGGCACTCCACTTCCAATCCAGCTCTCTGCTAAGTCCTGGGAAAGCAGTGGAAGATGACCCAAGTCCTTAGGCCCCTTCACCTGTGTGGGACACCTGGAAGAAGCTCATGGGTCTTGGCTTCAGATTGGTGCGGTTTTCGGATTGCATCTCTGGCCATTGCGACCATCTGGGGAGTGAACCAGTGGATGGAAGACCTCTCTCTCTTTCTCTCTCTCTCTCTCTCTGATTCTGCCTCTCTGTAGCTCTGCCTTTCAAATAAATAAATCTTAAAAAAATTGGTTTTGTCTACACCAAATCTTGCAAGATTTTTAATTTTTTAAAAAAATAAGTTTAGGGTTACTGAAGAGTTGCAAAAATAGTATATACTATTCCTAGCTATATTTTTCTCAGGTTCTCATAATGTTAATATCCTATATCACCATAGCACAAAAATCAAAACTAAGAAATAAACATACAATACAGTTATTTTAAGAATTTATTCAGATTTTACCTATTTTCTACTGTTGTCTATTTACAATTTGAAGGTTCAAAAATAGTTTACATTATTCTTAGTGGTCATTTCAGTCTGTGGGAGTTCTTCAGTTTTTCATGTCCCTAGAACCTTGAAACTTTTGAAGCATACTGGTCAAGTATTTTGTACACTTTCTTCAATTTGAATTAGTCTGATACTTTCTCATTATTAGACTGACAATATGGATTTGGAGAAAGAATACTATAGAAGTAAAGTGTCCTTCTCCTCTCATAATATGAGAGATTGCATGATATAAAAATGATTAATCACAGATGATATTAACCTTGGTCATTTAGTTAAAGTAGTGCTATTGGATTTCTCTGATGTAAAGTTGCTGTTTTTCTGTTTCCATACTCTATTTTTAAAGAAGAAAGTCACTAAATCCAGCCAATAATCTGGGGAAGAGGGAGGAAAGAGTACTTAAAAATACTGTAGGCATATGTTAAAATCACCACAGTAATTAATAAATATTTTGGAAAATACACTTGCAGGCTCTGTAAATATACTGTTTCTCCATAAAATTTAACACACTGTTTTTAGCATGTACCAATCCATTCTGCTCGCAGAAAATGTCATTGTGATGTTGTAAGAGTTGTTTTCTATTTCCCCCATTCTTTCTGCATTTAAAATTTGAATTATTCACTAAGGAAGAGTTCTCTCCTACTTATTTATTCATTGAATCATTTTTTATTTTAGTATGCACTCACAGATATTTCATTCTTTGGATTTTAATTCTGTAATATTAACTACATTATTGCTCAGATTGTTCAAGTTTTGTCCATTAGGAGCTCTCTCAGGTTGGCTTATTTATCCCTATGACATATCCTAATTTTTTTAAATACTTTACTTTTTGGCTCTACAAGCTGTTCCATTTCCATGTTGTGTTGTCTCTGTTCCTGCCCTAAAACCAGACACTTGTCCACATAGCCCTTGTTCCTTTTATTGGAGGAATAGTATTGGAAATAGGTATCTGAATTCTAAGTGTAATCATTGCTCCTTTGTTGCAATTGCTTTTAGTTACTCACATTATACATAGCTAGGAAATGTGTGTATCTTAGTACATTTGGGGCTGCTATAACAAAATATTTTAATCTGGGTAATTTATAAATAACAGAAATGGATTGATTATTATTATGGAAACTGAGAAGTCCAAGATCAAGTTGCCAGTAGAATCAATGTCTGGTGAGCATTTGGTTCTGGTTTCAAAGATGGTGCCTTCTTGCTTTTTCTTCATATGCTGGAAAAGGCAGAAAGGAACCCTCAAGCTTCTCTTATAAAAGTACTGTTCTACTTGTGAAGGCTTTGCCCTCATGACCTAATCACCTCTTAATGCTCCACTTTTTAATACTATTAATTTGGGTATTGATTTCCAGCATATGAATTTGAGAGGAACACCAACATGCAGACAACAGAAATATATCTCTGTACTAACCCATTTTTGAAAAATTTCATGTGACAAAATCCACTGTTTGTGATGCTACTCTATGACTTTTGACAATGCATAGACATGTATCCACTGCCACAGTACAATACAGAACAATTATAGCACAGTGCTGTACCTTTGCAATAAGATAATTCTCTACAACTGCAATTTCATGCTGGAATTGTTATTGTGATCAATTTGGGAAGAGCTGCTTTTTTTTTTTTTAACAATATTGACTCTTCTATTCCACAAACATAGTATATGTTTCCATTTATTTAAGTCTTTAATGTCTCTCAGAAATGTTTGTAGTTTTCAGTACAGAGTTCTTGTACATCTTTAGTTCAGACTTATCCCTAAATATTTAATATATTTTATGCTTATATAAATGGTATTCTATTTTTGTTTCAATTTATGACAGTTAATTGTTAATCTATATAAGTATAATTAATTTTTATCTTCAATCTAACTAAACCCACTCATTAATTCTCATTTCCTTTATTAGATTACATTGAATTCTCTACATAGATATTTTCTACATGTCATCCATAAGTAAAAGATTGTTTAACATCTTTCTTTCTAATATCAATATTGAATTTCCAATATCCTTATCAATTTGGGTCCCTGACAGCCACTTCAGAGATCCAGATTGAGTTCCAAGCTCCTAGCTTTGGCCTGTCTCAGCCCTACCTATTGCAGGTATTTGGGGAGTGACTCAGTGGATGGGAGATCTCTCTCTCTCTCTCTCTGTCTTCCTCTGTTTCTGCCTTTCAAATAAAATGAAAATAAATAAGAAAAAAATAAATTTTCCTTTTTCTAGTTGTTTTTCATTTGTCATGTGCATTATTTGTTCTTTTTCTTGTCTTTTCTTTTAGATTAATTGAATTTTCATTACATTTAATCTCCTTTATTGGCTTACTAAGCTTTATTTGTTTTTAAATATTTTATTTATTTGAAAGGTAAAATGAGAAAACTGGAGATACAGAATGAGGTCTTTTATCTGCTGGTTTACTCCCCCAAATGGCCACAATGCCGAGGACTAAGCCATACTGAAGCCAGGAGCTAAGGTCTCCAACCAGATCACCCCATGGATGGCAAGGACCTAAGCACTTGGGCCATCTTCTGCTGCCTTTCCAATCAAGGGGTTGGATAGGCAGTAAAGTATCTGGGACTTGGACTGGCACATGGATTTGGGATAGGGGCATCACAAGTGGTGGCTTAACCTGCTGTGCCACAATGCCAGCCCCAGCTCATTAACCTTAACCATTTGTTTTTTATTTTATTAGTTCCTTTGGAGTTTATAAGATACATTTTTAACTAATTATAGTCTCACTTCAAATAATATTCTAGTATTTTCCATATAAGAGCCTATCAGCAGTATACTTCTACTTCTCTCCTCCAAGCCTTTGTGCTTTGTCAGACATTTTACTTTTACACATCTATCAAATCTCACAATAACATTTTATTATTTTTTGTTTAAATAATCAATTACTTTAAAAAATATTTATTTATTTTTTAAGAAGCTTTTATTTAAAGAATATAAATTTCCAAAGTACAGCTTATGGATTACAATGGCTCCCCCCCACACAACTTCCCTCCCTCCCGCTACCCTCCCCTTTCCCGCTCCCTCTCCCATTCACATCAAGATTCATTTTCAATTCTCTTTATACACAGAAGATCAGTTTAGTACATATTACGTAAAGATTTCAACAGTTTGCCCTCACATAGAGACACAAAGTGAAAATACTGTTGGAGTACTAGTTATAGTATTAATTCACAATGTACAGCACATTAAGGACAGAGATCCTACATGATTTTTTTTAAAGAATTGATTAATTATCTATGCAATTTCCAATTTAACACCAAGATTTTTTAATCATTTTCAATTATCTTTATATACAGAAGATTGATTCAGTATATACTAAGTAAAGATTTCATTAGTTTGCACCCACACAGAAACACAAAGTGTAAAAATACTGTTTCAGTACTAGTAATAGCATTATTTCACATTGGATAACACATTAAGGACGGATCCCTCATGAGACGTAAGTACACAGTGACTCCTGATGTTGATTTAACAACTTGACACTCTTGTTTATGGCGTCAGTAATCTCCCTAGGCTCTTCATGAGTTGCCGAGGCTATGGAAGCCTTTAGGGTTCACCGACTTCGATCTTATTCCAACAGGGTCATAGTCAAAGTGGAAGTTCTCTCCTCCCTTCAGAGAAAGGTACCTCCTTCTTTGATGGCCCTGTTCTTTCCACTGGGATCTCACTCGCAGAGATCTTTCATTTAGGTCTTCTTTTTTTTTTTTTTTCCAGAGTGTCTTAGCTTTCCATGCCTAAAATATTCTCATGGGCTCTTGAGCCAGATCGGAATGCCTTAAGGGCTGATTCTGAGGCCAGAGTGCTATTTAGGACATCTGCCATTCTATGAGTCTGCTGTGTATCCCGCCTCCCATGTTGGATCATTCTCTCCCTTTTTGATTCTATCAGTTAGTATTAGCAGACCCTAGTCTTGTTTGTGTGATCCCTTTGACTCTTAGACCTATCAGTGTGATCAACTGTGAGCTGAAATTGATCACTTGGACTAATGAGATGGCCTTGGTACATGCCACCTTGATGGGATTGTATTGGAATCCCCTGGCACAATTCTAACTCCATCATTTGGGGCAGTTCCGATTGAGCATGTCCCAAATTGTACATCTCCTCCCTCTCTTATTCCCACTCTTATATTTCACAGGGATCACTTTTCAGTTAAAATTTAAACACCTAAGAATAATTGTGTGTTAATTACAGAGTTCAACCACTAGTACTAGGATAAAAAAAATACTACAATGGATAAAGTATTACATTGCACAACAACAGTCAGCACAACAGCTGATCAAGTCACTGCTTCTCATAGTGTCCATTTCACTTCAACAGGTTTCCCCTTTGGGAATCTGGCGACGACTAACTAAAAATATTTAATAAAATATTTATTTTATATTCATGTATATGCCATTTAAATTTTAAAATTTATTTATTTGAAAGGCAGAGAGAGAGAAGCAGACAGAAACAGACAGACAGAAGAAATCTCCCATCCACTGGGTTCATCCCCCAAATGCCTGAAGCAGTCAAGGCTGAAACGGGCTGTAGCCAGGAGCAGGGAACTCAATCTGGGCCTCCCAACATAGTTGACAAGGACCCAAATACTTTAACTATCACCACTGTCTCCCAGGGTCTCAATTAGCAGGAAGCTGGAATTGATAACCAGAGCTGGGACTCAAACCCAGGCATTCCAATAAGGGATGCGGGTGTGCCAAGTGGCAGTTTAGCCACTGTACCAAATGCCAGTCATTACACAATTTTCTTGGTATTCTTCACTCTTTTATGTAGATTCAGATATCCATCTGGTATGATTTCTCATCTACCTAACATACTTTAACATTTCTTGCAAGATGGATTTGCTGGTGATGAGTTTTGTCAGCTTTTGTGTGTTTGAAAATTTCTTTATGTCCCCTTCAACTTTTACAGATTTTAAAAATTATTGTAATTTTTGGCCGGCGCCGTGGCTCAACAGGCTAATCCTCCGGCTTGCGGCGCCGGCACACCGGGTTCTAGTCCCGGTTGGGGCGCCGGATTCTGTCCCAGTTGCCCCTCTTCCAGGCCAGCCCTCTGCTGTGGCCCGGGAGTGCAGTGGAGGATGGCCCAGGTGCTTGGGCCCTGCACCCCATGGGGAGACCAGGAAAAGCACCTGGCTCCTGGCTCCTGCCATCGGATGAGCACGGTGCGACGGCCGCAGCGCGCCATCCGCGGCGGCCATTGGAGGGTGAACCAACGGCAAAGGAAGACCTTTCTCTCTGTCTCTCTCTCTCACTGTCCACTCTGCCTGTCAAAAAAAAAAATTATTGTAATTTTATTTATAAACATAAAATTTAACAACTTAATCATTTGCTGGCACTGAGTACATTCCTTTTGTGCAACAATAACTATCACCCATTTTCAGAAATTGCTCATCTTCAACTGAAACTCTGTGTCCATTAAACCCTAAATTCCTCTTCTGCCTTCCCTGTAACACCTGAAGATCACAATTTTACTTTCTGTCTTTATGATTTTGATGGCTCTAGATACTTTTTTAAAAAGATTTATTTATTTATTTATTTATTTATTTATTTATTTGAAAGTCAGAGTTACACAGAGAGGAGAGACAGAGAAAGAGAGATCTTCCAACCGCTGGTTCACTCCCAAATTGGCCGCAACGGCCAGAGCCGTGTCGATCTGAAGCCAGGAGCCAGGAGTTTCTTCCGGGACTTCCACATGGATGCAGAGGCCCAAGGACCTGGGCCATCTTGTATTGCTATCCCAGGCCACAGCAGAGAGCTGAATTGAAAGTGGAGCAGCAAGGTCTCGAACCGGCGCCCAAATGGGATGCCGGCACTGCAGGCAGCCTTACCCACTATGCCACAGCACCGGCCCTGGCTCTAGATACCTAAAGTAAGTAGAATCATAAGTATTTGTGTTTTTTGTTGGATTATTTCATGTACCATGTGACCTCCAGTTTCTTCCATGTTGGAACATGTGTCAGAACTGTATTCCTTTTAAAGAAAGAATGATATTCTGTTGTATAGCACATTTTGTATAACCATTTGTTAATAAATAGATATTTGGGTTGTTTCCACTTTTTGATTATGAATATTGCTGCTATGAAACTGAGTATATAAATACCTGTTTGAGCCCTTGCTCTAAATTAGGTACTGACTTACCTAGTAATTTTACTGTGTCCTATATGTTTTCTCTTGCTGCTCAGACTGCAACTTTTCCTATATAATAGGGGCCTGTTTTCCTACTTTTCATATATCCACCCCTCAGCTGGGCAAATACTATATATATCTCACATAGGCATCAAGAATATAGGGATTTGTTTCTATGTGAATTTTGCATGGTTTCATTTCATCCATGAAACATTGGAGCATTGGTGAGTATCCTATTAGGTGTGCTGTACACACAGGTGACCTTACAGGTAGGCAAAGTAGGCCACACTTACAGTATAAGTAAGCTGCCAGTCCTCTGCTCCCAAACATGTACTCTTTCTCCTGTCACTGTATTGTTAGAGACCCATTTCTGATTGAAGGCTGTTTTTGGCCCAGAGAATTCTTTCTTAAATACTACTGTGTTTTAGAGGGCTCATTTTTTATTTGAAGATCTATTTTGTTTTTGAAAGGCAGAGTTGCAGAGAGAAAAGAAGAGATGGGACAGAGAGAGAGAGAGAGAGAGAGAGAGAGAATCTTTTTTAATAAAGATTTATTTGAAAGTCAGAGTTACACAGATAGGGAAATGTCTTCTATCCATTGCTTGACTCCCCAGGTGGCTGCAAGGGCTGGAGCTGTGCTGGGACTTGAACCATATGGGATTCTGGCACTGCAAGTGGTGGCTTTACCCGCTACGCCACAGCACCGTCCCTGAGAGAATCTTCCATCCACTGGTTCACTCCTCAAATGGCTAGAATGGCTAGGTTCATCCAGGCTGAAGCCTAGAGCCTGGAACTCCATCAGGGTCTCACACGTGGGTAGCAGGTACTCAAACACTTTGGCTATCTTCCACTGCTTTCCCAGGCACATTAACAGGGAACTGGGATAGGAAGTGGAACATCAAGGACTCAATGAAGTTTCATGTTTAAATCTCTTATCAAGTAATACCTTATCAAGTAATACCTTATCTGGGACACTAGGTGTCCCAAGATACTGGGTGCCTTGGAGAGTTGGGAGAAGGCACTGGGAGAAAAAATGTTGCTGGGAATGTGGGGAGAATCACATTAATAAATTTCATAACTTTGGAGTTTGGTAATTGATGTATAAGAACTTTAAAGTTCAGTACCTAAGGGCTTTGGAATATTTATTCCCAGTGATATTTAGAAAGAAAAGTGATACTATTTATTTCTGAGGGTCTCTATACTTATACCTTTTGAGAAATCTGCAACTGGGAATATGACCTCTTGCTTTCTCTCTTCTGGTACAACAGTGTTGTTATTTGTACTTGCCAACACTAAACAAGGAGGCTGAAAGAAACTAATCATCAGGTAGCCAAATTAGGGAAGATAGCAACTTTATCTTTTGTACAAAGTAATAAAATCACCACTGAGAACAAATTTACAACACCTTTGAAGTCAAGAAAACAGCACCACTATTACTAGCTTCTCTACTAGAGCTGTCTCTGGGTTGTCTCTGTAGGGTGATGGGTGCAAGCAAGATAGGGAAAATTACATTACTTGACAGATTTCTGCCTTTGATGTGTCTGTCTCTGTGAACTCAAAAATCTCAAGTTCTACTACAAGAGTGGGAGAAGTCACAAAAATATAATCCAAGGGAATGGTAGTCTCTCTATCCTGAGAGTTGGAAGACCTTAATGGGTTCACTGCTTCACTGCTTTACTCTATCACAGATCTTATTAGTATGAATCTCTAGAACCATCTCCTTCCTTTCCAGTAATTTTTCTCTGATTCACTGTACCAGATGAAGTAAAGATCAGTATCTTGGTGATCGCCTGAACTGGTGATATACCTAAGGCATATACCTAAGGCTTCTGAGAGACAAAACAATGGTCCTATTCTAAGGCAATAACTGAGTTAATTGTCCTTTTTCTGATAAGTTCTACCAGACTTTAGAATGAGAGAAAACAAAGCTACATGGAGTTTGAAAATCCTATAATTTGTGCCTTTTTTAAAAATATTTATTTATTTGAAAAGCAGAGTTACTGAGAGAGACAAAGGGAGAGAGAGAGAAAGAGAAAAATCTTCCATCCACTAGTTCACTCCCCAAAAGGCCACAGCAGCCAAAGCTGGGCTGATCTGAAGCTGGGAGCCAGGAGCTTCTTTCGGGTCTCCCACATGAGTGGAGGGGACAAAGAACTTAGACCATCTTCTACTGCTTTCCCAGATGCATTAGCAGGGAGCTGGATCAGAAGTGGTGCAACTGGGACTTGAACTGGTGCCCATATGGAATGCTGGCACTGCAGACAGCAGCTTTATCTGCTGTGCCACGGAGCAGGCCCCAGTGCCTATTTATATGTGTATGTGCCTATGTAATTGGCATGTAAGCAGTATGTCTTAAGCTGAATGGCACACTGTTTCATCTTCTATTTATGGCTTATGTTAACATATAAATACATATTTTGATAACAGAGAAGAAAGTTTTTGATATCATTACCATTATTGAATATGTATTTAGTGATTATATATGGTATAGAATAAATCAGTCAGAAAGCTCTCTATGTCTTTACCTGCCAAGATGACTATTCAAAATCATCTCATAATTACTCCTTGAGGAACTTAGCCAATTTGTCCATAGTTTTTTCAGATAAGTAAGTCTCAAATAAGAATTAAGTAGAAAATATAAAGCAAGCTGTAGTCAGCTTCCACATATTCACTTTGTGGAACCTACTTTTGAAATTATTGTTGTAACACTGTAATTCTGAGTATGTAGATTTAGCATTCATGAGGCTGTTGTTTTCTTTCAATTTCATTGTACCCAATTAGGATGCAGCCACACAAAAGATGCCAGCAATGTCTTTATTTGTGAAGTCACATGATTAAATGTACAATGTACATATCTCATCTGTGATCTAGATCACAGACGTTAGGTTTTTTTAAAGATTTACTTTATTTATTTGAAAGCCATAGTTATACAGAGAGAGAAGGAGAGGCAGAGAGAGAGAAAAGTCTTCCATCTGCTGGTTCACTCTCCAATTGGCCATGATGGTTGGAACTGCACCGATCTGAAGCCAGCAGCCAGGAGCTTCTTCTGGGTTTCCCACATGGGTGCAGGGGCCCAAGGAGTTGGGCCATCTTCCATTGCTTTCCCAGGCCATAGCAGAGAGCTGGATCAGAAGAGGAGCAGCTGGGACTAGAACTGGCACCCATATGGGATGCTGGCACTGCAGGCCAGGGCTTTAAACTGTTGCACCACAATGCCGTTCCCAGACATTAGGTTTTAATTAGAATGTTTTTGATAACTCCCATATATAATACAGATAAACTTCATATAGAACAGTATTTATTGGTAAGAGGATCGCCTACTGCAGAATCACCAAAAAAAGCTTATTACAAAAATGTGCATTTCTGGGGCTGGTATTATGGCACAGCTGGGTAAACTGTCTGATTCAGCTTCATGCTGATGCACCTGGGATGGAAGAGGAAGATGATCCAGGTACTTGGGTCCCTGACACCATGTGGGAGACTGGCATAGCATTTCTGGCTCTTGGCTTCCACCTGGCCCAGACCTAGGTGTTGTGGCCTTTTGGGGAATGAACCAGCAGATGGAACATTTCTCTGTTACTCGGCCTTTCAATTAAACAAATAAATCTTTTTTTTAAAAAAAGTAAATTTCTGTGCTCTACACCAGACATACTTATTCAGAATATCTGGGTGTGGGGACAAGGAGTCTACATTTTTACCAAGATTCCCCATTGGACTGTGTTGTACATTAATATTTTTTAAAATTTTCACTGCCTACACCATGGCATAGTAGGTTAAGCCTCTGCCTGTGGCACTGGCATTTCATATGGGTGCCGGTTGAGTCTAGGCTGCTCCACTTTTGATCCAGCTCCCTGCCAGTGGCCTGAAAAAATAGCAGAGGATGGCTCAAGTGCTTGGGCCCCTGCCCCCACATGGGAGACCTGGAAGAAGCTCCTGGCTCCCGGCTTCAGATCTGCTCAGCTCTGGCTGTTACAGCCATTTGGGGAGTGGACCAGCAGATGGATGACCTTTCTCTCTCTGTCTTCCTCTATCTGTAACTCTGCCTCTCAAATAAATAAATCAATCTTAAGAAAATATTTTCCCCAGCTTTTGTAAAGCACAACTGATAAATAAAAACCATATATATATTTACAGTTTATAACACATTTTGATCCCCACACACTTTTTGAAATGACTAAATCAAGTTAATTAACATATCTGATCACCTCATATAAAACTACTTTTTCTTTAAAGGAAAGAATCCTCTATACAAATCAGTCCCTTTCTTCTTAAATATTTCCAAATATAATATTTTCTACCATTGTATTTAAACTTACAGTGATATTTCAGCAGCTATCCTTTTTTAAAGTTTATTTATTTTCATTTACTTGAAAGTCAGAGAGACAGAGACAAATCTTCCATCTGCTGATTCACCCCTCAAATGTCTGCTTTAGCCTGGGCTGGGCCAGGACAAACCCAGGAGCCTGACTCTCCATGCAGGCCTCCCATGTGGGTGACAGAGTCCCAAACAATTGGACCATCATCTGCTGCCTCCAAGGATATACTAGCAGGAAGCTGAATAAGAATGGAAGTGCTAGGACCTGAACTGGCACCCTGATATGAGATGCAGGTGTCCCAAGTGGCAGCTAACCCCCTGTGCCACAATGCCCACCTCTCAATGCTCATTCTTAACTCATTAACAATATTTTCTCTTTGGGTGAGTTCCATTTGTGGTGTTTAGGCTATGTTTGGGTCGAGAGGCCTCTAATGGCTTCTCTTAGATCCAGCTGTTTAACTCCATTACAAAGTGGATATATTCAAGTAATTCATTCTGTGGTTTAAGCATGATTCGACTCCTCAACTTATATAGACATTTAATCTCCAAAGTCATAAATTAATGGTACCAAGAGAGTGCAAACAATTCAATTATGAGGCTTAGAAGGTGGATTTAGAGGGAGGTGCTTAGGTCATCTGAGGTCATTGGAGGCATACCCTTGGAAGGTAGTTCTTGCAAGAAGATTGTTATAAAAACGTGAGTTTGCGCCCAGCTACTCTCTCTGCTTCCTGGCTCACTATGTGATCGTCTGCATTCACTCTGCCACTGTCACCTCTGTCCTCCCCTGACAGCTGAACCAATAGGGTCTGCCGCTTCTTATCTTGTGAATCTGCAAAACTGTGAGCTAAAACATCCAGTTTTTTTCCTCTATGAACTTAGTTGCTTTAGTCATTTAGTTATGGCACTGAAAAGTTGACTAATACAATGTTACTGTTGCATAAAGCATTGGTTTTCTCTCTTTAGGGTGCATCATTATGACCTGGAGGGCTTGCTAAACCCATGGATTCCTGAGCCCCATTCCTGGAGTTTCTGAATCAGTAGATATGAGTGAGACTGAACCCATAATCTGCATTTCTAACAATTTCCTGGGTAATGTTGCTGCAGGCCTCCAGGCCATACTTTGAAACCTATTGATTTAAAAGAACAGACTTCAGCTGTTGCTCTCCTGTGATTTAAATCAGCTACACATGGTTTTCATGTCTGAGTACATGTTGGAATCATATGGGAAGCCTAAACAACATACTACTGCCTGAGACTTGTTCAAAATGGATTAGGTCAGAATCACTGGTAGTGAAGCCTAGGCATGCGTATCATTTAGTATTTTCAGGTGATTCTAATGTGAATTCAAGGGTACAAACCACTTTATTACAAGCTAAAGGACAAAATCCTCGCTATTATCCCATATCTTCTCTCCTGTGTAACTTAATATTAAATGGAAAAGGAGAAATCTCCCTGCCCTTATTCCTCCACTGAACAAATTATCTCAGTGTACTATGTTGTATAGAGCTAATCTTGTTTTTTGATCCCAACTTTAACTTATTATTCTGATGCTGGCTTGGAGAGATTTTGCAAGTCAATTTGCTCTTTCCTTCCTCTCCTGTTATCTATGGTTCTACAAGCCAATTTTTGTCCGTAGCAATAAGCCATTGATCATCATAACTAATATCTTGAATGGTTCTGTACAGGAGCTCTTTTCCTATAAAATGTAACAAATGATTTTTAAACCTCTTTATTTATAGAATCATCCTAAATTGAAGTGTGCCAACCAAGTGGTGCTGGTTGGAATACCTTAATTGTTACACATTCATCACGATGATAGTTCAAAACAATACTTTTGATCACAATGGATCCTTTTTCATTATCATCTTTTGTGCATGGGGAAATCACAGTTTTGCCATGAAAAGAATGCTTTCATAAATCTCTATTGATGCTTACTTCCCTTGTCAGGGTGTTGAACAAAGTCGCATTGAAACTCTAGTAAAATTCATTTCTCATTCATGTATACAGCAAATATTTGCTGAGGACTGGGTACTGTTCTAGGTCTTAGGGATATAGCAGTGGGCTAGGTAAAATTCCTGCCTTCAGGGCAATGACGTTCTACTGGCTAGTGTGTATTAGGGGAGGCATTAAAAATATAAATAAGTAAAATATTATGTATATGTACATACAATTTAAAATTGTAGTAAGTGTTGGAATAAAATGAGAGAGTTGATACAGGGTGCATTGGTAGTGGGGCAGAGTTATGCTGCTTTACTTTGGGTTGTTAAAAGAGTCTCTTAGGAAGTGAAATCTGAATGGGGACCTGAATGACGATAAAGTAGAACTGCAAGAAAAGTTTGTGAGAAGCACATCTCTAGTAAGAGAAACAAATGCAAATTCAAGTGGCTGATGAAGAAAAGCCAGTGAATAAGTGGGGGTTAGACTCAGGCCAAATCATGTGTTGGTTTGTAGGCTATGGTAAGGAGTTTGAATTTTATTTCAAGTCCAATGAGAAGTAAGTGCAGGGATTTTTTAGCAGAGAAATCATATTACCTGATTAATGATTTTTAAAATGATCACTCTGGATGCTGACTGGATGATGGTCCATAAGAAGTGTGAAAAAAGTGAATGCAGGAATATCTGGCTGTATATTGCTGAAGTAATCCGGGTTAAAGATAATGATGGCTTAGCTTGAGATTTTAGCAATGCAAGGGAGTGGCAAATGGGTGAATTTGTGAATATCATGACTTTTAGAGGCATAGCCAATAGGACTTGCTCATGGATTGGAAATGGGTTAGGGGAAAAGAAAGAGGAGGTACCTCATTTTTTGGTTTGAAGAACTGGGAGGATGATTGGGGCATATAGTGAAATGGGATACAGCAGAGGGAGAGCCACATTTTGGAGGCAAATCAGGAATTCTGTTATGTTTGTTTACTCTGAGGTGTCTTTGTAAAAGAGGTTGGCGTCATGAATCTACAACACTGAAGAGATAGATATGGGCTGAAGATAGACATTTATGAGCCATCAAAATATTAAAGGAACTTAGATGGTGAATGTGAAAAAGAGAGCTGAATATTAAGCCCTGAGGAAATCTGAAGGCTAATGGTCAAAGAAATGAGGAGGGAGCATCAGAGGAGACTAAGGAGAAGCCAGTGAAGTAGAAAGACAAGCCCAGCTAGTGTTTACCCAAAACCCAAATGAATCAAGTGCATCTAGGAGGAGGGGTGTTTAACTGTGTTAAGTCACACTGACTAGTTCTGCTAAACAGTTGATGCTGAGCCAGTACCATGTAGGGAACAGTATACTGATTTGTAAAGCAGGAAACTTGAGCTTAAAGGACTAATTGGAACTAAATGCATCACCACTACCATTATAGTAGTAGAAATCGATGTTTTTGGATCTAGTCTATTTAAGCACTGTGCTAAGTATTCGTATGGTTTATTCCAATGAATCCTCACAACAACCATACATTAGTATTCCACTAACCAGGTGGAGAAACTAAGGCCCATAGGGGTAAATTCACTTGTTCAACTGTCACACAGTGTAATCTGGAGCAAGTGATTTCCCTTCCTTGAGTCGAAGTTTCTCTCATTTCTGAAATGAATGAGGGGATGACATGTTTTTAAGCAACAGGACCTTCTCATATCATACAAAAGCAGGTACATACTGTATGTAACATCAGAGTTGCACTGTTTCAAGCCTCAGTGTCGGCTCTGTAGTCTCATATACTGAACTGCCCACCCCCAACCTCTGTGGTTTGCAAACCACTCAGTTGAATGGGTAGACAGATGCATTTTGACTTTGAGGATTTATATCTCACTTGCCCCTGCTCCTTGTGACCAAATGCTGGATAACAGGGATATTGGCCAAATTTAGAAGATTCTGTGGCTCTGGAACATATGCCACAGAGCTACCAGTGAATGTGGGACAGTCATAGTTACTACTCTTCATGACTGGGAAGATGCAAGGTCCTCACTGCCTCTGTTTTGAAATAAGCATCTGGATGAATAAAACCCAACACCATACCTTAAAAACACTGGGTGATCAATAATTATTTGATTGCTTTAAAAAGAATTAACTAAGTGGCTCTGTGTCATGTATTTAGGAAAATCTTTGACTAAATCCTGCAGCTACAGTAAAAGTTAAGCCTTCCTCTCTCTGTGTGTGTCCCTTCCAGCTCCCACCATAGTCTTTGCCACTTTCGGTAGTCACTTGCCATTTTATTTCGTGTCTCTTTCCTCTGCTACATGAAATTACACTCACATTCTTGTCATATTCATCTAGCACAGGGCCTGGCCACTCTGCTCAACTACAAATCAAATGAACAACAGACTCTCCTTTTGGGGAAAAGGCAGAGGAAAGAAGGGAAAGAAAATTGTTTGACAGATCTCAATGGAGCCTGATTATTGCCACTCAATTAGTGTTCAGTGGAACATTTTGTCTCTGGGAACCTGTTCCATATGATGATATAAGCTTGGGTTTTGTTAGAACCTATTAGCATGCCATAACCAAGAAGGAATGCCTATATTCTTCTACTTCCAACGTGATTCAACTTCTATGTGATAGAGTGCAAAATTCTTGTTTTGCTCTTCCAGCCTTAGCAATGCCAATGGAATGAAACACAGTCAGTAGCCCACAAAAAGTTGATATTTGCTATGATGTGCTGCAGGGGGTGGGACAGGGCAATGATTTAATTACTGCCAGTCCAGGGGCCTTTTCTAGCTGGAAACTGAAAATACTGCACATGCCAAGTGATGCCAAGTCTGAGGGTTCTTACCTACTGATCAGAGTGCAAACCTCAGGTGAAGATACCTTCCCTCCTTTCACCTAGAGTAGGATGGTAGAGCAGAGAGAACAGCTTCTGTGTGCTGTGGACCTGAGTTTGAAAGCTGATTCTATATACATATAGTCGTGGGACTTCTGGAAGTTACTTAATTTCTCTGAGTTTTACTTTCCTCTTATATAAAATGAGTATAATGATATCTACCTTGATAAGTTAATGTGAGAATTTTATGCAATGATATAAAGCGCCTTGGACATAGTAAATTCTCAATTTATGATAGGAAAAAAATTAACTCATTTTACTTGCACCAGAAACAGTCCCTACATCTCTTCCTATTGATGTGTCTTTTCCAAAAAGCACCACAGGTGGTGAGCATGTGTTGGCATTGCCTCTGAGGGCAATTGGAGAAGACAGTCTCCTGGCTCTCAAGTAAGTACATCAATATCCCCTATACCTGTTTGCACATGGGAACATATATACCTTCACTGGATAAGCCTATCATTCTTTTTCTGGGAACGGAAAACCCTCAGCTGATGATTACTTCAGCATAGCTTACCCTGTAAGATGAATCCTTCATCCATTCTGTTTTCCATTAATCCCTTTAGTAGGTGACTGCTATGAGTGAGGCCTTTCCTAAGTGGTAGGGATGTAAGAGGGTCCACAGTTCTCACTTTCATAGAACTTACAATCTTTTTGAGGGAGACAATAAAAAAAGATAAGTAAAATATATCATGATGGGTTAAATGGTGATAAATTCCAGGGGAAAAATGAAAGTAAACCAGAAGAGAAAAAGTATCAAAAGTATCTTTAAATGATGAAGTTGCATTTTGAGCCAGAAGAGAGAGAAGGGATCACTGAGAAGGTGATCTTTTACTAAAGGGCTGAAGGAAATGCAGATATCTGGGAACAGCATTCTAGGCAAGACAGGTGCCAAGGCCCTCAAGCAAGGGAATGTCTGGTGCACATACAGAGTAGCAAAGGGACAAGAATTACAGAAAGTTGAGTGAACAAGAAGAATGGTAGTAGAAATTCGATGACAGAGGTAACTGGAGAGTTGCAGGGCAGATCGTGAACACCTTGCAGGTAATTGTAAGGATCTTGTCACTTACTCTGTACAAGATGGGATGCTATGGAGAATTTAAAATTATCTCTCCAGTGATTTAATTCCTGTCAGTTCAGAAGCAAGAATAAGGACAGAATTCCAATCTGTGTTACTCTTGCCATTTCACCCACAGTGTTAGCAAAGAAGGTGGTAGAAGGAGAAAGATTGTCTCGAGAGGAGGCACCTAGATTATCAATCAATCAGAGATAATCACCAGTTGAAGGTATAGCTGGGGAGAATAAAAAAAGAGGGTGGATATGTATCGATAACTGATTCAACAATTTTTTTGTTACCAAGTTTTTCCTGTAGGTGAGTGGGTAGATTCAGCAACCTGAATGCTTTGCCTCAGCTCAGATGTCATGCTCACTGTGACAACAGCCTCATCATGGGTCTCACTCTGGCTCTGGAAAAAATCCCATACTCATGGTGAAATGCCAGACTGCAAATGCCTCCTCCCTGCCTTTTCATACTGCTATTCTTCTCCTTCTCCTTCTTCTTCATTTAAGCTTAGGTTTTTGTCACAAACTTGTCTCCAGATTCCTTAATGTAAACAACTGAGTGTCTGAGAAATGAGTTAGTTACATATGTTACTGCTTTTCTGGATGAGGAATTTGTGGGTCAAAGCTATTTAATATTGTAGTTTTCTTAAATTCATATTTCTCATATAGAAATATGAGCTTGAGGCTATTTCTCCAAGTTTCCCATCATCTAAGAAGTAGTCTGGGTACTAATGGCAAGATGTAACATCTTGCCTATTGCTAATTGCAATCAGAGGCAGGGAACATATTTGGTAGATTTAGTAAATAAGTAAGTAAGCTTCAAGAAGAATGAAAGTGTGCCACAGTCTTAGCCATCAGGTGGTCATAATGAGGGCAAAATCTTAGGTTGTATCAGTGCAGGCAGATGATATGATTGTAATAGAGCTAATCTGTTAATATCCACTGTTTTAATGATTTGCTTTCCTCCCAGGGCAGTGCTGAGTGCTAGAACAGCTGACATGAAGAAGGCTGTTCTGCCACAGAGTACTCATAATATGAGGTTCATCAACAGTTTCACACCTTTCTAATGCAACATTGCTAATGCATCCAGACCTTTCCAGATTATTTGCACACATATCTCATTTCATCATTGTGAGAGTAGCAGGCCACGGTTTATTATGCCTTTATGCAGGTGAGGAAATTGAAAGGCTTTTGCTTGTAGCCAAAGAATATCAGTCCACTACCTTGAATCCAGTCTTCTAACTCCAAGTTCATTGCTTCTTTCTGGATGTAAGTCTGTCACAGAATTATGAAATAGTCTTTACTAAGTGCTTAGTTGTACTGCAAGTTGTATTAAGATAAACAGACTGTACATATATTTATTTTCTCTTTTTTCTCTGTATATAGAGTGTATACATATGATAAATAGGAACACGGGGTAAAACAAATATTGAAGTCAATGTCAGCAAATTTAGGTGGAAAATATTTGTACTGTAAAGTGGAAAGAGAGTTAGCAAGGTTTGTCCATATGGTCTGAGTGACATCTAGAGTGAGTAAGCATCCCAGTTTGCCTGGAACTGATAGGGTTCCTGAGACAGAATTTTCAGTGCTAAAACCAAGAAACACCTGGCAAACTGGGACAAGTGGGTCACCTAAGACAAGGTGTCCTGGGGGAAAAATATAAAGGCAAAAAATGTCATGGAAGAAGCACTGGGCTTCAAAGTAAAAATCTAGGATAAGTCCTGACTCTGTCATCAACCAACTGTGTAACCTGGGGAATGTCACTCTGTAGGTCACAGCTTTCTTATCTGGAAATTGTCATGTCAATAGCATGCATCTCCCAGAGCAATGAGTATTAAACGAAATAATCTGTATAGGTAAAAATGCTAAATAATTGACTAAACAAATATAAGGCTTTATTTCATTTGATGGTGACTCCAAAGAAAACAGTGAGTACAAGTCTTACGCTAGTCCCATGGATCTGTTCTGTATATGAAACTACACAAAATTTCAATGAGCCTGCAGTGATATGAAGAGAAAAGTCAGTCAATAAAATATTCAAATTGAAAACAACATCCTTGTGGTTAGACTATCTGTTTCTTTCATATATAGAGAGAATAAAACATTGGAATTATAGATGTGGCTTATGTTTATCCTATACCAAAATAAATATGAAAAAGCTTTCTTCCACTTCCTTTTGCTGGCCAATTTTCTCAAACATTGTAGCAATCAGACTTAACATGAATAGCATCTGCAAAACCCCAAAAAGGAAAGTAAAATATTTATGTCAGTTGGGGATTTACTTTCCTATATGTTTTCTACCTTCATTCCAAATCCTTCAGTGGTGATTTTGAGGGAATTACACATTTTCACAAACTTTAGCCATTTCTATTGAAATTGGGACACTACAGGTAATTAAAAGAAACGATTATTATCTATAAAGTTCTTCTTATTTATTCATTCAACTCATTTATTGAGCATTTGCCAGGTCACTATTAGCACACTTGTTACTGGCAGTACCATCAATGAACAAAGCAGTCCAAGTCCTTGCCTTCATGAGCTTACATTCTACTGGGAGGAATCAGTACAGGAAAAACATGATAATTGTACATGTTGAAAAATTCTATGAAAGAAAAGGGCCAGGGTTTTGAAGAAGAATTGTGGAAATTTTTTAATTTAGATGTGGTTGCTTGGCAATGGAACTTTTATTTCAAGGTCTCATATGTCTTTGGAATAAGAAGTGAAGTACATAATTATAGAATTTTTGCCTAAATTTCCAAAAATAAACTCAGTTTTTTGGGCTTTGATATTGAAGTCAGCATTCTCTATTTAATGTTCATTCAAAATATTTACTGAATATCCACTATGTGTTAAACATTGTGCTAGGTGCTATGATATGATGCAGTGAACAGAGTTTGGAGTTAATGTCCAATGGGGGCAGAAAAAATAAATATATGTCATATGGTGAGATATGCCATAAAGAAAGTGAATCAAAGTAATGGGAAAAAGAAAAGTTGTGTGGATTTAGTCACTACTTTATAAAAGGTGATCAGGAAAGAGCTATCTGAGTAGGGTAATATTTCTAAAAAATTGAAGAACACAAGAGAGCCAGCTATGAGATTTCTAGTACAATTATTTCCAGAACAAACAATGCAAAGGCTATGAGGCTGGAGTATGCTGGTGTGTCCAAGGACCAGTGAGGAGGCTGGGGGGGGGGGGGGCTGGAGCAACGTGAGCAAGTGGGAGAATGGAAGAAGATAAAGTCAGAAAATTGGTGGGATATAGGGGGATGCAATTATAGGGAATATTTTTTATTACTCTGCTTGAAAGAATTCATAGTGATCCTTTAAGAAAATACTATCTCTAAAACTTGGTAGGATAATTCTATAGTCCCTATCTAGCAAAGGATATATGTATCTTGTAGGAAGCTTGAATAATGCCAGATTGGCCCTGGTGAAGGCATCCATGTTTTAGGAATTGATAGAAGCTGGATGACTTTTCTTAGAAATAGAAAGTTCAAGTTGGTACATTAGAAAGAATATGAAGGCCATGAGATAGGATGATTTCCAAGTGTGGACCAAAATCTTGGTATATAATTAAAGGAATCTTGGGACCAAGGATGTGGTTTACAGAATAGATTTGTTAACCAGGTAGTATTTTTCTGATTGCATTTGGATATTCCTTACATTGTGGAAGGAACAAATGGAATGGAGAAGATAAGAATCTTGAAGAGAATAAAAGGCATGGTAGAGACCTAGACAGTGGATCTCATTTTAGCTGTCCCAACCAATTGCTCTTCACTGAGATGAATCACATTCCCAGATATAGCTCTTCCTAAAAATGCTGACTTTTTTTTAACTTCTCCCTTTCCCTTAAATTTGCTGAAATTCAAGAGAGAAAATGTATAGATTTTCAGTAGTAGCAACATCCAAGATTGTAAATTTTTAACCTTTTCAGAGTAAAAGATCCCATTGAAAAACCTCCAGCCAAAGATCTGAAATCTCTATTTAGGAAAGCACTCATTCACAGATAAATGTGAACTGCTTATAATATTTTCATAGATTTGAGGACTCTCAGAAACACACCAATGGGTGCTCTAGGAACACAGAATTCAAGCTAAATACCTCTGTCCTAAGAGATCAGTGATGATTTTCACTTTAAAAAAGGTAATTGTAGGACCTAGAGGACTAAGGGAGGAAACAGGATACATTACACTGATGGCATCAATTGAGAATGTTTTCCCATTTACTCATTTATTTTTTTTCTGGACTCTGAAAAGCACTCTTTGTTTCTGATCTCTGTGGTGCTGATCATTTGGCTTACATAGGGAACTTGAAGTCAGCAGGTGCTACTGAGGACCCTCTACTTTCTCATCCTCCCATGGAAAATCTGGCCATAGTCTGAAATAAAGTTAAGACAGAGAGGAGCAATCTAAATCTCCTTCTTAGGAATTTATAATTCTTCCCAAAGGAAGGATGCCTTTATTAACAAGGTCCAGACATACAAGACTGCCCCAGGCTGGGTATGAATGCTGTCACAGCATGGTTTCACACTGGGAATGTTGTCATTGTCTGGAAGTTTCCTTTTCCATGTGCATGATTTTTAAATCCTTCAGCAAATATTCAGTGGAAAAAGCTCGGGGCTGAGCCAAAGGCAATTATGAAGCACTTACAGAGTTGGAGACTGACAAGTGGTAATTATTTGGAGATGGCTTGCTTTCTTTGCCTTTTCACTGCTCTTCCCAACCCCATCCCACAACCAGATATAGGCTGGTGATTATTTTGGCTTATTTACCAAAGTTTACCTTTATCACTTCACACTTATGTAGAGAAATATCAGTAATGAAGCGGTCTGTGCTACTTCTCTAGAACTGAGGTTTGCTAGACCTCTGATGACTGCATGTCAATACTGAATGCCTTTTCACAATTTCCTTTCATTAGTCCCTGGGAAAGGAAGAAACAGATTTTTTTCAAGGCAGTTTATTTATTTATTTATTTAATTTGGAAGTCAGAATTACACAGAGAGAGAAGGAGAGGGAGAGGGAGGGAGACAGTGAGAGAAAGAGAGAGGTCCTCCACCTGCTGGTTCACTCCCTAGTTGACCGTAACCAGTGGAGCTGAGCCAACCCGAAGCCAAGAACCAGAAGATTCCTCTGGGTCTCCTACAGGGGTGCAGGGCCCAAGGACTTGGGCCATCCTCCACTGTTTTCTCAGGCCATAGCAGAGAGCTGGATAGGAAGTGGAGCAGCCAGGATACAAACTGGTGCCCATATGGGATGCCAGCACAGCAGGCGGTGGCTTTATTGGCTATGCCACAGCGCCAGCCCCAGAAACAGATTTGATGGTGTTCAATATGTATATGTTCTCCTGGAAGCTAAAGGAGTTTAAATCATTTGTCCAATCTCACCTTTTGTCCCCCTCAGTGTGGCAGGTGTTCATGCTGCTTTAATCCAATGATTAAATGCAATGACGAAGCAAGCTATTTTGCAGGAATTCTGTTCCAAGCCCTGATCCCATAGCTCCTAGGCTCACAAAATCTCCATGTTGACAGCCATGTGTGTTTACAAATGGAAGCTATGGGGAAACAAAGAGGAGGAAGTAGCCCCTGTGGGCCAACACAGTTTTTAATGTGCTTGTGGGGTGTTTGACTAAATCCACAAAGCAAAACACCATCTGGGAGAGAGGTGTTTTTTCCTGTCAGATTTCTAGGCTTCCAAATACTAGTCAGGCATAACAAGATAAGGTTATAGTATCTAGCTCAGGACACTGTTGCTGAAAAACACTTCAAACTGGTTGGGAACATTGCTGTAGAACACCTACAGTAGGTCCACTTGCCCAATGCACAGAAAGTCAATCAGGGTGTTAGAAGAAAGTAGGTCATTGGAGGGTGAACCAACGGCAACGGAAGACCTTTCTCTCTGTATCTCTCTCTCTCACTGTCCACTCTGCCTGTCAAAAAAAATAAAATAAAATAAAAAAAAAATAAAAAAAAGAAGAAAGTAGGTATTTATTGCAAAGTACAGAGCAAGGAGCTGGGCATTTATTGCTTAATTCTAGGACTTTCCAAGGAGTTAGGGATGAAGGTTCTTGTAGATTGAAATTGGGGCTGAGGTACATAAGCAGCTCATGTCCAAGTTCTTGGTTGACCAGTGGTGCTCATGACCTTCGTTTGATTTGTCAGCAATCCTGTGATCTTTAGGGAATTTATGGTGGCCAGGTCTTGCTTCAGTTGTTCCGGGTGTTATGTGAAGGTGGCAGCTACATTCTGCCCAGACCAGGAATTCCCCTACACAAACCACTCCAGAACAATCCAGGCCATCAAGGTTCTTATCTTTTGGAAAAGCAAATGACTCCTTGAATCTGGAGATTTGAACCTAGCAGCGCCAGCTGGATCACTCCCTCAAGTCACTGAACTCCTTTGGATAAAGAACAGGCAAGGAAAATTTGGGCTATGGAGGACAGACAAGAAGCTGGGTCCTACATTTACATTATAGGGATTTGGTTTTAATTCTTTCTTATTTTTGAATGTTTGCTTATTTTATTTATTTGACAGATAAAGGAAGGGAAAAATAAAGTTCTTCAGGTATGACCCACTGGCTTTCAAACCTGGGGAAGCATGCAGGGGTTTGGTTGGGGAACAATACAGGATATGAGATGGAACTGATCTCTTGATAGATGGCAGGGTTAACAAGAAACCTAAAATGGCTGAGGCTGATGTCTTTGTTCCATCAATCCTTACTCTGAGTATAGATAAGGAGATAGGGCATTGGTTTCTTTCTGGCTACTTCCTGCTGATACAGGGTGTAGACATGAGGTGAGGGTCTATACTCAGGATTGGATTGACTGAAGAAGAGTAGTCTTGTGTTGTTCCTGTGTTATGGCTTGGGATATAGCAGTCATTCATTCTTGCAAGGACTTTTGGAATAAGTTAATTATACAATGCAGAACTAGGAACACTATGATTATGAGGACAAAAGGAGATATTAGCGACATTGTCCATGGTTGAAAAGATGGCTGAAATGAGGAGGACAAAGGGAAAAATAATAAAGCAAGAGTCCTGTCCAGTTAGTGGGAAGACAGGTGTGTACCTGGTTGCCACAGGGAAAGAATGCTCCCGTTTTGTTTGGTGTGTATGTGCTGGCAAGGAACCATGGGAGGGAGTTAGTTTTGCCTGCTTCTAGTCCTGGGCTCCCTCTGTTTAAGGAAACCCTTGCTGTTGTCAGGGGTCTGGGTGAGGACTGATACTGAGTTCTTCAAGCTGAGTAGTGGTGGAGTAGGGACCCGTAGTCAAGACAGGGTTCCAGAAGATGACATCTTGTGGGGCTGTAGCACCAGCTCACAGAAACTGTCTCTATTTGAGGATTCATGTTCATGGCCATCTAGAATTTTAGTGCCTGGAGCAATCAAATCTAACAAGCAGATTAAATACACAGGGTCCAAACCAGGAGGGAGTTTTCCCATTGAGAGGCAAACAGAAACCAACAGGAGGGGCTTGATAATAATTAGATGGGCGTTAAGATGTGGCCAGGTATATATGAAGTCCAGACCTATCTATCTCTTCACATGGGGTACTGGAATAGACATCATAAGGGAGGTGTAAATCTCCTTAGGAAAAGTACTCTATTGGCTTCCATTACGTAGTAGGCCTGGGAAGAGAGCTAGCCTGCAATAGGAAGTTAGTATCAAATAGGTGGCATCTCTAAAAGCAAATTTGCAGTTCTGCCTCGACTGTTACTGACCTTAGGCTGTCCTCTTGATGGCGGTGGTTACTTTGGAAGCTGGGCAGAGTGAAGGGTTTTATAGCATGGGACCAATATGGTCTGAGGTCCTGACCCAGGAGTTTTTCAATTCTTAGGGCAGTTCCATTTCCAGTGGCTTGGCTCTTGGCAGAGCTGATGGGGCTCTTCAAGACAATTTCTTGTCCAATGCCCTGACTCCTTATATTGAAAACAGGTGCTATTTGAGGGTGGACTGGCCTTGTTTGGTCTCCTTGATAGGCAGATCATTAATTGGCAAGCCACCTATCCTTACATTGCTCCTGCTGCCTTACTCCTCTTTCTCCTGGTCTTGGTAAAAGTAGAATACAGAGGAAGCCTTTAGGATGTCAGTCAAGGGGGACTCAATCCCATCCATAATCTTTGGTGGTCTGAGCTAGAAGTCTATGGTCACATGCATGTTGTGACAATATTCTTCCTGTGAGGATGATGCACATGAGGAAAGATATGTCCTTCTAGGTAAGATCAAACATTAAGACCACCTTACCCAAACTGTCTTATATAAGGTCTAAAGATCAAGCTGTACATCCTTTTGGAGAGTCCTACAGAATAGAAAGGTTTTCATCTTGAAGAGAATAGAGGATAAATGAAGAAACAAGTCAGGCTTTCCAGATTGCTTAATATCAAGTGAACACTTAATAAACAATTTTAGCTGTCAAATAACTTACGAAAACATTTACCAACAGATCCAATGCCTTCCATAAATTTTAAGAGTATATGTAGTTGGAAATATTTCTTGGATATCTAACACAAGTATAAGCCAATTAAAACAAATGTTAATAATTTTTCCATTATTGCATACAACATGTACACACATATAACTCGTTACAGGAGAGAAAAATAAAATGGTTTCAGTTATTAGCAAATAAATTTTGGCTGTCACTAAATAAGGCAGAGGAAAAGGAAAAGACAGAAGAAGGCTAGGCATGGGCATTGTTTTGAGGGAAGTTGCTCAGGACTTACCACTGTTCTGGAATTTTTTGTTGCTAGCCCTGACAAATATATTACTGGAGATGGCTGGAACAGAGGTTTTGTCTTTGTGTAGATTTGGCTCTATTATGTTAGGTTTTAGGATTTTAGTGTTCATAGAAGAGGAGGTCGCTAGTTAAAGAGGATTTATTTTAGGGAAGACAGAATGGGAGGTAAAGTGAGAGTAGGGGCTGAGCTCGCCCAGAGGGCAAGGGTGGATGTGGGGGTGTTGAAGTCAGGCTTGTTTGCATTTGAACAGCAGGCAGAGTCCTGCCTGGAGCTGCTTTGTTGGGGGAGGTGCAGAGCACCACCTGGACTCTGATAAGGTGGGTAGAAGAAGTCAGAAAGGCTCCCAGTGCATTGTCTTAGCAGTTTGGAATGTTCTAAGGTATAGAGTTTCCAGAGCAAAAAATATTCTGCTAGTCTTTTCACTATCTTTCTGTGCCCAGGGGGTAAGTGGCAGAACAGAGTAGGGGGAGTCAGGAAGAGAGGTGAGTTAGTGCTGGGGAAGAGTGGGGGTGAGGGGTGGGGGAGAGCAGGGTGAGTAGAGGGTCAAGTTCCAGAGGTGGTAGCACCCCTGAGGGAAGAGCAAAAGTGGAAGGAGGGAAAGCTGAGGGTTCGAGAGAAGGCTCTAAGATTTTCTCCTGCCAGAGGGCTTAGAATGAGGAAAGTTGACCTAGGAGGAGGACAAAGGCTGGGATGTAGGGGAATCAGGTGGGTCTGCTAGAGAGGAAATACCAGATGGAGGCCTGGGAGGGCCTGCTGGGCCAGGATCTCAGAGAAGATGGGATGAACGGGATGAAGGAGGGATGGAGGGCATACAGGGAGGTTATTCAGGAGAGATTGGGGGGAGAGGCAGCAACTGCCTCTGCTGCCACTGATGAGAGGGAAGAGCAGGTGCTAGAGAGAGGGGGGAATGCAGTAAGTGGAGGGGTATATGTTCCTGAGACACCAGCTTCTGAAGTGGAGAGGAAGAAGGGAGAGGTAGGGAGGTAGAAGATTTGAGGAGAGGCTCCAGGCTTTCTTCCTCTATGAGAACTTGAAGTGAGAAAAATTGACCTTGAAGGAGGAAGAAATCCTGTACATAAGAGACCTCTGGCCATTTGCCATTTCTGTTTGTAAAACTATTAAGGTTGCAGAGAATTTGGAGATCAAAGGTGCTGAATTCTGGTCATTTGGAAGCATTGTTTTCCTTTAGGCCCAGCTTGTGCAAGTTTTTTAAGAGGCAGGCTAGTTGAAGTTTGGAACCCATGGATTAAGCAAAATATGGCCTGAGGGAAGGGGATCCTTTCACAGGGCAACCCCCACATAGACCAGCATCCTAGTTCTAACCTGTGGTGGATAGGCATTTCCTCTGAGTGAGGGAAACCAAAGGAACACCCCAGGCCCTATGAGGGGCGATGAACTATCCTGTTTGAACATGCCAGGCCATAAAAGGGGGAGTGAACCAGTCACAAGCATTGCCCCAGCACACGTGAGGCAACAGAGACCTCTCTTATCAATCCAATAGGTCAAGAATTAGGTCTATGTGGACATGTAGCAATGAGATCTGGCAAAGGTTCTGCCTATGAGTTTGTTGGGAAATGAGAAGTGCAATGAGAGTGAGAAAGTGCTCTGAATAGATGTCTCTCAGCACCGTCTCTGTCATAAGGAAAAAGGAGATTATAGGAAAGTGAAGGTAGGGGTGGGCAGAGACAATAAAAAGGGGAAGGAATCTAGAAAGGAGAAGAAAGTTTGGAGGAAGGATGGAGAATCACAGCTCTTATGCAGAGACTGAATTCTCTACTCCCCTCTTCACATGGGGCACCAAAATATTAGGAAAAGAGGTACAGATCAGAGAAGAGACAGAATACAAACTCACAGCCAGATCGAGTTTATACAGAGAAAATAAACTCAGAGATTGACCAACTGCCACTTGCTCACAGACTGAACACATGGCAGAGGCCCAGACCCCAGAAGGCTGGGCCCTTTTAAATCTTAGGTGGGCTAGGGGTAGGGGTGGGGGCAGGAGGCCAAGGTAAGCTTCTCCATACTGGTTCTTCAGGTTAGGCCCACTGGCTTCCAAACCTGGGGAAGAATACAGGGTATGGGCTGGGGAACAATACAGAATATGAGATGGAACTGCTCTCTTGAAAGAAGGCAGGGGTAACAAGAAACAAAATGGCTGAGGCTGATGTCCTTGTTCTATCGTAGTCTCCATGGGGACATTGAAGTTGTAAACAAAGTGTAATCACTGAAGACAAAAAAAATGGTCATTATCAGTAGATTTTTCTGTTTTCCATGCAATTACTATATCCTGTTTATTTGAAAAAAATGGCAATTTTAGTAAGATAGAAAGCTATTAACTTTCAGTTGCTCAGAGTGATCTTTCATAGCTATCTAAAATATAACTGTTGAATGAGTGAATGAAAAGTAACTGTAGATAATGTTAAACTATTGTACATTTCTCTATTTAAAAAAACTGACAGGATTTGCGATGTTTTGACTATAAATAAATGTTAAATACTTGAAATGATAAATATATTTACCTTGTTTAGATATTATGTAACGTATACATGTAATGAAACAGCATATGGTACCCCATAAATTTACCATTTTTAATGGAAAAAAAGGAACATGCTATTTTCTGAATAAATGAAAGTTGATTGTTGAGATATTTTTGTTATGGCTTTCATATTTTGATTTACTTGCTATCTGAGGTTTTTTTTTTCCCCTCTGTGATAATTTTCCAATTTTCCTGTAAGTATTTTGGCTATGAATCCAAAATCCAAACAATCAGGCCTTCTATAAGCTAAATATAATAATACAGAAATACGTACAATTTCTCATATAAGCATTCCCTTGTACAAAAGTGAAACTGAAGCTTATGTTTGACTGTTATAGTATAGAATGACCTAGAGAATCCTGCAGAATATAATTTTGTATATAGAGGCAAGTAGATACCATAATTTCAAGAGTTTTTTGTCTTTTTCTTTCAGACAGGTTTGGTGTAGATATTGTTGATCTTCTTGAATATGCAAATTAAAACTTCATCACATTAGGGAAGATTTTAGTCATTATTTCTTCAAATATTCTTTCTCTTCCTTTTTAAATCTCCTCTCTT
The DNA here is from genome assembly GCA_949820135.1 of Sylvilagus floridanus. Taxonomy (NCBI): domain Eukaryota; kingdom Metazoa; phylum Chordata; class Mammalia; order Lagomorpha; family Leporidae; genus Sylvilagus; species Sylvilagus floridanus. Next base: position 50,358,163 of record OX463223.1, read on the forward strand.
CTGGAAATTTCTCTCTCTCACACACACACACACATATATATATATATATATATATATTATGTATAGTGGTGCTTTATGATTTCCACAGGTCTCTTAGACTGTTCAGTTTTGTTTATTGTTTTCCTCTTTTTGTTCTTTAGATTAGATAATTTCAACTGACTTATTTTCAAGTTTGCTGATTCTTTCTTCTGCTTTCTCAAATCTGATTCTTAACCGTTCTAGTGAGTTTCTCATTTTAATTATTATATTTTTCAATTCCAGAGTTTCTATTTAGTTTCTCTTATGATTTCTGTGTATCTCTTTTTACTACAACTGTGGAGCTTGGAGTGGTGTAATTGTTATGAACAAGGCATTTTAAAATGCCACAGTGCTCACTGGGCTTAACAAGATTAAGCTGTGGTTAATTTCAAGGGACCTGGAAAAATGGATTTTTCCAGTTGTTACCAGTGATCTTTTTGTTTTTTTGGAAGAGTAGTTTTTTGAACATCCTTACTCTATGTTTTTACTGATGTTATTCTGCTAAATACCAAAAGTACTAATTCTGTTATTAATATTTATTGTAAAATCTATTTATATAAAAGGGAACAAATTTCATGTATTTCATATTTACAGTTTTAAGAACATAATGATACTGCCCACCATCTCTCCTCCTTCCTTTCTTATTTTTCATTTAATTTTTGCTATGACATACATTCTTTTCTCATTTTTATTAATATAAATAAAACAGATTTCATGTATTTCATAGGTACAACTCTAATAACTGTGCTTCCCTCCCTCAAGCCCCCTCCTTCTTTCCTTACCTTTATTTTTAATTTTTACCAAAACATCATCTCAATTTACTTTATAATCACAGGTTTAATGCACCACTAACCATAATATTCAAGAAGTAAAATACCAACAGACCACTTCCACAGGAATATAGATAAGGGCTAAAAATAATAATCAAATCATATGATGCACATTTCTTTCTTATACTTTTTTATTCTATTCAATTTCCTTTTAATCACAAGCTTAATCCTCCAATGAATAAATAATTCAACAAGTAGTAAATAGAAAAAAAAACACTGTTCCTCAAGAGCATAGGCAAGGGCATTAAAAATAATCATATCTCAAGATGTCAATTTCATTCATACGCATAACATTTTTAAAAATATATCTATAGTGTAGGATCTCTGTCCTTAATGTGCTATACATTGTGAATTAATACTATAACTAGTACTCCAACAGTATTTTTCACTTTGTGTTGCTATGAGGGCAAACTGTTGAAATCTTTACTTAATATATACTAAACTGATCTTCTGTATATAAAAAGAATGGAAAATGAATCTTGATATGAATGGAAGGGGAGAGGGAGTGGGGGAAAGGGGAGGGTTGCGGGTGGGAGGGAAGTTATGGCGGGGAAGCCATTGTAATCTATAAGCTGTATTTTGGAAATTTATATTCTTTAAATAAAAGTTTTATTAAAAAAATATATATCTATAGTATTAACTTCAGCCTTCAATAAAACGCTTATTTTGACCTATTGTGGATGATACTGGGAGTTTTAAGACAAGTTTTCAGTGTCTCATTATTACTTTGTATATAAGATTTAGTAGTGATTAGCTATTGTATCTCAGTCCAAGAAATGATTCCAATTATTGTTCTCCTTCAAAGCCTATTCTGAAAAATTTCATGCATGACTTGTTTCCCCTTTACAAATTAATTAATTTTCATTTTATTAGAGAGAGAGAGAGAGAGAGAGATCTTCTATCTGCTTATTTCTTCTCCAAATACCCTCTATTCAACAGCCAGGGCTGGGCTAGGCTGAAGGTAGGAGTCAAGAATTCCATCCAAATTTGACATGTGGGAAGCAGGAAACCAAATACTTGAGCCATCACCTGCTGCCTTTCAGTATGTGCATTAGCAGGATGAACTTCTTTGTTTTAAGAGTTTATATTTTCAGGCTGGTGCTGTGGCATAGCAGGTGAAGCTGCCGCCTGCGGTGTGGGCTTCCCATATGGGCGCTGGTTCGAGACCCAGCTGCTCCACTTCTGATCCAGCTCTCTGATTTGGCCTGGGAAAGCAGTGGAGGATGGCCCAAGTGCTTGGGCCCCTGTGCTCATGTGGGAGACTTGGAAGAGGCTCCTGGCTCCTGGCTCCTGGCTTTGGATTGGAGCAGCTCTGGCCATTGTGGCTGGCTGGGGAGTGAACCAGCGGATGGAGGACCTCTCTCTCAATCTCTCTCTGCCTCTCCTTTTCTCTCTGTGTAACTCTGACTTTTAAACAAATAAATCAATCTTTAAAAAAAAATCCCAGGCTGTTAAAAGTAAAAATAAAAAGTTTATATTTTCAATTTATTAAACTTTTCCTGATGAGATAGAAAGTAATGTCCCATTCTCAGATAAAAACTTTAGGAGGAATTATTCATTGAGTTATTTAATGATTTGAGGGCCAAACAGCTAAGTTTTCAGAAATCAAGTAACCTAAAGATAAATGAAAGCGAGTTCAGGAGACATTTGGTCAAAATGGCATTAGCTCATGCTTGGAGAATACTTTCTTTCCCAACACATATCAATAATAGACAAAGTATAGAGGCAATGTAGAAGACATGTCTGGGGCGGCATTAGTTGTGGGGTCCGCAGCACTGGTGGCAGGTGCCCAGGCTGTCCCAGGAGTCATAAGGAGAGCCACTGCCACGTTGGACCCGTGGGGGTTCCTGAGACCCCAGCTAAGGGGGCAGCCCCCACGCCACTGGCCCCAGGAGCTGATCCAGTTGTCGGAGAGTGAGCTCTCCTGGGCCATGCAGACCAATATCCTGTGCACTGTACACGGCTGCAGGAAGATCCTGCCCAGCAGCCCAATGTTCAACATGCACCTAGTCAAGAGCCACCTCCTGCAGGATGGCATAGTAAATCCAACAATAAAAGATTTGAAAACTGAACCGAAATTCTGTTGTCAAATTGAGGGATGCCCTAGATGCCCTGACAGACCATTTTCTCAATTTTCCCTTGTAAAATAGCACTTTATGAAGATGCATACTGAGAAGAAGCATAAATGCAGTAAGTGCAGCAATTCGTAGGATACTGAGTGGGACTTGGAAATATATACAGAAGACTGTGGGAAGACCTCCCAGTGCACGTGTGGCTGTCCCTATGCCAGTGGAACAGCACTGCAATCCCGCATCTGCTGAACTGGCCACAAGATCCCTTCAGAACATAGGGATCCATCTAGTAACAAAAGGACAATGGAAAACTGCTTACAAAACCAGAAGTTGTTCAATAAGATCATTGAATCACTGGGCAGCCAACCAAGTCCCAGGCCAGCTTCTCAAGAACTAGAAACTTTAGAAACAAAGCTGGGAGCCTCTTTGGAAGACTCTTGTGGCCCTAATGCCATAAAGCAGACAACACCTCCAAGATATCCTCAGAAGTTGCTTTTACCAAAGCCCAAAGTGGATGTGGTTATTAAACTACCTGTGATGCAGTTTTCTTCTGTGCCTGTCTTTGTGCCTATGGCTGACTCCATGGCCCAGCCTTTAGTGTTAAGTGTGGATCAGAGCTCTGTTGCAGTGGCTGCGCACTTACTGCTCTTATCAGTAGGAACCCTGATCCTCGGCCTAGATTCAGAGGCCTGCTCTCTTAAAGAGAGCCTCCCTCGCCCCAAAATTATAAATCCTATTGCTGTTGAGCCAGTTAGTATAGATGCTCAAGTGAACTTGGGTAAAAGTCCATCCAGTCTTTTACAGGAACTGGGTAACACAGGTCAGAAGAATAGTCTGTCTTCAACCAATGTGCAGACAGACCTGTCTTATGCCTCGCAAAACATTATACCTTCTGCACAGGGGCTGACCCCGACTTGGTTGTGTCCTCATGTTCTCAGACTGACTTGTCATTTGATGCTCAAGTGTCCTTTTCCATTAGTGTCCACATGCAGACATTTGTGTTGCTAGATCCTTGCTTCCCGTCGGGTGGGGTCTCCAGAGAATCTCAGACCAGTGGGATGCTAGTTCCCACAGAGGACTGCATGCAGATGGACCATGCTGGGATGTGTGGGGCCATTTTTGAGAGTGTTCATTTATCATACAGTGTCCCTACAGACAATATGATAAGCAGAAGTTTAATAGCAGAGACAGTAACTCATGGTTTGATGCCATGACTTTAAATCAAGATATTGAGAAATTGGCACCTGTGTTAAACTTCAGCGAATAGAACAGTATGCTTCCTTCACAGAACATGATGGATAATCAGACCCAACCCATGGACTTATTAAGTGAGTTAGAAAAATCTTGTCAAGTAATCTGCCTGGTCAGACATTGGGTAATCATAGTCTTACCTGACACGAATCCTGGGCCTGACACCCAGCTCCCACCTGGCCCAATTCAGAACCCTGGAATTGATTTTGATATTGGAGAGTTCTTTTCAGCCTCAAATACCCAGACACAAACTTAAAGAGAGTAAACTCAACACCATGAACACTGAACCTGTCTTGGAATCACTTGTTCCTTGCTGCAACCTCTGCTGTGTGTTTTAACTTCCTAGGCCTTGAGATGTTTGACACACAGATACAGACAGACTTAAACTTCTTCTTAGGCAGTGGCCCTCATCTGCCTCAGGGAAGCATTCTGAAACACTCCAGCTTCTCCATGAGTACTGACTCATGTGATACAGAGACCCACACTGAGGAATCTGCAATACTAAGAACATACCTTCCCTGGAGAGCAAGGTTGAGTTGAACAGTACAGAAACACAGACCATGAGTTCTAGTTTTGAAGTCCTGGGGAGCTTGTTCTTCACCAGCAATGAAACTCAGACAGCAGTGGATGACTTACTTCTGGCCAACTTGGCCTGGAACATGATAGAGTTTCAGTTCAGCTCTGTAGAAACCCAGAGATGTACTGAACTGCAGAGTCATCAGCTTCTAATGGTGGAGTCTGTGTGTGGGACAGTTGGCATGTACTATTTCCTTCTAGGGTTAGAAAATGGGGAACAGGGACAACAGTATTAACAAGATCAAGTGCAGGTGATGATGCAGTTGTTTTGATTCTCTGTGTGCGGTTCTTTGCCTTTTGTACTTGTAAACATGAAAATTGTGTATAAATCTGAGTGTATTATATAGTGTAAGATGCTTAGCTAAAAAAAGAAGACATGTCTATACTAAAAAGATGAACATCTTAATGTTGAAAAATTGTACAGAAACACAAGAAAATGAAAGCAAGATTAATATTATTGGTCTATATTATTCCTTGTCCAGATGTAAGCAGAGGTAGTTGTGTGTATATGCTGGAATAGCAGGTACTAATTTTGATAAGAAAATGAAGAACTAGTTATAATTACTGCTCAGAAGTAGGGACTGGGATAGTGGTAGAGGTTAGTTTTTCCTGCATTAAAAAGAGATTGAAAAGAGATTAACCATTGCTTGGAATTATGACTTGCATAAAATTGCATACAAAGGAAGTGAGAGGAAGCAGATAAAGCCTAGTTTATAGGACTTGAACTAAATCCTTGAATGTCTTAATACTTGTATACTTGTATATGCACTATCACTAATGTCACATCAGGATAAGTGGCCTAAGCCATATGATTATGCACTTCAGGGTTGGGGTGAAAGTGTTTGTGAGGAGAGGCAACTAAAAATCTATGCAGAGAGGATAGAAGAGAGATTGATGCGAACATTCAAAAAATTAGAGAAAGGAAAGTAATCAATAAAATCAACAATCAGGAAGTCAATCAATTGCAAACCAAATGAAAATAACAGAGCAATGAGAAAATGATATTAAAATAGTGTGTTAAAAATTCTGTTATTCATAAAGTCATCCACTTAAAAGTATCTAGACCAGGCAGAAATTAAACAAAAACATGTGTAAGTAGAAATCCTAGAAATAAAGTAAAGGCTAGAATTTGAATAAAAATCAAATATATATGGAACAAAAATAGAATACAAGATTACAATATAAGATGGGTTTCATTAAGAAAGCTGAGGATAAGAATCAGTCTAGAGTTCCTTAACCAGAGAAACTATAATTCAAGCGTAAGGGGTGATTAAAGACACTTTGAAATCTATAACAAGCTAAAAACATTGTCACTTACAAAGCCTCTGTAGAAATACTTGTAAGTAGGCTAAGCCTCTGCCTATGGTGCTGGCATTACATATGGGTGCTGATTTGTGTCCTGGATGCTCCTCTTCTGATCCAGTTCTCTGCTGTGGCCTGGGAAATCAGTAGAAGATAGCCCAAGTGTTTGGGCCCCTGCACCTGCATGGGAGACTCTGAAGAAGCTCCTGGCTTCTGGCTTCGTATCAGCCCAACTCTGGCTGTTGTGGCCATTTAGGGAATGAACCATCTGATGGAAGACCTTTTTCTCTGTCTCTCACTCTCTCTGACTGTAACTCTACCTGTCAAACAAATAAACAAAATATTAAAAAGAAGTACTTGAGGTTGTATTGAAGTTTTCATCTTTACACAAAGGGGGGGTCGGCATTGTGGCACAGCGGGGTAACACACTGGCCTAAAGTGCCGGCATCCCATATGGGCGCCAGTTCAAGACCTGGCTGCTCCACTTCTCATCCAACTTTCTGCTATAGCCTGGGAAAGCAGTAGAAGATGGCCCAAGTCCTTGGGCCCCTGTACAGGTGTGGACAACCTGGAAGAAGCTCCTGGCTCCTGGCTCCTGGCTTTGGATTGGTGCAGCTCCGGTCGTTGCAGCCATCTGGGGAGTGAACCAGCGGATGAAAGACTTCTCTCTTTCTCTGCCTCTCTCTGTGTAACTCTGACTTTCAAATAAATAAAATAAATCTTTAAAAAATAGAACTGGAAATATATATAGACATATATATAGACATATATATGTATATTTCTTATCAAAATTAGTACCTGCTATTCCAGCATATACACACAACTACCTCTGCCTACATCTGGACAAGGAATAATATAGACCAATAATATTAATCTTGCTTTCATGTTCTTGTGTTTCTGTACATTTTTTCAACATTATGATGTTCATCTTCTTTTAATATGTCTATATCTATGTCTCTCTCTCTATATATATGTCTATATATGTATCTATCTCCCTGTCTTAAAAAATACAACAAAAACAAAAAGGAAGTAATCCAAAGAAGTGGCACATTTATTTGTATTTGTTTATTTTTATTTTATTGAGAGACAGAGATTTTCCATATGCTGGTTCACTCCCAAAATGCCTCTAACAGCTAATGCTTGACCAGACTGAAGCCAGGATGTTGGTTCTCCATCTAGGTCTTCCACGTGGGGATCAGGGGCCCAAGTAATTGAGCCATCATCTGTTGCCTCCTTGAGCCTATATTAGCTGGAAGCTGGAATCATAAGGAGAGCCTGGGCTTGAACCCTGGCTCTCTGATATGAGATGCAGGCATACCAAGTAGCATCTTAACTGTTGTATCAAATGCATTTGTTAATTAGCTATACTTAATCATTCTGAAATTTTATATATTCAGTATATTATGTTTTACATAAATAAAATTTTATTTGTCAATTAAAAATATAAAAAGAAATAAGCCATAAAGATATGGATATAAGAAATAATGGTGAATACAGAAACAATAACATGTGATGGATATTTAATTGTAAATTATATAAAATAATAATGTCATCCATGCATTTATTACAAAAGCTGAAACTAAAGTTCTAGAAAACAATCCAAAAATATTTAGTTATCCAATGTTAGTGAACATACTAAATCTTTGTCTTGTTTGAAAGTAGGATAGAGGTATTGGAAAACTTTGGACTAGTTCTGAAAATTCTGCAGTTAATATATATGTTAAAAATGTTAAGACATTCACTAGAAATTTAAATAAAATTTGTGGTTTTTGAACAACAAAGGAAAAAGAGGGAAAATAAAAAACTTTGTCAAATCAACAAAACATAGTAATGCACAAAAATTAAAACATTTGACAAAATGAAGAAAATTATAAGGAATAGGTGAAAATAAATCATTAATCCTAATCAATGTAAATGAAATAAAACTTTTTAAACACACACTGGATTTAAAATATGAAATGCAGCTGTATATACTTTATGAGTTATACCTAAAATAAAAACAAAGAATGAAAATAAAGGAATATAAAAATATGAACCAAATTCAGTTGAGAAAAATGAGTAAAATCCATTCACAAAAGGCAACAAAAATTATATGTTTATAAAAAAGTTAGTGAAGTAGACCTGAGGAAAAGGAGGAACATATCATGTTCAGCAACCAGAAGACTTTGAACAATAAATACCTAAAAGTAAAAGACAAAACTTTGTAATTTCTCTGTAGATAAATAGATGACCTCAGAACAAGCAAGGACTTTATAATAATGACATAAGAAGGTCAAAAAGTAAAGAAAATAATTGAAAATGCGTTAAAATGAAAGTTTTGCATCAAAAAGATAGTTTGCAGAATGTGAAATGTTTGCAGTACATTTAGCTAGCAAATGATCCAGAATATATTGTGAAGATAGACATAAATAAGAAAAAAAAAACCTAACAACATGATTAGAATATTTGAAAATGCCTAAGTAGGCTTTTCTCAGAAGAGAAAACCTTAATGGTCAAGAAACATGCCCAGTTTCAATAGTTAGGAGGTAAATGCCAATGAACGCCAAGTTTCATATACCAAGTTTCACTTATTACATTGGCAAAATTTTAAAATACTGACTATTCCAAATGTTGTTGTGAATGTACAAAAATTCATAGCAAGGGAGTGCAAATTGGCACAGCCATTTTGGGTGAGCAATGTGTCAGTGCCTAGTCAAATCGAGGATGTTTACATTGCATGATTTTGCTGTTGTTGAGAGCATACATGATCTTCATTTTTGACATTTTCTTCCACACTGAGGGAGTCCACTGGTATATACTTTTAGCCTGTCTCTGCCCTTTCACTCATTCCTCCCAAGAGGGTAGAAGTTATGGTTTTGATTGGTGAATTTGGAAGGAGGAACCACAATTGTAAAGCCAGTCCCCATATACCTATCTTTCCTTCTACTTGGGAGGCTAGCATGAAGCTTAGCACATGTATTCCTTTAGGCCATGTTTTAATATTTACTGTTCCGTATTGCTTGTGTCTTAGTGGTTGAAATGGGTGGTAAATTTAGTTTTAGAATTATTCTTCAGCCTGGTTTTGGCCTGGCCTAGCCTTGGCCATTGTGGTTGTCTCGGGGTTGGGGGTGGGGGGTAAACTAGCTGATGCAAGATCTCCCTCTGTCTTTCTCTCTCTTACCATAATTCTGACTTTTATATAAATAAATGTGTCTTTTAAAAAAGAATTAGTGGCCGGTGCTGCGGCTCAATAGGCTAATCCTCCACCTGCGTCGCCGGCACACCAGGTTCTAGTCTGGTCGGGCTTTGGATTCTGTCCCGGTTGCCCCTCTTCCAGTCCAGCTCTCTGCTGTGGCCCGGGAGTGCAGTGGAGGATGGCCCAAGTCCTTGGGCCCTGCACCCGCGTGGGAGACCAAGAGAAGCACCTGGTTCCTGGCTTCAGATCAGCGCGGTGCGCCGGCCGCAGCATGCCGGCCACAGCGGCCATTGTGGGGTGAACCAACAGAAAAAAAGGAAGACCTTTCTCTCTGTCTCTCTCTCTCACTGTCCACTCTGCCTGTCCAAAAAAAGAAAAAAAAAAGAATTAGCATGCCTACATGGCTGAAGATGTGAACATATTCTCTGCTGTCAGCTTTATTTATTAGTAATAATCATCCTTCCTCTTAAAATGAAAGAAAAACAAAGCAGTTTTCAATGGATTAAATCTGAGTGAGGAATAGAAATGCTGTTTATTGTAAACTCCTCAACAGCTGCTACCCATCATTTTCCTTTCATGCATACACATTGGAAAAACCCTCATAGTGTATACAAGGAGATATTTATAAGAATATCATGACAACATTGTTTATAGGAGCGAAATTACAAACCACCTACATTTCTCTCAGTAGAATGGATAAGTACAATGAACTTTATATATATATATATATATATATATATGTTATGAAACATGTTGAGTGAAAACATTAAGTGGTAAGATGCTATATACTATGTGATACCATTTACATAATGTTTTAAAACACATAAAATATCATATACGGTACAAACACACAGGAAGGGGGAAGTATAAGGGAAATTTTTTGAATCTTTATGCCAATTTAGGAGCATGGTAACTTCTTTTAAAAATTATTTTTATTTGAAAGGCAGGGGGGGGAATATGAGAATATGAGAATCTTCTATATACTATTTCATTCCCCAGATGTCCACAGCAACCAGAGCTGGGCCAGAAAAGCCTGGAGCCTAGGATTTCATCTGAGTTTCCCACATAGCCGACAGGGACCTGCCTTCCAGTGTGTGTTAGCAGGACACTGGAATTGGAAGCAGAGCTGTGACATGAACCCAGACACTGTGATATGGGGTGCTGGCATCCAAAGCAGTGTCGTAACCAGTGTGCCAAGCACTTGCACCACATTGTCTCTTATAGGGCCAGGCAGGAAAGGGAATAATGTTGATAAAGCATACAAAGAGAATTTCAAATCTATATATGAAGCTTGATTTATTAAATAGAACTAGAGCATAGCTGGTAGGGTATTAAAATTAGTTAGCTCTGAGGAGTAAGTACACAGCTATTTATAATATTGTTTTCTGTATTATTATTTAATAACATATAATATATCCAAAAGATTAACTTCAATGTATCAACCCCAATTTCTTGCTGAAAATGCTTGAAAAATATTTCACACCAAGCATATCCATTTTGTTCTCTGGGCCAGAATTTTCTCTTGTATAAATCAAAGAGAGTTGGGCTAACTGATTCTGAATTATAATTCTAGCTCTAGATGTCCCATGTTATTGGGATATTTTCCACAGGGCAAAAGTCGAGGGGAAAAACAAAAAGATATAGATAAGGAAAGTACAAAGTTTTGTTTGAAAAATGGAATTAACGGATAAGTTTATTTTTGTACAAACATTTTTCAATCTATGCATAATTTGTCCACAATATACCTTGCCCATGAACTTTTTGAAGATCCTTCATATAGCAGCAACAGTCTCAGATCTACAATCTTTGAGAAAACCTGTAATCTTCTGCACCCTACCCTAGGCATCCTGGCTGTCCTACTCTTGTTTCTTCTCTCCTCCATCCCTTTGGTTGTTACCTTAGCAGGTTTAGGACAGGTGGGTAATGGAAGAATGGTGCCATCCATTTTCCTTTGCAGCAGTTATCTCTCATATATATGCACCCACCCATACACTACATTATCTGATCCCTTTGACATGTAATCCTGTCTTTATACACAGCAGAATCATAGAATGGCAAATGCCCTAAACAGCACTCTGGCCTCAGAATGAACCATTAAGGCATTTGGATCTGGCTAAAAAGCCCATAAGAGTTTCTCAGGCATAGAAAGCCAAGACACTGTGGCAAAAAATGACCTAAATGGACCTAAATGATAGATCTCTGTGAGTGAGACCCCAGTGGAAAGAATGGGCCATCCATGAAGGAGGTACCTTTCTCTGAAGGGAGGAGAGAACTTCCACTTTGACTATGGCCTTGTCTAAATAAGGTCAGAGTTTGTGGACTCGAGGCTTCCATAGCCTTGGCAGCTCATGACAAGAGCCTCTGGTGATTACTGGGGTCATAAATAAGACTGTCAATTGTTAAATCAACAACAGGAGTCCCTGTGCACTTACTCCCCATGTAGGATCTCTGTCCTTAATGTGTTGTCCTATGCAAATTAAAGGTAAAACTAGTATTCAAACAGTACTTTATACTTTGTGTGTCTGTATGGGTGCAATCTGTTGAAATCTTTACTTAGTACTTATTAAATTGATCTTCTGTATATAAAGCTAATTGAAAATGAATCTTGATGAGGAATGGGATGAGAGATGGAGTGGGAGATGGGATGGTTGTGGGTGGGAGGGAGGTTATGGGGGGAAAACCGCTTAAATACAAAAGTTGTACTTTCAAAATTTATATTTATTAAATAAAAGTTTTCTAAAAAACTCAAAAAAACCTCTGACTTTTGAACGATGCATCCTTCAGACGAGCAGTACACATCTGGTAGCCTTTTTCTGTCTATGTGGCAGACTGTGAGGCACAGGGGTCTGGCGCAGGGGTGGGGTTGTTGCTGTGTGCTGCTGGAACCTAGTATAGAAACCCTTCACACTCACACCTTCTTGTGCCACTTCCTGAATGGCTGTCCCTCTTCTTTCTGATTGTCTCTGTTCTTCGGCTGTTTCTTCTTGTTTGATGTGAAGCCTGAAACCTGGTCCTTCCCATAAATGCAGGGTCTGTTACTGCCCATATACTTCTGTTCATTCTGTCTCATTAAACCTTGACTTTGCCAGACTCCCACGCTGAGCTCTTGCCTTTGGCCTGTTCACTCTGGATTTGTGGGCCCCTTTGTGGCTCCTCTGGCCTTTACCACACCAGCCTGGCCCCACCTGCCCTTACCCACTGCTTCCTGGGGCGACTGCCTTGAAAGGCAATTTGAGTAACACTTGTCTCCAGCCTGCACTGCTGCTAGGAAATGGCCTGCCTTTGATAAAAACAGCGAGTCATATCATCTCTGCCTGAACTAGAAACTCTTCTAAAAAACTAATACCTTTTCAAAAGCAAGCTGCTTTTTATAAATATGTAAAAGGCATCTAATATAATTTTTAAATTGCCTTCTAAAAATATAATGGTGATGTTTATTATGTAAAAGGTAGGATACAGACTAGAAAATAAAGAAGCTAATAAAAAACACTTGCAATCCTACTCCTGAGAGGGATAAGGGATACTAATGTGATCCACGTGCTTTTTGGTCTTCTCTTTATATACATATATATGAATCTGTGTAGGCATGCATATATAATGTATATTTGTTCATCTGTTCACATGTACATAATCAGAACTTTTTAACAAAAAGGCAGGCTGGCGCCGGTACCCCGGGTTCTAGTCCTGGTTGGTGTGCTGGATTCTGTTCCGGTAGCCCCTTTTACAGGAGCCATAGCAGAGAGCTGGGTCAGAAGAGGAGTGATTGGAACACAAACCAGTTGTGGGATGATGGCACAGCAGGAAGAGGCTTAGCCTACTACACAGCAGGGCTGACCCTTGTTTGAGAGCATTAAAATGTATCCCAGAGAGGTTAAGTGCCTACCCAGCATTACTGTAAAGTTCATTGGCTGATCTGGGCTATGACACTTACCTACCCAAATATTGTCATGCTAAGGTACCTATCCTATGTCACAGAGAGGTCTGGAGTAGGGAGGAGAACATTTTTCATGGCAGTTCAGACACTGCTTGGTATGCCTGTACCCCATATTGAAGTGCATGGATTTTAGTCCCTACTCACCTCCTGATTCCAGCTTTCTGTTACTATGCCCCCTAGGAGGCAGCAGGAAATGCTTCAAGTATGAATCTCCCTTCGTGCCTTTCACATGGGAGACACTGATGAAGTTCCTGCCTTCTGCCTGGCCCATCCAGAGATGTATTTGAGGGCATGAGGGGAAGGAAGAGTGCTCTCTCTCTCTCTATCTCTCTCTCTCTCTCTCTCTCTCTCTGTGTGTGTATGTGTGTGTGTGTAGGCCAAGAAATAAAGAAAGAGAGAAAGAGAGAAAGAAAGAGAGCTTCAGAGGGAAAATGGTGAAAATACCTCTCATGGGCCGGTACTGTGCGCAGCGGGTTAAAGCCCTGGCCTGAAGCACTGGCATCCCATATGGGTGCTGGTTATAGTCCTGGCTGCTGCTCTTCTGATCTAGCTGTCTGCTATGGCCTGGGAAAGCAGTAGAAGATGGCCCAAGTCCTTGGGCCCCTGCACCCACGTGGGGCACCCAGAAGAAACCCCTGGCTCCTGGCTTCAGATCGGCGCAGCTCCAGCTGCTGCGGCCATCTGGGCAGTAAACCAGTGGATGGAATACCACTCTCTTTGTCTCTACCTCTTTCTGTAACTCTGTCTTTCAAATAAATAAAATAAATATTTAAAAAAGAAAATACCTCTTTTAGTGGCAATATATTTCAAATCAAATAAATCTAGAAATTAAGTAATACACAGGCTATTTAACAGTTGTCTAACCAAAGTAAGATAAACATTTTATCACTTCATTCACCTTATTTTATCACTTTATTCCTCTTAACAAAAGCATATGGCAGCACTCCTTTCTCTCTAATCAAGTCCAGACTCCCCACCTTGGCAGTCAGGACTCTTAAATAATTTGCTTCCCCACTCCTCCAAATGTACCCCATTCAGGATGATCGTCTCAGTGATTCTACACATGCCCTTGCCAGTAGCAATCCTCGTGCCTCTGTTGGTCTTCATGCCTGCAGTGCTTTTCTTCTCCTTCCTCTCTTTTTTTATTTGTATATATCTTGTAAATACAACATTAGGAACATACTAATTCTTCCCATTGCCCTGGTCTTCCAACCCACTTCCCACCTTCCTCCCTGCTCTCCTGTTTGGTCCAAAAAATAAAAGGAAACAAAAACAAAAAAGAAGAAAAAATGAAATAAAAATTAAGAAAACTGTTCCTCAGCAATCTAAACAAGGGCTTTATTTGTTATTGCTTCTTGAAGGTGTTTCAGCTTTTTTCCTCCCTTCTTTTTCCTTCCTTCCTCCCTCTTCTTTCCTTTTAGAAACTTAATTGTCTTTAAAGAAGAACCCAAGGATGATACATCTTTTGTGAGATCTTAGATATAACTTATGAGGCATAATAATATCCTCCATTTAATACACTAAAAATGATTCTTAAGAACAAGTTTTACTAATAAGTTTCATGGTAGAACTCTCTGGGGACAGAGGTCCTGCATAGGAAGTTAGTGTACAGTGACTCTTGTTGTTTATTTAAAAGATAACACTCTTATTATGACATCAGTGATAACCCAAGGCTCTTGACATGATCTGCCTCAGCTATGGAAACCTTTTGGATCCACTAGTTCAACAAGGCCATAAGCAAAGTGGGGGTTCTCTCCTCTCTTCAGAAAACAGTACATCCGTTGGTGACCCCTTCTTTCCATGGGGTTCTCCCCATAGTGTTCCTTTATGTAAGAAATTTTTTGCTTGAGTGTCTTGGCTTTCCACGCCTGAAATGTTTCCCATGGGATTTCCAGCTAGACCAGAGTGCCTTAAGGGCTGATTCTTAGGTCAGAGTAATACATAAAGCGATTGTCATTCTATGGGTCTGCTGTATTGACTGCTTTCCATGTTGGAGCCTTCCCTCCTTTTTTAATCCTGCTATTCTTGTTTCCACAAACTTAGTCCTATTAATATGATCATTTTATCACTTTATCCTATCTGTATGGCCCCTTTATCACTTAATTCTATCCATTTATTTTTTCTATCCATTTATTTTTTAACAAATAGGCTGCTATTTTTATCAGTCAACTTAAGGGGTCTTAGGACCCCTTAGAAATGAGTCCATAAGAAAGTATGTAGGATTATACTGCTTTGAAGTTACAAACTTCATACATTTCAAAATTACAGCTTTAGGAACTTGGTAATTCTTCCCACCATACCTGCTCTCCCTCCCCCCCTTCCTCTTCCCTTTCTTATTCTCATTCTTTTTCTTTACCAAGATCTATTTTCAATTAACTTTATACATATATGATTAACTCTGTTAAGTATAGAGTTCAATGGTTCATATGAAAGAAAAAAAGATAAGGAAATATTATAAAAGAAAACCAAAAAATATAGAATAAAAAGCTGTTCCTTAACAGTCAGGAGAAGGGCTGTTCAAAATCTTTGCTTCTTGTAGTGTCAATTTCGTTTCTATATGTCACCTTTTAGGTGCTATGTTAGTTATCATGGGTCAGGGGGAACATATAAAATTTGCCCCTTTGAGACTGGCTTATTTCACTAAGTATGATGTTTTCCAATTTCATCCGTTTTGTTGCAAATGACCGGACTTTTTTTTTTTTTAACTGCTGTGCAATATTCCATGGTGTACATATCCCATAATTTCTTCATCCAATGTTCAGTTGATGGATATTTGGGTTGATTCTATGTTTTTGCTATTGTGAATTGAGCTATGTTAAACATGGAAGTGAAGATAATTCTTTTATTTGCTGATTTCATTTCCCTTGGTCTATCTGCTTTCTTTGAATTATCTCATGTATCAACATGGTTTCATCTATCATAATGAATAGATGGCTCCTATATATTTATTTTTCATGTCAAAATTTCACCTGATCTACAGAATTTATATGCAATTTGCCTATCAGACAAGTCTACATATTGTGTATTGCATATAATGTTTTCTAACTTTTCCCCAAATAATATACTTTTAATATGTATTTTTTTCTTGTTACCTATTACCATTCATCCATTTGTCAAAGACAGAAATCTGGGAGTTATTTCTAATTTTTCTCTATTAAGTATACTTTATATCTAAGTAGTCACCAAGTCCTGTTTCTTCTAATACCATAGTTCTTTCTTCTTTACTTTCTGCTACTGCCTTAATTGAGTCTTGTATCACTTTACTCTAAGGGATTTTGGGGTCTTATGGCTAGTTGGCTAGTTGTAAGATTGTATCCTTAGAAGTAAGTCTGTGTGAATGTATATAGGACTATACTGCTTTGTGGTTGCATACTTCATACATTTCACAATTTCAACTTGATGATCTTGGTGATTATTCCTACTGTGCCCACCATCCCACACTCATTCCCACCCTCTTCCTCATCCCTTGCCTGTTTTCACTCTTATTCTTTACTAAGATCTATTTTTCAATTAATTTTATACATTTGTGATTAACTCTATGGTAAGTATAGTGTTCAATGAATCATAACAAAGAGAAAAAGATAAGGAAAATATTATAAAGGAAAAGATAAAGATATAGAATAAGAAGCTGTTCCTTGACATTCAAGAAAAGGGCTGTTCATAATCATTGCTTTTCAAAGTGTCAATTTCATTTCTACATGTTGTCTTTTAGGTACTCTATTAGTTATCACATATCAGGGAGAACATAATAAATTTGTCTTTTTGGGACTGGCTCATTTCGCTAACTATGATGTTTTCCAGTGTCACCCATTTTGTTGCAAATGACTGGACTTCATTTTTTTTTTACTGCTGTGTAGTATTCCATGGTGTACATATTCCATAATTTCTTTATTCAGTCTTCAGTTAAAAGGAATTTGTGTGAATTTCATGTCTTTGCTATTGTGAATTGAGCTGTAATAAACATGGAGGTACAGATCTTTTGGGTAGATTCCTAGGAGTGGGATGGCTGGGTCAGATGTTAGGTTTACGTTCAGACCTCTGAGGTATCTCCACACTGTCTTCCATAGTGGCTTTATCAATTTACATTCTCACCAACAGTGGATTAGGGTACCTTTTTCCCTATATCCTCACCAGCATTTGTTGTTTACTGATGTCTGTATGAAAGCCATTCTAACTGGGGTGAGGTGAAACCTCATTGTGGCTTTGATCTGCATTTCTCTTTTGGCTAGTTATCCTGCACATTTTTTCCTGTGTCTGTTGGCCATTTGGATTTCCTCTTTTGAAAAATATCTGTTTAAGTCCTTTGCCCATCTCTTAATTGGGCTGTTTCTTTTGTTGTAGAGTTTCTTTATCACTTTGTAAATTCTGGTTATTAATCCTTTATCAGTTGCATAGTTTGCAAATAATTTCTCCCATTCTGTCAGTTCCCTCTTCATTTTCCTGTTTCTTTTTCCATACAAAAACTTCTCAATTTTATGTAAGCCCATTTGTTAATTTTAGCTTTAACTACCTGTGCCTCTGGGGTCTTTTGCAAGAACTCTTTGCCTGTGCCAATATCTTGTAGGGTTTCCCCAATGCTCTCTAATATTTTGATGATTTCAGGTTGTAGATTTAGGTCTTTGATACAAATTGAGTGGATTTTGGTGAAAGGTGTCAGGTAAAGGTCTTCCTTTATGTTTCTGCATGTGGTAATCCAGTTTTCCCAGCAACATTTGTTGAATAGACTGTCCTTGCTCCAGGGTTTATTTTAGCAACTTTGTCAAAGATAAATTGGTTATAGATGCTTGGATTGATTGCAGATGTTTCTATTCTGTTTCATTGGCCTATCCATCTGTTTTTGTACCAGTATCAGGCTGTTTTGATTACAATTGCCCTGTAGTATGTCTTGATATCTGGTATTGTGATACCTCCAGCTTTGATTTTGTTGTATAAGATTGCTTTTAGCTATTCAGGGGTCCCTTGTGTTTCCACATGAATTTCAACATCATTTTTCTATATCTGATAAGAATGTCTTTGATATTTTGATTGGTATCACATTGAATCTGTGAATTGCTTTTGGAAGAATGGACATTTTGATGATATTGATTCTTCCAATCCATGAACATGGAAGATTTTTCCATTTTTTGTCTTCCTCTATTTTTTTCTTTAATGTTTTGTAAATTTCATCATAGAGATCTTTGACATCCTTGGTTAAATTTATGCCAAGATATTTGAATTTTTTGGTAGCTATTGTGAATGGGATTGAGCTTCGAAGCTCTGTCTCAGCTGTGGCACTGTCTGCATATACAAAGGCTGTTGATTTTTCTATGTTAATTTATATCCTGCTACCTTTCCAAACTCTACTATGAATTCCAGTAGTCTCTTAGTGAAGTATTTTGGATCCCCTATGTATCGGATCATGTTACCTGCAAATAGATATAGTTTGACTTCTTCCTTTCTGATTTGTATCCTTTTGATTTCTTTTTCTTGTCTGATGGCTCTGGCTAGGATTTCCACACCAGTTTCCTGTTCATGTGCACCCTGGGAGGTAGCAGGTGGTGGCTCAGGTAGTTGGGTTCCTGCCACCCACATGGGAGACCTAGATTGAGATCTGGGATCCCAGCTTCAGCCTTGTTCAGCCCTTGTCATTGCAAGCATTTGGGGACTAAGCCAGTGGGTAGGCGTTCTCTCTGTCTTATTAAAAATATAAAAACAACAGCAACCTGGAAGAATAACCATGGGAAGCACTAGGTCTGAGGTTGTGTGGTTTATAAGAGATAACTGTGCTTAGCACAGTTCCTGGTACATTATAGGTGATCAACAAATTGGAAATACTATAGTCTGTTACATATATTTGAGTTGTTATCCCTCCACTTCTAATACTATGACAGAGACAACTCTTTTTATTCTGCCCTCTAGGGTTCTCACCTCTCATGCTATTCTCTGTACCCCTCAAGGGAAAGGAGAACCAGAGTTGGGTATTTGGTCTAGTGATTAAGACACCAGCATCCTATGTTGTAGTGCCTGGTTCAATACCTGGCTCTGCTCCTGAATCCAGCATTCTCCTAATACAGACTCTAGGTGGCAGTAGTGATGGCTTAAGTAATTGACTTCTTTCCATACACACAGAAAACCTAGACTGAGTTCCCAGCTCCCAGCTTCAGCCTTGCCCAGGCTGTAGCAGGCATTTGGGGAGTGAACCAGAGGATGGGAGCTCTCTTGCTAACTCTCTCTCTCTCGCAAATAAAAATAAATTTAAAAAGAAAAGCTAAAACTCATTCACATTAAAGGATGAAGGGCTTAATGTGTTCTCATGGAGTTACTTGCATTTTGAAGAGAAGATGGCTAAGAAAGGAGAGGTATTTTCCCAAAGAAATGAATCTTGTGTAGTGACAATGTTAAGAACTGGTGGATTTGACCATTAGGAAGAAATTTGTGATTTGGGGATACCGAAAGAGTGTTTTCAACTTAAGCAACAATAGGGATAGTACAACTGCAAGGATATATTACATAAAGCCACTTTCCATAAACATATCACATAGACACCCATAGGAGGCTTATGTTTACATTTCTTCAAAAGAATATTCTAATGTTATTTTTCACCATTTATATTGAATATTTTTCAGAAATCATAATCGCATATGTGTATAGGGTACAATGTGATATTTTGATGTAATCTACAATGTTGCATCATTTAATCAAACTAACATATCACCTTTCTTATATATTTTTTATGGTGAAACATTTGAAGTTTCTTAAGTATTTTAATACATTTAATACTTTACTATCAACTATGGCCACTCTGTTGTTGAGGGGGCATGATTTTTTTCTTCACTCCTATTTGTCATTTCCTTTCTCTTTCCATACAGTTAATATTCTGGACATTTATATCTTTCTTGAAGTAGTCAAGGCCTTATGTAAGACGTTCCTACCCTAATTCTCAGAACTTCCCCTTCACTTTCTCACCACCTGTCTGAACACATATACATACACACACAAGAAACATAGACACATACTCTTCAGTGGCTGTAACATATTCAAAATAGTAATGCCATCTCTCTCCCACCACCCTCCAATTCAGTAATCAACTTATCCAGTTCAATTGTCCACCTTCCTCAAATCTTGACTCCATGTTCTGTTCCCACCCAAGCTAAAACCATCTACAGAGTGCCTGTCACCTCATAAGTCCTCCAGGGTAGCTTTCCCACCACTACCTATGGCACATCATACAAACTTAACTCTAACACTTGTCACACTGTATCAGAAATCATGATGCATATATGTGCTTTGTAAGAGTAGAGACTGGTTTCTCACTCATCTCTGTATCCCCACTGCCAAACATACTGCCTCTGCCTGACACACCCATGTGGGTGGCAGGAACACAACTACCTGAGCCACCACCTGCTACCTTCCAGGGTATACATGAACAGGAAACTGGAATCAGGATCTAGAATCAGGTCTCAAATCCAAGTACTCTGTTATGGGATGTGTGTACTCCAACCACTAAGTCAAATACCTGCCTTTCTTTTTTACTTGAAAGAAAATCCTATTCGAATATCTGATGAATACTCCCCCCCATGTAAAAAATGGCTTGACATAGTAATGTCTAAGTAACCAGTAACTTTTATAATTTGCTTCAACAGGATAGATCTTTAGAAATAACACGTATTCCTTCCAATTATATGCAATTAAATTTTCTATTTATTAAAAAATTTTGGAGAGAATTTTGAGATATTTCTGTTACAGGAGAGTATTGGTATATAGCCCAAGGGTAACCAGATCAACTTGGTTTAACTGGAATTACAACAAAAAATAAAACTATAGGAAACATTTGTTTTATTTTGAATCAATCTAGCCTGAAGAGAATTTTTCTGAGGCAACCAACTCTCCTCCAAGGAATCAGATTTTCTGCTCTTGACAGCTAGGAAAACTCGTCATGTGTTTTCCCTCACTCTTACTGGTGGCTTTTTTATTGGCATGGATGTGGTAGGGACAGTATTTGCATGATCGGCTATAAAACTGTTAAAAGCTGTCAGATATCCTTTTCCAGTTCACAAGATGTTTGTCTTGCGAGTGTTATCATTAATGAAAGGAGAAATTATTTCCCTGACGTAGTTAGTATTAGGGTTTAGTTTAGAAACTCCTACCCACAATGCTTTCTACTACACTGTATTTCCTAGCAGGAGTGACCTTCACCAATTAAACTGAAATAGTTCTATTTATTTATTTATTTATTTGACAGGTAGAGTTATAGACAGTAAGAAAGAAAGACAGAGAGAAACGTCTTCCATTCCGTTGGTTCACTCCCTAAATGGCCGCCACGGCCAGCACTGTGCTGATCCAAAGCCAGGAGCCAGGTGCTTCCTCCTGGTCTCCCATGCAGGTGCAGGCGCCCAAGCACTTGGGCCATCCTCCACTGCCTTCCCAGGCCACAGCAGAGAGCTGGACTGGAAGAGGAGCAATTCGGACTAGAACCCGCAGCCTATATGGGATGCCGGCACCGCAGGCGGAGGATTAATCAAGCGAGCCATGGCGCCAGCCCCTGAAATAGTTCTTTATATAAAATCATATAGGTGAGAGCAAAATATTACTTCAGCATTAAGCCACTAGGATTCCTCTGTTATGGTGAATGATCCTTAATTCCTATCACAGAAATTTGCAGTTCACTTTATGCCCTTTTTCATAGCCAGCAGACTAACCTCCCCTCAGCGCAGTTTACTCAGGAATTCTTACTGTGGACTTGTTTCCCCCAGTTTTCTTATTATGTTCTGTTCTGGAGAATCTTAAGGGATGAGAGTCTTGTCTTGAAAAGTCAGGAGAATTTATTACTATTACTGTCAAACCACGGAAAGGAGATGAATTTATTTAGCAGCATCTGAAAATAGAATTGCCTCAACGTTGATGCCTGCTGCTGATGCTAAATGATGAATACTAAGCACCTGGCACACACTTTGCACTTTTCTTCATTTATCTGTTCTTCATATTGCAGTGCTTTAAGATGTATGCAGCACATTTTCACTGTGTCTGTGTTCTACTCTTGGTTGGGAGCCAAGCAGTAGATGTCATTGATTATTTGTTGAGCATCCATAACACATGAGGAGCTGTACTAAGCACAGCATGGAGTTGCAGAAAGAATCAAAATGTGTAGAATCCAGCTAGAAAACCAGTATTTACATGTTGGTTCTGTAAAGCTCCTAAGTTTGTGACCTTGGGAAAATAATCCAATTCTCGTAAGACTCACCAACATTAACTTGTAAGATGGAAGTAATAATAGCAGTCCTGTGCACTTTTGAGGATTGATGTGACGTTCTGGCCGTGTTAATGCCTAGCCTAGAGTTCTGCAAACTGTGATGTTCAGGTCAGATCTCAGGGATTGTATTCTTAGTCCAATGTTGTCTCTTCAAGCTGTAAGCAAAGGATAACCCTTACCATAGATATAGTGAGCAGCATCCTTCTTCTTTCACAAAATGCTTCCACATGGACTACACTTCTTTCATTTGAGGATAAAACGTTTCATTGCTTGACCAGAAACTCTGCTTCAGATGGTTGTATTTGGTAGTAGAAAATGTGTGTATGAATTTTGGTGCCAGATCCATTGAAGTACTAGCTTCATGATCTTGGCAAAGACATAACCTCTCTGAGCTTTAATTTCCTTATTATAAAATGCAGACAAGTAATAGTGCCTACCTTCATAAAAGTGTGAGAAAGTTTGAATGAGATGAAGTATTCGAAGTACCTCTCAGAGGGTAGGATTTCAATAAATGGTGTTCCTTTGAAAACAGGGGAGTGAGATGGATATTGAGTATGCACAAATCTTTTTCACTCTTTGGTTTTAATCTCTTAAGGCTGACAAGAATTGGATGAGTCTTTAGGAATAAAGCAACTCTCTCTCCATAGTTGTGGGGAGATAGTTTGGTGAAGTGTAAAGAAATGACACACATCCTTTTGCAACTCCAACTGTCTCTTCAGGAAAATGAGACTCATTTTTCCATTAAACCTACAGTGGAGAAGTGATTTGTCCATTGTGAACCAATTTGTAAGTGGTGGAGCTAGGATGAAATCCAGGTAGTCTAACTGCAGTCTTTGGGATTCTCATAAACTCAAAGCTGCCTTGTGTCACTGGAGTTTTATGAAATTTCTGTGGGCAGAAAATGAAGAGAGAGGTTCATGGTATGCTCCCTGCATGTATCCCAGCCACTCACCTGTACATTGACTCCTTGTTATGTCCTGTAGTAAGGATCATGGCAACAGTAATTTCACCTTAATGGCATTTTTTAAAAAAATGTTTATTTGTTTATTTGAAAGTCAGAGTTACACAAAGAGAGAAGGAGAGAAAGAAAGAGAGAGAGAGAGGTCTTCTATCTGTTGGTTCACTCCCCAATTAGCCTCAATGGCCAGAGCTGTGCTGATCTGAAGCCAGGAGCCAGGAGCTTCTTCCAGGTCTCCCATGTGGGTACAAGGGACCAAGGACTTGGGACATCTTCTACTGCTTTCCCAGGCCATAGCAGAGAGCTGGGTTAGAAGTGGAGCAACAGGGACATTAACAGAGACCCATATGGGATGCCAGCACTGTAGGCGGCAGCTTTACACACTATGCCACAGCACTGGCCCCATCACCTTCATGGCATTTTCCTTCATAGCCATCATGCCAAAATTCCCAGTGGCTTTGCAACTTTTGGTAGAGGAAAAATAAACTTTTATTCTGGAATAAAGTTCTATATAAGTAGAATATCTCTATCCTAATGAATTGCTAAGACCATGAATGGATAGAACAGGCATGTCTTAGTCTTTGCTGGCTTCCCTTCCCACTTGCTAGCCTTTACAATTTTTAAATTTATTTATCTTCATTTTAATTTGAAATCCAGAGAGACAGGAAGCCAGAGATCTTCCATCTGTTGGTTCAATCTGCAAATGGCTGCAACAGCCAGGGTTGGGCCAGGCCAAAGTCAGGCACCCAGAACTCCACCAAGTCTCCAATGTGGGTACAGGGGCCCAAGTACTTGACACATCATCTGCTGCTTCCAAGGGTGTGCATTAGCAGGAAGCTTGACCAGAAGCAGAGGAGCCAGGATTTGAATTAGGCACTCTGATATGAGCAACAACTCAATCTCTGAGTCAGATGCTCATCCCACTTGCCAGTCATTGCATTTCCACAGCCTGCAGCACATGGAGAGCAGGCCATGTCCCTGTGGTTACATTGCTGGCTGTGGTTGTTGCCCAGAGAGGGCTTGATGTCACTACCCATTTTACCACCTTATTCTACCTATCTAGAATCAAGTGCCTACCTATCATCTGATTCCAGCCTGACCTCAACTCTGGCATATTTCTGAAATCCTCTCCATTTCCTTGCAGCAGAATAGGACTCTCCAAGGCCCATTCTCACTACTCACTTCAGGGTGCCTCCATCAATCAGCTTATTTCCTGGTCATGCCTGTCTGGATATGGAACACCTTATATTGTAGACCTCTCAGAAAGGACAAGTCTATTTGCATCTGCCTGATCTCATGCTAGTTTTGTAAACACCTTCAGCTCCAGCTAGACTCCCTTGCCTGTTGTAAGGAAAAATCCATTCCTGTAGCTGCCTTATTCATGCAGTTTTCTGTGTCCCTTCCACTTACCCACATCCCTAGCGCTGCATTGTATCTGCTGGTATATAATCCTATTGCACTCATTTTTCAGGTCCCTTATCAGATACTGACTTATATGCAGTGGCTCTACTTCCTACTGGGATCATATAGATTGTTCCCATTTCACAGAATCAGAGGCTATGGAGCATATTTCCATAATTTTAAGATGCACCATTGCTTTTTTTAAAAATTGCTTTGCAGAAAATAAAATGGAACAGTGAAGCACTACATGAAATGTACACTGCAACTGTAAGACAGTCTTTATTTTCAGAAACATTAAAATGCCAAAAGAAATACATAGGTCTTAGTCTTTAGTAAAGATTGTAGCCTGCATCATTCTATCTAACACTTGTTTATAGATTGGGGTGAACTGTTCTCTGTCTCCTGTCAGTGTATCTTGTCTCCCCAACTAAGTAGTCCATTCACTGAAGATAGAGTTCTTCCCCTCCTTATTTCTTCTTAATTTTAAGTTCTTCCTCCAAAACCAAACTTACTCCTCCCTGCCCCAGGCTCATACATAGTTGGTACTCAAAATCATTAGGGAATTGGATTGATTGGATCCAGTCATCTTAATCACCTGTCTGTTGCTGCATTGAGACCAATATGAAATCTTATTCCCTGTGGACAGAACTCACTGCCACTATGGGTGGCAGAAGCACAATTACTTGAGCCATCATGTACTGCTTCCGATGCTCACATTAGCAGGAAGCAAGAGTCACAAACTGAAGGTAGATATTGAACCCATGCACTCCAATATGGTATGTTGGCATCTTAACCAGAAACTTGACTGCTAGACCAAAAGCCTGCACCTCTGGCTTCTTATTCTTATCACTTCTGCACAATCAGGTAACAGCCAAGAAAGGCCTTGCAGAGAACAATGTGATGGGGATGTCACTGTAACTACTTTCTTTCTATGCCTTTTGATGCTCTTTCAGCCCCAGGATGGTGAGGTCCTGCAGGTGAATTGTTGGACCTCCTATGGTTTCTTTTCTGTTATAGAGTACCAGCATTGTAGCATTTTGCCTTTCATTCAAATGCTATTAATGGAGAATGTATTCATTAGAAATGGAGCATGTGCACATTAAAATCAATTCCTACATAAAAATACAGAGCTTTTAAGGAAGAAGAAGATTAGGGAGATTTGCAATCTGAGGAATAATTTACTTGTTGAAACCCCCTCCATCCAAGAGATCAGACTTTTTGTAAAAGCCCTAATGAATAATTGATATGGTGTTCTTGAAAAAGGCTCTGATTACTATTGGCCTGATGATCCTTATTATGCAGCCGTATCTTTCAGAGAGGCTCTGTCCAACAAAAATATTCCAAGTGCCAATATAGCCTCTGGGTCCACTAAGTGGAAATGTAAAGCTAGGATTGTAGTAGTGAGCTTTTCATTACCACAACAAAACTAACTGAAACAAGCTACTTATGAAGGAAAGAGGTTTATTGTGGTCATGGCTCTAGAGGTTCATAGTCGAGATTAGACAGGCCCCATTAGTTTGGCCTCTGATGAGGCTACAGGATGGTAATGGTGGAACATGTGCAGAGGAAGGATCACATGGTGAGCCAGGAAACAGAAAGCAGCTGAGCCAAACACAGGCTTTTATAACTAACCCTTGCATGAGAACTGCATTCACATTCTGAGAGCATGCCCCCAATGACCTAAGGACCTCCCACTACGCTCACCCCCTAAACATCATAAGTGGATTCAATTTCCACCCTCTTAGTGCCATTAACTTATGGCCTTGGGTGTATATGTCTGTACTACTTCAGGGACTAAATAGTATTCCAAGGAAAGCAAGGATGCAGTGCATTCTTTTGGATATCTTTAATTCTTTCCATCCCCTTTCTATTTCCTATGGACACCATATTCTTTAATGACCTGGATAGGCAAGATGAAGGACAAGAGTAGGTGTGCAGGAGCCACAAATATTTTACATGTGTATGTGTTTAGGGGAGGGAGGCAACTACCTGGAGGACAAGAGCCAGTGTGCTCAGGTGAATGAAAAAGCAGGAACAAAGTACAGGATTAATTTTCAGGACCTGCTGGAAGGTCATTTGGAGATTTCAAGTACTAGTGAAAGTGGGTTGAGGATATTGCAGATGAGAGGAGGTGAGTAAGTAAGGGTAAAGATGAATGTTCAAAAAGAAAATCTTCTTGGAGTAACTAAGAAGGAATACTTCAGGGGTTTATCTTTTACCTAGGTTACTGCAGCATGTGCTAAAAATACTTTGTTTCCCAGAGAGGTTAAGTGTTGAGTGTATGCGAGAAAACAATCAGAATCAGACTCTTCAGAACCAGTCTGTCTGGCTCTACCACTTACTAGCTAGAATAGCTGCATGAGTCTGTGCCTCAGTTGCTTTATCTATACAACAGGAAATGAAAAGTACCTACTTTGTAACGCTACTGAAGGTTGAATGAGTTGGTGTATGTGAAGTATTAAGAATGGGGTCTGAGGTGCCTGTGTTGTGGCATAGCAATTAAACCCATCACCTGTGGCCCTGGCATCCCATATGGGTACTGGTACATCCCATTCGGCATCCTATATGTCCCGTCTATTGCACTTCCAATCCAACTCCCTGCTAATGGCCTAGGGAAAGCAGCAAAAGATGGTCCAAGTGTTGGACTCCTGCCACCCACATGGAGACCTGGAAGAAGTTCTGGACTCCTGGCTTTGGCTTGGCCCAGCGCTGACCATTGAGACCATCTGGGGAGTAAACCAATGAATGGAAGATTTATTCATTTCCTTTTTCTCCCTCTCTCTCTCTCTCCTCCCTTCCCTGCCTCTCTACTTAGTTAACTCTCAAAAACAAAACAAAACAAAACAAAAAGAAAAAATGAGGCCTGGGACAGGCATTTGGTCTAACAGTTAAGATGCCACTTGGGACACCTTCATCCCCATATCGGTGTATCTCAAATAGAGTCTCAGCCCTGATTCTGATTCAGCTTTCTGCTAACACACATCTTGGGAGACAGCTCAATAGTTGGGGCTCTGGACCTATGCAAGAGACCTGGATTGAATTCCTAGCTCCTGGCTCTCTTGGGAGCTGCTAGCTCTCTTGTGCACCTTCTCTCTGGCTCCCCTGCCTTCTGGCTTCCATATCCTCCCCTTCCCCCTTTTTCCTCTCCCTCCTTCTCTTTCTTCCTATCTCCTCTCTCTCCCCTCTTTCTCCTTGTCACTCCCTCTCAAATAAATTAAATTTAAAAATAGTAACAAGGCCTGATATGCAGTAGCTACTACATAAATAATTTGGTTATTTTTGGTTTAAGCTATATACTAAATTGTTGGCAGTGATTTTGTTATTTCTTTAAGCCTTGTTTAAATTTTTTTTTCTCATTTTTTAAAAATTTCTTTTTTTTTCTTTGTAAGTTCATCTATCTTCTATTTAGGCTTGGCAAGCATTCCCTGCTCTGTTTTCTTATTTGATTTCTCCTATTTAAAGGTAAACATACTGAAAGCTTTTGTATTTGTGTATCTGACAGAAAGTAGTGACATGAAACAAAAACTTTCATAGAGCAAAAATTGGAACATGAGTCTGCAGGTGCAAAATGTCGGGCTGGTGGGAGTCAAAGCCTTTGTCCATTTAGGATTCTCAGATCATTATGGTCACTGGCAAAATGGATAGCTTTCCACCTGTTTGTTAGATTCATATTTAACAAGATGGCTCCTCCATTGACATACATGCAGACACTGTTAGGTTTATTAATCATTTCCAAAAGAAAAGAAAACATATGAGTAAAAGCAAGATGGAAGAAACAATTGCACAACAAATTGTGTTAGTAAAATCTGAGTAAATTTCCTCCTTGGACAAAAGAGTCTGTATTCTACTTTACTTGTTTCAACTGTTGCCTTTTCCTGATCCTCAGAGGCAATGTAAGCTAAACAATTTGAACCTTAATGTAAGGGCTTCTATCATTGGTGTGCTTATATATTTTTGCAGAAGCGACTTCCTATTTATATCACTGAAACTCTCCTTTCAGAGAGCTTGTTTTTAAAAGAAATATCTATTGAGTTCCTGTTATGTGCCTGTTATTTTTTCTTTTGATATTTATAACAATCTGCAATTCACTCATATTATCCTTATTTAATAGATGGCTCTGAGGAATTGAATGTTTCCCCAAATTGCATTGGGAATTCAATCCTCAAATTCATATGTTGATGCAAGTTGGGACTTTTGAGAGGTAACTAGGATTAGATAAGATTATTGGGATGTTTATTCTCATGATGAGACTGGTGGCATTATAAGAAAAGAGAAACGAGCAGTATGCACTCTTACTATTGCTATGTGATACCTTCTACTGCATTATGATGTGACAGGAAGGCCCTCACCAGATGCATGCAACATTCTCTTGGACTTTCTGGCCTCCAGACTCATGAGCTAAATAAACATCTGTTCTTTATAAATTATGCAGTCTGTGGTAATCAGGTATTTTTTTTAAGATTTATTTTTATTTATTTGAAAAACAGTGTTACAGAGAGAGGTAGAGACAGAGAGAGAGAGGTCTTCCATTTGCTGATTTACTCCCCAAATGGCTGGAATGGCCAGAGCTGAGCTGATCCAAAGTCAGGAGCCAGGAGCTTCTTCCAGGTCTCCCATGTGGGTGTAGGAGTCCAGGGATTGGGGCCATCTTCTACTGTTTCCCAGGCCATAGCAGAATGCTAGATCGGAAGAGGAACAGCCAGGACTAGAACCAGCATCCATATAGGATGCCAGAACTTCAGGCAGGGCCTTTAACCTGCTTGCACAAAATCACCTGGCCCCAGTAATCAGTTCTAACAACAGAAAATGGGCAAAGTGGGAAACTGAGTTGCAGTGAGGTTTTGAAATGCCTAAGGTCATGTAGTAGTTTATATTTTGTAGTGGTATTTCCCAAAATAAAAAGGGTTTTGTTGCTGTTTTTTTTTATTATGGGAAAAGATATACCCAATTTTCAAACAAATGAGAAGATACAGGATGGCCAAAAGAAATTAAAAAATAAAACCCACTGCCAACATTTTAGTACACAACTTTGTATCTTTTTTTTCTTTCATCTGTCTTTATGAGGGTATTTCAAGATGTCACACCAAAAATAGAACTAAAAGATAACTCTCTTGTTTCATTGTCAAGTATCATGGAGATCGCATCTCTGATAATCTCATCTGTGATAGCACATGTGAAGTGCCACTCCCTTCATCCCAATCTCAATGCAGGGAATCACAGAACATCTGTCAGGGAGACTTCCAGAGTAGAATGTAATGCAGTTCCCCCCATATTACTCTCTGACTACACCCCCTGTTAGAAAATTCATATGTAATGCACAGGGAGAGCAAAGAAAGTGGGAAGGATCTTTGAATTGATAATAGAAAAAAGAGTCCTCCTGGGTTTTTGGTCTAGTGGATAAAATAATGGTGGATGGCAAAGGAAAAAAAAATTTGTTGATTTGAGTCCTGCTTGAGGAATAGATTCCCAGAATTCAATATTTTCTACACATTTCCAAACATGATCTGCACAATGTGGTGGTGGGATAGGGAGCCAGACAGGGCAACTTGAAAAAAGGTGAAAAAGGAGGGTGGGGATGTTCTTTCACAGTGCCTTAAGCCATGACCTGCAATGCCAGTAGCTCTTATTGGTTTGCTGGTCTGAGTCTCAGCTGTTCTGCTTCTGATGGAGCTTCCTGCTAATACACCTAGAAAATCAACAGAAAATGTCCCATGTACTTGGGCTCCTGACACCCACATGGGAGACCCGGATGGAGTTCTGGGTGCCCGGCTTTGGCCTGATCCAGTCCTGACCCAATGGCCGTTGCAATCATTTGAAGAGTAAACCTGTGGATGGGAAATCTCTTTATCTCTCTAATCTTCATCTTACTCTGTTGTTCTGCCTTTCAAATAAATAAAAAATAAATCTTTTTTTAAAAGAAGAGGGTGAAAAGGCCCCCCCAGTTTCTATTGTCCCCTAATTAATGTGACAATAGTTATTTACTCCTGTGAGGTAGACTTAGAACCTATTATAGTGCTATTCTTACCTGAGGTGGAGGGGACAGTAAATCAAGTAAGGCTAAACAGAGCCTGAATGACAGATGGGAACCTGGAGTGTACCTTTGCTAGAAAGGAATATTTCAGTTTAAAATAATTAGATCAAAACCATCTAGTGCCCTCACATACACAATAGCAAAAGCATAAATAACATCAAAAGAAAAAAAAAACACAGGTTTAAGGAAAAATGAGTAAGCAAATAGTTTTGCGGGTGGGCCCTTTAACGCATAAGTACTTTGACTTGGCTATTTTCCTCCCTGGATTATATGTAGCTTCAGTTCACAGATCAGAACCTGGTATTGCAGGGAGGGGAAGCAAAGGGTTGAAGTCAGAGAGACAGGAGTACCAGGTTGGTACAGTAAATCTTCAACTGATGGAAGTTGAGACCTAAAGAGTCAGCTGAGACAAAAATGTGCAGGTAGGTATCACTGATCTGTTCATTTATTCAACACAGTTATGGGGGCCTTAATTGTGTGCCAGGTACTATTCTAGGCACTGAGTGAATACAACAGACTGATACAGATTATAAACAGACAAAAGCATAATCTCTTAGGAAGTGGTAGGTGCTATGAAATATGTCAAGGTAATGGAATAGACACTGATGATGAGAGGTGGGCATGTCTCAGAACTAGGTGTGCATGATCTAGAGGCCAAAATATCCAGTATAGCAGCAAAATGGTACTAGTGGACAAGGGATGCTAAAGACAGATTCTAGTGCTAAGAAAGAAGCATGTGCTCTCCTCTCTGTTTTGTTCATTGTTGGATGGGACAGACTTAAGTCTACAGATATAAATCAGAGTCCTAAAGGAGTGTGAAGAACAGGGGCATATTTTACTTCTGATTGAGAAGTGGAATGACGTATGTGGTCATTAAAGTGCCTTGATGTTTAGAAACATTACTTTAACATGGCAACTGTGGCTTATACTTATGATATCTTGCATAGCTAACTCCCTTCCATTATCTGATAAAGAAGTAGGTTGGGAAACCAAAAAAGGAGGAATTTCAAGTGTAAAAAAATCTTAAAATTGGCATTGAAGTCCCAACCCTGGAAGCTCAACATATAAATACAGCTCTCAAAAGCCCAAGAGCCAAAGAAATATGCCAATATTTAGTTTAGTACATGATATAAAACCCGTAGAAGGAGTTTGGATTAAAAAATTGGAGAATCTAGGTGTGGTTAATCTATTAGACTAATATGAGAGGTTATTAACAGCGGAAGCCAGATGTGATTTAAAGATTGTGACAAATATATTATGCTAATATGTTACCCATAGGGAAACCGGGTGTGGGGTATATGGGAACTCTTTGGACTACCTCACAATTGTTTTATAAATTTAAAACTCTTCTGAAATAAAAAGTTTTAAGGAATAGATATTTGAATAAGTGAATTAGTTGAACAAATGCCACAATGAAAGGAGCAGCTAGAAGCAAGAAAGAGATGAAAAATGGCTTCATGTGATATGGCTTTTTCCGTAAACCAAAGTTCACATTGTGGATTTTGAATCTTTTGAGATAAAACCATATATAGCAGTCAATTAAATCTTTTTTGCTCTTAAAAATAACTCCATACTAATTAAATGAGATCAATTCATTTCTCTTATTTAAACGACTAGTTAATTCACCTGTTGACTTGTGGTTCAAAGCAGTGTGATCTCATCCCATTTATATACTTTCAGGATCTTGGCCTTCTGAGCCTAAAGAGAAGACTCTTTATTTTTTATTTATTTATTCTTTTTGACAGGCAGAGTGGACAGTGAGTGAGAGAGAGAAAGACAGAGAGAAAGGTCTTCCTTTTCCGTTGGTTCACCCCACAATAGCTGCTGCGGCTGGCACACCGCACTCATCCGAAGGCAGAAGCCAAGTGCTTATCCTGGTCTCCCATGGGGTGCAGGGCCCAAGCACTTGGGCCATCCTCCACTGCACTCCCTGGCCACAGCAGAGAGCTGGACTGGAAGAGGAGCAACCGGGACAGAATCTGGAGCCCCGACTGGGACTAGAACCCCAGGTGCTGGCGCTGCAGGCGGAGGATTAGCCTAGTGAGCCGCGG
Source organism: Sylvilagus floridanus (assembly GCA_949820135.1). Taxonomy (NCBI): domain Eukaryota; kingdom Metazoa; phylum Chordata; class Mammalia; order Lagomorpha; family Leporidae; genus Sylvilagus; species Sylvilagus floridanus. Next base: position 50,390,991 of record OX463223.1, read on the forward strand.
CACTGGCCAGAGCAGTCTCTTTAAATTGCTTCATTATCTTTAAAGATAAGGGGAAACATTTTTTTTTCCAGTTTGTCAGTTATATGTCCAAAACCTTCAGGGTATCATACTGTTTTGTAGCTGTCCTTCATTTAAAAGATGCCTACCTAAATTATAACCTTAGCCATGATATTTAAACTACTTGCATACTTTAAAACTGTCATTTTAAAATTTAATTAGAAAAATATATTCAGTTGAAGTTGAAAAACAACATACATTGACCAAGACAAGTATTTTATTTCAGTCAACTTCCACAGATCAGGAAAATATAATAATTTGAATCTAGACTCTTCAGAATGTAATTTTAAATGCCCTCACTCCCACTTTCTCCTAATAGAAGAGAGAAAATCAATTCTAGTTCACGTTTCCCTTCCTGGCCAAGACAGAAAGTATTCATCATTCTCTGGGCAGAAGGTCATGTGGTTTCTTTGACTCATGCTTTGCTTTCACATTCTGCTATTTGATAAAAGTTCCCCTGGAGACTTTTTGGATGAAGTGATCATCTCCCCAGAATGAATGTGGTCATGTTTTTCATTGCAACACAAGAATTCACTTGAGATCTCAGTGAGAGAAATGGATTATAACCTTTAGTTATTGCAAGACTAGTTTATCACTGGGTAAACTTACTCCAGCATCACTGCTTTCTCTTTTGGAGTTCCATAAAAACTACCTAAAATTTAGCTACTGTGTTTTCTACTAAGAATATAAGTAATCACCCAGGAGTCCCAGGCATATTATCTAAGTGGTTTTCTTGACTGAGATGAAAACCTGGAAAGACTCTAATTTCATAGGCCACTGGCTATAGAATCCTAGAAGCAGAAGGAATTTTAGAGGTCCTAGAATCTAATTATGTCATCACATAATGGGGAAATGAGGCTCAGTGTGGAGGAGTCACTTGTACAGAGTTGTACCTCCAAATCAGTAGTGCAGCTAGGATTATTAGAAGTCATATTTCCTATTTCCCAATCTTATGAACTGTGCTCTATACCTTCATCAGTGTTTAACACTGCAGGTAACTTCTACATGGTTATTCTCTCAGTAGGCTCATTTCTCCATCCTGGATTAGATGCCTGCTGTGTTCTAGCAGTGGTGCCACAGGAAGTGAGGGGCTCCTGTTTTTTCTTCACCTTTGGTCAAATTTAGGACAGCTTAGACTTTTTTTCCTACATCATCTATTTGTGTGTGTGTGTGTGTGTATTTATATAAGTAGTCAGAGAAATAGATAATCTTATTCAGCTCTTTTCTTGTATTATGTGCTGTCATAGAATGGTGTTAACTTCTTGTACTTACATTTATATGCATAATTCCAAACTGAAGTTTGAGAGGCAGATAATATCTTAGTTACTCTCTCTCTCTCTCTCTCTCTCTCTCTCTCTCATACACACACATGCACACCCACATATGACACAGAGTCATATGCTAAGTTGCTTAGGTTCAAAACTTGACTCCTTCTGTTAATTAACTCTGTAGCTTGGAGTAAGTTGCTTAGTTGCTCTGTGGATTAGTATGTACTTTAAAAAGGGGTAATAATACCTACCTCAGTCTCAATTAAATTTCAGCCAGAGAGGCAGAACCATTATTGGTCATAGGAAATAAGAAATTTTATCACAAGAATTAGATGTTATGTGATTTGGGGAGCAAATTATAATCCATAAGGCTCATTTTATCATTTTGTGTTGAGCTTTGGCTGGCAGAGGAAGTGGAAGGAAAATAAAGACAAATTGGACAGAAAGAAGACAAACTGAAACCCTTGAGGATATCTGGAGCCTGTGCTTATCTTTTACTACCTCCAGCCTCTGTGGTTGCTAGAGAAGATGTCACCCTTCATCACAGAGCTACATGTGTACCTGGTCTAGGATTTATGGAAAGTTAAGGAGGACATCTTGCAGTAGCTAGAGAAGTTGCTGATCCAACTCCTGTTCTTTGCCAATGAGATGGGCCGCAGGTTAGCAATCATGATTAAAGGAGCACCTTGCTCCACAATGGCCTTCATAATATTAAAAATGATTGCTCCTTCACCTTCTCCTTTTATATCTCATGGAGACATCTCTTGTGGGGAACTAATTTGATGCCACATAGGAGAAGTAATTCTGAGATGCACAGTTTCAGATTGTAACTAATTTAACACAAGACAAAATCACTACACTGTGCTTACATATTATAAGAACTACTAGACATTAGTTCTTAGACTTGTTAGTGTGGTTATTTGATTAGTTTTTTCTGTTCTACTAGCTTTCAAATGCTATGAGAAAAGAGAATATATATGTTTTTATTTACTATTTTATCTCTATCACCTAGTACAGTGACTGCTATATGGTGGGAACTCATGAAATATTTGTTGAATGAATAGAAAGGCAGTAAAAAGAAGGCAAAGTGGAAAAATTATCACATGTACAAAACAATTTATCAGCAATATTTGTATTATGGGGGAATACAGAGAAATGCTAAGATCAGATCTCTGGCTTGATGGAGGGATGGAGAATCAGCAATTGTCATGACAGGAACCTTACTAGGACCAAGGAAGTCTGACTAGGACAGAATTGGTTCACCCGTTGGATTCTTCTCCAATAGAATTATCTACCTGTATTGAATATTTTCCTTTTGTTTCTCCTATATCCAGTCCTTATCCATATGCATTTTGCTCTGTGCTTCAGATGATGGCCTTTATGATGTGTCATCTAGATTATTTTGCATTTTGATGTATCAGTTGAGTATAGGCAATTGGAGACAGTAGCAACACATGGAAGGAGACACTATTCATATTATTTTCTCTTCATGTTGATGTTGGCTAATGTCTTCCACTAAAGGCCACAGATTTGGGGAGGAAAAATCACATCCTACAACCACAGCTAGTCTGGTGTCTGGTAACTGCTCCCTCCATTTGCCCCTATGCCTAAGAGTGGAAAAGTTCCCCTGCTATTGCTAATTTTAAGGTGCGATTTTCACCATCCTTTGTTGGTTTCCATTAACCCCTCCCACATAATTTAATTAGCCCTTTCATTAAAGTTTCCTTAATCACTCTCTCTGAGGTTTCCTTTTGTTTGCTGCTGTGACACTGACTGATATTTCATCAGTCTAATACAGAACTCTAAGGACCGTAAATGGTTTCTGACTTACTATGATTTGACTTTTGAGTTTTTTGCTTTATAGTGGTAGTAAATCCATATGCATTCAATAAAAACTATACTGGGAGTTCTGAATTTGGGTCTTTTCCTGGGCCACTGATATGCCATACACTCTTCCTTCATGATGTTGGGCAGTGACAGTGAGCACAGCTTCCAGTCAACCTGTGATTGGCAGAAGAAACAACCCATACTCCACAGTGTGCAGTGTCTGAGCTAGGGTGGTCTGTATGTTAGATGCATTTTTGACTTTTGATATTTTAAATTTCTGATGAATTTATGGAGATGTGACCTCATTAGTCAAGGAGTATCTATACTGGGGTTTGAAAGACATGGGAGGAAGTGAATCTAGGTGACAAACAATACTCAAAGTTTGTTGTGCAGTAGCATACTGATCCTCAATCAGTAGTCTTGTAATAAGACTTGCAGCGACAGCTGTGGGTACGATGGTACAGAACCCAACTTTCTGAAAAGTAACTGATTAAACCTAGGCAGACAGACAAAACAGACAAAACAACCCTTCATTCTTGCCAGAAAACTGAGGACTGAGGTGAAGTTCAGTCATCTAGATTGAATCACCACGGGTTAAAGAGCAGGCATGCCAAAGAGATGTAAGTCCCTTCAGGCTTGCTGGATACAAAACATGGGGCAAAAACTTCTAAGGAAATCCCTACCCATTGAGAGATATAAAGCTGCCAGTACACCCTGAGCCATCATTAGCATTGTAAGGTAATTGAGAAGGCTTGGTAGTGCAGGTGGAGGGCTGAAAGAAAGACTAATGATGTGGGAAAGGCTGGATGCAGCCATCTGAGGAGGACAGTCAGTACCAAGCAAAGGAGTTTGGATTTGAAACCATAGGAATGAAGAGGCCATTGATAATTTGGGGGCATTTAATGTCATTGACCTTTGATAACTTGTTAAACTTGTTATGATAATGATTTATGGATGTCCTTACAGCCAACATGGAAAGAAATTGATGTTGATCATGATGATGTTAAGCAATTGCCATTTATCAAACATCTATTAGGCACCAGTCACATAACCCACCCTTTATATATGATATTTAATCTTTACAAGAAGCCTTATGTGATCAGTGCTATAATTATCCTCATTTTGCACATGAATTCAATGGAGATCAAGAAAGCTTTAAACACTTTGCTCAAGGTGATGAGGCTGGACTTGAGCCTAGGACTGAATGACTCCAAATTCTGAGTTCATAATCTCTATAATAGACCATCCTCATTTCTTATTCTGTTGTTTTCTCCTCACCTTCATTCTGTTTCTGGCCTTTTGTCTTGAAGTTGACATTGTCCCCTAAGCAATGTCACAAAGGATACCAATTTACCAGCCTTATTCATGAACACCAAACATTGCCTTCATTCCCAGGCAGATACTGGGCTCTTTGCCAAAGTAATGGCATTGATAGGAATCTTCTTCCAATCCTTCTGTATTTGGACAGCACATGATGATAAAGGAGAGTCCAGAAACTTTGAATCTGACTTTGGGGTTGCCCTCTACAATTCCCTTGAGGCATTCTTAAAATGAGTCACCAACTTTCCTGACTGCATTTACTGATCCTTGGAGAGGAAATGTTCTCTAACCTGGCATTGGACTTTTAAGGCTCTCCAATTCCACTGACCCCAAAGCTTTGAGAGGATACCTAGTGTCCTTGAAATAGAAAAGAATTCATCTTTTAAAAAGGCTGAATTTTATTGCATGGTTTGTTCATTTATCCCCTTTCCATCTTTACATACTTATTATTTTTGAGTAAATGTCTGAGTTTGAAAGACCTGTATTTATTTATTATTTTTTAAATATTTTATTTATTTGAAGGGGAGATTTACAGAGAGAAAGAGATAGACAGAGATCTTCCATCTTTGGTTCACTCCCCAAATGGTGTAGGCTGGGCTAACCTGAAGCCAGGATCCCAGAATTCCATCCTGGTTTCCCACATGGATAGCAGGGGCCCAAGTACTTGAGCCATCTTCCACTGCTTTCCCAGGCTCATTACCAGACAGCTGGATTGGAAGTGGAAAGCAGAGACTTGAACCATCACTCATAGGAAATTCTGGCATCACAGTTGGCACCTTAACCCACTGCACCACAAAGCTGGCCCCTGAAAGTCCTTCAAGGATCTAGTCCAACCTTCTTCAGATTATAAATGGGAAAGATGAAGCCTATAAAGCATAAATTACTTTCCCATGGTCATGTTAGAGTCAGAACTATAACATGGGTCTCCTGGGCTCCAGTTGTCCTTCCCTGATTTTCTTAACTATGCATTAACAATGAATTGTCTTAATTTTATTTTTCTGTATGTCTATGAAATTTTTATAAATGTGTTTGGCATGCAGTGTGTTATCTATGAATATTTCTGATTAGACTTCTTTTTTCCCTTCAGTTTGACCATGGTTGATGTGAAACATATCCTTTTCTGGTTTAGGGCATTGGCTAGATTTAAAACCATATTTTACACTTTAATTTCATTTTAGTCAAGTGAAAAGGGCACTTGTATCTTTTCACTTAGTAAAAGATCTATCAGAGACTGACTTCCCCAGAGGACATTGTCTAATCCTCAGAAAGAATTCCTTAGGAAAGAAACTTCCTAATAAAGCTTGATTCCATTTCTTTCTCTAAGAGTTGGTAAAGTCTCACTGGAGATACATTCACATTGATTGTACGCCACCGGAGACCCTCATAATTTCCCTTTCATGTGGGAAATTCACAAATACTATGAACATTTTCCTACTCAATTTATTTCTCTCATCATGAGCATAATGAGATATGATATCCATTTGCTTCTTGCTTCCTGGGACTATGGAGTCTGAGAGTGGTTCAGAAGCACTACCAGAGGCATTGGAAATGAAATAATTGTGTCTGATGGGAGGATCTTTCATCCTCTTTTGGAGGCCAACTTTCTGCCTCAAAAATATCTTACATGATAATTGTTGGAGGTAATGATGCTATGGGTACAGTATCTATATACTGACCTTACAGTCAGCTTCCTGAGCTAGAGAACTTTAACTCGCCTTCCAACCAAATACAGGAATCCCTTCCTTAGACTCTAAAAATGGGCTGGTGTTAACACTTGGAGAAAGCCTGGCAAAATGACATAATGCCCATATCCTGGATTGGGTGGGAGTGAGGCATGGAAAGAAGATTTGGTACATGGTGAAGAACCAGTGAGTCGCAAGATTCCAAAGATATAAATGATGTATAGGCTCCATGCTCTTCTACCTGCTTTTTGTGTCTCCTTGTAACCACTGATGCTTCCCAAATGTAATTTGATTTCCATTGTAAAAATATTAAGAGGTGAGGACTTCAAGAAGTAATTATGCTATGAGCACTCTTGATTGGATTAATGCTGTTATCTGGAGAGTGTGTGGGTTAGTTATCAGAGGAGTGGGTTCCTAATTAGAAAGGATGAAAGAAAAGAGAGGGGAGGGATGGGGAAGTGAAGGAACTGTGGTTGTCTTCTTGAAACTGTACCTATGGATTGTACCCATTACTTTGGCCATTTTCTACTGCTTTCCTAGGCCATCGCAGAGAGCTGGATGAAACAAGAGTGCCTGGACACCAACTGACACCCATATGGGATGCTGGCACTGTATGCGGAGGCTTAGCCTACTGTGCTACAGTGCCAGCCCCCCCAAAATTTTTGAAATCTGTTAACATAAAAGTCTTCAAAAAGTTCATGAAAACATGCATATTATGAAAAACTGCATGAATTTCAAGTTCTTGCACCAAAATAAGCTTATATTTTAATTCTATTTCCATAAAATTTTTGAAGTCCTCCAATAATTGCATTAATTGACGTGTATCTCTTAATGTATATTTTCTACCTTCCCACTTTCTCCTAGAAGGGAGTTTGTCTGTTGACATACATTATACAAGGGTTTAGCTCTTTAGTTAGGCAAAAATGATAGGGAAATAAATATAATGAAAAAAGCAATAGAGCCACCACCTCGAGAAAAAGAAGCAATGAAGGAATGGCTCAAATTAGTTTAACAAATTTTTTGAGATAGTATAGATTGTTATAAATTTGTAAAACACAATAGGAAGAGATTCTTTTTTAAAAAAAGATTTATTTATTTATTTGAAAGTCATAGTTATACAGAGAGAGAAGGAGAGGCAGAGAGAGAGAAAAGTCTTCCATCTGCTGGTTCACTCTCCAATTGGCCATGATGGTTGGAACTGCACCGATCTGAAGCCAGGAACCAGGAACTTCTTCCAGGTCTCCCATTTGAGTGCAGGGGCCCAAGGACTTGGGCCATCTTCTACTGGTTTCTCAGTCCATAGCAGAGAGCTGGACCGGAAGTGGAGCAGTTGGGACTTGAGCCAGTGCCATATGGGATGCCGGCACTGCAGGCGGCGACCTTACCCACTACTCACAGTGCTGGCCTGATAGGGAGAGATCTAACAAATGCTTTGCCCATTTTCTGCTATTGTAACATCGTGTAGACTGTATATAGTTTAATATCACAGTCAGGATATCAGGATTGATAGCATTAAGAAAACCAGTGCTTCCATTGCCAAAGGAGCACTCATGTTGTCCTTTAGTAGCCACATGTACTTTTCTCCCACATCTTAATCTCTGGAAACACTAGTCTAGCTCTCTTATTTTGTCATTTCAAGACCGTTATATCAAGAGTGTTCTGTGGTATGTAACCTTTGGCATTGATGTTTTTTCATTCAATATAATTTTCTTGATTCATACAAGTTGAATCATGCATTAACTATTCCTTTCTTATTGCTTACTAGTATTTCGTGGTGGTATAAATATAATATGGTTTGGTTAACCATTTACTTTTTGAAGACAGTTTTAGGTATCATGAATGAAGTTGCTATTGGAATTGGTTTTTTTTATATATATATAAAGCTTTTATTTAAAGAATATAAATTTCCAAAGAACAGCTTATGGATCACAATGGCTCCCCCCCCCCACAACCTCCCTCCCTCCCCCTACCCTCCCCTCTCCCGCTCCCTCCCCCCCTCCGCCCACATCAAGATTCATTTTCAATTCTCTTTATACACAGAAGATCAATTTAGTACATATTACGTAAAGATTTCAACGGTTTGCCCTCGCATAGAGACACAAAATGATAATACTGTTGGAGTACTAGTTATAGTATTAATTCACAATGTACAGCACATTAAGGACAGAGATCCTACATGATTTTTTTTTAAAAATTGATTAATTGTCTATGCAATTTCCAGTTTAACACCAAGATTTTTTAATCATTTGCAATTATCTTTATATAAAGAAGATCGATTCAATATATACTATGTAAAGATTTCACCAGTTTGCACCCACTCAGAAACACAAAGTGCAAAAATACTGTTTCAGTACTAGTAATAGCATTATTTCACATTGGATAACACATTAAGGACAGATCCCTCATGAGACGTAAGTTCACAGTGACTCCTGATGTTGATTTAACAATTTGACACTCTTGTTTATGGCATCAGTAATCTCCCTAGGCTCTGGTCATGAGTTGCCGAGGCTATGGAAGCCTTTAGGGTTCGCCGACTTCGATCTTATTCTGACAGGGTCATAGTCAAAGTGGAAGTTCTCTCCTCCCTACAGAGAAAGGTACCTCCTTCTTTGATGGCCCCGTTCTTTCCACTGGGAACTCACTCGCAGAGATCTTTCGTTTAGGTCTTCTGTTTTTTCCAGAATGTCTTGGCTTTCCATGCCTAAACTATTCTCATGGGCTCTTCAGCCAGATCCGCATACCTTAAGGGCTGATTCTGAGGCCAGAGTGCTGTTTAGGACATCTGCCATTCTATGAGTCTGCTGTGTATCCTGCTTCCCATGTTGGATCATTCTCTCCCTTTTTGATTCTATCAGTTAGTATTAGCAGACACTAGTCTTGCTTGTGCGATCCCTTTGACTCTTAGACCTATCACTGTGATCAGTTGTGAGCTGAAATTGATCACTTGGACTAGTGAGATGGCCTTGGTACATGCAACCTTGATGGGATTGTATTGGAATCCCCTGGCACAATTCTAACTCCATCATTTGGGGCCGTTCCGATTGAGCATGTCCCAAATTTACATCACCTCCCTCTCTTACTCCCACTCTTATATTTCACAGAGATCAATTTTCAGTTAAAATTTAAACACCTAAGAATAATTGTGTGTTAATTACAGAGTTCAACCACTAGTACTAGGATAAAAAAAAATACTACCATGGATAAAGTATTACATTGTACAACAACAGTCAGCACAAGAGCTGATTGAGTCACTGTTTCTCATAGTGTCCATTTCACTTCAACAGGTTTCCCCTTTGGTGCTCAGTTAGTCATCGCCAATCAAGGGAAACAAATGATATTTGTCTCTTTCGGACTGACTTAATTCAATCAGCATGATGTTTTCCAGATTCCTCCATTTTGTTGCAAGTGACCGGATTTCATTGTTTTTGACTGCTGTATAGTATTCTGTAGAGTACATGTCCCATAATTTCCTAATCCAGTCTACTGTTGATGGGCATTTGGGTTGGTTCCAAGTCTTAGCTATTGTGAATTGAGCCGCAATAAACATTACTGTGCAGACGGCTTTTTTGTTTGCCCATTTAATTTCCTTTGGGTAAATTCCAAGGAGTGGGATGGCTAGGTTGAATGGTAGGGTTATATTCAGGTTTCTGAGTAATCTCCAGACTGACTTCCATAGTGGCTTCACCAGTTTGCATTCCCACCAACAGTGGATTAGTGTCCCTTTTTCCCCACATCCTCTCCAGCATCTATTGTTGGTGGATTTCTGAATGTGAGCCATTCTCACCGGGGTGAGGTGAAACCTCATTGTGGTTTTGATTTGCATTTCCCTGATTGCTAGGGATCTTGAACATTTTTTCGTGTGTCTGTTGGCCATTTGGATTTCCTCTTTTGAAAAATGTCTATTGAGGTCCTTGGCCCATCTCTTAAGTGGGTTGTTTGTTTTGATGTTGTGGAGTTTCTTAATTTCTTTGTAGATTCTGGTTACCAACCCTTTATCTGTTGCGTAGTTTGCAAATATATTTTCCCATTCTGTCAGTTTCCTATTCACTTTCCTGACTGTTTCTTTTGCAGTACAGAAACTTTTCAATTTGATGCAATCCCAGTAGTTAATTTTGGTTTTCAGTGCCTGTGCTTCTGGGGTCTTTTCCAAGAAGTCTTTGCCAGTACCTATGTCTTGCAGGGTTTCTCCTATGCTCTCTAGTAATTTGATGGTGTCGGGTCGTAGGTTTAAATTTTTAATCCATGTTGAATGAATTTTTGTGTAAGGTGAAAGGTAGGGGTCTTGCTTCATGGTTCTGCACGTGGAAATCCAGTTTTCCCAGCACCATTTATTAAACAGACTGACCTTACTCCAGGGACTGGTTTTGGATCGTTGATCAAATATAAGTTGGCTGTAGGTGTTTGGATTGATTTCTGGTGTTTCTATTCTGTTCCATTGGTCTATCCATCTGTTTCTGTACCAGTACCATGCTGTTTTGATAACAACTGCCCTGTAGTATGTCCTGAAATCTGGTATTGTGATGCCTCCAGCTTTGTTTTTGTTGTACAAGATTGCTTTGGCTATTCGAGGTCTCCTGTGTCTCCATATGAATTTCAGCATCATTTTTTCCAGATCTGAGAAGAATGTCCTCGGTATCTTGATTGGTATTGCATTGAATCTGTAAGTTGCTTTTGGGAGAATGGACATTTTGATGATATTGATTCTTCCAATCCATGAGCATGGGAGATTTCTCCATTTTTTGGTATCCTCTTCTATTTCTTTCTTTAAGGTTTTGTAATTTTCATTGTAGAGATCTTTAATGTCCTTAGTTAAATTTATTCCAAGGTATTTGATTGTTTTTGTAGCTATTGTGAATGGGATTGATCTTAGCAGTTCTTCCTCAGCCGTGGCATTGTCTGTGTATACAAAGGCTGTTGATTTTTGTGCATTGATTTTATATCCTGCTACTTTGCCAAACTCTTCTATGAGTTCCAATAGTCTCTTAGTAGAGTTCTTTGGGTCCCCCAAATAAAGAATCATGTCGTCTGCAAAGAGGGATAGTTTGAGTTCTTCCTTCCCAACTTGTATCCCTTTAATTTCTTTTTCTTGCCTAATACCTCTGGCTAAGACTTCCAGCACTATATTGAATAGCAGTGGTGAGAGTGGGCATCCCTGTCTGGTACCAGATCTCAGTGGAAATGCTTCCAACTTTTCCCCATTCAATAGGATATTGGCCGTGGGTTTTTCATAAATTGCTGTGATTGTATTGAGGAATGTGCCTTCTATACCCAGTTTGCTTAGGGTTTTCATCATGAAAGGGTGTTGAATTTTATCGAATGCTTTCTCTGCGTCTAGTGAGATAATCATATGGTTTTTCTTCTGCAGTCTGTTAATGTGGTGTATCACGTTGATTGTTTTGCGAATATTGAACCATCCCTGCATACCAGGGATGAATCCCACTTGGCCTGGGTGGATGATCTTTCTGATGTGTTGTTGCAGTCTATTGGCCAGAATTTTGTTGAGGATTTTTGCATCTATGTTCATGAGGGATATTGGTCTGTAATTCTCTTTCAATGCTGCATCTTTTTCTGGCTTAGAAATTAAGGTGATGCTTGCTTCATAGAAAGAATTTGGGAGAATTCCCTCTTTTTCGATTGTTCTGAAAAGTTTGAGAAGAATTGGGGTTAGTTCTTCTTTAAATGTCTGGTAGAATTCAGCAGTGAATCCATCTGGTCCTGGGCTTTTCTTTGTTGGGAGGGCCTTTATTACTGATTCAATTTCTGACTCACTTATGGGTCTGTTTAGGTCTTCTATGTCTTCCTGGTTCAAGTTAGGTAGGTTGCATGTGTCCAGGAATCTATCCATTTCTGATAGGTTTCCCTGTTTACTGGCATACAAGTCCTTGTAGTAATTTCTGATGATTCTTTTGATTTCTGTGGTGTCTGTTGTTATATTTCCTTTTTCATCTCTGATTTTACTGATTTGGGTCTTTTCTCTTCTTTTTTTAGTTAGTTGGGCCAATGTTGTGTCAATCTTGTTTATTTTCTCAAAAAACCAGCTCCTCGTTTGGCTGATTTTTTGTAATTTTTTTTGGATTCAATCCTGTTGATTTCTTCTCTGATTTTGATTATTTCTCTTTTTCTACTAGATTTGGGTCTAGTTTGCTGCAAATTTTCTAGATCCTTGAGATGCATTGAAAGCTCATCTATTTGGTGCCTTTCCAGTTTCTTGATGTAGGCACCTATTGATATAAACTTTCCTCTTAACATTGCTTTTGCTGTATCCCATAAGTTTTGGTATGTTGTGCTGTTATCCTCATTTACTTCCAGAAAATTTTTGATTTCTCTTTTGATTTCTTCAGTGACCCATTGTTCATTCAGGAGCATGTTGTTCAATCTCCATGTGTTTGCATATGCTCTAGGGATTCCTGAGTTGCTAATTTCCAACTTCAATCCCTTATGGTCTGAGAAGTTGCATCGTATGATTCTAATTCTTTTGAATTTGCTGAGACTTGCTTTATGGCCTAATATGTGATCAATCCTAGAGTAGGTTCCATGTACTGCTGAGAAGAATGTGAATGCTTTACGTGTAGGATGAAAAGTTCTGTAGATATCTGTTAGATCCATTTGGGCTATAGTGTTGTTTAAATCTACTGTCTCCTTGTTGATCTTCTGTTCTGTCGATCTGTCAATATCTGTGAGTGGAGTATTGAAGTCCCCCAGTACTATTGTGTTGGGGACTAAGTCTCCCTTTAAGTTTCTTAACAAATTTTTTAAATAAACCTGTGGCCTGTAATTAGGTGCATATACATTGAGAATTGTTATATCTTCCTGTAGTATTGATCCCTTAATCATTATATAATGTCCCTCTTTGTCTCTCTTAACAGTTTTTGTGTTAAAGTTTATATAGTCCGATATTAAGATGGTTACACCCGCTCTTTTTTCATTTCTGTTGGCATGGTATATCTTGTTCCATCCTTTTATTTTCAGTCTGTATGGATCTTCGTTGGAAAGATGTGTTTCTTGTAGGCAGCAAATAAATGGTTTTTGTTCCTTAACCCAGTCAGCCAATCTCTGTCTTTTAACAGGACAGTTTAGACCTTTAACGTTCAATGTGACTATTGATAAGTGGTAAGTTTGCCCTGCCATTTGCCAGATATTTTCTAATGTATGCTTTGAATTCCCTGTGATCTTTTGCCGTGAGGTTCCCTTCGTTTACCTTCTTTCATGTTGATGGTCGTGTTTCTGTGTTTCTGTGTGTAACACGTCTTTAAGTAACTTTTGCAGGGCTGGACGAGTGGCAACAAATTCTTTCAATTTTTGTTTGTTATGAAAGGTCTTTATTTCGCCTTCATTCACAAATGAGAGCTTTGCAGGGTATAATATTCTGGGCTGGCAGTTTTTCCCTCTAAGTACCTGGGCTATGTCTCGCCATTCCCTTCTAGCTTGTAGGGTTTCTGTTGAGAAGTCAGCTGTGAGTCTAATTGGAGATCCTCTGAGAGTAATCTGACGTTTCTCTCTTGCACATTTTAGGATCTTTTCTTTTTGCTTCACTGTGGTGAGTTTAATTACAATATGTCGTGCAGAGGATCTCTTTTGGTCATGTTTATTAGGGGTTCTATGAGCTTCCTGGATAGGATTTCTCTGTCTTTCTCCAAGCCTGGAAAATTTTCTGCTAGTATCTCCCTAAAAAGGCCTTCTAATCCTTTCTCCCTCTCCATACCTTCAGGAACACCTAGAACCCGAATGTTGGGTTTTTTAATAGTATCCTGTAAATTCCCGACGATATCTTTTAGTTTTCTAATTTCCTCTTCTTGTCTTTGGTTTGACTGTTTCCTCTCCTGTTCACTGTCTTCTAGGTCCGATATTCTCTCCTCTGCTTCACCCATTCTCGTTTTAAGGCCCTCAAGATTGCTTGTCACTTGATCTATTGAGTTCTTCAATTCATTAAGATTTTTTGTCACTCTCGTAGCTTCTTGTTCTACTAGTTGTTTCATTTCGTTTTGATTTCTCCGTAGTGCTTCATTCTCGCGAGAGAGATTTTCTATCTTATCCATTAAAGATTTCTGTAGTTCAAGAATTTGTTTTTGAGAACTTCTTAATGTTCTTATCAATTCTTTGAGATCTGCTTCTTGCATTTCTTCTATCTCATTATCTTCACAATCCTGACTTGGGGTGTCTTTTCCGTTTGGGGTCATCATAGCGTCTTCCTTGATCTTGCTCCCTCGGAATCTGTTTTTGTTTGGCATTTTTTTTTTCCCCACACTCTTTCTCTGGGTTGTCAAGGTAACGGAGTTTGTGTGCGTGGTGTGTTCCCAGTTTTTGGATCCCCTTCAGGTTTCTACAGCCTCGGGTTTTTGGTTCCGTCTGCCTCAGTGATGGGCGGGCGCACCTTGTCCCACTGCGTTTTATCAAATTCGACTTCGCAAGGTGGGCGGCGAGAGGGGCTAGTGTCAGTGCGGGCTCGCCTCAACTGTGCTGTTTCCCCCGTGGAGGTCTGCTTCCCCCCGCCAGTGTCTCGGGATCCCTGTATCGGCTCCCGTTCACGCGCGCAGATCCTGCGGTGATTGTGTTCCGCCCGGCTCCAGTCTCAGCCGGCGGGCGCGCGCCGTGCCACTGCGTTTAATCTAGCTCGACTTAGCAGGGTGGGTGACGAGAGAGGCTAGTGTCCGTGTGGGCTCGCCTCAATTGTGCTGTTTCCCTGGGGTCTGCTTCCCCCCGCCAGTGTCTCGGGATCCCTGTATCGGCTCCCGTTTAAGCGCTCAATTCCAATGGCGACTGTGTTCCGTCCGGTTCCCGTCCCTCCCGGCAGCTCCCGTGCCACTATGGCACGATTTGCCGTTCGCAAACTTACTTTTCCCTAGGTCCTCTGCGTCTCATTCACTGGGTCCGGAAGAATTTCCACTGCATTTTTTTCCCTGAGATTTTTCCTGAGGCTACCGTAACTCTGTTTTTATTAAACTATCTTTTTGCGGACTGCTAGTGCGCGTCCTCACTATTCCGCCATCTTGGCTCCGCCCTATTGGAATTTGTGAAGAAGTTTTTGTATGACCATTATGTGACAAATGTCCAAGAATACAGCTGCTGAGTCATAATAGTGTTTGCACATTTAGTTTCTAAAGAAACAGCCAAACTGCTTTCCATAGTGATTACTATTTTACAGTACAACCAGCATTGCATGGGTGCAGTTTTTCTACATCCTTGTCAGCATTTGGTGCAGTTGCAATTTTTCATTTTTGTCAATCTTATTGGTATCCAGTGATATCTCATTGTTGTTTTAATTTGCATTTCACTAATGGCTAATTGTGGTAAACATCATTTCATCTAATTAATTGCCATCTGTATAGCCACCCCAATGGAATGTCTCTTCATGTCTTTTGCCCATGTTCTAATTTAATTGTTTTGTTTTGCTTACTGTTGAGTTTTGGGATTATTTTATATATTCTAAATATTGTGTTTTTTTTGTCAGATGAATGTTAGAGATATTTTCCCCATTGTAGCTTGATTTCTCACATCCTTTTACTATTATTTTTAAAAAATTTATTTATCTATTTATTTGAAAGAGTTAGAGAGAGAGAGATCAATCTTCCATCTGCTGGTTCAGTCCCTATGTGGCTGCAATGGCCTGGGCTGGGCCAAGCTGATGCCAGGAACCAGGAACTTCATCCAGGTCTCCCATGTGGTTGGCAGAAGCCCATGCACTTGGGGCATTTTCTGCTGCTTTTCCCAGGCCATTAAAAGGAAGTTGGATTGGAAGTGGAACAGCCAGGACCTTACATCCCTATGGAATGCCAGTGTCACAGGCAGTGGCTTTACACTTTACACCAAAACACCAGCCTCTTTTACATCCTTTTAACAGTTTTTTTTTCAAAGAAGTCTTCAATTTTCATAAATTAAAATATCTATTTACAGATATTTCC
The DNA here is from genome assembly GCA_949820135.1 of Sylvilagus floridanus. Taxonomy (NCBI): domain Eukaryota; kingdom Metazoa; phylum Chordata; class Mammalia; order Lagomorpha; family Leporidae; genus Sylvilagus; species Sylvilagus floridanus. The sequence goes on from OX463223.1 coordinate 50,407,044, forward strand.
TTCTATGGATCATGCCTTTGGTGGCAATTCTAAAGCTGTTTTTGCCTAACTGCAATTCCTGATGTTTTTTTATCACATGTCATACTATGTAAGTTTTATGGTGTTAGGCTTTACATTTAAGTTAGTGACCCATTTTGAGGGATTTTTCTAAAATTTAGAGGCTTAGGTCAAGTTTTATTTTCTTATTCCTTGAATGTCAAAGTGCTCTGCCATCATTTGTTGGAAAAGCTATCTTTCCTCTATTTGACTGCTTTCACATTCTTGTCAAAAATCAGTTGGACATACTTATGTGGATCTGTTTTTGGATTTTATATTCTGTTCCAATGACCTATTTTGTGTCTTTCTGCCAATACCACACTGTCTTATAGCTGTGTAGTAGTTCCCAAAGTCAGGTAGACCGATTTTACCATTTTTCTCCCGTTTTACAAAATTGCTTTAGCTATTTGAGTTCCTGTGCCTTTTTATAAAATATTGGAATGATTTTTATCATATCTAAAAAATTTTGCTGGCATTTTGATAATCATTGGTTAGGAGTTAAACCCATATATTAAGTATAAGAAAATTGACATCTTTTATGCTGAATCTTCCAATCTGTGAACACACTATGTAGATATTCTTTTACTTTTTCTTCGTAAATTGTATAGTTTTCAGCATGTAAGTCATGTACACGTTTGGTTAGATTAAAACTAAATACTTGTGTTTTAATAATTATAACTACTATTGTATTTTTAATTCCAGTCTCCACATATTTATTGCTGTTATATAGATACAATTTTCTTATGCATGTTTTGTATATTGAAATCTTGCTGATCTCACATTCAGTCCTAGTCAATGTGTTTTTTAAATTTTATGTAAGGTATACAAATTTCATGTAATTAATATATACAGATTTAGGAACATAGTGACTCTTCTCATGCTACTCTCCCTCCCACCTTCACTCCCACCCTTCTTCCTCTTCTCTCTCCTATTCTCACTCTTAATTTTTATAAAGATCTATTTTCAGTTTCCTTATACTCATCAGATTAACCTTACAGTAAGTAAAGGGTTCACCAAATAGTATGAGGAGGAAAAAAAAAAACTGTTCCTCAACAGTAGAGACATTTATAGAGCCTTTGAATATTTTCTATATGCACAATCTTGTCTCTTATAAATAAGGATTTTTTTTTCCTTTGTGACCTGCATGGCCTTTATTGCCCTATTGTACTATGTAACTTTGAGCATTTTTTTGAACAAAAGTGGTAAGATTTGTTTCCAAACCTAAGAAGAAAACATTCAGTCTTTCTCTCAACAAAAATTTTATACTTTTTTAAAGGATTATTTATTTATTTGAGAGGCAGAGCTACAGAGAGAGGGAGGGTAGGGGAAGAGAGAGAGAGAGAGAGAGGTCTTACATTTTCTGGTTCACTACTGAAATGGCTGCAATGGCCAGATTTGAAGCTAGGATTCAGGAGCCAAGAGCTTTCTCCAGGTCTCCCAAGTGGGCTCAGGGGCCCAAGCACATGGGCCATTCTCTGCTGCTTCCCCAAGCCATAGCAGAGAGCTGGAGTGGAAGAGGAGCAGCTGGGACATGAGCAGGTGCCCATATGGGATGCCAGCACTACAAGTAGAGGCTTAGCTTACTATGCCACATTACCAGCCCCCCAAAATTATATTGTTAACTAGATACGTTTTGTGGATTCTTTCTATTAAGTCATGGACATTTGCTTCAGTATCTATTTTTGAGAATCTTTTTTCCTTGAATGTGTATTGGGTTTTGCCAAATGCTTTTTCTGTATCAATTCATGTAGTTTCATAATGTTTCTTTTTTAAACTGCTAATATGATAAATTACATTAATGAATTATTTTATATATATTTTTGACATATAGAGTTAGATAGTGAGAGAGAGACAGAGAGAAAGGTCTTCCTTCTGTTGGTTCACTCCCCAAATGGGCACTACGCCCAGCGCTGCGCCGATCTGAAGCCAGGAGCCAGGTGGTTCCTCCTGGTCTCCCATGTGGGTGCAAGGGACCACGCACTTGGGCCATCTTCCACTGCTTTCCCGGGCCACAGCAGAGAGCTGGACTGAAAGAGGAGCAACAGGGACTAGAACCTGGCACCCATATGGGATGCCAGCGCCGCAGGCAGAGGATTAGCCAAGTGAGCCACAGCACTGGCCCCCAATTAATGAATTTTAAATACTGAACCAATCCTGCATCCCTGTAATCAACTCCACCTTGTCATCATTTATAATTCATTTTATGTATTGCTGAATTTTAAATGCTAATGTTCTATGAATTATTGTGTCTATATTTATGAGCGATATTGATCTGTAATTGTCTTTCGTGTGTGTCCTCTAATTTTGGTATTAGGGTAATACTAACATCATAAACTGAATTGAGAAGCATCACCCACTTTTCTAGTCTCAGGAAGAGATTGTAGAGTTCATATTGATTATATACATGCTTTGTAGAATTGTCTGGTGAATCCAGCCTGGCTTGGAGAGTTTTCTTTTGGCAATTTTGAAATTGTAATTTTAATTTCCATAGCAGGTACAGAGCTGCCCATACTATTATTTTGGGTAGATTGGGGGTCATTTTGGTTTTTTGAGGATTTCTCCATTTCACCCAAGTTCTCTAATTTGCACATGCAGATTTTTCATAGTATTCCCTTATTATGCTTGTACTCTCAACAGAGTCTATAGTAATAGTATTTATTTTATTCCCCTGTGAAAATTTGTGATTTTCCTTTTTCCTTTTGCTTTATCAGTCTTTATAGAGGGCAGTGAATCTTACTTATTTTACTTATTTATTTTTGTTTTCAATTCCCTTGTTTTCTCCTTTTCTTTCTACTTACTGTGGATTTATTTTTTTATTCTTGATGTATTTAGACTATTATTTTTAAACTTTCCTGTTTGCTAATACCTATGTGTATTGCTATACCTTTCTGTCTCAGCAAAGCTGTATCCCACAAAATTTGATACATTTTCCTTTTCATTTATTTCCATGTATTTTAAAAATATTCCATGAGACATTTTTTTGACTCATGGATTATTTATGGGAAGTCTTAAAGAATGGATTTTTTTTTGACAGGCAGGCAGAGTGGACAGTGAGAGAGAGAGACAGAGAGAAAGGTCTTCCTTTTGCTGTTGGTTCACCCTCCAATGGCCACCGCGGCCAGTGCACTGCACTGATTTGAAGCCAGGAGCCAGGTGCTTCCTCCTGGTCTCCCATGGGGTGCAGGGCCCAAGCACCTGGGCCATCCTCCACTGCACTCCCTGGCTACAGCAGAGAGCTAGCCTGGAAGAGGGGCAACCAGGACAGAATGGGCGTACCCAACCAGGACTAGAACTCTGTGTGCTGGCGCCACAAGGCGGAGGATTAGCCTAGTGAGCTGCGGCGCCGGCTGAGAATGGAGCTTAAAAAAACTGTGCATGGATTTCAATTTTTTTCATGCCAAAATAAACTTTAAATTCCATTTTCGATGAACTTTTGAGGTTCCCTTGTGTAAGTGTATTCTTTAGTTACTTGAGTATCTAGAGATTTTACTATTGTATCTCCCTTCTTGGATCTAATTTGATTCCATTGTAATCAAAGAATATGCTATGTTTGATTTCAGTTCTTGTAAAATTATTGATATTTGTTTTAGGGCCGTGAATGTGATCTGCCTTTGCACAGTATATGGACACTTGGAAAAAAATATGTATTCTGCAATTTTTAGATGGAGTGATGAGTAGGATGGAAATCAAAGTTTCTCACATTGACATTGTGGAAGGACAGCTCATTCCTTTTTTTTTTTTATATAAGACTAGTAATGTAGTCATAATAGTCAAACTGTATCAGCATTTACTACGTTGCCAGCATATTAGTAATGAGTTCTCCTGCATTCATTTCTTATATGTTAGGCATCTTTCTAATTGATTTCATTGGACTCATTAAGTCCTTACTACAACTCAGAAATAGGAACCACTATTAGACACACTTACCACATGAGGAAACCAAGACCTAGAGGAATTTGTTTTTGCTCATAGTCCTCCAGCTAGAGAGGAAAACTATGTAACTTGAATTTAAGCAATCTAACTTCAGAGATTGGGCCCTCAGCTAAAGGGCTGTGTAGTGACCTAATAAACAAGGACTGACAGTGCCAACATAAGAGAAAAAAAAAACGAGTCAAAAATTCCAGGAGCCAGCAGGTGGACACCAAAATATTGTTAGTGAATTTAGAATTGAAAAGAAAGAGAAGCTCAAATACTGGGATCTCACCAAAATGGGGCCAGATTTGATCACCACATTTGGGCTGATCCTGTCCAAACAGCAGAAGCAAACCAGAATTCTGGGTGCAAACATCATCCATGGATCTGCAGTCATTCTGATTGACTGTGACGGTTTCAATATATGATTTATTTGATAGTCTATTGTCTCCATCCCTAACAACCTGCCTGGTGTTTAGGTAGGTTTTGGTATTTGTCAGGCACAGCATAGAGAACCAAGAGTATGCAAAGCCAGGGGAGGGAAAGGAATAATGAGGAAGAATCTTTTCCATTAACATTATTTGAATCTCATCCCCTCCTTGTTCCACCATTTACTTCTATATTTAAACCATTTGCTTCCAGGCCCAGATTCCACAAGGGTAACCTTCTTATACTCAATTGTCTCCCAAAGGCATCTTTAAGAGAATAAGTGCCTTTTCCCAGTGGTTATAGTGCACTTGAAACATGTCAAGGGACAAAGAAATGCAAGTCATAAAGAGAAAGAAAGAGAGCTGACTGAAAACTAACCAGTTGGGAACCCAGTTGAGAACAAGTTATAAGGCAGAAAAGAGCCTCTGAAAAATGAATTTGGGTTGAAATGAAAGCATAAAGGAGAGCTTCCCTCTGTGTGAGAAAAACATTCATTTTAGGACATGAACTTTATATTATCTACTTAATTTTTAAATGTACACCAGTTTTAAAAATATTCCATTTTTGGAAAATCAGAACTACATGCATTTATAACAAATAGTATAGCGATATCCTGAGTCAATTTAATGTTCTCCCAATGATGACAACTTGTGTAACTATAAAACATTACACTACAACATTTATATTAAAACCCACTATCATATTCAGATTTCTCCAGTTTTAGTTGAACTGAGGTGTGTATTTGTGTGTGTATTTGCTTTTATGCAATTTTATCACATGAGCAGATTTGTGTAACTACCACCACCACAGTCAAAATATAGTACAGTTTCATAACCACAAGAATTCTCTGTATTGCCCTTTTATTACCAAACTCTCCTCCATCCAGCACTACCATTTTAATAACCCCTGGCAATCACAAATAAGTTTTCAATTTGAGTAATTTTGTCATTTTTTTGGATTTATTTATTTTATGTGAAAGAGTTATAGAGAGAGAGAAGGAGAGGGAGAGAGAGAGAGAGAGAGAGAGAGAGAGAGAGAGAGGTCTTCCATTTGCTGGTTTACTCCTCAGGTGGCCACAACAGCTGGAGCGCACCAATCTGAAGCCAGGAGCCAGAAGACTCCTCTGGGTCTCCCATGTGGGTGCAGGGGCCCAAGCACTTGGGTCATCTTGTACTGCTTTCCCAGGTCATCGCAAAGAGCTGGATTGGAAGTGGAGCAGCCGGGACTCAAATTGACGCCCACATGAGATGCTTGCACTGGAGGTGGCTGCCCTACCTGCTACACCACAGCGCTGGCCCCAGTTTTGTCATTTCTTTTATTTTTTTTTTTTTTGATGTTTGATTTTTTTTTTTTATTTTTGCAAAGGCATTTAAGGACAAAGTAACGAGTCCTCTCCACTTTCTTCCCCTCTCAAGTTCTGTCCATGTCCCCACCTGCATCAGCTGTCTCTCTGCCAGAACTGGGACTCCTCTCAGGAACCCCTTGACAGCAAGGAGGACGTGGGGTCCACGGCCGGGTCACTCACCCTGCACAGCACCAGGAGCACTTGGCTTCTGTGTTCTGGAATGGTAGGCTCAGGGCTCTGCTAACCTGGATTTGGTGATTTCTCTGCCATGAAAACCCATCTACTCTGTTCAGGAAACATCTTAAAGAACTGTTCCCTTGGTCTTATGGTTAGATGAGCAGAGCATGGGGATGGCAAAAAACGTGGAAAGGAAATGCATGCGCGAATGCTTAACCAAGGCATAGAGTGGGCTGGGAAGGACAAACTGAGTGCTGGCAGAAGAACTGCAGGCTCCTCGGAATCTGCACGACGACGGGCAACCTCAGCCTGCTAAAGAGCTCCATCGGTGACAAGCGGCTGCCTTCAGAGTTAGGGACCCTGGCTGAGGATCTCTTTCCCTGCCGGCGCTGACAGTGGGAACGCAGAGCACCTGCTGAGGTGCCCTCCAGGCAGCCGTCCGTAAAGCATGGGGACCGCTCTGGAAATCTAAGCGCGTGCTTCTCTAAGGAAGCTCTACTTCACTTTAACAGATGAAAAAGCATCATTATCTACGCTGGGTGCCAGCCTCAAACGGACACAACTGCAAATGAGGGAAGCCTCAGCCTACCGTCCGTCACTACTCCAGCTTTACTTGGAGTTTATCTGCTCACATGCCGACACACTGAAGTGGACATGTTTACGTATACACAAAGCACAGATGATACGGGGGCAGTTTTGTCTTTTCTAAGAGTTATGTAACTTAAGCCATGTAGTATGTAAGCTTTTGGTGGTAGCTTTTTCCTTTGCTGAGCATAATTCCCTTGAGAATCATCCAAGTTGTTGCTTCTACCAACAGCTCATTCTTTTTTTGCCACTGAGTAATATTCCATTTTATGAATGTACCACTATTTGTTTAACCATCTACCTGCTTAAGAACATCTAGGTTGTTTCTAAATTTTGGCTACTATGAAGAAAGTTGTATTTGTACAGATTTTTGTAAGCCTGTGAATTTCTGGTTATCAAAAATAAATGCCCAAGAATACTCTTGCTGGATCTTATGGTAGTTGCATGTTTAATTTTATAAGAAACTGGCAAGCTGTTTTCCAGAATGGGTATATCATCTAAAATCCCAATGAAAATATATTCGTATGATTAATCTAGTTTTTCTACATTCTCCCCAGCATTTGCTGTTGTCACTTTTTTTATTTACAATACTCTGATAAGTGTGCGGTGATATGCCATTGTGGTTTTAATTTGCATTTCAATGATAGTTAATGATGTTGAACATCTTTTCATGTGCTTACTTGTCATCTGTATCCTTTTTGGTGAAATGTCTCTTCATGTCATTTGCTCATGCTCTACTTGGATCATTTGTTCTTTTTTACTGTGGACTTCTGAGAGTTCTTCATGTATTCTAGATACTAGTTCTTTGATGAATATATGGGTTGCAATACTTTCTCCCTATCTACAACTTTTCTTTTTCATCTTCCTAACAGTATCTTTCACAGAAGACCATTTATGTATTTGGAGTAGAGTTCCTCAAGTTATCTTTATCTAGAGTATGCTTTTGTAAATTGTCAAAGATAAGAAATCTTTTTCTATCCTTTGAGCACAAAATTTTTCTTTTACTCTTTCTTAAATATTGCCATTTTGTTTTAAATTTAAATGAATGACTCATTTCGTGATATTTTCAGTAAAAGTATGAAGTTTAGGTCAAGGTTTTTTTTTTTTTTTTAACTAAGAGTGTCCAATTATTCTAGCACTGCTGGAAAAACTTCATTGAATTATTTTTGTATTTTTGTCAATTAAGCCAGTTCTATTCCATTGATCTATATGTTTGTCCTCCCCTCTAATACAACACTGCCTTGATTATTTTAGATATATGGTAAGCCTTTATATCAAGTAGAGTGATTTTTCCCACTTTGTTCTTCTTTGTTAGGATGCTTTAGATATTATAGGGCCTGTATGTTTTAATGTAAATTTTAGAACAAATTAGTCTATGTCTAAAACAATGTTGCTAGGATTTTGGTAGGAACTGCTTAAATCTAACATAAATTAATGTGGAAAAACTGACACCTTTACCATACAGTCTTCCAATCTAAGAACATGGTATGTTCCTTTATTTATTTGATTGTTTTTTATTTCTTTCATCAGCATTTTGTAGTTTTCAGTAGGCAAATCCTGTACATGTTGCATGTGAACCTTAATCTTTCATTTTCATTGGCGGACTCATAAATGTCATTGTTTTTTATTTTAGTTTCAATGTGTTTATTGTTTTATATAAAAATGTGTTTAATTCTTGTCTCCTGAAACTTTACTGATACCTATAAACTTTACTGATACCTATTAACTTTTATTCCTCTTATAGCTCCAATGGCCTTCTGAATCTGGTTTCCAAGCTTGCAGATAATTAGGAGGTAGCAGGATTTCCTAAGGCAGGTACACTTTTAACCATGCACTATGAAAGTTGATATGAAGGGAAGAAAATGTAGTTTTTTAGGTTGTACATAAGAACTTCAAAACAGGGTTCTGGAGCTCTTTGGCAAAGGGACATACAAATTATAATGCCCCTCCAGACATCTTTGTGCAACTGAGGTTCTTACACAAGAACATTAAGTTTAACCTTGTGTAAGAGTCATTTATGACTTATGAGGTCACAGAACCACGTTTTCAACAGATCTACAGGAAAAACATATTGAAACTATACAAATATAGTTTATCTTAAAAATGAGCACATATAAAATAATTTTAAAATGTTATCTATGAAAAATAAAGTTTGGCTCAAATTCTTGGCCCTTAATGGAAGTAAATGCTGCTGGGTTGATTGTCCTAAATATTTCATTTCTCAAATGTACCATTTGCCTATGTGTTAGAGTGTATCTTCAGAGTTGAACATGTTTATGTACACATATGCACACATACACACATAAATCTCTACACTGCAATAAGTGAATTAATTTCCACTAATTTCAATATAAGAGACTTAGACCCAATGATAGATGAGCATTTTATTTTTCCAATGAGCCAGTGCTGCATGCCTAATGATAATTACAAATCTAAGTATTTCTACAGTTTGGATTAGAAGCCTTATATCTACCATGTGTTAGACAATATGTGCTGGAAAACAGCCAAGTCAATGGAGAAAAAAGCAGCTAAACATAGACCAGCAAGATAGTGCATCAGTGTAGGGTGACAGGTTTATATGTTGCAATAATCAAAAGTTACCAGATCTTCTAGGATATCTTCCTTAAATATATGCTGTGGGTTTAAATTGCCTACCCATCTTTCTGCTGAACTGATTCAAATATTGTTTGCATAGGGTTAATTTTGGAAACTTCCTGTGTACATTTTGAATCTCTATTGATTTGTGTGCAATTGATTTGTGCACAAATCAAATCAAATTAATCTGTGGACAAAGTATGACTTTCTATCAGCTATAGTGATGTTATTGACTTTTGCTCCCCAGAATTAGAAGATTTGATCTACTAGACTTTACCAGGTCATAGATCATCCCAAGAGACTATCAGGCAACGACTAGGAATGAGGAGATGCTTGTTTCTAATTATTTCTTTTCAACTTCTCTCCCACTTCCTTTATGTGTCCTCTACTACTTATGTCTGTTTGTGTATCTCAAAATGTAGGTGGCCAGTAAGGTGACAGAATTTCAGAAAGAGTGGAAATACTAATTTCTTGCCCTTTCTCAAATATTCTACCTACTAGCCAAAGCCTGAAAGTCAAGCATCACTTTTCTCTTTTAACAAATTCATTTTATTTTTGTTTGATTGATTGATTGATTTGCAAGAGAGCGAGAGAGAAAGATGTCTTCCATCCACTAGTTCACTCGCCAAATGCCTCCAATAACTAGGTCTGGACTAGGCCAAAAACCCAGAATTTCATTGGTGACTCCCAAGTGAGTGTCAGGGACCCAAGCTAGTACTTGAATCATCACCTGCTGCTTTCCGGGGTTTGCAATAGCAAGGAGTTCGGTTAGAGGCAGAGGCAACAGGAATTGAACCCAGGTACTCTGAAATGGAATGTGGGTATCACACATCACAACTTAAACCCTGTCTTTATTTTATATTGCCTCTTAGAAATTGTTCACATAGGTGACTATACCCTATTTCTCAAACATACAGCATTCTGGACTTTTATAACATCATACTCTCCTGGTTTCCCTCCTATCTGACAGAGTGCTTCTTTGATCCTTTGTTGGCTTCCCATTCCTTGGCCTCTAAAAGTTGGGGTTACCCAGGGCTTAACTGTGGTCTGACTTCCATCTACTCTCATTACATAGGTGATATAATTTCATTTTATGGCTTTTATATAATTTCTATGCTAATATTTCTTAAATTTATATCTCCCTATTACTTCAGAGACCTATATTCTATTTGGCTTATTGACATTTGTTAGATGTCCAATAGGAATCACAAAATTAATATGTTTAAAACATAATTGATTTCTCCTGCCCTCCTTGGCCCTGCTCAAAGATATCTGTTCATTATATAGTATTTGTTGTCTCACTTAAAGGCACTAAAACTCACCCATGTGCATAATGATAAAACTGAAGAATCACCCATGATTTCCCTTTTTTCTCACAACTCACATTCACTCTGTCATCAAATGCTCTCAACTTTACTTCCAAAAATGTTTCTTACATATTTCCACTTTTCAAAATCTCCTGTTACCACTGCAGTTCAAATTACTATTATTGCTCACCTGAACTAGCGTTACAGTCTCCTTAATGATTTTCTCAACTCTTCTCTTGCCCTCCTCTGCATTCAGCCACTGGATTACTCTTTTGTAAATGTTAATCAACCCAAGCTTAATCTTATTTAGTCATTGCATAAATTGCTTCTCTGATCTCAACTTGAGTCACTTTACATATCTTGCATGGTGTTGGTTTTCTCTTGCTGCTATCTCGTCCCACCTATTACCTCCATGGGGATCTTCCCTGACCCCTACCCTAACTAAAACAGTTGCTAAACCCACCATGCTGGTCACTCTATGTAATTACTGGAAGTATTTGACTGCACTTTAAGCTGCAAAATTTGCTATGAAAATATTACTTATTTTCACCTCTTTAGAAGAAATAGATAATGTTTCTAGTATCGTCTTTTCTCCAATGTCTGACTGTTACCATCCTTGGTGAATCAAGAAACATTGCATAGTGACTGAAAAGCTTAAATGCAAATATATATCTTGTTCTTGAATTCCTGCCATTTTTTAAATATTTTGTTCCTAAAAGTATCAACTCACTGGTTATCTGACTTCAGATATCTTATGTTAAATATTACACAAAAAATAAAACTTACAGATACTCTTTAAAAATGTATATGAAAGATTAATTAATGTATGGTAAGTTTAACCGTGTATTTTTAGCAGAGATTTTCGTGCCACTCTAATGTCACTACTTGGAGAGTCTGTCCATGATTATGGTCAACCACGTCTGTATATGTTGCAATGGTATATGAAATTGTTAAATTTTTAACCAATGGAATTGCTTATTTTATAACAAAACTTTTTGTAGAGCCCTAACAGATCAAACATAAAAATGAAATTACTCTGATAAAGCAGGGAATAAAGTGAGGTATTGAGTCTGCCTTTTCAGTATTGCCCATTAAAACTTCTCTGGAAGCCTGTAGGATTAACCATGGGATCTTGGGGTTTTAAACTGTGGCTTTTTCCATTGGATTCAATATTTGATAGAATGAAATGCAGAATCAAAACACTAGACCCAATTCCTCTAGCTTAAGCTATTCCTAAATATATATTTAGCAGTAGTAATGGACACAAGAGATCCTATATAAATTGGCCCCATTGATTTACATGACTTGAGAGCATGTTCCATTTTTTTTTTTTTGACAGGCAGAGTGGACAGTGAGAGAGAGACAGAGAGAAAGGTCTTCCGTTGCCGTTGGTTCACCCTCCAATGGCCGCCGCAGACGGCGCGCTGCGGCCGGCGCACCACGCTCGTCCGATGGCAGGAGCCAGGAGCCAGGTGCTTTTCCTGGTCTCCCCATGGGGTGCAGGGCCCAAGCACCTGGGCCATCCTCCACTGCACTCCCGGGCCACAGCAGAGGGCTGGCCTGGAAGAGGGGCAACCGGGACAGAATCCGGCGCCCCAACCGGGACTAGAACCCGGTGTGCCGGCGCCGCAAGCCGGAGGATTAGCCTGTTGAGCCACGGCGCCGGCCAGCATGTTCCATTTAAACAGACATTAAACCAGGACATTATTCACTTTGCTAAGAACAGAGATGTATGGCATTGAGATCACAGGTTACATCAAAGAAGGTGCTGCAAAACCAGGGGAAATTACTCTTGAAATTAGCTAAAATTCCAAACTGCTATTAGTTGAAAAGGAGTTCAGTGGAGAAGGTCATCAAATAATTGTTTGTGTAGAGAAGATGTTCATGTTCCTCTGTTTCCTAATAAAACATTGATGTTTATACAGATTATGACTTCTTCAGTGTTGATAAACAAGACTGACTAGGAGTAGACAGTTTAGGACTCATGGTTTATTTGAAAGTCCTCACCATCATTGGTCAAACTCAGATATTGTTCTACCTACAAGAACACATCTTTATTAACAGTAGATAGTTCTAAGTCCAGGTTCACAGGTAGGTCACAGTTTATCAGTATTCTCTCAACAGCTGATGAAAAAAAAAGACCCCTGAGTTGTTTACTGAGATTATTTCCAGAAGCTAGGGCAATATTCAATAGAAAGGGCCACTTCTGGAGAATGACTGAAGAAGTCAATAGAGCTATCATCTGCCCTTGGTATCAATTAATCAAGGGAGAAAGTCATGTTCGATATCTCTTTTACTAGATAAGGGAACACTTTTAGCTGCTGAGAAACAGGTCAAATGATCATAAATGCTGGGTGTGTATGTGAAGACATAACCATAAGTACTCTAACTTGTTTTCAGGCCAGAGATTGGTTTAAGGAACGTAATTCAAATGTCTGGAAGTCTTGGAGAGAAAGAGCTATATTTTAGCCTCCTTCGAGTCTTCCAGGTGTGGTATGTAATCAAGCCCCAATATGATACCACAGCCAGAAAGATTGTATGGTGTTCTGCATAGGTCCTAAGATCTTTCATCATCAGTTTAGGGGGTGCTTTTCTTGGGTTTCCAGTGATGACAATGCAAGTCTAACACATCAGATTGTTGTAACTCTCCACAACCAGGATTGGGTTAAAAATTGGATTTGTATGTTTGCTAAAATGTATCTAAAGAAAGAAAGCTCAGTGTAGCTGGGTACTCTGTTTTCCACTCACTCCTACTGTCGTGTGCAAATTCTGAAGGGAGGCACTGCAGTGTGGTAAGGCAATGCTGTTGTGTGTGTGTGTGTGTGTGTTAAATATTTATTTGAAAGAGTTACATATATAGAGAGAGTAAGTGTGTGTGTGTGTGTGTGTGTGTGTGTGTATGAGTGAGAGAGAGAGAGAAATATCTTCCATCTGCTGTCATTCCCCAAATGGCTACAACATCCAGGGCTAAGCCAGGTCAAAGCCAGGAGCCAGGAGCTTCATCTGAGTCTCCCATGTGAGTTGCAGGGACCCAAGTGCTTGGACCATCTTCCATTGCTTTTCCTAGGCTATTAGTATGGAGGGGGATTGGAAGTGAAGCACCCAGAACTCAAATCAGCACCCACTGGGGGTGCTGGCATCTTAGGTGATGGCTTTACAAGCTACGCCACAATGCTTGCCCCAGTGCTGTTGTATTTTAAACATCCTGGCAAGCTTGGGAATAGGACTCCTAGTGTCTTTAGAGTGTTAGATCACAAGTGACAATGAGCATTTTATATCTCTATTTCTGTTTATTTATTTATTTCTTTATTTATTTATTTTTATTTAGTAAATATAAATTTCCAAGGTACAGCTTATGGATTACAATGGCTTCCCCCCTCATAATTTCCCTCCCACTCGCACCCCTCCCATCTCCTATTCCCTCTGCCATTCCATTCACATCAAGATTCATTTTCAATTATCTTTATAAACAGAAGATCGATTTAGTATATATTAAGTAAAGATTTCATCAGTTTGCACCCACACAGAAACACAAAGTGTAAAATACTGTTTCAGTACTAGCTATAGCATTACTTCACGTTGAACAACGCATTAAGGACAGATCCCACATGAGAAGTAAGTACACAGTGACTCATGTTGTTGACTTAAAAATTTGACACTCTTGTTTATGGTGTCAGTATCTCCCTAGGCTCTAGTCATGAGTAGCCAAGGCTATGGAAGCCTTTTGAGTTCGCTGACTTCGATCTTATTTAGACAAGGTCGGTCAAAGTGGAAGTTCCCTCCTCCCTTCAGAGAAAGGTACTTCCTTCTTTGATGGCCCTGTTCTTTCCACTGGGATCTCACTCACAGAGATCTTTCATTTAGGTCTTCTTCTTTTTTTTTTTTTTTCCGAGAGTGTCTTGGCTTTCCATGCCTAAAATACTCTCATGGGCTCTTCAGCCAGATCTGAATGCCTTAAGGGCTGATTCTGAGGCCAGAGTGCTGTTTAGGACATCTGCCATTATATGAGTCTGCTTGTATCTCGATTCTCATGTTGGATTGTTCTCTCCCTTTTTGATTCTATTAGTTAGTATTAGCAGACACTAGTCTTGTTTGTGTGATCCCTTTGACTTTTAAACCTATCAGTGTGATCAATTGTGAACTGAAATTGATCACTTGGACTAGTGAGATGGCATTGGTACATGCCACCTTGGTGGGATTGTATTGGAATCCCCTGGCATGTTTCTAATTCCACCATTTGGGGCAAGTCCGATTCTGAGGTAAGTTTCTGTCAACACATTCTTAAAGCCTTCTGATTTCATTCTCACCTCTTTTTTTTTAAATAATAGTTTTATTGAAATATAATTACCATATCATAAAATTCACCCTTTTACATTGTAAAACTCAGTGTCTTTTGGTGTATTCAGAATTGAAAATTATCACCACAGTCTAATTTCAGAATATTTTCGTCCTTTCCATCCAAGTTAGAAGTCTCTTGTTTCCTGCTCCCCATAGTGACTTCTTCCTGTATAGCTTTGCCTCGTCTAGAAATTTTTTTCAGTTCAAAGCTGTGTTCTTTTTCCAAAGCTGTTTTCGATAATTTTCAGTTTTCTCTCAAAGTTAGCTTAGAATAGTTTCATTGTTGCTTTACTATGAAAACAACACAACCATGGTCATTTCATGCTCATTTCATATTCTCTCTCTCTCTTTGTTTTCATCTTTCTTTTTTTTTTTTTGCTTATCTTAGTTAAACTTCAAAATCATTATTTCATTATTTTCTTCATGAGTTCAGACATTTGCAACATCACATATAATCTCTATTTTTTCATGTAGCCCTATTAAATGCATCAGGAGGCAATATAAGATTGTGGTTAAGGCTGTAATGTTTGGAGTCAGACAGACCTTTGTTATTATCAAAACTGCTGTCAAGTAATCTGAAGTGCTGAGTTTGTGATCATGAGGTGAGTTGTTACTTCAGCTTCCTCATATATAGTCGGAATTGCAATATTACCCAATTCCTAGGTTTGTTATAAAGGTTAAATAACTGTGTGAATGAAAAACACATGGGACAATGCCTGTCATATATTAAATGCTTATTCTGTGTGACTTGATTCAATAATAAGAACATTGAAGATACTGATACACAGAGCTAAACTAGGAGTTTCTTGTACATTACTCTATTTCGTTATATGATCCAAAACTCAGGTTGATTACATTTCTGAAGATCAGAAATCCCTGAATCTGAACATCTGAGATTCAAGCCAACCCTCCAAATTCTTTGAAGATGCCACAAAGAGCAACACAGCCACTGAACCTAGTGGATTTACATTCTTTAAAGTCTCAAACGAAAATTTTCAGATGGGCTTAGGGGCATCCCATCCAAGGAAGAAAAGGGGTTCTTGGTAGTAGAACTCAGATTTTTCAGCCCCTGTGAGAACTTTTTTAAAAAGTTGATATTTTAGCTTGGATTTCACAGAGACCTAGAAATTATCAAGTTTTTCTCAGAGGATAGTGACTTGTTCCCTTGAGAACTGTTCTCCAGTATATCACAGGCTACACATTCACTCTTTACCATCAGAATCCATGCATAGGAATGGCAAGAACAGAAGGGAGCTATTCCATCAAAACAGTTGGTTTGTGTGTTCTAAAACTCTGTAAAAAAAAGGATAGTAAGGCATTGGAGATGAAACTTCACCCCCTTCAGAAAATGACACCACATGGAATGCTGAATACATCTCTGCATGAGATACTAGTGGCCTAGAAATAGAACTTAGTCAAATGAAGCTCACAGTCATAAATAGACAACTGAAGACTTGGAAGTGTGGAGAGGGGATTTAATCAGGAAAATTTTCTTTTAATTTTAACAGTTTTTCATGGAAGAGTCTCTGAAGAGCTTAGAAAGAGGACTAATTTAAATTAAATAGAGGGACAGAGAGTAAAACAGACAGTTCTTGTGTCAAGGCTACTAGCATGCAGGAAAAGCACATTGACAGATGTGCCTCTCCTGTACCTTGCTTTGTTGGAATGTATATTGCAGTTGGAACAGTGATGTCCAGAACTGGACTATGGGAGTGACAAACAGACTAAGGTAGAAGTTAATAGACTATCCTAGAAACTCTACCTGTTGCTACTTTGTAGGCTTTAACACAGCACACGGAGCTGGGTTTGTTGTGAGCATTGCAGATAACTGAACCATGCACTTGGCCAAAAGTTGGTACTAGAAGCCCATAGCAATTAATCAGTGTAATTTAGTGGTTAACAACACAGCCCCTGTAGTTAGATCTGCCTGGATTGTATTGTCTCCCCTCTTATTTGCTCTCTGTCACCCACAAGTGCTTATTGAATGCAAAGATATACAGACACTATGTTGGGTGCTAGAGATATAATATGCAATAATACTAGATATGGTTACTGCTCCTTTGCAGATTATGGTCTAGTTGTGTATGTACAGAAGGGTGAAGAAACAAATAAGGCCGGCGCCGTGGCTCAACAGGCTAATCCTCCGCCTTGCGGTGCTGGCACACCGGGTTCTAGTCCCGGTTGGGGCGCCAGATTCTGTCCCGGTTGCCCCTCTTCCAGGCCAGCTCTCTGCTGTGGCCCGGGAGTGCAGTGGAGGATGGCCCAGGTGCTTGGGCTCTGCACCCCATGGGAGACCAGGAAAAAGCACCTAGCACCTGGCTCCTGCCATCGGATGAGCGCGGTGCGCTGGCCGCAGCGCGCCAACCGCGGCGGCCATTGCAGGGTGAACCAACGGCAACGGAAGACCTTTCTCTCTGTCTCTCTCTCTCACTATCCACTCTGCCTGTCAAAAAAAAAAAAAAAGAAAAAAGAAAAAAAGAAAAGAAAAGAAACAAATAAAATAAGTACAAATTCTAAGAGTTTATTTTTCTAAAGTTTGTATCATTTTTATTTAGGGTATACAAATTTCATGTATTTCATATATATAGATTTAGTAACATAGTGAAACACCCCACCCTATTCTCCTTCTGCCCACGCACTCACCCTTCCTCCTCCTTCTTCTCTTATCCCCTCTTTTAATTTTTACAGTGATATATTTTCAGTTTACTTTATATTGATAAGATTAACCCTACACTATGTAAAAAGTTCAAGAAATAGTAAGATGAAGAGGAGGAGGAGGAGAGGAAGAAAAAGAAAAAGCACTGTTCCTCAACTGTAGGGCCAAGGGCTATAAGCAATCATTGAATCTCAAAATGTAAATTTCACTGCTATAGAATACATTTTGGTATTCTATTAGGTACCGCAGATCAGAGAAAACATATGGCATTTGTCTTTTTTGACTGAGTTATTTCAATAAGTATAATGGTTTTCGGTTGCATGCATTTTGTTGCAAAAGACAGGATTTCATTCTTTTTTACTTGTACGTTTTACATGTAAGAAATAAATAGCATTTGGTGACAGGGTAGAGAGCAAGGTATGTACACAGTAAGATGTCATGGGAATCTTTACTACTCAGTTACTGTGCAAATTTAATCTAAAATTCTCTCACCTGTAAACTAGGGATAACAATAGTGCCCTCTAAAGAGGTAATGCATATGTACTGCTTTGGTCAGTCAGTTCCTGGCACTTAGTGCAACAATTGCTACTAGTATTTTGAACAGTGTGTAGTGGTACTAAGCCTTTTGTTCTCTAAACGATTCTGACTTCCTTCAGCCATTTTCACCCCAAGATAGTTTTCTGATCTTTCACTTTTTACTTGCTTTCTTACCAAATATTGAGATTGGAGTTTTGAATCCTATCTTTATAATTATATAAACTAGAACTTGAGGAGGACCTGGCTGAGATTCTAAGAGAGGGTTTCTAGTGGCAAAGTTGAAATGCAAACATTCTGGCAGGGTGAGCCTGAGGCAAAATAGTTACCAAAGCAATCAGTGTTCCATACTTCTCCAGGCATCTTTGGTGCCTGTCACTTGATCAGTGGATATTTTGTCCCCAAAGTTCAAACTAGAGCCCTTCCCTACTTATTCCCAAAGGAGCTAACATAAAGAACATGCTGACTCCCATTGCTACCCTACTCTGCAAAGATGTTAGTTTTTGTCACCGTGTAACTCTGAAGGGATATGTTTGCATTCCATGTGAATAACACTATTTGTTCTCCTCAATGTTTGTCCCATGGGAAGACCTGATAAATTTGTCTTTATATCTTTCTTCCAAGTTGGGAGGAATAGCCACTAAAAGAGATAACAGAACAATCAATCATAGCAACAGGGATAACTGACTAGGTAGATGCTTGTGAGAAAAAAAAAATCTGAGAGTTTATACTGGATCACAAATTTAATGTATGTTAAGTTTTTAAAGGCCACTTAATGTTTTCAGCTATTCATGCTTCAGTTTCTATTTCAGTGAAATAAGACTGATAACACTATTTACAAGGTTGTGGGAAGGATTAAATGAGTTAAATGTGTGATGCTTGGAACAATGCTTTGTATATAACAAGCATGTGGAAAGTGCCATTGTCTTAGTGAGATTGGTCTTCTGTTTATTAAAATCTATCATCTAGATCAAAGATAGTGACATAGTCTGCTATACTTGGGGCTGGCTAGACCACAGTTGGGTTGGGTCCAGTTCTTGGTACTACACAGATGTATTCTGTTTGTACCATTGGAAACACACCCTCCACCTCACACACACTACTATTAACTAAACTCTAGACTTCATTCAGATGTCATCATTTCTAAATTGTGATAAAATATGTATAACATCAAATTCACCATTTTAACCATTTCTTAAATATCAATTTCAGTGATATTAAGTATATTCAAATTACTGTATAACCATCTCCACTCTGAACCCTTGGTAACCATCAGTTTGCTTTTTTTAAAAAAATTTTGAGGTATAATCCATATACAAAAAATGGTACATATTTACTTAATGAGTTTGAGAATGTGTACCCATGAAACCATCACTATAATCTCTGCTATTAGCATATCCATATTCACAAACAATTTTCTCTTGTTCTCTTTCTTTACTCACTATCATTATTATTTTATAAGAACACTTAACAGATCTACCCTCTTAGCATAATATTAAATACATTATATAGTGTTAAATATAGTCACTATGCTCATCCATTGGATATATAGGACTCATTCATTTTGTATAACTGATACTTTGTAGCCTTTGACTAATACTTCCTAATCCCTTCTTCCCCCAGCCTCTGGAAACCTCCATTTTACTCTCTGCTTTTATGAGTTTGACTATTTTGGATTCTTCATGTAAGTGGTATCATGTAGTATTTGTTCTTCTGTTTCTGGATTAAGTTACTTAGCACAATGTTTTCTAGGTCCATCCAGGTTGTTGCAAATGATAGGACTTCCTTTTTTTAAGGGCTGAATTAATACCATACGGCATGTATATTCCATGCTTTCTTTAGCCATTGATTTGTTGATTTGTTGATGGAAACTTTGGTTGCTTCCATGTCTTGGCCATTGTTTATAATGCTGCAATGAATATAGGCATGCAAATATATTTTGGTGATTTTTATTTCAATTTCTTCAGATATAGAGTCAGAAGTGAGGTTGCTGAATCACATAATTCTATTTTTAATTTTCTGGGAAACATTTATACTGCTCTACCTACCTACCTATCATCTATCTCAAAGGGAGGGAGAGGGGACCAGTGTTGTGGCATAGTGAGTGAAGCCACTACCTGCAGCAATGGCACCCACGTGTATGCTGATTTGAGTCCCAGATGCTCCTCTTGTGGTCCAGCTCCCTGTTGGTAGCCTGGGAAAGGCAGCAGAAGATGGCTCAGTGCTTTGGCTCCTGCCACGTACATAGGAAGCTCAGATGAGTCTCCTGCCTCCTGGCTTTGGCCTGGCCTACCCCTGGCCATTGCAAACATCTAGGGGGTGGACCAGTGGATGGAAGTTCATTTATTCATTCTCTTTCTCTCTCTCTCTCTCTCCTCTCTGTAACTCTTTCAAATAAATCTTTAACAAAAAAGGAAAGGAGAGAAAGAGAGAAAGCTACCATCCACTGGTTCACTCCCCAAATACCTGCAATGCCCAGTGCTGGGCTAGAGGCCAAAGCCAGGAGCACAATCCAGGTTTCCAAAATGGCTAACAGGAATCCAATTCTTGAACTGTCACTGCTGCCTCCCAGAATCTGAACTAACATGAATATGGAACCAGGAGACAGAGCCAGGAATCTCAAACTCAATTGGACTGCAATGTGGAGCATGTGGGACACGGGTATCTTAACCACTAGTCTAAATGTCCCCTCTCTGTAGAAATATTTTTCCTCCTCTAACCTATTAATTATTTTGTATATGTGTTCTTGTTTCATGAATTTATATGAAAATTATGCTAAAATTATGGGTTAAGTTTGAGACTTATGTTATTTTCTTCTCTTATTTTCGTTGTATTCCCATGAAGAACTTTTCCTTTAATAGTGGATTTCCCTGCTGTTTTTTAATGGACTTGTAAAGATGAGAGGTCTGCTTGACTAAGAGAATCCTCAGAAATAACTGTTTCCTCAAGCATATTAATTTTAGTACAGAAGAGGTAAGTAATTCTCTTCAGCATCTGTAGGATGAAGAACTGGCTCATTTCCCCCAATGGCAGTGGAAAAATCTCATTAGTATCTATCTATAAATTGAGGTCATCTTGATACTTATTCCAAAGTCTTTGGTTTCTGCATACTTAATGAAAAATTTGATCCACCAATATTTTACTAGCTGTGTGAAGAGTTAATGATCCATTCTTGACAACAGGGATCCTCCCAAATGTTATGTCCCTTGAAGTCAGTAGTTCTCATGAAACAGTAGAAAAATGATGCTCCTTGGCCAGAGGTTAATACTGATTGATGTTGCCATACGGTAAAGCAGATTAAAGAACAAGAAGGGAGAAAAGATACAAAATTATCATTGCTTCTGATCATGGGGATACTGAGCAGTATGGCATGAATAATACAGAGACTTCCCACCCTTTTAAAGGGACCTGAAATAGTGGCATAGGAACTGTCTTGACTCTTAGAAGGTAAGATCCCTGAAGACACCCTAATACAATGAAGTGCATGAAGATAAATGGTGGTAATCAATGGAGGCATAACACTTTATGAACCCAGAAAGAATTCTGCCTTTTCAATTTTAAGGGGCTTGATGTCAACACAACCAGCAATTCTTGTGCATTTCTCTCTAATTCTTAATAGGCAGTAGAGTCTAGTTTAACAATATTACCTGATTGCCAATTAATTTACTCATTTGTTAATGGGGTAATTATAAATTCTTGACACGTTAGATTCTTGTGGGTCTTACACATTACACTATACACAATAAACAATCAAATGTTGGCTAAGGAGAAAAGAATATGCCAATATTTTCTACTGATAGTATATTCATAATAAATATATGACTTCTCTGCTTAACATAGCACTGACCTTACAAAAGCTTAGGTATTGTGTTTAAAATTGTTGGGTAGATCTTGTGAACAAAATGTCTCTCTCATTCTCCACTATGACGTCTGAAATTTCCTTAAGATTTTGTTCACCGATTTATAGGACACCTTATTAAAGATTTATTTAGTTTTGATTTGAAAGGCAGAGTCAAAGAGAGAGAAGGAGAAAGGGAGAGGGGTGATATTGGTCTCCATGAGACCATTCTAGGCTGTCATCTAGGCAAATCATATATTACTAGCTGGTGTTGCTAGAACTAGTGCATACTTAGGTTACCCGAGGGCCTCTCTCCATAGGCTCACTCACTCTCTGGGTGGACTTTTGTCCATTATTTCTTCTGCAGTGTTCCATTTCTGCCAACTGGAAATTGGCATTCCCATTGCTGCTATAGTCAATTACAGTATTCCTCAAATGAAGACCAAGTAGGTTAAGTCATCACCATGCTTTTCTGCCTTGCTGCCATTCCCCATTCTACTCTTAATACACCTCTAACTATACTATGATCAGTACTTTCTAGTTTTTGGTTTCTGATTGTGATTACAGCCTTGATTTCTTAATAGTTCATGAAACTATTAATTTCTAATGAGATATTCTACCTGCCATATAAATAGCTACCACTGTGTAGATATTAGTGCTGCTTGCCTATCACCTATGGTGTAAACACCTGAGCACTTGGACTTTACCATACTCATGGTTGACTGACTATTACTTCTACTATGCATTTTTAGTCCTTTTTTAGCAAATAAGAAAAGAAAGTCAGTTTGCCTTTAAAAATGAATTTTAGGATTGACAAAGACTAGAGGATGGTTTTGACTTTTAAGATGTAGCCAGGGTAGCTCCTGATATTAGAGAATTATGACAGGCCTTTTATAATGGGGCATGTCTGTATGTTCTGCTGAGGTAGTTTCTAGAGCAGTGATCTCCAAAATGGGATGTCCGAAGAAAATATTAGAAATTCTAATGATAACTTCATTATAAGAAAGGAATTAGAATGTAATTACATTTGCTACTGGACTGGAATTGGTTCCCTTACACAGTATCTGTATCAGAAGCTCTTGTGCCGCCTAAGATATACCAGGTATCCCAAGCAAACGGTAAAACTTCCAGAACTAAAATCTAGTTTGTTTGCTTTCAAATTATTGTAAGGTATTGTACTTTTTTTACTTATTATTTTTTTTTTGACAGGCAGAGTGGACAGTGAGAGAGAGAGACAGAGAGAAAGGTCTTCCTTTTTGCCGTTGGTTCACCCTCCGATGGCCGCTGCGACCAGCGCACTGCGGCTGGTGCACCGCGCTGATCCGAAGCCAGGAGCCAGGTGCTTCTCCTGGTCTCCCATGGGAAGCAGGGCCCAAGCACTTGGGCCATCCTACACTGCACTCCCGGGCCACAGCAGAGAGCTGGCCTGGAAGAGGGGTAACCGGGACAGAATCGGCACCCTGACCGGGACTAGAACCCGGTGTGCTGGCACCGCAAGGCGGAGGATTAGCCTAGTGAGCTGCGGCGCCGGCCAAGATATTGTACTTTACATGTGTCTGTATCAGTAAATTTGTGAATAATATTTCTAGCTTCAGCTAAGTAAATGCTCACAATATATATGTGTGATTTAATATTTCTTCAAAACAACTTTGGTTTGAAGAACATACTCATAACATAAAGTCAAATGAAAAACAATAAAATAGCAAAACTGGCACTATTTCTGGTATTAACTTTTCATCTGCCATTAATTTGGCAGGTAAAAATAGTGAAACAGTGATGATCTAATTAGTTTGGAAAAACAGTTTTCTAAAAATTAAAACAAAAAAATTTCAAGAAGACTGAAAAACTGTTCATTATTACTAATAATCATGTCTTATACCAAGTTTATATATATATATATATATATATATATATATATATAATGTCAGAGTTACAGAGAGGGAGAAAATGAGAAAGAGAAAGAGAGGGAGAGAGAGAGAACCAGACCTTCCACCCATTCCATGCATTCCATCCTTTGATTCACTCCCCAGATGGCTGCAATGGCTAGGGCTGGGCCAGACCAAAGCTAGAAGCCAGGAACTTCATCCAGGTCTCCCCACATGGGTACAGGGGCCCAAACACTTGGGCCATCTTCCACTGCTTTTCCTAGGCCGTTATCAGGGAGCTGGATCAGAACTGGAGCAGCCAAGACATGAACAAATGCCCATATGAGATGCTGGCATCTCAGGCAGCTGTTCTACCCACTACACCAATATGCCCGTCCCCTGAGTTTATATTTTGCCTTGAGATTTTAGTGAATTTCAGTGGAACATATCCATAATTGGAGAAAGGTACCTTTATATATATTTGGATATATCCTTTAAAATGTTTTATCGTACATGATCAAAAGATTTTGAAACCACTGATCTGGTCTCTGCTGCTTACACTGGTCTGGCTCTGGTTAGATTGAAGCCTTAATCTAAGAAATGCTTAATACAGGAAAACTCTTCTTATTCCATACCTTCTTCATATCTGTTCTTCGGTTTCTACCCTACCTCCTGCTTTTCTGATTGTTTCCCTTATATTTCAGAGCCCAATGGTTCTGGTAATCCTATCCCCACCTCTATATAATCAGTTATATTTATTCATTAAAAATTTCTTAGAGCAGTTTTATAGTCTGGCTCTTTTTTTTAACTTTTATTTAATGAACATAAATTTCCAAAGTACAGCTTATGGATTACAATGGCTCCCCCCCCCAACTTCCCTCCCACCTGCAACTCTCCCATCTCCCACTCTTCTCCCCTTCCATTCACATCAAGATTCATTTTCAATTCTCTTTATATACAGAAGATCAGTTTAGCATATATTAAGTAAAGATTTCAACAGTTTGCACCCACATAGAAACACAAAGTGAAAAATACTGTTTGAGTACTAGTTATAGCATTAAATCACAATATACAGCACATTAAAGACAGAGATCCTACATGAGAAGTAAGTGCACAGTGACTCCTGTTGTTGACTTAACAAATTGACACTCTTGTTTATGGCATCAGTAATCACCCTATAGTCTGGCTCTTGATACTAATATATCCTTTTTTTAAAAAAAATTATTTATTTGAAAGTCAGAATTACACAGAGAGAGGAGAGGCAGAGAGAGAGAGAGAGAGATCTTCCATCCACTAGTTCACTCCCCAGGTGGCCGCAATGGCTGGAGCAGCGCCAATCTGAAGCCAGGAGCCAGGAGCTTCTTCCAGGTCTCCCACGCAGCTGCAGGGGCCCAAGGACTTGGGCCATCTTCTACTGCTTTTCCAGGCCATAGCAGAGAGCTGGATCGGAAGTGGAGTAACCGGGTCTCAAACCGGCGCCCAAATGGGATGCTGGCGCTTCATGCCAGGGCGTTAACCTGCTGCACCACAGCGCCAGCCCCTAATATATCCCTTTAAAAGGGTTTTGCCCCCTTTCTAGAACATAATTGGATTTTTGAATAATTTATAAAATAGTGACTTAAGAATAAGGTCAAGTTGTTTTGCTAGTCTGCATTGTATTTGCTGAACTGAAAAGTATTTGTTCTTGTGGGCTCAGAGCATAATATTATTTTTAAAAAGACCCCAGTAAAGTATAATTCTACCCAAATTAGGCAATGCAGCACTATTGATAATAAAGTCAGTAGGCATTCCATTAATTGGATTCTAAAGAACTTGAAGGTGTCCTCCAAATTATAGATATCATAGTTTGGTTGCTTGTAATTTGAAACTTTTTCACTTGTGTATAAGAAAAAACGACTCAAAGTGGTTTGAGAGAAAAATTGACTCATGTCACTGAATGGTTCAGGGTGGGTTCTGCCTTTCTTTCTTCTGGTGTTCTTAAACAAGTTCTTCCCAAATGTTAGGAAAGATATGCAAAAGCAACTGTAGACTTGCATCTTGCTACCTTAGCAGCTGTAGCAGAGAAATTCTGCTTTCCAATAATTTCAGTTCACATCTTTAGGTTCATTCTCATTGGCCTGGCCTGGTTCATCTGCTTTTCTGTGAATTCCGGGGACAGAATCAGCCTCATCCATGCCACATGAACTGAGAGTAGTGGAGGGATTATTTTCTGAAGGAAATACACCAGTTATTACCAAAGAAAAGGACATTGGACTTTCACAAGCAAAGAGTTTGCTTTCTTACTATGGTAGCCCTTGGACTGAATATGGTTTATTTGGGGTTGGTCAGTAGCTTTCAATGTATGGATGGTTCTGTTATCTGTGAGCTTCTGGTACTTGAAAATAGAATCTTGTTTTTCTTGGTTTCATCTGTCCTAAACAACAGAAACAATGAATGTAAAATAATAAAAGATCTCAAACTTATCTCATGTTCATTCTGTACCTCTCATTCTTTCACTCTTTACATGGTAAATACTGAAGGAAAGAGTCCAATTCTCAGTATGGAGGGTGAGTCCTAAGTTATCATTGTGGTACTTGATTTTTTTTCTTGAAAACATGAAGGCTCACCAGTTCCATCTAAGCTAATCAGAGCCAGAAAAAGAAATTATGGAAAAATAGTTAACGTCTTTAATTGTGTTGACTTGGGGAATAGAACTAAGATTTTTAGCAGAAATCCCCTACCTATCATTCCATTCTACCTATTGCAGTGGTTCCTCATACAACAAGAGACAGGAAATACATTATAAAATCTGGAAGATCAAACAAGACTATAGATCAGGAGTTCTGGATTCAGGAATAGGCCCAAATCCAAAAACCAGAGTCTTTATAACACCTTTTTTCTATCATATACAGTTATAAGATGTGCCTGTCATTCATTAGAATCCAAAGAAACACTGAACAGGACTTATGCCATTTAGAAGGTCCTCAGGCCCCAGCATACTGCTCACAAGTGTCCTAGGCTTTCTAGCCAATTGCCATTGCAAGACTGGGCGTGGGAGAAGGGAAATCATTACCAATGTTTTCATCTTCATTTAGTCCAGATTGAACATATTAGGATGATATTATTATGATGAAAAAATGTTAATGTATCATGAAAACAGAAGTATTGACAATTCTTAGCAGTGGCTGAAGCATGTAAGGATGCTGAATACTGTTCCTTCAGATGACATTTTACAAATAGCCTGAACGGGGTGCAGGAAAGAGGTATAAGGATTAGGAGATGAGATTAGCATCATGGGGATTTTTCCTGCTTGTTCAAGCTGTCATTTGTTAATTGCATTCAGCTCTTCTCACAGTCAGTAGAAGAAGGTGACTGGAATTATGAATACAAAACCTTCCAGGTTTTTAATTCATTTGCAACCAGTGACTGATTGACTGACACAACTGGGTTTGCATTTTAAGTAGCTATTGGCATCTTTCCGCTACCTAATACAATACAGACAATACCCTGACAGCGTGCCAGAGATAATGCAATTATCATTGAGTTTCCTTAGACATGTTTTGTATTACCTACTTAAAAGAATCCTATTTCCTTACTGTAATCTAATCTAATGTGGACCTGACTATCTTAAATGAGACAGATAGTTTAAAGACAAAAGGCTAAACTGGAGATGGGCTAAGGCGCTTGCAGCCCTTGCCTCCCATGTGAGACAAATCTTCCATGTAATCTGTGTCAATAAGGAGGCCCCAGCTTCAGGTCTGCACTCTTAAATCCCTAGGGACAG
Source organism: Sylvilagus floridanus (assembly GCA_949820135.1). Classification (NCBI taxonomy): domain Eukaryota; kingdom Metazoa; phylum Chordata; class Mammalia; order Lagomorpha; family Leporidae; genus Sylvilagus; species Sylvilagus floridanus. Next base: position 50,434,424 of record OX463223.1, read on the forward strand.
CTGTGGTACCTTAAGGCCATTTATATGGATGTTTCCTGTTATTATATTCCTCAGAAGAGATCTTGAGGAGATGTTTAGTTCATTTCCCTCCCTATAGGAGGGATTGAACTGAAATAATTCCAGCAGACTTTGTCCCATGTTGAAAAAGTCTCCATGACCCAAGTCTTTCATCTTCTGTCTGTCTTTCCCAATATGCCATGATACTGCCCATTAGCCTTATCTCTCAGGAACTTTTCTGTCTCATTGATGTTCCTGAAGTGTAATCAGCATTTAAAATACTATCTTTTGCTTCATATCACGGTGCTTTGTAACTCCTGGATACTACCATCAACTCTCTTTCAGCCTCCCTGGAAAAACTATTTGATTTCTTTTATTTTTTGCCTTGTGTTCATACATACATGAACTAATACCTTGTTTTTTTTATATATGTAAAATGGAGATAAGAGGAACCCTGCAGGGCCATTGTAAAGGTTAGTAAAAATTTATGTGAAATGTCAGGTGCTTAGTAAATGATCATTAAATGACAGATATTATTTCATATACTTATACTTGCCATACACCAACAAATGCCACTTCACACTTTGCATCCTCAATTAATTACAACACCAAGTGCCACTTATATTTTGCATCCTCAATTACTTAGTATCAGTGGTGTAACCTGTAGTGTAGCTTTCCCTTTATCAACATTGAACACTAATCCCCTACCCACCAAAGGGGTAGCATTAGATCTTGTCTTTGGTGATTCTCATCCTTGCCCCAAAAATTGATCAGGATTGCCAAACCTTGCAGGAACCATGCATTTGGTTGTCCTGTACCCTACCAAGCTGTAAATGGCTAACTCATTTGACATCCACTCACAATTTGTACCTCACCTTCTTTCTTGCTGTCAGGGCTATGTGTAAATGAAGACAGCTAAGGTTGCAACTGAGATGGGGGTCAATGTACTATAGCACCAGTGTGTCAAAACTCTCTTTCCAAGTACTTTGGTCTGCTTGAGTGTCAGCCAGTCTCAGTAGGCTGATGAAGTGATGAAGAGATTGTCAAAGAAACAACCAATACCAATCCATCAACTCAGCCTTTGGCCTGTGGGCAGAGACAGCCTGATGTGTTTGGAGTTCACAAGCTGAGGCCTGAATCCTCCAGGGCCATTGCTGCTAGGCTAGTATGCTGGGAAATCTCCAATGCTACAAAACTTTGTGGTGTCTTAAGTTGTTATTTGATACTTTTCTTTTTTTTAAAGGTGCATTTATTTATTTGAAAGGCAGAGTTCAAAGAGAAGGAAAGACAGGGAGAGAGAGAGAAAGATCTTCTATTCGGTGATTCACTTCCCAAATGGCCAAAATGGCTGGCGCTGGGCTGAAGCCAGGAGCAAGAGCTTCTTCCAGGTCTCCTACGTGGGTGCAGGGGCCCAAGCACTTTGGCAATCTTTCACTTCTTTCCCAGGCACATAAACAGGGAGCTGTATTGGAAGTAGAAGAGCCAGGACTCAAATCTGTGGTCATATGGGATGCCAGTGTTGCAGGTGGTGACTTAACTCCCTGTGCCACAACACCAACCTTGAAATACTTTTCTTTAGGCTAAGACATTATTGAAGCATGCTGTTCCAAGGGTAATGGTTGTAAGTGAAGCTGTGATCTGTTTTTGACAGCCATGCAAAAATAAGTTCATCGGGCATGTCAGTCATTCACTAATACTTGTACATGTAAGATTCAGATGAGTGAGGTTTAAAATTATAGCCAGAATGGGTTGAATTGGGGACTTCTTGGGTACCGGGTTGAACGAGGATTAACACAGGCCCTGAAGAGTTGGGTGTAATGGGAAGAAGAATCTTGGAGTGTTGTTGAAACTAAATTGGGCCATTCCAGAAATGGAGGGGGGTGTTATGGTTCAGGGAACAAACTTTCTAGATCTTGCAGTCTTGCCTCAGGCTGATTCTGGGTCTTAAACTTAGAGAAGCTCCCTGAATTGCCAAGCAATTGGTTTCACTCGCTGTTGGTCTGCATGGAGAAACAGCAGATAATGGTGTGATAATATTTGGACATACTTGTATGTACTAGCTGAAAGCCCAGGGATTAGAGGGTTGCAGAGCTATATTTCAAAAATTTTTTTCAGTGCTCACTCTCCCTACCTGCAGATGCAACAATCCTGGGGGATATCACTGAGTCACAAGTAGGAATTTGAGTAATACTTAAGGAGGACAGTGCTGACCCAATTTCCTAGAAGCCCCACGGTTGAAGAACATGGTAACAAGTGAGGGCAGGGACCAACAATTGTCATTGGCTTTGGTTTGGCTTCTTCCATGCCATTCCCATGAATTCAAAGAAACCATTTTTATTTTAGTCATAACACAGAGAAGGTCGTGAGAAACTTTTTTTTCTTTTTAACATTTTAAATTGACATATATTTATTCAAGGTATATAACTTGAATATTTTGCATACATATACATTCTGAAATGACTTCCACAGATTAACATATCCATCACCACTCGTAGTTACTCTTTGTGTGTGTGTGTGTATGAGAGAGAGAGAGAGAGAGAGAGAGAGAGAGAGAGAGAGAGAGAACTAAGGATATTTAAAATCTGCTCTCTTGTTTGAGCATTTGGGCTAGTGGTTAAGCCACCTGCATCCTACATCAGATTGTCTAAGTTCAGGTCCAAGCTCCACTCCTAACTCCAGGTCCCTTTTAATGTACACCCTGGCAGGCAGCAGGTGATGGTTCAAATAGTTGGATCACTGCTACCTACATGGGAGACCCAGATTAAGTTCCCAGATCCTGGCTTTGGCCTGGCCCAGCTCCAAGTATTGTGGGCGTTTGAGGACTAAACCAGTGGATGGGAGCTCTCTGTCTCTCTGCCTCTCAAATAACAAACTCAAAATTTGCTCTAATAAAATTTTAAGTAGACAATACAGTGTTATTAATCAAAGTCATCATGTTGTATATTAGGACTCTAGAACTTATTTATCTTATAACTGAAAGTTTTTGCCCTTGACCAGCACCTCCCAATTTCCCATGCCCCAGCCCTTGGTGACCACAGTTGTACTCTGCTTCTATGAGTTTGATGTTTTTAGATCCCACATAGAAGTGAGATGGAATAGTTATCTTTTTGTGTCTGGCTTATTTCACTTAGTGAGATGTGTTTTTCTCTCCATATAATTCTAATTTTATCTCAACAAGATCTGATTAACTGAGAATTATCACGGAAGAGCTTTTCAAATAAATTTACTAAAACCAGGCAACTACACCCAGAATCTTCCCTCACTGACTTCTTAATAAAGAAAAAAGCACTAGACACCTAAATCCTTCATGGGGTGAATAAAACTTAACATTTATGCCAAAAAAGGTGTCTCCTCTAAGGAGAAAAATACCTTCATAAGGATTTGGCAACATTAATTCTCATTCAACACACTCATTATCTTATCTACTCCTATCTGATCTCTGGAGGGATGATATTTTGCTTACTATGTCCCTACTGTTGGAGGTGCTAAGTTGTTCTGTTCTACTCAACAAGTATTTACTCAGTGTCTCTTACGTGATGGGTACCTTGCCAGGCATGGAAACTAAAAGCACACATTTATCACAGTTACTATTTATTAAGTACTGACTATGTACTTTGAATATATTCTCTCTTAAATCCTCCTAAAAAACCATATGCAGATAGGTACTCATGCCTATTTCACAGATGAGGAAGCTGATGTACTGGGAGGATAAGTGACTTTCTGTTAGAAGTAGAAATTTAGCCCTAGTTTTCTCTGGTTCTGGAGTCAAAAGTTTTATTATACCATGCATATTACTGTGATAAGGACCTTGCTTTACTTCATGCAATCCCCACAAAAAACCCTATAAGGTAAGCGAATACTATTATTATCCCCATTTTACAGATGAGGAAGACAGAGAGATCATGTGACTCATCTGAAGTTATATGAGGAATAAGTGGTAAAAACAGGATTTAAGTCCTGATCACCTGACTGCACAGAACATATGCTTGGCCCCTTTGTTACACTGCTTCCATGAAAGCAATCTATGATTATTACATAGAAATGAAGAAATCATTAAGCACATCAGTGTCAACAAGAAATAGCAAACTAGAACAAGAAGCCAAGGTAGATGAGCTTAGGGGTGGCTGCTATTTTCAGGGTGGTCAATGGAATGTCAGAATGGTTACCTTAGACAAGGAGAAAAAAATCAAGCATGTTAGGTCCAGACCCAGGAAATAAAGCCTGGAAATGTCATCTAAGGGAGGTAGTAGTATAGATCCACTGAGCGAAGGGCCATATCCAGTATCTTCATAGAAGTCAGCAGATTTGGATCTGTGTTCTACCACCCCCTATCAGGTGATAGTGGGTAACTTAGGTCTCCTTTTGAGCCTCAGTTTCTCCATTTGTAATATCATAATTTGAGCTTCTGATCTGTTTATCTTACCTAGGTATTATGAAGATAAATTAAAAAATAGATATCAAATGTTTTCGAGTAAATTGACTGTTGTTTCTTAAAGTGTTAGCTGTGATTTTTCTTGGTTCCCACTCAGGTAGCAAATTTTAGGAGACTAAATATTTTCCCCAAAGCTTAATTGCCCACCCCAAGTCTCATTTTCCTCATTTTTTGAGGGAAGTTAAGCTAAGGCCTAACTTTGTCATCTTATTTTGTACCTGATTCTCAGTAAAGGGAAATGTGGATGGTATTACAGCCATCATCACTACTGTTCATAGGCAATAGGAAGGGAACTCAACTATTCATACAATTCTGAGCTTTTGGGGGACCAAAAAACAGTAACAGTGCAGGAGGATTGAATAGCCCCTTTGAATTCAAAAGAACATGAATGTATCCCAGTGGATATGGAGACAGAAACAGATTTTACTTCCTCTCCCTTTTGGTCATCTCAGTCTCAAATCACTGCGACATGCATACTGATTTACTTGCCAACAGAGTATAAACTCAAAGAAATGCTACAACAGTAATTGCTGAGCATATGGCAGGAATGAATCTCAAGAAAATAGCCAATATCTGCAGCCTGCAAGTTGGTTAGTTGATATAGTCTATCGTTGTAACTGAGTTGAATCTGTATTTTGCAATGTGTCTTGTTCTTGCTGTATAGGGCTCAGAAGAAGCCTAAATGCACTGTTGTGGCCTGAGTCAATGGACTTTGAAGTTGAATTCTATGATAATGCTTAAGACAAAGAAAGGACTTTCCACTATCCATCTAGATAAGACTATACTCTTAGATACCTCACAGGGAGTCAATTCTTTATTAGGAGCAAAAGGAATGTTGTTGAACTTTTAAAATCTATTATAGTGGTAGAATTTTGACTTTATTTACTTGAAGATTTTCTCAACAGTCATGATGAGAGATTGCTTATAACTTAGCGAAAATGCTTGCTGGCTCTGTGATCTTGGGAAATTCATCCAAATTTTCTGATCTGTGGTGTTAATTTTGCCCTGTCCAAACAGGGTTAATAATTCCCTCCTCACAGATCTGCAGTAGGGATTAAATGCATTCATAAACCATTCAGCATATTACCCTGCCACACAGTAGATATGCATCAAGTGCCAATCCCTGGGTCTTCAGAGCTTTGGCACTGTTTAGCAAGATGACATGCATACTGATTTACCTTAAAAACAAGTATTGGGGCAGGTATTTGCTGTAGTGGTTAAGTCACTGATTGAGATGTTCGTATCTCATATCATAATGCCTAAGTTCAAATTCTGGCTCTGCTACTAGCTTTCTGTTAATACATACCTAGGATGACAGCAAATGATGGCTCAAGTACTTGAGTTCCTGCCTTCCACATGAGAATCCTGGGTTGTGTTTCTGGCTCCTGGCTTCAGATTGGCCTGACTTCATGCTATTTTGGACATTTGGGGGTTGTGTCAGCAGGTGGTAGATCTCTATCTCTTTGCCTATCGAATACAGGAGTAAAAAAATTTTTAAATCTATCTATCTATATAAATAAAACTTTCTGTAACAAATGTTGTCTTGTTAACTAACTTTAACTTCTATAGTTAAGGACCTGTCATCTTACATACCCTGGTCACCCTTGTTGCTTCTGTTTGCTCATCAGTCATATCCATAGTAAAGAGAAAGAAATATGTATCAGAACAAAATCTGGGTTCATGTAAGACAATCGAATTTCCTGGAGGTTGTAGGACATACTTCTCCATTCTATTGGCACTGTCATCCACACTGCATATCCTTGGGGATTGGAATCTCCTAGGTTTTGGTCTAAATATCAGTGTTGTTTCCATACTTATGTTCAGATTCAGCACTAGTGGGCAACTTAACAATGTTTGATTTTCACAAGCTGAATTCAGGGCAAGGTCTGCAAGCCATGAGTCCTCTTTGAATTCCACCTACCCATCTGTACTCACCTCTCCTTTTCCTCTATCTTTGCCAGAAAAAATGAGTGGTTGGAAAGATATCTGGTTAATGCACTCCTTTTTATTCTCCAAGAAATCTGATTTTGATTCCCTATTTCAAATAGGTGGAATCAATGGCACTTGCCCCAGAAAAATATAAGCCTGAATAAATTTATTTATCACTGTCAAACAATTTCAAATGATCATTTTTTTTTTGGATAGGCAGAGCTAGACAGTGAGAGAGAGAGAGACAGAGAGAAAGGTCTTCCTTCCATTGGTTCACCCCCTAAATGGCCGCTACGGCCGGTGCGCTGCGCCGATCTGAAGCCAGGAGCCAGGTGCTTCTCCTGGTCTCCCATGCGGGTGCAGGGCCCAAGAACCTGGGCCATCCTCCACTGCACTCCTAGGCCACAGCATAGAGCTAGACTGGAAGAGGAGCAACCGAGACAGAATCTGACTCCCCAACAGGACTAGAACCTGGGGTGCTGGTGCTGCAGGCAGAGGATTAGCCAAGTGAGCTGTGGCGCTAGCCTTCCAAATGATCAATTTGAGTTTAATGGATCAAAAAAGAGGTGAGGTATGCAGTATAATGTTTTTTTTTATTCTAGTCTGGTGGCTGCTTATATTCACCTGGCCTTGAGATTTAGCTAGTATTTATCAAGTAGGATGCTAGAGTTGGCTTCCTAGATGTATTTAAGGCTTCTGCTGTTATAGTTTATGATTCAGGCTAGCTTGTGTTCAGAATTCAGCTACCTTTCCTTCCCTTTTCCTATTATCTGGCAGCAAAACAGAATAAATACCATCAAAGTTTACTTATAGAACTATTTGCCACAGATGATATCACATTAAAATGAAAGACATTTCATTTTTGCCTTCTTTACGACTTGCTACATGCCCTCTTTAGCCAACTAGTATCAATAAACTCAGCCTATGTCAAATGGCAAATAGCTACTTGAGGGTAGCCTCCTTAGCAACAGATGACATAATGTATCCCAAATGTGAGTCAAACCTGAGCCTACTGCTTACTCAATAAAATATAGTAGACTTCAGGATCTAGTTCTAAATTACTGGGCTGTCACAGTTAAGTTCCCATCATGGCTTCATTCCTTTGGCTTAGGCCCAAAGGAATGCCTCTAATTGGCTTCACGGATAGAGCTGTTATCAGCCTTAGAAGCAGCACAAAATTTTGACTGTGCCTTCTATGCAGGCAGGAATTGATGACATCTCCAGTGATGCAATTGAGTCTCCAAGCTTGAAAACACTTCTTTTGAAATTTTTGGGCAATATCTTTTTAGTTATTGTGACTTTAGTAAAAGTATAAATGTTAGTAGTATCCAATAAAACTGCTTGGCCAATTCAGAACTCTATAAGGTCTAGTCAAGTCCTCAATGAAACATTGAGCTTGACACCCTTCCCAGAAGGTCAACAGACTAGCTTTATTGGTACAAGGAAAAAGGCATTTCTGAGGCAAAGGTTCTGACTTGTTTCTACTCTATCCTTTGTGATTTAAATCTGGGAAATATTTTCATGAGTGTATTGGAAAATCTCAGCTCCTTAGAGTAAGGTTGAGGAAATGATCCATTTTGGAGCTGTAAATTTTTGTGAAAATAGCACCTTATTGGGGCCAGCACTGTGGCATAGGTGGTGCGGCTGCCACCTGCTGTACTGGCATCCCATGTGGGCACCTATTTGAGTCCCAGCTGCTCCACTTCTGATCCAACTCCCTGCTTATGTGCCTGAGAAAGAGCTAGAGGATGCCCCAAATGCTTGGGCCCCTGCATCTGTGTGGAGACCCAGAGGAAGCTCCTGGCTTCTCGTTTCAGATCGGACCAGCTCTGGCCATTGCAGCCATTTGGGGTGTGAACCAACAGTCAAAAGACCTCTCTCTCCCTGCCTCTGCCTCTCTGTAACTCTGCCTTTCAAGTAAATAATACATATATCTTAAATATGTATTAAGATATTAAGATGTATTCATATGGAGTCATACATCCCAGGCTGTATACAGTGCTTCTGGCAGCTGAGAAAGCTATTGCTTTGGAGATGAGGTGGTGAGATATGAAGAGTGCAGAGAAAATATGAAACAATTGAGACTGAGAAGTTGGCCCAGTGCCAAAGAGGGATGCAGAGTGGTTTCAATGAACCAAGTGCCTCACCTACCAGATTATTTTTTATCTGATTTTGATGAATTTCTTCAGAGAACACAGGGTTGTAATAGAATTCCCCCACATATTATTTGCTACTTTCTATCTGTGTGATCTAAACAAGTGCTAGAATCTTTAATGAGTCCTAGTTTCCTCATTTACAAAATGACAGCAATTGCTTATATCTCACAAGATCATTATGAAGATTAAATGCCTTTTCATTCTCCTCTCCATGGAACAGTGCTTGTTTCTCACTCTCCTAGATAGATCTTTATATGTTACCCTTTCATAGAAGTCAAAAGGTAAAGAGATTCACAATATCCATGCTCAAATCACATTCCAGAATCAGAGACAATTTGTGGATCAGGAATTAGAGCAATTAGCTGATAAAATAGCAAAGCAGTACTGTGATAGGGAGAATAATGATCCTGCCCACTCAAAGATTTCCATATGCTAATCCCTGGAACCCATGGATATGGTACTTTTCATAGGAAAAAGGACAAGTTGTAGAAACCGGGTCTAAGGGCCAGTGCTGCGGTGTAGTGGGCAAAGTTTCTGCCTGTGGTGCCAGCATACCATATGAGCACTGGATCTAGTCTTGGTTGCTCCTCTTCTGATTCAGCTCTCTGCAATGGCCCGGGAAAGCAGTAGAAGATGCCCCAAGTGTTTGGGCTCCTGCACCCATGTGGGATACCTGGAAGAAATTGTTGGTTCCTGGCTTCAGATGACCCAGCTCCAGCCATTACAGCCATTTGGGAAATGAACCAGCAGATGGAAGATCTTTCTCCTTGTCTCTCCCTCTCACTGTCAGTAACTCTACTTCTCAAATAAATAAAAAAAAATAGGGTCTGGCCACATTAGTCAGGCTATAAAAATATACCATAAAGCAGTGTCCATGTCCATAGATATTCTGAAATGACTACATTTTAGGAATTTAGCACATCAGAAGTTTTATTTTATTTTTAAAACATTTTTAATTTATTTATTTTAGAGGCAGAGACACACTGACATAACTAGAGCTCTCATCCACTGGTTTACTCCTCAAATGCCAACTACACCCAGGCATGGCCAAGGAGGAAGCTGGGAACCTGAACTCAATTGGGGTCTCCTACTTGAGTGGCAGGAACAAAACTACTTTAAAGAATCACCTGCCACCTGCTCTTCTTTTGCTCAAGAGCAGAGGTAGGATTCAAACCCAGGGACACTAATATGGGATGCAGGCACTTTAAGCAACATCTTAATGGCTTGGCCAAACAACTGCCCTCATGTAAGGAATTTTAACATATGCATCCTACAAGGCTACAAAGATTCTCTGTGAATCTCTGTAAAGGTATGCATGAGTATGTATTTCTTTTGTTTTTTAATCTATTTTTAAATTTTGTACTAACATGGAATACTTACACATTTTAAATGGTCATAAAGCAACATTCCAACACATATAGATAGCATACCCAGTGACCAGCTTTTTCATTTCCTTTTCCTTTCTTTGTGTTTGGAGTCTACCAGCTCCTCTGCTCCAGTTTTGTTTTGTTTTGTTTTGTTTGTTTCATTTTGTTTTCACCAAATATTATACATCATTACAAATCGTAGTCATCCTACTGTGCTGACATTAGGGCATTATCCTGAATTATCTGGCTGGACCTGGCTTAGTCACAGGTTTCTTATAAGAGAGGGCCAGAAGGTCACGTTCAGAAGAAGGCAATATTATGACACAAGCAAATGTTGGAATGATTCAATCACTTTCTTTGAAGATGGAAAAGGGTGACAATCCAAGAAAAGGGGGCAGCCTCTTAAAGCTTGAAAGGCAAGGAAAGGAACGCCTCCTAGAGCTTCCAGAAAGGAGAAAAACAGCCCTAGAACTAAATGGCCTTTAGTAAATAGTTCTCAATTTTAGGGTAGTCTTTTCATCTCTTGGTCTGGCCTAACTATCTTTAGTGTGAGGTTGGCTGCTGAGATGATTTTATTCAGGAATATCAAGAAATATTTTAAGGGTTGGTGTTTGACCTTTTGGTTAAGACATTGGTTAGACCATGTCTTACATTGTAGTATCTGGCCTCTATACCCAGTTCCAGCTCCTGACTCTCCCTTTCTGCAAATGCAGCTCTGGGAGGTGGCAATGATTGCCCATCGGATTGGGTCTCTCCTGGTTTGTGTTCCCAGCTCTTGAGTTTGGCCTGGCAGAGTGCTGGCCATTGTGGCTATTTGAGGAGTAAATCTGTGAATGGGATCTGTGTCTGTCAGTTTCTCTGAATCTCTTCTCAATGAAAAACATGGGTCGCCTTGGTAATAAGAATCCACATCAGAGCTTTGGAGGGAAATCTCATGTGGTTTATTGAGAGGGGGTTTACTGAGACAATTAGATAGTGGCCTGTGGGAACAGAACTTGCCACTTAGCTACTCCACTCATGCAATTTATAGGGGGTTCAGACACTAGACTTTTGCCCTGGGAATTCACTATGGACCAAGACAGTGAGCTTCAATTTGATAACCCTTGCAGTTGAGTGGCCTTATGAAGGACAAGCTCACAGGGAAGTATTGCAGTCAGCAGAGAGGCGGATGGCTATTATTTGCTAGTTGACAATTGCTCTAGTGATAAGTTCTGAATTATTTTAGTTTCAGTACAATATGAAGAAAGGAAATAGCTTTTTCCCTGTGTCCAAGCGTTTTACAGCCTAATTGTTGACATTCTGTCAAACTTCAAGGGAAAATTTTAGCATTGCTATAATGGAGGTTCATATTCTGTATGTATTTCTATTGTAGCTCCTTTTAGTCTATTTTATCACTAAATATTGCCTATATCTTTTCCAATAGTATATGCTCAGCATCTAGCATAGAGAAGTGGCTCTTATCACATTTGTTATGAGTGAATGAGCAGTGTTTTGTCCAAATTTAGTCAAATGATATAAGTAAGTCCCACTGAGGTTGAGACATGGGGAAGGCTAAAAGCCATGGTCTATTAAAGGAATATGTCATGCTGTTCTAGAGTTAGAAAGGTGGCTTACCTCAGACTGCATGATGAATACTTCTTCAGACAAAATTGGATTTCACTCACATGGTTCTCATTGTAAAACAAATGTGTCCTTTGTCTTCCATTATGACATTTAAAAATACATAAAAGTGCAAAAAATAATATCAGTATCTCCCCAGCTCTACAATTAACTATTACTATTTTGTCCTACTATTTTAGCCTGGTCTTAGGCAATACATCATTAAGGTTAAGCTAAAATCTCTTCTAAACACCACCCTGGTTTCCTTCCCTTTCACATTAAAGATAAGCAGTATAGTTCATACTTTCATATATATTACCATAAATAATGAATATTGATTTTTGTGTATGTAATTTTATCTTTATAAAATTGGCATTATACTTATCATTCCATATCTTTTTTTACTCATCTTTCTTTTTAGATATGCCCATGGTGATATATACAGAACTAGTTTATTTCTTAAATTCCATCTTAAAACTATGCCAAAATTAATTATTGTGTTCTCCTCTTGAAAGGCAGCTAGGATGTTTTCACTCTTATTGCTATTATAAGGAGTGCTAGAATGTCCTTTTCTTTTCAGATAAGAGGGAAAAGTCTCATTCCTCCCATGTTCTGCTTCATATGAAGGGACTTCAAAAAATTTTTTGGAAATGTAATTAAAAGATAAATGTATTCTGGTGCAAAAATTTTTGAAATCCATGCATAGTCTTTTCATAATATGAATTTTATATGAAATATTTGAATATCTCTCATGCCAAAAAATTAAAAATCCTGTACTTAAGAAACAATCATAAGATGACTCTGAAAGGAGGAAAGAAAGAAGCAGGGTGCCTTATGGATCTGGGAACTTGACTTGTTTTTCTTCATACCTCTTATGAATCCCAGACAGGGTGCACAGTAGTTGTCAGTCTAGGACCAAAATACTCCAAAAAAGTGTATTACTGAGAGCAGGTAGCCTAAAATCGGATAGTCTGTTTGGCAATACATGCCTTGCTCCAGCTAACCACCAATGGAAAACTCACCCTCTATACACCATGGTTTCAGTGTGGCCAAAAAGAAACTGTCTTCCACCCCACCCTCCAATTTTGCAGAAGCAGTGCATATACTCCAGTTCCCCAGCTTGGGAAACAGATCTTTCATCCTCCCCGTCCCATTGAACAAACAGATGTTTGTAATCTGAGTTGCCCACTCAGGTGTTGTTAATAGTCAAAGTAGGGAGCTGATTTTCTATTCCCCTATCCTCCACTCTATAACCTGTTCCTCAGAAGTAGATGGTATTCTGGTTACCTTTCTGGGGTGATATTGGCAGAGTTGAGCAGCAGGGAACAGATTTTCCATCCCCCTACCTTGCAGAAGCAGGTGGCATGCAGAGTCTCTGTCAGGGTAGTAACAGAGGGACCAGGTGGCTTCTGCCTCTGCTTAACATCAACAAGGTGGGCTAGTAGGCATTTTCATCCTCTCCCATAGGAGCACGACCAAGCAGGAGCTGAGGCTTCATCCCCACGTAACACAATGAGACTGAATGACATAGTGTATGCCAGACAAGTGAGCATTCTGCTTCCTCCCTCCCTTGTATCAGCTTGATCTACATGAGAGCTGAGCTTCCAATGCACTTGATATCAACTAGACAAAACATGGCAGTGCAAGGTAATGAGAGTGGACCATCTATTTCCTCCCCTATTCTTGGTGTCAACGGGGTCTGGTGGGGTGCTGAGCCTATGTACTCACTTGATATGAGATGGTGCCCCATCTGTACAACTGTCAATAGGGCCAAAAATTCAGATAAACTACCACCCTACCATCTTAAGTGGGATGGAATAATTTAGCCTAAATTTTGCCAAGATAATATTAACAGGACCAGACAGAAGCTGAACATCCACTCCCATCAATCCCTGCACACTATACTTAAACTAATGACTGCCAGATATAATGAAGGTTAAATAGGACTGAGAATACCACAGGATAATACCAAATATCCTGGGATACAATTGAAAATCGCTCACTGTACTGAGAACCTGGAAAAGCATAAATTAAGAAAAAAACAGTGAATAGATATCAACAACGAGATGACTCAGATGTTGGAATTGTCTAACAAGTATTTTTAAATTAACAATAATTAAAATGCCTCAATAAGCAACAACAAACATTATTTTTTTTCATAGGCAGATTTAGACAGTGAGAGAAACAGAGACAGAGAGAACGGTCTTCTTTTTCTGTTGGTTCACCCCCCAAAATGGCCACTATGGCCGGCACACTGCAGTCGGTGTGCTGCGCCAATCCGAAGCCAGAAGCCAGGTGCTTCCTCCTGGTCTCCCGTGCGGGTGCAGGGCCCAAACACTTGGGCCATTCTCCACTGTCTTCCTGGGGCCACAGCAGAGAGCTGGACTGGAAGAGGAGCAACCTGGACTAGAACCTGGAGTGCTTCTGCCGCAAGCGGAGGATTAGCATAGTGAGCCACGGCGCCTGCCAACAAACACTATTAAAAGCAAAGAAATAGAAAATACGAAGAAGAAGCAAAGCAATATTATAGAACTGAAAAATAGAGTTACTCAGCTAAAATACAAAACTCTCTGTGCAGGCTCAATAGTGGATTGAAGATGAGACAGGAAAGAGTAAGTGAACATAATGACAGATCAATAGAAATTCCCCAATTTGAACAACAGAGAAAATAGGCTGAAAAAATTTAAATGAACAGAGGCTCTGAAAAAATGAACAATAACAAAGATCTAACATTGTGTTTTTTCTCTTAGAAGGAGAGGAGAAAGAATGGAAGCTGAATAAATCATGGCTAAAATCTTCCCAAATGTGGTAAAAGACATAAACCTAAGGATTGGAGAAGTTACATAAACACCAAACAGGATTATCCCAAAGAAACACGTATTACAATCTCATGACAATCAAATTTCCAGAAACAACAAACTACCTATAGCAGATCAATATCAGTACATTTATCATCTGAAGTCAAGGCATTCAGAAGAAAGTAGCACTGAACGGATCTAAGCACCAAATTTTGTGGCAGCTAAAATATCCTTCAGCAATGAAAGGGAAGTGAAGAGAGTCTCAAACTGTTAGAAACTAAGATAATTTTTTACTAGCAGAAATTATTAAAGGAAGGCTAAAAGAAATTTTCCAAACAGAAATAAAATCAGAAAGGAGGAAAACAATAGAAAGGGCAAAAATAGGATAAATATAGTAGACTAGCTTTCTATGCAGTTTCTGGAACTGTATGATAGTTGAAGCAAAATTATAGTATCAGTCCAAAGGATGGAGAGGAAATAGTTAAAATATTTATATTTAAATTTGGAGAGGGTAAAGGAATCTAAATGGGTTTAGGATTTTCTTGCTACCCTTGAAGTGGCAAAACATTGGCACATATAATAAGTAAACTATGATATTGTGTGTGTGTGTGTGTGTGTGTGTGTGTGTAACTAGAGTAATCACTAAGAAACTGTACAAATACACTATAGATCATAAAATTCAAATACATAAATCAAAATGTAATTCTATTACATATTCAAGTGAACCATAGGAAGGCCTTTAAAGATAAACACAGGAACAAGAAACAGAACTAACAGAAAGCAAATACAGATTTAAGTTATATATATATATATATATATATATATATATATATATATGAATTACTTTAAATATATATGTTCAAAATGTACCATTTAAAAGACTAAGATTTTCACCACCTTCAGAAGAAACTTGTAGCCATTAAGAGTCATTCACCATTTCTACATCATCCCCATCTCTAGCCCTAGGCAACTACTAACTGATTTTCTATTTCTTTTCTATTTCTATGGATTTGCCTGATCTGGACATTTCACATAAATGAAATCATACATGATGTGATCAGTCTTGACTGGTGTTTTTCGCTTAGCATTTTGTTTATAAGGTTCATCCATGTTGTAGCAGACCTTGTCATTTTTAAGCTATACTTTGTTGGGACCTAACATGGTTGCCCAGAATTATGACAGGCTCATTGGATGCTTTTTTATTGCTCTTTAAAACAACACTTTAGAGACAAATAACATCTTTATTATACCTGAGGAAATTGTAACTTATCAAGGTTAAATAATCTGCTCAATATCTCATAGCTAGTAAATGGCTGAGTCAGAAATTAAACCCAGGTTTGATGCCAAAGCTCATGTTCCTTCCTCTGTCTTATGACACTTTGCTGTCCAAAATAAGGTGAATGTGTTCTAAAAAATAATTTGGAATCTTCCCAATGAACAGTGATGATGATTTTTTGGCTGTACTGATAATATTTGAGGGTTCTATTGTCCTCAACATTAGTTAGTTCCCTTGAGAACAGGAAAGACTAGTTCCCTCTAATGATGAAAGCTGGCTTTGCAGACCTGGACCTCTAATATCTGTCATTTGTGATCAATTCTGCTGCATATAAACAGATTAGTGCAATATTCTTTCCCATCTACAATAAAGAAGTTCAGTGTCTTTAAACATTTGGGCCTTTAGATGAAGATAGTGTATTTATTTTATACTATAATTGGCAATGATTTGTCTAGATTTTCATGCTTAATCAATGGAGGACATTGTTTACTACAAATACCTATAATTATTTCCAAGAGAAATTTGAGTTACAGAGAAATTTTGTGTTCCATCTTATAGATTCTTTCTTTTTCTCTACAGTCTCTTTAAAATTATCTTTTTCGTTAGTAGTGAAAAGAACATTTTGAAATTTCCACTTAAGAGACATGAGAGTAGAAAATGTGTTGGACAAATAATGTGTTGTTGGGAAAAGTGGCTTAGGTAGCCAAATTTTCAGTGGATAATTTGATATTTTTATATTGTCAGATAGTATAAGCCATCCAGGTAATTTGCTGCTTTGAACTAAAGCACAATTTCCTCCCCAATCCTCTACAATTTATTTTTGTTGTTTGAAATGTTTCCTAACAATAGCTTTCTCTCTTAAACCCACTATTCTGCACCATCTGTTAGGAGAGTACCTATTTTGAATGTGGTGTCTTACACACCCCATCATTTTTCTAGCTCCTGGAGGAACCAGGGCATTTAGAAATGAATCCTGGCATTGGTAAAAGAAAGAAGGGGAAAAGGTAGAACCAGAGTCTTCAACATATTTCTATGAAATTTCTGTTCTGTAGTAGGATGACTATCCAATTATGGGCCATCCTTGGAACAGGGGAGTGATGCCAAGTTTAAAATGTGTTAGAGTATAGTGAAAGCAGGATACAAATCAAGTAGAGTATAAGAACCAAACACCAATGAGTATTATAAGTTTGGGGGGTATATTTTTGGTGAGCAACCTTACTAATAGAGGTGAAATCACAAACTAAATACCTAGATTAACAATTCCATAGCAGGAGAATGGTGTTGAAAGAGGAGATAAATGTGGCCTAACTTTGGTAGGCCTAATGGCCTATTGTGGACCCAGGCCTTCTGTGAGCATCCCTTGTAGACTAAACTTCTGTTTATCTTTGGCATATCAACTGAATCCCAGGGTTATCAAATGGCTGGGAGAGAGATGAATGTGGAATATTCAATAGTTTAGAATGTAGCCCAACCACTGAGTGAGGTTAGTAAGTTTCTTTAATCAAAGGAACAGTTTTCTCACACCACTAATGTCACATAATCCCTTTAAGAACACTTGATAAGAGACATGGGAAGAGTTGATGGGTAATTATCATTGAATCCTACTGTTGATAATGAGTAAAGATTTAGGGGAAAGGGAATGAAAACCAGTGTGTGAACCTGGTAGCAGCTATCTCTTTCATCTAACCATTCATCCTGCTCAACCCTTAGTCCCAGACAGGGGTTCTGAATACTTACAATGGTTGATGTTGTGTGTCAACTTGATTAGATGTTTGATAACATACTTTGGGTTTTCTGTGAGGGGGTTTCTGGCTAAGATTAGCATTTGAATTGGTGGACTGAGTGAAACAAACTGCCCTCTCCAATGTAGGTAGGCTTCAATCTATTAAAGTACTTAATAGAGAGTAAAGCCAAGTAAGAAGGAGTATTTTCTCTCTTACTGTCTTTGAGATAACACATTGGTCTTTTCCAGCTTTCTTACTTGGACTCAGATTGGAATTTATACTATTTTTTCACCTGGTTTTCATGACTACAAATTATGACTCGAAACTGCCATCAGCTCTCCAGGATCTACACATCTCAGCCTCCATAATTCCATGAACTCATGTCATGATAGACAAACAGATATCTCATTGATTCTGTTTCTCCAGTGAATCATGACTAATACATTACCAAAATTCCTCATTCACAGTGTTTATCTCCTTGTGTAACACATAATCAGTCTAGTTCTCTCAATGATGACCTTTTGGGTAAACATACAATACAGTTCTTTGGTACTACCCCGCTATAAGAAGAAATAATTCTCCCTGTGAAAACATACAACCACCTTTCTTCTAGTCAAAAAGACTCATGGGTAAACTTGAAAATTGGGTAGTGAAAGTGAAATGGTGCTGGTTGTTGATTTTTTTTTTTCAGTTTGTATGTGCTCAATTGTCTGTAGCTATAACTTCACTTGACTAAAATCAGCTCCTCTGGCTGAACTGATTGGCTGGTCAACAGATGAATGGGGATATTAGGTAGATATCGTCCATGTATCAATTATGTAAGAGGATGTCAGTGCTGTACTTATTCACAAGGCAGAAGTTGCATTGTTGTATTGTGTGGACAGTGTCTAAGAGTGTCCCACACAGATAGAGGCTTTATCAGAATTATTTGGTGATACAGTTGATAATTTTTCCTCTGTAGATTTCTCAAGAGAAAGGAGACTAACTGAAACAGTGTTATATTTACATGCCACAGCATATTGAGACTCATAAAAGAAAAATGCAATTTGTCATAAAGATGTTTGTATTTGTGCACCCACAGGGGCAAGGTCAGACTTCAACTTATTTACATTAAATCCATAGTTTAGACATTAGGAGATGATCCTATTTATGTGTGTAGTTAGGAACACAAACATAATATTAGAGATATGTTATAGAAATATATTAAAAATAAGAGGGAAATATTTTCCTTGCAAGGTCTTTATCTTGAGAAAAAATGTAATGATGATGATGATGATGATAATGATGACTACAATCTATTGAGTACTTACTAAGTCCTTGGTGTATAACAAGTCATTTAATCCTCCAAATACCACTTTCCATTACATTGTTTCATTTAAGGATGCTCCTTAATTGAGAGAAAGATATTTAGGAGTGCCTGCACTGCGGAACCTTAAACAGAAATTAAATTATGTCCTATTTTACCTACTGTTAAAATATAAAGGGTTACTTTTTTTTTTTTTTTAGAAAAAGTCAACATGTTAGATATTTGCTTCTTTGGGTTCTGACAAACATCAAACTCTTTATATCTTTTCTGCCCTCACCTCCTCCCCTCTACATATTATTTCCTTTTCTTTCACCTCCCTCGTCATCTTTTCTTCAGTGGCTATGTATAAAATGATGAGATACATCCTTTATTTGTGCTGTGAGTTCTGTTTATGAGTTTATCCTGCAAAGGATAATACTACACAGCAGACCATTTGAAAACTAGTGAAATACTAAGGGAATTTTTCAATATTCACAACCTCACAATATTTAAAGTAAATAAATTAGGTCTAGAGCTAACCAAGTTTTAGATCCAATTCCTTCAGAATATCTTTGATGAATGTATGCATAGATAATGTAGACTGTGCATGTAGATGTGGATGTATTAGAATTAGGGATAAAGGATTAGAAATGAACCCACATTGACCTTACCAGCCAACATTGCAGTCAAAACTCCTGGTTCCTATCCCTCAAATACCTGGCTATCATAAGCAGCACAAGATAGCTTTCATTCCAAAAACAGATACACTACTTTTTTTTTTTTTTTAAAAAAAATCTCTCAATACCTAAGAGAAAAACAAGTGCACTTCAATCCAATTTTTTTTTTTTTAGTGAAAATGGCAAGCAATCTAATGAAGACTGTGTCTTTTAATCTTAAAACGACATGATACACTGATGCATGGAAAGTGAGTATCAACCAAATGACACCCAGATAAATCAATTTCTGAGCCCTCTACCATCTGAGATCTCAGGGATGATTTGAGTGGAACCCTTTTCTAACTATCAACTGCTGCCACATTTTCATAATAAAAAACAGATAAGCAATCATCGCCAGGTAAAAATAAATTGACTTAAAATTAACCAATTTTAAAGTAAACTGATTCATGCTTTCATGTCCTGGCCCAAATTATTTAAATAACTTACAAGGATGCCCTTTATTTAACAAAGGAAACAATCAAAAAAGTTTCCTCCTAAGCCATGAGCTTGTTTCTCTTTAAGATAAATCTCCTATTAAGTACTGCTATGATAATATGAAATTGGGAAGCTTTTGCTTTATAATTTCCAATGTCAGATTGATTCTTGAAATAAAAGCTGGAGCCTACTATGGTCTACTGAATTTGAAGAGGGGGGCTCAAGAGAGAGAGAAACACCTAACTAACCATATGTGGATGTGAATTTGTGAGAATATGGAGGGCAGAATACTGAAAGATTATGAAATAAATACCATTCTTTATTGGTATACTTTGTGTTCCACCAAGTATAGATGCGTGAATTTTTCTGCTGACTCTATTTCATAGCTACTAAGTCCTCTGGTTATAGTACCACTACCAGACTTGGCCCTATGCAGTGACCCCTTACTAGCTGATAATGAATGCCTTTCTGGGCTGAAACACATAGAAGGATAGGAAAATAAGAGCTGGATGAGACTTGACCTAAACGCCTCATTTTATTTCTTGATAACTGTTGGAGCCCAGAGATGAAAAGCAACCAACTGAAGGCATATAGCTTCCTTCCTGTGGTTTTATTTTAAATATAATCTTCTGCTTTGGTGCTTTAGTCTGAAAGAATGCCTCTAGTGGTAATATTACTCCATACTTGTTGTGGACTAACAGATGGAAAAGGTTTCAAGTAATTTTGAGGTTTTCAGTGAGAAGCCTGTCCCTTTTTTCTTCAATGGATTGTGGGCCCCTGGGCTTGGTGAGCACGCCATTTTAGGTGAGTGCACTTGTCACATGCTTAAGCTGCCTGTGCTGTTGTCATAGGTGCTAACTTTGATATTCTCTTGAATGGAATCAAAGAAGTGACTGGCTCGATGGAGATGAGACTATTGCAAGCTTTATTTATCCTTTCATTGAGCTCCTTTCTAGTCCCTCTTTTGCAAATCGCTGATGTGACTTGCTCACACAAATGGAAAGAAACAGCTCCTATTAAAAACACATGGGGCTATTCCCTAGGAAATTCACAGTGGGAAGCCATCCAGGAACACCCTAGAAACCACAGCCATCTTTATACTTTACTTGCTTGTTTCTACTTGGAACTTAGTATAACAAACACAGAACAGCCAAGTTGGCTGGTCTCAGACATATGGGAGACTTACAGAGAGAGAGAGATTTACAGACATATAATCCAGGTCGTAGCTCTAATACATTAGGCTTCAATGATTTTAGAGTTGGACGGAATCATAAAGATCAGTTTTATTACAACCTACCTCTTGACAAAGACTCTAAAGAAATTTTAATTGGGTTCTTCTGAGTTCTGTTCTCGACTAGGTCTCAATTTTGGCCCTTGTCTTGTGTTTGACTACCTGGCCCAGTCCTAGCAAAGGATTTTGCTAAATCTTTCCCCTACCCTTCATAGATGATCAAGCTCCTCATTCCCCATACTTGATGTCTAATCTTTGGCCTGCCTTTATGAAGAATCCTGTCAGGCCAGTTTGATAAGAATGCCCTTGCTCTAAATGTCTCCATTTAGTAATTTTCCATCCGCTAACCACCATTCATATCCTGCTACTTGGCTATAAATCCCCACTTACATTTGCTGTATTCAGAGTTGAGCACTCTCTCTCTCCTAATGCCACAGTCTTAAATAAATTTTTCCTTACCATTTTAACAATAGCATGATTTTTTTTCCTTTAACAATTTCAATACCAGAATCTCATGATGTCCCTTATGGGTTACAAGCCATCTTTTGCTTGTTCACTTCCAGTGGCAAGAAGCCCCTTACTCTGAGGTAGACCATTTTATTTATAGAGTGAAAGATGGCTACATATTGAGAAGACTGTGGGCTTCGGTGTCAAATAGACCTGAGTTAGTTGGTTTCTTCTTTCTAATCTTCTTTTACTTTCACTCAATAAAAAATTTATAAATACAGGAGACGGGATTGGAAAGCTGTTCAAAGTAGAGGAAACAAGCCTAGAGGAAAGAAAGATGAGAGCATGGTAAATGTTAAGAGATAATTTTCAGAAAATGGTGAAGTCATGATTCTCATAGGTATAAAAATAAATACATGTGCTGGAATTTATTTTATACATTATAGGCAGATGTAATAATTGGTTTAAAAGAAAAGTCAAAACAGAATAGTTGTGTAAGAAGCAAAGGAATATTAAGATGAATTGATAATAAGACAAACTGTTTCTTTTTCGGGGATTAGGGAAAGTCATTTGCATCACCAGGAAGCAGGGCATAACTTCTATGTCTCTCATTTACCTACAACTCACAAAGAATTGAACAATAGCTCAGAGACATTAAACAGAGTAAGAATCTCACAACCCAGAAGAGAGCTGTACAGGATGCATACTTTTCCACTGAAACAACATATTTTATACATATTTGAGTAATTTGAATGCAAATTTTGAATTTGTATATAGTATAGTTCCAACTGCCATGTGATTATATATATATCTATATATCTATATCTCTATATATAGAGATATATACTATTTTAAATATGTATTTCCTGATGAACAATTACAGGGAGGTAAACAAAGGCCAGGTCATGAAAAGGTTTGTAAGCTAAGCTAATAAATTTAAGCAGAGAAGAACATGACCAGATTTATGTTTTAGAAAGAGCATTCAGGCCACACAATTATTAGCAAGAGCATTGGCATGGAGACCACATTAGGAGACTGTTACAAGTTGTACTCAAATCCTTGCTCTACTGTTACTAGCTGTAGGGTCTTAGGTGAAGTTACTCAACATTAATGAGACTCCTTTTTCTCCTTTGGAAAATGGATAATAATACCTTCCTTGCAGGACTGCTGTGAGGATTAGTATTATGTATGCAGTGAGTCTGGCACATAATAGACAGTAAATATTATTTTACTTCCACTTTGCTCCCACATTATAACAAAATTGTTAGAACATTTTATGCTAAACCAAAACTTGTTTCCCCTAGCCTCTGTGATTGTAATAGTTCTACTTACTACTTTTAGGAAGAATATAAAATAGCTGTCTTTTGCCTTGGTATATTTGGAGCTCAATCTCTTGTTTTCTTTATGTCTTTCTTTTTGAAAACAATGTTTCTCAGTTACTTTATCAGTTCTTCCTCTCTCTCCTGGACATTCTCCATAGAAGAGGTACTTCTCCTAACATATGGCACACAGAATTCAATAAACACACTACTTCATGTATAGCTGAAACAATATATGGGAGAATGCAACAGTCAGTTCACTTGAACTGAGAAATTTAGATTCTGTTACATTGATTAAAATTTCATTAGCCTTTTTAGCAACCCCACCATTTAACTGATTCCTTTTTAGCTTATTATTAATAAAAGTGTCCAGGTAATTTTCAAATGAACACCTGTTTAAATAAGTTCTTCATTCAGAACATATGCAATGATTTTTTTCAAAAGCAAACATTTTTACTGTATTTAATCTGATTTAAAAATTATGATTATCATATAATAATTGTACTTATTTATGGGATACAGGACTCGAACCCTGGTACTGTGATGTGGATTGTGAACATCTGAAAAACTAGGGTAAATGCTTTCCCCTTGACCACTTTTAATTAAGTTGGTAATGAATTTGTTGAATATTTCTAAGAATTATTTATAGAAATATGGAATTACGTCTCTGTCCCACACTATAAGTTTCTCTTTTGCTGTTTATGGTAGAGTTTACTCTCAGAAATTTAAAATATTTCTGTAGTCAAATTTATCACATTTTCTGCATGATTCTTCAGGGCTTTTTTGTTTGTGTTGCTTAGAAAGATCTTCCTTCATTTTAGATTATTTGATAAATATTCCGCTATATTTTCATTTAGGACTTTTTTTTTTTTTTGGATAGGCAGAGTGGATAGTGAGAGAGAGAGAGACAGAGAAAGGTCTTCCTTTTCCGTTGGTTCACCCTCCAATGGCCACTGTGGCCAGCGCGCTGCGGCCGGCACACTGCGCTGATCTGAAGCCAGGAGCCAGGTGCTTCTCCTGGTCTCCCATGCAGGTTCATTTAAGACTTTCAAAAAATATTTATTTTATTTATTTGAGAGGTAGAGTTACAGACAGTGAGAGGGAGATACAGAAAGAAAGGTCTTCCATCTGCTGGTTCATTCCCCAAATGGCCACAATGGCCAGAGCTGCGCCGATCTGAAGCCAGGAGCCAAGAGCTTCTTCCAAGTCTCCCACGCATTGCAGGGGCCCAAGCACCTGGGTCATCTTCTACTTCTTTCCCAGGCCACAGCAGAGAGCAGGATCAGAAGAAGAGCACCCAGGACCAGAACCAGCACCCGTATGGTATGCTGGTGCCGCAGGCGGAGGATTAACCTATTGCACCACAGCACCAGCCCCAAGACTTTTTTTATGTTTAAGTCTTTTGTATCTGGAATGCACTTTTGGGTGAGGAGTCAATCAATTGTACCAACACTAGTTTCTTTTTGGGTATTTTTTGTATTTAATTTTTTATTAATATGAAAATAACAGATTTTTTAATGATTTATTTACTTGAAAGGGAGAGTTACAAAGAGAGAGAGAGAAAATATCTTCCATCCATTGGTTTACTTGGTTTACTCCCCAGAAGGCCACAATGGCTGGAGCTGTGCCTATCTGAAGCCAGGAGCCAGGAACTTCTTCTGGGTCTCCCACGCAGGTGCAGGGGCTCAAGGAGTAGGGCCATTTTCTACTGCTTTCCCAGGCCAACCGTTACCCAAACGGGATGCTGGCACTGCAGGCATCGGCCCCACCTGCCGTACCACAGCGCAGGCGCTGAGAACAGATTTTATGCATTCCACAGATATAGTTCCAAGAAGACAACAATATTTCCCCCATTCTTCCTGTTTCCCCCAATTCCTCATGCATGCCTTCCCTCTCTTCATCAGTTTTTGCAAAAACATAATTTTAATCCACTCTATTTTCACAGGCTCAATTCACTGCTCATCTTAATAGTCAACAAGAAATAGAAAGACCACAGGTCCACAGAAATATAAACAAGGGCTAAACATGACTATTATATCCCAAAATGACAATTTCATTCCTATATATTTTTGGCATTCTTTTATTTTAAATTATTTATTTATGTGAAAGGCAAGGTTACAAAAAAATAAAGTGTGGAGGGGTGGAGGAGAGAGAGAGAGAGATCTTCCACCTGCTGGTTAACTCCCCAAGTGGCCACAACAGCCAGAGCTGAGCCTGACTGAAGCCAGGAACCAGGAATTTCTTCCAGGTCTCCCATGTGGGTGCAGCAACATTTGGTGAAGGCACTGTCTTTTCTCTAAGGATTGATTTTAGCTCTTTTGTCAATGATAAATTGATTGAAGATGCATGAATTCATTTCAGGAGTTTCTATTCTATTCCATTGGTCTACATAGCTACTTTTATATGCCAGTACCAAGCAGTTTTGAATAATAACTACCCTGTAGTATGTCTTGAAATCTGATATTGTGATGCCTCCAGCTTTGTTTTTGTTGCATAAGATTGATTTAGCTATTTGAGGTCTCGCGTGTTTCCATATAAATTTTAGCATCGTTTTGTTAGATCTGAAGAGTGTTGTTGGTATTTTGATTTGGACCACATTGAATCTGTAAATTGCTGTCCGTAGTATGGAAATTTTGATGATATTATTTCTTTCAATACACAAACATGGAAGATTTCTCCATTTTTGTGTGTCTTTTATTTCTCTCTTTAAAGTTTTGTAATTTTCTTTCTTATTTGATATTTAAAAGCAAGATTTATTAAAGTCAGAGACTTCCAGCCAGAATGGCATGGAGAAAGGCTCCAAGAGAGGTAAAAACCGCAGGGGCTGCTGGTGGTATTATTTTTAAGCACAATTTTGTAGAAGGAAAAAACTTGACAATCATGTTGCCATTCAG
The DNA here is from genome assembly GCA_949820135.1 of Sylvilagus floridanus. Taxonomy (NCBI): domain Eukaryota; kingdom Metazoa; phylum Chordata; class Mammalia; order Lagomorpha; family Leporidae; genus Sylvilagus; species Sylvilagus floridanus. The sequence continues at coordinate 50,460,029 of OX463223.1, forward strand.
TTACAATGCAAGGACAAAAGTAGTCAAGATGCCTGGTATGCAATTTACCTTGTCTGGCTTGCTCATGATAAAACGAAAGAGCTACCAGAAGGGTGGGAAACCTAATTTAAAATTTTTGAAGATTTATCTATTTTATTTGAAAGGCAGAGTTACAGAGAGGCAGAGAGAGAGAGAGAGAGAGAGGGAGAGAGAGAGAGAGAGAGAAAGGGAGAGTTCTTCCATCCGCTGGTCCATTCCTCAAATGGTCACAATGGCTGGAGCTGAGCTGATCCAAAGTCACGAACCAGGAGCTTCTCTGGGTCTCCCATGTGACCACAGGTGCCCAAGGATTTAAGCTATCCTCCACCACTCTCCCAGGTCATAACAGAGAGATGGATTGGAAGAGGAGCAGCTGGGACTCAAACCAGCACCCACACAGGATGCCAGCACAGCAGGCAGCAGCTCCATCCACCACACCACAGCACTGGCCACCCTAATTAATTTTACAGTAAACTAGGAGCTCAGAAGGATGGAATCACTACTTCCTCGCTATTCTCATAAGATTGGATATTCCTAAGGAAGGAGGGCAGGAACTTTTGATCTTGCTAAAGATAACTTTTGGGGAAAGCATGCATTTTGCACCCTAAATTTTCACTGGGGCCAACCTGACTGCCTACATTCCCTACTCCAGCATAGTGGACCCTAACTTCTGTTAAGAGAACTGGGAAATGACCGTTCTGGCTGCTTCATGCTGAAATGGGAAGTCATTGGGAATGGTAGTCAAGACATGTACTCTATAGAATAATATACAGCAGTAAAAAACAATGAAATCCAGCCATTTGCAACAAAATGGAGGAATCTGGAAAACATCATGCTGAGTGAAATAAGCCAGTCCCAAAGGGACAAATATCCTATGTTCTCCCTGATCAGTGACAACTTACTGAGCACCAAAAAGGAAACCCGTTGAAGTGAAATGGACACTATGAGAAACAGTGACTTGATCAGCCTTGTCCTGACTGTTAATGTACAATTTAATATTTTATCCCTTTTAGTATTTTTTTGTTCTATTTAATACTATTGGTTGAACTCTGTAATTAACACACAATTATTCTTAGGTGTTTAAATTTAACTGAAAAGTGATCCCTGTTAAATATAAGAGTGGGAATAAGAGAGGGAGGAGATGTACAATTTGGGACATGCTCAATCAGACTTGCCCCAAATGGTGGAGTTAGAATCATGTCAGGGGATTCCAATTCAATCCGATCAAGGTGGCAATGTTATCTTACTAGTCCAAGTGATCAATTTCAGTTCACAATTGATCACACTGACAGGTCTAAGAGTCAAAGGGATCACATAAACAAGACTAGAGTCTGCTAATACTAACTGATAGAATCAAAAAGGGAGAGCACGATCCATCATGGGAAGTGGGATACATAGCAGACTCATAGAATGGCAGATGTCCTAAAAAGCACTCTGGCCTCAGAATCAGCCCTTAAGGCATTTGGATATGGCTGAAGAGCCCATGAGAGTATTTTAGGCATGGAAAGCCAAGACACTCTCGGAAAAAAAAAAAAGAAGACCTAAATGAAAGATCTCTGCGAGTGAGATCCCAGTGGAAAGAACAGGGCCATCAAAGAAGGAAGTACCTTTCTCTGAAGGGAGGAGGGAACTTCCACTTTGACTAAGACCCTGTCAGAATAAGATCAAAGTCAGCAAAATTAAGAGGCTTCCATAGCCTTGGCAACTCATGACTAGAGCCTAGGGAGATACTAACACCATAAACAAGAGTGTCAAATTGTTAAGTCAACAACAGGAACCACTGTTTACTTACTCCTCATGTAGGATCTCTGTCCTTAATGTGTTGTCCAATGTGAATTAATGCTATAACTAATACTCAAACAGTATTTTACACTTTGTGTTTCTGTGTGGGTGCAAACTGATGAAATCTTTACTTAATATCTACTAAATTGATCTTCTGTTTATAAAGATAATTGAAAATGAATCTTGATGTGAATGGAATGGGAGAGGGAGTGGGAGATGGGAGGGTTGCGGGTGGGAGAGAAGTAATGGGGGGCGGAAGCCATTGTAATCCATAAACTGTACTTTGGAAATTTACATTTACTGAATAAAAGTTTTAAAAAAGGGAGGTTTTGCCTTTTTACTGTGGCTATGGAAAAGTAAATCTAGGCATGAAGTCATAATTTAAACTCATTTTGGCTGTTTTTTGGTCTTCTATATGAACAGGCTATTATTACATAAAAATGTTAGCCATCCCTTTTTTAAGGTCTAAAGATCAAACTTTACATCCCAATAGAGAGTCCTTCAAAATAGAATCAGTTTCCAGTTTTGAAGAGAATAGAGAAGAAATGAGGGAACAAGTCAGGCTTCCCAGATTACTTAGTCTTAGTAACTTAATAGCAAGTGAAAACAAACCGTTTTAACTGTTAAATAACAACTTGCAAAAACATTTGTCAAAAGCTCCAATGCCTTCTCTAAATTTCAAGACAAGAGTAAATGTATTTGGAAACATCTCTTAAATATCTAACACAATGTAACTTATTTAACCAGCAAATCCAAGCACAAGAGTGTGGATGACTTTAAAATTTTTAGTTTCTTCCTATCAAAATTTAAAACCTCTAGTAAAGAGATTTATTTTTTTAAGATTTACTTATTTATTTGAAAGTCAGAATTACATAGAGAGAGGAGAGGCGGAGATAAAGAGAGAGAGGTCTTCCATCCGATGGCTCACTCAGTCCCCAATTGGCCACAATGGCCAGAGCTGCGCAGATCCGAAGCCAGGAGCCAGGAGCTTCCTCTAGGTCTCCCACGTGGATGCAGGGGCCCAAGGACTTGGGCCATCTTCCACTGCTTTCCCAGGCCACAGCAGAGAGCTGGATCGGAAGTGGAGCAGCGGGTCTCGAACCGGCGCACATATGGAATGCTGGTGCTTCAGGCCAGGGCATTAACCAGCTGTGCCACAGCACCGGCCCCTAGTATAGAGATTTTTTTAGGTAATGTGAACGAAAAAAAGGTATCTTCATTTAATTTAGCAATCTTTTTTCTATAAGCCAATTAAAACAGAGCTCTTAATAAATTTTCCCATGCAGAAGTACAATGTTTCCACATGTATAACCTAACATTCAAGATAGAACAATAAAGCCGTTTCAGTAATAGCTTCTTAAAATACTTAACTATTTTTTTAAATCACCATTGATCAATTAGGATTACTTCCCACCCTTAGTAACCTGAATTAAACATAATGTTTCTCAGTTGGAACCAGTAGCCCATTATTGATTTTATGGGCTTATATAACTGTCTTTCAAGTGCTAAATACAATAGAGGTCAGGGACAAAGAAGTCTTTTAGAATCTAGAAGAGGACACATTTACACACAGAACCAACAATGTTTTAACTTCCATGAACAGTAAATCCAGTTTTTAGTGTTTGGAGAATACAAAACTGGAGATAACAAAAGACTTTAAATAGCCATATTTAAAATTATAAACTCATTAACCAACAAGAAGAAGCACTTGCTTACTCCACACAGTATTTTTGCAAGCAAGATAAAGTAAGATTTTATAAAAACATTTATCCATTTTAGGCCTCTTTGCCTTTGTCATTAAGATAACCATCATGTCTGATTACAAGATCATTAGACTTGTAACTTTTGGACATTTGTGTCAGTAGCATTTTACATTATCATAACTTAAAATTTAGCACCACTTCACATCTTGGCATTATCTTTAATATAATCCCAATATCCTTATTATTTGGTGTCTCTGCAAGATGAGACATATATCCTTTGATATTTTGGAAATATCAAAGTCCAAAGAATTTGAAATTTTAACTATTTTGAATGCCTGTCAAAGATGCCAAGATGGCTTAAAATATCTGGTAGAAACAGGATCCCTTAACATCGTGACTTAATACAGACCAGATTTGATCATTGTTACAAAGTGATTACTCAAATGCTTTAGAATGAGTGTAAATTCAAACAAACCATAACTTTTAATTAAAAAACTCAGATGTTTTTAAACAGTCTGAACTCAACAGAGACATTAAGGGAACACAAAAGATTACTTCAATGGAACACAAAATCTCTGTCTCTTTGATCATCCCAAAAATCAGAAATAAAACTTTAAATATGAGTTAGCACATGGAATCATCCCATAAATTGGAACAATTTTAACAGAATCAGAACTATGAGCAAGAAAATAGCTTACTGGAGCTGGCAAGAAGACTGAGAGTCCCAATTAAACACAAGCTCTTAAAAGGAGACACTGCAGTTTTTAAACAGATTTTTAAGGCTATTTCAAAATATTTACTAACATATGTATTGCAGAAACCTCATTACTTTAACAGAGATCAGATTCTACTTCTGTCAAATAAAAATAGATTAATAGCTTTTGTATCAAAAATTTCTTTCTTTCATAACCTTCTGTGACTTCCTCACACCTTCTTCAACTTAAGCTTTTCTATTCCAACCTAGAGTAAACTAGCCATTAGGATAAAGTAATTCTACTAATGATGTCTTTTCCTTATACAAGGAAATCTCGTTCGTTCTTAACCTTCCTTAACAAGAATAAATTTCTATACTTGTGACCTTTTTCCATTTGATGATTTTCTTGATTTACATTTTGAAATAACCATTTGAAAATCTCCAAATTAAGCCAACATTTTCCAAATTGGATAACATATCGAATTTCAGCCTTAGTTATTTTCAAACAATGTTGAACTATTTTTCATAGTTTATAAAAGCATGTTAACAAATCCAAATAGTTTTTCCATAGAATAAGGTGCTAAGAGTACCAAAGTTTATATTTACACATATTTTTCTGATTTACTTTTAGCCAATTTAAATTTAGCAATTAAACCTATATGACTTAAGATGCTGATATTACATCATACCTCTATCTGAATTAAGGTTAAAATTACATTTATACGGAATCCTAATCCTTTTTATAAAATTCTAGCTAGAAATCAGTGACAATAAACCGGACTGAAAAATCCAACTTAGCGGGGGGCTATAATAAGCTCTGATTACCTAATGCTATTTCATCACAAACTGGTGAAACCACACTGCAAAATGAGTTCAGCAAGTTACAAAGCCAATATTTTTAAGGCAGTAATCTTCCTAGATTCAATAGCAGAATTCCTTTATACCTAATGTCCAGTTATAGCTGAAGCAAATTTTCATGCATAAGATTGTTATTTACCAAAGATATCTTTTTAGATTTTCAATTGAATTTGAGTCTAATTTTCTTTTTACCCAAAGAACACCTTGGGCCAATGATGCCCTAGTCAGCATTCAGCTACTTGGGACTGTGAAACAAAAAGGCAGCTGCATGACAGGTCCCAAGAATGACTGCAGGCTAGGGGCCGATATGGCAGGGACAAGAAGTGCATGGAGATTGTTCAACATTATGTTAGGTTTAATGGAAAAGGGTATCCATCAGAGAAGATGGGCACCCCTCCAGAGAGATTGCGAAGGAGGAGAATCTGATAGGTAACAGAATAAAGGGTGATGACCTACAAGGAGGCTTCTGTAAGAGCCTGTGGAGAGGCAGACTGGAGGAAAAAACTGGAGGTTCTGCAAAGAGACAATACCCAAAAGCCAATACTGGAATTGTGTAATTGTGGGGCTATCAGTAAAACCAGCCAGGCAAACTCCAGTGATGAGGAGTCAGGTCAGGAGGTGTCTCAAGAAGTCTAAGACTTCATCATCTGAAGCTACTGGGCCTAGATTCTTGCCTAGAACCCCCCAGATAACTAGGCCAGGTGGTACTGTAGAAAAAGATGAGACATTTTTTCTGTAAGCTCAGGGGTGAAAGAAATCTCAAAGTAGATGCTTTGCCTCCTGGCTGGAATGAGAGGATAGAAACAGAGGAGTACTTCAGATCTTATGTCCCCTGAATTTGGGACATCTCTCAAAACTGTCTTGCTGCCTGTGGTGTCTAGATGTGCACTGAAGTCCATAGGGAAGGGAGAAAGGTGGGGGGGGGATTAGCATGTATCAATCACTCTCACTCAGCTTTTCCTACCTATAGCATAGGGTATATATTTGTCAGAATAGCACATGTAAGGAGTGATCAGTTCCCTTACTGGTGGTGTGCTAGACTGGGCCTCTGCCTGGGAAAATATATACTGTCACTTTGTTCTTATACATCAGAAAAATACTTGTTCTATGCCTCTTAACTTTGAATCTTATCTAATAAGCTTGATTTTGACAATGAGCCTTCATGGTGAGAGCCTTAGCAAAGGTGTTTTTAAGCTAGAGAGTGCCAGACCTGGTTACCACCTAGGTTGGTGACTAGGCAGGTGAAGTCACAAAGAAGCATAGTGAGGGAATAAAATTCTCCCAATAAACCTCCTCTGAGGTATGAAGTATATAGGAACGACTTGACAGGGAGGAACCAAAATAGGGGACTTGAGAAGGAAGGTAGAGGATGCAAGAGGCATGCTGAGACTTGTCTACACAAGTTTGGGTCACATGGGGAGCTGCATCTAATGGGAGTCTAAATTGAAAAACTGCCTGTCTGTGAAAGAGATAATTAATCTTTAACCCAGAACTAATGAGTTTTAAAAGCAATATTTATTGAAGTCAGAGATCTCCAGCCAGAGTGACATGAGTGGGGGCTCCAAAAAAAGGCAAAACCACAGCGTTTTATATTTTTCTTGTAGAAATCTTTTACCTCTTTGGTTAAACATATTCCAAGGTATTTAATATTTCCTGTAGCTACTGTGAATGGGATTGATCTTAGAAGTTTTTTCCCAGCAATGGCATTGTCTGTGTACACAAAGACTATTAATTTTTTTGTGTTAATTATTTATCCAGCTATGAGTTCCAATAGTCTCTTAGTGGAGTCTCTTGGTTCCCTGATATATAAAATCATGTCATCTGCAAGCAGGGATAATTTGACTTCCTCCTTTCCAATTTGTGCCCCTTTGATTTCTTTTTCTTACCTAATGTCTCTGGCTAAAACACCTAGGACTATATTGAATAGCAATGGTGAAAGTGGGCATCCTTGACTATTTTTGGATCTTAGTGGAAATGCTTGCAACTTTTCCCCATTCAAAATGTTGGTGGCAGTGGGTTTATCATACATTGCCTTTATTTTCTTGAGGAATGTCCCTTCTATACCCAAATTTTTCATGGTTGTTATCATGAAATGATATTGTATTTTATCAAATGATTTATCTGCATCTAGAGATAATTATATGGTTTTCATTCTTCAATCTGTTAATATGATATATCACATTGATTGATTTGTGTATGTTGAACCATCCCATTTGGTCTGGGTGTATGATCTTTCTGATGTGTTACTGGATTTGATTAGCTAGTATTTTGTTGATGATTTTTGCATCTATGTTAATCAGGGTTATTGGTTTATAGTTCTCTGTTGTATCTCTTTCTCTGTTGTATCTTTTTCAGGTTTAGGAATTAAGGTGATGCTGCCTTCATAGAAGGAGTTTTGAAAGATTCCCTCCCTTTTGATTGTTTTGAGTAGCTTGAGAATTGGAATTAGTTCTTTAAATGCCTGCTATAATTCAACAGTGAAGCCATCCAGTCTTGCTCTTTTCTTTGTTGGGATGGTCTTTATTACTGATTGAATCTCCATCTTGGTTATTGGTCTGTTTAGGTTTTCTATGTTTTCATGACTCAATTTTGGTAGATTGTATTTGTCCAGCATTCTTCTAGATTTTCCAATTTGTTGGCATATAGCTCTTGTAGGAATTCCTGATGATTCTTTTCAAGAACAATGTAGCTCTATATTTTTGCAAGTTTTCTTTTATGCCTTTCAATGATACTTTAGACAGGTTTTTACTAAAATCTTATGCATTTTTATTTCGTGCTTCCTTTAGGGTTTCTAACAATACAAGAATGGTTTCCTCCTTCTTTTTTTAAAATTTTTTTAACTTTTATTTAGTAAATATAAATTTCCAAAGTACAGCTTATGGATTACAATTGCTCCCCCCCCCATAACGTCCCTCCCACTCACACCCCTCCCATCTCCCGCTCCCTCTCCCATTCCATTCACATCAAGATTCATTTTCAATTCTCTTTATATACTGACGATCAATTTAGCATATATTAAGTAAAGATTTCATCAGTTTGCACCCACACAGAAACGCAGAGTGTTTCAGTACTAGTTATAGCATTAATTCACATTGGACAACACATTAAGGACAGATCCCATGTGAGGAGTAAGTACACAGTGACACCTGTTGCTGACTTAACAATTTGACACTCTTGTTTATGACGTCAGTAATCTCCCTAGGCTCTAGTCATGAGTTGACAAAGATATGGAAGCCTCTTAATTTTGCTGACTTTGATCTTATTCTGACAGGGTCTTAGTCAAAGTGGAAGTTCCCTCCTCCCTTCAGAGAAAGGTACTTCCTTCTTTGATGGCCCTGTTCTTTCCACTGGGATCTCACTCGCAGAGATCTTTCATTTAGGTCTTCTTTTTTTTTTTTCCGAGAGCGTCTTGGCTTTCCATGCCTAAAATACTCTCATGGGCTCTTCAGCCATATCTGAATGCCTTAAGGGCTGATTCTGAGGGCAGAGTGCTTTTTAGGACATCTGCCATTTTATGAGTCTGCTGTGTATCTCGATTCCCATGTTGGATTGTTCTCTCCCTTTTTGATTCTATCAGTTAGTATTTGCAGACACTACTCCTCCTTTGTAAAGTGGTAATGATAAATAACAGTCACTAATCCTAGAGGTGTTATAAGCATCAAATGATATAATGTATTAATTGAGTATCTGGCTCACAATAACCACTAAATATTTATTTAGAACTTATTCCTGAATCCTGTGAAGTTAAACTACATACTGTACAGTTCCGCCAGATATCTGTTTCCTTAAAATAGTTTGTAGACTCTTTCTGCCTGTGTACCCCACTGGGGTATGAGACAAGCAAACATTTATTCCAAGGAAAAGTGATGGCTAGTGGTGTGATTTGTGCATTCCTGATCCAACAATAATCTAATTTTCAGGAACTTGCTCATGTATAATTTTATCCTGCCCAAATTACTTAATAAATACCAGGTAATAGTATGTTTTCTCCGTATCCACCCACCAGTACTTTCTTAATTACTGAGAAGACAATGTGATATCTCTAGCCATGATTTGAATCTTCTTTTTCCCAAGGTAATTGGTATTGAATCATCATATAGAGGATTTTGGTGAGCTGAGAAGATTCTTTCTGCCTTGGAACATTTATGTCATTCATTCCTAGTGGTCTCAGCTTTTTTTCCTGATGAGGACAATCTTTGAAATCTGACATAGAGAGAATTCTGACTTTTGATCCTCCTTGGATAGGAAGCTCTGAGTTTTTTTATGTTAGGGTACCCAATCTCAGTTGGCAAGAAAAGAAAACAATTGACCTATTACTACTGGATACCATATGTAAACTCACCCATGCATATCAGCTGTAGTTCATGGGTGCCACTGAAGGAAATGTGAGTCTTGGAAGCAAGTACAGCTTTCAGACTGACCCATGTTATGTGACTTTTAGGACTCTGAGAAGGCTATGCTGTCCTTTAGAGTATTTCTGTCAGCTCATGCAAGCATTTTACTCTGCAATTAAAAAAAATAACTTGTCAGGAAAATTATTGTAGTAATGTGAGGTTAATCCAGAATGAACAACTTGGCTAGCTGGCCAAGTTTTATAAGAGAAAGTACTTTAATATCTCTAGAGGATACTATATTGAGGAAATGATACCATAGAGTGTTGATAATACTTCTAAAATGAAGGTTGATTTACTAAAGGCAGATTTACTTAAAATTGAATTTGAATACACTAATAGGCAACTTTACACAATCACTATCTTTATTATATACTGGCATCAGTGTTATTAGTTTTATATTTCCACACAAATGACTATCTACAAGGCTTAGGAAATGAATATATATACATATGACCCTTCTTTTCCTAAAGGCTCCATCCAGCTAAACCTACACATTTTCTTACACACATAGTACTGAAACTAAGTATAATTTCAGATTTTTTCTTTCCTTTTTTTTTTTTTTGCAAATTTTTCCATTAAGGACATAAAGAAGAACCCTGTGAATATCTGCTTTTAGATAAGTAACTTTAGTTTGAAGCATGGACATGTCAAAGGGCTTGTCCTGTATCAGTCAGAAATGTTGAATGGTTACTTGAGGTAAAACAAATGGTTACAGGTAAAACATCACTACAAGGGAACATTGGCCTTACTTCATTTATAAAACAAATGTTAATGGAATATCTATAACATATCGAACACTGCAAAGCACTGAGTATATGAGAATGAATAAGACATGGGCTCTGCTCTATGGCAGGTTACAGATTAATTTGAAGATGATTAAAAAAAAAAACAGGACTAATGAAGTGGTAGCAAAAAGCAGAAGGTTCTGGAGCCTTGGGTTCAAAGGTGATCACCCAAGAAGGGCTAAGGTGGAAGTCTTGGAAAATTATAAGATTTGAGGTTTGAGCAGAGCAAGAGGAGCTGAAATTGATATCAAAGATAACTTGATTAGAAAAAAGAGAACCTAGAAGAATATTATTTCCAGAAAGTCGAAAGAGAGAAAGAGAATATAACATTTTCCCTAGCTCCCAGGCCCTGGATACCACTGTTCTAACTTTGGCTTCTATAGTTAGACTGTTTTAGTCTCTACATGTAAGTGGGATCATATAGTACTTGTCTTTTTGTGTCAGGTTTATTTCACTCTGCATAATTTCGTTAGGGCTCATCCATGCTGTCAGAAATGACAGGATTTCCTTCTCTTTTATAGCTTAATGGTTATTGAAACTTCATATAAAACATGGTAACTTTAGTTATCATTGTAGTGCGGTTTACTTGAAATTTGATCAAAGAAAATATTTTAAATGTCCTCACTCCTTACCAACACACACAAAATAGTATTATTGATGGTAATGCATTTTAATTACTTTGTAGTAATCAGTACTCAATATATAGGTAAATTAAATCATGATATTGTGCACTATGTGAATATATATATAATTTTTATGTGGAAATTAAATCTTTTGAATAGCAAGGGAGGAGAGGGAAGTTTAAAGAAGTAATAGTAAACCATGTCAAGTGGAACAGAGAGGTCAGGTAAGAAGATCACAAAAAGATATCCATTGGATATAGAATTTGGAGATAACTGGTGACTACAGGAAGAGCAATTTCAGTGGAATCATGAGGGTTGAAGGAAATTTTCAGTATGTTGAAGTATTCATTAGAAATCAGAGAGCTGAAATGGTAAGCACAGACTATCCTTTCAAAAAACCTTGGCTGAGAAGGAGAAAGGAAAAAGGTAAAAGGAATTTTAGGTTAAGGAGGGTTTTGATTCTGTTTCATGTGAACGAGCTCTGTGTTTTCCTATCATGTAGGAAATGAGTCAGCAGAAAAAGAGGTATTTGGATGGATGGGAGCTATGCTTTATAAAGCATTATGCCTGAGAATAGAGACAACAGGATCTGGGCATCTGTGTTCACCTTGGATGGAACGATTGACAATTAGCTTTTTGGGACCACAGAACAACACCATTGCTTGCTGGATAGAAAAGTCTCCTTTGATGACCTTGATTTACTCAGTTAAGAGAGAGGCTTGGGCATCTGTAGGCAAGGAGGAGAGAAGTGGCAGAGTAAGATTTATGACAGTCAGATGTTTGGCCAAAACCATTCTGTCCACTCTTTCATTTTGCTGTCTTTGCTCTAAGCACGCTGACATCCTATTTTTTCTAGAACATTCCAGTTATATTCCTGCCTAAGGACTCTTTTCCATAATTTCCTGTGCCTTAAAGAATCTTCCCCCATGTATCCACATATTTTGTTCTCTCAATGAATGAAAAACAAACAAACAAACACAAAATGTGTGGATGATAAGCAACCTCCTGAAACCCTCACAATAACCAAACGAAGAAGATGGTTCTTTGTCTTCTTGTAAACCTCCTTGGAACAGTTCCAATCTCATGTGTGAAGTCATGATTCCCAAATCTCTATTTCTTTCTGAGGTATCTCCTCTGAACTCCATTCTCCCATTTTCAACTAGATATTGGCAAAGCAAATGAAAAACACTTCTCGAAATGGAGAGTATAATCCACCTGATGCTCTGCCTCAGACTAGAGAAATGCATGCTATCTTTCTTCACATAAGGCTACTGTCCATCCACTGACCAAACCTTGTGCTCAGGGCACTGTCTATATGGAGAGAGCACCTATTTAAATAGTCACACAGAAATCTCCCAAAATAAAGACTATAACCCTGCCTACTGGCCATTTCTAACTGAATATTTCATTGGCACCTCAAACACAACGTGTCCGAAATGAACTCATTGTAATTTGTACCTCAAATATGAATTAATTTGTGTTCTAGACCTTCAAATATCTTTTGATAGCATAATGATTTTCACTGGGCATTCATGATGCAAACCTCAGGCACCATCTTCTGAGTTCCTCATGCCACATGAAGTTAAAGTGTTGGGTTCTTTTTAAAAAATGTGTTCATTTAAAAAGCAGGAATCCAGAAAAGGAAGAGATAGAAAAGACAAGAGAGAGAGGGAGAGAGAGAAAGAGAGTCTGAGAGACTGACTCTCACCCACCTGCTGCATCACTACAGAAATGCCCACAACAGCTGGGACTTGACCAGGGGCAGAAGCCAAGATCCCAGAACTCAGTATGGATCTCTCACATGAGAACTGGGGACCCAAGTAATATCTATGTTATCTCCAAGGGTGCGCATTAGTAAGAATCTAGAATTGGAAGCATAGCTGTGACTCAAACCCCAGCCCTCTGACAAAAAATGTGAACATGCTAAGTGGTATCCTAACTTCACACCAAATGTCTTTCCCCTTCAAGAATCTATTTTATGCACCTGACTATAACCACATCCTAAATAGTTCTGAGAGTTGTTTAGGAAATTGCCTCAGCAAATAGTTCTGGTAGCTGTAGGCTGCAGATGGATAATTGTCCATTTAAACTATCAGGCTGACTTAAGTACAAAAATCTTGGAAAAGATTAGATTAAGAGTATACCTCCTTTTCCTTGTTCAAACTGTGGATAGCAATAGGTAATGCAAAGTGAACTATATACTTCCTCAGAATATTAGGGTAGGAATTCATAGCCTTGTAAGCCACAGGCAACTATCATGAACTTTAAAAAAATATCTAAAACAGGCCATTGAATTAGTTGAACTCACAGTTTCCTCTTGATCTGATAGCTCAACTTTCTAAGGCTTTTGCTCAATATCACACTTAATGTCAAGGGAAAAGAAGAGAAGATAATTAATACTTATTAAGTATCTCCCAGGTACCAGGATCTTTATGTCTTATGACAGCTCTGTAAGGTAAACACTTGTATGTCCATTTTTCAGTTGAAGAGATTGATGGACAATGCAGTTAAATAATAGTTTTTGGATCACTCACTTGATGAAGATTGGACTTGGCCACAGGCATCTTTGCCTTGAAAATTTATTTCCCAATTCTAGATGTTGAAATTGTTCCTTTGATTTTTTTCACTTAGTTTCTTTTTTGATCCCAAGCTGCAAGATAATTCATTTTCAAGCTAAGTGCACCAAACCAATCATCTTAAGCATCACTTATAATCATTTGAACTCTAGAGTTCACTTTTCTCTTCCTCTTATTGTCCAATTCACTTCTAATCACATGTTTTAGTAGTTTTGAAGTACAATGTTCCCCTTGGGGAAAAAACTTAATTGTTCATAGCTTTGCAACATGAGCAGGATTAATTATGGAAAAAGTTAATTAGAATGCTAAGTAATAGCATTATAACATCATTCTAGTAAAATTTTGGCAGCATCCTAAGAGAACACTCATGCCTTACCTCTTCCATTCTAATAAATTCCTGATATCTGACCTGTGGAAAAACTCTGCTAAGAAAGTCCACTTTACGGATCACATAAACAAGACTAGTGTCTGCAAATACTAACTGATAGAATCAAAAAAGGAGAGCATGAACCAATATGGAAAGCGGGATACACAGCAGACTCATAGAATGGCAGGTGTCCTAAACAGCACTCTGGCCTCAGAATCAGCCCTTAAGGCACTCGGATATGGCTGAAGAGCCCATGAGAGTATTTTAGGCATGGAAAGCCAAGACACTCTCGGAAAAAAAAAAAGAAGACCTAAATGAAAGATCTCTGCAAGTGAGATCCCAGTGGAAAGAACAGGGCCATCAAAGAAGGAGGTACCTTTCTCTGAAGGGAGGAGGGAACTTCCACTTTGACTAAGACCCTGTCAGAATAAGATCAAAGTCAGCAAACTCAAAAGCCTTCCATAGCCTTGACATCTCATGACTAGAGCCTAGGGAGATTACTGAGGCCATAAACAAGAGTTGTCAATTTGTTAAGTCAGCAACAGGAGTCACTGTGTCCTTACTCCTCATGTAGGATCTCTGTCCTTAATGTGTTGTCCAATGTGAATTAATGCTATAACTAATACTCAAACAGTATTTTTCACTTTGTATTTCTATGTGGGTGTAAACTGTTGAAATCTTTACTTAATATATGCTAAATATATTTTCTGTATATAAAGAGAATTGAAAATGAATCTTGATGTGAATGGAATGGGAGAAGGAGTGGGAGAGGGGAGGGTTCCAGGTGGGAGGGAAGTTATGGGGGGAAAAAGCCATTGTAATCCATAAGCTGTGCTTTGGAAATTTATGTTCATTAAATAAAAGTTAAAAAAAAAAAGAAAGATCACTTTATGTGAACAAGTTAATTATACCCATTGGAATCACATATCCCAGTTGGAAGGTAAAGAAATAAACCTATTTTCCAGGTATTTTGGAATCTTCTTGAGTGCCATGAATGGCTTGAATTTTTTTTAATATTACCAGTACACTGATTAAAACTCTTTCGATAGTACTCCATAACCACAAAATGTTTACTAGTTAAAATATAGTCACATATCTGGGTTTCTGTTTTTCAATTCCATTTAAAAGAAATGACCATTTTGATTACGATAATGAGTAGCAGCGTACTTTAAGACACTACTAGTCGTTAATTCCTTTGTTCATATTGGTTTTTGTGAGAGTAGCATTACTCAGCAGGATCTCTAGGGAGGGAAACACAGGACAAGTAAATATTAATGAGAAAAGGAGTTTATGGTGTTTGGGTAATGGTTCCAGTGGTTTTAACTGAATCAGCCCATAATTTCATTCGCTTTTCTGTCTTTCCAGGGCCAAGTTCTTTCCATTTGGACAACTAGCAGACTAGCCTGTGCCAATCAATGAAAGGGAAATGGATTGGCAATTAGGAATTGGCACAATAATGTTTGGTGCCTGGAAGGGAAAGGGAGTTCTGTTGGGAGGAAGAAGGGCATACCCAGAGAATGGAACTCTCTTGAATCTTAACCTGGAAAAGGAAATAATGTAAAATGTTTCTTTTTTACTGTATCAAAGGAGCTATAAAGAAGGGACATTTCAATGGCAGTGCTTTTTTTTTCAAAACCTTTCAGTAACATGGGGGTAACTGATTCATATGCCTGCTGTGCCTATTAGTGCTTAGAATTGCTGAAGGGTAGAGAAGCACAGTCAAAAATCAATGAGGCACCCTCTATAAGCTGTGGAACTGCTGTGAAAGATTTTGTCCTGGAGAGTGCAATAAACAGAATGGAACAACAGTAGCCCACATCAGTTAGGGTTTGCAGAGAAGAGATAAGAGTAGCACAAAGGGCAGTAATCTGATACTCTCTGATGAGATTAACCAAGGAGGGCTTTCAGAAACAAAAGGATAAGGTGGGAGAATTAATATATAAAACAGAATGTGAGATTAACAGTGGCTAACAACAGTAGAAAGCCTGAGCTCAGTCTTGAGATCAATTTTTTAAAAGGAGTAAAATGAGAAAAGGAATAATCAACAGACTGAACATGTTGAAGCTTTTGCACCAGTGGATATAGACCAACTTTCCCCAAGCCAACTGTTACTGTGTTCCTTCTGTGACCTACTCATCCATATATTTAATTGATTTGTTTTTGTCTGTTTTTTACATACTTGTACAAACTATTGTCCTGTTTCATTCATTTAATCATTAACATTTAATCCCCCCCCCAAAAAAAAACTCTTGTATAACTAGAACTGAGATTGAATCTAGGAATACTGAAAACCAGAATTGAGAAAGACAGAATTGAATGAATATATGTTCCATGCCTTTGAGGCATTTATGATATTGTTTTGGACAAAAGACTTTTGATTATTTTTAAAACTCTCTCCAGTTTTATGGAGGTATAACTGATAGCTTTAAAACTTCATATATTAAAAAGCATGCAATATGATATGTTTATGTATGTATACGTTGCATAACCACAGTCAACCTAATTATCATATTCATCACCTTGCAGAGTTATCATTTTTGTGTGTATGAGTGAGAATATTTAAGATCTACTCTCTTAGCAAACTTCAAGTATACAATGTAGTATTATTAAATATAGTCACCATGCTATAAGACAGATATCCAGAATTTGCTTATTCTGCAAAATGAAACTTTGTTCTCCTTAATCAATATGTCTGCAAGAATTTTCAGTTGTTAAATAATTTAAAAATCATGATAATAAGACACTTTCTTAAAATAACTCAGCCATATCATGAGTTAGTTATTTTGGTAGGCTGGCCCTGAATGATAATTATGTCTAAATTTTGTCTGTGGCAAATGGGCTCTGATTTGTAAATTTGAAGGAAAGAGACTACTGTAAATTGGGGAACGTATGATCTATGGGCATGGAGGAGTGAGGAAACAAAGGTACAGATATAGAGGCAGGAATTGCAAAAGGTGTATACTTGACAGCAGTCAGTAGAAAGGATTGATTGAAATTGGACTTCATGAGGAGAGGTAGGTAGGGATGTGACTATGCTGCTTCTTTTATTTCAGTTCGAACATATTGACTTGAATTCTATAAAGCTTTTGAGTACAAGAATGGTATGATCAATTTTCTATATGTTTTGGTCACTTAACTGCCTAGCATGTCCATTTCACACACCATGGAGTCTTTAAAAATGCTGAATTTTAAGTTGAAGCAATTAAATAGAGTTAAGTTATGAAGGATTGTTTTCCAGACTTTTGTCTTCCAGTGTGGCCAATTAGAGCCTAAAATTAATTTTCACAGTTGAAAGCATTAGGAAGACACTCTCCCTGACCTAAGCATGCCACCTTGGCATTTCTATACCTAGGTGAAATCTTATGATAAAAGGAGCTTTTCATTTAACAAAGGGATTTTCAACTTCTATGGGCAGTCACCCTCTGGTTATCACAAACTGCACAATAATCCTAAAACCAGAAGTGTCCTTTCCCCTTATCACATAAGGAAAGAACTTTCAAGAAGGTGCTTAATAATGCCTACTAAAGAATCATAGAAAATCAGAATATGACTCTTACTTGGCAACTGGGTCAATTTGAGCAAATTTCTTTACCTCTCTGAGCTTCAGTTTCTTCATATATAAAATGAGGAGATTTAGTCATACCTTATAGAGTTTAATATTAATGAACATCGTGTGTGACAGTCAGTGCTAAGTCTGGTACATAACAAATATTCAGTAAGTGCCATTTGTTGAAATGTTGAAAATATCCATTTGTTGAACTGTAGAATGCATAGTTTTGAGTGCATACTGCATGGAAAGTAGCAGGCTGGGTTGGCTAACAACAGTATAACTTTTGTAATTAAGCTGCCTTAATTTGAACAATTGTACTTTGTGACCTTGAGCAGATAACCTTTCTATGCTTGAATCTTTTAACTTGAAAAATGGAAATAATAAGGCTACAAATCTCATAGGATTGCTATGAGAGTTAAATCAATAAATACATGTAAAGGGTGTTAGAACACTGTCTAGAAACTTGCAAATCTCAATAAGTATTGTCTAGTATTATGTGCTAAACAGTATGCTGAAAGCTTTCTATGCTTTATCTCATTTAATCCTCACAAACACCCTTGGTGGTAGGTATTAGTGTTATCCTCATTTCATAAAAAAGGAATTTGAGGCTCAGATCAATTACATTCCAGTTAGCAATGTGTCATACCACTAGCAACGAAGTAAAATCCAGGTCTTTCTGACTCTAAAGACCTTATGTCTCTTAACCACAGCCTATAGTAAGGCATACTTTTTGCAGGGGGAGCAGTTCAAGTGTGGTACATCATGGGTGAATGGGAAAGAAGAGAAGCTTTCCCCATGGAAAGAAGTGTTCCTTTTAGAAGTAAGCAGTCTGTTCCAAGCTTGTGCTATAAACACTTCAGGGAATTTGCAGTACTTAATTAGAAAACTTGGGCAGTATTTTAAAATAGCAATAACACAAACTTCCACTTTAAGAGCAAGAAGCTAATGAAGAGAAGTGGTAAAAAGAAGAGCAAACCTCCTGACTAAGGAAGGCAAGACACATCAAAAAAAATACAAAATTAAGAATTAAACAGGAAACAAGATTAGGGCCACAAAATAGTACAGGTAGGTGACACTGGAAAAGTCTCATAAGTTACATACTTAGCAACAAAAGGCAGGACATCAGCAGGAAGGAAAGATCCTAGAGTCTTAACCACTTGATAGTACCTGATTTGGGTCTACCTTTCCACAAAGCTTTGTTTTACAAATTCGTTCTTGGTTTTTCTTTATTTTAGAAAGCTTACAATCTGAAATTCTACTCTTTGAGATTTACTTCGTTAGTTCTAGAAAGTGTCCATAAGCAAATAAGAATAGCCCTAACAGTGGGATAATAATAATAAAAACTAAAAGTAATAAAACATGCACCATGAACCAGACTCTTTTAGTGGTTTGCATATATTAAATCATGTAACCCTAACAACTCTCTGGGAGAAAGATCCTGTTATTATCCCCACTCTATAGATGAGTAAACTGAAACACAGAAGAATTAAGGAATATATTACTTTCTTATAGCTGATAAGTGGCAGAGTCAGTTTTCAAACTAAGGCAGTTTGGAATCACAAACTGCATGCTAATCACCACATTTTACTACCTCCTTGGACCAAAATGGCAGTACCTATTTTTTTTTTAAATGAAGGCTTTCCCATAGTCTGGTCTTTAGAACATTAGTCTCATGAGATCCTCTTAATGAGGGGGGCAGTTTACAATGTGAGAAAAGTTTGAAAAATAAATTACATTGTATCTCCTTCTTAGCCATACTTCCCACTTATCTATTAACAGTACAAATAATTCTATAGTAAGGAAATCTGCTTAACACTTACCTCACCCTTTAACAATCAATTTGACTTCAGAACTTCTTTTCTAGTATCAGAGTGGGAAGTCACCTGGATGGACTGGTCCTCTCCAAGTATGGTACCAGGCAGACTATTCTAAGTATCATGAAGCACAACAATTCATAAACCAAATTAAGATGACTGACCCATGTGTTTTATTGTTTTAATTAAAACATACAGTGAAAAGCAAAGGAAAGAGTTGGGTGTATTAACATACTCAGGATGGGGCTCTACTGATGTAGCTCATCATTTCATTACTATGAGCCAGGTTATTTGTTTTCATATAATGGTAGCAAAGAATTGACACTTATTGAGTGTTTGGTACTGTTCTACATTTTGTATATATCCTTAACTGAGACCTAATTCTGTATATTTTATAGTGGGAAAATTAATAACATATTCACAAAATAGATATCTGTTTTTGTCAATGGTGTGAGCAACTAAAATTTCTTATTGTAATTATCTACACTGATTTTAATTAAATGCAAATAAATGCTCAAGTTTTGGAGATCAAGATGATAGTGGATTGAACACACGCCTACTTTCACTTCAAGAATTCTCCCCATTTCTTGGGTCCAGTTAATGCCTCTGGTGTAATTCATATGAGAACAAGGGTGCTGTACTCAAACCAGCGGGACTGAAGGAATCTATGCATGCTGAAGTCAAATACTTCCTGCCTTCTTCTCATACTCAGATATCAAGGTGTTTTTCAGTCAGTTCTTTATCCTACAGGCAATAGATTAGAATCATTATATATGAAATCTGATCAGCTTAAGGAAAAAGAACCATCTTAACTGAAATGTCTCTAAACTACAGCAAAAGGATATATTAGGGGCATAAAGCACACAAAATATAAAGAACCAATGGGAAAACAATAGCAACTGAACCAGCAAACCTGAGAAAGATGAATTTTAAGCTGACAGTGGTAAAACCTTAGAGCTAATCTGTTTTACCCCCTAGAGTCTGCATACAAATCACAAGGGGAGGCACCATCTATCTCTGCACCTGGGGATAATTTACAAGCTATAATAAGGGATATAGATTGAAAATTGTTTAAGAAGTAAATCCTGAGATGTGCTCCCTCCTCGTGCACTTCTAGGTGGCTCCCTAGTTTTCTCAGTAGAAAACGAGAGATTGATTAATTCTCTGGAGATTAAAACAGAGAGTCTCTGGACTCTTAGATGCTGTAAATATCTGACAGCTAGAATATCATAAGGAACATGGGATTAAGTTTAATGAAACCTGAGTGCTAAAATCAAAGCCTTTTCCTCCTTCTAGGCTGTGTTCAGAAAATGTATCCATGAGGCTAAAAGAGTGAAACATATCCCTTTTGATGTTACTTGGAGCACTGTTTAACAAGCCCACCTAAAGTTGACTTAATTATCCAGGGAAATATACCTTTATTTGACTTTGCTATTTATATTAAGGGCTACAACACTGTGAAGTTTTATCTTAACATGAAGATTTTTTTAAAGATTTATTTTATTCATTTGAAAGACAGAGTTACTGAGAGAGGTAGAGACAGAGAAAGAGGTCCATCCACTGGTTCACAGAGTAAATAATGTCCATCCTCTGGTTCACTCTCCAAATGGCTGTAATAGCTGGAGCTGAGCTGATATTAAGCCAGGAGCCAGGAGCTTCTTCCAGGTCTCCTTCGTTGGTTCAGGGGCTCAAGGAGTTGGGCTATCCTCTGCTGTTTTCTGAGGCACATTAACAGGGAGCTGGATCGGAAGTGGAGCGGCTGGCCATATGGGATGCTGGCACTGCAGGTCAGGGCTTTAACCCACTGTGCCACAGTGCTGGCCCCGTTAATGTGCAAATTTTATCCAGGAGAGATAACAAGAATTTTTATTCAGGGACTTGTTTTATTAACCAGCTGTGTACCTAACCAAATATACTCTAAAATTCTTTCTTTAAGGACTATAAGTAATGTTCAGTTCCTCAAAATGTCCTTTGACCCTAGAATCATATGAGAGTCAAGTCTAATTTTTTAAAAATATTATTACTTTGGCAGTGTGTAAGTTATTGGAAGTCAACATTTTACCTCTGTGTAGGAAATTGGAAAAGTATTTCCTGGGAAATTTGACCAGCCAAAGAGGCAAAATCTAGACATATTGACATCTAGAATCCACAACCAAATGGCCTAGACAGATCACCCTGTGTTTTTGATGGTCACATAATTTATCCTACAACATGGGACATTTTTGCTAGTAAAAGAAAACTTCAGTAATAATTATACTTAGACAACAGGCATAATCTGGAACTACCTATAGTGAAGCTCTCAGTGACACAGACATATAAATTTATAAATATAGATGTAGGCATTAAAAGAATAATTCATTAAACAATTATAATTTAATTTTTAAATTTTAATCAAGTAGTTTTATTACCATTAGCTTACCATTACCATTGACTTGTTTGAGTTCCTTATATATTTTGGATATTAACCCCCTATCTGATATATGGTTTGTGAGTATTTTCTTTCATTCCACAGGTTGTTTCTTTGTTAAATTTTTTTTTTGTTTTTGGTTATGTAGAAGCTTTTTGGTTTGATGTAACCCCTTTTATCCATGATTGTTTTCTGTGCTTTTGAGATCAAATCCCCCCCCCAAAAAAAAATCAGTGCCTAGATCAATTTCTTAAGGCTTTTTCCAACTTTCCTTCTAGTAGTTTCATAATTTGAGGTCTTATAATTAAGCCTTTGATCAATTTTGAATTGATTTTCATATTTCATACGAGATACGATTGTAATATAAATCTACCACATATGGATATCCAGTTGTGTCAATACTGCTTATTGAAGAGACTGTCCTTTTTCTCATTGTGTGCTCTTGGCACCTTTGTTGAAAAACAATTGACTAGAACTGCTTGTATTCATTTCTGGGATATCAATCTACCCATTGGTCTATATGCTTATTTTTATGCCAATATCATGCTATTTGGTTACCATAGCTCTGTAAAATATTTTAAAGTCAGATAGCCTGATATTTACAAAAGTTTGTTCCTTTTGTTCGAGATTTTTGTTGCTATACATGGTCTTTTGTGACTTCATATGAATCTTATAATTTTTTTTCCATTTATACAAAGAATGCAATTAGCATTTTAATTGGATCTGCATTACATCTATAGATCACTTAGGCTATCCCGGACATTTGAACAATGTAAATTTTACGTTTTTTAAAAAGACTTTCTACTGGTCATTGGCATTTCTTCTCCTCTTACTTTTGTTTTCCATTTCTCCTCCTTTCTTTTCTTTTTTTTCTGCCTTTCAGAGAGAAAGAAGGGGAGAGAGAGAGAGAAGGGAGAGAGAGAGAGAGAGAGAGAGCTCTCCCATCCACTGGTTCACTCCCCAAAATGTCAGCAATGTCCTGGGCCAAAGCAAGGAGCAAGGATCTCAGTTTTGTTTTTTTTTTAATCTCATGTGAGTGGCAGGGATCCAACTATTTGATACATCACGTGCTTGGTTCTGCATTATCAGGAAACTAGAATCAGGAGTGGAGTAGGGACTTGAACCAAGGCACTCCAATATGGGTTGAAGGCATCTCAAACAGCATTTTGACTCCTATGCCAAATGTCCACCTAACAATTTTAATTTATCTAATCCATGAACACAGAATATGTCTACATTTATTTTGTTGTCTTCAAATTTCATTTTATCAGTGTTTTACAGTTTTCAGTGCATAGGTCTTTTAGCTCCTTGATTAAATGTATTCGTAAGTATTTTATGTTTTGCAGCTACTATTTTCTTATTTTTCCATATAGTTTGTTGTCAATGATAATATTTGAGTATGGGAAGGAACAGTGAGGTGAAGGAAGAGGAATAAAGACTGCTTTTTGACCTATCCAACCTGGTAGAATTGTTTGACTTTTTAAAATTATTGGATAACTTTGATAAAATGATCTTAAAATTAAAATTAAATATCAATAGCCTTTGTATATACAGACAATGCCATGGCTACAAAAAAGCTTTTAAAATCAATTCCTTTCATAATAGCTAAAAAACATTAAATACCTTGGAATAAATTTAACAAAGAACATCAAAGATCTCTATGATGAGAATTACAAAGTATAAAAGAAAGAAATAGAGGAAGACACACAAAAAATGGAAAAATATTCTATATTTATGGATTGAAAGAATCAATATCATCAAAATGTCCTTACTACTGAAAGCAATTTACAGTGTATCCCAATCAAAATACCAAGGATATTCTTCTCAGATCTAGAAAAAATGATGTTGAAATTCATATGAAAATAGACCCAAATAGACCCAAATAGCTAAAGCAATCTTATACAATAAAAACAAAGCCAGAGGCATCACAATTCCAGATTTCAAGACATACAACAGGGTGGTTATAATAAAAACAGCTTGGTACTGGCACAAAAACAGGTGGATAGACCAATGGAACAGAATAGAAACTCCAGAAATCAACTCATGTATCTACAACTAACATATCTTTGACAAAGGAGCTAAAATAAATCTCAAGGACAATCTCTTCAACAAATGATTCTGGGATAACTGGATCTCTGCATGCAGGAGTATGAAACAAGATCCCTATCTTACACCTTACACACACACACACACACACAAACACTCAAAATAGATCAAAGATCTAAGTCTGTGACCTGATACAATCAAATTGTGAGAGAACATTGGGGAAACCTTGCAAAACATTGGCATAGGCAAAAAATCTTTGGAAAGGCACAATCTAAGCCAAAACTGACAAATGAGATTACATCAAACTGAGAAGATTCTGCACTACAAAAAACACTCAGCAAAGTGAAGAGGCAACAGAAAAATGGTAGAAATTATTTACAAACTATGCAACTGATAAAGGATTAATATCCAGAATGTATAAAAAGTTCAAGAAACTCATCAACCACAAAACAACTGGTACACCCACTGTGAAAGACTGTAAGGAGATACCTCATAAATCTGAATGTAGACCTACCATTTGACACAGCCATCCCACTCCTGAGAATTTACCCAAGGAAAATGAAATCAGCATATGAAAGAGTTACCTCTACCCCCGTGTTTATTGCAGCTCAATTTACAATAGCTAAAGATATGGAATCAATGCAAATGTCCGTCAACTAAAGACTGGATAAAGGTATTATGGATTATGTACACCATGGAATACTATACAGCAAAAAATGAAATCATTTCCTTTGCAAGAAAATGGATGCAACTGGAAAACATTATACTTAGTGAAATAAGCCAGTCATAAAAGGACAAATACTGTATGTTCTCCCTGTGTGTGTATGTGTGAGAACTCATGGTGTGGCTGGGACTTTGAGCAGTTTCAATGGGAGACACCACAAGCTTGGGGGTTCCCTGTTACCTGGTGAGAGACATTGCTGGGGAATTTGAACTTACACTGAGGACTACAAAGATCCTTTGTGTGGTCCTCAGGATAGAGCAGACAGATATTATACCCACTGGGGTTAGCACTCAGGTACTAGTCTCTGTTGAGGAGAAGAGCTCAGCTGAGCCTAATATACCTCCCTTCTGATTACAAAAAAGAGAGGGAGAGAAGATTTACCATGCCAAACCTGGTTGTGTCACCTTAGGCACGCCCTTAACCCTGGAGAACTGAACAGAGCTCTCTGGTCAGACCTACTATAAGCCTCTAGAGATTCACTAAAAGTAGACAGTACACTTATCTACAGATTCATAGTACAATGATAAAAGCTGCCACAGTGGGGAAAAAAAGAAGAAACCACAAATGCTGAAAAACAAATGCAACAATTCAAGAAACAAGAATAAGGAAGACAATACGAAGCTCCCAAAAGAACATGACACTTCAATACTAGATTATGAAGATGATGAAAGATAAGAAATGCAAGAAATGGAACTCAAAAAATTCATCATAAGATTACAAAGAAGTAATCAAAAGCAAATGCACGAACTACTGAAATCCATGCAGGACATGTAAAAAAATCTCTCCCATGAAATTGGAATCTTAAGAAGGAATCAAAATGAAATGAAGAATTCAATAAAACAAATAAAATATGCAGTGGAGAGTCTTAAGACAGAATCAGTGAGGCAGAAGAGAGAATATGGGACTTAGAAGACAGAGCAAGGAAAGTATACAGTCAAAAAAAGACAAGAAGAGAAAATTAGAAATCTAAAAAAACACTGTTGGGAATGTACAGATACTATATATATATATATATATATATATATATAAACATTTGGGTTCAAGGAATTCCTGAAGGCATGGAGAGACAGAAAGGATTAGAAGGCCTTTTTATTGAAATAACAGCAGAAAAATTCCTGGGTTTGGAGAAAGAAAAAGACGTCCAAGTACAGGAAGCACACAAGGCTCCCAATATACAAGATCAGAAAAGATCCTAGCCATGACACATTGTAATCAAACTAACCACAGTGAAACATAAGAGCAGATTCTAAAATGTGCAAGAGAGAAACACCAGATTATTTTCAGAGGATCTCCGATTAGACTCACACCCAACTTCTCATCAGAAATCTTGCAGGTGAGGAGAGAATGGTGAGATATAGCCCATGTCCTAAGATAAAACTGCCATCCCAGAATATCATGCCCTGAAACGCTCTCATTTGTGAATGAAGGTGAAATAAAGACCTTTCATAACAAACAGAAATTTCATAACAAACAGAAACAAACAAAAACCATCTATTTGATGATCAAAAGAAGCATACCTTTCCAACAAAGGAGCATGCAGACTGAAAGTGAAAGCTTAGAAAAAGATATTCCATACAAACAGAAACCAAAAACAAGCTACTGTAGCCATCTTAATATCAGACAAAATAGACTTTAACACAAAACTGTTAAAAGAGGCAAAGAAGGGCACTATATAATGATTAAGGGATCAATTCAACAGGAAAATGCAACTCTTATAAACATATATGCACCTAATTACAGGGCATTTGGCTATTTAAAAGAAATGCTAAAGGGATTTAAAGGGAGACTTAGACTCCAATACAGTAATATTAGGAGACTTCAATACTCCACTTTCAGCAATGGACAGATCAACCAGACAGAAAATCAACAAGGAAATAGCAGATTTAATTGACAATATAGAGCAAATGGACCTAACAGATATCTACAGAACTTTTCATTCCACAGTTGCAGAATACACATTCTTCTCAGTGGTGCATGGAACTTTCTCTAGGATTGATGACATGCTAGGCCATAAAGCAAGTCTCAGCAAATTCGAAAAAATCAAAATAATACCATGCTTTTCTCAGACCACAGTGGAATGAAGCTGGAAATCAGCAACTCATGAATCACTAGAGCATATGAAAACACATGGAGATGGAACAAGATGCTCCTGAATGAACAGTGGGTCATAGAAGAAAGCAAAAGAGAAATAAGAAACTTGCTGGAAGCAAATGAAAACGACAACACAACATATCAAAACTTATGGGATACTGCAAAACCAGAGTTCAGAGGAAAGGTACCTTGGAAAAAAGTTAACCAAGGATGTCAAAGATCTCTACGATGAGAATTACAAAACTTTAAAGAAAGAACTAGAAGAAGATACAAAAAAGGAAAAATCTCCCATGTTCATGAATTGGAAGAACCAATAGTAACAAAAGGTCCATTCTTCCAAAAGCAATTAACAAATTGAATGAGATACCAGTTAAAATACCAAAGACGTTCTTCTCAGATCTGGAAAAAATGATGCTGAAATTCATATGGAGGTACAGGAGACCTTGAATACCTAAAGCAATCTTATACAACAACAACAAAAAAGAGCCAGAGGCATCAAAATACCAGTTCAGCACACGTTCCTTTGGACTTACCCTTAAGGGTATGAGGGGGAATGACTGCTGTAATCCAAAAGTTGTACTTATGGAATTTAATTTATTAAATAAAAGATTTTGGAAAAAAATAGCAAGAAATCTTTTAAAAAATCAGGATGAAAATATTAGAATTGAACTAACCATTAGAACAAGTGATAAGTAGCCAGAATTGTGGCATAGTAGATTAAAGTTGCAGCCTGCAATGCCAGCATCTCTTATGGGCCCCATTTGAGTCCCAGTTGGTCCACTTCTGATCCACCACCTGACTAATGCCAAGGTAAAAGCTACAGAAGATGGCATGGATGAAACTCCTGGCTCCTGTCGGCCTGGCCCAACCCAGGTCACTGTGGACATCCAGGGGATACATTAGTCTGGGGGAGCTCACTCTCTAGATCTTCTTTTCTCTATGTTACTCGGCTTTCACATAAATGACATTTTTTCTTTTCTTTTTTTTTAAAGGTATATTTGATCCTAATAGGTATATACAAACCATTCTGTAAAGAGCAATAAAATACAATTGTATCTAAAGAAAACATATTCTTTTAATATTACTAAATTTAAATTGACCAAAAGCATGTCAATTATCACTTCAGACTACCAAGTATCATTTTACACAATAGTGGTATCAAAATAGAAATCATTTATAGCTATATTAGAAAATTGGCAAGCATATGGAAACCAAACAGTGTACTCTTAAGCATCAGTAAGATCACAGGAGGGGCCAGTATTGTGGTGTAATGGGTAAAGCCACTGCCAGCAAAGACAGCATCACATATGGGTGCGAGGTTATGGCCTGGGTGCTCCACTTTTGCTCTAGCTCTCTGCTGGTAGAATAAAGGAACTAACAAAGGCCAAAGCAGAGATAAAGAAGGAGCCTAGAAAATATAAAGTATGAATGAAAACAGAAATTTTTTATATTTAAAATATTTTTAATTTATTTTTTATTTAGTAAATATAAATTTCCAAAGTACAGTTTATGGATTACGTAACTTCCCTCCCACTCACACCCCTCCTATCCCCTGCTGCCTCTCCCATTCCATTCACATCAAGATTCATTTTCAATTCTCTTTATATACAGAAGATCCATTTAGTATATATTAAGTAAAGATTTCATCAGTTTGCACCCACACTGAAACACAGAGTGTAAAATACTGTTTTGGTACTAGTTATAGCATTACTTCACATTGGAAACAACACATTAAGGACAGATCCCACATGAGAAGTAAGTACACAGTGACTCCTGTTGCTGACTTAACAAATTGACAACTCTTGTTTATGGCCTCAGTAATCTCCCTGGGCTCTAGTCATGAGATGTCAAGGCTATGGAAGGCTTTTGAGTTTGCTGACTTCGATCTTATTCTGACAGGGTCATAGTCAAAGTGGAAGTTCCCTCCTCCCTTCAGAGAAAGGTACCTCCTTCTTTGATGGCCCCATTCTTTCCACTGGGATCTCACTTGCAGAGATCTTCCATTTAGGCCTTTTTTTTTTTTTTCTGAGCGTGTCTTGGCTTTCCATGCCTAAAATGCTCTCATGGGCTCTTCAGCCATATCCGAATGGCTTAAGGGCTGATTCTGAGGCCAGAATGCTATTTAGGACATCTGCCATTCTATGAGTCTGCTGTGTATCCTGCTTCCCATGTTGGATCATTCTCTCCATTTTGATTCTATCATTTAGTATTAGCAGACCCTAGTCTTGTTTGTGTGATCCCTTTGACTCTTAGACCTATCAGTGTGATCAGTTGTGAACTGAAATTGATCACTTGGACTAGTGAGATGGCCTTGGTACATGCCACCCTGATGGGATTGTATTGGAATCCCCTGACACGATTCTAACTCCACCATTTGGGGTAAGTCCGATTGAATCTACAAAGAAATCAAGAAACTCCACAACAACACAACAAACAACCCACTTAACAGATGGGCCAAGGACCTCAATAGATATTTTTCAAAAAAGGAAATCCAAATGGCCAACAGACACATGAAAAAATGTTCAAATCACTAGCCATTAGGGAAAAGCAAATCAAAACCACAATGAGGTTCCGCCTCACCCCAGTTAGAATGGCTCACATTCAGAAATCTACCAACAATAGATGCTGGAGAGGATGTGGGGAAAAACGAACACTAACCCACTGTTGGTGGGAATGCAAACTGGTTAAGCCACTATGGAAGTCAGTTTGGAGATTACTCAGAAACCTGAATATAACCCTATCGTACAACCCAGCCATCCCACTCCTTGAAATTTACCCAAAGGAAATTAAATTGGCAAACAAAAAAGCTGTCTGCACCTTAATGTTTATTGCAGCTCAGTTCACAATAGCTAAGACCTGGAACCAACCCAAAGGCCCATCAACAGTAGACTGGATAAAGAAATTATGGGACATGTACTCTATAGAATTCTATACAGCAGTCAAAAACAATGAAATCCATTCATTTGCAACAAGATGGAGGAATCTGGAAAACAATATGCTGAGTGAATTAAGCCAGTCCCAATGGGACAAATATCATATGTTCTCCCAGATCGGCGACAACTAACTGAGCACCAAAGGGGAAACCTATTGAAGTGATATGGACACTATGAGAAACAGTGACTTGATCAGCTCTTGTGCTGACTGCTGATGTACAATTTAATACTTTATCCATTTTAGTATTTTTCTCTGTTTTGTTCCAGTACTATTGGTTGAACTCTGTAAATAACACACAATTATTCTTAGGTGTTTAAATTTTAACTGAAAAGTGATCCCTGTTAAATACAAGAGTGGGAATAAGAGAGGGAGAAGTGGTTTTTTTTTGTTTGTTTTTGTTTTTTTTTTTTTTAAAGCTGAACAATGAGGCCGCTGCTGTGGTGTAGTGGGCTAATGCTCTGCCTTCAATGTTGGCATCTCATATGAGAACCCGTTCGTGTCCTGGTTGTTTTTCTTCTGATCCAGCTACCTGCTGATGGCCTGGGAAAGCAGTAGAAGATTGCTGAGATGCTCCCTCCCCTGTACCATTAAGGGAGACCCAGAATAAGCTCCTGGCTCCTGGCTTGGGATTGACCCGGCTCTGGCCGTGTGGCCACTTGGGGAGTGAACCAGCAGATGGAAGATTTTCTCTCTGTTTCTCCATCTCTATGTCTATAACTCTTTGCAAATAAATAAATAAAATCTTTTTTAATATTTATTTTAGTTATTTGAAAGACAGAGTTACAGAGAGAGGTAGAGACAGAGGAGAGGTATTCTATCCGCTGGTTTACTCCCCAGATGGCCGCAATGGCCAGAGCTGCGCCAATTTGAAGCCAGGAGCCAGGATCTTCTTCCCGGTCTCCCACGTGGGTGCAGAGGCCCCAGGACCCTGGCCCTCTTCCACTGCTATCCCAGGCCACAGCAGAGAGCCAGATCAGAAGAGGAGCAGCTGAGACTCAAACCGGCGCCCATATGGGAGGCCGGTGCTTCAGTCCAGGGCTTTAACCCACTGCACCACAGCACCAGCCCCAATAAAATCTTTTAAAGAATTCTGAACAAAACTGACAAATTTTTAGATCAAATAAGATTAAATTAAAAAATGAAAGATTTTGTAATTTCTAACATAGTAAAAATGATCATAAATGACTAACATGAATAATTATGTACCAATAAAAATGAATAATATAGAAAGAATGAATTCCTAAAAGCATAATTCAAAAAAACTGTATAATCCAAAGGAAGGAATGAGGTAAGTACCATTATACTCTTAAAATTGTATCCATGAACGGCATGAAATCCGTTCTCTTTATATTAATCAAAGAAATTATAAAAATAAAGCACGATTATGTCAAAAATTTGAAGTTCGACTGTAATGTAAAAATATGTTGTCAACTCCAAAATAAATTTTCAATGTTCCAAGAAAATTAAAAATTAATAATTTTATTTGGCTCATTGTTAAAACAACTGATATTGGATCTGGGAAAATTTAGTACTTGGTTTCTGCTTGAAGTTCAGGTTTTGAAAAGAGACCCTAGCTTACGGACTTAATCCAAACAACCATGAGAAAGCATTTAATTTTTCAGAGAATCTTTTTTGTATCCTAGAATGTTTACATTAACTTTTATCATCTATGAGAAAAATAGAAGTTTTTGAGGTAGTGTTTTCTTCAGTAAGTGGTACCTATGAATTTTAATTTGAGTATCTTTTCTGCCAGTGAACATTGCATTACTTTGAAAAACTCATTCACCATTTTTGCAAATAAATTTCCTTATTTGTCACATGGATATGTTGAGCAAGTATATCTACTGTCGTGAAATTGGATAAAAGTTCTCTCCCCAAAACCCTGATCCCAGTGCCAGAGAGATCAGAAATTTCAAGGAAAACAGTGATGAAAGGGTACAAAGGATATGAAAATGATGGCTCAATTTGGGTCAGAACAAAATCTTAACCCTATGGAGCAGACCCCAAGCACCCCTCAGAGGTATAATAATCCCAAAAGGATCAGAGGCTTCTTGAATAGATAAGGATATAGCTTCCAAG
The DNA here is from genome assembly GCA_949820135.1 of Sylvilagus floridanus. NCBI lineage: Eukaryota > Metazoa > Chordata > Mammalia > Lagomorpha > Leporidae > Sylvilagus > Sylvilagus floridanus. The sequence continues at coordinate 50,491,474 of OX463223.1, forward strand.
TGTGAATACACAAAGCTACTCCAGATATCTTCCATTTAAAAATTAAACAGGATTAATTTTCAGCAGAAAAGCTATTCAACAGACCACAACTATCTTCAAATAGAGCAAACAAAATGCCCCTTTTGATTTCCATCTATTAATTAGTTTTGCTGAACCTTGGTTGTGCTTTTTTCCCACTGCGCTTTTGTTCTGCGACCCAATTTCTCATCTTATTCTTATGCCAACCCTATTCTGACTCCTCATCCATCACACCTTGCCTACAGACATCTCATAACATGCTCTTGTGACCATATATTTTCCAAAACTTGGCTTTAATTTCTAATCTTAATTCTCCATCAATCTAACACCTACCTGAAAAGAGTACATCGGTCCTCAAATAAAACAATGACATTTTTCATTTAATTTTATATTTTTTAAAACTCTCAAGATTAAGAGTAATGCCTCAGGATCCAGAGAGTGGCTTGGGCAGGGGCGAGGAGGGAGGATTCAGGTATAGTTCATAGACCTTTAGACCTTTACTTTCTTTTATTTTAAAGATTTATTTTATTTATTTGAAAGTGTTACAGAGAGAGGTAGAGAGAGAGAGAGGTCTTCCAACCGATGGTTCACTCCCCAGATGGCTGAAACTGCCGGAGCTGCACCAATCCAAAGCAAGGAGCCAGGAGCTTCTTCCAGGTCTCCCACACAGGTGCAGGGGCCCAAGGACTTGGGCCATCTTCCACTGCTATCCAAGGCCGTATCAGAGAGCTGGATTGGAAGAGGAGCAACTGGGACTAGAACTAGTGCCCATATGGGATGCCAGTGCTTCAGTCCAGGGCTTTAACCCGCTGTGCCACAGTGCTCGCCCCTAGACCTTCCCTTTCAACTAGATCACTTCCACTTTTATTTTATAAGTGGGGCCTTCAAAAATTTCTTGGAAAATGCATATTATAAAAAAAACTACATGTAGATTTCAAAATAACTGTGCACCAAAATAACTTATCTTTTAATTGTATGTTTTTATGAATTTCTTAAAGTGACCTCATCTATAAATATACAATTTCTGGGAAAATCTTTAGAAAAAGGCTTATTTTAAAAAACAAAATTTAAAATATGCAAGTGTTTGAGTTGATATGTATGAAAACTATTACTTGGATGCTAATTCCTGTTTTGTTACTTATTGGTTATCTGACCACAGAGTTCTTAGCCTTCTCTGAGCCTCAGTGTCTCTAACTGTAACAAACCATGTATTATATAAAAAAAAAAACATAATCTAAAGGTAAAGAAATATTTTTAAAAATGTTTTCTGAGCCTTTTCACTCCCAACATCTCATAATTGTAACCCTCAACAGATGACCTGTCCTCTGATCATGCTTAATTTAAGGGTCAACAAGTGAGGTCCTCTAAGCTAGAAAAAACTCAAACACCATTCTATGGCCTTCCTTGAATCTTTGCTGTGGTCAGATTGTGGTCATTCTGTAATGGGATTGTGCTGCTCATCCGTTTTTCCTTTAGGGTATGAATTGCTAGCATCTGGCAGCCAGGCCTCCATGACTCCTCTTCTCACACTGCTTAATTCCTGACAACTCACTGTGACTCTAACACAATAGAAACGTATTTTCCCAGGCATCATCAATTTAGGATGTTTCAGTCACCTACTCTGATCACGGAGTCATTCCAGAGCCTCAATTCTTAACTGTTGAAAATTAATCTGACACTTTGTGAACTCTTAGATGGAGACAAATGGATCCTGAATAATTTAAAGGACATTTCCTCAAAGCATCCAACACAGTTGGTCTCCTGATTTTTCATTGCTTCTACTAAATAGGCTAGATGACCAATATTGATGCTACCATTTCACTGAAAATAATGACTCAGTGTACATGCCCGGTGATCAGAATGTATTTGCTTATCAAAGTTGAAAATCAATTTTGGGGAGCTTGTATCTTCAGATCCGCCTCCAATTGGATTCCTGACATTGAAGAATGAGAAATGCTTCAGCTTACCCAAGCTGCTTCAAATGCGCTGTAGTTAAAAAGAAGGTGAAACAATCATAGGAAGCAAACAAAATGATTGCTAGGGGTGATCCAGAAGTTACAATAGCATAGCTGGGGTTTTAATATTAATGGAATTGCCATTAAATTTGTTTTAATGGATTTTAAAGCTACTATAAATCACAAGCCATAATAATTTTCAGGCATATTTTCAATATACAGATCTTTTCTAAATATGGCTCATTCTTTAAGATTCAGAAAAAATTGCTCTCTGAAGGGGAGTTTTATTTTGCAGATATAGGAGTATTTTCCTCTTTTAAACATAGCCTCCTCCAGAATCAGTGCAAGTTAACACATCGAAAACCAAACTCATCTCCCACCACTCACTCCTCCTTCCTTTTAAGTTCCAAACACTTTTCTTGGAACTAGAAACATAGTAGCAAACAGGTTTCTGGCTTCTGGAGATTGTATTTTATTAGTGAAGAGTTGTAATGAAAAAGAAAGAAGTCTAGTGGGTATTTTATACAAAAATCTATACAAAGGATCTTCAAAATGTCCATAGAAAATGTGCATTATAAGAAAACTATGCATGGATTTCAAAGGGTTTTTATATCAAAATACACTTACCTTTCAATTTTTTGTTGTTGTTGTTGAGTTATTCTTATATAAAGTATATTGAAGCAAGGCTGGCTAAGGCGGTAGCATGGCAAGGATGGTATTGTATTTGATAGCAAGGTTAAGGAAGGTCTTTCTGAGAAGCTACTAATTAAGGAAAAATCTGAACCAACAAAGGAATAAGACATGCAGAATCTGGGGTGGCAATATTTCACAGATTGGGAATAGCAACCACAAATGCTCTGCTGTGGGACTATGTTTGGTATATTTGAGGAAAAGTGGAATGACTGGTGGAGGAATAGCATGAGAGAGGAAAAGTTTTACTAAATTTGTTAGAGAGGTAGCCAAGAGTTGGATCACATGGGGGCCTGTAAATCATGATGAGGAGAATTTAGATTTTGTTCCAAGAACAGTGAGAAGTCATTGTATGGTTTTGAGCAGTGGATAGATACAATTTGATTTAGGTTTTTAAAAGATTTATTACTATTGTGATGAGAACAGTCTGTAGGGGGATAGAGAAAAAGAAAGGAGGCGAATCAGGATGCTATTGCAGAAGTTCAGGATAAATGTTAGTGGCTTCACCAAGAATGATAGCAGTGGATATGGTAAAAAGTGGTTATATGCAAGTATGCATTTTGTGAGTAGCACCAATTAGATTTTCCTATCAAAGACAATCTCACCATCCACTACCATGTCAAAACTTAAAGTCATTTTTCACTCTTGCTTTACTTCACATCCACAGACAATCCATTGCTATGGTCATCTTATTCTCTCTAGGTGAAAACTGGGAAGAACATTTTTGGCAGGAAGGAGGTGAGATGGAATAAAAGGTATAGTAGGGTGAATTAAACAAAAAAACTATTTCTCAAGGACACTACTTAAAGAAATAGCATACAGGACTATATATGAAGGGTCTTCAAAAAGTTCATGGAACATATCTGCTATGAAAACAAACTATACATGGATTTCAAATTTTTTGTACCTTAATAGATTTAACTTTTAATTTCATTTTCCACAAATTTGTTGAAGGACTCTTATGAAACTATGTGGATTTAACTTGCTTGACTCTTCCCCCAACCCAACTTAGGTTAACTTCATCTCATGCTCCTATAATTCCTTGTTATTTTCCCTCATAGCAGTTATATTTATACATTTGTTTATTTATTTAATGTCTATATCACTAAATAGTAAGTTTAAATTAATGCAGGGACAAATTCTTACTTATCTTTGTATTTTCAGTGCCTAGGAAAGTGGTTGGCTCATAAGTCAATGAATATATGAGTGAGGGAATATAAAAATAAGAGTTTATTACAAAAAAGGATTATCATGATCTTCTACAAAGAAGAGATTAAGTATAAGAAAAAAAAGTATTGACCAACACATTTCAAAATTTTGCAGTAAGACTCATTTCTTATATTCAACATAAAAGAGATGTCCAGATATTACATATAAGAGTGCCTATATTGTTTAAAAAGTCTTTAAATTCCTTTTTAGAACTGTAGGATTGAAAAAAAAAACAACAATCCTAGAAGATTCATTGACTGATGATTCAAGAAAAATACATCAAATGGTTACTCTGTGCTAGGCACTGGTCTAGACATTATCGACTCAGCATGAATACAGAGTTCCTACCATGGAGAGGCCTGCATTCTAGGAGAACATTTATTTGAGAGATATATACATGATGTAAATAGACATGATCACTTACCTCCAGATCTATGGCCCAAGTGTGGCATCTTAAGGACTACCAACATATTGACATATGTGGTAATCAAGATCCTACAATAAATAGACACCAACATGGGATCAAATATCCAAGGATTGTGTTAGAAGAAACATCTGTGGAAAAAAATATGGAGGGGGGAAATAAAAGCTGGGAGAGTGGTCAGACCATCATTTGAGTCTGACCCTGAGGGAAGTAAATTCGAATAGATGAACTCCAGGCCTCTGAGGACTCTAAAGACACTTGATGAGGCCTTGAGGAATCAGCTATCAGAGAAGTCCTGTATATCCAGGGATGGGACTGACTGAATTTCTCTCTACCATATGTAGTCAAATGCAGCTTGTAGTGGGTCTGACTGCGATGAATTTCAGAGAACAAGAGCTGTGGCTCTTAGTCATTCATGCTCATTGTAGTTGGGGATTGTGTAAGGCTCATTCTCTGCCACAGTCCACTACAGAGTCATGATGATGTATGCAGACCACAGATAATTTACTCTGAAGAAATAAAATGAATAGTTTCTCAAGGGGACCATTAGGTATCTACTATTATGGAAATCCACCAAAAAGTAGGGAAACATAAAAAACTGATTTCTGTATTGCTGCTAAAATAAGCCCTCAAAGCTCAGCATTGCTGGTTTATGTGCTTCTCTGATTTATATAAACATATGTATTCAACTTTATTGTACTACTGTTTGTTTTATTGGGACTCTATAAAGAAAGTGCTGTTTATTTTAGTGAAGGCACTGCCGTGGCTATCACTGATTTGTAGAAGTTTGCCTCCAAGTATGCTCACATTCAGCCTTCTAAACCCTATTAGTCAATCAGGCAGATATTGCTAAGTCCATAGCAACAGCTGCAGAGAATGGTATGCTATTTTCTTTATATTCCTCTTTTCACTCTGTATGAATCAGGGAATGCTAGATTATGATGTAATAAGAAATAACTCAAAATATTACAGTGGCTTAAGTTGGTAGACTTTATTTTTCCTGATATGTTTTTGCTGGTAAGCTGGGGCTCTTTCCCATGCCATCTTTATTCTAGGACTTAAGCTAATGGAATAGCCACCATCTGTAAAATTGCTGGCCATCATTGGAGAGGAAAAACAGCATGTATTCAAGTGTGCAATAACCCTTAAAGCATCTGCCATAAGTAATGTGAGTCTCATTATGTCGATCCAAACAAGTCAAATGGCAAAGCTTGGACTTCAAACGATAGAAAGTATTTTCCTTCCAAAATAAGGGGATGAACATGTTAGTGAGCACTAACACAGACGATGTAACTGCAGTCTAGACACTCTGTATACCTAGTATCTAGAAAGGTACTTGGTACATAGTAAGCACCCAGTAAAGATTTCTTAAATGAATGAAATTTAAATCCGAAACTGCAAGACTCTTCAAATCCCATGTTACTTCTCATTGCATCTCTTAAAATAGGGATCACCAGCCTGATAAGTACACGGTGAGAGAGGTATAAGAAGCTTACAGGCTAGATTTTTTTTAAGAATTTATTTATTTATTTATTATTTTTTAAATTTTTGACAGACAGAGTGGACAGTGAGAGAGAGACAGAGAGAAAGGTCTTCCTTTTTGCCATTGGTTCACCCTCCAATGGCCGCCGCGGCCAGCGAGCTGCAGCCGGCGCACCGTGCTCATCTGATGGCAGGAGCCAGGTGACAGGTGCTTTTCCTGGTCTCCCATGGGGTGCAGGGCCCAAGCACCTGGGCCATCCTCCACTGCACTCCCGGGCCACAGCAGAGAGCTGGCCTGGAAGAGGGGCAACCGGGACAGAATCCGGCGCCCCGACCAGGACTAGAACCCGGTGTGCCGGCGCCGCAAGGCGGAGGATTAGCCTGTTGAGCCACGACGCCGGCTTTACAGGCTAGATTTTTAAGGAAGAAATTATCAGGGTTCCTGATAAATCATGGGCAAGAATCCCTTTTCATGAATTCAGCAATAAGGGAAAGGATGCTATCTTACTGGAAGCTGATAGTTTATAGACTTGGCTCAAAAACTGCACTCCAAATCAACTAATGTTTTTTTAAAAATTTTTTTTTTCATTTGAGAGAGAAAGAAGGAGATCTCTTCTACTGGTTAACTATCAAATGTTTATTAAATGCTAACTTCTGGCAAACAACTAAAGATTATATTGGAGAGAGAAGGGAATTTGGAAATATCAGAAGACATAAATTCTGCCCTTGGGAAGTTTGCCTAGTTGGAAAGACAAAACACATACAAATCACAAAAACAACTGGAATAAGCAATATATAAAGGTGAAAATCATTGACTTGGAGTTAGATCAAATCCTGGATCTGCCATTTTGTTTTGTATGATCTTAGGTACATGTACTAACCTTTCTGAATTTTGTTTTACTGATCTGTGAAATAAAGATAGTGATAAGGCTTTATTGCATACAATCTGTATTTTTTTAAAAAAAGATTTTATTTAATTAGAAGAGAGGTAGAGATACAGACAGAGAGGGAGAGACAGAGAGAAAGGTCTTCCATCTGCTATTTCACTCCCCAAATGACCACAATGGCCAGAGCTAAGCAGATCTGAATCCAGGAGCCAGAAACTTCTTCCAGATCTCCCACATGGGTGCAGGGGCCCAAGTACTTGGGCTATCTTCTACTTCGTTCCCAGGCTGTATCAGAGAGCTGGATCAGAAGAGGAGCATCCAGGACACGAACTGACACCTATATGGGATGTCAGCACCACAGGTGGAAGCTTAGCCTACTATGCCACAGCACCAGCCCCCATTCTTTGTGTTTATTAAATGAGATAATGTATGTCAAATCCCTGTAATATTTCACAGCAGGAAAGAAATAATAGCTAATATTTACAGACCATTTATCATTTAATTTTATTATTCTAAGTGCTCTTTGTGTAGCTATAATATACATACATACATACACACACTCTTTTCATCTTAACAACAATCCTATGAGGTAGGTACTATTATTATTCCCACTTTACACATGAGAAAACTGAAGCACAGAGAGATTATGTATAGCTTACCAAGATTTTCAGTTAGTAAGTGAGACCTGACATTTGAAGTCTAGCAGCTTAACTTTAGCAGCTGTACTTTAAATCACAGTGCTATGCCATAGGTAAGCATGGGGCAGGTACAAAAGATTGTACATGGCATATGTGTATACGTCAGAGAACAGTGGTTTATAGAGCAAATCAAGGAAAGAATGTGAAGCAGACAAACTTTGAATATTGAAAGAAATGTTTGGAATGCAATAGCATCTTTTCAAATCATGGCTATTGTCAAATGTAATGAACAACTAGGAGATGATTTGAGAATATTTAGAAGCCAGAGATTCTTTGTAGACATAAGATAATTGCTGATCTCTGTCAACACAGGATGGGACAATTGTGAGAAGGCTTTATGGAAGTTGTAGAACCTGAAGTTTTAACAACTCAGATAGAAAATTGAGCCAAAGCATGACATATGGAGAGCTAATGACAGCGAGTGACAGAAAGTCCTAACTGAAGAAAGCAAATCATGTTGAGGAGTCATGGTGGAAGCTGATGATACAATAATGAAATAAGAATATGACTAACATCTTTCATTAATATTGCACATTGCCACCTGTGACAGAAAGCACTGTACTGAGACAGTCTATGGACCTAGATTCAGACTACTGCTGCTATCATCAACTAGCTACAAAAGCCCTGGGGTAAATAGCTTATTAATTTCAACTCTCATTTTACTTATTTATAACATAAGTAACACCATACAATATTTGTAAAGAGTTTTTTTAAAAATTGAGTCAATAAATATGAACATAGGGAAAGCATTGCACATATATTGGTTCTTTGTTTTACATTTCATCGCATGCCTTCTAAAATGACATTGTGCAAACTTCATTAAAGAACCATTTTTTTCCAGAGAAGAAAATTGAAATTTAGAGAAACTAAGGTTTAGTGAAATCAAGTCATTTGTCCCTAGGCTACATGGTCATTAAGTTGTATAGGGTCATTCTGACTTTTAGCCTAAAACACATTCATTTATTATTATATCCCCAGTAAGGCAGCTAAGAGCAGGAGTTTGTGGGAGTGATACCCAATAAAAAGATATTTTTCAAGGGCACAGTGGTTAATCTGCCACCTGGCATGCCTGCATCCCATCTTGGAGTGCTGGTTCTAGTCTCAGCTGCTGAATTTCTGATCCAGATTTCTGCTAAAACACGCTGGGAGACATCAAATGATGGCCCTATTATTTTCTTTCTGCCACCCTCATGGGAGACCTGAATGGAGTTCTAGGCTCCTGGCTTTGACCTTGGCCAGCCATGGTTATTGTAGTTATGGTAATTTGGGGTGTGAACCAGTGGATGGAAGATCGTTCTCTCTCTCTCTCTCTCTCTCTCTCTAATAAATTAAAATAAGCTTTTTAAGGAAAAGGTTATCTAAAAAATTTAAAAAGAATGATGCTCTTTATAAGAAAAGAGGATACAGGAACAGTTCCAAATGGATCCTTGCCTGAGAGAAGGAATTGGAAGTGGGCACTAAGTAGTCCTTAGACAGCATGAAAGTCCTGGGGTGAGATAAATACCCATCTAGGTAGCAAGGTGCAGAAAGCATGAGGACCAATATAGATCAATGTTTTTTCTTCTCAGTTTGGCCAGGACTGGTTTGACCAGGATGAGATTTGGCTCTATCTCTTCTAATGTATATTTTGCAAAGAGGAATTGATCCAAGGTAATGAATATAAATATATGTGTATTTGTACACACACACACACACACACACACACGGGCCATACATGTGCACATGCACAGGTGGTATAGAGGGGAGGAAAGGGAAATATATGGTATGTTTACAATTATTTTCAACGGAAATATTGACATTTAAAATGGTGTTCATAGATCAATAAGAGACATTACAAGCTGAAAGTAGAATAAATACCAACCAGCCCTACGTACTTGACCTAATTAGACACCCCTTGTTCCACCAACCATCTCTCCTTTTCCTTTCCTCCTGACTTCCCTCTTAGGAGCTGAATTGCTTCCTCCCCCTACTTCTACACTAACCAGTTGCAGCAAGGTGATTTCAGAGAAATTGAATTTATTAGTACTTTTAAGGATAATTATATAGTTGCAATATGCTTGGAGTCATTTTATTAAAGCAGTTATGAGGTAATTAATCTTTTCAATAACCTCTGGAGTGAATGCACATTTTCTATATTCTCCACGCTTTTTGCTATATTCAGGCAAAAAATATTTTTGAACCTCTGTAAATATTCAAATATGTATGTCAGTTCTGATGCTCCCACATCCTCCAGAGCGGAGAGTTAGGCAAATTCTTGAATAAGAATTATTTTCTTACCTGAGGAAGAAGCTAAAGGACAGACGACCTTTAGCTATCTTTTGTTTTTGTTCTGTTTCCTGTCATTTAAAAATTAGAAGCCATCTGTTGTCCAGCATATTCCCATAGACCCTCTCCCCAAATGAAGACAACTTAGAGTGCAGTGCTTTTGGTTAATGGCTTATAATCCATGGGCCTCTGAAGCTTGTTGCCCACAATGAGCACCCATGTGCCTCCATTTCCAGAAACACCTGATAAACAAAATTCTGAATATACAGTTTCATGAAATTTGGGTGCTTAGCATTACAATGATCAAAGGACCATTCCTTGCCTAGAGCTTTCCTTCAGATTGGCATTTAATAAAGTATCTAGCTCTAAAAAATCAATTAAATGAAAAATTCCCTGAACTGAAATATTAGACAATGATGGTTTGCTAAATCAGAACCCAACTACAACTCAGTAAGATTTTCTTGTTGAAATGTAAACTTATATAAAGATTTTCCTCTTGCATTTGTAATCAGATAGCTCAATCCAGTGCATGTGTCTGTTTACACATACTGTTCAATGGGAAAAAATATATAAGTAAGATAAATGTTTTACACATACATACTTTTTGAAAAGGATGCTACTAGAAAATACAACCATTTTTTAACATAGCCTACTGTTCACTGACTTATTCAGTCCCTGATTTACATCTAACTTCCCAAGAACATATCCACCATGTAAAGAGGACACCTTTGCTCTTCCTACTGTGTCTGTGAAAGTTTCTGTCCAAAGAATTGCCAAAAGCAAAACAGACAGCCTGTGGAGAATCAAAAGACAAGCCAATCTGGAACTCAGGCAGATCTTTGATCTCTTTGTGACTTTTGTTCTTTGTAACTCAAAGGTAATGTTGGGGATAGCCATTATTCTTTATATGGGCAAAGTGGCTGAAGAGATAGATGTGACAAACTGTCCCCTCTACTAGAAGTACTTTCATCTTCCTTCCAATGGCTGGCTGAGTCATAGAGGGTCTCCTTTAAAGAATTCTGTCTATAGACATACACCTAATTCTGAAAAGACTCATTCCACTAATAGACACATGCCCATCTTCTGGTTTATTTTCCTTTTGTGTTTTCCTTGCCTTTTAGCTACCAGCTATGTAGAATGTGGTATCTATCATCCATTTAGATTTTTAAAATAAATCTTACATTTCCAAAGAGATTCCTGGACTGATATAATTATCTGCCAGTATTAACTGAATATTTCCTGCTGATAACTTGATAGCATTAATAGGAATGGGGTAACAGTTTTCCTGGCAATAATCTAAACAGCAGAATGACTTGTGGAATTATGCCTACCTTGAAACAGATTAAAAGGAGTTGGGATGGTTCTTGGTTAAAACTAATTCCCTTTCTGGCACTAAAAAAAAAATCTAAATAAAAGTACAATAGCATCTAATCTATTATATTTCCTGGCCACAAAAATGTGTTGTTTACAAGACAGACTCCCAGTTGTTAGACTTGGAAATAGTTCTCACAATGAAGTTAGTGGTTGTTCAGAATATTAGACTGTATGCTAAGTTGTAACCTGGCCAAATTCCCTAACTCTGGCAGCTCATATAGTTTGGAAGTTGGCATGTTCTAAAGTAGGTTTCAATGCATGCCACTTGATTGGCTTGTGTCAAAATCTGATTGATAGATATAAAACAGCAATTTCCAAAGCTAAAAAAAACTTCATTGGTTTGTAATAAATAAACCTGTGTTTGTTTAAATAAATTGTCCTTATATATATATATATATATATATATATGTATACATATATATATATATATATAAATTCTCCATTTTGAAGGGGTCTATTACCACTTTGGAAAGCAGATGAAACAAGCTGATTCTTTGCCCTCAGAGAAATAGTTATATTCACACATTTTATAGAGAATTATGGGAGGTACATTGAACTTATAAACCATTATCTAAATAAATCTTGTACTAATTGCCAAGTACTTAAGCTTGAGCAACCTTGAGACCCACAACATTGGCAGAAATGGGGTGATGAGGATAGTGTATTCAGCATTTTCAGTATATCCTAGGACCACTCAGCAAACCAACCATTTGAACCCAAAACCTTCCTGTATCTGCTATGTAGTTTGACATCTCAGACTAATATTTTTAGTTACAATGCTTTGAATCAGCATTAACCCTCTGATGTTATATAGTATGTTCTTTATATTTTTCCTGATGTTTTATACATGGCTAACTCCCTAAAAAAGTTCATTTCATTAGTAATTAGAGAGCTCTATGCCTGATCTTGACTGATAAATGATATAAGTCATTTTTTTGAATGTTCTCTCTCTCTCTCTCTCTCTCTCTCTCTCTCTCTCTCTCTTTTTTGACAGGCAGATTGGACAGTGAGACAGAGAGAGAGACAGAGAGAAAGGTCTTCCTTTGCTGTTGGTTCACCCTCCAATGGCCGCCACAGCCAGCGCACTGCGCTGAACCGAAGGCCAGGTGTTTATCCTGGTCTCCCATGGGGTGCAGGGCCCAAGGGCTCGGGCCATCCTCCACTGCACTCCCTGGCCACAGCAGAGAGCTGGCCTGGAAGAGGAGCAACCAGGACAGAATCCGGTGCCCCTACCGGGACTAGAACCCAGTGTGCCGGTGCCGCTAGGCGGAGGATTAGCCTAGTGAGCTGCGGCGCCGGCCATTGAATGTTCTCTTGTACACTCAAAAAGACTCACGATGAAGTATCAACCAAGGATTAGATAGATGGACCAATTACTAACTAAGCTGACACTTCTTGGTCTACCATAACCTGATATTGCTTTGTGTTTATTAAATGAGATAATGCATGTCAAAGCCTAGTCCAAATACATATTCTTATAATTCAGCTCTATAACATTATTTATTTTTGTCTCCAAGGGCTGACTCCTAAAGCTGAGGGCATGGTATCACAGTACAGCATGTCCATGAATTTCACTGAAGAAGGCTTTATGGTGCAACATAAGAGTTACTTGCCTCTTGAAGATGGCTTTATTGCTTCTAAGTGCATCTAAAATGATTTTGGCCTCACAGAGGCCTTGAATTAAACTTTTCCAAGCAAGAAATGTTATAGTCCTCTACCACTGAGACTTTTTGCTTTTCATTTGATATTATATTGTCTCCCACATCTTTCTATCATCCCTTCTTCTCCCAGGCTTCTTGGACATTGTTTCTTGGTTTTGCCCATGACATTCCTTTCTTCACTCCAAGTTGAAACACAGACACTCTACTTCTCTCTTTACTTATTGCCTTCAAGTGGTTTCAGTGAGCCCTTATCCTCAAAGAGCCGTTCCAAGAGCATCACTTGCCCTCACTGCTGGTTCCTGCCTGCAAATACAAATCAGAGTTACAAGGACAGTGTACATTTGAGATCTGCCAGTGACCCACATAAGGGCTATCACCCCAACCCATCATGTCCTTCTGTAATTCTAAACTTCAGAGCAAACTCAAGTACCATGAGTGTTCAAGCTATTAGGGCCAATGATGTTCAGCCATGGCTGATGGGAGAAGTCACATAAAAAGTGAGTTTTTATTTTTCAGGCAGACACTCCACTATCATGGAGGTTACATTTCAGATTTATTTATTTTTATTTGAAAGTCAGACTCACAGAGAGAGGGAGGGACAGACAGTTAGAAAGAGAGAGAGAGATATATTCCATGTGCTGGTTCACACCCCATTGGCTGCAGTGGCCAGGGCTGGACCAGGCCAAAGCCAGGAGCCACGAGCTTCATCTGTATTGCCCATGTGGATGGCAGAGGTCCAAGCACTTGGGCCATCTTCCGCTGCTTTCCCCAGGCACATTAGCAGGGAACTGGATCAGAAGTGGAATAGCTCGGACATGACCTGGCACCAATATGGGATGCCTGTGCTGCAGGCAGAGGCTTTTCCTGCTGCACCACAGTGCTGGCTCCAGAAAAACTGAGTTTGGCAGGTCTATTTCCATTCCTGCCTTCATTATCTATAACTCTAACTTCATCAAGCACTCCTTAGTGCAGTTCATTAAGTCTGCATTCTTTTTCTGTTGGAATTACTGTGCAATTTGCAGAGTGTATTATATTGAAATACTTGAAGACTGTACCCAGATGTCCTAATTCCAAAATCAGGTAAGTGAAAATAATCAGTTGTATTTTATGATGTTGAAATGTATTTCTGAAAAATACTGTGACACTATATCCCTTTATGCTAGAACATATGCCCTAATCATTTCCTTGCCTGTCTTCTATCATACTGCAGAAAACGGAGAGGATGCAAATTGCTTTTACTCCAAGTGAAGCTGAGGACCTATGGGGGCAGCTACCAGAAGCTGACTTAAGTGTGCAGAATACCCTTTTTATTTGTCCGTACTACTTCCTTCCTCTCTGTCCAGATTCATCTCTTATCAATTTCCATCTATGCTCCAAAACTCCAACCACATTAAAGGAACTGAAGTTTACCAACCCAATTACACTTTGAGTTGTCTTAGTGTCTTAGTTCATGCTACTGGCTCATTGCCCACTTACCTGGATACTTCCTGTGGATTTTTTAATGACACAACTCAAACTGTGGTTCTTCAGAATCCTTGGATGCATCCCAGAAGTTATGATAGAATCAAATAAGTCCCTTATTGGAACTATGTTTTCTACATTTTCTCCTCTCCCAAGTTCATAGAGATACTGTGACCTCCTCTCACACTCACAAACATAGTGTCTCTCTCCCTCTCCCTCTACCCTTCCCCCCTTCCCCCTCTTCCTCCATCAAACACACACACACCCCAAAACCACGCAAGCAGTTTTTCTCAGTATGATCTCAGAGCATCATGCTACAGTTTCATGTTTTCCTTTACTTCTGATAATACAATTTCTTTGCTTTCTGTTTCTTGGCCTTTTCTCTCCCTAAGTTATTAGTTCGAAAATATAGAATTTTGGGGGAACGGGAAGACAAATTGTACCTTCTTGGTCTTCTTTCCTATTCCACTGCTGACTACCCTTCCCTGCCTTTCAGTGAGTTGTGTCCCATTTGCAACGATATTTTGGAAGATAAAGAAATGTCTGCTATGCTACTACCCACCCCTATCTTCTATCCTTCATCATCCCCAAGTAGAATTAATGGTTCCCTACTGTGTTTTCCTACAGCATGGGTCATAGATTGCATTGTAGTCACTGGTTACTGGTTTCTAGGTCCATCTCCAGTAGAACTCAATCATTTTTCATAATGCAACTCACATTTAAATTAGATTTTTCATGGGCCCACTTGAATTTTTTAAAGATTTATTTACTTATTTATTTGAGATGCAGAGTTAAAGAAAGAGAGAGTCACAGAGAGATTGGTCTTCCATCTGTTGATTCACTCCCCAAGTGGCTGCAAGGGCCACAGCTGGGCCAAACCAAAGGCAGGAGCCAGGAACCTCCCCCAGGTCTCTCATATGGGTGCAGGGCCCAAGGATTTGGGCTATCCTCCACTGCTTTTCCATGCCATTATAGGAGAGCTGGATTGGAAGAGGAGCAGCCAGCACACGAACCAGTGCTTATATGGGATGTCGGCACTGCTGTTGAAGCTTAACGTACCACGCCACAGTGGTAGAGGTATCACATTGTGGGTTTGGGGACACTCTTATCAAGGTACCCCCAGTGGTAACTGAATGTCTTCTCATATATGAAGCCTGGCTTACAACTTATCGAATACACTCTGAAGTTTTTGAGGTTGGAATCTGAGACTTAATCATGCTATATTCAAAGTGTACGAGACTGAATACGTGGCTAGAAACACGCTCATTTGCTGACTGGTTGCTGGCTGGGTAGCTAGAGGAGATAACAGAGTTTAGACTCAGACTTTGCCATTTACTTTCAGTTTGACCTTAGATAAATTATTTTCCCTCTCTGAGCATGAGTTGCTCAGAGCATTATACATGAATAGCTTATTTATTTCATAGTATTTTTCATGTTTTAGCTCACATTTATTGATTGTCTACTTTGTGGTAGATACTATTCTCAATTAAGTGTATTAAAGCATATGAATTGTTTCCTTTACAGTTAAAGTTCATAAATGTTAGTTTTTATGAAAGAAGAAGTAACTTGGTCATATCTATGAAGGTCTGCTGCTGAAAGAAATCCTGAAAAGCCTTAGAAATTCATCATTGACTCTACCTCTCCAGTGTTATAAATGATACCTCCTTTGCTCAGAATCCATTGTGAAGACAATTTTCTGTAGGGTCCTCAGTTTTCTATTCTTAGGAATTTTCTTTCTACAGGGTCCTCCTATACTCCATATTCTCCAGGAACTTAGATCAGTATTCAAACAGAATGATGTGTGTCCTGAATCTTTAATGCTTTTCTGATTAACTGGTTGACTTAGTGCTCCTGTCCCTAAGGTTGTCTGACTTGGGAGAACCTAATAGCTCTAGCCCCACTGACAGAGTGCAAACCCCACTTCAGAATAGTGAGGTCTTTCAGGGATGCTATTCTGGGCTAGATCCTAGAAGTGAGGTGAGTTCTCACCTGCACTCAAGTGCCTAATACCAATGGCAGAAGAAGCTCTTTAACTGACCTTTGTTTAAACTGACCTTTTAGATCAAGCAGCCTTCTATAAAGCATGCAGGCTGATGCCCATGGCATTTTCTTCTGATTGAGTTGCATAAGAGGGCTTCAGCTGTCTTTGCATCAGTTAGTTCCCAAGCCCCTTTGTGCCCTTATCCTCCTTGCAGGCTGCTCTTGCCAATCACAGGCCATTCAAGAGAGGACATTCAACAGCAGCATTTTAATTTTAACTCTGAGTCCTGGGAGTTGATTTTCTCAATTCTTTGAACGATGCTTTCCAACTGGGGTGTTGCAGCATACTGATGTGCCCTGAGCAAATTACAGGTGTGCTGAGCTATTGATCCTTCCAGGTGGTCTGGTAGGTACTAGGGCAGCCAGACTCCACGATCAGTTTTTGCCAGTGGCCATGAGCAAACTTATCATTCGACTTCCTCAATGTGTCATACACATATTATCATTTTCCATCTGTGCCATGTCCTGGTCAACTCAGGAAGCACTGTGTTCAGAGCATTGGTTATTAACAGTCTTTTAATTATAAGCCATTGTATGTATAGATTAGGTTAAAATTCAATTGTTATGTAAAGGATTTACTTATTTTGCTTGAAAGTTAGAGCTACAGAGGGAGGGAGGGAGGAAAAGAGGGAGGGAGGGAGAAGGAGAGAGAAGAGAAGAGAAGAGAAGAGAAGAGAAGAGAAGAGAAGAGAAGAGAAGAGAAGAGAAGAGAAGAGATCTTCCATCCTCATCACCCCCAGATGGCAGCAATGGCCAGGTATGGGCCTGCTGAAGCCAAGAGCCAGGAATTTCATCTGGACCTCCCATGTGGGTATCAGGGGCCCAAACACTTGGAGCATCCTCCACTGCTTTTCCCAGGTCATTAGGAGGGAGCTGGATTGGAAGTGGAGCAGCCAGGACATGAACTAGTACCCATATGGGATATTGGCATTGCAGATAGAAACTTTACCCACTATTCCACAACACCAGATCCCCATATTAATTTTTTTAAAAAGTAACTCTGGAGGCCTGCGTTGTGGCTTAGCAGATAAAGCTACTGGCTGCAATGCTGGCATCCCATATGGGAAAAGGTTTGTTTCCCAGCTGTTCCACTTCTAATTCAGCTCTCTGCTGATGGCCTGAGAAAAGCTGTAGAAGATGGTCTAAGTGCTTGCCCCTGGTATCCATGTTGGAGACTCAGAACAAGTTCCTGGCTCCTGACTTAGGCCTTTCACACCCAGCCCTGGACATTGTGGCCATCTGGGGAGTGCACCAGTGGATAGAAGAGACCCCCCCAACTGTGTGTGTGTGTGTGTGTGTGTGTGTGTGTGTGTGTGTATGTTCCTCTCTCTGTAACTCTGACTTTCAAATAAATAAATAAACTTTTTTTTTAAAAAAAAAAAAAAAGCAACTCTGTTTCGAGTAAAGTGGCATCTGGACCCTGGAACCTTGGTGTCCCTCTCAGAAGACAATACAGCTGAGAAAATACTACATGAAAGAAAATATGGAAACCCTTATTTTCTCTGTGAGTTGTGCAGTCTGCAATAGTGTATCCTCCTGGAAAACCAGCTTTCAGCCACTTGGCAATTGGGCAGAGGCTGCTTCCTAGATGTCTCCTTGGACACTGTTTAGTCCACCTGACTGTGTGCCCTTGGTTACTCTCCTTGGGAATTCAGGTAAATTGTTCTTGCCTTTCCTTCCACAGCATGTTGAAAAATCACTGGTTGAAAATGAGTAGGAGATCCCAGATGACCGAATAAGGGGAAAATGTGCTGATTTTGACCACAGGAAGGTAATGGAAGATGAAAAACTGCATCCCCAGAGATATTTGGAGAGAAGTTTACAGTAGAACCTCTCTCTGTCTCTACCTCTATCTGCAACTCTGTCTTTCAAATAAGTAAAAAAATATTAAAAAAAGAAGGGGGCTGGTGCTCTGGCACAGTGGGTTAAAGCCCTGGCCTGAAGCACCAGTATCCAATATGGGCTCTAGTTCTAGTCCCAGCTACTCCTCTTCCGACCCAGCTCTCTGCTATAGCCTGGAATAGCAATAGAAGATGGCCCAAGTCCTTGAGCCCCTGCACCCATGTGGGAGACCCAGAAGAAACTCCTGGCTCGTGCCTTCAGATCGGTGCTGCTCTGGCCATTGCAGCCAGAGTGAACCAGCGGATGGAAGACCTCTCTCTGTCTCTACCTCTCTCTGTAACTCTGTCTTTCAAGTAAGTAAAATAAATCTTTTTAAAAATCTAGTTTGCAGTAGAAATTTTATAGGAGGAAGAGAGATACTGTGGAACAGTGGGGTTGGTGCAATAAAGCATTAGTGAGTGGGACACCATGGGCAACTCCCACAGCTGGTGTCTAGAGGGGACACTATCTTTTTAGAGCAAGGTGAGATGGAACATGTGGTAACCCACATCTCATGCAGGCAGCTGGATCTGGTAATTCCACAAGTCTCTCCATGGATGGGAGAGGATTTAAGGGCTGAAAGTGGAACTCCTACTCCCTGTGACTGTGGGAGCCATGTTACCTGTTACTGTTGGAATTCTACAATTGTATAATAGGGTGTGGGATGTGATTGGATCTTAGAGCAATCACTGTATCTGGTTTCAGATGTTAAGAGTTCCCTGAGTTCTGTGGTAGGTCATCACAGAGGGTTCCACACTCACACTGAGAAGTATATAGACCTTTTGTGTAGTTCATGTATCTGTGTGGTTGGGGTATGTAGACACTATGGATCCAACTTGGGCAGTTGAGTTATTTTGGCAGAGAGGGACTGAGGCTGTGATCACACCAGCCAAAATAAACATACTTTCCCCCACTGCTTACTATAGAGGAGATCTATGATTCCCAACTTTGGTTTCACTCTGGACACTTGCCCAACCCTCAACTGGCCAAGGCTCCCTGGCCTCATCCAGAAAACACTTATTTATATTCACTGAAGGAGCAGATACTCCACTAAGCCACAAAGGCATAGTTCAATGATAAAAGCTATCAGAGGAGAAAATCAGCAAGTGTTTCCTCAAATACCTAAAAATAAATGCAGAAATAGAAGAAATAAGAGCAAGGAAGACCATATGATTCCCCAAAAGGAACACTACAACACTTCAAATTAGAATGTGGATATGAACAGATTAATGAAATGCCTGCAAGGAACTCAGAAGAATGATCTTAAGATTACTAAAATGCACAAGGAAGTAAGTACATGAGATAAAAAAATCCAAACATATTACGGATGAAAAATTTTGCCAAGAGATAGATATTGAAGAGAAATCAAACTGAAATATTAGAAATTAAGAATTCCATATATCAAGTAAAAACTACAGTTAAAAGCCTCAATAACAGAGTTGGTGAGGCAGAAGAAAGGATATCCAAGCTGGAAGAAAAATCCTTGGAAATACCTCAGCCATATCAAACGAGAAAAAGTTTAGAAAAACTGAAAATAGTGGTTGAGATTTATGGGTTATCAAATGACCAACACACATGTTTTAGGAGTTCCTGAATGTATGGAGAGAATGGATTAGGAGACATATTCAGTGAAATAATAGCAGAAAAATTTCCCAATTTGGAGAAATTCAGGGATATCCAAGTACAAAAAGCACATAGAACTCCTAATAGACATGCTCAGAAAAGATCTTCACCACAAGATACTATTGTCAGATTTTCAACAGTAAAACCTAAAGAAAAGATACTAAAATGTGCACGAAAGAAATGCTAGATTATCTTCAGAGGATCCCCAATTAGACTGACAGCTGGTACCTCATTAGAAAACATACAGGCTGGAAAAGAATAGAGATGAAATAGTCCAAGTCCTAAAAGAAAAAAAAAAAACCTGTCAACCCAGAATACCGTACCCAGTGAAACTCTCACTTAACAATTAAGCTAACATAAAGATCTTCCAAAACAAACAGAAATTGAAAGAATTTTTCACCATTCATCAAACCTTACAAATGATAATTAAGATGTGCTACACACAGAAACAGAGAAAAATACTCAACGTCATGAAAGAATGTGAAGGCAGAAAATATCCTAGAGGAAATTCAAAACAAACTGTAGGAATATTTTGGAAAAATGGCAGGACCAAGTTGTTACTTATCAATAATGACCTTGAATATAAATGGCCTAAATTCTCCTGTTAAAGGTACATACTGGCTGAATGGATTGAAAAACAAGACTTGCCTATTTATTGCCTACAAGGAACACACCTCACCAACAAAAATACACACAGACTGACAGTGAAAGGATGGAAAAAGTTATTCAATGAAAAAAGAAACAAAAGTGCACAAGAGTAGTTAATCTAATATCAGACAAAATAATTTTAATACAAAAATATTAAAAAGAGACAAAGAAGTGCATTATGTACTGATTAAGGAATCAATTCAATAAGAAAATGTGACTATAGTAATTGAAAATGCACCCAATGTAGGGTACCTGGCTATTTAAAATAAATGCTAATGTACATAAAGGGAGACAGAGGATCAAATAAAACGATAATAAGGGACTTCAATACCCCACTTTCATCAATAAACAGATCAACTACGCATAAAAATTAACAAAGAAACAACAAAGCTAAAGTACACTATGAATCAACTGGACCCAATTGATATCTACAGAACATTTCATCACACATCTGCAGAATACACATTTGTTTTAATCTATGCATGGAACTATCTCTACGATAGACCATATGTTAGACAATAAAGTAAGTCACAGCAAATTCATTTAAAAAATGAAATCATATTATTTATCTTTTTCTGACCACAATTGAATTAAACTGGAAATTATAACTTAAGAAATATTAGAAAATATGCAAACATGTGGAGCCTAACAACATGATCCTGAATGAACAGTGGGTTGTAGAAAAAAGTCGAAAGAGAAATAAAAAATTGCTAGAAATGAATGATTGCAACACAACATATCAAAATTAAGCGATAAAGCAAAATCAAGAGAGGAGTTTATAACAATTAGTGCATACATCAAGAAATTAGAAAGGCATCAAATATATGATCTAAAAATGCATCCCAAAGATATTGAAAAAATAACAAGACAATCCCAAAATTAGTATGAAGGAAAAATAATGAAAATTAGGGAATTGTAAAAAGTGAAAGAGAATAAGAAATGAAGGATGAGGGAGTATGAGAGTATGGACTGGAGGGAGGGTAGGGTGGGAAGTAGCACTCTGCTCCTGAATCTATATATAAAGTGCATGGAATTTGTTCACCTTATATAAATTTTAAAAAAATTGATGTGGAAATCCAGTTTTCCCAGCACCATTTATTGAATAGACTATCCTTACTCCACGGATTGGTTTTGGATCCTTGATCAAATATAAGTTGGCTGTAGATGTTTGGATTGATTTATGGTGTTTCTATTCTGTTCCATTCGTCTATCCATCTGTTTCTGTACCAGTACCATGCTGTTTTGATAACTACGGCCCTGTAGTATGTCCTGAAATCTGGTATTGTGATGCCTCTGGCTTTATTTTGGTTGTACAAGATTGCTTTAGCTATTCGAGGTCTCCTCTGTCTCCATATGAATTTCAGCATCATTTTTTCGAGATCTGAGAAGAATGTCTTCGGTATTTTGATCGGTAATGCATTGAACCTGTAAATTGCTTTTGGGAGAATGGACATTTTGATGATATTGATTCTTCCAATCCATGAGCATGAAAGATTTTTCCATTTTGGGGTATCCTCTTCCATTTCTTTCTTTAAGGTTTTGTAATTTTTCATCGTAGAGATCTTTAATGTCCTTGGTTAAGTTTATTCCAAGGTATTTGATTGTTTTTGTAGCTATTGAGAATGAGATTGATCATAGAAGTTCTTCCTCAGCCATGGCATTGCCTGTGTATACAAAGGCTGTTGATTTGTGTGCATTGATTTTATATCCTGCTACTTTGCCAAACTCTTCTATGAGTTCCAATAGTCTCTTAGTAGAGTTCTTTGGGTCCCCTAAAGAAAGAATCATATCATCTGCAAAGAGGGAGAGTTTGAGTTCTTCCTTCCCAATTTGTATCCCTTTAATTTCTTTGTCTTGCCTAATAACTCTGGCTAAGACTTCCAGAACTATATTGAATAGCAGTGGTGAGAGTGGGCATCCCTGTCTGGTACCAGATCTCAGTGGGAATGCTTCCAACTTTTCCCCATTCAATAGGACACTGGCTGTGGGTTTTTCATAAATTGCTTTGATTGTATTGAGGAATGTTCCTTCCATACCCAGTTTGCTTAGAGTTTTCATCATGAAAGGATGTTGTATTTTATCAAATGCTTTCTCTGCATCTATTGAGATAATCATATGGTTTTTCTTCTGCAGTCTGTTAATGTGGTGTATCACATTGATTGTTTTGCGAAATTGAACCATCCCTGCATACCAGGGATAAATTCCACTTGGTTTGGGTGGATGATCTTTCTGATGTGTTGTTGCATTCTATTGGCCAGAAATTTATTGAGGATTTTTGCATCTATGTTCATCAGGGATATTGGTCTGTAATTCTCTTTCAATGCTGCATCTTTTTGCGGCTTAAGAATTAAGGTGATGCTGATTTCATAGAAAGAATTTGGGAGGATTCCCTCTTTTTCGCTTGTTCTGAATAGTTTGAGAAGAATTCGGGTTAGTTCTTCTTTAAATGTCTGGTAGAATTCAGTAGTGAATTCATCTGGGCTTTTCTTTGTTGGGAGGGCCTTTATTACTGTTTCAATTTTTCTCTCAGTTATGGGTCTGTTTAGGTTTTCAATGTCTTCCTGGTTCACATTAGGTAGGTTGCATGTGTCCAGGAATCTATCCATTTCTGATAGGTTCCCTGTTTGTTGGCATACAAGTCCTTGTAGTAATTTCTGATGATTCTTTTGATTTCTGTGGTATCTGTTGTTATGTTTCCTTTTTCAACTCTGATTTTATTGATTTGGGTCTTTTCTCTTCTTTTTTTAGTTAGTTGGGCCAATGGGGTGTCAATTTTTTTTATTCAAAAAACCAGCTCCTCATTTGGCTGATTTTTTGTAATTTTTTTTGGGATCCTCTTAGGGTTTCTGCGAGAAAGTTACTTTATTGGGAAGGAAGGCGAGGAGGCAACTATTCTGCCTCTTTGGTGGCCACCAGTGGCCAAGACTGGGCCACAGCATGGCTCCCTACCATGCCACCTGCAGGGTTCGGAGCCCTCTGCCCCGAATGGGCGAATCATGAAGCAAGATCCCTACCTTTCAACTTACACAAAAATTCACTCAACATGGATTAAAGTCTTAAATCTACGACCTGACACCATCGAATTATTAGAGAGCATTGGTGAAACCATGCAAGATATAGGTACCGACAAAGACATCCTAGAAAAGACCATGGAGATGCAGGCAGTCAAAGCCAAAATTAACTATTGGGATTGCATGAAATTGAGAAGTTTCTGTACTGCAAAAGAAACAGTCAGGAAAGTGAATAGGCAACCGACAGAAAGGGAAAAGATATTTGCAAACTACGCTACAGATAAAGGGTTGATAACCAGAAACTACAAAGAGATCATGAAACTCCACAACAACAAAACAAACAACCCACTTAACAGATGGGCCAAGGACCTCAATAGATATTTTCCAAAGAGGAAATCCAAATGGCCAACAGACACATGAAAAAATGTTCAAGAGGACTAGCAATCAGGGAAATGCAAATCAAAACCACAATGAGGTTCCGCCTCACCCCAGTTAGAATGGCTCACATTCAGAAATCTACCAACAATAGATGCTGGAGAGGATGTGGGGAAAAACGAACACTAACCCACTGTTGGTGGGAATGCAAACTGGTTAAGCCACTATGGAAGTCAGTTTGGAGATTACTCAGAAACCTGAATATAACCCTATCGTACAACCCAGCCATCCCACTCCTTGAAATTTACCCAAAGGAAATTAAATTGGCAAACAAAAAAGCTGTCTGCACCTTAATGTTTATTGCAGCTCAGTTCACAATAGCTAAGACCTGGAACCAACCCAAAGGCCCATCAACAATAGACTGGATAAAGAAATTATGGGACATGTACTCTATAGAATTCTATACAGCAGTCAAAAACAATGAAATCCATTCATTTGCAACAAAATGGAGGAATCTGGAAAACATTATGCTGAGTGAATTAAGCCAGTCCCAATGGGACAAATAACATATGTTCTCCCTGATCGGCGACAACTAACTGAACACCAAAGGGGAAACCTGTAGAAGTGAAATGGACACTATGAGAAACGGTGACTTGATCAGCTCTCGTGCTGACTGTTGTTGTACAATGTAATAATTTATCCATGTTGGTATATTTTTATTATAGTACTATTGGTTGAACTCTGTAATTAACACACAATTATTCTTAGGTGTTTAAATTTTAACTGAAAAGTGATCCCTGTTAAATATAAGAGTGGGAATAAGAGAAGGAGGAGATGTACAATTTGGGACATGCTCAATCGGACTTGTCCCAAATGATGGAGTTAGAAACGTGCCAAGGGATCCCAATACAATCCCATCAAGGTGGCATGTACCAAGGCCATATCTATAGTCCAAGTGATCAATTTCAGTTCACAATTAATCATACTGATAGGTCTAAGACTCAAAGGGATCACACAAACAAGACTAGGGTCTGCTAATACTAAATGATAGAATCAAAAGGGAAGAGAATGATGCATCATGGGAAGCGGGATACACAGCAGACTCATAGAATGGCAGATGTCCTAAATAGCACTCTGGCCTCAGAATCAGCCCTTAAGGCATTCGGATCTGGCTCAAGAGCCCATGAGAATATTTTAGGCATGGAAAGCCAAGACACTCTGGAGGAAAAAAAGAAGACCTAAATGAAAGATCTCTGCGAGTGAGATCCCAGTGGAAAGAACAGGGCCATCAAAGAAGGAGGTACCTTTCTCTGAAGGGAAGAGAGAACTTCCACTTTGACTATGACACTGTCGGAATAAGATTGAAGTCGGCGAACCCTAAAGGCTTCCATAGCCTTGGCAACTCATGACTAGAGTCTAGGGAGATTACTGACGTCATAAACAAGGTGTCAAATTTTGAAGTCAACAACAGGAGTCACTGTGCACTTACTTCTCATGTGGGATCTGTCCTTAATGTGTTGTTCAATGCGAAGTAATGCTATAACTAGTACCAAAACAGTATTTTTACACTTTGTGTTTCTGTGTGGGTGCAAACTGATGAAATCTTTACTTAGTATATACTGAATCGATCTTCTGTATATAAAGATAATTGAAAATGAAAAAAAAAAAACTTGGTGTTAAATTGGAAATTGCATAGAAATTAATCAATTTAAAAAATATCATGTAGGATCTGTGTTCTTAATGTGCTGTACATTGTGAATTAATATAACTAGTACTCCAACAGTATTTTTCACTTTGTGTTGCTATGTGGGGGCAAACTGTTGAAATCTTTACGTAATATATACTAAACTGATCTTATGTATATAAAGAGAATTGAAAATGAATCTTGATGTGAATGAAAGGGTAGAGGGAGTGGGAAAGGAGAGAGTTGCGTGTGGGAGGGAAGTTATGGGGGGTGGAAGCCATTGTAATCCATGAGCTGTACTTTGGAAATTTATATTCTTTAAATAAAAGCTTTAAAAAAATAAAATAAAATTATCTTTTAAGAAAAAAAGACAGAGTTACCTAAAGAGGCAGGGAGGGAGAGAGAGAGAGAGAGAGAGAGAGAGAGAGAGAGAGGTCTTTTCTCTGCTGGCTCACTCCCCAAATTGCCACATGGCTGGTGCTGAGTCAACCCGAAGCCAGGAACCAGGATCTTCATCTGGGTCTCCCATGTGAGTGAGAAGGACACAAGCACTTGAGCATCTTCTGCTGATTTTCCGAGACCATTAGTAAGAAGCTAGATTGGAAGTAGAGTAGACAAAACTTGAACTGGCACCCATATGAGATGCCATTGCTGCAACCCCTGGCTTTAACTCACTGCACCACTGTGCCAGCCTCTGAGATGTTTGTTCTTAAAAATGAGCAAAATTGACACAGAATTGGCCCAAATAACCAAAAAAATGGAGAAGACTGAAATCAATAGAATCAGAGATGAAAAAGGAGATTTTTACAATAGATAACACAGAAATCAAAATAACCATCAGAAATTACTACAAACAGCTGTATGCTGACAAATCTGAATATATAGAAGAAATGGATAGACTTCTGGACCCACACAATCTACCAAAATTGAGTCATGAAGACATAGAAAACCTACATAGACCAATAAGCAATGCAAAGCTTGAGTCAATCAAAAAGAACCTTCCGACAAAGAAAATCCCAGTCCTGGATGCGTTCACTGCTGAATTCTACCAAACTTTTAAAGAAGATCTAATGCAAATTCTTCTCAAACTATTCAAAACAATTGAAATGGAGAGAATCTTCCCAAAAATTATTTTATGAGGTCATCATCATATTTATTCCAAAACCAGACAAAGATACGAGGAAAGAGAATATAGACCAATATCCCTGATGCAAAACTCACAACAAATTACTAGCTAATGGACTCCAACAACACATCAGGAAGATCATTCCCCCGGACCAAGTGGGATTTATCCCTGGTATTCAGGGATGGTTCAACATATGAAAAGCAATAAATGTGATAAATCACATTACCAAATTGCAGAATGAAAACCATATGATTATCTCAATAGATACTAAAGCATTTGATGAAATACAACATCATTTCATGATAATAACCTTAAGCAAATTGTGTATAGAAAGAACATACCCCAATGCAATCAGGCAACGTATGAGATACCCACAGTTAGCATCACACTGAATAGAGGTAAAGCTGGAAGCATTTCTACTAACATTTGTAACCAGAGAAGAATGCCCACTCGTAACTACTATTCAATACAGTTCCAGAAGTCTTACAGCTATTAGATAAGAAAATGAAACCAAAAGGATACAAATGAGAAAGGAGGAAGTCAAATTTTCCATGTTTGCAGATGCTATGATCCTATACACAGGTAAACCAAAAGACTCCAATAAGAGATTATTGGACCCATAGGAGTTTGGCAAACTTTCAGGACATTAAATCAACACTCAAAAATCAATAGCCTGGGGCCGGAGCTGTGGTGCAGCAGGTTAATGCCCTGACCTGAAGCATTGGCATCCCATATAGGTGCCGGTTCAAGACCTGGCTGCTCCACTTCCAATCCAGCTCTCTGTTGTGGCCTGGGAAAACAGAAGATGGCCCAAGTCCTTGGGCCCCTGCACCAACGTGGGAGGCTTGGTAAAAGCTCTGGCTCCTGGCTTCACATAGGCACAGCTCCAGCCATTGTAGTCATTTGGGGGGTGAACCAGCAGATGGAAGACCTCCTTTTCTCTCTCTATCTCTACATTTCCTCTCTCTCTGTGTAACTCTGACTTTCAAATAAATAAATAAATCTTTAAAAAATCAATAGCCTTTGTATGTGCAGACACACTAGCTATAGAAAAATTAAATACCTTGGAATAAATTAACCAAAGATGTGAAAGATCTCTACAAAATATTTAAAAAGTAAGGAAAAAATATAAGAAGAAATAAAAATGTAAAAATCTTCCATGTTGATGGATTGAAGAATTAATATCATCAAAATGATCATACTGTTGGTACCAAAAACAATTTTCAATTTAGTGGAATCCAAATCAAAATACCAAATATCTGGGAAAAGTGACCCCAAAATATTTATGGATTCATCAGTCAGGATAAGAGCTGTTCAAAGTTATTGTTGATTTCATTTCTACATGTTTTCTTTTAGGTGTTGTATTAGTTATCACAGGTCAGGGAGAACATACAGTATTTGTCTCTTTGGGGCAGGATTATTTCACTAAGTACGATGTTTTCTAGTTTTGTCCATTTTGTTCCAAATGACCAGATCCTGACTGTTAAGGAACAGCTTTTTATTATATATTTTTGTTTTAATTTTATTTTCCCTTATCATATCTTTCTTATCCTTTTTCGTTCCATACTAAATGTTGAACTCTTACTTAACATAGAGTTAACTATATTTTTATAAAGTTAATTGAAAATAGATCTTAGTAAAAACTAAGAGTGCTAATAAAAAAGGGAAAAGGGAGGGGGTGAGAGTGTGGGTGGGAACACAGGCACATTGGGAAGAATTACCAAAATTCTAATGTTGTCATCATGAAATGTATTAAGTCCATAACTGCAAAGAAGTATAGTTTTGCATACATTTCTATGGATTATTTCTAAGGGTACAGTTTAAAAGCACCATAGGACCCCAAATTCCCTTAAACTGGCTGGCAAAAATAGCAGCTTGAATGTTATAATGATCAAATGGATAGGATTAAATGATAAAGTGATCATATAGATAGGAATAAGTGTTAAAATGATCATATAAATAGGGATAAGTGTTTGGAAATAATAATAGAATTAAAAAGGAGTGAAGGCTCCAACATGGGAAGCAATCCATACAGCAGACTCATAGAATGACAATCACTTT
The DNA here is from genome assembly GCA_949820135.1 of Sylvilagus floridanus. Lineage (NCBI taxonomy): Eukaryota > Metazoa > Chordata > Mammalia > Lagomorpha > Leporidae > Sylvilagus > Sylvilagus floridanus. Next base: position 50,520,047 of record OX463223.1, read on the forward strand.
AAGTAGCACTCTGACCTCAGAATCAGCCCTTAAAAGATTCTGATCTGGCTGAAAAGCCCAGGGGAGCATTTCAGGTGTGGAATGTCAAGACACTCTGAAAAAAAAATTGTACATAAAAATACCTCTGTGGGTGAGACACCAGTGGAAAGCAGTGGCCACCAAAGAAGGATATACTTTTCCTTAAGGGAGGAGTATTAAGTGTATTAAGTGGAGGATATTATTATGTCACATAATTTATAGTTATGTCTAAGAGCTTGCAAAAGATGTATAATTCCTGGGTTCCTCTTTAAAAATAATTAAGTTTCTAAAAGAAAATTAAGGAGAAGAAGGAAGGGAAAGGATGAAAGAAAAAAAATGCAAAATCACCTTCGAGAACCCATTACTTTAAACAGCACTTGACTGGACTATTGAGAACACTTAGTTTTTTCATTCATTTCATTTCATTTTTTCTTTTCTTTTCCTTTTCCATTTCTTTTGTTTTTTCTTTTCTTTTCTCCCTTCATTCTTTGCTTCCGTCCTTCCTTCCCTTCCTTTCTCTTTTTCTTTCTTTTCTTTTTCTTTTTTTTTCTTGGACTAAATAGAAGAAGGTAGGGGAAGAGGGGTGAGAGAGTGGATGGGAGGGCAAATATGGTGGGAAGAATTACTATGTTCCAAATGCTGTATTTATAAGATACATTCAAAGAAATAAAAATACATATGGAATCACAAGAGATCCCAAATATCTAAAGCAATCCTAAACAATAAAAATAAATCTAGAGGCATCAGAATACCACATTTCAAGACATAGTGTAAGGGAGCTATGATTAAAACCACCTGGTATTGGCACAATAGACATGCAGACCAATGGAACAGATTGGAGTCCCCAGGAATTCACACATCCACAACCAACTAATCTATCTCAAAGGAGATAAAATCCCTACCTGGAGAAATGGCAGTCTTTTCAACAAATGATGTTGGGAAAATTTGATTTCTACATGCAGAAATATGAAACAAGATACATACCTTACATCCTTTATAAAACTCAATTCACAATGTATCATAGACCTACATCTAAGACCAGAAACCATCATATTAGTAGAGGAAACAGAAACACTGGAGGACATTCTTATAGGCAAAGACCTCAGGCATTGGATCCCAGCAGCACAGAAAACAAAGGCAAAAATAGAAAAATGGGATTACATCTGGCTAAAAAGTTTCTTCACAGCAAAAGAAACTCAACAAAGTAAAGAGGCAACCAAAAGAATGAGATGCAATATTTGTAAAGCATATATCTGATAAAGGATTAATATCCAGGATATATAAGGAGCTCAAGAAACTTAACAACAACGAAACAAGCAATCCAGTTAAGAAGTGAGCAAAGAACTTGAACAGGTATTTTATGTAGGATAAAATTAAAATGGCCAACAGATACATGAAAAGATGCTCAGGATTACTAGCCATCAGGGAAATACAAATAAAAACCACAATAAGATATCAGTTAGCATGCTATCACCCAAAAATTAAAAAAAAATTAAATGCTAGCAAGGATGTGAGGATATGTATAGTCTAATACACTGTTGATAGAATGCAAACTAGTACAACCATTTTGGAAGACAGTATAGTGATTTCTCAGAAATCTGAAAATAGATCTAACATATGACCCAGCCATTCCACTCCTGGGAATTTACTCAAATAAAATTACATCAACATATGAAAGAGTTATTTATATCCCTATGTTTACTGCAGCTCAATTCACAATAGCTAAGAAATGGATCAATCAAGATGTCCATCAACTTATGACTGGATAAAGAAAAAATGGTATATGTACACACTATGGAATATTACTCAGTCACGAAAAAGGATGAAATCTTGTCTTTTGCAACAGAATGGATATAACTAGAAACCATTATGCTTTGTGAAATAAGCCAGTCCCAAAAAGGCCAATCTTATGTGTTTTTTGATATGTGCTAGTTAATATAGAATACAAAGATATTTATATAAAGGAATAAAATAAACATCTTGTGATTTTATTTTTGTTTCTAGCTCTTGTTTATACTCCTGTGGAACCATGATCTTTCTACTTTTTAGTTATTGAATATTATTGTTAGTGTTGCATTAAGCCTGTGATTTTAGAGTAGACTGAAATGTTTTTTGCAAAAATTTAAGAAAAAGAGGAAAGAAAGAGGGAGACTGAGGAAAGGAGAGATGGAAGGAAGGACATAAGTGTGATTATCTTCTTAGAATTGTACCTATGAAATACATGAAATATGTTCTCTTTATATTAATAAAATTTTTAGAAGGAGAGAGCAACCTAAGATCTACCCTCTTTGCAAATTTTAGCTTGGCAGTGTTAAGCAGAATATCCTGCTCTGGTATTAATCATTGGAAGGGGTGGTGATGGAGGGGAGAAAGGGAGAGAGAGAGAGCAAGCAGGAAATATGGTTTATGATCTCACACTGGATACCTATTTGTTAGATGTATGTAACGGCTATATAAGGCCTTATCCAGCTTGGAATTTTGTTCATGCCTTTCTTACTAGATCCTTGACTCATCATATCCTAGTTCTTTGTGTATGCATATGTATACACAGAAAGAAGGTGAGTAGGTGTGATGAATGGGAAGACTTCCTGAGTAGTTTTCACTTGGTCCTATGATACTGTTCATATTCTCTACAACAGCATGGAAATTTCCTAACATAATTATTTCAATTTGACCAATAACAGGAAAAATGTGCTTATACTTCAATCTGAATCTCATTAAGGATTTTATGATCAAGAAATTAGACTTTTTAATACATTATCCTCAATGTTGTCAAATCACAGTCATTAAACATTTCTTGTTTGTGTGCTAATATATAACATGGAAACACATAAAGTGCCTCACACTAACTGATATAGGAGGAATAATATTAGTTGTTACACTTTTTCTTTTGACAGGCAGAGTTAGTGACAGAGAAAGAGAGACAGAGAGAAAGGTCTTCCTTTTTCCATTGGTTCACCCCCCAAATGGCCGCTGAGGTCGGCACACCGCGCCGATCCGAAGCCGGGAGCCAGGTGTTTCTCCTGGTCTCCCATGCGGGTGCAGGGTCCAAGCACATGGGCCATCCTCCACTGCCTTCCCAGGCCACAGCAGAGAGCTGGACTGGAAGAGGAGCAACCGAGACAGAATCCAGTGCCCCAACCGGGACTAGAACACAGGATGCCAGTGCCACAGGCAGAGGATTAGCCTAGTGTGCCATGGCACTGGCAGTTGTTACACTTTCTAATTTCAGTTCTGCTTTCCCCATGTTGACTATATGGGAACCACATTGAAAAGTCATTTTGATACAGCAAACCAAATCCAATCAATATCTATCAACCCAACGCATTTCAGATTGAAAAGTTTTCAAATGGAAAACAAGTGGGGATCAAGACAGATTACTTTAGGCATCAGGATACTATTCACAACTCTGGGAAAAATTCCTTGATTCCTGGAGCTTATGTTCCTCTGCATTTATGACATTGAAAATAATTATTGCCTACAAAATTTGAACACTGTAAAAAATGTAATGTATATGAGCAACATTGCCATTTTGAGGTTTGATTTTTGTTTATAGTCCTTGCCTATACTCTTGAGGAATAGTGGTTTTTCTATTTACCACTTGTTGAAATCTTTGTTTAGTGCAGGGTTAAGCTTGTGATGATAAACTAAATTGAAAATGTCATTGTAAAAATTTAAAAAATGGAGGAGGGTGTCCAGTAGCAAGGGAGGTTTGGGGTGGTAAGTGTCATTATGCTCTTGAAACTATATATATGAAATACATATATTTAGTCTTTTTTCTGTTTAATAATATGATTTCTTAGACTGAGTAACTTATAAGGAAAATATGATTGTTTCAGCTCACGATTCTGGAGGCAGTGAAGTCCAAGAACATGGTACCAACATTTGCTCAGTTTGTGATGATGGCCACATGCTGCTTCAACTTATGGTAGAAAGCATTAGGACAAGTGAGCACATAAGAAAGAGAAAAGGGACCTGAACTGAACTAGCTAACCCATTCCCATGAAAAAGGCAGTAAATTCATTCATTATGGCTCTACCCCCATAACCCAAACACTTCCCTTTAAGCTCTACCTTCCAACATTGCTGCATTGAGGAGTTAAGGTTCCAAGAATTTGGGGGAGATGCACCCAAACCATAGCAGGCCTATTCCTCAAAGTGAAAGAGCTAGACCTTGTTGTGGTGGGCTTCTGAATAAGGCTGCCAAAGGATGAAGTGTACAAGTCCAGTCAAATATTTTTGCAACTCCAAGGACAAACCAGGAAGTTGGCAATACTCAGAAGCAGGGGGGTTAACAGTAGGGAAGGAGATTTAACATGGAATGGTGGCCAAAGATGCCCTTCTCCAAGGTACCAGCTTCAGCCTGCTTGGGGTGTATGTGTGGAAGTGTGCTATCCCCTACTATATCGCAAAGGTACTTGGTTGTTTTGGCAGGTGTTGATAAGCACATGAATGAGTAAAATACAGAATGGAATTCTAGTTTCATAATGCATTAATTTTGTCAGACATGTTCCTGATGAAAATGCCCAGAATGTATTCCCTGGTCAATGAAATTTAGGAAGACAACAGTTTGTACTAGAAGTTATAATACTAGGTGAGATGCCTGTGTCCCATATTAGAGTGCCTGGGTATAATCCTGACTCTACCTTTCTGCCTATCTAGATCATGGGAAGCAGCAACTGGGAAGTAGTTGGTTCCCTAACTGAAAGATGTGGATTGAGTTCCAGGATCCTGGCTTTGGCCCAAGATAGTCTTGGCCATTGGGATCATTTGGGGAGTGAACTAGTAGATGAGAGTTTCTCTCTCTCTCTCTCTAAATCAAAATTATTTTTTAAAACAATTTTTTCTAAAAATACAAAAATTTGAGGAAACATTAGGTTTGATGTATCAGCATATAAAAGGTTCAGGTAATATAGATATTTTTCCCCTTATTTGAACATTATACAATGGATACATGTATCAAAATATCACTTGGTACCCCAAAATATGTACAATTTTTATGTGTCAAATACAAACTTAAACATATTTTATTAACTTTTTAAAAGATTCTAATTAGTTGTGCATTAAAGCAACCTGATTGTTCTTTGCTTACAGAATTTTCCTAACATTTTTTCCCTTGGCTCCCAGAAATCTTTTCTGTGGCAGCCCACTGAATACTATTCCAAAATACATTTTTTTGAGGACCACCGCTATGGATTGTTCTAGAATCAGATGAGGAAAACTTTAATAATCCTCCTGACCCACTCATTATTATATTTCTTCCTACTCCCTCTTTTCTCATGCTTTTTCTTCCCACCCTCCTCCTCCATCTCTTTTCCCATATTTCCTCTTTTCTTCTCCATGCTCATTGGCACATTGCTAAGAAACTTGACCATCACCAAAGTATCTGATAATGTTGTGAACAATACCGAGAGGCTGTCAAAAGGTGAAAAAATTATTCCCTACCCTTCCCTGTCCCTTGGCTGTTGATAATAGCTCACAGATCTGGAATGGGTGGATATGCAGATTCTTGATAACAAAAGCAATCTACATGCAAGCAAATGGCTGAACACATGGCATGCTCATGGAGGCGATGGGGAGTACACAGTAAATTACAGCTACACCTTTTTCAGTACCAACACTGTGCCAAACACTGCTCAGCAGGAAGAAAAGAAACACAATTGTTATTCCCTGTATAATATATGCCATTGTACAGCCAGTGCTGTACTCTCAGAGGGACATTGTGCAATTTTCAGATCTTGTCGCGTGCTATCTTCTTTGGGATGCTGCACAAGAATTATGTTTGGCTTTGGCTGCCAGCTCAGCCATGGCCTTGCTGTGGGATTTTGAGAAAGCCATTTGGCTTCTCTGGGACCCAGAGGAGGTTTCGCTATTTGAGGGGGTCTTCAAAAAACTCATGAAAAATGCATATTGTAAAAAAAACTATGCATGAATTTCCAAAAATTTTTGCACCAGAATAATTCTTTAATTCCATTTTTTCCCACTGAGCTTATGACATTCCCTTGTATGACCTGGATGGCCCTTTTCTTCCTGGTCTGAAATTCTGTGATGTCTCTGATAGGCCAGATGCCACTTGATGGTGGCTTGGGGGTGAAATGAATAGAAGATGCTTCTGTTTTAAACCTATTGCTCCTTTTCATAAACCCCTTGCCAAATGTCGCCTGGGAGGGGAAAGGCTGACAGATTTGCAAGTGGGAACTAACTGATTGTGAGTAGGTGTTTGTGTGTCCATCCCCATGACTTATTCCCTCCCCCACACCCTAGCATTGCTTTGCTCAATGAATATTATGAATACTTGATTTTGAAGCACATTTGCTCAGATGTCATTTACATTCTGGGAGTAAGCTATGGTGTGCTAGTCAAGAGAACAATGTGTGACAACTGAATAACCATAGCTGTCACTTATGTAGAACTAATGCATATGCAGGGCTCCAGGAAGATAACTTAATGTGTATTATATTGTTTAAACCTCACGACAATCTTGTAAGGTCCATTTTATTATCCTAATTTTACAAGTGAGAAAAATAAGCCTTGGAGATATTCCATGACCTGCCCTAGGTCAAACAGTCAACTTAAGGAGCTAGTTTTTAATCCAAAGCTCTCAACTCACATGTTTTTCTTCTAACTAGATCAAACAAGGTGCCAAGGGAGGTCATCAGCTGTGCAGATGGGAGGGAAGGATGGAGGCAACAGAGCCTCTCACCTTAGCTGGCAAATGCTTTATGTCTTTATCTAGCTTTATGTAGAAGCAAGTAGTGGGTGCCAAGTCCCAGTGGACCAGAGTGTCCTTCCAGTATTTAGCACTCTCCATCACTTCTGTTGGAAATTTTATTTACCAGTGGCTGCTGGAAGCATAGTGCAGGCTTTCTGCAGCAGCCACAGCAGAAAGCTTGCTCTAGCTCTGTCTATTCACATGACTGGCCAGGAGCTAAAGCCTGAAAGATATGGAACTTATCTTTGAGACTTCCTGTCCTCATTTCAGGACCCCTGCCTCTTTCTTCTCAGTATCTACTATGAACCTTGTGTGCATATTCCACCTCTGGGATCCCTTCACCCTGGCATTTTCCCCATGAACCTGCCATCCTCAGAAGTTCCCAGTGAGTCAGACCTTCTACCACTGTATTACTTCTGTTAATATGAGCGGACCTCTAAAAGTTCATGGAAATGGAATTAAAATATGATTTCAATTTGGTGCAAACACAATTTGAAATCCATGCATAGAGGGATATTCATAAAGTTCATGGAATTGTATATTGTGTAATATGTAAAAACTGTACATGTATTTCAATTTTTCTATCAAAGCAAACTCAGTTTTTATTTTTGAAAGATGTATTTGGTTATTTATTAGGTAGAGTGACACGAGGAGGGAGGGAAGTATGGAGGGAGGGAGAGAAAAATAGAGAGAGAAAGAGAGAGAGAGAGAGAGAGAGAGAGAGAGAGAGAGAGAGAAAGAGAGAATGAATGAATGAATGAAAACGAAAACGGTCTTCTAGGTCTAAAGCATGCTGGTCTCTCACATTTGTTAGCTCAAGCACTTGAGTCAAGATCCCACTGGTTTCCCATCACATTAGTAGGAAGCTGGATTAGAAGCGGAACAACTGGGACTTGGAATGGCACTCTGATATGGGATACCAGTCCTACCTTTCACAAACGGTGGCTTAACCTGCTGTGCCACAATGCTATTCCTGTAAACTCATCTTTTAATTGCAATTTCCTATGAGGTCTTTAAAAATATCCTCATATCTCCAAATCTTGTGTCTGTCACAGACTAAGAAATTTATTCAAACAACTGATAATCACTAATATTTATTAACCATTCTCCTTAGGTAGAACTCTGTTCTAAGCATTTATAAATAGTATTTCATTTAGTTTATAAGAATCCCATGTGCTAAATTCATATTGTATCCACTTGACAGTGGAGGAGGTTGCATTTAAAAGGAGTTAACTTATTCTTTCTGCCTTCAAAGTCCATGTTCATGTTCATGCCCATATTATTTCAGCCATATGGTGCCAATAGCTAGGATAACCCAGGCTGCCTGTTACATGTTTCTTCAGTACATGTTAGATGTACTATCTGTGAAAATAAATTCACAGTATTTTTTTTCTTTAGAGAGTCTTTCCACTGCAAATGCTCCCTGCTCCCTTCTCAGTGCCTTCAGAACTGTTGTGCAGGCCATATAAGACACACATTATAAGATAACTATGATTGTATTTAAAATTTCTCTCATTTTCCCTCTTGTCCTTTACATACATTTACATTGTCCTTTACATTCAGCATATTTTTCCTGTTGCCTCCAGTGTTCATACTCAAAAGTGACCTTCCTTGTTCCTTAGCTTGCCTAATTCAAATTTGGTTATTGTTTTCTCAGTATTGTTGTGATATTCTTCTGTTGTTTTTTTGTTTTGTTTTTCTTCTCTCAGCAAGAAGTATCTGGAATTTGCCCTTAAAATATTCTTACTGGTTTCTCTACTTCCTCATCACTCACTCAATAAGGTGGACTCATTTGTTGTTACATCATCATTGCAAGGATGACAATATTAGTTACATTGGTCTCATTTGATAGATGAGGAAACTGAGGCTTACAAGGGATCATACAATCTCTTCTCCAGCTGAGAGTTCTTTCCTGATATAATTAGCTATGAGCAAAAGTAGATATTGAGAGTACTGAGGTATGTGGCGATTTCTAGAATATATTTTTGACCTAAAATCAAACTATTTTCTTGATATGTTTGCTAAAATACCAGGACAAAAAATGGGGTGAACTGAGTTATGAAGGTCTCTAAGATAGGCCCTTAAGAGGTCTCAAATCTCACACCCAACTGGAAGAAGAAAAATTTGATACTTTGAGCATCATTTAAATATAGCAAAATAAATCATCTGCCACTCTTAGTCAAAGCCAGCCTGAGATCTAATGACATATTTAATGACTCTCTTATTTCTGGCTGGATCTTTCTAATAACATGATGAATGAGAATTTCAAAGGAAAGTATATGATAAGCAACACTTGGAAGTCAGTACTGTGAAGAATGATCTATTGTGGAAAGAGCTACACTTTTTTCTCAACATTTTATAATAGCAGTATATAATATTTTGTAAATCACAATCCTAGCTCTGTATTTGGAGAAAGGGTTGGTAAGTAGGGATAAGCACTGGATAAGTAAGTAAGCACTGGATAAAAAAAGTTTTGCTATTGCTTTATTTGAATCATCCTAAACAGCCTATATATCCATAAATAAAGCAATAGCAAAACTTTTGCTATCCAGTGCTCTTCAAGTTAGTGTTTTGCTTCCCATTGTAATGCAAATGTTCTTAGACTATGCAGTATGTGGGCAAGGGATCTCTTTCTGCCTGTGACTCTTGGATTAGCTTCAGAAGCAGAGCCACTTGAAGTAAAAGGTTAAATAAGCATATCTTTCTGGCATGCCCATTTTTACTACAAAAATTGAAGAATGGTAGGTTAAGCGCTTTTTGATGATGTAAACAATCATTTATAGATTGAAGCTAGTGGTTATGTAGATTAAGATGGTGGAATAAGGAGGGAGCCTGCTGCTCTAGTCTAGGAGAAGATTAAAAAGTGGAAAGAGTGCAGTCTAAGGGAAGAGTTAGAGAGAAAACAGCAGTTGAAACTCTACGCAAATTGGAGGGGCACAGTGGACCTATGTGGAGGGCGAGGATACATGCAACTCAGGACCTCAGCATGCAAGAGCCACCACAACAGCATTGGAGAGTGAGGTGAGACCAAACTACAGCAGCCCAAGCCACTGGCAAAAAAGGATGCAGGAAGAGCCTAGAGAGAATCTGGCTTGGAGCCCTGTAGGGGATACTGCACTTGCCAAACCAGAGGAGAAAAAACAAAGAGGGAGCATGTTTTCTCTCTCCCCAATCACCCTGAAATCACATCCTGTAATAAGCTGATAAAGAGAAGGCACCATTTTGGACATATGTACCAGCTGTGCCAGATCACGTCTATGGCCTGCAACCAGCCAGGCAGAGACTCCTGAGTCTGGTGGGGAGAACAGATGTTGCTGGGTGCTTGTGACTGTGGGAGGCTTGTGTGCTGGCACTGTGAAAACACTGAAGCTACATCCGAGTACTCAGGGTGCTGCTAGGACTTTGGCCAGTCACTGTGGGAAGCTCCACATGATTAGGGCTCCTTGATTACCTGGCGAGGGACATTTCTGGGGAATCTGAGCTTACACTGAAGACTGAACAGATCCTTTGTGTGGTACGTGTGTCAGAGCAGATAAATAATATACCCACTGGGGTTAGCACCCAGGCACTAATCTCCTTTGAGGAGAGGAGTTCAGTTGAATCTATGCCAACAGACAAGAGAAAACCCGCCCTCTGATTTAAAAAAAAAAACAAAAGTGGAAATTTACCACTCCAAACCTAAGTGTGTCACCTCAGATATGCTCTTCACCCTGGAGCACTGAATAGGAATTCCCTGAAAGCATGTACTCCACTAATCTACTCAGATATTATCCAAAGATAAAAGCTTCTACAGTGAAAAATTAAAGAAACTAACAGGTATCTGCGTGAACGCTGGATAACAAACAGACTAATTCAAGAAACAAGTATAAGGAAGAAAAAAATTACACCCCCAAAAGAACACAGCACTTCAACACTAGATTGTGAAGATGATGAGATTGAAGAAATGCCAGAAATGGAATTCAAAAAATTGATCATAGGATTACTTAAAAGTAATCAGAGGCAAATGCATGAACTAATGAAATCCATATATGACATGAAAGAAAATTTCTTCCACGAAATTGAGATCTTAAAGAGAAATCAAAATGAAATATTGGAAATGAAAAATTCAATAAAACAAGTAAAAAATGCAGTGGAAAGCCTTAACAACGGAATTAGTGAAGCAGAAGAAAGAATAGCTGACTTAGAATACAAAGCATGGGAAATTATACAGTCAGACCAAACACAACAAGAAGAAATTAGAAAAGTAAAAACACTGTTGGTAATCTACAGGATGCTATCAAATGACCCAACATACAGGTTCTAGCAGTTCCTGAAGGTATGAAAAGAAAGAAAGGATTAGAAGGCCTTTTTAGTGAACTAATAAAAGAAAATTTCTCTAATTTGGAGAAAGAAAAGGACAACCAAGTACAGGAAACATATAGAACTCCTAATAGACATGACCAGAAAGGATCTTCATCACAATGCATTGTAATCAAACTCTCCACAGTAAAACATAAAGAAAAGATTCTAAGATGTGCATGAGAGAAATGCCAGATTATGTTCAGAGGATCTCCAATTAGATTTATAGCAGTCTTCTGATCAACACCCTAAAGCTAGAAGAGAATGGTGAGATATATTTGAACTCCTAAGAGAAAAGAACTGAAAATCCAGAATACTATACCCTGCAATGCTCATATTTATGAACGAAGGTGAAATAAAGACTTTCCATGACAAACAGTAATTGAAAGAATTTGTCACCACCCATCCAGCCCTGCAGAAGATGCTTAAGGATGTGTGGCACACCAAAACACAGAAACATGGTCATCACTATGAAAGAAGGTAAAGGAAGTAAATCTCCCAGGAACAGTACAAAGGAAATGCAAATAAAATAGGAATATTTTTTGGAAAAATGGCAGGACAAATTTGTTAGTTATCAATAGTCACTTTGAATGTAAATGATCTTAACTCTGCAGTTAAAAGACACAGGCTAGCTGAATGAATTAAAAAACAAAACCCTTGTATTTGCTGCCTACAAGAAATGCTTCTTTCCAACAAAGATGCAGGCAGACTGAAAGAGAAAGAATGGAAGAAGCTATTCCATGCTAACAGACACCAAAGAAGAGCTGGTGTGGCCATCCTAATAGCAGACAAAATAGACTTTAACACAAAAACTATTCAAAGGACAAAAAAGGGCACTATGTAATGATAATGGGGTCAATTCACCAGGAAGTTATAACTATTATAATTGTGTATGCACCTAATTACAGTGCAACTGGCTATATAAAATAAGTGTTAAGTGATCTAAATGGAGACACAGACTCAAATACAATAGCAATAAGGGATTTCAATACCCCGCTTTCAATAATGGACAGATCAACCAGATAGAAAATCAACAAGGAAACAGCAGAGTTAATTGACACTATCGATCTAATGGACCTAAGAGATATCTACAGAACTTTTCATTCTACAGTTGTAGAATAAACATTCTTCTCAGCAATGCATGGAACTTTTTCTAGAATTGATGACATGCTAGGCCATAAAGCAAGTCTCAGCAAATTAAAAAATTAAAATCATACCATGCATATTATAGGACCACAATGGAATGAAGATGGAAATCAGCAACTCAGGAATCTCTAGAATATATGCAAACACATGGAGACTGAATATCATGCTCCAGAATGAACAGTGTGTCATAGAAGAAATCAAAAGAGAAATTAAAAAATTTCTGGCAACAAAGATGACAGCACAACATATCAATATGTATGGGATACAGCAAAATCTGTGTTAAGAGGAAAGTTTATAGCAATTGGTGCCTACATCATGAAATTGGAAAGGCACCAAATAAATGAGCCATCAATGCATCTCAAGGATTTAGACAAACAACAGCAAACCAAACCTAAAACTACTAGGAGAAAAGAAATAATAAAAATTAGAGAAGAAATCAACTAAATGTAGACAAAAATTACAAAGTTCAGCAAAACTAAGAGCTGTTTTATTGAAAAAAATAAATAGAATTGACATACTACTATGGGCCCAACTAAAAAAAGAGCGAGAAGGTCCAAATTAATACAATTAGAGAAGAAAAAGAAATGTAATGGCACCACAGACATAAAAAGAATCATAAGACATTACTATAAAGAGCTGTATGACAACAAACTAGGAAACCTAGAAGAAATGGATAGATTCTTTGACACATTCAACCTACCCAACTTGAGCCATGAAGACACAGAGAACCTAAGCAGCCCCATTACCAAGATGGAAATTGAATCAGTAATACAGAACCTCCCAACAAAGAAAAGCCCAGTGCCAGATGGCTTCACAGATGAATTCTACCAGATATTTAAAGAACTAACTTCAATTCTTCTCAAGTTATTCAAAACAATTGAAAGTGAGGGAATTCTCCCAAATTCTTTCTATTAATCCAGCATCACCTTAATTCCTGAACCCAGAAAAGATGCAACAGAGAAATAGAGCTACAGACCAATCTCTCTTATGAACATAGGTGCAAAAATCCTCAAAATTCTAGGCAATCAAATCCAACAACACAACAGACAGATCATTCACCCAGACCAAGTGGGATTTATCCCTCGTGTGTAGGGATGGTTCAACATTCACAAATCAATCGATGTGACACATCACAATAACACACTGAAGAACAAAATAGGATTATCTCTATAGATGCAGAGAAAGCATTTGATGAAAGATAACACCCTTTCATTATGAAAACTCTAAGCAAATTCTGTATAGAAGGAACATTCCTCAACACAATCAAGGCAGTTTATGACAAACCCATGGCCAGTGTCCTATTGAATGGGGAAACATTAGAAGCATTCCCACTGAGATCCAAAACTAGACAAGGATACTCACTCTCACCATTGCTATTCAATATAGTCCTGGATGTTGTAGCCAGATCCATTAGTCAAGAAAAACAAATCAACTGCAAAGAGAAGGCCAAGCTATCCCTTTTGCAGTTGACATGATTCTACATATAGTGGATCCAAAAGACTCCACCTAGAGACTATAGAAACTCATGGAAGATTTTGGTAAAGTAACAGGATATAAACTCAATATACCAAAATCTACAACCTTTGTACAAAAAGAGAATTTCATGGCTGAAAAAGAACTTCTAAGATCAATCCCATTCACAATAGCTAAAAAACAAGCACCTTGGAATAAATCTAACCAATGATGTCAAAGATCTCTCCAATTAGAATTACAAAATATTAAATAAAGAGATAGAAGAAGATACAAAAAATAGGAAAAAATTTCCATGCTCATAGATTGGAAGAATCAATATCATCAAAATGTTCATTCTTCCAAATCAGTTTACAATTCAATAGGATACCAATCACAATACCAAAGACATTCTTCTCAGAACTAGAAAAAAAAACGATATTGAAATTCATGTGTAAGCACAGGAGACCTCAAGCAGTTAAAGCAATCTTCTACAACAGAAACAAAGGTGGAGAAATTAAAGTATTAGATTTGAAGACATACTATAAAAAGTTATAATCAGAACAGCCTGGTACTGGTTGAAAAACAGATATATAGACCAATGGAACAGAATAGAAATTCCAGAAATCAATTCAAACATCTACAACCAATTTACATTTGATGAAGGAGTTAAAACCAATCCTTGGAGCAAGGACATTTGCTTCAATAAATGGTGCTGTGAAAACTGGATTTCCACATTCAAAAGTAAGAGGCAGGACCCCTAACTTACAACTTATACAAAAATCCATTCAAAATTGATTAAAGACTTTGGCCAGTGCCGCAGTTCAATAGTCTAATCCTCCACCTTGCAGCACACCAGGTTCTAGTCCTGGTCGGTGCACTGGATTCTGTCCGGTTGCCTCTCTTCCAGGCTAGCTCTTTGCTATGGCCCAGAGAGACAGTGGAGGATGGCCCAACTGCTTAGGCCCTGCACCTGCATGGGAGACCAGGAGAAGCACCTGGCTCCTGGCTTCGGATCAGTGCGGTGCACTGGCCACAGCGTGCTGGCTGCAGCGCACTGGCTGTGGCAGCCATTGGAGGGTGAACCAATGGCAAAGGAAGACCTTTATCTCTGTCTCTCTCTCTCTTACTGTCCACTCTGCCTGTCAAAAAAATGATTAAAGACCTAAATCTACAACCTGAACCTATCAAATTATTAGAGAACATTTGGGAAACTCTGCAAGATATTGGCACAGACACAGAATTCTTGGAAAAGACCCCAGAAGCACAATCAATCAAAGCCAAAATTAACAAATTGGATTACATCAAATTGAGAAGCTTCTGTACTGAAAAATAAATACTGAGGAAAGTAAAAAGGCAACCAACAGAATGGGAGAAATTATTTGTTAACTATGCAACTGATAAACTATTACTAAACAACATATAAAGAGATCAAGAAATTCCAGAACAATAAAACAAACAACTCAGTGAAGAAATGGGCCAAGGACTTAAACAGACATTTTTCAAAAGAGGAAATCCAAATGGCAAACAGACATGTGAAAAAAGTTTCAGGATCACTAGCAATCAGGGAAATGCAATTCAAAACCACAATGAGGTTTTATCTCACCCCAGTTAGAATGGCTTTCACAAAAAATGAACAAACAATATATTTTGGCAATGATGTAGGGAAAAAGGTACCCTAATCCACTGTGGGTGGGAATATAAACTAGTGAAACCACTATGGAAGACAGTTTGGTGATACCTCAGAAATCTGAATATAACCTACAATATGACCCAGCCATCGCACTCCTGGAAATTTACCTAAGAGAAATGAAATCAATAAATAAAAGTTATCTGCACTTTCATGTTTATTGCATTTCAATTCACAATAGCTAAGATATGGGATCAACCTAAATGTCTGTCAACAGAAAACCGGATAAAAAATTAAGGGATATTTACTCTTATGGAATAGTACACAGAAGTAAAAAATGAAATCTGGTCACTTGCAAAAAAAATGGGTGAATGTGGAAAACATCATAGTTAGTGAAATAAGCCAGTCCCAAAGGGCAAATACCATATGTACGCCCTGATCTGTGACAACTAATAGACTACATAAAGTAAATCTGTAGATTGAAATTGACACTTTGAGAAACAATGACTTGAACAGCCCTTTTCTTGACTGTGAAGGAACAGTTTTTTTTTCTCTTCATACTATTTGTTGAACTTTTTACTTAACATAGAGTTAGTCATATGTGCATAAAGCCAATTGAAAATAAATATCAAAAAAAAGAGTGGGAATAAGAGAGGAAGGATGAAGTTAGTAACTGTAAAGCTGTATAGTTCTGCATATGTTTCTACAAACTTAATTCTAAGGGTGCATTTTAAAATATTGCCATGGGACCCCAAATTCCCTTAAGCTGGCTGGTAAAAACAGCAACTTAAGTGTTAAAGTGACCATATTAAATATTAAAAGGGTCATATAAATAAGATCAAGTGTCTGGTAACAATAATTAGAATTAAAAAGGAGAGAATGTTCCAAATTGGAAGTAGTCCACAGAGCAGACAGACTCATATAATTACAACCACTTTAAATTGCACTCTGACCTCAGAATCAGCCCTTAAGGAATTCCAGTCTGGCTGAAAAGGCCATGAGAGCATTTCAGGCATAGGAAGCCAAGATATTGTGGCAAAAAAATGTCCTATCTGAAGGATCTCTATGAGTGAGACCTCAGTGGAAAAAAGGGACCATCAAAGAAGGATATACTTTTCTCTGAAGGGAGGAGAGAACTTCCATTTTGCTTATGGCATTGTCTAAATACTGACAGAGATTGTGGGTTTAAAAGGCTTCCATAGCCTTGGAAGCTCGTGTCAAGAGCCTCAGGTGATCACTGACGTCATACATAAGAATGTTAATTGCTAAATTACAACAGGAATCACTGTGTACTTACTTCCCATAAAGGACTTCTATCCTCAGTGAGTTGTATTATGAGAATTTACTGTAAAACTTGTTCTCAGTTTTTGTGTGTGTGTGTGTGTGTGCAAATTGTTGAAATCTTTATTTAGTATAGAGTTGGTCTTCTGTGTATAAAGATAATGTAAATGAACCTTATTGGAGAATGGGACTGGTAATGGGAGAAGGAGGAGGAGATGGGATGGGAGTGGGGGTGACAGGGCAGCTATAGTGGGAAGAATCACTATATTCCTAAAGTTGTACTTATGAAATTTGTACTCACTAAATAAAAAGCCTCGTTGGAAAAAAAAATTGAAGCTAGTCCAGATATTTGTGAGCTCAGGCTGCCATAACCAAAATACCATAGGTGAGGTTGCTTCAACAATATAAATTTCTCTATCTTAGAATTTTTATTCATTTATTTGCATTTATTTGGAAGGCAAAGACACAGAGAAACAGGCAGACACACACACATACACACACACACACACACACACACACACACAGAGTTCCAATCCACTGGTTCACTCCACAATGCCCATAACAGGTGGGACTGTGTTGGACCCGAGCCAGGAACCAGGACTCAGTCCAAGTCTCTTTTTTGTGGCAGGGATCCAAATGTTTGAGACATCACTTACTGCCTCCTATGGTGAACATTAGCTGGAATTGGAAACACAGCCAAATCTGAACCCAGGAACTCTGATAAGGAATGTAGGCATCTTAACCTTGCTTCACCAAACACCCATACAAGAAATATATTTCTAACAGTTTTGCAGGCTGAGAAATATATGAACAAGGTGCTACTCTGTGAGGCCTATCTTCTTGGCTTGGTGTTGTATCCTTACATGCTGGAAAGATAGGGGACGCAAACTATGGCATTTCTTCTTATTAGGGCACTAATTCCTGTATAAGGTCTCCACGTTTCTGATATCATCTAAATATAATTACCACCCAAATGCTCCATCTCCAAATGCCTCATATTAAGACTGAGAGCTTCAACATATGAGCAGGGGGCCCAATTCAGTACATGACAGTCTAATCAAATGTACTATGATTTATAAACACACACACACACACACACACACACACACATATATATATATATGTATGTGTATATATATATATATGTGTATGTATATATATATATATATATATATATTTATGTATGTATCTCTGATCTGCTGGGGGACATACTTGTATTCTCCTCTGCCTAGGGGGAGCTTAAGGTTTAGAAACAGCACTAGAATTATGTAGGTTGCTCTAATACAAATGGTGTTTCTTGGAGTTGTGCCATGAAGAAGCCTTAAGCTCTGTGAAGCTCTTAGGAGTAGTTTGTACCTGGATGTGAATAAAACACTTGAAAGGAAATTTCAATGACTGTGAGTGGACAGTGGGTGTGATAAGGCTGAGAATAGGGGCCACTGAGAGAGAAAAAGGGGACAGAACCGATATGCTGGGGCCTTTGATTCTCTTCCTCAATTTCAGTGTTTTGGAGAAAAGGTTGGCTTCCTGGCACCTCTTTACCATCTGATTTTTTGTGCATTTCACAGACTGTTGTACTTCTAAAATTGTCCTCAGATGGGTTCTAGAGAAACAGATTAATCCCCAGATACCAGCAGGTTTCATTTCTGAGGGTGGGAATGAGGGCATTAAATAAGAATCCTGATTAAGTAACCTCATTTAAACTTTCTACAAAATGCACATGGCATCAGCTTTCCTTGTAAGTCTGTTAAGCCAAGATTATTGAGGTTTTTTCTTTCCCTCTCTGCACTCAGAATGTAATAGCTAACGAAAGAGTACTCCTGCCCTTGTACTGAAGTGGTGTTTTCTATTCACTAGGATATTAGGATTTCCCAAGCTTTGCTTTAAAACCTTCCTTGTAGATGTTGTGAACTGCTTCCTAACTCATCCCCCTTGCTTGATTTTCCACATTCATTTCTATTAAGTCTTTTTATTCCCTTTCTTCACTTTCATAGAAATCTTCCCCTCTGCTACCATAGTGTGTTCACTCACCCCAGAGTGGCTCTGAACTACATAACCCAAATCTCAGGTTCTTGTTAATTTAACTCAATGAAAATAATTGATAGTGTGCATATGGTATATTGTCCACAACCAATGATACCTTAGTTCACTTGAATGAACTTCTTCCTCTACAAAATTACACTTGTTCTCTTGGCAATATCTTAACAATTATAATAACAGTCACCACTTATTGACCAACTGCACTGGTACATTTCTTTTCACATTTAATCTTGTCAACAATTTTGTGAAGCATTATTTGTGAGGTATTAGTATTCTCACTTTATAATTGAGGCTCAGACATATGAAGTAGTTTGTTCAATGTTTTTTCTGGAAAGAATTTCCTTCTTAAAAATATCTCTGCTGCTAGAGTTATTTCATGGTTTTATATACACAAAATACATAACTTACTGGCCTCTTTCCAGGCAGCAAAGTATAGTAGTTGAAAGCACAGGTCATGGCATTGGAGAGATTTGGATTTGAATTATGGCTTTTCTGTGTGACCTTGGAAAAGTCACTTCAACTCTCTAGATCTGTTCCCTATCTGTAAAATGAGAACAGTAATTCTCATGTACCAGAGTTATTATAAGACTAAATAAGATGGTATCTGAAAAGTACTAGCAGATAAATGACAGCTTGTTATTAACAATCCGAGGTTCAGATTGGAAGTGATACAGACCCTTCCAAATAAGGAGCAGAGTTTGAGCTGTAGAAGAATTCATGTATTTTGGAGAAAATACCTCAGGACTCCCAGGAGAACTTTAGACAGATTTCACAGTTAAAGAGTGTTGACTCCTCCAAATAAATAGAGCAGTTGGTTTAGAAAATTATTTGACCTGATTTAAGAGGTCTTCTGTATAATTTGAATGAAGACCCTTTGCCTCATGTCTCACAATGTTTTGATTAAAGGAACACAAGTCCTGTATACAAACTGATTGAAGAGCTGTTGAAATCTTCATTCAAAAATCTCTCTAAAATGCCAACAACAGATTACAGTCATCCTTCCATATCTGCACATTCCATATCTATGGATTCAACCATGTATTTAAAAAGACAAATGTAGCATCTGTACTGAATATGTACAGATTTTCACTTGTAACTATTCCATAAACAATACAGTATAACAGATATTTACATAGAATATATATTAGATATTTTTAAATATTTATTTATTTTTATTGAATTGGCTGATTCATTCCCCAAATGCCAGGCAAAAGCCAAGAACCTAGAACTCCACTGCATCACCCAAGTGGGTGGCAGGAAGTCTGTACTTGAGCCACCATCTGATGCTTCCCAGGGTGTATATCAACAGGAAGCAGGATCAAAGTGGAGGCAGGACTCCAATCCAGGCATTCCAATATCAGGTGTTGATGTCCCAAGTGGCATCCAAATCAGTGTGTCACAACATCCACTCTATATTGGGTATTGTAAGTAATCTAGAGAGGATCTGAAGTATTTGATAAGCTATGCATAGCTTGTATATGAATACTATGCCATCTTATACAAGGGACTTAAGAATCCCAGGTTTGGGTACCTATGGGGAGTACAGGACCCAATGTCTCAGAGATACAGAGGGATAGTATGTATTCAGATGAAAAGAAAGAGTTATTTACAATCCCCTTTTGTATTCCCTGCACTCTCTTAGTGTACTACACACCACAACTACCCCTAGCTCCCATTTCTCTCCAACTCCATCTCTGCGAACCTTTCTCACAAATAGAGCAATAGAGGATTTCTTCGCATTCTTTTCTCCTCCAACTCTCCTCCCTAGATGAACTCTTTATTCTGCAGGTCCACTTACCCAGATTCTATATCAAAATGAAGAGTTTTGGGATCAAACTGTAGATGAACTTGAGGCTGTTAGGGAGTGAGGGAGAGAGTGAGGGAGAGAAGGTGGGGTGCAGAGAATATGTGTGTGTTTATTTGTGTGTGTGTGTGTGTGTGTGTGCATTTGGAAACATCTGATGTGGTGATTCATGTCACATACATGGTCTCATTTAGTCCTCACAACCCCCTGTGAGGTGCATGCTAGTAACTCTATTCTGCAGTTGAGGAAATTAAAACTTATTGAAGTGAAGAATCTAACCTAATGTCACTCAGCTGACAAAGGGTTAATTTGGGGTTGAGTCCAGAACTGTTTGACTCCAAAATAACAAAAGGCAAAAATATTTTCCTAGAGAGTCTCAGAGTCCCTACTTCCCTTCTCAATTCCCCTTGCCCTCTGGTGATATTTTCTCATTCCTTTATACCTTTATCACTCTGATTCTACTTCCATTGTTGCCAAAACAGCATCAATTCCAAGACCTATTATTGGATGTGACCTGCATATTAACATGCTTTTAAAAAAGTCTAATGTTGCCAGATGGGATATGCATATGCACATACAAAAGAGAGGGAGAGAGAAAGAAAGACCATGAATATGAGAGGTTCTTCAAAAAGATCAATAAAATGTATATTATTTTAAAAAAACTACTCATAGATTTCAAAATTTTGTACTAAAGTAATCTTTAAATTCATTTTTAAGAACTTTTTGAAGCACACTTATAACTTATCTACACACTGCCTAACCCTTACAACAATATTGTAAGTAAGCTATGATCATTGACATTTCTTTTTTTTGGCTTTTACCATTGTTTTCTTTTTTAATTTATTTTTGATTTAGTAAATATAAATTTTCAAAGTACAGTTTATGCATTACAATGGCTTCCCACCCATAATTTCCCTCCACTCACACCCCACCCATCTCCCACTTCCTCTCCCATTCCATTCACATCAAGATTCATTTTCAATTATCTTTATATACAGAAGATCAATTCAGTATATACTAAGTAAAGATTTCATCAGTTTGCACCCACACAGAAACACAAAGTGTAAAATACTGTTTCAGTACTAATTAGAGCATTACTTCACATTAAACAACACATTAAGGACAGATCCCACGTAAGAAGTAAGTACACAGTGACTCCTGATGTTGACTTAACATAAACCTTGTTTATGACGTCAGTAATCTCCCTAGGCTCTAGTCATGAGCTGTCAAGGCTTTGGAAAGCTTTTGAGTTTGCCGACTTCGATCTTATTCCGACAGGGTCATAGTCAAAGTGGAAGTTCTCTCCTCCCTTCAGAGAAAGCTACCTCCTTCTTTGATGGCCCTGTTCTTTCCACTGGGATCTCACTCGCAGAGATCTTTCATTTTAGGTCTTCTTATTCTTCTTCTTCATTTTTTTTTCCAGAGTGTCTTGGCTTTCCATGGCTAAAATATCCTCATGGGCTCTTGAGCCAGATCTAAATGCCTTAAGGGCTGATTCTGAGGCCAGAGTGCTATTTAGCACATCTGCCATTCTATGAGTCTGCTGTGTATCCCGCTTCCCATGTTGGATCATTCTCTCCCTTTTTGAATCTGTCAGTTAGTATTAGCAGACCCTAGTCTTGTTTGTGTGATCCCTTTGACTCTTAGACCTATCATTGTGATCAATTGTGAACTGAAATTGATCATTGGGACTAGTGAAATGGCATTAGCACATGCAACCCAGATGGGATATTATTGGAATCCTCTGGAACGATTCTAACTCCACCATTTGGGGCAAGTCCGATTGAGCATGTCCCAAATTGTACATCTCCTCCTTCTCTTATTCCCACTCTTATATTTAACAGGGATCACTTTTAAGTTAAAATTTAAACACCTAAGATAATTGTGTGTTAATTACAGAGTTCAACCAATAGTAATAGAACAAAACAAGAAAAAAACGCTAAAATACCTAAAGTATAACATTGTACATCAACAGTCAGCACGAGAGCTGATCAAGTCACCGTTTCTCATAGTGTCCATTTTTCTTCAACAGGTTTCCCCTTTGGTGTTCAGTTAGATGTCGCCGATCAGGGAGAACATATGATATTTGTCCCATTAGGACTGGCTTAATTCACTCAGTATAATGTTTTCCAGATTCCTCCATTTTGTTGCAAATGAATGGATTTCATTGTTTTTGACTGCTGTATAGAATTCTATAGAGTACATGTCCCATAATTTCTTTATCCAGTCTACTGTTGATGGGCCTTTGGGTTGGTTCCAGTTCCTAGCTATTGTGAACTGAGCTGCAGTAAACATTAAGGTGCAGACAGCTTTTTTGTTTGCCAATTTAATTTCCTTTGGGTAAATTTCAAGGAGTGGGATGGCTGGGTTGTACGATAGGGTTATATTCAGGTTTCTGAGTAATCTCCAAACTGACTTCCATAGTGGCTTAACCAGTTTGCATTCCCACAAACAGTGGGTTAGTGTTCGTTTTTCCCCACATCCTCTCCAGCATCTATTGTTGGTAGATTTCTGAATGTGAGCCATTCTAACTGGGGTGAGGTGGAACCTCATTGTGGTTTTGATTTGCATATTCCTGATTGCTAGTCCTCTTGAACATTTTTTCGTGTGTCTGTTGGCCATTTTGATTTCCTCTTTGGAAAAATGTCTATTGAGGTCCTTGGCCCATCTCTTAATTGGGTTGTTTGTTTTGATGTAGTGGAGTCTCTTGATTTCTTTGCAGATTCTGGTTATCAACCCTTTATCTGTTGCGTAGTTTGCAAATATTTTTCACATTCTGTCGGTTGCCTATTCTCTTTCCTGACTGTTTCTTTTGCAGTACAGAAACTTCTCAATTTCATGCAATCCCAATAGTTAATTTTTGCTTTGACTGCCTGTATCTCCAGGGTCTTTTCTAGGAAGTCTTTGCCGGTACCTATATCTTGCAGGGTTTCTCCAATGCACTCTGATAACTTGATGGTGTCAGGTCATAGATTTAGGTCTTTAATCCATGTTGAGTGAATTTTTGTGTAAGGTGAAAGGTTGGGGATTGCTTCATGAATCTGCACGTGGAAATCCAATTTTCCCAGCTCCATTTATTGAATAGACTGTCCTTACTCCACGGATTGGTTTTGGATCCTTGATCAAATATAAGTTGGCTGTAGATGTTTGGATTGATTTATGGTGTTTCTATTCTGTTCCATTCGTCTATCCATCTGTTTCTGTATCAGTACCATGCTGTTTTGATAACTACGGCCCTGTAGTATGTCCTGAAATCTGGTATTGTGATGCCTCTGGCTTTATTTTGGTTGTACAAGATTGCTTTGGCTATTCGAGGTCTCCTCTGTCTCCATATGAATTTCAGCATCATTTTTTCGAGATCTGAGAAGAATGTCTTCGGTATTTTGATCGGTAATGCATTGAACCTGTAAATTGCTTTTGGGAGAATGGACATTTTGATGATATTGATTCTTCCAATCCATGAGCATGAAAGATTTTTCCATTTTGGGGTATCCTCTTCTATTTCTTTCTTTAAGGTTTTGTAATTTTCATCGTAGAGATCTTTAATGTCCTTGGCTAAGTTTATTCCAAGGTATTTGATTGTTTTTGTAGCTATTGAGAATGAGATTGATATAGAAGTTCTTACTCAGCCATGGCATTGCCTGTGTATACAAAGGCTGTTGATTTGTGTGCATTGATTTTATATCCTGCTACTTTGCCAAACTCTTCTATGAGTTCCAATAGTCTCTTAGTAGAGTTCTTTGGGTCCCCTAAAGAAAGAATCATATCATCTGCAAAGAGGGAGAGTTTGAGTTCTTCCTTCCCAATTTGTATCCCTTTAATTTCTTTCTCTTGCCTAATAACTCTGGCTAAGACTTCCAGAACTATATTGAATAGCAGTGGTGAGAGTGGGCATCCCTGTCTGGTACCAGATTTCAGTGGGAATGCTTCCAACTTTTCCCCATTCAATAGGATACTGGCTGTGGGTTTTTCATAAATTGCTTTGATTGTATTGAGGAATGTTCCTTCCATACCCAGTTTGCTTAGAGTTTTCATCATGAAAGGATGTTGTATTTTATCAAATGCTTTCTCTGCGTCTATTGAGATAATCATATGGTTTTTCTTCTGCAGTCTGTTAATGTGGTGTATCACATTGATTGTTTTGCGAAATTGAACCATCCCTGCATACCAGGGATGAATCCCACTTGGTTTGGGTGGATGATCTTTCTGATGTGTTGTTGCATTCTATTGGCCAGAAATTTATTGAGGATTTTTGCATCTATGTTCATCAGGGATATTGGTCTGTAATTCTCTTTCAATGCTGCATCTTTTTCCGGCTTAAGAATTAAGGTGATGCTGATTTCTTAGAAAGAATTTGGGAGGATTCCCTCTTTTTCACTTGTTCTGAATAGTTTGAGAAGGATTAGAGTTAGTTCTTCTTTAAATGTATGGTAGAATTCAGCAGTGAATCCATCTGGTCCTGAGATTTTCTTTGTTTGGAGGGCCTTTATTACTGTTTCAATTTCTGTGTCAGTTATGGGTCTGTTTAGGCTTTCTATGTCTTCCTGGCTTATGTTAGGTAGGTTGCATGTGTCCAGGAATCTCTCCATTAGTGTTAGATTTCCCTGTTTGTTGGCATACAAGTCCTTGTAGTAATTTCAGATGATTCTTTTTATTTCTGTGGTATCTGTTGTGATGTTTATTTTTCAACTCTGATTTTATTGATTTGGGTCTTTTCTCTTCTTTTTTAGTTAGTTGGGCCAAGGGGGTGTCAATTTTGTTTTTTTGTTTTTTTTTCCAAAAAACCAGCTCCTCGTTTGGCTGATTATTTGTATTGTTTTTTTGTTTGTTTGTTTGTTTCAATCCTGTTGATTTCTCTCTGATTTTAAATATTTCTCTTCTACTAGATTTACCCCTTGTTTTCCGCAGTTTTTCTAGATCCTTGAGATGAATTGAAAGATCATCTATTTGGTGCCTTTCCAATTTCTTGATGTAGGCACCTGTTGAGATAAACTTTCCTCTTAACTGAAATTTTGATGTATCACATAAGTTTTGGTATGCTGTGCTCTTATCCTAATTTACTTCCAGAAGGTTTTTGATTTCTCTTTTAATTTCCTCTATGACCCATTGTTCATTCAGAATCATGTTCTTCAATCTCCATGTGTTTGCATATGCTCTAGTTATTCCTAAGTTTCTAATTTCCATCTTCATTCCTTAATGGTCTGAGAAGCTGCATGGCATGATTCTGATTCTTTTGAGTTTGCTGAGACTTGCTTTATGGCCTAGTATGTGGTCAATCCTAGAGAAGGTTCTTTGTACTACTGAGAAGAATGTAAATGCTTTATGTGTAGAATGAAAAGTTCTGTAGATATCTGTTAGATCCATTTTGGCTATAATGTCATTTAAATCTACTGTCTCTTTCTTGATCTTCTGTGCTGTCTATTTGTCTATTTCTGTGAATGGAGTATTGAAGTCCCCCAGTACTATTGTATTGGTGTCTAAGTCTCCCTTTAAGTCCCTTAACAAAGTGCCCTGTAATTAGATGCATATACATTGATAATTGTTATATCTTCCTGTTGAATTGATCCCTTAATCATTATATAGTGCCCCGCTTTGTCTCTCCTAACAGTTTGTGTGTTAACGTTTAATAGTCTGATATTGAGGTGGCCACGTCTGCTCTTTTTTCATTTCTGTTGGCATGGTATATCTTTTTCCAAGCTTTCACTTTCAGTCTGCGTGCATCTTTGTTGGAAAGATGTGTTTCTGGTAGGCAGTAAATAGATGGGTTTTGTTCCTTAATCCATTCAGCCAGTTTTTGTCTTTTAACTTGAGAGTTGAAGCCATTAACATTCAATGTGACTATTGATAAGTAGTAACATTGTCCTGCCATTTGCCAAAGATATTTCTAACATATGCTTTGAACTTCCTGTGATCTTTTACTGGGAGGTTTTCTTCCTTTACCTTCTTTCATATTGATGGCCACGTTTCTGTGTTTCTGTGTGTAACACATCTTTAAGCATCTTTTGCAGGGCTGGACGTGTGGTGACAAATTCTTTCAATTTCTGTTTGCTGTGAGAGGTCTTTATTTCACCTTCATTCACAAATGAGAGATTTGCAGGATATATTATTCTGGGCTGGCAGTTTTTCTCTCTTAGTACCTGGGCTATGTCTCGCCATTCCCTTCTAGCTTGTAGGGTTTCTGATGAGAAGTCTGTTGTGAGCCTAATTGGAGATCCTCTGAGAGTAATCTGACAT
Source organism: Sylvilagus floridanus (assembly GCA_949820135.1). Lineage (NCBI taxonomy): Eukaryota > Metazoa > Chordata > Mammalia > Lagomorpha > Leporidae > Sylvilagus > Sylvilagus floridanus. The sequence continues at coordinate 50,546,698 of OX463223.1, forward strand.
TTCTCTCTTGCACATTTTAGGATCTTTTCTTTCTGTTTCACTGTGGTGAGTTTAATTACAACGTGTCAAGGTGAGCATCTCTTTGGTCATGTTTACTAGGGGTTCTATGAGCTTCCTGTACTAGGATGTCTCTATCCTTCTGCAAACCTGGGAAATTTTCTGCAAGTATTTCACTAAAAAGGCATTCTAATCCTTTCTCCCTCTCCATGCCTTCAGGAACTCCTAGAACCTGAATGCTGGGTTTTTTTTAATAATATCCTGTAGGTTCTCGACAATATTTTTTAGATTTCTAATTTCTTCTTTTTTTCTTCTTGTTTGACTGTATACTTTCCTGTTTTCTGTCTTCTAAGTCCGATAGTCTCTCTTCTGCTTCACCCATTCTGTTTGTAAGGCTCTCTAATGTGTTTGTCATTGATTTCTTGAATTCTTCATTCCATTATGATTTCTCATCATTATCATAGTTTCATGTTCTACCAGTTGTTTCATTTCATTTTGATCCCTCCTTAATATTTCATTTTCACAAGAGAGATTTTCTATCTTGTCCATTAAGGATTTCTGTTGTTCAAGAATTTGTTTTTGAGTACTTCTTAGTGTTCTTATCAATTTTTTGAGATCCGTTTCTTGCATTTCTTCTATCTCATCATCTTCATAATCTTGAATTGGGGCATCTTTTTCATTTGGGGGCATCATAGTGTCTTCCTTGTTCTTGTTACCTCGGTTTCTGTGTTTGTTGTTTGGCATATTGGAGATATTTGATTTCTTCACTGTGGTGTTTTTTTCTTGTTATACTATGACTCTAGATTAAGTGGACTGTCTGCTTTTGATGGAGCCTTAGAGGCTTGAGATACGTGTGGCCTGAGAGCTCTGTTTGGTTCCTCAGGGTTGAGGGTGTGTCAAAGGTGCCACTCCCAGATTGGGCGTGGTAAATCTCTCTCTCTTTCTTTTTTTGATTGAAAAGAGAAGTAATTCCGCACAGCTGAAAAGAATCGGAGGTAGTCAGCAGGCGAATGTTTTACCCACAGGAGTCAGAGATCACAAGGTCTTCCCAAGGACCACACGGGGCGTCTGTGCTGCCCTCAGTGTGGGCTCAAATTCTCCTGCAGTCTCCCACTGGGTTGCCAAGGTTACTGAACTCTAGCGTCTCTGGAGAGTACTCACATGAACTCCGTGAGTTCTCTCCCCCACCATCTCTCCCTTCACATTCTCAGTTCATACCACCTCACATTAACTAGGTCCCAATCTCCCACTATTTCACCCCCCCCACCCATAGTATGTTTTTCTGCTAGGCTCAGGGCTGGCGCAGACCTGAGGTCGCCCTGATTATGATGTATGTCCAAAATGGCGCCTGCTCTTTGTCTTGCTTGCCTTTGAGAGGTGAGTGGAGAGAGAAGCTTGTGTCTGTATCGGTCTCTCTCTCTCTCTCTCTCTCTCTCTCTCTCTCTCTCTCTCCTATTTAGCCTAGTGAACTTTTCCCCATGGGGTTTCAAGTCTCGTTCCCTCTGGTCTCCTCTTTCCACTTGCCTGCCGGTGTCTCAGGCTATTGAGGTTCGGCTCACCTCTTGTTCCAGTGCTGGTGTGTTGAATCTGCCTCTGGTGTCCTGAACTGTGGGCTCCCACGCTCTCCACACAGGTCCACTGTGAATCACTAATTCTGGAAGATTTTCCTCTGCTGTTTCTTCCCCTATTCTTCCTTGAACCTGCAGTATATCCACTTTTATTAAACTGTCTCTCCCTGTACTATCAGTGTGCTCCCTTCCTATTCCACCATCTTGTCCGATCATTGCCATTTCACAGATTTGAATTTAATTTTCCAAGAACGCCATTTTCATTTCAAGCACTATTTAGTGTGAAGAGACAGATTCAGAGAGATTACATAACTTGCCTCTCCTTTGCAGGTTACAACCTCTTCTAAAACCCACCCACTTGCAGTTTTATCTATGGTGTGATGTACACTCAGACACCACCCTAGGCTCTAGCCCCCGCTGCCATTACTAGAATCCAGGTGTCCACATGGCTCAGCCACTGCTGTCAGCTCCACCCCAATCCTAATGGGATTTGCTGCTCCTACTTCCGTGCCCACCCCCTGGCAAAATTTTAAGAGAACTTGAACACGTGGCTCTCTTTCTCTCCATCTTCTGATATCTCTCCTCTCTCTCTCTCTCTCTCTCTCTCTCTCTCTCTGGATCTCTCTCTTACACTCTCCTTCTTTCTTTTTCCTTCTTCATCCCTTCCCTCTGGTCTGTCAGGTTTCCCCCAATAAAACCCTTTCCCTTAAACAAATAAATAAATAAATCCCACCCACTACCCACTAATTTATCATATAGAGGTAGAGGGTTACATGGTTAGAAATTAGGATAAAAGTGACCATACATCTTCCTGTACTTGTTTTCTTGGAGTTAAATGCAACTCCAGAATGCCACGTGTAATCCAGATGAAAGGAACTTTTTGGTCCTGGTTAGCAGAGTCCCTCATCTCTCCTTTCTATTTTGTTGGAGGTGAGGATGTGTAACACAGATGCTGGCACCAGTAAAATAGGCAGAAGGACCTAAGAACTAGGTGATACAGTAGAAATGGAGAAGGTGATCCAGGTAAAGACTACATTAAGAACTTTTGAGAGCATTGTGTTGATGAAAAGTTGATAGATCATGTCTGTTGGAAATTTCATTGGTTTTCCCAACTAGAAAAATTGTAAATGTTAAAATCCTTATGTGATAGTTAGTTTACAACTGTATATTGTTTCCACATCTGCTCTCTCATTGGTTCTCATTGTTTACTTGTCTTCTTCATCAGTGTACTCTTTACAAAAAGAATACATTAATTCCAATGGATGTGTTCCACCTGCCTCAATTTTCTCACACCTCCACAGATTTGTAGTTCTTCTCAGGCTCTTCCTCATTTCTACATACTCTCTATCTCTGACCAAGCCCATCTAGATGATACAGAAGGGAATGAACCCTATTTATTTTGTCTTCTTTGTGTATCTTCTGACTTAATCTCATGGCTCAAGATTCTGCACTCTGCAGCTTTAACAATATTCCTTCCTATTTTGAATAGGAAGCTGTAAATCAGTTGAGGACTGTCATTGGCTATAGTGAATAGTTTCCTACTTCTTAGAATTAAATATATAATGGAAGCCCTCACAGCAAACCTTCTTGTAAGAAAACAGAAGTGGAAGTAAAAGATCTGCAAGCTAATCCACCGTTGTACTGTGTGGATCATTCTTTCAGGTTCTTTCACTGTGTTAGCCCTGAGGTCAGAATACATAAGCTTACTCACCCTACTCCTACTTTTGTTCTCCATAGGACTGGAGATACAGTACAAAGTTAGCCACAAAGTACATTTAATTGAAATATATTTTATTTTAAATATTCATGTGAATTTAGCATTGTACCCCTTATTTCATTTTAGTTTCATTTCTCTTTAGTCTTTAGTCGTTTTTTCTAACCCCACCCCAACATATACCACCATGCTCATTGTTTTTAGGTATCTTTTATTTGAATGTATTACTCAAAATGCATTGTTCTACAAACATGCATTTTAAAATTATGGAAATGTTAATTATTACATCTCTTCTTTCAGTGTTTACACGTTCCCCATAAACAATGATGTTTATGAGAAATTTCCATGTTCTTTGTATGCATCTAACCTGATGATACAATGAGGCCTTATACTCCAACATGTATATCAACATTTTAACTGTGTGCTCTCCCAGGGGATGAGCATCCACATGGCTGCCAACTTCTTGTCTCACCAGGCAGAGCTACAGGTAACATCTTTGTGCGTGTCCCCATATAACCCATGTGCAAATTTCTTTGGAGTATATACCAGGGACAGAATCGCTGGCCCAAAGAATGTGTGTTCTCCTCCTGAGATTAAGTCATGCCAGATTTCTCTCTCTAGTGGCTGCACCAGCATTGACTCCCACCAGAGGACAATTTATTTCTTTTTCCCTCATCCCTCCCTACCTTTGGCATTATCTAAATTTCTGATTTTTGTCAACCTGGAAGGTGTAAAGTAGTATGTCAATGAATGTTTTAATGTGCATGCCTCTGATTATGAATGACTCATGTTTGTAATAAATGCTAGTCCAAAGGAAAATTGTTGTACCAAGAAGGTTAAAATTAATTGATCATTTGGGTTTCCCTCACACACTTATTTTTTCTTTCTTTCTTTCTGTATAAATGCCACACACTAACCAATTGAGCCACTGGAGCTCCTCTTTCTTTTCTTCCTTTCTTTCTTTCTCTCTTTCTTTCTCTCTTTCTTTTTGTTTGCCCCCCATGCCCCCTCAACCTCAACACACATACTTCCATCTGCTCCCTGGGTTAGGTATGCACCATTTTGAGGAGTACAGCTACTATTTGCTGTGTGGTGATGGAAAAAATTGTTTACTTTCCCTTGATCTCCCATTTGCTCATCTACAAGGAAGAGCTGGACTAAATAATTTCTAAGGGCCTTCTAGGATTTAACATTTTGTGATTTAAATGATGTCACCTTGAGCCACCAAACACTGCACTACTCCATTCAGTTCACTTTTCTGTGTTATAACAATTTACTCTCCACTGAGAGTCCACGTCTTTGCCCCTCACTTCTCCCAACTGAAGAAGTAAACCGTCTCTTTAAACACACACTCTCTCTCTGGCATGTGAATAGAATGGTACCAATTTGTTCCTGCTGTTCTTTAGTCTCCTGCACAGCATTTGCCCAAATTACAGACCTATCAAACTTCCGTTGTCCCTGCTCAGAATGAGGGGAAGATTAAAAGACAAGCTTGGGCTGAGCCACATGCTGCTGTAAAAATGAATGCAAGGGAGACTAATAATATGACATTATAGTCTGACAATCACATGGTGCTCATCACTGTTTGCACCAAGTAAAAACTATTTATGCCCCTTTGTTGTGGAGGATGGGGAGAAACAAGTAACTTCTAAACTTTCCTCAATTCAGCATTTAAAGAAAGAAAATTTAAAAAAACTAAATAAAGTCTCTTAAAAACTTGCTAATGATGTATTAGATTAAGCCACGTGAAATTAGTTTTTTAGATAAAAATGAATCAAATATCAGTAAGTTCATATTTTTCAACCTGACAGATGTGTCATACACAGACATTCCCTTAAAATATCTCAAAGATAGGAAGAGGCTTTTGGCATAATAGTTAAGACACTGGTTGGGATGCCTGAGTCCCATATCAAAATGCCTGGGTTTGAGTTCCAGCTCTGCTCTGTTCTAATTCCAGGTACTTGCTAATGCATCCCTGGAGTCAGCATACAATGGTCCAAATACTTGAGCTCCTGCCACCCACATGGGAGACCTGGATGCAGATCTGAGTTCTGGCTTTCCCTACTTCTGGTTGTTGTGGACATTTGGAGAGTGAAGGCAAATTGATGATCTCTGTTGGTCTTTTTCTGTCTCTTTCTCTCTCCTCCTCCCATCTCTCTGACTTTTGAATAATTAAAATGAATATATATATATATATATGTATTTTTAAAAATCCCAGAGATATAATTATCAATGACTTTACTAATTTTACTCTTCTACCTTTCCAAATAATACAGAGATGTACAAAATCTTTGCCTGATAATCAGGGCTTAAACAGAAAATTTCTTTCTTCATGTTGAATACCTAAAGGTAAACCCATTCTTCCTCCCAGGTCACATGTCCATGGTCTCTCTCTTTCCTCAAGTGTTTTGCGTAATTGCAATCCATACAGCTCACTATGAATGCGCCCCACAAGACTATTGAGTAAATCAAATTAGTTGATGTTAGGTAAACTAGTGTATCTACTTTTACAACACTAGGCATGTGTAAGGAGTGAGGAAGAGCTACTATTTATTAAGTGTATATCAGGCATGGTTGTCATTTCAAATGCACCATTCAATATAATTTTGCAGCTGTGTGAGAAAGACACTTTTATATCCATCTTAGAAAGGAAGAGCAAAGGCACAGAGGTTAAATAACTTGCCTAAGGTCATAGATGTAGTAAGTGATAGGGTTGGAACTCAAAGATCTGTTTGACTCCAGAGCTCATGCTCTTCCTAATTGTACATTCTTCTTATCACAGTCTTAAATAATTTCTAACAACTTTATCTGCGGATGTTGCTTCAATAACAACAAAAAAATCTGCTAAAAGGCAAGAGCTCTTGTATTTGAATGAGCTGAGCATTGGTGTCCATTGCCATTAATTACACAAAACATCAATTTTAGAAATATTTATACAGCACTGTGTGTATCAAGCAATGAATAACGAGTATCTTACAAGTATCTTTTTGACCTGTGCTTCACTTTGTCCCCACCCTTCAGACTGCTTTCTGCCATGTGTTACAGAAGCTATTATAATCTTGCTTAATCATGAATTTAGAGACTTGGGACTTGCTCTTTCATCTATCTTTAACATTCTTCCTCCAGATCTTCCTTAACCAGATGAGCCAATATAGATGTCCTTTTAACTTCCCATCTTCTATCATTCCTAATTTTTCTCCATTGTCACCATCATATTTGTACAATGTCTGTTTTGTTCCTGTATTCTCAGCTAAGACAGTTCCTAGCACAAAATAGATACTCAGTAGTCACTGAATAAATCAACAAATGTTTTTTTTCAGAGTTGAAGGATATTATATATGCCCATGATAATTATATTATCATCATTTTTAGAGTAAAATAAAACAGATATAATTCAATTATATCATGTTTTTAGCAATGATGACGCCAAGAAGCTTTTGTTCAGAGCTTTGTTTCCTTGCTGAGATACTATACTCCAGTTTCTTTTTATTCTTTATGTGGCTTACCAGTTTCTCTAAGTGAGACACTTGAATTACATGGTGGACTCATTATAGATGATGGGATCTCAATACTTCTCCCCTTATTCAGACATCATTGCCTTAATTATTCTTATAAAAAGCTTGACTGACTTTTAATATCTGTAAAGGTGAATTTGCCTTCAGGAACGTTCAAGCCCTGGATTATTGATTAGTGATAGATTTCATAGAAATCTATATATAGGGTTCTGATGAACTTAATACAACTATAATCAACCCAAGAGCTAAAGAGAGATGGAGAAGGAGAGCCAGAGAACATTCTAATGTGTTTTTTGGTTCTTCCAAGGCCAGCAGTATAGACCAACATTGAGATTTCCTACCTGAGAGCTTAGAAAAGAGATACTGAACTCAGATTGAACTAGGCATGCACAGGACCTGTGTGCAAGTCTTTGTTGTGGAGACAAGGATTTAAAAGCCCAACTTTATAACCAGATCTAACCTTTGCAAACTAATAGCATATTATACAGATACTTGATCTTTCATGTCTATTTTGGTTCATGGCTGGTGGGGACTAGTGAAGGTTCTAGATTTTGTAAAGTATAATTCTTAATTTTTATTCCTACATTAGGCAAATAGTTACTGTGTATTCAGAAAATGATTTCCTTCTCCCCTCTCTCTCTTGTCTATTTTTCCTTTCTGCTTTTTCAGTAGAAATGCCATTTGGAATTTCAAGCACATAGGAGCTGGCTTCGTGGCACAGTGTATTAAAACTTCACTTGCTGCATTGCTATCCCATATCAGAGCACTAGTTTGAATGCTGGCTGCTCTATTTCTGATCAAGCTCCCTAGTAATGTGCCTTGGAAATCGGCAGAAGATGTCCTACTTGGGCCCCTGAAACCCACATGGGAGACCTGGATGGAGTTCCAGGCTCCTGGCTTCAGCCTGGCCCATTCCTAGCCATTGCAGTCATTTGGGGAGTACACCAGCAAATGGAAAATATTGTAATTTCTCTCTCTTTCGTGCATGCTTGTTTGCCTTTCAAATAAATAAATAAATCTTTACAAAAATTTCAACAATATAGACAAGGTTAATAGACATACTGAAGTAGCTATACTCAGGCACTGTGTCTTTTTCTACATATATAGGGAACTCACCATAGTGACAAAAAGATTAAGTAGCAAAAATATCCATTTTCAAGTAATTATTTTAAAGGAGTATAATTGAGATATAATATGCAGATTTTTTTTAATTTATAAGAGAGAGAGGATGCTTCCACCTGCTGGTTCACTATCTAAGCTGGACGAAAGCTGGGAGCGAGGGACTCAGTACAAGTTTCTCATGTAGGTGACAGGAAACAGGTTACCTGAGCCATCACACTGCCTCCCAGGCTCTACACTAGCTGGAAGCTGGAGTCAGAAGCTGCAGCCAGGTTCAAAATTCAAGCACTCTGATGTGGGATGTGGGCATCTTTTTTAAAAAGATGTATTTATTTATTTGGAGGTCAGAATTACAGAGAGAGAGGGAGAGGCAGATCTTCCAACTTCTGGTTTAGTCCTCAAATGGGTACAATGGCCAGGACTAGGCCAGGACGAAGCCAGGAGCCAGGATCCCCATTCAGGTCTCCCACATAGTTGCAGGGGCCGAAGCACTTGGATCATCCTTCACTGGTTTCCCAGCTGCATTAGCAGGGAACTGGATCAGAAGGGGAGCTGCTGGGAGTCAAACTGGATCCCATATGGGATGTCAGTATGACAGATGGTGGCTTAACCTGCTGCACCACAGTGCTGGCTCCATGTGGGCATCTTAACCAGCATCTTAACCACTAGGCTAAATGCCTTCTCCAAATGCATAGATTTTAGATGGACAGCTCTATGTATTTGGATAAACTTATATACTCAGGTAATTCTTATCCTAATTGAGATATGGAAAATTTCCATCCTCCCAAAATATTTGCTTAATGCCTCCTTTTTCTCAGTTCTTTCCATCATATAGATAGCCACTAATCTGTTTTTGGCACTATAGATTAATTTTTCTTGCTCTAGGAAATCATTGAAATTGAATTATACCATATTTTCAATCTGTTGTGTCTTTTTTCTTTCACTCAGTATAGTATTTTTGAAGTTGATCCATGTTTTTCTGTATATCTATAGTTCCTTTTTATTGTTGAAAAGTGTTCATTATGAATCACTACAATATGTGGTGTTTAGTACTTAGCTTCTCTCAATGAAGAGTTATTTTAGAGAGGAAGCAGTAGAACAATTGGAAGTGAAACTTGAAGAAAGAAATAGGAGTCCCAAAAAGTGACAGAGTCAGTATGTGGAAGTAGCAAAGTGAACTATTTTGTGACCAACAGAGTAGTCTATGAAGCATTTGAAAATAAGAGCAGATGCTGAGTTAGAATGAGAGTACCAGATGATTTGTATGAACTAAGGGTATGGGATAGTCACCATTTGTGGATCAGGGTGGTGTGTCCATGTTTCTCATGGAAGGGCTGGTGTTGAATCATTCCTCTGTTAATTGCTGTGGTGGGGCTTCTTGGTTTTGCAGAATATGCTTCTATTTTCCTTTATTGACTTTTGCTCTATGTTTCTTGAAACAGACATGAATTACTGTTGGATGTATGGCCATTTAAAAATATTCATTGTATTTGAGAGGGAGAAATGGGAGAGACAGAGAGAGAAAATCTACCATCTTCTCTTTTACTCCCCAAAATGCACAATGGCAGAGGCTAGGCCAGGCTAAGGCAGGATCTGTGAAACCAATCTAGACCTCCAAAAGAGGTGGACAGAACCAACCACTTGAGCCATTACCAGCTGCTTCCCAGGATGCGCTTTTGCAGGAAGTTGGAAATGGGATTAGAGACAGGACTCAAATCCAGGCCCTCAGATATGGGATGGGGACATCTTAACAAGGTGGCATGTTTGCCTTGTTGTCCAACTATTTTTGAAGTTATTTCTTTCTGAAGGCTGGGATTTGGGATCTTATTAAACAAGATGGTGCAATCTTTCAGTTGTTTCTCAGTGAACACAGTTGCTTTGTGAATGCTTCTGATGCTTGCCTTTAGGAAGTTCTTCTGAGCTTGACATCTTCTGATCCAGACAGTTCAAGTCCAGTGACAAAAGTCAGTAAATTAAAAAAAAAATCATTAGGGGCCAGCTCTGTGGTATAGGGGTAAAGCCACCACCTGCAGTGCCGGCATCCCATATGGGCACCAGTTCGAGACCTGGCTGCCCCACTTCCCATCCAGCTCTCTGCTATGGCCTGGGAAAGCAGTAGAAGATGGCTCAAGTCCTTAGGCCCCTGAAACTGCATGGGAAGATCTGGAGGAAGGTCCTGGCTTCAGATGGGTGCAGCTCTAGCCACTGTGGCCAACTGGGGAGTGAACCAGCAGATGAAAAATCTGTCTCTCCCTCTGCTTTTCCTTCTTTCTCTGTATAAACTCTGACTTTCAAATAAATAAATAAATCTTAAAAATCATTAAGTATATTGTTTTGTTTGGGACTTGATAGTTCTTGCAGAGACAACAGGGCAAATGTGATTAATGAGGGAGGTAGAGAAAAACTAACAGTAAGGACTAGAAGCTACTCAAAGCTACTTATTGATTGAGCCATGTATCTGGACTTGGAGATCAAGTTAAGTAGCTCCTTGACTGTAACTATTGCTAATATGTTTATGTTCTCTTTATTGAATGAGTTGGGATGTGTTTTCATTTTTATTTTTCAGGAAAGTTTGTATTAATTCTTTAAATCTTTCATAGAATTCAAAGTGAAGCCATATAATTCTGGCTTTCCTTGTAGAGCATTTATTGATTACTAGTTCTATTATTGTTGATCTAATCAGATATTCTGTTTCTTCATTAGACAGTTTTGTTAGTTTGTGTCTTTCTAAAAATTCATTTAACTAGGTTATCTAATTTTTTATCCTGCCGTTACACAGTATTCTATTTTTAATTCTTAAACTTCTACAAGGTTGGTAGAAAAGTCTCTCCTTTTGTTCCTGATTTTAGTAATGTAAGTTGCCTGTCTTTTTCTTGATCAGTCTAGCTAATTGTTTTTCAATTTTTTTTATCTTCTCAAAGAACTAACTCCTGGATTTATTAATTTTATTATTTTCCTCTGTATTTCTTTTATTTCTTCTCTTTATTATTTGCTTTCTGATAATCATGGATTTATTTTAAATTAATTATTAACAAATTATAATATAATTATGGAGTACACAGTGATTCCCAAAGTATACAGTATGGAATGATTTAATCACCTTGAAGACTTAAAATTTATTCCTCTTGTATATATACATCACTTCATATACTTATTTTCTGTAATGAGGACACTTAACATTTTCAGCAGTTTTAAAGAAGACAGTACATTGTTATTAACTGTAGTCCCCATGTTGTACAATAGATGTCTTGAACTTATTCCTCCTATCAAATTGAAGCTTTGTACACTTTGAAGTTTTGTACCCTTTGACCATCATCTCGCATTCCTGTACCATAAAGCCTCTTGTAATTACTGTTCTACTCACTGCTTCTATGAGTTGCTTTTTTTTTTTAATTTCACATAGAAGTGAGAACATGTAATTGTTATCTTTCTGTGCCAGGCTTATTTAATGTAACAAAATGTCCTACAAGTTCATCCATGTTGTTGTAAATAACAGGATCTCCCTCCTTATAAGGCTGAATAATTCTCTGTTTTATATATGACACATTTTCTTTATTTATCTGTTGAAGGACATGTAGATTGTTTCCTTGTCTTCTGTGCTGTTACTAATCCTGGAATGAACATGGGAGTCCACATAGCTCAATGAGGTACTGATTTTTTTTTTCCTTTGTATCTATACCCAGAAGTGGGATTTGCTGACTCATATGGCAGTTTTATTTTTAATTTTTGAGAAGCTTCCATGCAATTTTCCATAATGACTGTGTTAGTTTATATTCACAACAACTATGTATAAGTGTTCCCCTTTTTGCCACATCCTTGCCAACAATTGTTGTAATTCATCATTTTGCTAGTAGCCATTCTGACAAGCGTGAGATGATATTTCATTGTGGTTTTGACATTTCCCAAACAATTAGTGATGTCAAGCACTTTTTTGTTGGCCATTTCTATGTCTTTAATTGAGACTTGTTTATTTAGATCCTTTTCCTATATTTAAATTTATTTATTGCTATTATTTTTATTCCTAATATATTTTGTATACTAGTTACTTATTAGATTTGTTATTTGCAAAATATTTTCTCTTATTCTGTAGATTTTTCTCTTCACTCTGTTGTTTCCTTCTCTGTGCAGATGTTTTTAGTTTGTAATCTCATTTGTCTATTTTTTTTGCCTTTGCTGCTTGAACTTTTGAAGGTTAAATCCTAGAAGTCATTGCCTAGATGAATGTTGTATAGTTTTTCCTTTATGTTTTCTTCTCATATTTTAAAGTTTCAGGTCTTATTTTAAAAAAATAATTTTCATTTATTTGAAAGGTGAAGTTACAGAGAAAGGGAGAGACAGAGATTTTCCATCTACTGGTTCATTCCCCAGATGGCTACAATGGCCAGGCTGCACCAGGCTGAAGCCAGGAGTCAGGAGTTCATCCACGTCTCCCATAGAGGTGCAGGAGCTCAAGCTCTTGGGCCATCCTCTGCTACTTTCTCAGGTACATTACCAGGGAGCAGGATAGAAAATGGAGCAGCCAGGCTCAAAGTGGTGCCCATATGGGATACTGGTGTCATAGGTTGTGGCCTAACCCATTATGCCACAATACCGGCCCCATCATGTATCATTTTTAAGTCTTAATCCACTCCTTAGGTTTAATTAACTCCTTTTTCTTAGTTTCCTAAGGTAGAAGATTAGATTATAATCTGTGATCTTTTTAAAAAATATAAGCACTGATAGTTAAAAATTTCCTTGTAAGAATCCTTAGAGCTCCATGCTATAAAGTTTAGTATATTGTGTTTTCATTACTTTCAAATTTACTTCTATATTCCTTGTAGTTTCTATTATAGTAAGAAAAATATATTTTAAATGATTTTTATTCTCTTAAATTTATTGAACTTGATTTCATAACCTCACTGTTGGTCTATTTTGGACAATGACCCATGTGCACTTAAAAGAATGTGAATTTTGCTGTTAGGTGAGTGTTCTATAAATGTCTGTTAATTCCAGACAGTTTATAGTGTTGTTGAAATATTCTCTTTGCTGATTTTTTTGTCTAGTTTTTCTAGCCATTATATGAAAGTGGGGGAGTATTTTTTTTCCACAAAATGTTTTCTGTACTATACTTGAATCTCCTCAGTGCTGTTATTTTTTAATTCAGCTGTTCTTCCAGAAGTTTCATTTCATTGAGCATGTATTCAGTTTGTTCTGCCTTATATTCTTTTCTCTAGCTGCTAGGTACCCTGAGATAGTGTTGTTATTTTTCCCTATCAGCTCATTGGGATTCTGGTAAATGACATGTCCATAGCCCTGCACTGCATGCAGAATTCCCTATCCCTGTATGTTAGGAGCATGGAAGTAGGTAGAGCATGAGTCTCCTCCTGAAGCACTTGGAAGAATTCTCCATGCTCTCTTGTTTTCTGGTTACTTTTCCTGGCTCAAAAAGGAAAATCTGGGTCACTTCTTCAGTTTATTTTTGGATTTTTTAGAAGCAAGATGACTTGGCAATTTCTCTCAATATCAATATCAACTCTCTACACAAGGAGTCACAGATCTATAAAAGTTAAGTTCTAGTAATGTATGGTCTCATCTGGTGATTCCCTGATGATGGTCTTTATCCACTTATACAGTGTGTGGGGAGTGAGAAAGTCCTATAAAAGTTTTCCACACTAGAACCAAACAAAGCCCAATGCCTTGCTTGTACCCAGCTGTCCATGGGCACATGTTCTCATTTGGTTTAGGAGAAGAAAATAGCTTATAATTGGGAGTTAAGTGGAATGTGTGATATTCAGTTGACCGCTGTCTCAGAATCTCCCTCTTCCAAAATTTAATTAACCTGATTAGTTAATTATCAGAATATATGTGTTTGTTAGATACACAAACACAGTAAATAAAAATTTTCTCTGTCAATGGAACACAATTTGGAATAATTAAACTAAAAGTGGCTGACAAAAATCAGTTTTTGGTTGGTAACTTAATTGAGGATGAATTCAGATAGAATTGTAAAATATGTTACTTAACTTATAATCCACGTTGTTCAAATAATCTGTTGGCTATATTAATTATTTAAATATGATAAGCTATTGGCTCTTGGTTGTAATCTAGTCTGACATTTCTTTGTCAAATGAGAAAATTGAGACCTGAAGAGTTTAAGTGTTTGTGATGAAGCCAAGAATAGAAACCTCCATCATATGACTCCCACTACAATGTTCTTTCTACTACACTCCTCTAGAATGAAAATAGTCAAGATCCCCCTGGGTGAATGTAAGAGCCTAAAAATTACATGAAAATGAAAGATTAATCAACAGAGAAATGGAAGGAAAAGGTTAATAGAATTGTTGAGACTATTATTTTAGATTATAAAGAATATAGCTCCTTCCTGAAAAATGAGTTTCCCATGCCATCATTCTATATAATTATGTATAAATCAACCAATAAATTAGCACATATAAATTAATAAATTTAAGTATATATGATTACCTATGAGCCAAACAGGTACAAGGTGTATGACATGGCTTCTTATTGAAGAGTTTATATTCTAATTGAAGGTCAATGTTACAAAAGTAAAAAATATATCTGGTCTAGGTCTCCAAGTAACATGTGAGCATTCTAGATACTAAGAAAGCTTGAAACTGGTTGAAGACACTAAAGGCTTCAATGGAGCAGTAGGACCATTAGATATTTATGACACCATTTGCAGGTCATATAAAATTATCCACTTAAAATTAGGCTGCTATAAATTTGTTGAATTTTGAGTTCTGCCTGCAGTTGCCTTGGCAGGACCAGACCAAATGATTTTATGGGCTTTATACAGACCACGGGATGGAGATTCCTCATGCCTGGTTTAAAGGAAAAGGCCAAGATGAGAATGAGCTGGGTTGGGATGAGAATTTGGTGCAGCGGTTAAAATGCCAATTGGGATGCCCTCATTTCATATCGGAGTGCTTTATTTGAAACCCAGGCTCTCCATTTCTAATCCAGCTTCCCATTAGTGTGTACCTTAGAAGGCAGAAGATGATGGTTCAAGAATTTGGTTCCCTCCCACCCACGTGGGATACCCAGATTGAGTTCTGGGTTCCTGGCTTCAGCCTGGGCTAGCCCTGGCTGTTTGGGGGACATTTGGAGAGTGAACCAGTGGGATGAAGATTGCTCTTTCCCTTCCCTTCCCTTCCCTTCCCTTCCCTTCCCTTCCCTTCCCTTCCCTTCCCTTCCCTTCCCTTCCCTTCCCTTCCCTTCCCTTCCCTTCCCTTCCTCCCTCTCTCCCTCCTCTCCCCCTGCCTCTCTCCCTCCTCTCCGCACCCCATCTCTGTCTCTCTGCCTTCTAAATAAAATGAAAATACATGAAATAAAAAATAAGCTACATGTGTTCTGGATACAGAAAAGATGGCTCATGTAAGGAACAAATGGCGAAAATTATTATAAAGGGCCTTGAATGTTAGGTTAAGGATTTGATTTTATTACATGAAAATTAGAACCATTTAAGCAAGTACGATTTTCAAAATAGTCAACAACCAGTGTACCATGAAGACAAATAATCAGAAGAGTAAGCTCATAACAATACATAATAGCTGAATATCAATTGTTCATTTAAGGTATTTGTGTGGGAGAATGACCTGATGAAACTGGCATTTTAGAAAAGTGTATGTGTATCCCGCTTCCCATGTTGGATCATTCTCTCCCTTTTTGATTCTATCAGTTAGTATTAGCAGACACTAGTCTTGTTTGTGTGATCCCTTTGACTCTTAGACCTATCAGTGTGATCAATTGTGAACTGAAATTGATCACTTGGACTAGTGAGATGGCCTTGGTACATGCCACCTTGATGGGATTGTATTGGAATCCCCTGGCATGAATCTAACTCCATCATTTGGGGCACGTCTGATTGAGCATGTCCCAAATTGTACATCTCCTCCCTCTCTTATTCCCACTCTTATATTTAACAGGGATCCCTTTTCAGTTAAAATTTAAACACCTAAGAATAATTGTTTGTTAATTACAGAGTTCAACCACTAGTAATAGAATAAAAAATACTAAAATGGATAAAGTATTCCATTGTACAACAACAGTCAGCATAAGAGCTGATCAAATTACTGTTTCTCATAGTGTCCATTTCACTTCAACAGGTTTCCCCTTTGGTGCTCAGTTAGTTGTCACCGATCAGGGAGAACATATGATATTTGTCCCTTTTGGACTGGCTTAATTCACTCAGCATGATACACAGCAGACTCATAGAATGGCAGATGTCCTACATAGCACTCTGGCCTCAGAATCAGCCCTTAAGGCATTTGGATCTGGCTCAAGAGCCCATGCGAATATTCTAGGTATGGAAAGCCAAGACACTCTGGAAGAAAAAGAAGACCTAAATGAAAGATCTCTGTGAGTGAGATCTCTGTGAGTGGAAAGAACGGGGCCATCAAAGAAGGAGGTACCTTTCTCTGAAGAGAGGAGAGAACCTCCACTTTGATTATGACCCTGTCAGAATAAGATTGAAGTCGGTGAACCCTAAAGGTTTCCATAGCCTCGGCAACTCATGACTAGAGCCTAGGGAGATTACTGACGCCATAAACAAGAGTGTCAAATTGTTAAATCAACTTCAGGAGTCACTGTGTACTTACGTCTCATGTGGGATCTGTCCTTAACGTGTTGTCCAATGTGAAGTAATGCTATAACTAGCACTGAAACAGTATTTTACACTTTGTGTTTCTGTGTGGGTGCAAACTGATGAAATCTTTACTTAGTATATACTGAATCAATCTTCTGTATATAGATAATTAAAAATGAAAAAAAATCTTGGTGTTAACTTGGAAATTGCATAGAAAATTAATCAATTTAAAAAAAATATATCATGTAGGATCTCTGTCCTTAATGTGCTATACATTGTGAATGAATACTATAACTAGTACTCCAACAGTATTTTTCACTTTGTGTTGCTATGTGAGGGCAAACTGAAATCTTTACTTAATATATAGTAAACTGATCTTCTGTGTATAAAGAGAATTGAAAATGAATCTTGATGTGAAGCAAGGGGAGAGGGAGTGGGAAAGGGGAGGGTTGCGTGTGGGAGGGAAGTTATGGGGGGGAAGCCATTGTAATCCATAAGCTGTATTTTGGAAATTTATATTCTTTAAATAAAAGCATTATTAAAAAAAATGAAAAAAAAAGAAAAGTGTATGTGGCAATGATGTGCAAAATCAATGAGGAAGTAACAATAGCAGGGTCTGGCAAAGGTATTTTTTGAAAGGTCAAATAGTAAATATTTTAAGCTTTCTAGGACATATGGTCTCTGTTGCAACTATTCAACTATTTTGTAGTCCAAAACCAGAATTAGTCAATATGTAAACAAATGAACTTGTCTGTGTGCCAATAAAACCTCATTCACAGAAGCAGACAGCAGTATGTATTTGGCCTGTGGGTCATAGATTATTGACCAATAAATAAGAGATAAGAGACTAGATAAATGGCAATTATAATATTTCAGGTCCTTAGGCTGAGCTTGTTTTGTAATAGTATGAATTAGAAGAAAAAACAACCAAATATATAAAATAAGTCTCAAAAATATTTAATAGTCATAGTTGTCTGGATGATTTAGGCGGAAGTCCATCTTTAGTAGTGGAACAGAGACAACTAATTATAGGCCAAATTTTTTCATCAGTGTTGTCCAGATGGCTTCTCTCCTTTGCTTCTGTCCATACATATAGCCCTAACCTTCTGAAAGTATGTGCCTATATACATAACAAAGACATTGACATGAACAAAAAAGAACAAACGATGAACTCAGTCATTTAAACTGATGTCATATAACCAGTATAGTTGAAGTTGTTACTGTACTGATTTATGAATCCATTGACAATTATGAAAACATGACCATAATCATTATCATGTACCCCAAATCACCTAGAAAAAGTGGATGAAATAGCTGATGAACTAGGGCATCTTTGAACCCAAATATGGGGGAGTAGTAATGATATATTCTTAGTAGAAAAAAAACCTTTTAACACATTATGACAAAAACGGCTCCCATGAAGCATTTGATGTCTTCAACTCACACAATTATTTCCCTCTCTTGAGGAGAAAATAAAAGCATTTTATATAAGACTAATTTAATATTATGTATCATTTAATGAACTAAAGAAAACTGATTTATGAAACACTTGATGTGGGCAAATGCAAATATTTATAGTACAGAAAGACATAATAACATTGAGACCTGCTTGTGCACAAAAATATGATTATCAGATGACAGACAAGTGTGGATAACCAAGTTAGGAGTATGGAGGAGGGATGACACAGGAGACTCTGGAAAATAAAAAAGTTGTACTGATCATCCCTACCTAACCATACCTTCTGGACACTTGAAACTATCCATTAAGAACACCAGTGTCCTTTAATAACAATTGATAGAATTAAAAAGGAGAGAATGACCCTACATGGGAAGCAGGATGCACAGCAGACTCATAGAATGGCAGATGCCCTAAAGAGCACTCTGGTCTCAGAATCAGCCCTTAAGGCTTTCAGATCTGCCTAAAAAGCCCATGAGAGTCTCTCAGGCATGGAAAGCCAAGACACTGTGGTAAAAAAAAAAATGACTTAAATGAAAGATCTCTGCGAGTGAGATCCCAGCAGAAAGAACATGCCATCAAAGAAGGAGGTACCTTTCTCTGAAGGGAGGAGAGAACTTCCACTTTGATTATGGTCTTGTCTAAATAAGGTAGGAGTTTGTGAATAGCCTGGGCAGCTCATGACAAGAGCCTCGGGTGATCACTGGCATCATAAATAGGAGTGTCAATTGTTAAATCAACAACAGGAGTCACTGTGCACTTACTCAAAATGTAGGACCTCTGTCCTTAATGTGTTGTACTATGCAAATTAACAGTAAAACCAGTATTCAAACAGTACTCTATATGTTGTGTGTCTCTGTGGGTGCAATCTGTTGAAAACTTTATTTAGTATATACTAAGTTGTTCTTCTATATATAAAGATAATTAAAAATGAATGCTAAGAATGGGATGGGAGAAGTAGTAGATGCGATGGTTTGTGGGTGGGAAGTAGGTTATGGGGGGAAAGGCCACTATAATCCAAAAGTTGTACTTTTGAAATTTATATTTATTAAATAAAAGTTTTCTTAAAATAAACTCTCCATTAAGAAGTTAAAACATCAAATATTCATTCAGTTGTTTAGTCAATGATCAAGCAATAGACTGAGGAAGGTGTCAATGAGGCTGCAGGAGCATTGTACCAGAACCTCTGATCAGTTTGCCCAGATCCCTCAAATAGCTGATCCTTTTGAGGCAAACTAGTGGATCCAACTATCCTTTTTTACGCTAAAATTTACCAGGTTGACTTTATTAAGCTGGCTGAATACACCGTTAATTTGATAATTGGGTAATATTATGGCATGTATAGTCATATCCAGCATTAACTTGTTATTCTAACTACATTGTTTAGGGGGAGGGAAATGACTGGGAGAAATTATTAAAGTCAAATATAGATCTCTTATCCCAATTCCTTATCAGATAACAAATATTTTATCACCAACAGGGACAAAACAAACAAAAATGACTCAGTTCACAGGCAGCAAATGTAAAGGTCTGATGAGCAATCTTAAAACTAAAAAGGGAGGGCAATAGAGGAGTACCGGGAAGGAAGACAGTAAACTGTGGATACAATTATTGGCACAATCTCTGTATAAATAATGTTTCTTTTCCTGTATCTCCCCTATCCCTCCTGGCCTTGTTAGGTGACAGGCTGATGATCCATTATACTACACAGTACCAGTGACTAATAATAGCTTTAATGTACTCATTCTTCAGAGGGTATTCGAATTTTCAGAAGGGACTCTGGGGACTTAGCATAAAAGAGCACATCTCAAATGAATTTTCTGGTGTTCTGGTTAGCCTCTAGGGAATATAGAGAGGTAAATCTACTGAACTACCGTCAAATCACTCCATTTTGATGGATACCTTCTTTACTTGAGTGTAAATGCCATCATTTGTAAACACAATCAAATGAATTATATGATCTACCATACTAGGGTGAGCGATTTTAGTCAAGGGTTAAAATATCATCTAGCTCAGCTATTCCCAACTGTGGATGCATAGCAGGAGTGTTTTTGATGCTTTGAAAAATAAGATCCTTGGAACTCACCTACACAGATTCTGATTTTATTGGTATTGAATAGATCCTAGGCCTCGTTGTTTTCAAAAAACTCTTGATATTTTAATGTGCAAAGATATGTGAAAATCATCAACCTAACCATAACCTGTTAGAGGTTAAAGAGGCCTGACAAATCATTAAGACCATTCTCTACCTCGATGATGATCTTATCAGGCGATTGTCCACCCTTTGCCTGAATATCTCCTGGAAAAGCATTCCTTCAAGGATACGCTCCAGCTCTACATACGAGTTTCTTCATTAACTACAGCCAAGACAATCTTTGGTAAGCAAGAGAGGCTGTGGAACTCTACATTTTCTAAGGTCAATGACACACACCAATCCTCAGTAACCAGGAGTCAATCAAATTGAGAACTAATCCAACAAAAGAGATCATTTTTCAAGGAAAGAGAGAGAGAGAGAATCAAGAGTTCCAATAAAAAAGGTACTTTCATGTTTATCTATTCTCACCCTGCAGCTGAAATGATTATTTGTTCATCAAACCTAACAAGCTCAAATGTCATGCATCTTAGCCAGGGCTAAAGGGATTAGCAATGGGTAGTGGTTTTAAACAATATTTTTCCAACCATGACTGTAGATGACCCATGTTCTAAAAATGCTTTGCTCCTGTTTTATTCTCCCTTCCCATTTTAGTGGGTGCTTGGCTCCTGGGAATTTTACCCTGTTTCCCTTCTCATTATCTTTCATTTTTTGGGGGAACTTGATATAGAATTTAAATCATTTACTGTTAAGAAGTTCCAGTGATCTATTGTATAGAAGGGAGAATACAGATACTCATAATGAACTTAATATGTCTCTGAAACAAACTGGAAGAAAGAGTTTTGAATGTTTGCACCATAAAAATGTTAATGCCATGTTTATCCTTATTGGACATTATGGAGTATGTATATGTATCAAAAAGCCACATGGTATCCCATAGGTAAGTACAATATTGCATGTCAGTTAAAAATAAAATGAATGCATAGACTGTTTATTCTTCTATAGTATTTTTTTTCTTTTTTTCTTTTCAACTTTTATTTAATAAATATAAATTTCCAAAGTACAACTTTTTAATTATAGCAGCTTTTCCCCCCATAACCTCCCTCCCACCCGCAACCATCCCATCTCACACTCCCTCTCCCATCCCATTCTTTATCATGATTCATTTTAAATTATCTTTATATACAGAAGATCAACTTAGTATATACTAAGTAAAGATTTCAACAGACTGCAGCCACAAAGACACACAAAGTATAGAGTACTGTTTGAGTAGTAGTTTTACCATTAATTCTCATAGTACAACACATTAAGGACAGAGGTCCTACATTTTGAGCAGGTACACAGTGACTCCAGCTGTTGATTTAACAATTGACACTCTTATTTATGATGTCAGTAATCACCTGAGGCTCTTGTCATGAGCTACCAAGACAATGGAAGTCTCTTGAGTTCACCAACTCCGATCTTATTTAGAAAAGGCCCTATTCAAAGTGGAAGTTCTCTCCTCCATTCAGAGAAAGGTACCTCCTTCTTTGATGCCCCATTCTTTCCACTGGGATCTCACTCGCAGAGATCTTTCATTTAAGTCATTTTTTTTTTTTTACCACAGTGTCTTGGCTTTCCATGCCTGAGAGACTCTCATGGGCTTTTTAGGCAGATCTGAAAGCCTTAAGGGCTGATTCTGAGGCCAGAGTGCTCTTTAGGGCATCTGCCATTCTATGAGTCTGCTGTGTATCCTGCTTCCTATGTAGGGTCATTCTCTCCTTTTTAATTCTATCAATTATTTTCAGACCCTGGTTTTATATAAGTAATCCCTTTGACACTTAATCCTTCAGGGAGTGGAAATAGCCCTCTTTAGGATGAAACACATATTAGTATCTTTTCTGCCAAGCACATTTGCTGGTCACATGCAGAAAGCAAGACTAGTGAGCACTCCGAATGTATACAGTGTACAAAGCTTTGAGGTATTATGTGAGGAGGCCATGCAGGTAGACAACATGTCTCTTAAACTCTAATCAAGATATAAGACATAAACCCATGTATGGGTCATATATAGCAAGAAAGAATGGATGTCAAAGTGATCTGAGTGTTAGAATCCACACAAACTCAAGGAAATTGCTAATACTAGAGTTGTTTTGGTACAGTGGTTCTTACAAACTTCTGTGGGCAGCTGAACCTTCCAAAGTGCATTTTGGTATGTATCTCATTTGCTGACATTAACTAGTAAATTTTTAAAAATCCCGATCTGATGTTTTTATTAAAACACTCCATTTCTGATTAGACTTGGCCTCTCAATTATTTCAGGTTCTAAGATTTCATGAGGCTGACTCCTGTTTGATTCTTTTAGCCGTTACAGCTTCTCTTCCTCTCCTTGTGATGTGTGATGTGATAATTGTACTTTCATTATCAAAAGTCCATTGTAGGAGTAACCTTGGTTTATTCCTTTAGTGTTCCAGATCAGTTAGGTAGTCCCTGATATTCCTTTAGTCTCCTTTTCTCCTCCCCTTCCCATGCAAAACAAAACCAAATAAGCAAAGAACCAAAAAAAAAAAAAGACACACATGCAGAGTAGGAATGAACCACACTAACTGTATCACTTTGCTAGTAACATATACCTAACATGACTATATTGTTACCACCAGAAAATAGTACTTTTCTAGTTTTCAGAAAGACCTGGCATTTGAATGTACTGTATTCATAGAGACTATGTTTTATAGTAGGTCCCTTATGGCAAAATCCTCTTTGCACATGTTCCAAAACCTAACTGTGCATATTGTTGACTTTTCTCTGTTTAGTTATAGACATATACCAAAGAACAACTGAGTGCTTAAAGGCAATTAGAAGGGAATAAGAGAGGAAGGAGGAAGAAGGTTGGGAGTGTGGGCAGAAGAGAGGGTAGGGTGGGAAGTGTCACGATGTTCCTAAAGCCATATATATGAAATACATGAAACTTGTATACCTTAAATAAAATGTTTAAAAAATGATAAAAAACAGAAAAAAAGAAGGGAAATGAAGTCAATCCTGGATAAATAGCATGGTAGAAGGTATGGAGTACATACAAGGAAGAAGGATAAGAATTCTCTGAGGTACTTTTCTTTTTTTAATGACTTATTTATTTATTTATTTGAAAGGCAGAGCTATGGGGAGGGTGGAGGGTATTCCATCTGCTGATTCACTCCCCAGTTGGCCATAATGGCCAGAGCTGAGCTGATCCAAAGCCAGGAGCTTCTTCCAGGTCTCCCACACAGGTGCAGGGGCCCAAGTACTTGGGCCATCTTCTACTGCTTTCCCAGGTCATAGCAGAGAGCTGGATCGGAAGTGGAGCAGCCAGGACTCGACCTGGTACCCATATGGGATGTTGGCACTGCAGGCAGCAGCCTTACCCGCTACGCCACAGTGCCAGCCCCTGAGTTATTTTTCAATACTACTTCTATCAGTAGTACTAATATCTAATGCACATAACATTTACTGCTGCAAGTCACTTTCATAAGAATTTTAAATATGTTTACTTTTTGTAATCCTTACAACAATGCTACTAGAAATATTATTATCATTCCATTTTAGAAATAAGGAAAATGAGGCAGAGCGCAATTGTGTGACTTTCTCAGGGTAACTTGACTATTGAATAGTAACATTGAGTTTTGACAATAGGAAGTCTCTCTGGAGTTCATGCTTAAATACTGCTGTATTAGAAATAAATCACATTAAATCTAAACATTTCTATAAAATGAACTGTAAAGGATGCATAATGAGTTCTAATACCAATTTGTCATTTTTTCTCCTTAGAGAAGGACTGTAGCTCCATCTGTTCTGTGTGCCTAACATTACTCTATCTTATCTCTCACTCCAAGGGAATGTCCCTTTCTGATTCAAGATTTCTTATCAAGTAGCATAACCAGTTAAAGATGGAGCTTATAGCCTTTATAAAGAAAACTCGACCCTTGTATTTTACTTCAAGCTCTGGAAATGGTTGTCTAACCAAGCAGAGACTTTGATGTGCTGTGTGGTGGATATTCAAGAAAAGGAAGGCAAGGGCATTTTTAAAATTTCTCAATAAAAGAGCCATAGCAAAGAACAGATTATAGTGCTGTAGAGTTGAAGCTAAAGTCATCCTTCTGGGTCCAGCTACTATCTTTTCAGCATCTGTGGGCAACTATAGAATTGTTCTATGCTTCCCATGGACCAACAGTTATTCTCCTAACCAGGACACTTGACTGGGATTATGTGAAGTTTTGCTACCAGAAGTTTAAATACACTGAGAAGATGACATTGAGTGGGGAATTACTTGAGAAAATGTTAACTAGAAGTCTTTTGAGGGGATGTAGTTGCAAGGGGATGTGGCACAGCATTATGGTGTGGACATTGACTCGTGCTAGGCTGCTTTAGTTTGAATCCAGGCTCTACTACATACTGGCTGCGTCAGTGGGCCAATTGCATAGCCTTCTTTCCTTAGGATTTTTAAAATTATTTTAAAAATATTTTTATTGTTTTGAAAGGCAGGGTTACAGAAAGAGTGAGAGGGAAAGGCAGAGAGAGAGAGAGAGAGAGAGAGAGAGAGAGAGAGAATTTTCACTGGTTCACTCCCCAAATGGATGCAACTGACAGGGCTGGGACAGGCTGAAACCAGGAGACAGGAACTACATCTAGGTCTCCCACATAAGTGCAGGGCCCCAAGCACTTGGGCCATCCTCTGTGCCTTTCCCAGGAGCACCAGCAAGGAGCTGGTTCAAAAGTGTAGCAGCCTTGAATCAAACTAGTGGCCATATGGAATGCCAGTAGCGGCTTAACCCACTACTCCACAATGCCAGCCCTTTACCTTAGGTTTCTTTTTCCTTTTATTTCTTTTTTTAAAGGATTTATTTATTTATTCGAAAGAAGGAGTTTTACACACACACACACACACACACATACACACACACACGGAAGGGAGAGTCCAAAACCAGGTGCCAGGAGCTTCTTCCAGGTCTCCTATGTGGGTGCAGGAGCCCAAGTACTTGGGCCATCCTCTGCTGCTTTCCAAGGCGCACCAGCAGGGAGCTGGGTTAAAAGTGGAGCAGCTGGGACTCAAACCAGCACTCATATGGGATGCTGGTACTGTAGGCAGTGACTTTTACCACTACTCCACAACACTGGCCCCTGCCTTAGGGTTCTTAACAGTAAAACTGTAATGGAATTACTGTAAGTCTTCCGGAAGTTTGTAGAAAATGAGCATTGTAAAAGAAACTGTATGAGTTTCGATTTTTTTGCATCAAAGTGAATTATTTTAAATTCTATTTTCCACAAACTTTTTGAAGTCCATTCATAATGGTACCTTACTCTGCTTATTGCATTATTATAAAGATTAAATGAATTAGTATTTGAAAAATACCCATGTACCTGCCACAAAATTAATGCTATGTGTTAATTAAAATAGGGCCACATAAAGTAGATTTTCACAATTCTTTACACAGTTTTTTCTCAGTACTTAAAGAGTTGTCTATTCACTGATATAAATGAAAGCTTTGTGTCTCTCTAGCGTTGTAAAAGAAACTGTTTACTGTTTTCAGACAGTAAAACTTCCCTTTCTTAATATTTTCTACCTGGGATGGTAATGGATGACTTGAGTTTAATAGCATTTCACTGTGGTGACTATATTCTAGCAAGAAAATTGCTGATTTTTTGTTTTTGTTTTTGAAATTCCAATTACAAGTCCATCTTTGTTTCAGAGTAAAACTAAGATAATAGGTGTGAAAACATTTTAAAAAGTTAAAAGAGTCTGAGATTCTGGTGACAAATCTGAATTTCACCTTTTGGGATGTCTAATTTCAAAGCAGTCTTGCCCAGAACTACAAATGTGATCACTAAAACTAAATGATAATACTACTAATAATAATGTGAATAATTAATATTCTCTGAGTCCCTAACATGTGCTGGGCACCCTGCTCATGATTCCCATACATTATTTCATGTAAATATAGTTTGGATGCTGCTGCTTCTGCTGTAGAGCTGTGAGAACTGGTTTGTTTCTTTTCTTCAGCTAGGAGGAAACAACTAAGACTTCACAAGAGAAAATGAAGTTGAGTTTTATTTTTCTGACAATGAAGGAAAAATATTTACCTCCTCATTCTTTACTTCAAAGTCATTTTCATGGGGCTTTCAATTATTATTCCTTATGTAACCTTGGCAGAATAGGCATTTTTAGTGATAACAACCTCAGTTTTTTTTAAAGATTTATTTATTTGAAAAACAGCATTATAGAGTGGCAGAGGCAGGGAGATAAAGGAGAGAGAGGGAGAGGGAGAGGGAGAGGGAGAGGGAGAGGAAGAGGGAGAGGAAGGGAGAGAGAGAGAGAGAGAGGGAGAGAGAGAGAGAGAGAGAGAGAGAGAGAGAGAGAGAGAGATCTTCCATCCACTGATTCACTCTCCAAATGGATGCAATGGCTGGAGCTAGACAGACCTGAGAGAGCCAGGTGTGTCTTCTGGGTCTTCCACATGGGTACAGGGGTCTAAGCACTTGGACCATCTTCTACTGCTTTCCCAGGCCATAACTGAGAGCTAGATCAAAAGTGGAGCATCAAGGACTTTTAACCATGCCCATATGGATGCTGGCAATACATGTGGTGGCTTTACATGCTATGCCACACACTGGCCTCTAGCACCACATTTCAATGATATTTTTAAGAAAATCATCCTTCTCAAAGAAATGCAATGGAGACTCAGAGGAGGAAGAGAACAAAAGGAATGGAGGAAGAAAGGAATAATAGAGAATGGAAGACAACTCTGCTGAAAAATGCTAAAAGTGATATTATTAATATTCAGGACATCTATGTTCTAGCTATCTATCTTTTCTTCCTTTTAAGTTAGAAAACCAAAGAGGGAGAGAATAAAAAAATGCCAGAATAAGCTGTGGAGTCAAAGAGAATGACTTGAACCTCTCTTTCATGCCAACAAAGTCACCCATTTGGGCCTTTGCTACTTCTCCAAGTTGAGCTGTTTGGACAAATCTATATACATTAAATTCTCTCATTGTTTCCAGACAGTTCCTCAACTGGCCACAGAGGATATTGTATGCTTGTTTGGCTGGATGGATGATGACTTTGTGTTAGTTGGTGAACCTGAATCCCACAGAAGGTGGCTGTTATTTTGGTCATGCAAGTCCATCATTTATATATCCCTAGATCTTTTTTTCCCTCCCCAGGAGCATTTTCGTTTGCTTGTTCAGTATAGCTGAAGAGCAGACCAAGAAGAGAATAATAGCACATTTTAGAGCACCCATTTTCAGACTGTTTAAATTTACCTCATGTAGGACAATGAGAATCATCTGTTCTCCCATAAATCTCAAACATAATCTCCTAAGCCATTTACAACTAGCTGGGAAGGTGCCCATCAAATGAGGACTGGATCTGGATGTTGATGTTATCACAGTAGTCTTCTGAATACACATGGAGTTCATTTATTGATATGCGGGGTATTCATTCATGTGTACACTGAGAGTAATTGAGATGATAATTTAAACATTGTTATAAACACTTGTGGGGGAGATCTTCTCTAAATCCATGCAAAAGCAAGCCAGTCCACAGATTTAAGGCTCCAAACTGAGTGTCAAGGAATTTCTGCATAGCAGGCAGTATCCTTTCTGTTCAAAATTTGTGCTACAGGCTAACCACAGTCCTTTTCTTTCTGCTTTATATTCTTTAGTACAGATAAATGTGTTATGAACCTTCCTCAATCTTTGGCCTAAAGCTGGGATTCGTAGGTGAAGAGGTGAACAGGTCAATTAATATCAAAGAATAGAATTCCACTCAGGTTAGTTCACACCACAAAAAGTCATATTAGAAATATAGAGAGGACAGACACCTGAAAGAAGGAAGTGAATGAAATACCACGTTGGATATAGAAAATAATCAGCTATTTCATTTTTCTTTCTTTTTTTGACAGAGTGGACAGTGAGAGAGAGAGACAGACAGAAAGGTCTTCCTTTTCTATTGGTTCACCCTCCAAAATGGCCTCTGTGGCTGGCACGCTGTGGCCAGCATGCTGTAGCCAGTGCACCGTGCTGATCTGAAGCCGGGAGCCAGTGCTTCTCCTGGTCTCCCATGAGGGTGCAGGGCCCAAGGACCTGGGCCATCATCCACTACACTCCCGGGACAGAGCAGAGAGCTGAACTGGAAGAGGGGCAACCAGGACAGAATCCAGCGCCCTGACTGGGACTAGAACCTGGTGTGCCGGCGCCACAGGCGGAGGATTAGCTTAGTGAGCCAAGGCGACGGCTCATTTTTCTTACATTTGATTGTATGTGTGTGTTTGTGTTGGGGGGAGGGGAGGCTATGGCTATATGGGTATCTGTGTATATGTGCTCTGTTTTACTATTTTTGACAGATTAGCTTTTTCTGTTTGTTCATGGTTCCTCTTCCTTCCTGTAACTTCAGCTTCTGAGTGACTTTTTCTTGCCATGGTACCAACTCTGGCCCAATTTTATAAGCAATTCATTTAGTCACCCTGTCCAGATGATTGTCTCAGCCTAATTTATGTATTGTTGACCCCTGGGTTATATGTTGATCCTAATCCAAAACTTGACCATTATACCTTTGTAAGATGCTATGATTATATGAACAAATTCAGAGGAGATTGACTAGGTGGCAATTATTATATACTGGGGCCGGTGCCATGGCTCACTTGGTTAATCCTCCACCTGCAGAGCTGGCATCCCATACGGGTGCCAGAATGTAGTCCCAGAGTTATATTCAGGTGTCTGAGAGATCTCCAGACAGACTGCCATAGTGGCTTTACTAGTTTGCATTCCTACCAACAGCAGGTTAGTATTCCTTTTTCCCCACATCATCGCCAGCATCTGTTGTTGGTAGATTTCTGTATATGAGCCATTCTAGTTGGGCCAATGTTATGTCAATTTGGTTTATTTTTCAAAAAACCTGCTCTTCCTTTGGCTTTTCTTTTGTAATTTTTTTTTGGTTTCAATCCTGTTGATTTCTTCTTTGATTTTAATTATTTCTCTTCTACTAGATTTGGATCTGGTTTGCTGCAGTTTTTCTAGATCCTTGAGATGAATTGAATGCTCGTCTATTTGGTGTCTTTCCAATTTCTTGATATAGGCTCCTATTGATATAAACTTTCCTCTTAACACTGCTTTTGCTGTATCCCCTAAGTTTTGATATGTTCTTTTGTTGTCCTCATTTACTTCCAGAAGGTTTTTGATTTCTCTTTTAATTTCTTCTATGACCCACTGTCCATTCAGGAGCATGTTGTTCAGTCTCCATGTGTTTGCATATGCTCTAGGGATTCCCGAGTTGCTAAATTCCAGCTTCATTCCACTGTGGTCTGAGAAGCTGCATGGTATGATTCTAATTCTTTTGAATTTGCTGAGACTTGCTTTATGGCCTAGTATGTGGTCAATCCTAGAGAAGGTTCCATGTACTGCTGAGAAGAATGTAAATGCTATATGTGTAGGATGAAAAGTTCTGTAGATATCTGTTAGATCCATTTGGGCTATAGTGTTGATTAAATCTGCTATTTCCTTGTTGATTTTCTGTCCGGTTGATCTATTTCTGAGAGTGGAGAATTGAAGTCCCCCAGTACTATTGTATTGGAGTCTAAGTCTCCCTTTATGTCCGTTAAAATATCTTTTAAATAAACCGATGCCCTGTAATTAGGTACATATACATTGATAATAGTTACCTCTTCCTGTTGAATTGATCCCTTAATCATTATATAGTGCCCTTCTTTGTCTCTCTTAACAGTTTTTGTGTTAAAGTTTATGTAGTCTGATATTAATATGGCTACCCCTGCTTTTTTATGGTTTCTGTTGGCATGGTATATCTTTTTCCAAGCTTTCACTTTCAGTCTGCGTGCATCTTTGTTGGAAAGATGTGTTTCTGGTAGGCAGTAAATAGATGGGTTTTGTTCCTTAATCCATTCAGCCAGTTTTTGTCTTTTAACTTGAGAGTTGAAACCATTAACATTCAATGTGACTATTGATAAGTAGTAACATTGTCCTGCCATTTGCCAAAGATATTTCTAACATATGCTTTGAACTTCCTGTGATCTTTTACTGGGAGGTTTTCTTCCTTTACCTTCTTTCATATTGATGGCCACGTTTCTGTGTTTCTGTGTGTAACACATCTTTAAGCATCTTTTGCAGGGCTGGACGTGTGGTGACAAATTCTTTCAATTTCTGTTTGCTGTGAGAGGTCTTTATTTCACCTTCATTCACAAATGAGAGATTTGCAGGATATATTATTCTGGGCTGGCAGTTTTTCTCTCTTAGTACCTGGGCTATGTCTTGCCATTCCCTTCTAGCTTGTAGGGTTTCTGATGAGAAGTCTGCTGTGAGCCTAATTGGAGATCCTCTGAGAGTAATCTGACGTTTCTCTCTTGCACATTTTAGGATATTTTCTTTCTGTTTCACTGTGGTGAGTTTGATTACAACGTGTTGTGATGAGGATCTCTTTTGGTCATGTTTACCTGGGGTTCTATGAGCTTCCTGTACTAGGATGTCTCTATCCTTCTCCTAAACTGGGAAATTTTCTGCTATTATCTCACTAAAAAGGCCTTCTAATCCTTTCTCCCTCTCCATGCCTTCCAGAACTCCTAGAACCCAAATGTTGGGTTTTTTAGTAGTATCCTGTAGAATCCCAAAAATAATTTTTAAATTTATAATTTCCTCTTTTTTTGCTTTGGTTTGTTTACTTTCCTGTGCTCTGTCTTCTATGTCCGTTATTCTCTCTTCTATCTCACTGATTCTGTTTTTAAGGCTTTCAAGTGTGTTTGTCATTTGGTCTATTGAATTCTTCGTTTTATTTTTATTTCTCTTCAATATCACAATTTCATGTTCTACAAGATTCCTCATTTCATTTTGATTTCTCCTTAAGATTTCATTTTCACGAGAGATATTTTCCATCCTTTCCAGTAAGAATTTCTGTAGTTCGTTAATTAGTTTTTCATAACTTTTAAATGTTCTTATCATAAATTTTTTGAAACCCATAGCATGCATTTCTTCTATCTCATCATCTTCATAATCTTGTATTTGTGTGTCATTTTCATTTGGGGGTGTCATAATATCTTCCTTGTTGTTGTTTCCTTGGTTTCTGCATTTGTTGCTTGGCATTGTGGAGATATTCTTTGGTTTCTTGTTCTTTTTTTTCCTCACTGTGGTGGCTTTTCTCATTATACTATGACTCTAGATTAAGTGGACTGTCTGCATTTGGTGAATCTCTAAAGACTTGTGGTGGGTGTGGCCAGAGAGCTCTGTTCAGTTCTTCAGGGTTAAGGGTGTGACAAAGTGACACGCCCAGGTTTGGCTTGGTAAATTTTCTCTCTCTTTTCTCTCTCTCTCTTTTTTTTTTTATTCAGAAGGGAAGTAATTCTGCACAGCTGAACTATTCTCCTTGAAGGCAATCAGTGTCTGAGCCCCTCCCTTTCCATCACTGGTGCATTGACTCGGCTGCTGGGTTCCTGAGCCACGTGTGTCCATGCCCTCCACGTAGGTCCACCATGTCCCACTAGTTCTGGAAGAGGTTCCTCTGCAGTTTTTCCCCTAACTCTTCCCTGAAACTACAATATCCCCACTTTCATTAAAATATCTTTTCCCGAACTATCACTGAGCTCCCTCCCTATTCTGCCATCTTAAGTTGGGTTCTTTAACTGAAAAAAAAAAGGTGTTAGGCAAATAAAAACAACCAATGCCTACTTTACTAGCATACATAGGATCAAAACCATGCCTTCACTACATCTACACTGTTCAAACCAGTAGCCACCTAAATTCAAGGTTAAAACAAAGGTTAAAACATCAATCATGCTACATTGATAGCAATTTACTTAGTGCCTTATTTCTATACACAAGAAGCTTATAAATGGCTATATATACAAAACTGATATAATTAAAGTGTGGTGTTTTGAAATTACTACTACTTAAAATCTTCCTTGTAGTTATAGGAATGGGTTTTACTAAGTCGCCTAAAGTCACTTTCAACAAATCTTAGAGTGCATTTTTGAAATACCTGGTCACACTTAGGTAGCAGTTATAACATGGTCGAAGCCAGCTGGCCCATTATGTGGACAGAAACCAAGATAGAACTAATTAATCTGTTAGAACTCTATGTTTTAAGTTACTGAAAACCAAAACCCAATTAATTTGTATAATAGAAAGAATATGGATGAGGGATTATATAACTGAAAATTCCAGGGGTAAACAAAGCTTGATTCAACAGCTCAAACAATGTTTTGGTGACCCAGTCTCTCTACATCTTTCTACTCTGACTTCCACTGGCATCATTTTTGGATTCCACATTTCAGATACCTGGCAGCTTTAACTTCTCATCTTCATGGTAACAAAATGGCTACTACAATACCATGTCTCTCACTTGTCCTGTACTATATACTATACAGGGGAAGAGATACAATTTCCTCATGTAGTATCTGCTTTAATCCTATTCACTGTCCATCATTGGCATGAAGTGGGTCACACACTCATCCCTAAACTAATTACTTTGTCTAGGGGAAGTGAGATTTGTTAATTTGTTTGGGTCAGTCAGTGCTCATCACTGGATTTAGGTGGCAGGATGAATGCCATCCAAACTATACTGACTAAAAAATAATGACGAATTAATACCTCAAAGATTAATAGTGCGTCATTCATCATTTCTGGGAGAAGGCAGTGTGGGTGCTGGAGAGGGAAACAATACATATTTATTTTTTTAGTTTATATAAACAGTATATCTATAATATAACAAACTCTCAGAACACACCTTTTATTTAATATAATAAATGCCTTATTTATATGAATATGATTAGATTTTAGAAACAGCTGTAACAAACAACCAGGACCTGAAGAGGTATGATTAAAAAGTAGTTTAATATTTTTAGTTCTTTCTTGTCCCATAGCAACCCCTGGGAAGACTGTTTAACTTTTCAGAACCTTTCAATTGCAAGAATAGCTTTATTTTGAGATCAGAGTTGGTGAACTCAGGAGGCTTCCAGAGCCTATGGTGATTATTGACGTCATAAATAAGAGTGTCAATTGTTAAAGCAACAACGGGAGTCACTCTGCACCTACTCCCCATGTAGGATCTCTGCCCTTAGTGTGTTGTACTATGAGAATTAATGGTGAAACTACTACTCAAACAGTGTCTATACTTTTTGTGTCTTTGTGTGTGTAGTCTGTTGAAATCTTTACTTGGTATATACTAAGTTGATCTTCTATATATAAAGATAATTTAAAATGAATGTTAATGAAGAATGGGATGGGAGAGACAGTGGGAGATGGGATGGTTGTGGGTGGGAGGGAGGTTATGGGGGGAAAAGCTGTTATAATTCAAAAGTTGTACTTTGGAAATTTATATTTATTAAATAAAAGTTGAAAAGAAAAAAATAGCTTTATTTTGAACATTATGACTCTTGCAGTTAATACAGACATTCAGCCAATGTAAATTAAAGAACCTTTTGTATGTTCTCCCTTCCTCTCAAGGATCTGCAGTCAGGAAGAGGGTAATCTTCTTGTGCTACAAATGGCTTTTCCACTTCCTGTTCTTTCATATCCTATGGTTTTGGACTAAAGAAAAATTATCAAGGGTCTTTTTTTTAAAAAAAAAAAAAACTTAATTGGTGCTTCTGACAGTTCTCTCCTGGCTAAATAACATGGGCTACTTATTGTGGCAGGCAATGAAATCCAGGCTCTTTAGCAAGTCATGTTTATGGACTCTCTAAAGCCACTTTACCAGGTGCCGCAACACCACACAGTGTGCAGGCAACGTGTGCTCTCTCTGACCTGCACTAATGCACATTTTGAAAGCTACAAATTTTCAAATAGGAGTAGCAATTTACTAAATCAGAGTGAATTTCTTGTAGGAATATTGGAAGGCCCAGCGGCTCTTACATACATTTAATGTAGAATATTCATAATGACAGCAATTGCAATAAAGAAATATTGGTTATATAAGCATACTGTTTTAGCTCTCTTTTCACATGAGTTGTATACATTATGCCTCTTCTGTCTGAGCCTCACTATCTGAGCCTCATTTTGAATTCTTTCAGATTTCACATCCCTTACTCATTGTTCAAGATTTTGAAGATACAGTTTTATTACTGAGCCTCTTTCTCCTTTGACCTCTTTTAATAGTGACTTCACTCTTACCACTTCTGGACGCTTTTTAATCAAATTGTGGACTGGGCACACAAAGATGTTCTCAAAGATTTGATTATAATACACACAGCCTAAGGGTCCACACAGACCAGTTCTCCTTTCTTGTCTCAGGTCTCTAGTGCTAAATTCCATTTAAGGACCCAGTGTTAATACTCAAATCCACAGGACAAGGATTCACACAAAGGCTATATTCTTTAGGATTTTCAAAGTATAAGGCAATAGAACACAAACATAGATTACAGTCAACCATTGTTTTTGATGTTTACCAAAAACTGAGATCAGACTAGTGGTAAGAATTCTTTCAGAGCATACAGTAACCGGTGTTTAATTTAATAGATTTTTGACCTTTTTGTCCTCCCTTTTCAATCATCATACTATATTGCTATATATCCATCATACTACATTTATATTTATGTCTGCTTCTGTTCTTTGATTCTGTTTCCTAAATCAATTTCAACATTTGTCATTGGCCTTTTATTCACAAGAACATTTTGGCAAATTAATTCATCATTACACTTCTCTCTCAGTAGTTGTGTAGTATTTGTCCTACTCTATGCTTATAAAAATGAAGAAGCATTTCATTAAACCTAATAAGCACAGTGAGTCATTTAAGATAGTTATGAAACCCAATTTATAATAATGTGTTTTATTCCAATGTCTCTGGAGCTATTTATGGCTTGGGCAAGGTGGGGGGAGGGTGCAGTCAGGCAGAGTACTCTCTGAGTTACATAAGAGAAACAAAAAAAATGTTTAGTTGTTTTATATCAAGTCAATTTTGAGTTAGACAGAACATAAAAAAAGAAAACATTTACAACACTTAAACACACACATACGATCTTACACAAAACTCCAAAATTCGCCTGAGAACTCATTTTCCCAATTGCACAGCTGTCTCTTTCTCTAGGGACACAATTCTCAAGATAAGTTGCTATTCCAATTAGACAAAAAAGAACATGTAGCATATGCTAACACAAGCATACACACACACAATTAGCAATTATTTTAGTTTATAGATTTAGAAGAATTTAACAAATAGTCTGTCTACTTCTATTCTTGTACCTAGGGTCTCTGTATTCAGTCATCTCCCGTTTCTTACTGGTTCAATGCTTTCTAATCCTCCCCATGGAGAAAGATAATGTTTACAATTTACTTCTTGAATTCTTACTTTCAATCTCTAAAATGTTAAATATATAGTTGTATGTATATATATATATGTGTGTGTATGTGTGTGTGTGTGTATACACACACATATATGTAATTTTCTTTTCATCCTTTTTATTTGCAGATTAAGAATTCTGTACTATATTGAATCTTATTGGATAGCCCCCTTTTTAGAGGAAGTTCCAAAAGTCTTCTATAGGTAATATCATAGGCCTCATAGTACCTTTCTCATTCTTTTTGCCCTACCCATAATGCAACCCCTGCACACTCCACCTTTTCCATTCAAGGGAGAGAAGTCTCTGCTATGTCTGGGCAGTCTCATGGAATATCTTCCGTAAGAGGAGTTCTGGCCTCAAGAATGTGTGATTAAGGCCCCCTATCAATAGGCTTATGATATTTGAGAAGCAGAAAGGTCAATGTGGCTGAAGCAGAATGAACAAAGAGGGAAGGGAATGGAGAGAGTAGTAATCGAGGAGATTATGTAGACAGAGGAAGATTTTAGATAAATTTGATTATAACACACACAGCCTAAGGGTCCACACAGACCAGTGTTACTTTTACAATCCCTCCCTAATAGGTTCCCCAGCTCTTTACCCAAATCACAGGTAATCAACCACTCCAGTCTTCCTGTTTTAGCACTGAAAACCTATGTCTCAGAAAATCTCTTAGTCCTGAGCAAATCAGTATGGTTAGTAATCTCATCACACACATCTCAGATCCTTTGTTCCTAAAATGTAGAGAAACCATTCTAAGGCCTGAGTTGTATCTTTCCCAAGGTTACAGGACAAAAGCACATAATATCATCTGCATGCATTCCTACTGTCCTTCCTACATTTCTATCGTCAATTTCCCCCTTTTTTTTCTCTTCTTAAGGAAGAGATAAAGTTATCTGGTTGGGGAAGAATATCAGTGGGAGTGAAGTGAGTTTACATTTGAGATATCAATGTTTAAAGAGAATTTGTGATAGGGACACTTGGAAGTCAGTGAAAAATAATGGAAGGCTTGCAGACTGGTAGCAAAGGTCTAGTTGATGCCCGACAGCATGACTTGGAAGAATACCAGCTCTGTAAGATTCTGTGAACCTCCCTATCTGTGCAGAAACCAATGATACATCATCATTTCACCTTATTAAATGCTTGGAGGGTCTCCAGGGGAAAGTACTATATGCATTGAAATTAGGGCCAAGAGGACAGCCATTTTTAAATCAAGGGCAGGAGGAAGATACTTTGGCGGATGGTTAGATCACCTGTGAGATAAACTCTCCACTAATTATTGTGTTCTCCAAGATTCTGTATTAGCTTGTAAGTTGACTGAAGTTTCAGGGAGCCTTATTACACTTGTGCCAGAGAAGGGCCAATCAGTAGCAACCTTATGATTTTTTGCATCCAAAGTGTAATCATTCAGAAGATACAAGCAAGAGACAGAAGTTGAATCACAGTTTCTCTGCAAAAATAGACACTTGCTCCCTGTTCAATTACACTTTGTAAAATGGCCTTTAATTTAAGATGCTTCTGTTTTTGCTGCTGTATTTTTATATAAAAGCTCATTATCTGAAGCACCATTAACCTTCAGCACCATTGACATAAATATGATGTACTCTCCATATTAAACACAAACTGTTTGGCAGCTTGAGGATTGACCCATAAGCAGGACATTCAGGAAGTGACTACCGTGAGATATACAGCCAGATGGTAATATTACAGGGAGGTGGGTGAGGATGGAGGGGAAGCAAAATCATTTCTGATTAATAAGGAGCTTTGCTTTACAGATATGTGAATATTTGTTTTTAGAAACAATGATATCAACCCAAGTGTTCCCATAACTTAGTGGCATGGACATTGAAGACTAACATTGAGTCATGACTCAGTGTTGAATCAAATGGAATAAGGAAAACATGAGTGATAGCAATCAACTTTATCCAATAGCTGCAAAGTGAATTTTAAGAGAGGTTCTGAGTTCCTCCTAAGGAAGTAGATGAGACTGATTTGGATTTTCTCTCCTGTGGTTTCCCTAGACCATGACTGAAATTACAATGAAACCAGGATGACTATTGCTTAGATCATTGTGTGATGTGAGGGATACTTCTTTCCCAATCCACATACGCGGACACTTATTCTTACCAAGATTTCCTGATGAAAATCTGGTATTCCAGATGTGTTTCTTTGGATTGAGGTATTGGTGTTTCAATTATTTACAAGCCGTTTTGGAAGTCATAACACAACTTTGTACCTGAAGATTATTTCAATAGGATATCTAAGTAAGATATAGGGAATGAAGATGGTATTTTTTGGGTGAAAGGTTATCACATTAGCTCAAAGCGTGGAACATTGCTGAGAAGACAAGAGGATTGATAACAACTTTGAGCTACCATAGGGCTGGAAGTTGGGAAGCAGTATGCAACTGAATGTGATATTGAGAGGTAAGAGCAAAATGAAGAAATATATATAAGAAAATCACCATCAGATGGAAAAAAGAGAATGAACTACATTAGACAAGGTTTATATTTTCCTAGGGTATGGAATAATGCCCTAATGCCATCAATGTTTTACAACACAACACATATTCTAAGGTCAAATCCTTTTTAATATGAATTCAATTCCACAAATATTTACTGCATTCTTGCTTTGTTACACATGGTGCCAGGCATGGTTATCCATCAGCAACAGAGCTCATTATGGAGCTTACTATCTGTTAAAGATGAGTTGTAATTGCAATCAATGTAACTGAAATAGAATATAAGATGCTGGATAGTTAATTGTACAAAAGAGCAAGGGGGAGGTACCTAATACAGTCTTGGGTAGGGTCAGAGAAAGATTCCCAGAGAAGTATACTTCCAAGTTGATATTGAAAGTGTTAGAATTATGACGAAGGGACATAAAGGGAGTGAGAAGAGAGTTCCAGGCAGAAAACCATGCAAAAATGTTCAGAAACAAAAGAAAGATTGGAACATTCAACAAACTGAAAATAAAAGCAGTCTGGAACACACAGTGCAAGACAATAATGTAGAGCCCATAGGTTCGTCATAAATTGAAGCTTTCAAAGCATCTATATGAAATACAGTTTTCAGCAAGTTACTTGAACAAAAGAATCTTGTAGATTTTCTGGGAAGGTCACCAGACTCAAGCTATAAAGTGTTACCCTGGGAGTATGATATTGATATCGGAGATGTATCAAATACTTGAATAGAACAACTTGACCGTTAGTATCCCTTCTGACTTGAATGCACATGAATCTGGCCTAGGTCTTCTGCCTTTCAGTCCTTGATCTTTCTGAAACTCTATGCCACCTGCTTAATTATAAGAATATTAAGGAGGTACAAACTATACTTATGTAGGCTATGGCCTCAACTTCATCAACTTGGAAAAAGACCTTGTTCTGTTCTGTTAGTTGTTGCTATCTCTAACAAGCCAAATTAATCAATGTTAATGTCCTCATACCCTTCTTATTTATACCACATGCTTCTTTTGATCCTGGACAATGATCTTGGCTGAAATTCTCTAGTAGTATAGGAGGCTTCTTACTCCTCTGATCCAAGGAGTCTACTGAAAATCCTATTTCTTTCCCTCATTCCTTCTGGGAACATAGATTCTGCTTTGAGTTATGTGGGTTTTTTAAGATTTGTTTATTTATTTGAAAGTCTTAGTTACACAGAGAGAGAAGGAGAGGCAGAGAGAGAGGTTTTCCATCTGCTGGTTCACTACCCAACTGGCTGCACCAGCCGGAGCTGCACCGATCTGAAGCCAGAAGTTTCTTCCAGGTCTCCCACATGGGTGCAGGGGCCCAAGGACTTAGGCCATATTCTACTGCTTTCCCAGGCCATAGCAGAGAGCTGGATTGAAAGTGGTGCAGAGGGGACTCGAACCGGTGCACATGTGGGATGCTGGCACTGAGGTGGTGGCTTTACTCACTACATCACAGCGCTGGTCCCTGAATTATGGGTATTTTTCAACTTCCCAAAGGAGCCATCAATATATCACTCATTTGGACACTAAATAATATCAGTGTGTTATGATGGTTGAGACAGTATGATTTGATGAAAAGCAGATGACCTTTATCAGAGCTAAATTTTACTTTAGATCTTCCTTGCCCTGGCTGTGGGACTGAAAGCAAGTCACTTCAGCTGTTTCTAGGATTTCTCTTGACAAAAGGGAAATACTGGACGTGAAATTACTCTGGAAATTTGAATATCCAGAAAAGATATAATAATTAATATAATCAAAACCAACACCACCACCATCATCATATACAAGCTTGACCTATACTGTGCTGTGCAGATCATACCCTCAGATCTATGCATTGGCAGGTGCCTGCTCACAAGCTTTGAACCACTACAGGCCCCTCCCACCTAGGAGCTGCCTTTGAGGCTAGATGAGGTTTGATGCTGGAGTTTACAGAATACACTCTCATGTAATTCAGTATCTCCACCTAAACACCTGTGCTGCACCTCAGAGTTATATATGTTTATTCAATAGTTTATTTCATCAGTATGCTAAGCTTCCTTCTCAGGTTGTCTGACACATTCTTCATGTACCCCTGTTTGCCAAATGCTTCCTTTGAATGCAGCCCTCCATTTTTTTATCCACACTACAAAAAATTAGGCAAATCTCAAATATGTTTGGTTAGCAGCATTTTCAAATAATATCAATAATTTTTTCATATATACTTGATAGGAAGGAGTAAAAATGTAATAGAATCCTGGGAGGCATGTTCTGATCTCAGCCAACAGAGGATAGATTTCCAGCTATAGAGGGTAATGGGAATGAGTAGAGAGTTGCCTTTCAGGCAGTTTCTCCTGCTTGGAGCAGAGCTGAGACTCAAAGAAGCTGTACAAAACACTACTCATCAAAGGGATCACACAAACAAGACTAGTGTCTGCTAATACTAACTGATAGAATCAAAAAGGGAGAGAATGATCCAACATGGGAAGCGAGATACACAGCAGACTCATAGAATGGCAGATGTCCTAAATAGCACTCTGGCCTCAGAATCAGCCCTTAAAGCATTCAGATCTGGCTCAAGAGCCCATGAGAATATTCTAGGCATGGAAAGCCAAGACACTCTGGAAAAAAAAAGAAGACCTAAATGAAAGATCTCTGTGAGTGAGATCCCAGTGGAACGAATGGGGCCATCAAAGAAGGAGGTACCTTTCTCTGAAGGGAGGACAGAACCTCCGCTTTGACTATGACCCTGTCAGAATAAGATTGAAGTCAGCGAACCCTAAAGGCTTCCATAGCCTCAGCAACTCATGACTAGAGCCTAGGGAGATTACTGAGGCCATAAAGAAGAGTGTCAAATTGTTAAATCAACTTCAGGAGTCACTGTGTACTTACGTCTCATGTGGGATCTGTCCTTAATGTGTTGTCCAATGTGAAGTAATGCTATAACTAGCACTGAAACAGTATTTTACACTTTGTGTTTCTGTGTGGGTGCAAACTGATGAAATCTTTACTTAGTATATACTGAATCAATCTTCTGTATATAGATAATTAAAAATGAAAAAAAAAATCTTGGTGTTAAATTGGAAATTGCCTAGAAAATTAATCAATTTTTTAAAAAAATATATCATGTAGGATCTCTGTCCTTAATGTGCTATACATTGTGAATGAATACTATAACTAGTACTCCAACAGTATTTTTCACTTTGTGTTGCTATGTGAGGGCAAACTGTTGAAATCTTTACTTAATATATAGTAAACTGATCTTCTGTATATAAAGAGAATTGAAAATAAATCTTGATGTGAAGCAAGGGGAGAGGGAGTGGGAAAGGGGAGGGTTGCGGGTGGGGGGGAAGTTATAGGGGGGGAAGCCATTGTAATCTATAAGCTGTATTTTGGAAATTTATATTCTTTAAATAAAAGCGTTATAAAAATAAAAAAAAAAACACTACTCATGACCAATATAATTGTGACATGCCCTAATACTCATGCCCTTTACACAGAAAGAGACCCCCTGTGCTATCACCTTATGCCAATATAGTTTTTTTTTTATTTAAAGGTTTATTTTATTTATTTGAAAGGTAGAGTTGCAGAGAAAGAGAGGGAGAGACAGGGAGAGAAAGAGATCTTCCATCTGGTTCACTACCAAAATGACCACAACAGCCAGGGCTGGGCCAGGCAGAAGCCAGGAGCTTCTTCCAGGTTTCCCACATGGGTGCAGGGGCCCAGGACCCTGGGCCATCCTCTGCTGCTTACCCAGGCCATAGCAGAGAGCTGGATGAGATGTGAGCAGCTGGGACAGGAACCAGGCCCATATGGAATTCACGCCCATGAATAGTTTTAAACTTTATAAAGTTCTAACATAATTGACCAATTCCTTTCCCCATATATAGCAGATTATAACAGCAAAAGAAAGGGAACAAAGCACAGGACTCACCATCTCCTGTTTCTAGTTTATTAGTGTCAGTCATGCTGCTAGCTACTAAAAATTACATATGAGTAGAAACTGATAACTAAAGTTTTTACTTATGCGCTTTTAACTTTAGAAAGAGGAAGCATGTTGTAGTAAGAATCACACTGAAATTCAAAAATCCCCATTTTTTTTTACTGATTGTTTAGTTGATAAAATATAAAATAAGCACTCTGCTATATGCCAAGGACAGGGGATAAAATGGTGAATAAGAACAAGCTGTAGCCCTGTCATATAAGTGATCATGTTCTAGTGAAAAAAAAAAGGACAATTAAAATTCCAAGTGATAAGGGGATTAAGAGAGTGATGAGAGACCACAAAGGTGATAGACTTAATCTAGTCATGAACATTCAAGGAAGGCTTCCTGCAGGATACGATATCTAAGTTAATACATCTTAGACAAAAATATGTGAGAGCAAAGTCCTATGCAAATGACACTTAATGTATAATAAAATGTAAAGGGAAAAGAATATGACATATTTTCAGAATGTAAGTAGTTTGGTAGAAAGGGAAAGATGAGAAAGTGCCTGGTGAGAGATTAAGATGTTTGATATTTTTCATGAAGACAATGAGTAACAACTGAAGAATGTTTAAATTGCTGAGCAGCATAAATCAATTTAAAATGAACTGTTTCCTCTGGTCACAGTGTAGAGGGAGCAAGGCTAGAGATAGGGGGTATGTTTGAGAAACTGTTTGAGTCAACTAAGTGAAAGCCGGCTATGTTGATGGAGATAAAGTGGGTTTGAGAGATTTCAAATATGATCTTGATGGGATATTGTGAGTGTCCACTAAAGGGGATAGAGGAATTAAGGAAAATGCTCAGTTTTCCGGCATGTACCATAGGTCAGATAGTGGTAGTATCATTTCCCTTAGTAGTCATTATTTAACCACAGATTAACTTTGAAATCAAATTCATTTTCCTCATTTATAAAATGAGAAATTTGACTAAATCATTGATTTTATTTTTTAAGATTTATTTATTTTATTTGCAAGTCAGAGTTACAGAGAGGCAGAGGCAGGCAGAGAGACAAAGAGAGAGGTCTGGAGAGAGAGAGAGAGAGAGAGAGAGAGAGAGAGAGAGAGAGATCTTCCATCCACTGGTTTACTTCTCAAATGGCTGCAACAGCTGGAGCTCTTCTGATCCAAAGCCAGGAGCTAGGAGCTTCTTCTGAGTCTCCCACAAGGGTGCAGAGGACCAAGAGCATGGGCCATCATGCACTGCTTCACCAGGCACATTAACAGAGAGTTGGATTGGAATTGGAGCAACAGGGCCTCGAACTGGCACCCATATGGGATGCCAGCACAGCAGGCAGTGGCTTTATCCCCTACATCACAGTGCCAACCCCATATCATTAAGTAAAAATAGAGGGGATTGGTGTCACCCACCATTTGGCAATGTCTAGAGACATTTTGGTTGCCACTTCTGGGAGAGAGAGTTACTGGCATCTAGTAACTAGGAGGCTAGGGATGCTGCTAAACATCCTCCGATGCACAGGGCATCCTTTCCCCTCAACAAAGAATTATTTGACCTCAAATGTCAATAATGCCAGTGCTGTGAAGATATTTGACTAAACAAACTTAGAAATCTTTTCAAAGCTTGTAAGTTTAGAAGCTAGAGTGGTTATTTATATCTTGACACTTTAGGGTGAAGTAAACTTTAATGAGGAGGAAGAATCTGTTTTGTGAACAAGCTGGATAAATGAGCCATTACTTAAGTGATTAATAATAATCAGGGACCGGCGTTGTGGTGCAGTAGGTAAAGCTGCAGCCTGCAATGGTGGCATCCTATATGGATGCTGGTTTGAGTCCCAGCTGCTCCACTTCCAGTTCAGCTCTCTGCTGTGGCCTGGGAAAGCAGTAGAAAATGGCCCAAGTCCTTGGGCCCCTGCACCCACATGGGAGACCCTGAAGAAGCTCCTGGCTCCTGGCATCAGATTGGCACAGCTCCAGCTGTTGTGGCCATTTGGGGAGTGAACCAGCGGATGGAAGACCTCTCTCTCTCTCTCTCTCTCTCTCTCTCTCTCTCTCTCTGCCTCTCTGCCTCTCTTTCTCTCTGTGTAACTCTGACTTTCAAGTAAATACATAAATCTTTAAAAATAGTAATAATAATCAGATATTGGTATATATGATCCCAATAGCATAAGCCAATTTTCAAAGTATTCGGAACCAACAAGCACTTCAAGTCTGTGTACACATGACACGTCAAGTGTACTTACAGGTTAATTCTGATTTTCTAGAGAACTAGAGTGTCTCTTGCCCATGTTCTTTTTGGCTAACTTTCAATGTGCCCACTTACACTTTGGGGCAGCAAGAGTAGGAAAGAAATGATAAGGGCTGGTACAACTCCTGCCTGAGTTACCTGTCTACCTCCTAGACTCATCTGTAGCACCAAAGGCCCTGATTTACAGCTTTAAGCCCCATATATAGGACGATAGTTAGAGCTCCACAAAGTGTTCACTCTAGATCAATGTATTTTAGTACTCTGGCTTTACATGACAGCACATGCTACTCTTCCATTCTGTATTAAGAGTGACCCTTCCTGAAAGTCTATCTCACTCCCAGGCCTTGGTTATGTACGGTTTTTCAAATAGAAAGGATATTAAAACCCAGGCCTTGGGGCTGGTGCTGTGGCGCAGTGGGTTAAAGCCCTGGCCTGAAGCACTGGCATCCCATATGGGCACCGGTTCTAGTCCTGGCTGCTCCTCTTCTGATCCAGCTCTCTGCTATGGCCTGGGAAAGCAGGAGAAGATGGCCCAAGTGCTTGGGCCCCTACACCCACATGGTGTAGGGGAGACCTGGGAGAAGCTTCTGGCTCCTGGCTTCGGATCGGCTCAGCTCCAGCCATTGTGGCCATCTGGGGAATGAACCAGAGGATGGAAGACCTTTCTTTCTGTCTCTACCTCTCTCTGTAACTCTGTCTTGCAAATAAATAAAAACAAATCTTTAAAAAAAAAAAACAGGGCATCTGTAAGGCTATGAGACTCCCACTTAGAGCCTTCCACAACCATCTGGGAATTGGGATCCTTTCCCGAAGTCTTTCCATCATATGGTACAATATTCAGTAAATGAATGTATATGGAATGAATGAGTGAATGAATG
Organism: Sylvilagus floridanus; assembly: GCA_949820135.1. Taxonomy (NCBI): domain Eukaryota; kingdom Metazoa; phylum Chordata; class Mammalia; order Lagomorpha; family Leporidae; genus Sylvilagus; species Sylvilagus floridanus. The sequence goes on from OX463223.1 coordinate 50,591,538, forward strand.
AAGTTCCTATATTTTGGAGGGCAAGGGGAAACCCCTGAGTTCCTTGGAGGGGACAAAAGTGGAAGAAAACCTACTTTCTGTTAGAAAATATGTACTTGAGTGCCCACTTTGTAGCAGCACTGTTTGAGCTGCTTAGGAGTTTAGAGCAGAACAAGTCTGACTGATGTTCTGTTAGAATTCCTCTGGCTAGAAGTTAGAAGACTACCCAGAAGTCTATTATAGAAATAAAGGTAAGAAACCATAGTACTGAAACCCACCATGGCAGCGATGAATGTAATAAGAAATGGGTAGATTTTAGACATTTTTAGAAAGCAGAGCCAGCAGGATTTCTTGATATATCAAAGTAGCTGCAAGGAATGAGATGATTCCAAGATTCCCCTAGCATTTTAGACCTGAGCAAAAGGAAGTATAGAATTGCCAGCAGTTGAATGAGAAACACAATGCATGGATCAGGGGTTCAGTTTTGAGCTTAGTGAGTTTGAGATGGGTATAAGACATCCATGTGTTGATGTCAAAAAGGTAGTTATTGTATGGATTGAATTTGGGAAGAGGTGTGGGATGAAGATACAAATGCCATGAGACTAGATAGGATTATCCAGGAAGGGTATACAGATATAAAAAGGAATCCAGAACTGTGCCCTCCGGGTCCCCAGCATTAATAGGCCTTCATCATTTACCATAAAATAACTCTGTCTCTGCTGTCTTTTTTGTTGAATGAGCATAACTGCTGATCTGCCTCCAGCAGCCTTGTGAAAGAGGTTTGGGACTTTGGAATCTTAGCTCTCTGGACAATGGCCTATTGTGCATTCCTCTCACAGTAACAACAGCTAAATCCACCACGTGATATTTAAACCACAAGAGGTTACTTTGTTATAAATATTTATCATTTCCTCCAGGCTAAAATAATGATTATTAATCCCAGCCAAATAAGAAGCCATGCTTACCATGGTGAGGAGATATTTTTCCTCTGAATAATTCAAATGCAAATATTTTGAAAAGCAGTTTGAAATGCAAGCTGCCACCTGTCAGTGTGCTTTTTGCAAAGGAGGAGGAGGCACTATTGTCTCTGGATTTTGAGACGAGTAAGCGTTTGCCTTGTTCCATGCATCTTCAGCTTATTGTTTACAGGCTGAAAGGCTCATATGGTAGCTGTTATTTTTAAGTAGAAGATACATACCCAAAGCTGTTGTGTAGTGTTTATCATCACCAAGATGGATTTTTCTCTTGCCTTGAGGACACCCTTGTTCACATTCACTCCTCTTGAGGTACAGGCACAGAGTTGGGAGCCTGATTTCTAAATGAAAAATAGGAAAAGCAAAAAAAAAAATCATCAATATTGAGGTTGATGCATTGCTCCAAAATCCCCATGCACCCTGTTTTGCCTCCCCAAAAAGACTACATCCAGAATTTGTCCTAATTCACTTGAAACTGTTAAGAATATTTCACTTTGACCCTGAGTCTATCAATCTTGATTTCTAAGCTCTATGACTCAGATAACAACAGTAATTCATACAACCAGGCTCTTAGTCCAGGGACATTCATGCTTTCTAAGGCTAACAGTTTAGACTAGGATGTAAATACCCTTGGGGGTACATAAAAACATTCTAAGGGACACACATACATGGTGTTAAGAAAATCAATTGCCAGATTCTCAATTTTAATAAGCGTTTTTCCTTTTGTACCCCTGCTTTCTATTTCACTATCCAACTGCCCTACCAAAGAAAGGCATAGCTCTCAACCACCACACACATTACTATGATGTAGTTCATTCTCCAGCTATTGTTACAGAATGCAATATTCTGGAAAGAGAGCCTGGTGAGAGTGATAACAAAGAAGACTTTGGTAATATATGCTTTCTGTAAGTTCTGCATTTACAGGTGGATCAATATCTCCTCTTCATCTCAATGTTAATTTCTATTAAACTAAAGTCTCAAAAGCAAAACATCTACATAGAAGTAGGAGAAAATGTTCCCAAAATATTTAATCTAATATATAACGACTTGAACTTTAGAATTTAATTAGGGTTAATGTCTCCTTCTCAGATATATCCTATTTCTGTCAAATTGTTTTCACCCATGAAATGAAATCACTAACCAACTAAATATAATATTTCTCAAATGTCCACCTCTTTTTTCAAATATTTATTTACTTATTTTGAAAGTCAGAGTTATACAGTGAGAGGGAGAGAGAGGAAGAGAGAGGGAGAGAGAGGGAGAGAGAGAGAGAGAGGTCTTCCACCCACTGGTTCACTCTCCAAATGGCAGAAATGGCTAGGATTGGGCCAGGCTGAAGCCAGCAGTTAGGAGCTTTTTCTAGGTCTCCCACATAGATGGAAGGGGCCCAGATACTTGGGCCATCATCTGCTACTTTCCCTGGGCCATTATCATAGAGCTGAATTGGAAGTGGAGCATCTGGGAATTTAACCAACACCCATATGGGATACCGACACCCACATGGGATACTGATGTGGTAGGCGGCATCTTTACCTGCTATGCCACAACACCAGCCCCAGATGTTCATCTCTTGATTTATCTGCCACTCTATTTAATGCACTTTGAGTTCATATCTAAGAAATTGAAATTTGGGATGAAATATTTAGACGAGACTGGCACATTCAGGGTGGTATGGCCATAGATTGTCATGAAATATTTATATCCTAATCCACAACCTAGGTTAAAAATCATATGAACAGTTTTAAATTTTATGTTTGTTGAGTTATCCAGTTTTGCCTGATTTTAGCTCAATAAGCAATATATCTCTAAGTAAAAAGAGTTACATATGTAATTACTACATGTAGCATGTTTTTATAAGACATTGTTTTTATTTTTATAAATTTAACTGGTATTATTGACTTCTAATATACATGCAGAAGATACAAGCATTAATTGTACACGTTTATAATTCATCACATAGTGGGTAGATCCATTAACTAGTCAAAAATGAAAAGCATTTCCAAACGTACAAAGCTCTCCTTGAGCCTTCCAATTACTGTCAAAGATTCTTCACTACAGAGCACCAATCCTGTGACTTCTTTTTTTTTTTTTTTTTTTTTTTTACAGGCAGAGTTGACAGTGAGAGAGAGAGACAGAGAGAAAGGTCTTCCTTTTGCCGTTGGTTCACCCTCCAATGGCCGCCGCGGACGGCGCACTGCGGCCGGCGCACCGCGCTTGTCCGATGGCAGGAGCCAGGAGCCAGGTGCTTTTCCTGGTCTCCCCATGGGGTGCAGGGCCCAAGCACCTGGGCCATCATCCACTGCACTCCCGGGCCACAGCAGAGGGCTGGCCTGGAAGAGGGGCAACCGGGACAGAATCCGGCGCCCCGACCGGGACTAGAACCCGGTGTGCCGGTGCCTCAAGGCGGAGGATTAGCCTGTTGAGCCACGTCGCCGGCCCAATCCTGTGACTTCTAATAGGTTTTTATTTAAATGGAGTTACCCAGCATGTATCCTGGTGTGCCTGGTGCCTGGTTTCTTTTGCTTAGCATCATATGCTTCAAAAAATCTATGTTGCATTTACCTTCATTGCAATATAATACTCCATTGTGTGACTATCACATAGTTTATTGTGATTTATGCTGTTGATGGCTGCTTCTAGTTTGAAACTATTACAAATGATCCTGTTATGCTGTATCTTCAGGGTAAGAGCATTTTATATCCCTCTCCTTGAGGGTTTTTCTTCTACTCCTGCCCCAGAAACACTCAATTTTGGCCTAGGCCTTGGGAAAGAAAGCTTCACATGTACCTTATAGGAAAGAAGGATCCTGGGAAGCAACCAGGCTTCTTGTCTATCTATCAGTAGTAGTTGGTCACATGCTGTTACATCAAGGAAAGGGAGGTACTTGTGCTCCCCTGCTCTGCCACCAAAATTTGTCATGAGCACCTGGAGACCTCCCTAGAAAAGAGTTTGCAAGTAGAAAATCTTGGTTTTTAAAAGATTTGTTATTTATTTGAAAGGCAGAGATACAGAGAGAGAAGGAGGGAGGAAGGAAGGGAGGGAGAGAGGGAGACAGAGAGAGAAAGAGAATGAATCTTCCATCCTCTGGTTCACGCCCCAAATGGCCACAATGGCTGGGGCTAGGGGCCAGGCTAAAGCCAGGATTCTTTGATTCTTTTTTTTTCTTTAAAGATTTTATTTATTTATTTAACAGGTATGGTTACAGTGAGAGGAAGAGACAGAGAGAGAGGTCTTCCATCTGCTGGTTCACACCCAAATGGCTGCAATAGCCAGATCCAAAGCCAGGAGCCAGGAGCCTCCTCCATGTCTCCCACATGCATGCAGGGACCATCTTCTACTGCTTTTCCAGGCCATCAACAGAGAGCTAGATTGGAAGAAAAGCAGTTTAAACTAGAATCAGCACCCATATGGGATGCTGGTGCCATAGGCAGAGGATTAACCTACTGCATCACAGCACCAGCCCCAAGCCAGCATTCTTCTTCCAGGTCTTCCATGTGCGTGTAGGGACCTAAGCACATGGGCCATCCCCTGTTACCTTCCCAGGCCATTATCAAGGAGATGGATCAGAAGTGGAGCAGCCGGGACTCAAAGCAGTGCCCATATGAGATGATGGCACTGTAGAGGAGGCTTAACCTTCCATGCCACAGTGCCTGTCCCATGAGCTCTTCTAGTGTCTAGGACTTCTATCTCTCCCACATTGACTCTTGTGCCCATACTTGTCTTTAAGAAGTTAATACAACTTTTGGGGCCAGCGCTATGGCATAGCAGGTAAAGCTGCCACCTGCAGTGCCAGCATCCCATATGGGTGCCAGTTCAGGTCCTGGCTGCTCCACTTCCAATCCAGCTCTCTGCTATGGCCTGGCAAAACAGTGGAGGATGGCTCAAGTCCTTAGGCCCCTGCATCCGCATGGGAGACCCAGAAGTTCCTGGCTCCTGGCTTCGGATAGGCTCAGCTCTGGCCATTGTGGCCAATTGGGGAGTGAACCAGCGGATGGAAGACCTTTCTCTCTCTGCCTCTCCTCTCTCTTTGGAACTCTGATTTTCAAATAACTAAATAAATCTTTAAAAAAAGTTAATACAACTTTAGTTTGTTTCATCTTACCTGTGAATGTAGTGGCCACTTCTTTCTCTTTGCTCTATCAAAGGTGAAAAATTCTTTGTTGTGTCTCTCCTTGGAGGTCCTTGTCACTCTTTTAGAACATTCATTTGGTTTCCTTGGGACCTTGACTCTTTGACAGGCTGGAGAAGTTATTTTATATAATATCTTCCCATTGTTTGTGTGGGATAAGTCTTCTCTTGTGGCTTCCTACATCCTAAGGATATATAGAATTCTTAATGCTATGATGGATATTGTTGGGTGTGTCTTTACTGTACACATGTGCACATTTCTATTGGGTATATACCTAGAAGTGTAATTCTTGGGACATGACTAGATTTGTATAAGTTTAGTGTACACCTGTAGCTTCTCCATTTGTACTCCCATAAGTAGTGTATAAGTGTTCCAGCTGACACTTGATATCATCCTTCATTATTGTTTCTATTTGGCTCATTAATGTGGGCATATAACGATGTGGTTTAACTTAATTTTCTCTTTTGATAACTCCTTTCATTTGTAATTGTTTAATTCTTTTGTGAAAGTCCCTCTCTAGTCACTTGCTTATTTTCTTCTGGGTTGTGTTAATCTTCTTCATATAGATTTGTAGAAATTCTTGACAAGGGGGCTGTTAAACATTCATGGAAAATTCACATTATGTTTTAATTCCATTTTTACTTGAATTTTGAAGCCCGCTAGTACATATCCTAAAAATGAACTCTTAAATTTATGTGTGTTTTAGATACAGTCTTTCCCTTTGTGGTTTGCATCTTTGCTCTTAATGTTGTTTTCCTGAAAAATCAAATGTGTTGAGGCTTAATTTATATACAATAATTGTGATACAATACATACAATAAAATGCACTCATTTTAAGTGTACTGCTTAATGACTTTTTGACAAATGTATACTATCAAGATACAGAACATTTCTATCACTCCAAAAACTTTTTCCCACCTCTTTTCAGTCAATACCCAGTTGCAGGTAGCCACTGGTATATAGTCTGTCCTTATATGTTAGAGTTGCCTGTATAGAAAGTCATACCAAATGGATTATACAATATGTTCCTTTCTTTTCCTTTCTTTATTTTTCTTCTACACAATATTTTTTATATTCACTGATGTTTTAGCATTTTTTCCTTTCATTGTTAGATAGTTTGATGTTGGCTTTTGATATACATTTTATTAATATAAATTAGGCCAGTTCATCAATAATTTCTTTTACTGTTAATTTTTAAAGATAATTTTTACAGCCGGTGCCATGGCTCAATAGGCTAATCCTCCACCTTGCGGCACCAGCACACCAGATTCTAGTCCCAGTCAGGGCGCCGGAATCTGTCCCGGTTGCCCCTCTTCCAGGCCAGCTCTCTGCTGTGGCCCCGGAGTGCAGTGGAGGATGGCCCAAGTGCTTGGGCCCTGCACCCGCATGGGAGATGAGGAGAAGCACCTGGCTCCTGGCTTCAGATCAGCGCGATGCGCCGGCCGCAGTGAACTGGCCGCAGCGGCCATCGGAGGGTGAACCAACGGCAAAGGAAAACCTTTCTCTCTGTCTCTCTCTCTCACTGTCCACTCTGCCTGTCAAAAAAAAAAGATAATTTTTAAACTTATAAGCAGAACAAGAGAGAAAGAGGCCTTCCATTTACTGGTTCACTTCCCAAATGGCTGCAACATCCAGGGTTTGGCACTGGATTCAAACTGGCATTCCAATATGGAATGCCAGCATTACAAACAGTGGCCTACTGTGCCATAATGCCAACTCCTATTGTTAATATTTTTGAATCTTTTCTGGGTATAAGAAATGTTTGCCTATCTTATGTTCATGAATATGTTATCTTTGATTATCTTCAAGAAGTCTTGTTATTTTACCTGTTCCATCTAGAGCAAAACATATCTGGAGTTTATTGTATTGTCTGTATTAAGATAATGATGAATTTTCATATTCAATATAGATGTACAAATTACCTAACACTATTTATTGAAAAAATGACCTTTATTCAATTTCACCTTTGTTTTAAATCAATAGTCCAAATATGTGTGTTTGTTTCTAAACAATTTGTTCTATTGATCTATCTTCATGCTAATACCATACTGCCTTTATTAATTTAAATCTCTAGTAGAATTTGAGTTCAAGTTAAAGTCATATAACTGTTTCTCTTTAAGAATTTCAGTTTTTCTGGGCCCTTTACCTTTCTATATATATTTTAAAATTAGATTGTCCTTTTTTCCCACCAAAATGTCTGCTTCTGTTTTCATTGATTTATGATTCTTTTGGGAATTGTTGACATTTTTTTGCAGTGTTAGGCTTTCCATCCATGAACACACAACATCCCAACATTGCTTTCAAAAGCTTATCTCCTAATTTTTCCACAATTTTCCGTGTAGACACTTGGCACATTTCTTTCTTTAGGACTGAGCAACTCATTCTGCTTGTGGTTGGGAATGACAGAGTTTTTCTAGGAACTGCCCTTAGCTGAAGAGAGGTGCATAGACACATAATGGATAATTATAAAGAATATAAGTGCATTTAGCTCATGTTTCTGGAGGTTTAGAAGTGCAAGATCATGGTTTTGCATCTGGTGAGGACCTTTTTTGCAGCATTATAGCATGTTGGAAGATATCACATAGCAAGAGTGATTGTGAGAAAGCAAGAAAATGTATTTGTGAACTTAAGCCTTCTTATACTTGGAAGCAGTAATTCATTCAGAAGGGCAAAGTCCTTAAGGACTCTCAGAAGTCTCACTTCCCAAAACTATTGCACTGGGCAATAAGTTCCCAGCAAATGAACTTTGGGGGGGCTCATTCAAACCATAGCATCCTACCACAAGGTTAGGGCTGTCAGATAACATACAAAGCACCCAATTAAATTTGAATTTCAGTGTCAGCATTGTACATAGAGGGTAAAGGGGCTACCTGCAATGCCAGTATCCAGTATTGGCACTGGTTCATGTCCTGTCTGCTTCACTTCCAATCCAGATCCCTGCTAATGGCCTGGGGAAAGCAGCAAAAGGCAGCCCAAGTTTTTGGCCCCTGCCACCCACATGAGGGACCCAAATGAAGCTCCTGGCTTTTGGCTTCAGCCAGGCTCATCCCTGGTCCTTGTGATCATCTGGGGAGTGAACCATTGGATGGAAGATTCTCTCTTGCTATCACTCTCACTCTTGCACTCACTCTTGCTCTTTCAAATAAATGAATAAATATATCTTGTAAAAAATAAAAAATAAGCAATTCGCATTTCATAAAATGAATACCTAAGTAAAAGGTTATCCATTCTTCATGTAAAATTCAATTTTAACTGAGACACCTATTGTTATATTTTGTTTTGTTTTAACTAAACCTGAAAATTGCTCAGGGGTGGGCTGCTATGAATTGCCACTTCACTTTTGAGTTTGACATAGGATCTGTTACTTTCACACTGCACTTTAATTCCTTCTTTTGCATAGTTCTACTTATTATACTCTCCCACAAATGTTGATTCTGAGGGAACCCCCCAATAATCTTACAGAATCCAAATTTTTGCCTTGAAATCTTTCACTCAAGGAAGCCATACCTAACACAATTGGAACCAGAAGGAGTCATCAGATGAGGACTAAAAATGGGAGTTGGAGCTGAATAAGCATTGGGTAGCTCGCAGTTAGTGCCCTGTCACTAGTAGTAGGTGAAAATCATGTCATGGTCTATTGGTAAAATTGTTAAAACTTTCACGTGTGGTGAACTATTATGGAGAACTGATGAAAGAGAATGCATTGCTCACACCTCAAGCTTATGAGAGTTTTGGGAACAGTACTGATTATAAATAAAATGGAATCAGGTATCTCTCCTGAATTCCTTCAACATATTGAAGGAAGACAATTAATGACCAAAGATGATTAATCACCAGTTGATGATAAAGTGTGAAAACCAAAAGGCCTATTTTGCTGGATATAAAAACATTTTCATCTGCTATAGTGGAAGAAAAAAATCCTTAGAATCAAGTTCAAGACTCAGTTATATGAATAGCAGTGCTCCAAAGAAGATTGATTTCTCAGCCACAGAAAGTCTTCTATATTAAATTTAAGTACTAATTGTGAATGAATTCCAGGACTTTCAATGTGGACAACAGGGGTCAGCTAATGAAACATCCATGAAATCACTGTTTCCCAGGAACCCTCTAAGCCTGTGGAAATGGCTCACTCCTCCTCATTAAAGACTAAGAAATTTCCTTCGATTGAAGACAATGCAAAGCAACATGTAATTCCTTCACAATATACTCCTATCTTTCCTCCTGTCTACAAGACTAGAAATTAGGTCTAAGTCACAAGGGAGATTAAAACCTACCAATCAGATATATTCTATCAGAGGACCAGGGGTCACTCCATTTTCCAAGATATTCAGTAATATGTTGGTGAGAAGTGGGGCTTGCATTCTTGAGAAACTAAAGATGGACTTCTTCTTTGGGCTGAGCTGACAGTTGAAACTGCTATCATGAAACTATAGTTATTAATACCCAAAGGGCAGAGATATTCCTGACATAATGGAGGCTAGTTGGTGATGCTTTAGAAACAAATCTTGGTCAATGGATTTTAGTATCCCTAGAGGTAAGACAAATGAGTAGCCAACGATATATATTGCACAATTTATATCATGAATGAGTAGAGCCAATGATCCATTGGTCTAGTTTTGCAAATACAACTTACTGGAACACAATTGTTCCTATTTTTCCAGATTATTGAATTATAACTGTAAAATAAAAATTGCATATATTTAAGGTATAAAGCATGATGCTTCAATGTGCATATATGTATATATGTGTATAATAATACTATTACTAAACTCAAAAAGTAATTGACATATCCATCATCTCACAATTACCATTTTCATTTTTGTACTGAGAATACTAAAGATCTATTCTCCTTGCAAATGTCAAGTATACAATACATTAACTACTCATCATGCTGCACTTTCAGTCTCCCAAACGTATTCATCTTGTAACTGAACACTTGTATAGATGATTAACATCTTTCTATTTCTTCCTTTGTAACCACTACTTTACTTTCTGCTTCCGCAAGTTTAACTTTTTTTTCTAGATTCCACATATAAGAGAAATTATGTAACAACTATCTTTCTGTATCTAACTTATTTAATTAGGATAATATCCTCCAGGCTCATGTGTTATCCTAAAAAGCAGGATTTCTCCTTTTTAAGGCTAAATAATCCATCACATGTGAGTATATACACATTTAGACCACATTTATTAAAAGATGTATACGTTGTTTCATTATCTCAGCTGTTGTGATCAATGTTGCAATAAACATAGGAGTGTGTAATCTCCTTGAGGTACTGATTTGATTTTCTTTAGATATATTGCAGTAGTGGGATTGCTATATTATTCACTATAGTTGGGAGATTATAGTTCACAATAGCCTAGTATATACTGTATAAAAATGGAAGAAAAAATCTCCAAACCTCCAACCATAAAGTAACATCAAAGAAGGGGAAATGTTGATTACCCTATTTTGATCAGTATACATAATATACATGTATTGAAGTATCATACTGTAGTCCATAAATGTGCATAATTATCAAAATTGTTTTTGATAAAATAAATTATCAACATTAATTATCCAAAAATTTAAAACATAATAAATTCTGGTAAAATTGTGGAGAAAAGTGTACCCTAAAATACTTTTGGTTGGAAAGCAAATTAGTACAACCATTATGGAAAACAGTATGGTAGTTTCTCAAAAAAAATAAAGAAACAAAAAAATTGATCTGCTATGTGACCTAAGTATCTCACTTCTGGGAATATGCCCAAAGGAAGTGAGTTCAGTATATGAAAGAGATATCTGCACACCCATATTTATAGCATTCCAATTCACAATAGTAGATATACAGTCAACCTAGATGTCCATCAACTGACGACTGGATAAAGAAAATGTGGTATATATACATGAGAGAATAATAATCCATCATAAAAAAAGAATGAAATCCTGAAATGGATTTGAAACAAAATGGATTGAACTGGAGATTATAATGTTAAATGAAATAAGCCAGACACCACGACAAATTTTCTATTGTATTTAATATTAATACGGAGTGTAAAGATTGTGTGGATGTCATGCTATTTATTATAGAGTTACAAATATTTTATTCACCAATTTATGCCACATCGGGACAATATACCTTTCTTTTCTCATTTTATGATCTCTGACATAAATCCTATATTCTGTAATATTAATATTCCTGTTTTCAACAAAAATAGTATGTGTATGTATATAATATATAGGATGAAGTGAACATGGAAAAATGTTAAAAATTGCTAAACCTTAATATTAAAAAAGAGGAAAAGATAAAAAATAAAATATTTAAAAATATATCAACACATAGCAGAAAAACAAAAAATAGATGTATTTTTAATTTTTTGAGGAACTTTCATACTGGTTTTCACAGTAGCTATACTTGCTAACATTCCAACCAACAGTTTATAAAGATTCTCTTTTCTACATAGTCTGATCAACAATTTTGTTTCACATTTTTGAAAATAACCATTTTAACAAGGATAGGGGGTTGTTTCGTTGTGGTTTTTAAATTTGCATTTCTGGGATGATTAGTGATGTTGAACATGTTTTAATATATCTTGGTCATTTGCATGTTGTCTTTGGACAAATATCTGCTCAGTTATTTCGCCCATGTTTTAATTAGATTATTTCATTTATTTACTTTTAAGTTCTAGGAGGTCTTTATATACTTTATAATAACCTCCTATCATATACGTGGTTTACAAATATTTCCATGGGATATCTTTTAATTTTTTTAATTGTCTCCTTTAGTATGCAGATTTTCAGTTTTAGGATTTCAGGGGTTTATTTTCACTTTTATTTATTTTTTAATTTATTTTTTATTTAGTAAATAAAAATTTCCAAAGTACAGTTTATGGATTACAATGGCTCCCCCCCCCCACAATTTCCCTCCGACTCACACCCCTCCCATCTCCTGCTCCCTCTCCCATTCCATTCACATCAAGATTCATTTTCAATTATCTTTATATACAGAAGATCAATTCAGTATATATTAAGTAAAGATTTCATCAGTTTGCACCCACACAGAAACACAAAGTGTAAAATACTGTTTCAGTACTAGTTATAGCATTACTTCACATTGGACAACACATTAAGGACAGATCCCTCATGAGACATAAGTACACAGTGACTCCTGATGTTGATTTAACAATTTGACACTCTTGTTTATGGCGTCAGTAATCTCCCTAGGTTCTAGTCATGAGTTGCCGAGGCTATGGAAGCCTTTAGTGTTCGCCGACTTCGATCTTATTCTGACAGGGTCATAGTCAAAGTGGAAGTTCTCTCCTCCCTTCAGAGAAAGGTACCTCCTTCTTTGATGGCCCTGTTCTTTCCACTGGGATCTCACTCGCAGAGATCTTTCATTTAGGTCTTCTTCTTCTTCTTCTTCTTCTTTTTTTTTTTTGCCAGAGTGTCTTGGCTTTCCATGGCTAAAATATTCTCATGGGCTCTTGAGCCAGATCCGAATGCCTTAAGGGCTGATTCTGAGGCCAGAGTGCTATTTAGGACATCTGCCATTCTATGAATCTGCTGTTTATCCCGCTTCCCATGTTGGATCATTCTCCCTTTTAGATTCTATCAGTTAGTATTAGCAGACCCTAGTCTTGTTTGTGTGATCCCTTTGACTCTTAGACCTATCAGTGTGATCAATTGTGAGCTGAAATTGATCACTTGGTCTAGTGAGATGGCCTTGGTACATGCCACCCTGATGGGATTGCATTGGAATCCCCTGGTACAATTCCAACTCCACCATTTGGGGCAAGTCCAGTTGAACATGTCCCTAATTGTAATCTCCTCCCTCTCTTATACCCACTGTTATATTTAACAGGGATCACTTTTCAGTTAAAATTTAAACACCTAAGAATAATTGTGTGTTAATTACAGAGTTCAACCAATAGTACTAGCTAACAACTAACTGAGCACCAAAGGGGAAACCTGTTGAAGTGAAATGGACACTACGAGAAACAGTGGCTTGATCAGCTCTTGTGCTGACTGCTGATGCACAATGTAATATTTTCACTTTTATTGCCTGTGTTTTTGGTGTCATATCTGAAAAAATCATTTGCAAGACCATTTTCCTGGAGCATTTCTCTGAAGTTCTTTCCAGTAGTACTATAGTTTCAGGTTTTACATTTCAAACTTAAGCCATTTTAAGTTGATTTTGGGTATGACATGAGAAACCAATTTTGTTTTGTTGTATATGGATTTCCAGCTTTCCTAACACCATTTATTGAATACTGTCCCCCATTGTGAATTTTGGGAACTTTCTTGAAGATTAGTTAATGGTATATGTGTTCACTTATTTCTGAGCTCTCTATTCTCTTTCAGTGGTTTATATCCCTGTATTTTATGCTTGGATCATACTGTTTTTACTATTAAAGCATTGCAAATGAAATATATAAAATCAGGAATTGTGATGCCTCTAGCTTTGTTCTTCTTGTTCAAGTTTGGCACTGTCTCATGTGATTCCGTATGAATTTTAGGATTTTTTTTTCTATTTCTATGAAAAATGTCATTGAAATTTTGACAAAAACTGCTCTGAATCTATTGATCACTTTGAGTGGTGTGGCTATTTTGACAATACTGGTCATTCCAATCAATGAACATGGAACATCTTTTCATTTATTAATTGTCTTCTTCAATTTATCTCATCAACACTTTATATTTTTATTGGACAGGTACTTTACCTCCTAAAAATCTTTATATGTAGCTGTACTATAAGTATATAAAATGGAAGTATTTTATTATTCTTGATGCTATTGTAAAGGGGTTTGTTTTCTGTATTTTTGGGTAGTTTGTTGTTTTATAGAAAGGCAACTGATTTTGTTTGCAGATTTTATGTACTGAAACCTTATAGATTTATTAGCTCTAATGGTTTTGTAGAATTTTTAGCATTTTCTATACAGAAAACCATGTTGCCTGTCAAGACAGACAATGAGACCTCTTTCCTTCCTATTTGAACACATTTTTTCCTCTTCCTGAATAATAGCACAGCTTAAAATATATAGTATTATGTTGAATAGACATGGTAAGAGTGAGCATCATTGTCTTTTTCCTAACCTTAGAGGAAAAGATTTCATCATTTCATAGCTGAATATGATATTGGCTGTGGGGTTATTTATGGACTTAATTGTGTTGAAGCATATTCAATCTACAGCTAATTTGTGGAGAACTTTATTATGAAAGAATGCTGAGTGTTGTCATTTTTTGCATCTATTAAGATGATATAATATTTATGCTTTATTCTGTTAAAATGGTATATCACAAATACTGATTTTTGTATGTGGAACCTTGAATCTTAAGGATAAATCCCACTTGATCCTAGTGTATTATCTTTTAATTGTGCTGTTGAATTTGGTTTGAATATATTTTCTTTTTTTTTTGACAGGCAGAGTTAGACTGTGTGTGTGTGTGTGTGTGTGAGAGAGAGAGAGAGAGAGAGAGAGAGAGAGGTCTTCCTTTCTCCATTGGTTCACCCCCAAAATGGCTGCCATGGCTGGTGCACTGTGTCGATCCAAAGCCAGGAGCCAGATGCTTCCTCCTGGTCTCCCATGAGGTTGCAGGGCTCAAGGACCTGGGCCATCTTCCAATGCACTCCTGGGTCACAGCAGAGAGCTGGACTGGAAGAGGAGCAACTGGGACAGAATCCAGTTCCCCAACCTGGACTAGAACACGGGGTGCTGGCGCTGCAGGCAGAGGATTAGCCTAGTGAGCCGTGGCACCAGTGGTAGTATTTTCTTATGATATTTTAGTCTACTGTTGTCAGGAATATTGGTCTATACAATTTGTTTTCTAGTAGTGTCCCTGTCTGTTTTCATTATCAGGATAATGCTGGGAATATAAAATGAGTTTGAAATGATTCCATCCTCTTACAGTTTCTGAAAAAATTTGAGAGAGATTAGTTATTAAATCTTCTTTAAATGTTTGGAGAATTCACCAATAAATGCATAAGACTCAAGCTTATCTTTTGATTACTGATTCAATCTGCTTATTCATTATTGCTGTTGAGATTTTCTATTTCAGGGCCAGATTGTGGCATAGCAGGTAAAGCAGCCACTTATGATGCTGGCATCTTATATGGGCTTTTGTTCACGGCTGGGCTGCTTCATTTCTGATCTAGGTCCCTGTTAATGGCCTTGGAAAAGTAGTGGAATATGGACCAATTACTTGGACCCCTCTCACCCACGTGGGAAACCAGGAAGAAGTCCCAGCTACTGGCTTCAGCCTGGCACAGCCCTTGCTATTGCGGCCATCTTGGGACTGAATCAGCAGATGGAAGATCTCTTTGTTCCTCACTCTCTGTAACTCTGACTTTCAAATAAAATAAATAAATAAATAAACTTTCTTCACTTAAAAATAATAAATACATTTATCTATTTCTTCATGATTAAATCTTGGTGGATTTTAGATTTCTAGAAGTTTTTTTCCATTTGTTCTAAGGTGTCCAAATTATTAGCATATAATTGTTCATAGTAGTCTCTTACTTGCCAGTGTATTTCTGTGGTATAATAATGTTACTCCTTTCATTACTTTTTTTTTCTTTTTTTTAAAACAAAGATTTGTTTCTTTATTTGAAAGGAAGAGTAACAGAGAGGGAGAGAGAACAAAAGAAAGATCTTCCACCCATACGTTCATTCGCCAAATGACTACAACAGACAAATCTGGGCCAGTCCAAAGCCTGGAGTTGGGAAATCCATCCTGGTCTCCCACATGCATGGCAGAGCCCAGGTACTTGCGGCATCTTCTACTGCCTTCCCAGTTGCATTATTAGGGAGCTGGATTGGATGTAGAGCAACTGAGATTTGAATTTGCACTCTGATATTGCTGGTTGTTGCAAGCAGCAGTTTAAGCCACTGTGCTACAACAGCCCCTTCTTTCATTTCTAATTTTGTTATTTATCCTGTCTTAAAACAAAATCTTACTTTCAGTTAATATTTTCTGTTCTTTTTTATTGTCTCCATTAAATTTATTTGTGCTCTAATATTTGCTATTTTATTCCTTCTTGTAGCTTTGGTCTTAGTATTTATTTTTCTTTTGCTAGTTTGTGGAGGTAGAAAGCTAGGTTGTTTACATGAGAGGTTTATTTTTCTTTATGCAAAAGGTAATGCAGTAAAATTTCTTTTTAGAAATGATTATGCTACATCCCACAAATTCTGGTGTGTTGTGTTTCCATTTTAGTGTCTCTTCAGATATTGATTTCACTTTAAATTTATTCTATGCTTCATTGATTGCTAAAGGACATGTTTTTTAACTTCCACATATTTATGAATTTTTCCATTTTCATCCTACTATTGATTTTCAGTCACACACCATCATGTTCAGAAAACGTTTAATATGGTTTCAACCTTCTTACTATTTTTAAAAAGCATTGTGGCTTAACATTTTGTATATACTAGAAAATTTTCCATGTGTTCTTTTTAAAATTTTTATTTAAATGCTTTTATTGTAAATATTTAATTTGATAAAAAATTACAAATAATCTGATATCTGTCTATTTATTTTTACTTTGTATGTATGTCATGAATACAACATTCTGTACATAGTAATTCTTCCCACCGTACCCACCCTCCCACACATTCCCCCCTTTTGCTCTTTCTCCTGTTTTATCTGAGAAAGAAAAATAAAAGGAAAGAAAGAAAAAGAAAAAAAGAACCAATGGAGTAAAGTATTCCTTGACAGTATATACAAGGGCTGATCTATGTTACTGTTTCTTAAAGCTGATTTCACTTTTTTCCCTTCCTCTTTTCCTTTCCTTCCTCCTCCTTCTTTCCTTTTAGCAATTTAATCATCTTTGAAGAAGAATCAAAGGATGATACATCTTTTGTGAGCTCTTAGACATAACTATTACTCATGAGATGTAATAATATCCTCCTTTTAATATACTAAAATGAAGTGATTCTTGAGAAAAAGTTTTACTATTAAGTTTCATTGTACAACTCTTTGGCGACAAAGGTCCTGCATAGGAAGTTAGTACATGATGATTCCTGTTGTTGTTTATTTAATAAATACCACTCTTATGTATGACATCAGTAATTGCCCAAGACTTGTGACATGATCTGCCTCAGCTATGGAAACCTTTTGGATCCATTAGCTCCACAAAGCCATAAGCAAAGTGGAAGTTCTCACCTCCATTCAGAGAAAAGTATCTCCTTCTTGGTGGCCCCTTCTTTCCACTGGGATCTTATACAAGAGGTCCTTTATGTAGGACATCTTTTGCCAGAGTGTCTTGGCTTTCTATGCCTGATATGCTCCCCCTAGGCTTTCCAGCCAAACAAGAGTGCCTTAAGTGCTGATTCTGAGGTCAGAATGCTACTAAAAGAGATTGTCATTCTGTGAGTCAGCTGTGTGGACTGCTTCACTCCTTTTTAATTCTATTATTGTTTCCATGCACTTAGTCCTATTTATATGACCACTTGCTCACTTGATCCTATCTATATGGTCATTTTATCACTTAATTATACCTATTTGGTCTTTATAACATTTAAGCTGCTAGTTTTATCAGTCAGTTTAAGAGATTTTAGGGTCCTATGGCAATTTGTTTAGCTGTACCCTGAGAAGTGGTTTATAGGAAAGGATGTAGGACTGTAGTGATTTGCAGTTATGCACTACAAGCATTTCACGATAAAAGCATTAGGATCTAGGTAATTCTTTTCACCGTGCCCACCCTCCCACCCACACTCCCACCCCATTCCTCGTCCCTTTCTTATTCTCATTCTTTTTTTTTATAAAGCTTTTATTTAAAAAATATAAATTTCCGAAGTACAGCTTATGGATTACAATGGCTCCCCCCCACATAACTTCCCTCCCTCCCGCTACCCTCCCCTCTCCCGCTCCCTCTCCCCTTCTGTTCATATCAAGATTCATTTTCAATTCTCTTTATACACAGAAGATCAGTTTAGTACATATTACATAAAGATTTCAACAGTTTGCCCTCACACAGAGACACAAAATGAAAATACTGTTGGAGCACTAGTTATAGTATTTATTCACAATGTACAGCACATTAAAGACAGAGATCCTACATGATTTTTTTTAAAGAATTGATTAATTATCTATGCAATTTCCAATTTAACACCAAGTTTTTTTAATCATTTGCTATTATCTTTATACACAGAAGATCGATTTAATATATACTATGTAAAGATTTCATCAGTTTGCACCCACACAGAAACACAAAGTGAAAAAATACTGTTTCATTACTAGTAATAGCATTATTTAACATTGGATAACACATTAAGGACAGATCCCTCATGAGACGTAAGCACACAGTGACTCCTGAAGTTGATTTAACAATTTGACAGTAATCTTATTCTCATTCTTATTCTTTACTAAGATTTATTTTCCTTTTTTTTTTTTTTTACAGGCAGAGTGGACAGTGAGAGAGAGAGAGACAAAGAGAAAGGTCTTCCTTTTTCTGTTGTGTTCACTCCCCTTTATACACGTATATATATTATGAACTATGTTTAATATAGAGTTCAATAATTCATATGAAAGAGAAAAATATAAGGAAAATATTGTAAAGGAAAAGAAAGGAAAAGTTAACCAAAAATATAGAATAAAGAATGTTTCTCAACATTCAAGAGAAGGACTGTTCAAAATCATTGCTTCTCTCTCTCTCTTTTTTTTTTTTTTTTTTTTGACTGGCAGAGTGGACAGTGAGAGAGAGAGAGACAGAGAGACAGAGAGAGAAAGGTCTTCCTTTTCCATTGGTTCATCCCCCAGTGGCTGCTGCGGCCATTGTGATGTGGCCAGCACACCACGCTGATCCAAAGGCAGGAGCCAGGTGCTTCTCCTGGTCTCCCATGCAGGTGCAGGGCCTAAGCACTTGGGCCATCCTCCACTACACTCCCAGGCCACAGCAAAGAGCTGAACAGGAAGAGGAGCAACCGGGACAGAATCTGGCGCCCCGACCCGGACTAGAACCCGGGGTGTCAGCGTCGCAGGTGGAGAATTAGCCTATGGAGTCGCGGCGCTGGCCAAAATCATTGCTTCTCTTAGTATCAATTTCATTTCTACATGTTGCTTTTTGGTCTTGTATTAGTTATCGCTGGTCAAGGAGAATATATAGAATTTGTCCCTTTGAGACTGGCTTATTTCACTAAGTATGATGTTTTCCAGTTTTATAAAGTTTGTTGCAAATGACAAGACTTTTTTTTTTTTTTACTGCCGTGTAGTATTCCATGGTGTACATATCCCATCATTTCTTTATGCAGTCTTCACTTGAAGGGCATTTGGCTTGATTCTATTTTTTTGCTATTGTGAATTGAGCTGTGATAAACATGAAGGTACAGATAGCTCTTTCATATGCTGATTTCATTTCCCTTGGGGAGGTTCCCAGAAGTGGGATATCTGGATCAGATTTTAGGTTTATGTTCAAGACTCAGAGGTATCTGCACACTGTCTTCTATAGTGGCTTTTCCAGTTTACATTCACAACAGTGGATTAGGGTACCTTTTCCCCTGAATCCTTTCTAGCATTTGTTGTTTGTTGATTTCTGTATGAAAGCTATTCTAACTTGGGTGAGGTAAAACTTTATTGCGGTTTTGATCTGCATTTCTCTGACATCTAGAAATCCTGAGCATTTTTTCCTGTGTCTGTTGGACATTTGGATTTGCTCTTTTGAAAAATGTCTGTTTAAGTTCTTTGCACATTTCTTCACTGGGATGTTTTGTTATTGAGTTTCTTGATTTCTTTATATAGTCTGGCTATTAATTCTTTATCAGTTGTATAGTCTGCAAATAATTTCTCCCACTCTGTCAGATGTCTCTTTACTGATTGTTTCTTTTGCATTGCAGAAGCATCTCAATTTGTTGTAATCCATTAATTTATTTTGGCTTTGATTGCCTGTGGCTTCTTATATTTCTTTCGTTAATATTTTCTTTTTTTTAATAACGCTTTTATTTAAAGAATATAAATTTCCAAAATACAGCTTATAGATTACAATGGCTTCCCCCCATAAATTCCCTCCCACCAGCAACCCTCCCTTTTCCCATTCACTCTCTCCTTCCGTTCAATAAAGATTCCTTTTCAATTTATATACAGAAGGTCAGTTTAGTATATATTAAGTAAAGATTTCAACAGTTTGCCCTCACATAGCAACACAAAGAGAAAAATACTGTTGGAGTACCAGTTATAGTATTAATTCACAATGCATAGCACGTTAAGGACAGAGATCCTACATGATATATATATTTTTAAATTGATTAATTTTCTATGCAATTTCCAATTTAACACCAAGATTTTTTAATCATTTGCAATTATCTTTATATACAGAAGATCAATTCAGTATATAATATGTAAAGATTTCATCAGTTTGCACCCACACAGAAACACAAAGTGTAAAAATACTGTTTCAGTACTAGTAATAGCATTATTTCACATTGGATAACACATTAAGGACAGATCCCACATGAGACGTAAGTACACAGTGACTCCTGATGTTGATTTAACAATTTGACACTCTTATTTATGGCGTCAGTAATCTCCCTAGGCTCTAGTCATGAGTTGCTGAGGCTATGGAATTCTTTAGGGTTCGCCGACTTTGATCTTATTCCGACAGGGTCATAGACAAAGTGGAAGTTCTCTCCTCCCTTCAGAGAAAGGTACCTCCTTCTTTGATGGCCCTGTTCTTTCCACTGGGATCTCACTCGCAGAGTTCTTTCATTTAGGTCTTCTTTTTTTTGTTTTTCAGAGACTCTTAGCTTTCCATGGCTAAAATATTCTAATGGGCTCTTGAGCCAGATCCGAATGCCTTAAGGGCTGATTCTGAGGCCAGAGTGCTATTTAGGACATCTGCCATTCTATGAGTCTGCTGTGTCTCCCACTTCCCATGTTGGGTCATTCTCTCCCTTTTTGATTCTACCAGTTAGTATTAGCAGACCCTAGTCTTGTTTGTGTGATCCCTTTGACTCTTAGACCTATCAGTGTGATCAATTGTGAGCTGAAATTGATCACTTGGACTAGTGAGATGGCCTTGGTACATGCCACCTTGATGGGATTGTATTGGAATCCCCTGGCACAATTCTAACTCCATCATTTGGGGCAGTTCCGATTGAGCATGTCCCAAATTGTACATCTCCTCCCTCTCTTATTCCCACTCTTATATTTAACAGGGATAACTTTTCAGTTAAATTTAAACGCCTAAGAATAATTGTGTGTTAATTACAGAGTTCAACCACTAGTACTAGGATAAAAAAAAAATACTACAATGGATAAAGTATTACATTGTACAACAACAGTCAGCACAAGAGCTGATCAAGTCACTGTTTCTCATAGTGTACATTTCACTTCAACAGGTTTCCACTTTGGTGCTCAGTTAGTCATCGCCAATCAAGGGAAACAAATGATATTTGTCTCTTTGGGACTGGCTTAATTCACTCAGCATGATGTTTTCCAGATTACTCCATTTTGTTGCAAATGACCGGATTTCATTGTTTTTGACTGCTGTATAGTATTCTGTAGAGTACATGTCCCATAATTTCCTAATCCAGTCTACTGTTGATGGGCATTTGGGTTGGTTCCAAGTCTTAGCTATTGTGAATTGAGCCGCAATAAACATTACTGTGCAGATGGCTTTTTTGTTTGCCAATTTAATTTCCTTTGGGTAAATTCCAAGGAGTGGGATGGCTGGGTTGAATGGTAGGGTTATATTCAGGTTTCTGAGTAATATCCAAACTGACTTCCATAGTGGCTTCACCAGTTTGCATTCCCACCAACAGTGGATTAGTGTCCCTTTTTCCCCACATCCTCTCCAGCATCTATTGTTGGTGGATTTCTGACTGTGAGCCATTCTAACCGGGGTGAGGTGAAACCTCATTGTGGTTTTGATTTGCATTTTCCTGATTGCTAGTGATCTTGAACATTTTTTCATGTGTCTGTTGGCCATTTGGATTTCCTCTTTTGAAAAATGTCTCTTGAGGTCCTTGGCCCATCTCTTAAGTGGGTTGTTTGTTTTGATGTTGTGGAGTTTCTTAATTTCTTTGTAGATTCTGGTAATCAACCCTTTATCTGTTGCATAGTTGGCAAACATATTTTCCCATTCTGTCGGTTTCCTATTCTCTTTCCTGACTGTTTCTTTTGCAGTACAGAAACTTTTCAATTTGATGCAATCCCAGTAGTTAATTTTGGCTTTGACTGCCTGTGCTTCTGGGGTATTTTCCAAGAAGTCTTTGCCAGTACCTATGTCTTGCAGGGTTTCTCCTATGCTCTCTAATAATTTGATGGTGTCCGGTCGTAGGTTTAAATTTTTAATCCATGTTGAATGAATTTTTGTGTAAGGTGAAAGGTAGGGATCTTGCTTCATGATTCTGCACGTGGAAATCCAGTTTTCCCAGCACCATTTATTAAACAGACTGTCCTTACTCCAGGGATTGGTTTTGGATCCTTGATCAAATATAAGTTGGCTGTAGATGTTTGGATTGATTTCTGGTGTTTCTATTCTGTTCCATTGGTCTATCCATCTGTTTCTGTACCAGTACCATGCTGTTTTGACGACTACTGCCCTGTAGTATGACCTGAAATCTGGTATTGTGATGCCTCCGGCTTTGTTTTTGTTGTACAAGATTGCTTTAGCTATTCGAGGTCTCCTGTGTCTCCATATGAATTTCAGCATCATTTTTTCCAGATCTGAGAAGAATGTCCTCGGTATCTTGATTGGTATTGCATTGAATCTGTAAATTGCTTTTGGCAGAATGGACATTTTGATGATATTGATTCTTCCAATCCATGAGCATGGGAGATTTCTCCATTTTTTGGTATCCTCTTCTATTTCTTTCTTTAAAGTTTTGTAATTTTCATTGTAGAGATTTTTAATGTCCTTGGTTAAGTTTATTCCAAGGTATTTGATTGTTTTTGTAGCTATTGAGAATGGGATTGATCTTAGCAGTTCTTCCTCAGCTGTGGCATTGCCTGTATATACAAAGGCTGTTGATTTTTGTGCATTGATTTTATATCCTGCTACTTTGCCAAACTCTTCTATGAGTTCCAATAGTCTCTTAGTAGAGTTCTTTGGGTCCCCTAAATAAAGAATCATGTCGTCTGCAAAGAGGGTAGTTTGAGTTCTTCCTTCCCAATTTGTATCCCTTTAATTTCTTTTTCTTGCCTAATAGCTCTGGCTAAGACTTCCAGCACTATATTGAATAGCAGTGGTGAGAGTGGGCATCCTTGTCTGGTACCAGATCTCAGTGGAAATGCTTCCAACTTTTCCCCATTCAATAGGATATTAGCCATGGGTTTTTCATAAATTGCTTTGATTATATTGAGGAATGTGCCTTCTAAACCCAGTTTGCTTTGGGTTTTCATCATGAAAGGGTGTTGAATTTAATCGAATGCTTTCTCTGCGTCTAGTCAGATAATCATATGGTTTTTCTTCTGCAGTCTGTTAATGTGGTGTATCACGTTGATTGTTTTGCGAATATTGAACCATCCCTGCATACCAGGGATGAATCCCACTTGGTCTGGGTGGATGATCTTTCTGATGTGTTGTTGCAGTCTATTGGCCAGAGTTTTATTGAGGATTTTTGCATCTATGTTCATGAGGGATATTGGTCTGTAATTCTCTTTCAATGCTACATCTTTTTCTGGCTTAGGAATTAAGGTGATGCCAGCTTCATAGAAAGAATTTGGGAGGATTCCCTCTTTTTCGATTGTTCTGAATAGTTTGAGAAGAATTGGAGTTAGTTCTTCTTTAAATGTCTGGTAGAATTCAGCAGTTAATCCATCTGTTCCTGGGCTTTTCTTTGTTGGGAGGGCCTTTATTACTGATTCAATTTCTGACTCACTTATGGGTCTTTTTAGGTTTTCTATGTCTTCCTGGTTCAATTTAGGTAGGTTGCATGTGTCCAGGAATCTATCCATTTCTGATAGGTTTCCCTGTTTGCTGGCATACAAGTCCTTGTAGTAATTTCTGATGATTCTTTTGATTTCTGTGGTATCTGTTGTTATGTTTCCTTTTTCATCTCTGATTTTACTGATTTGGGTCTTTTCTCTTCTTTTTTTAGTTAGTTGGGCCAATGTTGTGTCAATTTTGTTTATTTTTTCAAAAAACCAGCTCCTCGTTTGGCTGATTTTTTGTAATGTTTTTTTGGATTCAATCCTGTTGATTTCTTCTCTGATTTTGATTATTTCTCTTTTTCTACTAGATTTGGGTCTAGTTTGCTGCAAATTTTCTAGATCCTTGAGATGCATTGAAAGCTCATCTATTTGGTGCCTTTCCAGTTTCTTGATGTAGGCACCTATTGATATAAACTTTCCTCTTAACACTGCTTTTGCTGTATCCCATAAGTTTTGGTATGTTGTGCTGTTATCCTCATTTACTTCCAGAAAATTTTTGATTTCTCTTTTGATTTCTTCTGTGACCCTTGTTCATTCAGGAGCATGTTGTTCAATCTCCATGTGTTTGCATATACTCTAGGGATTCCTGAGTTGCTAATTTCCAACTTCATTCCCTTATGGTCTGAGAAGCTGCACTGTATGATTCTAATTCTTTTGAATTTGCTGAGACTTGCTTTATGGCCTAATATGTGGTCAATCCTAGAGTAGGTTCCATGTACTGCTGAGAAGAATGTAAATGCTATATGTGTAGGATGAAAAGTTCTGTAGATATCGTTAATATTTTCTAATTCTAAACATTGAGATCTTTGACATCCTTTGTTAAATTTAGTCCAGGGTATTTTATTTTTTTGAATGTATTGTGAACGGGATTGATCTTAGAAGCTCTTTCTTCACTGTGGCATTATCTGCAATTATAAAGTCTGTTGATTTTTGTGTGTTGATTTTTGTTGTGTGATTCCCATCTCACCTGGTCCACTGGGGGCTGGAACTGACCACCCTGTCTAAGCCTCTGCTGTTTCCCTTTTTATTTGTTCTTTCAGCACAGACCTGCCCAGTCTCTACTGTTCTCTTGGGTTTCCCACTGTGAATTTCCCATGGCTTTATATCAGGCATGTATCCTCTCCTTTTTAATTATCAGTTTTGCCTCACGTGATTTGGATCATCCTGTTGCTATTCTGTCATCTTGGAAAAAAAAAACCTCCATGTTTTCTTTGTTTGACATGTTTAAAAGATTTATTTGAAAGGCAAAGTGAAAGAGACAGGGAGAGAAGCAGAGAAAGAAAGATAGACATCTTCTTTTTAGAACAGATTTATTTATTTGAATGTCAGAGTTACACACACACACACACACACACACACAGAGAGAGAGAGAGAGAGAGAGAGAGAGAGAGAGAGAGACTGATTTTGCATCTGCTGGTTCTCTCCCCAGATGCCCAGATGGCCATAAAGACCAGGGCTGGGCCAGGCTGAAGCCAGGAGCAAACAGCTTCATTTGAGTCACCCATCTGCATAACAGGGGCTTAAACACTTTGACCATCCTCTGCTACTTTTTCCCAGGCCATCCGCAGGGAGCTGAATCAGAAGTGGAGCAGCCAGGGCATGAACCAGCACCCATATGGGGTGCTGGCATTGCAGGCAGCAGCTTTACCTGCTATGCCACAACACCATCCCCAAGACAGAAAAATCTTCTATCCTCTGGTTCATTCCTCAAATAGCTGAAACAGCCAGGTCTGGGCCAGCCCAAAAGCAGGAGCCAAGAATTCTTTCCAGGTTTTCCATATGGGTGGCAGGGACCTAGGTATTTGTGCCATCTTCCCTTGCCTTCCCAGGCATGTTGGCAGGGGGCTGGATTCAAAATTTGAGCAGTTGGGACTCAAATAATTCCTCTGAAGTGGGATTCCCACTTTGCAAGCAGTTGCTTCGAGCCACTGTGTAACAAGCCTGGCCCTTCCATGTCTTTTCAAGAATATGTATATGGGTCCTTCAAAAGTTGTAAAATGGGGGAATTAAATAATAATTTTTGATGAAAAAAATTTTAAAATCCATATATATATATATATATATATATATATATATATACGTTGAAGATTTCTTGTATGCATGATTTCAGAGCATTTTACACCAAAATGAAATTATATTTTAATTCAATTTCCATGAACTTTTTGAAGTTACCTTGTATTCTGCTGCTGTTGGAAGCAATTATTTTGTGTATGTCTGTTAGGTTCATTTAGACAAAAGTATAGTTCTTTTTTTTCTTTTTAATTTTTATTAATGTAAAGCAAATATTTTATGTATTTAATAGGTACATTTCTATGAAGATAAACACACTTCCCTCCACCCCTCTCTCCCTTCCTCAATCACCCTCCTTCCATCCTTTATATTTTTCCTTATTTTTTTAAAGTACAGTTCAAATCCAAAATTTCATTGTGATTATCTATCTGAATGATCTATCTATTGTTGAAAGTGTTGGGTATTTTGAATTCCCCTACTTTTATTGCATTGCCACCTTTCAATTCCTTCAGATATGCTAATGTTTTCCTTAAATATGTACATGCTCCAATGTTGAGTGTATATATGTACATTCACAATTACTATGGCCTTTTCAAGAATTGACTGTTTGGCCGGCGCCGTGGCTCAACAGGCTAATCCTCCACCTTGCGGCGCTGGCACACCGGGTTCTAGTCCTGGTCGGGGCACTGGATTCTGTCCCGGTTGCCCCTCTTCCAGGCCAGCTCTCTGCTATGGCCTGGGAGTGCAGTGGAGGATGGCCCAAGTGCTTGGGCCCTGCACCCCATGGGAGACCAGGAAAAGCACCTGGCACCTGGCTCCTGCCATTGGATGAGCGCGGTGTGCCGGCCGCAGCACGCCGACCGTGGCGGCCATTGGAGGGTGAACCAACGGCAAAGGAAGACCTTTCCTCTGTCTCTCTCTCTCACTGTCCACTCTGCCTGTCAAAAATAAAAAAATATAATTGACTGTTTTAGAAGGATCCAACATGGGAAGCGAGATACACAGCAGACTAACAGAATGGCAGATGTCCTAAACACTCTGGCAAAAAAAAAAAAAAGGACCTAAATGAAAGATCTCCGTGAGTGAGATCAGTGGAAAGAACAGGTCATCAAAGAAGGAGGTACCTTTCTCTGAAGGGAGAAGAGAACTTCCACTTTGACTATAACTTGTCTAAATATGATCAGAGTCAGTGAACTCAAAAGGCTTCCATAGCCTTGGCAACTCATGACTAGAGCCTAGGGTGATTACTGACACCATAAACAAGAGTGTCAATTTGTTAAGTCAACAACAGGAGTCACTGTGCACTTACTCCTCATGTAGGATCTCTGTCCTTAATGTGCTGTACATTGTGATTTAATGCTATAACTAGTACTCAAACAGTATTTTTCACTTTGTGTTTCTATGTGGGTGCAAACTGTTGAAATCTTTACTTAATATATGCTAAACTGATCTTCTGTATATAAAGAGAATTGAAAATGAATCTTGATGTGAATGGAAGGGGAGAGGGAGAGGGAAACGGGAGGGTTGCAGGTGGGATGGAAGTTATGGGGGGGAAAGCCATTGTAATCTATAAACTGTACTTTGGAAATTTATATTCATTAAATAAAAGTTAAAAAAAGAAAAAGAAAAAAAAAGAATTGACTCTTTTATTATTATATAATGACCTTCTTTATCTCTTGTGACAAATTTGACTTGATATCTTTTGTTTTATGTAAATACAAATATCTGTTCTCTTTTGCCTTCCATTGGTGAGTTTTGCTCTGTTCTGTTTTGTTTATGTTTTTTAATTTTTTCTTCATTTTTTTATTTTTATTTTATTTATTTATTTAAAATTTTATTTAACATATACCAGTTTATTCCATTTCATATATACAGAATTCGGAACATAGTGATATTTCCCACCCTACCCTCCATCCCGCTGATGCTTCCACCCTTTCTCCTCCCTCTCCTATTCCCACTCTTAAGGATAACCTGCTTTCTCAGGAACTAACTGGGATCACATGAGAATTGCATTAGTCCTTTCCAAGAGAAGGGCTTCAAGTGACCTAACCACCTTCCATAAGAACCCATGTCATAAAGGTTCTACCAGCACTCAAGGACCAAGATAACAGCACATGTAGCTTTGGGAGACACGCATGAACCATATCTAAACTACAGTAGTATTTCTTAAAGTTATTTTATTTCATAGTTGTTTGTTACCAGTTTAAACAAATGCACTTCACTTTTGTATATTGTACTGACTTTGGAATCAACAGCCTTGACAAATTCACTTATTACAGTTTATACCACTTTTTTTTCTGTATTTCTTACCTGCATATATTTCTATGTCTTGCTTTTCAACTCTTCTGTCTTTTTATATCTTTTCCTTGTCCAATTGCACTAGCTAGGACATCTTTCTGACACAGAAGGAAAACTATAAAATTTTACAATTAAAAACTTTTTTAAAATTTTACAATTAAATATGATATTTATTGAAGATGTTTTGAATATACTTTGATCAAATTAAGGACAATTCCAGTTTTGTAACAATGCTTTTTGTTATTGATTAGACACTGACATTTATCAAACACCTTTTAATTATCTACTATGATGATTATAAGTTTTTCCTCTTTATAGAGTTAATATAGTGCACATTAACTGCAATTTTGGTAGAAATATTTTTATTCTTTTTTATTTACTAGTATTTTCCTAGTAAATTTCACTCTTTTGGATACAGTTCTATGATTTTGACAAAAGCATGCAGTCCAGTTGTGGCAGAGGCCTTTGTCTTTTAATTAAAATTCTTTCTTTTTTTCAATATTTTTTATGTTTATTTATTTTTTTATAAAGCTTTTATTTAAAGAATATAAATTTCCAAAGTACAGCTTATGGATTACAATGGCTTCCCCGCCCCCATAACTTCCCTCCCACCCGCAACCCTCCCCTTTCCCTCTCCCTCTCCCCTTCCATTCAATAAAGATTCCTTTTCAATTCTCTTTATATACAGAAGATCAGTTTAGTACATATTACGTAAAGATTTCAACAGTTTACCATCACATAGGGACACAAAGTGAAAAATACTGTTGGAGTACTAGTCATAGCATTAAATCACAATATACAGCACATTAAGGACAGAGATCCTACATAATATTTTTTAAATTGATTAATTATCTATGTAATTTCCAATTTAATACCAAGTTTTTAAAATCATTTTCAATTATATTTATATACAGAAGATCGATTCAGTATATACTATGTAAAGATTTCATCAGTTTGCACCCACACAGAAACACAAAGTGTAAAAATACTGTTTAATACTAGTTATAGCATTACTTCACATTGGACAACACATTAAGGACAGATCCCTCATGAGACGTAAGTACACAGTGACTCCTGATGTTGATTTAACAATTTGACACTCTTGTTTATGGCGTCAGTAATCTCCCTAGATTCTAGTCATGAGTTGCCGAGGCTATGGAAGCCTCTAGGGCTCGCTGACTTCGATCTTATTCTGACAGGGTCATAATCAAAGTGGAAGTTCTCTCCTCCCTTCAGAGAAAGGTACCTCCTTCTTTGATGGCCCTGTTCTTTCCACTGGGATCTCACTCACAGAGATCTTTCATTTAGGTCTTCTATTTTTTGCCAGAGTGTCTTGGCTTTCCATGGCTAAAATATTCTAATGGGCTCTTGAGCCAGATCCGAATGCCTTAAGGGCTGATTCTGAGGCCAGAGTGCTATTTAGGACATCTGCCATTCTATGAGTTTGCTCTGTATCCCGCTTCCCATGTTGGATCATTCTCCCTTTTAGATTCTATCAGTTAGTATTAGCAGACCCTAGTCTTGTTTGTGTGATCCCTTTGACTCTTAGACCTATCAGTGTGATCAATTGTGAACTGAAATTGATCACTTGGACTAGTGAGATGGCCTTGGTACATGCCACCCTGATGGGATTGTATTGGAATCCCCTGGTACAATTCCAACTCCACCATTTGGGGCAATTCCGATTGAGCATGTCCCAAATTGTACATCTCCTCCCTCTCTTATTCCCACTCTTACATTTAACAGGGATCACTTTTCAGTTAAAATTTAAACGCCTAAGAATAATTGTGTGTTAATTACAGAGTTCAACCAATACTATTAGAATAAAAAAAATACTAAAATGGATAAAGTATTACATTGTACAATAGTCAGCACAAGAGCTGATCAAGTCAATGTTTTTCATAGTGTCCATTTCACTTCAACAGGTTTCCCCTTTGGTGCTCAGTAAGTTGTCGCCGATCAGGGAGAACATATGATATTTATCATTTGAGGCTTGCTTAATTCACTCAGAATGATGTTTTCCATATTCCTACATCTTTTTGAAAATGCTTGGATTTCATTGTTTTTGACTGCTATATAGAATTCTATGGAGTACATGTCCCATAATTTCTTTATCCAGTCTACTGTTGATGGGCATTTAGGTTGGTTCCAGTTCTTAGCTATTCAGACCATTAACATTCAATTTGACTATTGATAAGTGGTAACTTTGCCCTGCCATTTGCCAAAGATATTTTCTAAGTTATGCTTTGAATTCCCTGTGATCTTTTGCTGTGAGGTTCCCTTCGTTTACCTTCTTTCATGTTGATGGCTGTGTTTCTGTGTTTCTGTGTGTAACACATCTTTAAGCATCTTTTGCAGGGCTGGACGTGTGGCGACAAATTCTTTCAATTTCTGTTTGCTGTGAGAGGTCTTTATTTCACCTTCATTCACAAATGAGAGCTTTGCAGGATATAATATTCTGGGCTGGCAGTTTTTCTCTCTAGTACCTGGGCTATGTCTCGCCATTCCCACCTAGCCTGTAGGGTTTCTGATGAGAATTCTGCTGTGAGTCTAATTGGAGATCTTCTGAGAGTGATCTGACGTTTCTCTCTTCCACATTTTAAGATCTTTTATTTCTGTTTCACTGTGATGAGTTTAATTACAATGTGTCGTGGTGAGGATCTCTTTTGGTCATGTTTACTAGGGGTTCTATGAGCTTCCTGTACTAGGATGTCTCTATCCTTCTGCAAACCTGGGAAATTTTCTGCAAGTATCTCACTAAAAAGGCATTCTAATCCTTTCTCCCTCTCCATGCCTTCAGGAACTCCTAGAACCCGAATGCTGGGTTTTTTTAATAGTATCCTGTAGGTTCTCGACAATATTTTTTAGATTTCTAATTTCCTCTTTCTTTTCTTTTTTTTGACTGTATACTTTCCTGTTTTCTGTCTTCTAAGTCCGATAGTCTCTCTTCTGCTTCACCCATTCTGTTTGTAAGGCTCTCTAATGTGTTTGTCATTTGATTTCTTGAATTCTTCATTCCATTATGATTTCTCATCATTATCATAGTTTCATGTTCTACCAGTTGTTTCATTTCATTTTGATTCCTCCTTAATATTTCATTTTCATGAGAGAGATTTTCTATCTTGTCCATTAAGGATATCTGTAGTTCAAGAATTTGTTTTTGAGTACTTCTTAGTGTTCTTATCAATTTTTTGAGATCTATTTCTTGCATTTCTTCTATCTCAGCATCTTCGTAATCCTGAATTGGGGTGTCTTTTTCATTTGGGGGCGTCATAGTGTCTTCCTTGTTCTTGTTACCTCAGTTTTTGCGTTTGTTGTTTGGCATATTGGTTTCCTCACTGTGGTGTTTTTTCTTGTTATACTCTGACTCTAGATTAAGTGGACTGTCTGTTTTCGATGGAGCCTTAGAGGCTTGAGATGGGTATGGCCTGAGAGCTCTATTTGGTTCCTCACGGTTGAGGGTGTGCCAGAGATGACACTCCCAGGTCAGGCGTGGTAAATCTCTGTTTCTTTCTTTCTTTTTTTTTGATTCAAAAGGGAAGTAATTCCGCACAGCTGAATGGAATTGGGGGTGGTTAGCAGGCAAATGATATACCCTCAGGAGCCAGAGATCGGAAGCTCTTTCCCAAGGACCACAGTGGGAATCTCTCCGGCCCTCAGTGTGGGCTCATATTCTCCTGCAGTGTCCCACTGGGCTGTCAAGGCTTTTGCACTGTAGCATCTCTGGAGAGTACTCACGTGAATTCGTGATTTCCATGAGTTCTCTCCCCCACCATCTCTTTTTTTCACAGTCTCAGTTCATTAGCACCACATATTCATTAGGTTCTAATCTTTTATTTCACCCCAACCCCGCCCATAGTCATGTTTTTCTGCTAGGCTCAGGGCCGGTGCAGACCTGAGGTCGCCCTGCTTATGACGTATTTCCAAAATGGTGCCTGCTCTTTGTCTTGCTCACATTTGAGTGTTGGGCGGAGAGAGAGAAACTCGTGTCTGTATCGGTCACTTTTTTTTCTCTCTCTCTCTTCTAGTTAGCCTGGTAAACTTTCCCCCACAGGGTTTCAAGCCTTGTTCGCTCTAGTCTCCTCTTTCCACTTCCCTGCTGGTGTCTTGGGCTATTGAGGTTCGGCTCACCTCGTGTTCCAGTGCTGATGTGTTGAGTCTGCCGCTGGTGTCCCGAACTGCGGGCTCCCACGCTCTCCATGCAGGTCCACTGTGAATCACTAGTTCTGGAAGAGTTTCCTCTGCTGTTTCTTCCCCTACTCTTCCTTGAACCTGCAGTATCTCCACTTTTATTAAACTGTCTCTCCCCGTGCTATCGGTGTGCTCCCTTCCTATTCTGCCATATTGAAGATCTTCTAAAGATTTATTTTTTACTTGAAAGTCACAGTTACACATAGAGAGGAGAGGCAGAGAGAGAGAGAGAGAGGTCTTCCATCTGATGGTTCATTCCCCAATTGGCCTCAACAGCTGGAACTGTGCCAATTCAAAACCAGGAGCCAGGAGCCAGGAGCTTCTTCTGGGTCTCCCATGCGAGTGGAGGGGCCCAAGCATTTGGGCCATCTTCTACTGCTTTCCCAGACCACAGCAGAGAGCTGGATAGGAAGAGGAGCAGCCGGGACTAGAACTGGCGCCCATATGGGATGCCGGCAATTCAGGCCAGGGCATTAACCCTCTGTGCCACAGCGCCAGCCCTTGTTTCTTTTTTTTTTTTTAAAGATTTATTTATTCATTTAAAGGTCAGAATTACATACAGAGAGTGGATAGGCAGAGAGATAGAGAGAGAGGTCTTCCATTTGATGGTTCACTCCCCAATTGACTGCAACGGCCGGAGCTGCGCCGATCCTAAGCCAGGAGCTTCTTCCAGGTCTCCCACATGGGTGCAGGGGCCCAAGGACTTGGACCTCTACTGCTATCCCAGGTCATAGCAGAGAGCTGGATCGGAAGAGGAGCAGCAGTTACTAGAACTGGTGCCCATATGGGATGCCAGCACTTCAGACCAGGTCTTTAACGCACTGCGCCACTGCGCCAGCCCCTAACCTGGTTTCTACATGACATGATTAAAGTAGTGGCAGAGGCCTTCCTAAGGTCAGGAGAAGAAAAAGGGAAGAATCTGTCCTGGGGATGAAATGTGGTTTTTAACTGTTTTCCTATGAGTTCTTCAACTGTAGTCCCTATCTGCTCATATGTAATCATTTCAGGTTCTTCTTTTTAGTATGGAGCAATGATGTTAAACCTTGCCAGACAGTTTATAGCTCAGTACCTGTGTGGTATAAAAATTCTTCAGTAACTGTGTTCTCATGTGCAGTATTATTGTATAAATCCTGTGGCTGCCATGTAACATTAAAATATCCAATCAAATATATGAATGTAACCACAAAAAGGAGACAAAGAGGCTAAAACCATAAATAAAGGAAAACCCTTCTTGTTCAGGGCTCAGGATTTTGGATAAGAAATTACACCTGGGCCTTATTCCAGCAAAGTATAAGACTACTTCCTGTTAAGAGGCCTTGGCGTCTTGTCTTGGTACATAAATCCTGTTACACAGTAACCTTTGTAATCAATCAACATATAGAACAATATCAGCAGAAAAAAATTTTCTCTTTTTCTATTTGTACCAAATGCCTCATCAAATTTCAACTTCTGACCATCTGATCTGTTCTTGTTCCAAATGTATCCCAGCATTATGCTTCTGACTGCTTTTACAAAGGATAATGGATTTTCATTCAAGTTCAGTCATCAACAGTTTTTACTTTTTGTCACAGAATAGTACAGTTGGTTCTCCATACCCATGAATTCCACTTCTATGGATTCAATCAAACCCAGATTGAAAATTTTCATAAAAATTGCAAAAATTGGAAGTTACATAAAAATCAATCAATTTTTAAAAAATAATATCATGTAGGATCTCTGTCCTTAATGTGCTGTACAATGTGATTTAATGCTATAACTAGTACTCAAAGAGTATATTTCACTCTGTGATGCTATGTGAGGGCAAATGGTTTAAAATCTTTTCTTAACACATACTAAACTGAGCTCCTGTATACAAAGAGAATTGAAAATGAATCTGGATGTGAATGAAAGGGGAGAGGGGGTGGGTAAGGTGGGAGGGTAGCGGGGGGGAGGGGAGGTATGGGTGGGGAAGCCATTTCAATCCACAAGTTGTACCTTGGAAATTTATATTCTAAATCAAAATGAAAAAAAAAAAAGCTAAAAGACTTCTTAAAAAAATTGCATCAATACTGAACATATACAGACTAATTTTCATGTCATTATTTCTTTTTGTTTTATATTTATTTATTTTATTTGAAAGGAAGAGAGACAGAGAGATATCCACTTGTTAACTCCCCAAATGCCCACAGCAGCCAGGGTTCAGAAAGGCCGAAGCCAGGAGTTAGGAACTCAGTCTGGGTCTTTCATATGGGTGGCAGAAATTCAAGTACTTAATTTCATGAACTGCTGCCTCCCAGGAAACTTGAAATGGCAGCAGACAGGACTTGATCCAAGGGATTCTGATATGGGAGGCAGGTGTCCCAAGTGGCATCTTAACCACTATACCAAACACCCATCCTTTGTCATTAGTTCTTAAATAATTCAATGTAAAAATACATGGCTTTCAGATTGCATTAGGTGTTGGAGGCATAATTTAGAGATGATTTAAAGAATATGAAAGGATGTGCATAGATTACATACAAATGTTACACCATTTTATATATAAGGCACTTGAGTACCTGCATATTTTGGTATCTGCAGGGGTCCTGAAACCAATCGCCCTGGATATGGAGGGATGGCTATATTCCATATAAGGAGGAACCACCGTTTGTTTATCTATGTAGTAATTAAAGAAAATCTGAGTTTTTGCACTTAAGGGGCAGATGTTTGGCCTAGTGATCTTGCTTTTGTAATTAGGAATAAAACCATTATACAGGACTACTTTTTTGGGTATGTGTGCACACATACGTTCTTATTTCACTTGCGTGAATGCCAAGGAGTAGGAATACTGAATCATATGGTAGGGCTATGCTAAACTTTATAAGAAAGGTCCAAGATTTTCCAAAGTGACCAAACATC
Source organism: Sylvilagus floridanus (assembly GCA_949820135.1). Taxonomy (NCBI): domain Eukaryota; kingdom Metazoa; phylum Chordata; class Mammalia; order Lagomorpha; family Leporidae; genus Sylvilagus; species Sylvilagus floridanus. The sequence goes on from OX463223.1 coordinate 50,626,840, forward strand.
ATTTTGCATTACCATCATCATCAGTGTAGGAGAGTTCTAGTTGCTCTGCATCCTCGTCACCACTTGGTATTTCCAATATGTGTTTTTTTTTTTTTGTAATTTCAGCCATTCTAGTAGGTATCCTATTACAAGTTTATTTTGTATTTTCCTATTGGATATAATATGATCTTTCCATGGGCTTACTTGCCACTTATATGTCTTCTTCGATGAGGTATTTGTTCTAATCTTTTGCCCATTGTGCATTGTACTCTTTGTTTTCTTATTGCGTTCTAGCACTTCTCAATTATGGAAATCCTTTGTCATATATGTGTTTTTTAAAAAAATATTTTATTTATTTGAGAGGTGGAGTTACAGATAGTGAGGGGGGATACAGAGAGAAAGGTCTTACATCCACTGGTTCACTCTCCAAATGGGCTTGACAGCCTGAGCTGGGCTGATTCGAAGCCAGAAGCCAAGGGCTTCTTCAAGGTCTCCCACATGAGTTCAGGGGCCCAAGTGTTTGGGCCATCTTCTACAGCTCTCCCAGGCCATATCAGAGAGCTAGATTTGAAGAGGAGCAGCCAGGAATAGAACCAGCACCAAATGGGATGCCAGCACCTCAAGTGGAGTACTAATCCACTGTGCCGTAGTGCCGGCCCCCATATATGTGTTTTGAAAATATTTTCTCCCAGTCTGTAGGTTCCCTTTTCATTTCCCTAGTTGTCTTTAACAGAGCAGACATTTTAAATTTGTTTAAATCCAGTTTATCATTTTCTGCTATTTTATGATCATTTAATTGGTATTATATCCAAGAAGTATTTGTCAAAGCTATGATCTTAAAATTGTACCCTATATTTTCTTCAAGAAGTTTTATCATTTGGGGCTCTTCATTTATGTCTGCAATCCATTTGAAATGAAATTTTTCAAGCTGTATATATGAGTAATAGTTCATTTATTCTTTGTAGTCATACTTTGTATGATTTGCAGACAATGATTTCTGCTATATTTGTTGAAAGGATCATTCATTCTTCATTCAATTTCTGTATACTTTTTCCAAAAATCATTTGCACATATATGTGAAGCTCTGTTTCTGCATACTCTGTTGCAATCTGTGCATTATTCCTTCTACCAATATCACAGAGTTTATTTAGATAGTCCTCAAACTGGATAGTAATTCCTTATCACATACTCTTATTACAAATTATTTTGGTTATTCTAGGTCCTTTGATATTATATAATATTTTTGCAGTGCAATATATTCTTTGTCTAAATATGAGTTACCTATCATGCAAGGTACCACCTATAGTAATGGGGAATAGGGGGGCAGGGGAGTAAAAATAAAGTTTGATCTACACTAAATGATTTACACAGTTCTTTTAGGCAAAGCCTAGACTTTTAACTAAAGAGGCTCAGATTCTCACCTATCTTCCTTTCTGTGCTTTCTCCAAGAAGGTATCTGAGTCTATTGGGAAGGATGTTAAGTGATGTGTTAGTTCCCTATAGGTACACAAAAGTTTTTCAGAAAGCAACTAGGGTAAGAATCATTAAGAGAATCATGCCTATATTTTCAAATTGCCAATGTGTTTTTAATTAATAAATTTTATTTGTGGAACAGTTTTACATTGACGCATACCACGTAGTTCCAATATTATACTGCCCACACAAAATTTTTCCTTACATTAGTATGATAACTATAGTAAAACTAATAATACATTATTAACACATCCTCGATATTGCTATTATTTAAAGTTCATACTTTATTCAGAATTCTTTAGTCTTTACAATATGTCATTTTTCTATTCCAGAATCCCACCAGGGATACGTTGCATTTAGATACTACATTTCCTTGGACTCCTCTTGACTGTGACATGTTCTCAGACCTTTCTAGTTGTAGATGGCCTGGATAGTGGCAAAGAGTAATGGTCAGGTATAGTATAGGATGCTCCTCTTTTATAATTTGATATTTTTCTCCTTATTAGACGTGGGTTCTTGGATTTAGGGAAGAAGATTGTAGATATCCAGTTCCATTTTCATCATGTATATTAACATGATTTGTGTCTGCTGATGTTGACTTGATCACCTGGCTGAACTAGATTTCTCCACTGTCAAGTTACTGTGCTTCCCAAGTCATTATGCACAGTCCCTACATGAACATGTCCCTACATGAAACATGAGGATAATTTATTTGATTTTTTCATTGTAAATCTCCTGTGTCATCTTAAATTCTTCATATATGTTTTAAAATTAGATTTTCCACTTCCACAAAAATTACTGCTACGATTTTGGTTGAGTTGAATTTATACATCAGTTAGGGAAGAACTAATATTTTGAAAGTGTTAAGCCTTCCAATCTATGAACAAAATATGTGTCTCCATTTATTTATCTTCATTAACTTTTTTATTAAATGTTTTTTTGTTTTTCAACATATATATTCTACACATATCTTGGAAAGTTTGTACTTAAATATATTTTGTCTTTGATGATATTGTATATGGATGTCATTTTAAAATTTTATGTCTACTTTTCTGTTGCTTGTATTTATAAAAATAACATGCTTTGTAAATTTACTTTATACCCTATAGCTTTGCTAAATTCATTGATTTCTGGTGGTTTTTTTTTTTTTGTATGTCCTTTGGGATTTTTCTACTTGGACAAGGACATTGTCTGCTAATAAATATAGATTTACTTATTCCTTTCCAATCCAGGTTTCTTTTTTTCATTTTTCTTACCTTATGGCATTGCTAGATCTCCTATAGTGCTGAGCAGAAGCCATGAAAGTAGACATCTGAAGAAGAAATTATTCACCCTTTCGCTATAGTATAATGCTATCAGTAGGTATTTGTAGGTACCTTTTATCAGGTTAAAGAAATTTACTTCCATTCCTAATTTTTTCAGAGCAATTATTAGGAACGGATCCTTTATTTTGTCAAATGTTTCTTTTGTAATGGTTGAGATAGGCATGTAGTTTTGCTTTTTGATCTGATAAAATAGTGACTTATATTATTTGCTTTCTTTACGTTGTATCAACCTGTTATTCCTGGAACAAACTCCCCTTGATCATATTGGTCACATTATTGTCCCTTCTATATATTGTTGGATCATATTTGTTAAAATTTTATTATTTTTTTTCTATCTATGGTCATGAAGTATATCAGTCTGTAGTTTTCTTTTTTTCATTTTCAATTCTCTTTATACACAGAAGATCAGTTTAGTACATATTACATAAAGATTTCAACAGTTTGCCCTCACATAGAGACACAAAGTGAAAATACTGTTTGAGTACTAGTTATAGTATTAATTCACAGTGTACAGCACATTAAGGACAGAGATCCTGAGAGTAATGCTAGCCTCGTAGACTCATAATTACAGAACAATTGTCATATCTTCAATATTCTGGGCTATTTTTGTATATATTAGTATTATTTCTTCTTTAAATATTTGGTAGAATCCTTCATTGAAGGCTTCTAAACCAGATCTTTTTGTGGCCAGGATTAAACTATAAACTTGACATTAAATTGTATAAGGCTATTCAAATTTTTTGTCTTCTTTATTGAACCTTGGCAATTTGTGTGTCTCATGGGATTCATGCATTTTTTTATATTTTGTTGAATTTAGTGGCATATTATTGTTCATTATGTTCACTTATTTTATGCATACCTTTAGAATCTCTAGAGGTCTAATTGCTCTCATTCCTGATATTGATTATATATATATATATATATATATATATTTATTTATTTCTCTCTCTCTCTCTTTCCCCCACCCTCCAATCTCTTGTTTTTTTTTTCATCAAGAATCTGGCTAACGATTTAAGTTTTTTATTACTATCCCCAGCAAACCATTTTTTTTATTTTATCGATGTTCTCTATTTCTTTCTTTTCAATTTATAGATTTTTGCTCTGTTCTCCATTTTTCCTTACTTTATACTTTTAGTTGCATTTGATCTACTTTTTCTAGTTCTTAAAATGGAAGCTGAGGTTATTTATTGTATTCTTTCCTAATATAGACGTTTTAATGCTATAAATTTCCTTTTGGTTACCATCTTAGCTGCACTGTTTGGATTTTATTGTGTTTTACCTTCATTTTTTTGCAGTTGAAAATACTTTGCAATTTAATTCCTTCACTTATCCATAATTTTTAGACTATTGTTAGTTTTTAAATATTTGTAGAGTCCCAGAAGTCTTTCCATTATTTTTCCTAGTTTAATTCCATTATGGTCATATAACAAACTCTGTAAGGCTTAAATCCTTTATGGCCCTGGACATAGTTTTATATGGAGAAATATTCCATGTAAATTGGGAAGGATTGCGTATTCTGCTGTTGTGAGGTAAAATATTCTATTAAGGTTAATTTGGTCAAGTTGGTTAATACTCTTGTACGAGTCTTGTGTATCCTTACTCATTTTCTATTTGTTTTATGTTAGTTATTAATAAAAGGATATTGAGACTTCTGGATATAATTGTAGATTTGTTTTGTTCTCTCAGCAGGTAAATCAGTTTTTGCTTCATGTATTCTAAAGCACTGTTACTGGGGTCATAAACATTTAGGATCATTATGTCCTGTTGATGACTTGACCCCTTTATCATTATTAAATATTGCTCTTTATCAAGTCCTGGGGCCCCTGCACCCACATGGGAGACCCAGAAAAAGATCCTAGCTCCTGGTTTCAGGTCAGCCCTCCTCCAGCCATTGTAGCCATTTGAGGAGTGAACCTGTGCATGGAAGACCTCCCTCTCTCTCTATCTCTGCCTCTGCCTCTCTATAACTCTGCCATCCAAATACATAAATAAATATTTTTCAAAAGATTATTTCGCAGCTCTCTCAGATGCTCTATTTTTCCCTGGTATGCTCTCTATCATGTTTCATTTTTAATCATTTATATTTTATGCATTAAACTTCATTAACTTTTTCTTCTATAACGTGTACTGTGCCATTAATCTCTTCTAGCGTATTTTAAATCTTAAACATAGAGTTTTCTTCGCTACAATGTTTTTTTGTGTTTTTGTCCTGATCTTCCATATCTTTTTAATATGCTTGGTCTTTCTTCAAGTTACTTGAAAATATAGAATATAATTAATTTCAGGAAAAATGGATGCAATTAGATACCATTATGCGTAGTGAAATAAGTCAGTCCCAAAAAGATAAATATCATATGCTTTCTCTCATTTGTGTGGAGTGCAAAAAATGTAATGTGTATGTCTGAAACTGACATCTTAATATTTACTATTCTTTATATCCCTTGTATATACTCATGAAAAACAGTGGTCTTTATACTTACTACTTGTTGAATTATTTATGTAGTGGAGGATTAAAGCTTGTGATTATAAAGTAAATTGAAAGTATGTCATCACAAAAGTTGAAAGATTTAAAAATAAGAAAGGAAGAGAGAAGGTGGGAGTGAAGGAGGAATGGAGGGTAGTAAATATAATTAAATTCTTAAAATTGTGTGTATGAAATACATGAAATCTGTTCACTTTATGTAGATTTTTTAAAGTGAAAAAAGAATACAGTTAATTTTAAATGTCATTGTCCAGTAATTTGCCATCTGTATCAATTTCAATATTTTTTCCTTCTCATTGTATAATAAATTAAAATTTTTGTATGGCTAGTAATTTTTGTTTGGAAGATAAACGTGAATTTTACTTTGTTGGTGCTGGATACATTTGTATTTCTCTAAGCATTCTTGGGTTTCATTCTGGGGCATATACTTCCAAACTGTGTGACTCTCTGTGTTTGATTAGAAGGTTTAACAGACATAATTGTAGCAGTGCTTAGTTTATGGCTAATTATTTTCATGATTGAAGTAAGAGTCTTCTGTATAATCTATTCAGTTATCTGTTAGTCTTGAGTTTTTTTATTTTGCCTAGTGTGAGTCTTGAGCTCTCTTGCTTCCAATAATTTCAGAAGAATATCTCAAATGGTTCAGCATATATATATGCTGATCAGTACACAGCTGAGTACTTTAGGAAACCCTCTGCTGTTCACAGTTTTCTTCTTAGGCATATCACACGTCTTTGCTACACTGTCTTGCAAGCTCAAGATACCTGGGTCTCCTCAGACTCTCAAAGCTCTGTCTCTTCACCTCAAGGAAACTGTCAAGCTTTTCCTGGGATTTCACTACTGGTGGTACTGTGGCCTAGAAATACTCCTAAGATAATAAGCCAGGGGTAGTCACAGGTTGCCATTTGTTCTCCACCCCCCAGAAATCACTGAATTTTATTGTCTAATATCTTGGAGACTATTGTCTAATATTTTGCCCATTGTTTTATTTGTTTCAGTGAAAATGACAAATCCCGTCCTATTGTTCCTTCTTGGTCCGAGGTGGAAATTTTCCATCCTTTATTTTTTAATTACTTCTTCTCATGTTTCATATGGCATGACTTCCTTTTGATTCTCCCTTTTTATTTCTTACTATTCTTCTACTCACCCACTAATCTAGGTACTCCTGTTCCCATTCTCTATGTTTTCCCCTTCAAGGATCATCCACCATTGTGTGCAAAGTTACCATCCCTTCTGATGATATATTAAGTATCATTCACCTAAATGAATACTGTATTTACTAGTGCCTATAAAGATTTCCATTGGATGTGGTGTTCTCATTTCAATTCAATGGTTTAGTGTATTGTCAGGTGCTCTTGTAAGGTGTCAAATGGCATGGCATCTAGCCCCTGCTCTGCCACTAACTACCATATTGAATAACTTTTCTTAGTTACAATTTGCTCATTTTTATAGTGAAGAATCTTTATTATATAATTAGATAATTTCTAAACCCTTTTTATAGCTTTAAAATTCTTTTATTCTAAAGAATTATTTTATTTATTTGAAAGACAGAATTACAGAAAGAGGTAGAGCCAGAGAGAGAGAGGTCTTCCATTCTGCTGGTTCACTCCCCAGATGACCGCAATGAGCTGATCCAAAGCCAGGAGCCAGGAACTTCTTCCGGGTCTCCCACGCAGATACAGGGTCCCAAGGACTTGGGCCATCTTCTACTGCTTTCCCAGGTTATAGCAGAAAGCTGAATCAGAAGAGGAGCAGCTGGTACTTGAACCGGCAGACATATGCGATGCTGGCACTGCGCGCTGGGGCTTTAACCCTCTGTGCCACAGCGCTGATCCCCTTTTTTATTCTAGATAACTCTGGTTATATCTGTTAAACTTTCACTATCATATCTGCCTACTTTTTCTGAAAACTACTTCCCTCAAATCTGCGTTAACACCATAGCCTCCTAACAAACTCCTTTTATTCCATTCCACCCTGTTGGACATTGCTGCTAGGGTACTTTTTTGTAAATATTATTATCAACTCACATCCCTGGAAAAGAAATTTAATAATTCCCTGTTAAAATTAAGTAGTATCCCTATGCCTTACTTCTAAGACACTTACCACATCTGTCCTATGCAACTGAATGATCCACTACTCAACTACATGAATTCTCGGACTCATTTTGGTATGTTTCATGCTTTTAAATTTTATTTTATTTTATATTTTTTTTGACAGGCAGAGTGGACAGTGAGAGAGAGAGACAGAGAGAAAGGTCTTCCTTTTGCCGTTGGTTCACCCTCCAATGGCTGCCGCGGACAGCGAGCTGCGGCCGGCGCACCGCGCTCATCCGATGGCAGGAGCCAGGGGCTAGGTGCTTTTTCCTGGTCTCCCATGGGGTGCAGGGCCCAAGCACCTGGGCCATCCTCCACTGCACTCCTGGGCCACAGCAGAGGGCTGGCCTGGAAGAGGGGCCGGCACACCGGGTTAATTTTATTTTAATTAGCTTTTAAGAAATTGATCTTCTGTATATAAAGATAATTGCAAATGATTAAAAAATCTTGGTGTTAAACTGGAAATTGCATAGAAAATTAATCAATTTAAAAACATATATATCATGTAGGATCTCTGTCCTTAACGTGCTATACATTGTGAATTAACACTATAACTGGTACTCCAACAGTATTTTTCACTTTGTGTTGCTATGTGAGGGCAAACTGTTGAAACCTTTACTTAATATATACTAAACTGACCTTCTGTATATAAAGAGAATTGAAAATGAATCTTGATGTGAATGGAAGGGGAGAGGGAGTGGGAAAGGGGAGGGTTGTGGGTGGGAGGGAAGTTATGGAGGGGAAGCCATTGTAATCTATAAGCTGTATTTTGGAAATTTATATTCTTTAAATAAAAGCGTTATTAAAAAAAAGATATTTAATGTATTTGTAGATAAAATTCTAAGAAGATAATGATAGTCCTTTCATCCATCCCTGCATCCTCCCACCTACAATCCTATTCCATTTCCCTCTCTTTTTTTTTTTTTAGTTTTTGAGATAACATAGTTTAAAATTACATTACAATGTAAAGGCTTAATACTTCATCAAATAAGAAACTCAATAAGGAAAAATCAATAGGACAGTAGTTTCGTAAAAATATAGATGACTATAAATAATGATTGAATGGAAAAAAATCAATTTCACCAATGTACAGTAAATTTTAAAGTATTCACAGATTTTTAAAACTATGTTAGTATAACATACTTTCCAGGTTTTAGCTATTGTGAATTGAGCTGCAATAAACAATAACATGCAGACAGCTCTTTTGTTTGCCAATTTAATTTCCTTTGGGTAAATTCCAAGGAGTGGGATGGCTGGGTTGTATGGTAGGGTTATATTCAGGTTTCTCCAGACTGACTTCCATAGTGGCTTAACCAGTTTGCATTCCCACCAACAGTGGGTTAGTGTCCCTTTCTCCCCACATCCTCTCCAGCATCTGTTGTTGGTAGATGATTTCTGAATGTGAGCCATTCTCACTGGGGTGAGGTGACACCCCATTGTAGTTTTGATTTGCATTTCCCTGATTGCTAGTGATCTTGAACATTTTCTCATGCGTCTGTTGGCCATTTGGATTTCCTCTTTTGAAAAATGTCTGTTGAGGTCCTTGGCCCAACTCTTAAGTGGGTTGTTTGTTTTGATGTTGTGGAGTTTCATGATCTCTTTGTAGATTCTGGTTATTAATCCTTTATCAGTTGCATACTTTGCAAATATTTTTCCCATTCTGTCAGTTGCCTTTTCACTCTCCTGACTTTTTCTTTTGCAGTACAGAAACTTCTCAATTTGATGCAATACAAATTGTTAATTTTGGCTTTGACTGTGCCTCTAGGGTCTTTTCCAGGAAGTCTTTGCTGGTACCTATATCTTGCAGGGTTTCTCCAATGCACTCTAATAACTTGATGATGTCAGGTCATAGATTTAGGTCTTTAATCCATGCTGAGTGGATTTTTGTGTAAGGTGTAAGGTAGGGGTCTTGCTTCATGCTTCTGCAAGTGGAAATACAGTTTTCCCAGCACCATTTATTGAATAGACTGTCCTTGCTTCAGGAATTAGTTTTAGATACTTGATCAAATATAAGTTGGCTGTAGATGTTTGGATTGATTTCTGGTGTTTCTATTCTGTTCCATTGTTCTGCTCATCTGTTTCTGTACCAGTACCATGCTGTTTTGATTACAACTGCTCTGTAGTATGTCCTGAAATCTAGTATTGTGATGCCTCCGGCTTTGTTTTTGTTGTACAAAATTGCAATAGCTATTCGACGTCTCCTGTGTCTCCATATGAATTTCAGCATCATTTTTTCTAGATCTGAGAAGAATGTCATTGGTATCTTGATTGGTATCGCGTTGAATGCCCATCAACTAAAGAAATTATGGGATATGTTCTCTACAGAATACTACACAGCAGTTAAAAAAAAAAACAATGAAATCTGGTTATTTTACAGCAAAATGGTGGAATCTGGAAAACATTATGCTGAGTGAAATAAGTCAGTCCCAATGGACAAATATCATATGTTCTCCCTGATTGGTGACCACTAACTGAGCACCAAAAAGGAAACCCGTTGAAGTGAAATGGACAGTATGAGAAACGGTGACTTGATCTGCCCTTGCCCTGACTGTTGAAGAACAAGTTAATACTTTATACCTTCTAGTATTTTCTTGTTTTGTCTACTTAATAGTATCGGTTGAATTCTGTAATTAATGCACAGTTATTCCTAAGTGTTGAAACTTAGCTAGAAAGTGATCCCTATTAAATACAAGAGTAGAAATAAGAGAGGGAAGAGATGTACAATTTGGGGCATGCTCAAGCTGACTTGCACCAAACGGTAGAGTTAGAAACATTCCAGGGGATTCCAATTCAATCCCATCAAGGCAGCATGTACCAAGGCCATCTCACTAGTCCAAGTGATCAATTTCAGTTCACAATTGATCATAATGATAGGACTAAGAGTCAAAGGGATCACATAAACAAGACTAGTGTCTGTAAATACTAACCGATAGAATAAAAAAGGAAAAGAACGATCCAACATGGGAAGTGGGATACACAGCAGACTCATAGAATGGCAGATGTCCTAAATAGCACTCTGGTCTCAGAATCAGCCCTTAAGGCATTCCGATCTGGCTGAAGAGCCCATGGGAGTATTTCAGGCATGGAAAGCCAAGACACTCTGGCAAAAAAAAAAAAATGACCTAAATGAAAGATCTCCGTGAGTGACATCCTAGTGGAAAGAATAGGCCATCAAAGAAGGAGGTACCATTCTCTGAAGGGAGGAGAGAACTTCCACTTTGACTATAACTTGTCTAAATATGATCAGAGTCGGTGAACTCAAAAGGCTTCCATAGCCTTGGCAACTCATGACTAGAGCCTAGGGTGATTACTGACACCATAAACAAGAGTGTCAATTTGTTAAGTCAACAACAGGAGTCACTGTGCACTTACTCCTCATGTAGGATCTCTGTCCTTAATGTGCTGTACATTGTGATTTAATGCTATAACTAGTACTCAAACAGTATTTTTCACTTTGTGTTTCTATGTGGGTGCAAACTGTTGAATTCTTTACGTAATATGTACTAAACTGATCTTCTGTATATAAAGAGAATTGAAAAGGAATCTTGATGTGAATGGAAGGGGAGAGGGAGAGGGAAAGGGGAGGGTTGCAGGTGGGATGGAAGTTATGGGGGGGAAGCCATTGTAATCCATAAGCTGTATTTTGGAAATTTATATTCATTAAATAAAAGTTAAATAAAACTATATTAGTAAAACATTCTTAAACCACTGACTTGACAAATGTATAAAACAAAGTTTTGCAAAATTATTTTTGCAAAAATACTGATTTGCACAGACATTTCTTTCTGTTTTCTTCTTGTGTTTTGTTTTTCAAATTTCAGCTCCCACATTTAAGGGAAAACATGTGACATTTATCTTTCTGGGTTCACCTTATTTCACTCAACATGATGTTCTCCAGTTGTGTACATTTTGCTACAAATGGTTAAATACTGGTTATACCGTTAATTCACATTGTACAACACATTAAGGACAGAGATTCTACATGGGGAGTAAGTGCATAGTGACTCCTGTTGTTGATTTAACAATTGACACTCTTGTTTATGGTGTCAGTAATCACCCTAGGCTTTTGTCATGAATTGCCAAAGCTATGGAAACATCCTGAGTTCGCCAACTCTGATCTTATTTAGATAAGGCCATAGTCAAAGTGGAAGTTCTCTCCTCCCTTCAGAGAAAGGTACCTCCTTCCATGATGGCCTGTTCTTTCCGCTGGGATCTTACTCACAGAGATCTTTCATTTAGATCATTTCTTTTTTGCCACAGTGTCTTGACTTTCCATGCATGAAATACTCTCATAGTCTTTTTAGCCATATTTGAATGCCTTAAGGGCTGATTCTGAGGTCAGAGTGCTGTTTAAGACATCTGCCATTCTATGAGTGCTGTGTATCCGGCGTCCCGTGTACTATGCTTTGAAGTTATGTATTGTGATGCCTCTGGCTTGATTCTTATTTTTCAGGATCATTTTAGCTATTCTGGGTCTTTTGTGATTCCATATGAATTTTCGGATTGCTTTTTCTAGTTCAGTAAAGAATGTGATTGGTATTTTGACAGGGATTGGATTATATCTGTAGATTGCTTCGGATAGCATAGACGTTTTGATGATACCGATTCTTCTGATCTATGACCAAGGAATATTTTTCCATTTTTGTGTCTTTGATCATTTCATTCATCAATGTTTGATAATTTTCATTGTAAAGATCTTTCAATTCTTTGAATAAATTTTTTTTCCTAAATATTTGATTATTTTGGTGACTATTATAAATGGGATTTCTTTATTTCTCTTTCTGTGAGTTCATTTACATACAAAAAGCTGGTTTCTGTGTTTTTATTTTGTAACCTGCAACTTGACTGAATTATTTTATCAATTCTAACACATTTTGGGGGTGTATTTAGGTTTTTCCATGTATAACATCATGTCATCTGCAAACATGGATAATCTGACTTCCTCTTTTCCAATTTTGATTCCCTTTCGTTTTTTCTTCTCTCTAACTGCTCTTGTTAAAACATCTAGTATTATATTTAGTAACAGTGGCAAAATGGACATCCTTGTCTTGTTCCACATCTGAGGGGAAATGCTTTCAAATTTTCTCCATTCAGTACAGTATTGGCTGTTGGACTGTCATATATAACCTTTATAATTTTGAGGCGTGTTCCTTCTATACCTAATAATTGTGAGGAATGTTCTTTCTGCACCTAATTTGTGTAGGGTTTTTATCTTTTTATCATGAAGGGGTGTTAATCGTATCAAATACTTTCTCTGCAGATATTGAAATGACCATATATTTTTGTTCTTCATTCCATTAATGTGAATTATGATGTTTATTGATTTGCAAATGTTGAAACATTCTTGCATTTCTGGGATAAGTTCCACTTGATTGTGATACATGATCTTTTTTATGTGATTTTGGATTCAATTTGCTAGTATTTGTTGAGAATCTTTACATCTGTGTTAATTAAGGATACAGGTCTCTGGTTTTCTTTTTGTGTATTGTCTTTGGTTTTGGTATCAAAGTAATGGTGGCCTAATAAATAAAAAGAGTTTAGTAGGGTTCCATCCTAGTCAATATTTTGGAAAAGTTTGAAGAGTATAGGAATTACTTCCTGTTTGAATGTTTTTTAGAATTCTGTAGTAAAGCCATCAGGGCTCAGACTTTTCCTTGATGGAAGACCTGATTACTGCTTTAATCTCATTACTTATTATGGGTCTGTTTAGGTTGTCTGTATCTTCTTGAGTTAATCTTGGTAGGTTATATGAATCCAGGAATTCATCAATTTCTTCAAAGTTTTCCAGTTTATTAGCATATTGTTCTTCACAATAGTTTCTTATGGCCATTTGTATTTCAGTAATGTCAGTTGGAATATCTCCTTTTTATCTCTGATTTTAATTATTTGAGTTTTTTTCTTTTTCTCTTGTTAGGCTGTATGGAAGTTTATCTATATTTTTTATCTTCTCGAAAAGCCACTTTTGTTTTGTTGTTCTTTTATACTGTTTTTTTTTAAGTTTCAATTTCATTTATTCCTGTTCTGATCCTTGTTATTTCTTGCTTCCTGCTGATTTGGGTATTTGTTTGTTCTTGTTTTTCTAAGTTTTCAAGATGCACCAATAGATTTTTAATTTAAGACATTTTTCTTTTTTAATATAAGCATTTAATACAATAAACTTCTTTCAATACTACTTTCACTGTATCCCACACAATTTGATATGTTATGTTTTCATTTTCATTTATTTCAAGAAAGTTTATTTCTTTTTAATTTCTTCAATGACCTGTTGATCATTCAGTAGCATGGTGCTTAATTTCCAAGTGGTATATAGTTCTTATTGTTTATTCCTAGTTTCATTCCTTTATGATCTGAGAAGATACATGATATAATTTCAATCTTTTAAAATTTACTGAGTCTGGTCTGTGATCTAAATGTGGTCTACCCTAGAAAATGTTCCTTGGGCTGAAGAGATGAATGTGCAATCTATAACTGGTTGGTGAAATGTCCTATTAATGTCCAGTAGCTCCACTTGCTCAATAATATGTTTCAACTCCAATGTATCTTTATTGATTTTTCTGTCTGGATGTCCTGTCCATTCTTTATAGTGTAATGTTGAAGTCACCCACTATTATTTTATTGGAGTCTATTCTCTCCATTTAGGTCTATTAGTATTTTCTGTATATGTCTGGGTGGTCATGTGTATACATATTATGTCTTTCTGATGAATTGAACCTTTTATCTATATTTTGATTAAAGGTCCTTCTTATATCTTTTTCCAGGTTTTGATTTAAGTTTATTTTATTTGATAACAGGATAACTATGCTTCTTCTTTTTGATTTCCATTTGCCTGGTATATCTTTTTTCAACCCTTCACCTCTAATTTCTGTCTATCTTTGTTTGTAAATTGAGATTTTTGTAGGCAGCATTTGGTGGGTTTATGGTTTTTAACCCATTCAGCCAACCTAAATCTTTTGGTTGGTGAATTTAACCTATTTGCATTGAAGGTTAGTATTGATAGATAAGAATTAAGCCCTGCCATTTTGTTGATTGGATAATTATTCTATGTGCTGCATTAATGGATTTTGTGATGATATGTATTTTATGTTTACTTCTAATTGGTTTTCCTTTATCTTTATCTTGAGGTTTTTCTCTTACTGTTGTTAGGATTCTTTCCTTGTCTTTAACCTTTGACAAGTCTTGGAAAAGACCCTTTTTGATTGAGTCTGCTTGTAGTTCTTTGAGCTTCTTGCATCTGGATGTCCATATCTCTTTTAAGACCTGGGGAATTCTCAACTCTTCTTTTATTTAGCAGGTTGTAAATGGCTTTTCCTTTTCTTTTCCTCCAGGAATACCTATAATATGAATATTTTGTCATTTGAAATTATCCTTTATTTTGCATAGACCTTATTATGTTAAATTATTTTCTCTATTTTTGTTGGATTGAGGTAGTTATTTCAAAATAGTCCTCAAGGTCAGAAATTCTTTATTCCACTTGGAATTTACACCTTGAGGACTTTTTTTTTTATTTCACTGATTGAAGATTTCATCTCCAAAATTTCTATTTGTTTCTTCTTTTAAAAATTATTTAAGGTATACAAATTTCATGTATTTCCAATATACAGATTCAGCAACGTAGTGATACTTTCCACCCTACACTCCCTCCCACCCATGCTCCAACCCTTCGTTCTCCTCCCTCTCCTAGTCCCAATCTTATATTTTTACAAAGATTTATTTTCAGTTACCTTTATACTCATAAGATTAACTCTACAGTAAATAAAGAGTTCAACAACTACTATGAGTGAAAAGAACACTTTACTTCAACAGTTGAGACAAGGGCTATAAACAATCATCAAATCTTAAACTTTCAATTTCACTCCTATAGGCCACATTTTAGTTACTCCATAGTTACCACAGATGAAGGAAAACATATGATATTCATCTTTTTGGAACTGTTGTATTCCACTAAGAATAATGGATTCTGGTTGCATCCATTTTGTGGCAAATGAAAGGATTTCTTTTTTTTTTTTTTTTACCACTTTGTAGTATTCCATAGTGTATATATACCATAATTTCTTTATCCAGTTTTCAGTTAATAGACATCTGGGTTGATTCCATATCTTAGCTTTTGTGAATTGAACAGCATTAACATGGGGGTATAGATCACTCTTTCATTTGCTAATTACTTTTCATTTGGGTAAATTCCCAGGAGTTGAACGGTTGGTCTATATTGAGATTTCTGTGCTATCTCCATACTGTCTTCCACAGGGGCTGCACCAGTTTACATTCCCACCAACAGTAAATTAGGGTACCTTTTATCCCATATCCTCACTAGCATTTATTATTTATTGATTTCTGTATATTAGCCATTCTAACTGGGATAAGGTGAATCCTCATTGTGGCTTTAGTTTGGAATTCCATGATGATTGATAATCCTGAACATTTTTTAATGTGTCTGTTGGCCATTTGGATTTCCTCTCTTGAAAAATGCCTGTTTAAGTCCTTTGACCATTTCTCAACTGAATTGTTTATTTTATCATTGTTGAGTTACTTGAGCTCTTTATAGATTCTGGATCCTTTAATAGTTTCCTAGTTTCTAAATATTTTCTACCATTCTGTTAGTTGCCTCTTCACTTTGCTTAGTGTTTCTTTTGCAATGTAGAAGCTTCTCAGCTTGGTGTAATCTCATTTGCCAATTTTGGTTTTGATTGCCTTGCTTCTAGAGCCTTCTCCAAGAGGCCTTTGCCTATGTCAATGTCTTCTATAATTTTCCCCATGTTCTCTCGTAATTTGACTGTATTAGATCAAAGATTTAGGTCTTTGATACTTTTTGGGTGCATTTTTATGTGAAGTATAAGGTAGGGATCTTATTTCATATTTCTTCTTCATACAGAGATCCAGTTTTCTCAGCACCATTTGTTGAAGAGACAGTCCTTGATCCATGGATTGATTTTAGCTCCTTTGTCAAAGATAAGTTGATCGTAGATGTGTGAATTGATTTATGGAGTTTCTATTCTATTCCAATGGTCTATCTATTTATTTGCCAGTACCAGGCTGTTTTATAAATGTCCTGTTGTAGGACTTGAAATCTGGTATTTCGTTCAACTTAATGATTTTTACTAATGTTTTCATTTGTGCCACTCTTTGATTTCCTCATTTCCTTAATCTGTCTTTCTGTATTCTTTTGTATCTCATTGACTTTCCTTATAATCATTATTTTGAATTCCATATCTGTCATTTAATAGATTTCCTTCATTTCAGGATCTAATTCTGAAGGATTATTTTGTTCTGTTGGAGGCATGATGCTACTTTGCTTTTTTATGTATCATGCGTCTCTATGTTGACATCTGTCCATCTTGTATACTCATTTTTTATTGGTTTTATTGGGAAACTGTTTATTGTTTAGCTGAAATGCGGTGTATCACTTGGGTTGTTGCTTTGCCTTTGGTTTTAAGTGGACCCAGGTTTATAGTCTCTGAGTTATCTCTTTTGTCTTAATCAATGTCAGCTGTGTCTAAAAGTGACACAGTGGTCTAACCTGCTGCAGTTTTTAGGGATAAAAGTGTGGCATTGATATGAATAAAGGTTTTATTGGATGTGTATCTTGGGCCCACAGATGGTTTGGTGTCAGTCTCCCTGGTACACATGAAAGTCAGGGCCTTGATCTTGGTTCTGAGTGAGACAAGGGTGGCTTTCCCCTTGCCATACTGGCAAGTCTGAGTGATGCTGGGGCTTGAGGCACCAATTGCCATGGTTCTAGACTGTGTGATTCAGATGGTACCTTCCTCTGGCCCTGCTAGGAGAGTACAACTGGTACTGTGGCTTATAATACCAACAAAACAAATCCTAGGACTAGAGGAGGTGAAATGAACCCTTTTCCAGCTAAACAGGGTGACAACAAGGTGTGCAGATTTTACTCTGGACAGTACGAGTCCAGAGAAATAGAGTATAGGTATATTCTTCCTGATGACCACCTGGTAGTAGATCCTAGTGACACCAAAAAATTTATAATGAATCTTTAGTACTCCCTCTTTCCTATTCTCCATATTCCTATTTCTGTACATATGACTACTATTCTCTGAGCTTGATATAACTTTTTCTTTACAACTCCTGTTTCTCAAAACTCAATTCTAACCTGTCTTCCTCTATGATGCCTTTGCTAATGCTTCAGAAAATAATGATACCTTTATTTTATAAGCTTATCTATAATTTCTTCAGTAAACTCCATAGTTGAACTGATAAGTATCTGATTATCTCATGCTTGTTATTTTTTAAAATCTGTGTATAGAATTTAAGTTCTTAGAGACTTAACCCGTAATTTCTAGTTCTCTTGAAATCTTGCAGGTACATGGCTATCTATCAAGAAATCCTTATTAGTTGATTAAAAGTCATTCAACTGACAAGCTCATTTCCTTGCTTTCCTTGCTGAATTAACTCTCTCTGTCTCTTTCTCCCTCTCTCTCTCTCTGTGTGTGTACATGTGTATGTATATGTGTGTTGGTTCCTATGACAGTTTGAACTCATGTAATATATATCCATGTTATAATGGCATTAACATATGCTTTCTAATAACTGTCCATTCCTAACTTTTCAGAATCAAGTTCTTAATTACTGAGTCTGAATTTGGAACACAGACCATTCTTGATGATAGGCACTCTGCTCATATCAAGTCATACATTTGTTAGTGAACTTGGTAGCTCTTTCTTGGGAAATTTGTGTGTGAATCACTGTGACTCAGAAAGATGAGTTCAAAGCACTAGATCTTGATTGATTAAGAATAAATACACATGGCCCGCGCCACAGCTCAATAGGCTAATCCTCTGCCTTGCAGCGCTGGTACACCGGGTTCTAGTCCCAGTCGGGGCACCGGATTCTCGCCCGGTTGCTCCTCTTCTTGTCCAGCTCTCTGCTGTGGCCTGGGAGTGCAGTGGAGGATGGCCCAAGTGTTTGGGCCTTGCACCCCATGGGAAACCAGGAGAAGCACCTGGCTCCTGCCATCAGATCAGCGCCGTGTGCCGGCCACAGCATGCTGGCCCCGGCAGCCATTGGAGGGTGAACCAACGGCAAAAGGAAGACCTTTCTCTCTGTCTCTCTCTTTCTCTCACTGTCCACTCTGCCTGTCAAAAAAAAAAAAAAGAATAAATACACAGGGGCTGGCGCCATGGCTCACTTGGTTAATCCTCCACCTGTGGCACTGGCATCCCATATGGGCAGCAGGTTCTAGTCCAGGTTGCTCCTCTTCCAGTCCATCTCTCTGCTGTGGCCCAGGAAGGCAGTGAAGGATGGCCCAAGTGCTTGGACCCCTGCACCCGCATGGGAGACGAGGAAGAAGCACCTGGCTCCTGGCTTCAGATCAGCGCAGCGCCGGCCATAGCAGCCATTTGGGGAGTGAACCAAATTAAGGAAGAGCTTTCTCTCTGTCTCTCTCTCACTGTCTAAATCTATCTGTCAAATAAATAAATAAAACAGAATAAATACACAGAACCAAAAAAAAGAGAACACAACTGTTTCACAGTACCTTTGCAATAAACAAATACTGGCCAGAATCTGAAGAACCAGACAGCCTTGTGGAATGACAGAGAAAAATTTTGTCATTAAGCTTCCTTGGAAAAGAATGCATGTTATAAAGGAATAAAAGAAAAGAGGCCTGAAGCTATAAAAGGATTCCATGGAATTTGTTTTAAGTAACTTAGTATACTATATGAACAATATTTTAATTCTTATGAAATAGCACTTGGCCTGTTCAACTAATAATTCATTCTTAGGCTTCTGAAGCAGTGAAATGAAAGCAACTCAGCTTCTTGATTTTATGTAGATGTGATTGGAATAAATGCATTCCCCCTTTTCATAACCACCACACCCTTCCTCTGCCAAAGTCATAAGCTCACAGTTTTGCACTTGCTGACTTACTTTTTTTCTTCTTTTAATGATTTATTTTATTTATTTGAAAGGCTTAATTACAGAGAGAGAGAGAGAGGGAGAGTGGTCTTCCATCTGATGTTTCATTCCCCAAATGGCCACAGCAGCTGGTGCTGGGCCAGGCCAAAACCAGGAGCCAGGAGCTTCTTCCAGGTCTCCTACATGGGTACAGAGGCCTAAACACTTGGGACATCTTCCACTAATTTCTCAAGTACATTAGCAGGGAGCTGGATCAGAAACGGAGTACCCAGGACTTGAACAGGCACCGAGATGGGATTGCTTGCCCTGTAGGTGGCGCTTAATCTGCTACACCACAGTGCCAGCCCTCTAACTTTCTTTTTCATTTATTCGTCCCACAAAGTTGGATTTAATAAACAGACCACATTTCATACAGCTATTTACTGTGCCCAGGAACCACAAGTTTCAACCACAATCAGGTTTCACAGTTAGCAACATCCACAGGGAGACAAAGTTGCAGCGGTTGAATTGCTAAGAGTCCTGGGTTATTTCTTTTCCCACAAGTGCTTCATAAACAAGTTTGCTAAATTGATCCATAGCGAAAGATTTGTCTGGTGGAAAGACTGGGTGGGCATCAAGGACCTTAAGCAAGCCACCTATTCTATGTGTTTTAAATGTTTTCTCTGTGAACTTTGAGGGCTGAACCATATAATATCTGAGGTGTCATCTATGGGTAACATATGATATGTTTGTGACCACTCTGTTGCATCCAGTGCTCCTGATAGATATCTTTTCCTATATGATTTGCCTACCATTGGATTCTGAGAAATTTTCTTCCCTCCTGAACCATTTTTTGGTTTTATTTACTGGCTATTTTTTGTTTTTGTTTTTCATAGCTTCATCTTTCCTGATAAGTGAAAATCAAAATTATGCTGAATGTCCCTCAGTTCAGAGGTCACAAGTAGCCCAAGGACCTATGCAACTTATAGTTATATGTGTCTGACCAGCCCAATGTTTGGTTTAATTACTTTCTTCTTTGAACACTTTTTAAAAATTGAATTAGCTACAAACATTTAAAAACCAAGAGATTGCACAAAAATATTGGATTGGATATTTTTCTAGAAGAATCATAATATCATAATATCAGGAAACATGAGGACCTCCTTTCCACATGGATCATCAGCTGTGTGGAGGAGTGATACCCTCATCTTAGCCTGGACTCTCCATTCTGCAACCCCATTTATTCTGTTTTTCCATTGTTTTCCTGGAACTGTGGCCAAGTGGAATCACCATTTATTTATCTAGCCTTGTGTTTCTGGTCCACTCTTCATGTGGGACATAGGTTTTCCCATTTACTTCAGCCCCCTCCAATTCTTGTGGCACTGAGAGTGAATATTGGCTACTGTTTATAAACATATTTATACTATTGTTATCCTCATAGCAGATTTAAAGGGAAAATGATATTTTTGTACTTAAATCGCCATCAAAAGTAAGAAAATGCACCAAATCAAAAGAGCTACCTAATTTGCCCCACCTTATTTACTGTTTTATCTTCTGTTCATGTTTGTGTTTGCAACTTCTACTGTCAATTGTATTTATTTTCATTATATTCCAAATTCACCAAAGTCATTCATCCTAGAAACCTCTATATGTCCTCCTTGCATTTCCTTCTTAGGCCTTTTTGTTCCACATAAAGTTAGTTGTGTACCTAACCAAGAGAACCTCACTAGCAAATTTAAACTTCCATAGTAACCTTTCATAGTACCTCATGGGTGCTGTTTCTAGGCCGAATTTGAATTCACCTAAATCTGCCACATTGCTTCCAAAGGGAATATAGAGCAATATTGAAGATGTGCCGCAAAGACAAAAAAAGATGCTTTGATACCATTCTAGTCATAGTTTTGCACCATGGGAGTGTTTCCATTCTTTTGTCACAGCAGAATTAATGCTGATTTTCAGTGGCATTTCCTGGATCCATTTCCCTGGAACATACATTTAAAGAACTGAATAAAGTGTGCAGCCTATATAGATGTTTCCATCTAACAGTAATCTTTAAAACTATTGCTAAACTCCCTTTTACACAAGAATCACTAGAGAGATGCAGATCTATGGATCTCATCCTCAGAAATTTTGACTTAGTAGATCCAGGCAGAACATGTATCTACACATGCTACAATCTTTTGCAAACTACCAATTTAGGTGAGCAGTGGATCCTACTTTAAGAAACACTCATCTATGAAGCATAGAAGTCAGACCTTGTCTTTTTCTTGAAATTTATCTGAACAAACATTTTGATGATTTCTCAGTAATTCGATATGAGGGCACATACTCAGAAAATGATTCAGAAAGGATATTAAAGCAATGCTATTATAATTTGAAAACTTCAACCAGAAAAAAAATGAATGTTAGAGGACACAGACCAGAGTTTCCTTTCCACATCCTCTGGCCACAATTAGGCACTGATCAAGAGGAACAGGCAGTATTGTCTCTGCATATTAAACAACCCTTACATACACAGTTGTCTAATAGCGACATGGGAAAATCATATTCCAAACTTTAATTGGACAGTGTTCCCAATTGTAAATGCAGGACCAATATGATAAAACAATTCCCATGGCATTATTGTTTCTGGTGTGAATGTTGTCTGATTGAATGAAATAAATAAGTTTTCTAACAGAGCATGCTTTGTTTTTCTCTGATAAAACTCCAGAAATTTGGCTTGTACTTAGAAAACATAGCCACTTGAGGTAGTAGACGGAGCCTAGGCATTCTAAATATTTAGTAAGAATGTATGTTACTATTTGTTGAGCTCTTAGTGTAGGGTTAATCTTATGAATATAAAGTAAAATGAAAGTAGATCTTTGTAAAAGTTAAGAGGTATAATAAGAGGGGAAGTAGGAAGAAGGGTAGGATCATGGATGGGAGGGAGGGTAGAATGGGAAATATCGGTATGTTCCTGAATCTTTATATATGAAATGCATGAATTTTTTTACCTTAAAAATGGAAATTAATTGATTATTTTTTGAAAGAGAATATATGTTCTCATTGATTTGATGTTGCATCCCTATAACAGGCAATGAGACTAGAAGCCATAGGAAGATATGACTTGAGTCATGGAAGCCAGGTATGTCTTTCCTGAGGAAGCAAGGCAAAAACTGAGGTCAGGATTATGGTTAAAATAATTAAGCAGGGGCAGATGTTGTGGTGTAAAGTTTAAGCCTCCAGCTGCATTCCATCTGGGCACTAGTTCAAGTCCTGGATGCTCCACTTCTGATTCATCTCCCTGCTAATGCACCTGGGAAAGCAGCAGAGTACAGCCCAAGTACTCGGGCCCCTGCACACATGTAGGAGACCTTGAAGAAGCTCCTGGCTCCGGCCTTCAGCCTAGCCCAGCCCCAGCCACTGTGGCTATTTGGGGAGTGAAACAGCTGATGGAAGATCTCTCTCTCTCTCTCTCTCTCTCTTTCTCCCTCTCAATATCTCTGCCTTTTAAATAAATAAATCTTTAAAAATAATAATAAAACAGGAATTGGCATTGGTGATAGTGAGGGGATACTCCAAGTATAAGAGATAACATATTTAAAGCTCCTATAGTAGGAGGGAGCATACCAATTATGAGTAACAGAAAGCCATTGTACTTGCATTTCAGCTAACAAGGTAGGAGTTGTAAGGGATATGGAAAGAGAGATAGGTAGGAAATAGATCATACAGAGCATTGCATGTAAGTTTACATTTACCAGAAGAACAATGGGAACCATTGAGGAGTTTTCATCTTGGCATAGACATTTCCACTAAAATCTGGAACAGACAAATGTATCCATTCTCACCACTATTATTCAATAAAATTATGGAAGTTTAAACCAGATTCATTAGGCAAGAAAAAGAAATCAAAGGGATACAAATTGGAAAGGAGGAAATCAAATTACCCTGTGTATAGACAACATGGTTCTGTATACAGAGGAACCAAGAGACTATGAGAACTCATAGGAGAGTTTGACAAAGTTGCAGGATATAAAACCAACACACAAAAATAAACAATATTCTTATACACCAATAATGATCTGACTGAGAAGGAATTTATTTTTATTTATACATTTAAGTTTTATAATTTTCATATATTTTCTTTATACTGTTTTAGGAACAGAGTGGCACTTCCCCACACCCTCCCTCCCACCTACACTCCAACCTGTCTTCCTCCCCTTCTAACATTTCCACTATTAATTTTTACAATGATCTTTTTTCAGGACACTTAATGATCATATAGTTAACCCCATCCTAAGTAAAAGAGTTCAACAAATAGTATTTGTGTGAAGAGAAAACAAAACAAAACAAAACAAACACTGTTCCCCAATGAAAAATACAAGGAAGATAAACAATCATTACTTCTCAAGATGTGTATTTCACTCCAATACATTGTATTTCAGGTACTCTATTAGTTACCTCGAATCAGGGAGAACATATTATATCTGTCCTTTTGGGGCTGGCTTACTTCACTAAGTAAAATGGTTTCCAGTTGTGAACATTTTGTTGCAAAAGGCAGGATTTTTTTTAACAGCTAAGTAGTACTCCATAGTGTATGTATACCATAATTTCCATATTTAGTCATCAGTTGATGGACATCTGGGTTGTTTGCATATCTTAGCTATTGTGAATTGTGCTTCAATGAACATCGGGGTAGAGATAATTCTTTCATATACTGTTCTTTTTTGTTTGGGTAAATTCCCAGGGGTGGAATAGCTGGATCTATATTCAGATTTCTGAGGTATATCCATACTGTCTTCCACAGTGCCTGCACCAGCTTATATTTCCACCAACAGTGTATCAGTGTACTTTTTTCCCCACATCCTTGTCAACATTTGTTATTTGTTAATTTCTGTATATGGGTCATTCTGTCTGGAGTGAGGTGAAACCCCATTGTGGTTTTATTTGTATTTCCCTGAAGGCTTGTGATCCTGAGTATTTGACTGAGAAGGAATTTATAAAATCACTCCCATTCACAATAACCACAAAAAATTTAATATACTCTGGGATACATTTAACCAAGGAAATGAAAAATCTCTGCAGTGAAAGTTTCAAAGCATCAATGACAGAAATATAAGACATAAAATTTGGAAAATTTTCCATGTTTATGATTGGAAAACTTAATATTATCAAAATATCCATAATACCCAAAGCAATCTACAGTTTCAATGCAGTCCCAATCAAATCCAAAGGGCATTCTCCCCAGAAATAGAAAAAAAATTCTAAAATTCATATGGAAACACAATAGCCAAAGCAATCTGAAACAACAAATATAAAGCTGGAGGCATCAAATACTAGATTTCAAGACATATTACAGGCTTATTATAATCAAAGCAGCCTGATATTGGCATAAAAATAAACAAGTAGATCAAATGAACATAATAAAATACCCAGAGATTAACCTACATATCATTGACAAAAGAGCTAAAATCATTCCTTGGAGAAAGAATAGTTTCTTCAACAAATGGGATAGGGAAATTTAGATTTCCACATGCAGAAGTTTGAAACAAGTGCCCTACCTTACATCCTATAGAGAAATCAACTCAAAATAGATCAAGGATCTCAATTAATACATGAAACCATCAGACTACTAGAGGAAAACATAGGAGAAACACTGCAAAACATTTTCTAATAAGACCCCCAAACACACAGGCAATAAAAGCAAAAACAAATGGGATTACATCAAGCTAAGAAGATTCTGCATAACCAAGGAAACAATTAACAAAGTGAAGAGGCAATGGAAAGAATAGGAGAAAATATTAATCCTGAATAAATAAGGACCTGAAAAAATTCTACAATAAAAAAACAATCCAGTAAGAAATGGGCAAAGGTCATATACAGGCATTTTTCAAAGTATGAAGTACAAATGGCCAATAGACACAAAAGATGCTCATTATCACTAGGCATCAGAGAAGTGTAAATAAAAACCACAATGAGATATCACCTCAACTGAGTTAGAATGAGTATTACTCAATTATCAAAAAATAGCAAATGTTAATGAAGCTGTGAAGGTAAAGGGACCATAATACACTGTTGATAGGAATGCAAATTGGAACAACCATCATGGAAAACAGTATGGAGATTCCTCAGAAAACTAAAAATAGATCACCACATGACCCAGCTAACCCACTTCTGGGACTATATCCAAAGGAAGTGAAATCAGCATATGAAAGAGATACCTAGATAAAATAAAGAATGCCCCATTAGATTTGAATTTCAGATAAACAACACTTTAATATAAATATATCCATAGTATTGCATTTGTTCATGTATACTAAGACATTATTCATTATGTATCTGAAATTGAAATTTACCTGCAGTTTGAAAGTTATCAAGTATAGAATTCCCACTGTCATTTTATGAAAAATATTTTCTGATTTTTATCACTAAATTTTCTTTGACACATGCTTTATTTTGAAATGTATTTAATTTTCAATCATATCTAAGCATTCTAGTTATCTTTTGTTATTCATTACTTATTCCTACTGTGCTCAGAAGCTGCTTTATATTATTGCAATCTTTTGAAATAGTTCAGAATTGCTTTTCAGTCCAATACATGGCCAATTTTAGTAAATGGCCTATCTTGACTTGCAAAGAATGTGTATTCTTTATATCTTTGTTGATTGTTGAGTCTGTTCTATCAATTTATAAGAGATAGGTATGTTTGCATACTATAGCTTGTTCTAATCTTTTAGTTTTCACTTTTTGTACCATTATAGTTTAGGTGTATCTATTATAAGAAACATAGTTTTGTTTTCTTTTAAGTTCAGTCATAATCCTTGATTTAACTAGATCCATTAGATATTAATTATTAATATTAATTAATATTAATTAATATTAGATATTAATCTCTGATAAGTATGAATGTAAATATATTACCTCATTTTTAACTTTTTTATGCTGAATCCATTATGATCTTCCCTCTCTTGTCTTAATTTGCATTAATTATTTTTCCACTTTCCCCTTTAGTTTTGTTGATATATATATATATATATATATATATATATATATTAATACCCTAGAAATAACAAGATTTTGCCTCAGCTTATCAAAGTCTAATATTAACTAGCTCTTCTATTTTTCAATGGGCCATACAAGGATCTTAGAACACTTTAGAGAGTTGTAGAGGACGGTTTCTGGTATTCTCCACATTTCATAGATGAAAACACTGACACTAAGAGAAACTAAGTCACTTGCTTAAACCCACAGAGATAATAACTATCAGAAGTATTTGAACATATAACTATAGGTTACACTTTCTGCAGCCCTTGCTTATTTATTTCTGGTACATTCTTTTTTGTTAAAAGATTTATTTATTTATTTGATAAAGCAGGGTCACAGAGAGAGGGAGACACACACACACACACACACACACAGAGAGAGAGAGAGAGAGAGAGAGAGAGAGAGAGAGAGAGAGAGAGAGTGATTTATTGATTTTATATATTCTCTGTTGCATTAGCAAGGACTGGGCCAGGCCAAAGCCAAAAGTCCGGAACTCCATCTGGGTCTCCCATGTGGATGGCAGGGGCCCAAACACTTGGGCCATCTTAAACTGCTTTCCCAAGTGCACTAGCAGAGAACTGCATCGGAAGTGGAGCAGCTGGAAAACAAACCAGTGGTTATATGGGTTCCCAGCATTGCAGGCAGCACCTTACTTACTGTCCCATAGCACTGATCCCTGGTACATTCTTTTATAGTGCTCAGGTGGTTTCCAAAGCCATCCAATCATAGCCTGTTGCTAGGCAGGCTCTGTTGCCAGTGGCCATCTTGGCGTGGCCTTCTCATTCCACCACATTTCCCTCTTTTCATTTATTTTTGAGCAACAGGAGGCATGATTCTTGACCATATCATTGTTGACCCTGTTTCCATGTAGTCTCCATACGTAGCTGTGCCTGTCTTAGGTTGTCCTCCAGGGGATCTTACCCATCGTTGACTAACCAGTGCTCAAAACGATAGACCACAGGAGCGCTTGTTCAGATAGGGGTAGGAATGAAGAACAATGGTAATCAGAAATGGCATGACCGCATACAGGCTGTGGGCCGTTCAAGTGGCTGACCAGAGCTAGTGGGGTATAAAGCAGTAGTGGATGTGGCTGTGGACAGTTTCTCAGGGTAGGATGATAGGGCAACAGCTTGACAATTGGTAGCAGGTGAATCCACTAACAAGGCGGACTCTCAGTCTTGTTCAGCTAGTTCTGGTAGACTGTCAGTTGCAGGCTTGATGTTTCTGGCTGGTACCCAAATGGGCTGTCCCACATTCTCTGGAAAGACACAAGCATATCCTCGGCCCTTGGTTAGCAGAAGCCTTTCTATGGGTGTTGGAATCCAGGGCCTGAATTCTGTGTCCGCTCCTACATTAATGGCAAACATGTGGGTGGGATGGGGTCTAGCGGCTGCCCTGAGAGCCTGGGGTGCCTGGGGACTGCCACAGATGTAGGGATCTTCACTGAGTGTGGATGGGATGACCTCACATGCTTTAGTGCCTCGAGGTTGTCTACAGCAGCTTATATAGCTGAGGCAGCCAATCCGGTCAAGGGGTGGTTTACACCCTAACCAATCACAGCCTGTTGCCATGCAGTTTCTGAAGCCATCCAATCACAGCCTGTTGCCAGGCAGGCTCCTTTTCCAATGGCCATCTTGGCATGGCCTTCTCATTCCACCACACTGGTCTACACTATTATTCAAAGTAGACAACCCATGATAAACAATAGATGATGAGTTTGGATATGGAAAGAGTTTGAGAACTTTTATGTTGGGTCCACTGTTGTGGCACGGCAGGCTAAGCCACCTTCTGCAGTGCCATCATCCTATATGGGCACCAGTTTCAGTCCTGGCTCCTCCACTTCCAACCTAACTCCCTGATAATGTGCTTGGGAAAGCAGTAGAAGATGGAGCAAGACCTTGGGCCCCTGCACCCATGTGGGAGACCTGAAAGAAGCTCTTAGCTCCTGGCTTTGGCCTATCCCAGCCCTAGCCATTGAGGCCATTTGGAGAGTGAACCAGCAGATGGTAGACCTTCCTCTCTGTTTCTCCTTCTCTCTGTCTGTAACTCTACATCTCAAATAAATGTGTAATATTAACTTCAAAAAATTTCTTCCAAAGAATTTTTACCTGTTCCACTTCTCTCAAATAAAAATGAATGGCATCACTTTTTTTGGCTAGAGGTAAAGTGTTGGAATGTACTTGCTTGCCTCTCTAGCAAGTTGGTGAAAAGAATTTCCTGCAGTTTAGACAGGTCATGAGCCACAAATACACTTCAGTCCTATATCTCCACATTTGTTCATGTACTTTGTAATTGTTTCTGTCCACTTTCTCTTCCATGTGTGAAATTCTAGTAAATCTTGAGAGTGGCCTTCTCCATAAGGCTACTGGTGTCCACTCCACATCTCAATTCTTTGTCTACCCTGAAGTGACTTTCTCCATAAAGGTGCTGGTAGCTACTCCACATCTCAATTCTGTCTACCCTGAAAGTCTATCAATCTGCAGTCCATACTATTTGTTTAAGGATTATTTTCTTTTTGAGTCCATCGTGCCACCTTATCCAGTCCTTATTGTATCCTTCTCTTCTGTTTCCCATGCAATTAAGCACAGGGCTGAGAAAGACCTGTGTTCAAAGATACTTAATCTGTGGTTTGAAAGGGCCTGCTCTTGAACTGTAAATTTTATGCTTTAGAATGAAGAGCACATGCTCTAAAGCCAGATACCTGTTTGAAATCTGATTTTGTTACTTATTATCTGGATAGTATTATTACTTATTATCTGAATAATCTTAAGGAATCATAATAGTTATGTTGTTGAAATGTTAAGTGCAATAATTCATGTAAAATGTTTAGTACAAGTCTAAGAATATAGTAAGTACAAATAAAACAGTAGATGTTTTCTTTTCCCTGAAAATAAGACAGTACAAGCATGCCATGTTTATTTTTTCCTCAGGGAATCTTTTATTTAAGGAATACAAACTTCATGCATTTCATAAGTACAACTTTACAAATACAGTGATTCTTCTCATTGAACCCACCCTCCCACCCTCACTCCCACCCCTCTTCCTCCACCCTCTCCTATTCCCAGTCTTATTTTTCATAAGACCAATTTTCAATTAACTTTATAAACAGAATATTAACTCTATAGTAAGTAAAAAATTCAAACAATTTGTATCAAAGAAAAACTGTTCCATAACAACCGAGACAAGGGCTGTTCAATGTCATTGCATCTCAAAGTTAATTTCACTTCTTTTTTTGAGAAACTTAATTAACTTTAAAGAAGCAACAAAGAATGATACATCTTTTGTGAGTACTTAGACATAGCTATAACTTATGAGGAATAAGAATCTCCTCCACTTAATACGTTAAAAGAAAGTAGGAATTTGAGAACAAATTTTACCATTAATTAAAGAAGCACCTAAAAAACCAGCAATGAAATTGGACAATTTGGCATAACTAAAACTTATGAGACATAAGAATATATTCTACTTAATACACTAAAATAAAATAAATCTTTGAGAAAAAGTTTTACTCTTAACTCTTATAATATAACTCTTTAATGACAAAGGTCCTGCAGGGAAGTTAGTGCACAGTGACTCTTGTCATTAATTTAACAATTAACACTCTTATGCATGACATCAGTGATCACCCGAGGCTCTTGGCATGAGCCACCTAGGATATGGATGCCTTTTGAATCTACAAACTCCATTAGTATTTAGACAAGGACATAAGTAAAGTGGAAGTTTTCTCCTCCTTCAGAGAAAAGTACATCCTTATTTGATGACTTCTTTACACTGGGGTCTCACCCACAGAGGTCCTTCATGTAGGACATTTTTTTGCCACAGTGTCTTGGCTTTCCATACATGAAATGCTCTCATGGGCTTTTCAGCAAGACCCAAATGCCTTAAGGGCTGATTCTGTGGTCAGAGTGCTACTTAAAGTGATTGTCAATCTTTGAGTCTGCTAAATGGACTGCTTTCCATGTTGGAGCATTCACTCCTTTTTAATTCTGTCTATTATTACCAAGTAAGCACACAGTACTTATGATCAAGGTGCATAAATGTGGGTTGTGACCTTTAGTAAGTTACTACATGTCTTTAAGGCTTATACAGCTCTTCTAATAAGGTTAGATTAGTGCCAACTCCAGAAGGTTATTGAGAGTATTTAAACAGGAATTGTAAATTGCAGCATTTGCCACATAGTAGGAACTCCAAGAAATGATGAGTTATTTTCAAGAGAAATTGAAGAAATATAGTTGTGTTAACAGCAAAGAAATACCTAGACTATTCTTATGCAATTTAGTAGAAGATAGAGTTAAATGTGGGTATTCTCCTGTACCTGTTGAGAAAAAGACAGAGAAATACACTTGACTGAATCTGACTTTCTCATTTACTCACTGAGCTCATAGAGAAGATGTTTTTTGACAGTGCTGAGAATAAAATATGGTATATATAATGTCTTAATGTGAATTTATGGAAAATCTGAACATATTTAGATAGATCATTGGGAATACTTTGGTAGTTGGTATGATTTGCCACTTGCATTACTTTCCTTTTTTTAAAGTTTATTTAAAGTATACAAATTTCATGCGTTTCATATATACAGTTTTAGGAATTCAGTGATACTATCCGCATCACCCTCCCTCCTGCCCATGCTCCCACCCTTCTTCCTCCTTCCTCACCTATTCCCACTCTTAAATTTTACGTAGCTCTATTGTCTGTTTAAACTCATATGCTTAACACTACACAAAGTAAAGAGTTAAACACATAGCATGAAGAAAAAAAGCACTGTTACTCAACAGTAGAGATAGGGCTGTAAAAAAAATCATTGAATCTTAAAATGTCAATTTCACTACTACACATTATATTTTAGGTACTCTACTAGTTATACCAGATCAGGGAAAACATATGGTATTTGGTTTTTTGGGACTATTTTATTTCACTAAGTATAGTGATTCCCAATTGAATCCATTTTGTTGCAAACCATAGGATTTCCTTTTTTGCCACTGAGAAGTTTTCCATAGTGTATATATACTATAATTTCTTTATCTAGTCATCAGTTGATGGGCATCTGGATAGATTCCATTTCTTGGCTATGATGAATTCAGCTGCAATGAACATGAGGGTACAGATCTCCTTTTCATCTGCTTTATTTTATTTTGTTTGGTAAATTTCCAGGGGTGGGATTGCTGCATGATATTATGGATCTATTTTCAGCTTTTTAACATATCCCCATACTGTCTTCCACAGTGGTTTACCAGTTTACAATCCCACAAACAGTTTTTGCTCACATCCTCAACAGCATTTATTGTTTGTTGGCTTCTTATGAGAGCCATTCTAACTGGTGTAAAGTTAAACCTCACTGTGGTTTTGGTTTGCGTTTCCCTGATTTCTAGGGTCCTTAGCATTTGTTCATGTGTCTACTTTACATTTGAATTTCCTCTATTGTTAAATTCCTGCTCAAGTCTTTTGCCCATTTCTTAAGTGGATTCTTTATTTTGTTGTTGAGTATCTTTAACACTTTATAGATTCTGGATATTAACCCTTTATCAGTTTCCTAATTTCCAAATATTTTCTCCCATACTGTTTGTTGCCTCTTCACTTTGCTGAGAGTTTCTTTTGCAATGCAGAAGTTTCTCAGCTTGGTATAATCCCATTTGTCAATTTTGATTTTGATTCCCTGTGCTTCTGGGGTCCTTTCCAAGAAGTCTTTGCCTATGCCAATGTCTCGCAGATTTTCTCCTGTGTTCTCTAGTAATCCGATGATATTGTGTCATAGGTTTACGCCCTTGATCCATTTTGAGTGGATTTTTGTATAAGATATAAGGTAGGGGTCTTGGCTCACACTTCTGTATGGGGAAATCCAGTTTTCCCAGCACCATTTGTCGAAGAGATTGTCCTTGCTCCAGGGATTGATTTTAGCTCCTCTATCACAGATAAGTTGGTTATAAATGCATGGATTGATTTCTGGAGTTTCTTTCTGTTCCATTGGTCTACAAGTCAGTTTTGTGCCAGTACGAGGATGGTTTGATTATAATTGCCCTGTAGCATGTCTTGAAATCTGGCATCATGATGACTCCAGCTTTATTTTTGTTGTATAAGATTGCTTTAGTTATTTGGGGGATCCTGTGTTTCCATATCAATTTTACCATCATTTTTTCTAGATCTGAGAAATTGTTGTTGGTATTTTGATTGAGATCACATTTTTCTGTCTTCTTCTATTTCTTTCTTTAATGTTTAATAATTTAAAATGTATAATAATTTATATAAATATGATTTATAATGTATAAATTTATAAAATACTTTAGATAATTTATTTATTTGTAAATTATTTATTTATATAAATAATTATATAAATTATATAATAATTTATATACATATAATTTATATAAATATAATTTATAATGTTTAATTATAATTAATGGTTAAATTTATTCTAACGTATTTAATTTTTGTTGCTATTCTGAATGGGATTCATGTTAGAAGCTCTTTCTCAGTTATTGCATTGTCTGTGTTTACAAAGACTATTGATTAATCCATGTTGATTTTATATCTTGTCACTTCACCAAACTCTTTTATGAGTTTGAGTCTGTTAGTGGAATCTTTTGCTTCCCCTATATAAAGAATCATGTCATATGAAAATAGCGATAGTTTGACTTCATCCTTTCCAATATGTATCCCTTTGAATTCTTGTTCTTGACTAGTGACTCTACCTAAAACTTACAGAAGTATATTAAATAACAATAGTGAGAGTGGGCTCCCTTTTCTGGTTCCAGATCTTGGTGGGAATGCTTCCAACTTTCCCCATTTAATAAGATGCTTTCTATGGTTTTGTCATAAACTTCCTTAATTGTGTTCAGAAATACTCCTTCTATAAACAATTTGTTTAAGGTTTTCATCATGAAAAGATGTATTTTATCAAATGCATTCTCTGCATCAATTGAAATAACCATATTTTTTTGTTCTTTGGGTTTAGTTTGTTGTTGATAGCTCATGTATTTGGTGCCTTTTCAATTTCTTGATGAAGATATCAATTGCTATTACACAGCTTAACAACTTTTAACATTGCTTTTGCTGTATCCCATAAGTTTTGATATGCTGTATTGTTAGCTTCATTCATTTTCAGAATTTTTTTCATTTCTCTTTTAATTTCTTCTGTGACCCATTGTTCATTCGGGAGCATGCTGTTCAGTCTCTATGTATTTGCTTATGATCTAGAGATTCTTGAGTTGTTGATTTCCAGTTTCATTCCATTGTGGTCAGGGAAGATATATGGTGTGATTTCTAATATTGACTATGAGAAACAGTGACTTGATCAGCTCTTGTGCTGACTGTTGTTGTACAATGTAATACTTTATCCATTGTAGTATTTTTTTTATCCTAGTACTAGTGGTTGAACTCTGTAATTAACACACAATTATTCTTAGGTGTTTAAATTTAACTGAAAAGTGATCCCTGTTAAATATAAGAGTGGGAATAAGAGAGGGAGGGGATGTACAATTTGGGACATGCTCAATCGGAACTGCCCCAAATGATGGAGTTAGAATTGCGCCAGGGGATTCCAATACAATCCCTTCAAGGTGGCATGTACCAAGGCCATCTCACTAGTCCAAGTGATCAATTTCAGTTCACAATTGATCACACTGATAGGTCTAAGAGTCAAAGGGATCACACAAACAAGACTAGTGTCTGCTAATACTAACTGGTAGAATCAAAAATGGAGAGAATGATCCAACATGGGAAGTGGGATACACAGCAGACTCATAGAATGGCAGATGTCCTAAATAGCACTCTGGCCTCAGAATCAACCCTTAAGGCATTTGGATCTGGCTCAAGAGCCCATGAGAATATTTTAGGCATGGAAAGCTAAGAGTCTCTGAAAAACAAAAAAAAAAGAAGACCTAAATGAAAGATCTCTGCGAGTGAGATCCCAGTGGAAAGAACGGGGCCATCAAAGAAGGAGGTACCTTTCTCTGAAGGGAGGAGAGAACCTCCACTTTGACTATGACCCTGTCGGAATAAGATCGAAGTCGGCGAACCCTAAAGAATTCCATAGCCTCGGCAACTCATGAGTAGAACCTAGGGGGATTACTGACGCCATAAACAAGAGTGTCAAATTGTTAAATCAACATCAGGAGTCACTGTGTACTTACGTCTCATGAGGGATCTGTCCTTAATGTGTTGTCCAATGTGAAATAATGCTATTACTAGTACTGAAACAGTATTTTTACACTTGGTGTTTCTGTGTGGGTGCAAACTGATGAAATCTTTACATAGTATATACTGAATTGATCTTCTGTATATAAAGATAATTGCAAATGATTAAAAAATCTTGGTGTTAAATTGGAAATTGCATAGAAAATTAATCAATTTAAAAACATATATATCATGTAGGATCTCTGTCCTTAACGTGCTATACATTGTGAATTAATACTATAACTGGTACTCCAACAGTACTTTGTGTTGCTATGTGAGGGCAAACTGTTGAAACCTTTACTTAATATATACTAAACTGACCTTCTGTATATAAAGAGAATTGAAAATGAATCTTGATGTGAACGGAAGGGGAGAGGGAGTGGGAAAGGGGAGGGTTGTGGGTGGGAGGGAAGTTATTGGGGGGAAGCCATTGTAATCTATAAGCTGTATTTTGGAAATTTATATTCTTTAAATAAAAGTGTTATTAAAAAAAAGAATTTTCTAAGACTTGCTTTATGGCCTAGCATATGGTCTATCCTAGAGAAAATTCCATACACTGATGAAAAGAATGGGTATCTTGTAATGGTGGATGAAAGGTTCTGTAGATATCAGTTAGGTCCATTTGGTCCAGAGTGATGATTAATTCTATTTCTTTGTTCATATTCTGTCTAGTTCATCCATCCATTGATGAAAGTAGGGTGAAGTCTCTCATTACTATTGTATTGGTATCTATGTCTCTCTTTATATCCATTAACATTTGTTTTAAATAGCCTGGTGCCCTATTGTTGGGTGCATATACATTTGTTATAGTCACATCTTCCTGTTGAATTGATCACTTAATCATTACATAGTCATTGGCACTGTTTTAAATTGAAAAATGATCTTTGCTGGGGCTGGCGCTGTGGCGCAGCAGGTTAAAACCCTGGCCTGAAGTGCCGTCACCCCACATGGGTGCTGGTTCGAGTCTTGGCTGCTTCTCTTCCGATCCAGCTCTCTGCTGTGGCCCGGGAAAGCAGTGGAACATGACCCAAGTCCTTGGGTCCTTACACCTATGTGGGAGACCCAGAGGGGGCTCCTGGTTTCTGGCTTTGGATCAGTGCAGCTCTGGCCATTGCGGCCATCTGGAGAGTGAATCAGCAGATGGAAGACCTCTTTCTCTTTGTCTCTACCTCTCTGTAACTCTGTCTTTTAAAGAAATAAAAAATAAATCTTTAAAAAAAAGAAAAACGATCTTTGCATAAACTAAATCATATATGGTTATACACAATGAAATACAAGTAAAAACCCTAAAACTACTATTTATCTGCTGTAAAGGGCTTTGGCAAGTCAAAATTTTCTTATCTGTAAGATGGGTATCATATCAGTCCCCACTTAATTCAGTTCTTGTGAGGCTACAATATATAAATCACAATAGTAACTGGGCCTATGATAAGTACGGTGTTTAGCTGTTTTCATGTACCATTTGTGCTTTGCTGTGGATTGTTTGCTCATTTCCCTTCTCCATTTAAAAAATGAGTCATCACACTTTTATTTGGATTTGTAAAAGCTCTTCATCTTTTAAGGATATTTGTCATTTACTTAATTTTGAAAACATTTTCCTTCAGTTTTTCATTTGTCTGCAATATTTTCCCATAGGATTAATAGGTCTATGAAGGAATTTTAAATGTTTTAAAACATTTTATCGTTAAGTTTTTAAGGGTTTGAGTCTTTCAAGAAAGGTCTTCTCCATTTCAAGCAAATAAAAACCCTGTTCTTTTCTACTGTTTTTCCAGTTATCCTTTTTGATATATCTTTGCTTTTTTCTGATGTTTTACATAAAATAGTGATCTACTGTTCTTTCTTTCCAAATGTCTATCCAGCTGCTCCTGTACTATTGATTGAATATTCCATGTAAGATGAAATCCTTGCTATCTACCAGCTGCCTGATGTTCTATTGTTTTCAACCTCAAATAGTGTGTGGCCCAATCCCAATTCTTTTCACTTTCATTTTTCTTCTGCTTTTGACATGAACAAAAGGTAACTGGGGCAGACACATTACTTAAGCAAGTCACTTTCCATCCATTTAAATGAAAAACACAGAGACACAAAGTGAGAGGTTTGACTTATCTGTAAGGTCTGTTTAATCAATAGCCCATAAATGTTGTTTAAAGAAATAAAAATTTTCCTGTTGAAGGATGGATGTAAAACATTTTCCATTTCCAAAATTCTGCTATATGAATATATCATAAAGGAGTAAGCTATGTCTCTGCTTTTGGATATTTGCATAGGTTTTACTAACTGTGATATTTATATTTATATATAGTAATATAGATATTGAATAGTGATATTTATGTATATATCATTATATAAATCATGATATATATGCACATATATATATCACTACTCTGACTGTTGTCACACATATAATTTTCCTTTAGGTAAAAATTTAGATACGTAATTACTAGGTCAAGCTGTGCATTTTTTTTAAACTTTTTATTGAAATCTACTGTGCAATTGGAAAAATGCACACAAGTAAACAGCTTGGCCTATAACCAATCACCATATCTTTAAACAAAATGTGTCCAGCTTTTCACAAGGACTTCAATCTCCTGTCAGTCACTATTGCTCCTAAGGTTAAGCAGCAGCAGGACTTCTAATGCTGCATATTGGATTTGACTGATTCTTAAATTTCATGTGTATTTGGAATCATAGAGTGTGTAATTGTTTTTTACTATTACCTCTTCTATTCAACATGATGTTTGGAAGTTTTACCCTCATTGTTTTTAAAATTTTACATTATTAAACTCTATAAAACAAAAATTATGAGGTAGTAACACAATTAGTTCCTATATACCCTCATCCCATTTTCCCTATTAACTTCTCATGTTAGTGTATTTGTCACAATGAACCACATTCAGATTCCTCTATTTTTTACCCCAAACTCCTTTTGTCACTCTAAACGTATCCTCTTTGTTGTGTATTGTAGTAGATTAGTGGTTTTAATTGCTGTATAGTATTCCATTGTGTGAATATACAGCAAATTACTTATTCATTTTACTGTTAATGAATATATGAGAATTTTTATTTTCATGAGTATTGCTGCTATGAATACTATACTGTATATATTTCTGTTGAAGTACATTTCTCTAGAAGTAGGCATATACTGTAACTTTGAAAATACTACTGTGTACATACTTCAGAAATTATTATATCTGAGCTGGCACTGTGGCATAATATCCAGCTGTGGCACAGGCACTGGTTCAAGTCCAAACCCCTCCATTTCCAATCTGGTTCTATGCTAATGGCCTGGGAAAGCAGTGGAAGATAGCCCAAGTGCTTGAACCCCATCATCCATGTGGGAGACCCAGAGGAAGCTCCTGGCTCATGGTTCCCTGCTTTGGATTGGCCCAACTCTGGCTATTTTGGCCATTTGGCTGGGCAACCATGTAGGATGGTGAGGCACCCACAGACTTCCAGGATCAAGACGCCTACGTGAAGCTGTCTTTGGGAACATCAGCCACTCTATGAACTGGACAGGCTGGCAGGGCAAAGAAACTTAAGCACCCACCAACAGTAGGGGCCCTGTGTGTTGAGACCATAGGGACTCAGTGGTTACATCAAAGATGCAGGTGTAGCAGGGACTCTTGGCAATCACTGTGTGTGGCCCCACACTCTCTGAGCATTTTGATGGCCTAGAGCAGGTCATGGCAGTGAGGACCACACAGATCATTTGGGTAGTTCCTACAGTGAGAAGTAACACATTGTGGGCTAACATCCAGGCATTGAGTTCTACCACGCCTTAACAGCAGACAGCAGACTTGGTGAGGCAGAAGAAAGAATATCTGAACTAGAAGATAAATCTTTGGAAATCTTACATTCAGACTAAAAAAAGAAGAAGAAGAAAGCATAAAACTTAAAAACAGTGTTGAAAATTTATGGAATACTACCAAATTACTCAACAACATACGGGTCCTAGGAGTTCCAGAAGGTGTGAAAAGAGAATGGACTAGGAGGCCTATTTGATGAAATAATTAGAGACAGCATCCCCAGTTTGGAGAAAGAGATGTCCAAGTACAGGAAGTACATAGAATTCCTAACAGACATGAACAGAAGAGATCTTCACCAGGACACATTGGAGTCAAACTTTTCACAGTAAAAAATAAAGAAAAGATTCTAAAGTGAGCCTAAGAAAAATGCCAGACTAATTTCAGAGGATCTCCAATTAGATTCATAACTGACTTCTCATAATAAACCTTATAGACTAGACAAGAATGGCGAGACGTAGTATATGTCTTAAGAGAAAAAATAACTGTCAACCCAGAGTAGTGTACTCTGCAAAGCTCTAATTTATAAATAAACGTGAAATGAAGACCATCCATTAAAAAAAACAGAAATTGAACGAATTTTTCACCACTTTTCCAACCTTACAAAGGATGTACTACACACAGAATCACAGAAAGATAGCCATCATTATGTAAGAGTGGGAAATCAGAAAATCCCCCAGTAAAAGTACAAAAGAAACCCAAAGTAAACAATAAGAATATTTATGGAAAAAATGGCAGGGCCAGGTCATTACTAATCAATAGTCACCTTGAATGTAAATGCCCTCATATCTCTAGTTAAAATATACAGATTGGCCGAATAGATTAAAAAACAAAACCCATCTTTTTGCTGCCTATGGGAAACACATCTCACCAACAAAGATATACACAGACTGAAAATGAAAGAATGGAAAAAGATATTCCATGCTAATGGAAACCAAAAAAGTGGCAGATGTTGCCATTATAATATCAGGCAAAAATAGACTTTAACATTTAAAAACTGTTAGATGAAAAAGGGCATTATGTAATGATTAAGGCATCAATTCAACAGGAAGATGTAACTATAATAAATATATACACACGCAATTAAAGGGTGCCTGGATATATAAAAAATGTTAATGAATCTAAAAGGAGATATAGATATCAATATAGTAGTGACAGGGGACTTCAACATCACCACTTATTCAATGGAAATATCAACTAGACAGAAAATCAACAAAGAAACACCAGAGCTAATTGACATTATGAACCAAATGAACCTAACTGATATCTACAGAACTTTTCACCCTACAATTGCAGACTATGAATTCTTCTCATCGGTTCTTGGAGCTTCTTCTAGAAAGGACCATATGCTAGGCCATAAAGCAAGTCTCAACAGATTCAAAAAAAATCAAAATCACATGGTGCATCTCCTCTGACCACAATGGAATTAAGCTGGAAATGAACAACTCAAGAATCTCTGGATCATAAGCAAACACATGGAGACCAAACAACATGTTCCTGAATGAATAGTGTGTCATAGAAGAAATCAAAAGAGAAATAAAAAATTTCTGGAAACAAATAAAGATG
Source organism: Sylvilagus floridanus (assembly GCA_949820135.1). Lineage (NCBI taxonomy): Eukaryota > Metazoa > Chordata > Mammalia > Lagomorpha > Leporidae > Sylvilagus > Sylvilagus floridanus. The sequence goes on from OX463223.1 coordinate 50,666,609, forward strand.
ACAATACATCATGTCAAAACTTATGGGATACAGCAAAAGCAGTGTTAAGAGGGAAGTTTATGGCCCGCGCCGCGGCTCAATAGGCTAATCCTCTGTCTAGCGGCACCAGCACACCGGGTTCGAGTCCCGGTCAGGGTGCTGGATTCTGTCCCGGTTGCCCCTCTTCCAGGCCAGCTCTCTGCTATGGCCCGGGAGTGCAGTGGAGGATGACCCAAGTTCCTGGGCCCTGAACCCCATGGGAGACCAGGATAAGCACCTGGCTCCTGCCTTTGGATCAGGCAGTGCGCCGGCCGCAGCACGCCGGCTGCAGCGGCCATTGGAGGGTGAACCAATGGTAAAGGAAGACCTTTCTCTCTGTCTTTCTCTCATTGTCCACTCTTCCTGTTAAAAAAAAAGGAAAAAAAAAGAGGGAAGTTTATAGCATTCAGTACCTAGATGAAAAAATTGGAAAGGCATCAAGTAAATGAGCTATCAATGCATCCATCTCAAGTACCTAGAAAAACAACAAACCACAACCCAAATTAGTAGAAGTAAAGAAAAAATAAAATTAGAAAAGAAATAAACAAAATTGAAACCAAAAATAAACACTACAAAAGATCAGGAAATGAAGAGCAGCTTATTTGAAAAAAAAAAAATAAGCAAAATTGGTACACATTGGGACAACCAACAAAAAAATAGGGAAAAATCCCAAATCAGTAAAATCAGAGAGGAAAAAGGAAATGTACCAACAGATAACACAGAAATAAAAATAATCATCAGGAATTACTAAAAAGACCTCTATGACAACAAATTGGGAAGCCTAGAATAAATGGATAGATTCCTAGACACATACAATCCACCAAAATTGAGTCATAAATACATAGAAAACCTAAACAGACCAAAAACCAAGACAGAAATTGAATCAGTAATAAAGGCCTTCCCAGTGAAGAAAAGTCCCGGACAAGACAGCTTCACTGCTGCATTCTACCAGACATTTAAAGAGCTGATTCTAATTCTTAAGCTATTCAAAACAATTTAAATGGAGGGAATCCATCCACCCAAACTCCTTTTATGAACCTGCATCACCTTAATTCCTAAGCCAGAAAAGGTTACAACAGAGAAAGAGAGCTATAGACCAATATCCCTGATGAACACAGATGATAAAATTGCAACAACATACTAGCTAATAAAATCCAACAGCACATCAGAACGATCATTCAACTGTACCAAGTGGGATTTGCCCTTGGTATGCAGGTATGGTTTAACATTTGCAAATCAGTGGTGATACATCAAATTAATAAACTGAGGAACAAAACCATATGGTTATCTCAACAGATGCAGAGAAAGCATTTGATAAAATACAACACCCTTTCATGATGAAAACCTTAAGCATGTAGGATATAGAAGGAACATTGCTCAACAGAAACAAAGCAATTTATGAAACACCAATGGCAAGCATCCCACTGAATGGGGAAAAGATAGAAGAACTCCCCATAAAATATAGAATCTAAAAAGAATGCACACTCTCATCATCACTATTTCATATACTCCTGGAAATTTCAGCCAGAGCCATTAGGCAAGAAAAATAACTCAAAGGGATACAAATTGGAAAGGAGGATGTCAAATTATACCTATTTGCAGATGGCATGATTATACAAGTAGAGGATCAAAATATTCCACTGAGAGACTATTGGAACTCATAAAAGAGTTTGATAAAATGGAAAGAAAGATTAAATGTGATCTCAATCAAAATACGAGTGGAATTCTTTGTAGCTCTAGAAAAAAAGATGCTAAAATTGATATAGAAACACAGGAGACTCTGAATAGCTAAAGCGGTCTTATGCAATAAAAACAAAGGAGGAGATATCACAATACCTGATTTCAAGACATACTACAGGGCAGTTATAATGAAAGCAGCTGAAATTGGCAAAAAAAACAACAGATTTATAGACAAATGCAACAGAACATAAACTCCAGAAATCAACCCATGCATCGACAACCAACTTATTTTTATCAAAGGACTAAAATAAATTCCTGGAGTAAGGACAGTCTCTTTAACAAATGCTGCTGGGGAAACTGGATCTCCATGTGCAGAAGTATGAAACTAGATCCATAACCTACCCTACACAAAAATCTGGATCAAAGACCTAAATCTAGGACCTGATATATCAAATTATTAGAGAACATTGGAGAAACTCTGAAAGGCAGGAATGGGATTGCTAGATCATATGGCAGGACTACATTCAGATTTCTGAAGTATCTCCAATATTGTCTTCCACAGTGTCTGTACCATTTTACATTTGGACAAAGGGTAGATTAGGTACTTTTTCCCACAGCCTCACCAGCATTTTCCGTTTGTTGATTTCTGCATGTGGGTCATTCTAGCTGGAATGACATAGGCAAAGACTTCTTGGAAAGACCCAAGAAGCACAGGCAATCAAAGCAAAAATTCACAAATGGGATTATATCAAGCTGAGAAGCTTCTGCACGGCAAAAGAAATACTCAGCAAAGGGAAGAAGCAACTGACAAAATGTGAAACATCTGAAAACTATGCAACTGATAAAGAGTTAACATCCAAAATATATAAAGAATAAAGAAATTCAACAATAATATAATTCAGTAAAAAAATGGGCAAAGGAATTCAACAGGCATTTTTCAAGAGAGGAAATTAAAGTGGTCAACAGATACTTGTTAAAATGTCTGGTTCATTAGCCATCAGGCAAAGGCAAATCAAAAACACAATGAGGTTTCACCTCATTCCAGCTACAATGAACCTTAAATGAATGTCTTACAGCCAGAGAATTCAAATTCTAGTTTGGGTAGATGTGCAAATTGTAAGGAAGAACAGTGTCAGGAAAACCTTAGTATAGTTTCCTTGTTACGTGAATGCATGGGACACAAACTAAGTGATCAAGGATTTCAATCCAGCTCATAGACACTACTTGTTTTAATCCCACATAGATTTCTCCATTTTGTTCAAAATTGGTTGCTATCAATTACCAAAAAAAAATCAGAGAATTTCACATATAAAAGTTCATGTTTCTGGCTTATTTTTGAAAAGCATTTAGATCCACAGTACAATGTAGCTCAGTTGCAGCTGCCTCCTTTTTAAAGGGCAAGATCCTTCTGATTTACCATGCTTGCCTCCAAAACTGATGCTCTGTAGTGTTATCGCCTTGTCCCATGCAGCAATTTAATCTGTATTCTTTGCTCTAAACCTTTAGAGAGGAACGATTTGGAGTCAGTCCATATCTAACAGTCCACTAAACTAAAACAAAACAAAACAAAATTAAGAACAGCAAAATAGATGTTATTTTTAAATAGTTAGTTATTTAAGAGATAAAACTACAGACAGAGAGAGGGAGAGACAGAGAGAAAGGTCTACCACCTGCTGGTTCACTCCCTAAATGATGGCAATGGCTGGAACTGAGCTGATCTGAAGCCAGCAGCCAGGAGCTTCTTCTGGATCTCCCGTGTGGGTGCAGGGACTCAAGAACATGGACCATCTTCTACTGCTTTCCCATGCCATGGCAGAAAGCTGTATCAGAAGAGGAGTATCCGGGACACAAATTGGAGCTCATATTGAATGCCAGCACTGCAGACAGAGGCTTCATATACTACGCCACAGTGATGGCCCCAATAGATCAGTTCTTTAGGGGATGATAGAAACGTTCTAAAACTATTTGTGGTGATTCTTGTATAACTGTGAGTATACTAAGCAATATTGAATTGTATACTTTAAATGACTGAATATTTAAAGTGACATTTCTTAAAAAAGCTGTTAAAATTAGACTTCACATATAGAGTAAATGAGGGAAACACAAGTGATGAATCAACTTCTCAACATTAGTCTGTTTTTGAATTCCTAGACAGTCTTTAATATTGCAATATTGGGGTGGCAGCACATGTGAGTGATTAACAATACGAAAAATAAAGATTAAATATAGAACCTACTTCATAGGGTTGGGTTATTTTGTTTTCTTTTTAAAGATATATTTATCTATTTGAAAGTCAGAGTTACACTGAGAGAGGAGAGGTAGAGGTAGAGGTAGAGAGAGAGAGAGGTCTTCCATCCACTGGTTCACTCCCCAATTGGCCGTAATGACCAGAGCTGAATCGACCTGAATCCAGGTGCCAGGAGCTTCTTCCAGGTCTCCCACATGGGTACAGGGGCCCAAGGACCTGGGCCATCCTCCACTGCTTTCCCAGGCCATAGCAGAGAGCTTGATCGGAAGTGGAGCAGCTGGGCTTAGAACTGGCGCAAATATTGGATGCCGGCACTGCAGGCGACAGCTTTACCCACTATACCACAGCACCAGCCCCTACTTCATAGGATTGTAAATGATATAATTCCTGTGAAAAATTCTGCCTTTACAGAAGGTACTCTAAAAAGCACTCTTCCTAACACGTGGAAACCAGTGAATGAATGGCAGATATTATTATTTACTATGCTGCAGAAAAGACCTAACAACGCTGAGCCTTATAACACTGACATTAGGCACCCAATCAGTACTCTGATTAGTTCTCAGGCCTCTAGAAACATGCACTGAGCTCCAAGTGGCTACCAATCCTCAAAAGCCCTTAGGTAAAGAAGGGAAAAATTAATAAGCTATGGAGTGTTGAGGGAAGTGGGGGTAACCTATCTGTTCCTTATTTAAGCCATGTGATGTAGCAGTCTCCACAATACTCAGAGATCTGAGTTCTAATTTTGCTTCTACTTCCTATTGAATTCCCTTTAAAGAATTTTTTTATGTTTGACTTATCTTATATTGAAGGACAGTTATATTTACCTTGCTTACCTTATAGATCAAATAAGAAAGAAAGCCTGGAAGCTATTTGGAATGGTAAACCATTTCACAGAAGGTAAGACAGATGTGCCCCCACAGAAATACTAAGGGGGCAAATCTCTTGTAATAAGTGAAGGACTAGTTTTATAGCTTTAGAACTGTTGTCTTTATAAAGATTCTGTAGAAGATGGTAAACTCTAGGAAATCAGAACAGATGCATCCTGGGCTACCATATGCCATGAAAGAAAAGAGCTTCTGGCGAAAGAAAATTATCAAACCAATGTCCTCAACCCTATTACAGAATTGAAAATGTCAGCTTCCCTAGATTACAGGGTAGGACTCCAAAGCAGAGAAAATTACATTCACACCCAGAAATGGGAAATTTCTTGTCTGGGAAGAGCTAAGCTGTCATTAGGAGAGTGGGTAGATGGCTGTGAGTTTTTTTCCCTGAAGTTCTTGATGAATCTCCTAAAAATTCTGAGAAATTTTTAGAAAATGTTTAACCCTGTTATCTATCTCTCTTGCCCAAGTACTGTCCAGAAAACTTCACATAATTCATCTATTGGCCATGAGATAATCAGGGGCATTTTGCTAACAAAATATTGAGTTGGGGCAGGGGGTACCTTGATGAATTAAGAACAAGTATATTTAGCTCAGGTTGGGCCTGTACATATTAATCTTGAGGGACAACAGATTCTTAATATTCCTGAGCATATTCTTGTAGTTGGAACTGGAGAACTAAGGAGGTAGTCACCAGCAGCTCCTTTTAACATATTTCATTATGTCAAGAAACAATTTTGGGGACTGATGCTGTGGTTAAGCTGTAGCCTACAGCACCAGCATCCTATATGGGTGCCAGTTTGAGCCTTGGCTGCTCCATTTCCAATCCAGCTCCCTGCTAATGTGCCTGGGAAAGCAGTGGAAGATGGGCCCTGCACCCATGTGGAATATCCAGAAATTCCTGGCTCCTGGCTTCAGCCTGGCCCAGCTCTGGCCATTGTAGCTATTGGGAAAGTGAACGAGCAGATGGAAGATCTGTCCCTCTAGCGCTCCTTCTCTTTCCCTCTGTAACTTTGCCTTTCAAATAAATAAATAAACAAACAAACAAATAAATAGCTCTTTTAAAAAAAGAAAGATTTTCAAATGAAAGAGTAAAAGGAGGGAGCTGAGATAGGGGAAATAAGCTGGAAATATTCATGTGATCTGACAGGAAGGAGTGCCCTGACAACAGGAAAGTGCTGTGTTATACAGTGCAATACAATGATCAAACAGGGCATCAAACAGACCTGATTTATAGCCTAATTCTACCACTTGTATTCTCAGCAAAATTTAAAATGTGATGAAAACAATGCTGGTCTCATGCAGTCCTTGTGATGAGAAAATGAAAGTACATGCATAAAACTTGTAACAGATTTCCTGGCGCATAGGAAGAGCTAAAAGCAAGCGTAATTATTATGGACTCTTCAGTATAACATTCAAAGTCCTTCTCAATTTAACCCAAGACTTTTCCACTGCTACAACAAAATATCCGTGGCTGAGTAATGTACTTTTAAAAAGAGGCTTATTTAGCTCATAATTTTGTAGGCTGAAAGTCCAAAATCAGGCAGCTGTGTGTTCAGCCTCTGGTAAGGGCCCCTGGCTTGCATCACATCACAGTAGAAGGCATCATGGCAGGAGTGCAAACAGGAGAGATTACATGAGAAGACAGGAAGCCAAAGAGTTGGGAGGAACCAGGTTCGCTCTTTGAAAACAAACAAAAATCTGGCTCTCCTGAGAACTCACTCCTTGAGACCTATAATAATTCCTTCCTTAAAGTTCAGCACCTCTAATGACCCAACTACTTCCTATTAGAGTCCATCCCTTAAAAGTTCCATTGCCTCCCACATTTCCACACCAGAGGCCAAGCTTCCAACCTGTGAACCTTGGATAAATACACTGAAATCATATCCAAAACATGACTGATTTTTCTAACATAATTTTCTATCTCTCTTGACCATATATTGTACACCTGGTCATACAGGGACCACAGGACCACATCTTCCCTTCTTTTTTTTTTTTTTTAATCTTTTTTCTTGCCTACCCTTTCCTCATTGTCTATAGGATAAAAACTTTATTTACCCATCAGGTCTCAACTTTATAATTCCAGTGCTTTTGTGAATCTTTCCCTTGCCTTTAATCTAGGTGGAATTAAACAAAGTTTTTGGTACTTCTTATGCATTTTTATTATGTGTTAAGTGCCTAGTAGTATGAATTTCTTGAGGATATTATTAATACCTATTGTACTCATTTTATAATAGGGCAACCTGTGGATAAACAGAGAACACATATGAAGCACTAAAATGCATGATGTTTTATACAAATATAAGTAATTAATTATTCAGAATTCATGCTGGAAAGTTTAAATTAAAGGCCCTCGCAAGTGATAATCAACACTGCACAGTAATGTTTCCAGTGCATTTCCAGCTCAAAAAGTACCTTCTGAATTATTATGAACTATTATAAAAATACAATCTGAATTTTTGATGTTTAAGAATTCATGAACAATATAACTGATACAGTTACCTTATGTAACTGGAACACTTCTTAGATCAAGATACTTCAATGTCCAACTCCTCTAGAGAAATTTGACTTTGACCTCTATAAGAAAGAGCAAGAAAGGTAACTACCAACAGCATCCATAGTAAAGGCTGACATGAACAATGGAAGAGTACTCCTTCTGGAGCATATTCTGTAATACCTGTCTGTGTTAATGCTATTCTTTGGAGTTGGTTGCATAAATCCTTTAACTCTTTATTAATGTTTTTGCATGAGAGTCTTATATTGACTTCCTCTCAATAAGCTCTGAGTTCAGAGTTTGTCTTCTATTAAATGTTATCCACAACAGTACTTTAGCATAATTGCTGGAAGCATTGGATACCTTGCCAAGTATAGTTGAAAATAATTGAATCTAAGGAAACACAAATGTAAAGCAGTAAATGCATGGATTAAATAAATTAAAAGGTAGTTCAGAATTCAAAAAATTAAATATATGTATTAATCAATCTCAGAATTAATTTTATCTGATGTGGTAATATTTTAACAATTTTGTAGGGTAAACATTTGGCTCAGTGTTCAAGACACCATCAGGATACTCACATCCACATTGGGCTGCCTGGTTCAAGTTTGGGCTCAGTTTCTCTTCTAGGTTCCTGATAATCCATATCCTGGGAGGCAACAGATAATGGTTTAACTACTAGGTTCCTACTACCCATGTAAGAGACTCAGATTGAGTTCCAGGCTCTTAACTTTGACATGACTCAGTCCTAGCTATAACAGGCACTTGGAAGAGTAAGCCAGCATACAGAAGATCATTCTCTCTCCCCCAGTCTCTCTCCCTCTTCTTTCTTCCTCTCCCATCCTTTCCTCTCTTTGTGTCTCTGTCTTTAAAGCAAAGCAATAATAAATTAAAATTTAAACATAATAATAAAGGGGTCAGCATTATGGTACAATTGGTTAAGCTGCCACCTGAGATACCAGCATTGGCATCCCATATGAGGGCTTCTTTGAGTCTCATCTGCTCTGCTTCTGATCCAGCCCCCTATTAATGTGTATGCTCAAGAAGTGGAAGATAGCCCAAGTTTCTGGACCCCTGCCACCCATGTTAGAGACCTTAATGGAGTTGCAATCCATTGCGGCCATTTGGGAACTGATCCATCAGATGGAAGATTCTCGTCCTCTCTCTCTCTCTCTCTCCCTCCCCTTCTGTGTGTGTGTGTGTGTGTGTGTGTGTGTGTGTCTGTCACTCTGCCTTTCAAATACATAAATTTAAAAAAAATAAAATTTTTTGAGTGGAAGCATTTCTACAAGGTCTACTGTTCATGAAGTATTCTCACAAGTTCTTTCAAAATAGTAAATATGAGTGCAAATAGATACTCAGGTGTTTCATTGTCAAATAAATAAAGTGAAAAATATTATTCCTAAGAAATAGAATGGCAAAATTTAATCTTTATAGAGCAGCTACTATATGATAGGCCATTATTCTAAATTCTTCCAGTGTAGTCTCTTATTTAATCCTCTCAATGACCTTGTCAAGAGATATGATTATTATTTCCATTTTACAAATGAAAAATCTGATATTTAGAAATATGAAATCATTTTCCCAAGGTCACAAAGCTATTAATTTGTGGAAGTCAACTCTCCACCAAAAAAAATTAAGTCATGACTCTACAAGGAAGTCCTAGCACAAGAGAATTTAGACAAAGCCATTTGAGAATATTCTTTACAGACTCATATCCAGAAAATAATTTGAGAAGAGAAGATTAGGACTAAATCACAACAGAATAATCATAATAATGGGTGACATTTTATCTAACCAAAACAAATTCCCAAAGTTTAAATGACATATTGAAACCAAAAAAGAAAACTTACATTCTGAAGGTGTTTGCTTATAAATATAATAGTCAAAGAAAGGATGTGATTTTGTGTAGAGCTGCAGAGGAGAACTTTATAGGTAAAAGGGTCCCCTAAAATAAGAATAAAGAAAAGTCTGGTTGAAATAAGAAGGCAAGAAAGCACAAAAAGAAGAATTCAGTTGTTCAGTATGGGAATTATAAGCACAAACTTGTAGGATCATTACAATAAGAGCTTCACTTAGATTAACTATATCATTTTAAGGTGACAGCCCAGAAATGTTTTCTGAAAATATTTGTTTTCAGTAAAGCCTAATAGTCTGAGTGGGTTAAGTCTTCTGAAAACCTGCCTTATATGATCTCTTTGCATGGGCTTATGCCCATTCAGTTGCAAAATGCTTGGCATGGTTGCTATCCCTCCCTATTTCTGTGTCCATGGCAAACACAGCAAATACAACACCATTTTCCTTCTCACTATCTGGAATCAATCTCATAATCATTCTTGATAATAGTACTATATAGATTGCCATTACTGAGCAGTTGAATTTGGTGTGTGAAATGAAATCTATTTCCTATCTATGACCAAGAGTACACAAATTATTTGTAATCTGAGAGGTGTCAGGGATCACAAATAGTAAACGCTAACAGTCAATGTATCTGCAGTAATCCAATTCTTTTCAGCACTGTGGCATCTTTCTCTAGTCCTTTCATTCCTGCTCTGTTCATCCTAGACCCATCAGCAGCACAATTTTTCTCAGTAACAGAAGAGAAATTTGCTTCGAATTAGGTACATTTAATAAAACCTCAGGGATCAAAATTGGTTCTTCTCATGACTTGTCAACAAATCAGTCCAAATCCAAGTCCTCAAAAAGCCTTAAGAATATGATGTTGAATTAAAAAAAAAAAAAAACCTGAAAGTTTAGATTGTGCTTATTAAAGGTCGATTCATTTTCATTTCTCTCCTGCATAGGGCAATCTGAAATGTAGTTAAAAGAACATTGGGTTATGATTAAGATGGACCTGGCTTCCAGTCCTGCCTAAGCAGCTGTAATGGTAGTTCTCCCTGAGACTCAGACTCTCCATCTGTGTTATTGAGATACTAATACCTGGTTTGTTTAGAAAGTTTTAAGTTATTCATTTCCTTTATTTTTATTCTTTCATTCTGTATAACTATGCAAATATTTTGCCTCTGGATATTTCTGGACATTTCTGGATAGGGTTAGATTTGCCTTCAATAAATCAATGTAAAAACAAGAATGAGAATCCAAGAGGGAGGGGGAGAACGGGTTGGAATTTGAGAGTGAGGGAGGGTTGGGGGGAGTCCCATTATATTCCTAAATCTGTATATGTGAAATATATAGAACTTATATAACTTAAATAAAATTTTAAAAAATTAAAGTCCACAGGGGGTAAAAAGTATATTTACACTGAATGATTATTGAATGATTACTTAACAAGCATGTCCTTCTGTTAATTTATTTCCTTGTTTTTGGGGAGAGATGCCTGTCTGAATTTTGCACTGAAAATTTTTTTTTTTGGAAATAACTTGCTGCTTACCCATGTGTCTGGTGATCAGTTCGGATTACAAATAACAGGAATTAATCAATTGGTGTTGCTCATGGCATAGATGTATGAGAGCAAAGCAACTTACTAACAAGCCCGGCTGAAACTAGGAGCTCAAACTAGAAGTCAATCTTTGGTAGGAAAGGAATCAAACGTTCTTAGAATCTGTTAGTCAATATCATCTCCTAAAAGTGCCCTGGTCATCTATCCCAGAGGTTTTGAAACTATGATGTACAACTTTATAGGGCTCCACAGGGATAACCCAGGGTCTTCTTTCTGTGCTTTGAAACATGATCTTACTATGAATGAATGAATGCAAAATTTAGAAAATACAATATATGACTTACTTTCACAGGCTTCAGATCCTTGTTTCATTCAAACCAGTAGATTTGTTAATTGATAGTCTGCTGACTAAAACTCAGAAACTGCCTTTGATTTATTTGTGTTAGACTTTCAATGCTTTGTCTTTCCTCCTAGCTTCCTTTCACAAAATATGGACACTTAGTTCCCATTGCTGGCACTAGTCCTTAGTTTATGCATCCAATGTCCAATAATTTTACAATCTTCCTACTTGGATGAATGATAATCAACCATGAAAATCCAAAGTGTGAATTCTTTACAGCTGGTACTTGATATTTCTCAATTTATTATAAATTAAAGAACATAAATTAGCACAAGTATAGTTATAATAGCCCCAGGACATGCTGTAGAGGGTATTGATAAAAAAATCTTTAATAAATGTTCTATATTCGAGGCACTAAAAATACATAGTCTTTGTTAATATATTTTGGGAGCTTTGGCTTTGACAGATTTATTCCCATTCAGAGATTGTTTTTCAGTCTAGCTACATACAATCTGATTTATCTTCTGGACTTTGAGTTGTAGAAAAGTTCACAAGCATAACAAAGCACTCATTGAAAACATAAAGGTTGATTATCATTGTGTGAGAAGGTTGAAAATAAATCTTTTCGCAACTGATACGTCAGGAGTTTCAGTTAATGACCTTTTTGGATCAGTGCCTAGGACATGGATCTTCCATGTGCACAGATCTGCTAAGGTGCAACCAATCTGAAGCAGGCTAAGTAGCAACTTAATAACATGCCCCAATGTGAGAAGCAGATTAAAAGCAATAATGTTATCATGCCAACCTAAGAAAAAGGCTTTCAATTGCCTTGGTATTCTTTGTTTCTGAGGCACATAGGTAAAAAATAAAGCTAGTAATTTTTAAGTTTTACTGAAGGAGGCACAACAAGATGGCAGATGAGAAAGATTCCAGGGATGATCTCCCTAGAGAAACACCAAATTGAACTACTATTCATACACCAAAATATGTTCAAAAGAGCTAAGGAAATTAGATGACAGATCACAGGACCTGGTTTTCACATAATGCAAGTGTAATTAGGAGATACACATTGAAGAAATCAGGAAGGAAAGAACTGCCCATGCCACACCTCCCTCATTGCCAAGCAATGCAGAATGGAGAAAGATGCCTCCAACTTTGGAGAAGAGACTAGTAATTCTAGGCTTTGGACTAGGAACCAGTACAAGGCCGAGCCCTACAACTCCTTCCTTTAAGCCAGTGCCAGTGGATCAAATCTTTGGACCCATATTAGCCTGAAGGCCAAGGGACTTCCTCCATAACCACTGCCTCAACTTTCGACAGAGCAAGACTGAATCTTAGGGGATAGGATAGTAAAGTAAGCACAAGACTTTGCTTTAGAAAGCAGTGCCAGGCCAGTGAAAACCGACACAAAGTGGATCAAAACATCCCCTTCCAGGCCAATGCACCTAGATGAAGCTTCTGGATATATCTTGGTACCAGGTGGATAACTGTGGCCCCGAATTAGATGGACTCCTGTTTTGATGAGCAACACATGTGGCTTGTAGCAACAATATCAGCCCTCAAGTACATGACAGAAACAAGAATCCCATAGCATGGTAGGTCTTGATTCTGCTATTATGCTGAGCTATGTGCTTCAGGTGGAACCCAGAATTGCAACATTGAAGGCCACAGGACTGACTCCCCCATCTTTTCTTCACCCCCAGGCAGCAGAACATGGAAAGAATAACTGGACACTTCAGGGGAAGAAAAGGAAGATGGATCACTGCATACAAGTCTGGGGCCAACCCCTCTCATGGGGCTCAGGGCTAGGCAGAATTCTGCAGTACCTGAACATGGGCCAGTAACTGTGAATGGGGCCTCTGATCCTGCCTCAGCTCCAAAAGGAGTCTTAGGGGCCCAGATTCCCCATTTTAAGTATTTCCCAATTCATTCTGCACAACACACTCACTGCAGAATTTGGAAAAGCAGAGCTTGGAATGCCCTCTAGTGCTGAAACAGTGACAATACATCATTAGAGGACTCCCAGGAAACTGCAACTTTTAATGCCATCTAGTGCTGAAATAGCTGAAGTGATCACAGGATCAGAGAAAAGTATTCTGCTTAGAATTCCAGGGGATGGGGGGGAGGGCTGCACTGTGACCTAGCAGGTAAAACTGAGGCCTGTAGTGCCAGCATCCCAAATAGGCACCAGTTTTAGTTCCAGCTGCTCCACTTCCAATCCAGCTCTCTGCTCTGGCCTGGGAAAGCAGTTAGAAGATGGTCCAAGTGCTTAGGCCCCTGCACCCATGTGGGAGACCCAGAAGAAACTCCAGGCCTCTCTCTTTCTCTCTCTCTCTCTCTCTCTCTCTCTCTGCCTCTTCTTCTCTGTAACTGTACCTTTCAAATAAATAAATAAATAAATAAATAAATAAATAAATATTTAAAAAGAAACAAAAGAATCTCTGGGGCCCACACAAGCAAAAGAAGACTATGAAAGTAAAAATACATATATAACATTTTAATGAGAATATAATGATCTATATAAACAAACATCAAGAATTTTATGGGAACCATGAATTCACCTAACAGACAAAGCATGAGAAACTAACCATATAGCAAACGATATATACAAACTCTCAGATGGAAAATTTTAAAATATCTGTTTTTTTTTTTTTTTACAGGCAGAGTGGACAGTGAGAGAGAGAGACAGAGAGAAAGGTCTTCCTTTGCCGTTGGTTCACCCTCCAATGGCCGCCATGGTCGGCGCGCTGCGGCCGGCGCACCACACTTGTCCGATGGCAGGAGCCAGGAGCCAGGTGCTTTTCCTGGTCTCCCATGGGGTGCAGGGCCCAAGCACCTGGGCCATCCTCCACTGCACTCCCGGGCCACAGCAGAGGGCTGGCCTGGAAGAGGGGCAACCGGGACAGAATCCGGTGCCCCAACTGGGACTAGAACCCGGGGTGCCGGCGCCGCAAGGCGGAGGATTAGCCTGTTGAGCCATGGCGCCGGCCAAAATATCTGTTTTAAGGATGAACTTATGAACTTCAAGAAAGCATGAAAGACAATTCTGTACTCTGGGAAAAACTTAACAAAGAGATCAAAGTAATTTAAAAACATCAAAGAGAAAACTTTTTACTGCAAAACACACTAAATGAAATTACAAGCACAATAAAAAGAACCCATAACAAAGTAGATCAAGCAGAAGAAATCAGTGAACTCAATGACAGACTATTTGAAAATACACAGTTTGAGGAGGGAAAAAAGAATAAAGAATGAATGATGTTGAAGAAAGGTTATGGAAACTTTGGGACAGCATAAAACAGGTAGATCTGGGGGGGTTACTGCAGTTCAAGAGGGACTTAAAGACAAAGGGCTGGGGCCGGCGCTGTGGCATAGCAGATAAAGCTGCCGCCTGCTTGGGTGCTGGTTCGAGTCCCAGCTGCTCTACTTCCAATCAATCTCTCTGCTGTGGCATGGGAAAGCAGTAGAAGATGGGCCAGACACTTGGGCCCCTCACCCACATGGGAGACCCAAAAGAAGCTCCTGGCTCCTGGTTTCAGATCAGTGCAGCTATGGCGGTTGCAGCAAACTGGGGAGTGAACCAGTGGGTGAAAGACCTCTCTCTCTCTCTCTCTCTCTCTCTGCCTCTCCTCTCTCTGTGTAATTCTGACTTTCAGATAAATAAATAAATCCTTTTTTAAAAAATGGCAAAGGACTAGAACTACTATTCAAAGAAACCATAACAGACGACATCCCAAACCTACAGAAGGATACAAATATCCAGATAGAGGAAGGTCAAAGGGCACAAGATTCAACTCAACAAATCTATTCCCAAGACATATTATAAATTAATATTATAAGTTAAGACAGAGGTGTGACTGAAAATCTCACTGTTTGCAGGTTATATATTGAAAACTCCATATACTCCACCAAAAACAATTAGAACTAATAAATGAATTCTACAAAGTGCAAGATACAAAATCAACATACAAAAATCGGTTCACACTGGGGCCAGCAGTGTGGCGTAGTGGGTAAAGCTGCGGACTGCAGTGCTGGCATCCCATATGGGTGTCGGTTCAAGTCCCAGCTGTTCCACTTTCGACCAGCTCTCTGCTGTGGCCTGGGAAAGCAGTAGAAGATGGCACAAGTCCTTGGGTCCCTGTACCCACGTGGGAGACCCAGAAGAGGCTCCTGGCTTTGATCAGCGCAGCTCCAGCCATTGTGGCCAATTGGGGAGTGAACCAGCAGATGGAAGACCTATCTCTCTCTCTCTCTCTCTCTCTCTCTCTCTCTCTTTCTCTCTGTAACTCTGACTTTCAAGTAAAAGTAAATAAATCGGTTCACTCTCCATATGCTAAAAGTGGCTAAAAGTGATTTATTTGAAAAATAAATCGCAAAAATGAATCTCAACCCCAATAGCTATCAAAAAATCCTAAGAATAGGCTGGCGCTATGGCTCAACAGGCCAATCCTCCGCCTTGAGGTGCCAGCACACCGGGTTCTAGTCCCAGTCGGGGCACTGGATTCTGTCCCGGTTGCCCCTCTTCCAGGCCAGCTCTCTGCTTTGGCCAGGGAGTGCAGTGGAGGATGGCCCAAGTGCTTGGGCCCTGTACCCCATGGGAGACCAGAAGCACCTGGCTCCTGCCATCAGATCAGCGTGATGCGCTGGCTGCAGTGGCCATTGGAGGGTGAACAAACGGCAAAGGAAGACCTTTCTCTCTGCCTCCCTCTCTATCTCACTGTCCACTCTGCCTGTCAAAAATTAAAAAAAAAAATCCTAAGAATAAATTTATCCAAAGAGATGAAAGGATCCAACAAAGAAAAATGTAAAGCATGGATATGAGATACTTAAAAGGATACAAAAAACAGACATCTCATGTTGATATATGTGAGGAGACAGTATTCATTTTTTTATAAAGCTTTTATTTAAAGAATATAAATTTCCAAAGTACAGCTTATGAATTACAATGGCTTCCCCCCCCCATAACTTCCCTCCCACCCGCAACCCTCCCCTTTCCCTCTCCCTCTCCCCTTGCATTCACATCAAGATTCCTTTTCAATTCTTTATATACAGAAGATCAGTTTAGTACATATTACGTAAAGATTTCAACAGTTTGCCCACACACAGGGACACAAAGTGAAAAATACTGTTGGAGTACTAGTTATAGTATTAATTCACAATGTACAGAACATTAAGGACAGAGATCCTACATGATATTTTTTTAAAAAATTGATTATCTATGCAATTTCCAATTTAACACCAAGATTTTTTTTTCATTTTCAATTATCTTTATATACAGAAGATTGATTCAGTATATACTAAGTAAAGATTTCATCAGTTTGCACACACATAGAAAAACAAAGTGTAAAAATACTGTTTTAGTACTAGTTATAGCATTACTTCACATTGGACAACACATTAAGGAAGGATCCCTCATGAGACGTAAGTATACAGTGACTCCTGATGTTGATTTAACAATTTGACACTCTTGTTTACGGCGTCAGTAATCTCCCTAGGTTCTACTCATGAGTTGCCGAGGCTATGGAAGCCTTTAGGGTTCGCCGACTTCGATCTAATTCTGACAGGGTCATAGTCAAAGTGGAAGTTCTGTCCTCCCTTCAGAGAACGGTCCCTCCCTCTTTGATGGCCCTGTTCTTTCCACTGGGATCTCACTCACAGAGATCTTTCATTTAGGTCTTCTTTTTTTTTCCAGAGTGTCTTGGCTTTCCATGCCTAAAATATTCTCATGGGCTCTTGAGCCATATCCGAATGCCTTAACGGCTGATTCTGAGGCCAGAGTGCTATTTAGGACATCTGCCATTCTATGAGTCTGCTGTGTGTCCCGCTTCCCATGTTGGATCGTTCTCTCCCTTTTTGATTCTATCAGTTAGTATTAGCAGACACTAGTCTTGTTTGTGTGATCCCTTTGACTCTTAGACCTATCAGTGTGATCAATTGTGAACTGAAATTGATCACTTGGACTAGTGAGATGGCCTTGGTACATGCCACCTTGATGAGATTGTATTGGAATCCGCTGGCACGATTCTAACTCCATCATTTGGGGCAAGTCTGATTGAGCATGTCCCAAATTGTACATCTCCTCCCTCTCTTATTCCCACTCTTATATTTCACAGGGATCACTTTTCAGTTAAAATTTAAACACCTAAGAATAATTGTGTGTTAATTACAGAGTTCAACCAATAGTACTAGAATAAAAAAAATACTAAAATGATTTTAAGTTTTTCACAAATTTTTTTTAAAAAAATTACTTGAGGCAAATTACTTGTAAAAAGAGATTTATTTTGCTCATGTCTTTGGAGTTTTGAGGGCATGATGCTGGTATTGGCTCAGTTCCGGTGAGAGCCCTTTTGGCTGCATCACATTTATGGTGGCTAGCAACGGTGGAAGCACATGCATGAGTAAATTATCATATCTCAAGATAGGAAACGAGAGAGCAGATTGGGGCAGGTTCAGGCTTTTGTAATGACAAAATCAAAAAAAAAAAAAAAACCTCAGGATTTTAGAGAAATACCTCAATCTCTTTTGAAGGCATATCTCCAATTCACCTAGGACCTCTAGGCTTCACCTCTTAAAGGTTCCATCCCCTCCAAATACCACCTCCAACCAACACCTTCAGGGTACACCCAAGCCATATCCAAACGATAATACCTACTAAAAAACATCTTAGTTGCTTCCAAATTGTGATAATTATGACTAAAGCAATTATAAATATCCACATGTAAGTTTTTATGCAGACATAACTTTTCAGCTGCATTAGGCAAATACCAAGCTGTGCAATTGCTGGATTGTATGTTAAGATCATGCTTAATTTTGTAAGATGCTGCCCAACTATCTTCAAAAGAGTATTTCTCTTCTGTTTTTATCTAGTGCTTTCATAGTTTCAAGTCCTATACAGTCTTTATTCCATTTTGAATGGATTTTTTTGTATGTGGTGAAAGTTAGGGGTCTCATTTCAATCTACTGCATATGGATATCCTGTTTTCTCTGTATCATTTATTTTGCTTTTTTTATTTTTAACTTTTATTTAATAAATATAAATTTCCAAAGAACAGCTTTTGGATTACAGTGGCTTCCTCCCCCCCCATAACTTCCCTCCCACCCATTCCCTCTCCCATCCCATTCACCTCAAGATTCATTTTCAATTATCTTTATATACAGAATGTCAATTTAGTATATATTAAGTAAAGATTTCAACAGTTTGCACCCACACAGAAACACAAAGTGTAAAGTACTGTTTGAGTACTAGTTATAACATTAATTCACATTGTAAAACACATTAACTACAGAGATCCTACATGGGGAGTAAGTGCACAGTGACTCCTGTTGTTGATTTAACAATTGGCACTCTGGTTTATGGTGTACTCAGTAATCTCGCTAGGCTCTTGTCATGAGTTGTGTATCATTTATTTTGAAAAAAGTTATAGAGAAGCAAAGATAAGAATTACATCAGATTCCTCAAATCACATTAGCAAGAGAGTAGAGTGAAATATATAAATTCTTATCAAAATCCCAATGGCATTTTTTGCAGAACTTGCAAAAAAATACTAAAAATGTATAAGGAACAACAAAAAGCCCCAAATAGTCAAAGCAGTCTTTAGCAAAAAATAACAATGCAAGAGTCAGTGCACTATCTGAGTTTAAAATATATCAGAAAGCGACAATAATTAAACAGCACAGTATTGCCATAAAACAAGCCAGTGGAAGAGAATAGAAGTAAATCAATGCACTAACAGCCAACTGATGTTGGGGAAAAAAAAGTGCTGGGAACATGCATTGGAGAAATGATAGTTTTTTTCTCTTTGCCTTTCAGTTTGAAAAGTTTCTGTTGTCATATCCTCAAATCATCTTTCCTTCACTTGCTGTTTTGTTAGGCAATCCGTCAAAAGCATTCTTTATTTCCATTACAGTGCTTTCTAGACATTTTTATTTTCAATTGACACATAGTTGTACCTATTAGTGGAGTACAATGTGGAATTTCAATACATGTATATGATGTGATGATTAGCATATCAATTATCTCGGACATTTATCATTTCTTTGTCTTTTGAACATCCAAAATTCTCTCTAAGGGCCTGGCACTGAGGCTTAGTAAGCTAAGCCTCTGCCCATGGCACCAGCATCCCATGTGGGTACCGGTTTCTGTCCTGGCTGCTTCTGTTCTGATCCAGCTCTCTGAGATGGCATGGGAAAGCAGTAGAAGATGGCCCAAGTGTTTGGGCCCCTGCACCCACATGAGAAACTCAGAAGGATCTCTGATCAGCCCAGCGGATCACACCTAGGGAGTGAACCAGCAGATGGAAGACCTTTCTCTGTCTCTCCCTCTCTCTGTCTGTAACTCTGCCTCTCAAATAAAATCTTTTCAAAAATCCTCTCTACTATCTATTTTGCAATATGCAATTGATTGGTATGAACTATCATTACCTTACTGTGTATAGAATGGTAGAAGTTATTCATACAACTTCACCGTTTTATCTGTTAACGATTCTTTCTCCATCCCCACTCCCAGCCTCTGATAATCACCATTCTCTACTTTATGAGAACTACCTTAGCTTACACAGGTAAGTGAGAGTACATGCTATTTGTCTTTCTATTTGTTACAGTGTTCTTGACCTATATTTTTTCTTTGTAATTCTCTTAAAATTTACATCTCTTTGCTTAAATTTTCAACATATTATTGAATGTTTTCTGTTTTTACACTAAATCCCTTACTTAGCATATTAATTATAGTTTAAAAATTTCTATTCTGATAATTCCAACATTTCCGCCATATCTAATCCTAATGTTTGTTAAGCCTCTTCTAATTAAGTATTTGTTTGTTTTTGCCTTTCAGCATGCCTTATAATTTTTCTGTTGAAAAGTAGACATTATGTATTGGGCAAAGGAACTGGAATAATTCCATCTTTAGTAATATAATTATTTTTTTAAAGATTTATTTATTTATTTGAAAGGCAGAGTTACAGAAAGAGAAAGAGAGAGAGAATGAATCTTCCATCCACTGGTTCATTCCCCAAATGGCCACAGTGACTAGAGCTGGGCCAATCTGAAGCCAGGAGCTTCTTCTGGGTGCCTGTCTCCCACACAGGTGCAGGGGCCCAAGGACTTTGGCCATCTTCAACTGCTTTCCCAGGTGCATTAGTACAGAGCTGGATTGGAAGTGGAGCAGTGGGGATTCAAACCAGCACCCATACGGGATGCTGGAACTGTAGGCCACAGCGCCTGCCCTGATCTTGATTTTTTTTTATAACGCTTTTATTTAAAGAATATAAATTTCCAAAATAAGCTTATAGATTACAATGGCTCCCCCCCATAACTTCCCCCCCACCCGCAACCCTCCCCTTTCCCACTCCCTCTCCCCTTGCTTCACATCAAGATTCATTTTCAATTCTCTTTATATACAGAAGATCAGTTTACTATATATTAAGTAAAGATTTCAACAGTTTGCCCTCACATAGCAACACAAAGTGAAAAATACTGTTGGAGTATTAGTTATAGTATTAATTCACAATGTATAGCACATTAAGGACAGAGATCCTACATGATATATTTTTTTAAAAAACTGATTAATTTTTTAGGCAATTTCCAATTTAACACCAAGATTTTTTTTTCAATTTTAATTATCTATATACAGAAGATTGATTCAGTATATACTAAGTAAAGATTTCATCAGTTTGCACCCACACAGAAACACAAAGTGTAAAATACTGTTTCAGTGCTAGTTATAGCATTACTTCACATTGGACAACACATTAAGGACAGATCCCACATGAGACGTAAGTACACAGTGACTCCTGAAGTTGAATTAACAATTTGACACTCTTATTTATGGCGTCAGTAATCTCCCTAGGCTCTAGTCATGAGTTGCCGAGGCTATGGAAGCCTTTAGGGTTCGCTGACTTCAATCTTGTTCCGACAGGGTCGTAGTCAAAGTGGAGGTTCTCTCCTCCCTTCAGTGAAAGGTACCTCCTTCTTTGATGGCCCCATTCATTCCACTGGGATCTCACTCACAGAGATCTTTCATTTAGGTCTTCTTTTTTTTTCCAGAGTGTCTTGGCTTCCCATGCCTAGAATATTCTCATGGGCTCTTGAGGCAGATCTGAATGCCTTAAGGGCTGATTCTGAGGCCAGAGTGCTATTTAGGACATCTGCCATTCTATGAGTCTGCTGTGTGTCCCGCTTCCCATGTTGGATCATTCTCTCCCTTTTTGATTCTATCAGTTAGTATTAGCAGACACTAGTCTTGTTTGTGTGATCCCTTTGACTCTTAGACCTATCAGTGTGATCAATTGTGAACTGAAATTGATCACTTGGACTAATGAGATGGCCTTGGTACATGCCACCTTGATGGGATTGTATTGGAATTCCCTGGCACAATTCTAACTCCATCATTTGGGGCATGACTGATTGAGCATGTCCCAAATTGTACATCTCCTCCCTCTCTTATTCCCACTCTTATATTTCACAGGGATCACTTTTCACTTAAAATTTAAACACCTAAGAATAATTGTTTGTTAATTACAGAGTTCAACCAATAGTACTAGAATAAAAAAATTACTAAAATGGATAAAGTATTACATTGTACAACAACAGTCAGCACAAGAGCTGATCAAGTTACTGTTTCTCATAGTGTCCATTTCACTTCAATAGGTTTCACCTTTGGTGCTCAATTAGTTGTCACCGATCAGGGAGAACATATGATATTTGTCCCTTTGGGACTGGCTTAATTCACTCAGAATGATGTTTTCCAGATTCCTCCATCTTATTGCAAATGACCGGATTTCATTGTTTTTGACTGCTGTATAGTATTCTATAGAGTACATGTCCCATAATTTCTTTATCCAAATGTATGCTTTGAATTCCCTGTGATCTTTTTCTGTGAGGTTCCCTTCGTTTATCTTCTTTCATGTTGATGGCCGTGTTTCTGTGTGTAACACATCTTTAAGTATCTTTTGCAGGGCTGGACGAGTGGCAACAAATTCTTTCAATTTTTGTTTGTTATGAAAGGTCTTTATTTCACATTCATTCACAAATGAGAGCTTGGCAGGATATAATATTCTGGGCTGGCAGTTTTTCTCTCTAAGTACCTGGGCTATGTCTCGCCATTCCCTTCTAGCTTGTAGGGTTTCTGATGAGAAGTCTGCCGTGAGTCTAATTGGAGATCCTCTGAGTGTAATTTGACGTTTCTCTCTTGCGTATTTTAGGATCTTTTCTTTCTGTTTCACTGTGGTGAGTTTAATTACAACGTGTCATGGTGAGGACCTCTTTTGGTCATGTTTCCTAGGGGTTCTATGAGCTTCCTGTACTAGGATGTCTCTGTCCTTCTCCAAAACTGGGAAATTTTCTGCTATTATCTCACTAAAAAGGCCATCTAATCCTTTCTCCCTCTCCATGCCTTCAGGAACTCCTAGAACTCGAATGTTGGGTTTTTTAATAGTATCCTGTAGATTCCCAACAATATTTTTTAGATTTCTAATTTCCTCTTCTTTTCTTTGGTTTGACTGTATAGTTTCCTGTGCTCTGTCTTCTAAGTCCGATAGTCTCTCTTCTGCTTCACCCATTCTGTTTGTAAGGCTCTCTAATGTGTTTTTCATTTGATCTATTGAATTCTTCACTTCATTATGATTTTTCGTCACTATCACAGTTTCATATTCTACTAGTTGTTTCATTTCAGCTTGATTCCTCCTTAATATTTCATTTTCATGAGAGAGATTTTCTACCTTGTCCATTAAGGATTTCTGTAGTTCAAGAATTTGTTTTTGAGTACTTCTTAGTGTTCTTATCAATTTTTTGAGATCTGCTTCTTGCATCTCTTCTATCTCATCATCTTCGTAATCTTGAATTGGGATGTCTTTTTCATTTGGGGATGCCATAGTGTCTTCCTTGTTCTTATTACCTCGGTTTTTGCGTTTGTTGTTTGGCATATTGGTCTCTTCACTGTGGTGTTTTTTTCTTGTTATACTATGACTCTAGATTAAGTGGACTGTCTGCTTTTGATGGAGCCTTAGAGGCTTGAGATGGGTGTGGCCTGAGAGCTCTGTTTGGTTCCTCAGGGTTGAGGGTGTGTCAGAGGAGACACTCCCAGGTTAGGCGTGGTAAATCTCTCTCTGTTACTTTTTTTTTTTTTGGTTCAAAAGGGAAGTAATTCCACACAGCTGAATGGAATTGGGGGTGGTTAGCAGGCGAATGATATACCCACAGGAGCCAGAGATCGGAAGCTCTTTCCCAAGGACCAGAGAAGGAATCTTTGCGGCCCTTTGTGTGGGCTGAGATTCTCCTGTAGTCTCCCACTGGGCTGCCAAGGCTACTGAACTGTAGCGTCTCTGGAGAGTACTCACATGAATTCGTGATTTCCGTGAGTTCTCTCCCCCACCGTCTCTTTTTTCACAGTCTCAGTTCATTAGCACCACACATTCATTAGGTTCTAATCTCCTGTTATTTCACCCCTCCCACCCAGAGTCAGGTTTTTCTGCTAGGCTCGGGGCCGGTGCCGACCCGAGGTCACCCTGCTTATGACGTATTCCAAAATGGCGCCTGCTCTTTGTTTTGCTCACCTTTGAGAGGTGAGCGGAGAGAGAGAAGCTTGTGTCCATATGGGTCACTTTTTTTTTCCCTCTCTCTCTCTCTCTTCTAGTTAGCCTGGTGAACTTTTCCCCGCAGGGTTTCAAGCCTTGTTCGCTCTAGGCTCCGTTTTCCGATTCCCTGCTGGTATCTCAGGCTATTGAGGTTCAGCTCCCCTTGCGTTCCAGCGCTGTTGTGTTGAATCTGCTGCTGGTGTCCCAAACTGCGGGCTCCCACGCTCTCCACGCAGGTCCACTGTGAATCTCCAGTTCTGGAAGGGTTTTCTCTGCTGTTTCTTCCCCTACTCTTCCTTGAACCTGCAGTATCTCCACTTTTATTAAACTGTCTCTCCCCAGACTATCGATGTGCTCCCTTCCTATTCCGCCATCTTGCCGCTCTCTCTCAGTAATATAATTATAAGGTGTAGGAGAAAGGAAGTATTTTATGGTCTTATGAATAGGTCTCCATATTTTGTAAGCATGTATCCCTGGGCTGTGAATTTTAGCAAATGCTCTGTCTTGTTCTCCCTTTATTTGGGACAGAATTGTTGAGGAGGTTGTATTTGTTTATTTGCTTTTCTCTGCATGGGAGTTTAAATGGGAACTGAAATTGAGTATTTCCCTTCCCCAACATGGAAAACTAGAGGGAGGTGGATTTGTGCATTTCCTTTACCATGGATGGTTAGGCTCTGTTTAAAAACCTTGCAGATTAGGCTCTGATTTAAAAAGTTTCTCATGAAAGCAGTCCTTGTTAAAAAAGAGCATAATGCTCTAGCTTACTTAGGAATTGTTACTTTTTCCTTTCCCCTGTTGGAAGCATGAGAGTATTTTCTCTAATATCCACTGTGAGTAATGGTAGAGCTTCTAGAGGTAAAACTCTCAAAAATGGGTAAGCTCACTCTGATTCAGTTCCCCTGAAGTTTTTAACTTTTAATTTTCCACATTTATCCTCCAGCATTTTTTCCAATAATAATCCAGATTTTCCAAACCCAGTACTCTTGAATGTTTGCTCTAGTAATTTTGGAATTTTCTCTGTATTCTTGTATGTCTTTGATTTGGGGAGCAGTAGTTTTCCTTATAACCTCACTTCTGTGACACGTTTAAGAAGAGTTGTTGATTTTTCAGTTTGTTGAACTTTGCACTTGCTGTGAGGGCTAACTACTTCTAAGTTCTTTACCTGATTGATCAGAAATAAGAAGTAAAACTCAGAATTGTAAAGCAAAATTATTGTCCTCTGAGCAATCCAGCTTTGCTATGGATCTCTTCTGCACCAGTTTAGTGAGTCCTTGAGTAAAGTCATACCAGTATGAATCTATCATCACACTACTCACACTACCAAGCATCCTTCCATACTCACAATCCCTTATACATGTTTGATTTCTTCCTCAAGACACACTCAGACTGAAGCTGTACATCTGTCTGTTGTTTTCTCAAGAATTTCCATGCATGCTTTTTGTAGCCTCTGTGTGATTACATATAATTTCTGATACAACTTTTGTGCATTTACCATTCTAATCTTCTTGGGAGTTTTATGAAATAACATTATCATGTGCACGGGGAGGATTTTTGTTCATTGTGGGAAAATACATTTTGTAAAGGAAACAAACTTGAAACAAGTGATTGCTAACAAACCCCTGTGTTCTCATGACACATTTCCAGTAATTGGCTTCCCTTGCATTCCAGCTCATTTTCAGTAGGGGCCACAGAGGTGCAAGAGAATTGAAAAACTCAAAAGGTGTCAAAGAGGAGGCTGGAGGAAAATCAAGCACAAAGAAGCTAGAAAAAATTCCAAAATGAGTCAAATGATATGGTTTTGAGAACTATTGACAAAGCATAAACAAAGACAAAATTTTTTTCAGCCTCCTTTCTCCACTAAGGATATAATTCAGTAGTTATTAAATCTAAACACACATATTTTATTTTTATCTTTTGTCCCCTTAAAAAAGTATTTATTAGATAGTGATGTTCAAACTTTTTATGCTTCTGTATGTCATTTAGTTAGTTATCATAATAAACTTTCTTCTTCTTAATTAGCTTTGTTTATTTCTTCTTCATCAAAGCTGAGGATTTCTGTTAGACAAAGTAAAAGTGAAGAAGAATGGGGAAGACGGGAAAGGTATGGATATTTGAAAAATACTTCAATCTCCTCCTTACAATGAAAAATAAAATCTTCTCAATAACTGAAAGCTATGGATATGGCAGTTCAAAACTAAATAATATTATTTTAGGAAAAATCAATGTGTCATAAAATTATAAGTCTCTTCATGAACACAAAACAGTATTTCTGAAACCAAATATAATTTGCTGTTATGTTCTACAAGTTTACTTACATAAATCGATAGGAGATATAGAATAACTAGAAAATTCCTTAGCAGTTCCTGACAAATCATTTTTCCTCAGTTGTAAGAGGAGGGAGAATTTTTTTTATCATTAAACTTCTAGAGTAAATTCCTGCTGGCTTCTCCAATACTCAATTTTGAAAAGTGTTATACAAAGTCTCTTGCAATGTAATTTTCATTTTGTTCCATCCCTTTCATCTAGTGGACCCAAAAAACAGATCGTGAACATTAATTACACTGGCAGGGCCATTTCCTCACCACCCAAAGGCATCAGTTACCCCAAAGCTTAGGTGGCAGTCCCAGATAGCCTATTAAATGAGAAACATTGAGTTGATGTTTAGAATATTTGCATTTTATGGTAGATATTCTATCCTTTGGATTTACCATCTGCAAAACAGGAGTAATCAATCTTTCACATATGAATGGTAGTATGTGGAAATGATGAACAAATTCCACAGAAAAGCTTTCAATTTTATTAAACCCAAACACACCTTATTTCTTGTTAGTCATTAGCTTCTGTCTATTTTCCTAGCTGAACCAACTGAGCTTTCTATAGTTTTGTCCTGGGGAAAAATAACACATTGTTTTTTTTCCAAGAAACAATGGAATGACCAACAACCAATGGAGAAATGCAGAGGGAAAAATTTAGGAACTCAGAGAAAGCCATCAATTAAGTTTGTGCTTGCTTAACGCCAGTGTATTTGTTACCAAGTTGTCTCTATCAAGCAGTCCTGCATAAGTAGTTAAGAATGTAAGGTTTTGGGGTCAAGATAGTCTTCTCAACTCTGCTGCTTACTCATTGTGGGGTCTTGAGAAAGACACTTAATATTTCATAAGCAATATTTCCCTCTGTAAAATGAGGTTAAGTATGATTTCACTAGGTTGTTTTTGTGATTACATGAAATTACAAAAATAAAGCAAGTTCAATATCAAGGCCAAAATAAAATTCTGTAAGTGGTGGTGTTAGAAGTTATTACATATTATCTTCCATTGGCGTGAGATGTTTGGCTTCTAACACTTTTGTTGGGTGTGGGCTTAATGCTCACTTCACAAGCTGGTACAAAATTCATAAGTCTCTCAAACTTGTTTTAGTCATTTTCCAAGAATGACTTTTGTAAAGTTAGCATTCATCTTTATGAAAACAAGTTGAATTAGGTTATAAGCTTGTGTCCTAGAGATTTTCCAGGGGGTCACTAAATGAATTTATTTTAACTCATGATTAATTAAACTTATCACCTTTTTATTTTTCCTCATAGCATAGCTTCATCTTATTATTTATGTCCCTCTGCAGTGGTTTTCCACTCACACTGCTTCTTGAGCCAATACTGATTAAGTCATGTGGGCTTTCAGCAGATTAATCGCTCATGTGGTGAGCTGAAAATTCTATGTCCACAGTGAGAGTAATCTCTAGCTTTCAGCTTTCTTTTATCCTGTGTAGCAAGAGCCAAACCTGATTGAGTTATTTGAAATTATGACTTCCTCCACTGATGCTTTGAACACCCTGGTCTTCTCTCTGTGGATTGAAGTTGGATGTGTTAAGTAGTTAAGAGTTTCAATCTTTTCTCCAAAAATTTTTCAGTCTCTTTCCTTCTCTGGGTCTTGATCATGTTCCTGAAATGACCTAGAACAAAGTAACTTCATATTTTGAGATAATACTACCCATGATAGATACTTCTCCCATGATTTTGGAAAAAAAATCTGCCAATACATCTAGAAAATCTACTTCTAAAGATCATGTCTAAAGGTCATTTCAGTGGAGAAAGGATGGAAGAACAGGAAACACGAATGTCCTCTATACAGTTACCACTACCTGTAACAAATGCACTTGAGGAGTCTTGCCCAGTGTACTGCCTTTACTATAAGTCAACTGAAAACTATTTGATGATTGATACTTTAGCCACCTGTAGGGATACTTATTCTACTTTCTTTCATTTGTGTAACACAAGTTCATCTCCAGATCTAAGTGAAAATTTCCTTGATGTAATTTCACCATGCTTCCTTTTTGAATTATTTTTTTCTGAAGAAGATCATGTGGCTTGGGGACAAGTTACGCTGGCATAGCACTACAAGGCCTCCCTTCGGATTGAATCCCTGAGGCCTGGTAGCAGGTCGCAACCAGTTTCCTTTACAGTGGCAGGAAGATTTGACAGTCTGACAGACACTTAAAGTGTGAAGATGAATAAAAGATACATCATTCCTGATGGGTATATAAAAAAAAAAGCTGTCAGTTGATGTAAGCAGTATTCTAAAAACATACAGTACCATAGCAGGGCTAGAGAGTGTTGGATACAAAAAAGGGTTGGCAGATGGACAATTTTTGACAGTCAGGTCTATGCGGATGTGAAAACGAAGCTGAGAAGGAGTTTGTTAGTTCTCATATGTTGCCCTGCTTTGCAAACCATATTTGGAAGCTTTGCTTTCTCTCTCTCAGACTTCTCTCAAGGCCTACATTATTAGCCAGTAGGTAGACTTGATGATGATCTAGGTGCTATGTCTTAATGTGAGTGGTGACATACAGGAAATTCTAGCCAAAACATCACTGGCTTTTGCTTCACTTGCAATTGTACCACTAGATACTGTTATCTGGGGAATGTACTAGAACTCAGAAAAATTTGGAAAAGAAAACCATTGACTTACTCTAGTAGGCCTTGATTTCCAGCCAATTGTGGTACTAGAACATTAGAAATGAGGTCAGCTAGAAGTTAGGTGAAATTGCAGGGTACAGAAAAAATCAGAAGTCACAAAATTTTGATAGTCTGATTTACATTGTCATCAGAAACATTTGAAGACATTCATCCAACTTTTATCTGATGCGTGATCTGCATCAAAACATCCCCATGAAGTGTCCAATATCTATTTGAATATCTTCAGTGATGGGGAATTTCTTCATAAATAAGCATACTTCTTTCCTCACTTTATTATCATTACCAAAAAAATCACATTTTGTGAGATTAATATCCCTGTTTTCAAGAAAAGATAGTACATATTTATGTATATATCCTACCTTTTGTAACAAAATGAATGCAACTGGAGACCATTTTGCTTAGTGAAATAAGCCAGACCTCAGAACACAAATATTATCTGTTTTCTCTGATTGGCAATAGCTAATATAAAGAATGTAAAAGAACTTCAAATATATTGAGCTAAACTGACATCTTGATTGTTTTCTGTAACTCTTGTCTATAACCTTATGGAACAGTGGTCTAGCTGCCTTTTACTTATAGAGCTCTTTGTTTAGAGGAGTATTGAGCCTGTGATTATAAAATAAATTGTAAGTAAATTACACCAAAAAGTAAAAGAGAAAAAAGGAAAGAAAAGAAGGAGGAAGAAGGAAGGAGGAAGCAGAGAGAGAGGGAGGGAAGGAGGAAAGTATCACTGTATTCTTGGAATCCTAAGAAATTTACAAGATCTGTTCTCTGTATATTTGTAAATACAAAGTGTAATAAAAATAAAAATATTTATGTTCAAATGTTCACAACAGAATAATCCCCAATAGTGCAAACATACAAAATGGTAATAATATACAATAGACCATTGCTGGATAAAATTTATCCATAAATTCAATATTTTCTAGAATTTAATAATTGCTTTTGAAATTAAAATCTGCATATGAAATGAATACAGCAAAAAACTGCTAAATCTTTAAAAAAGAAATTTTAAAAATTTTCCAAAAAAATGTTCTAAACTTTAGAAAGTTCTATTTTTTAAGGAATTTCAAATCTGCTTCACTGAAGTTTCCATACTGTTGTCATTTTTCCTTCATCGAACTAAACTGCCTCCTTGTCCCCATGAAGACTTTCTGGTTATGTAAATAGAGTTCTCTTGGTCTCTACCCACAGTGAAGCTTTTCTTCCTATGTCTTACAATATTTCTCAAAAGATAGGGGAATGAAGCTGCTCCTTGAGGAGAATCTGTAAAAACACAGGTAAATGTAGTTTTATTTTATTTTTTTTTTTATAATGCTTTTATTTAAAGAATATAAATTTCCAAAATACAGCTTATAGATTACAATGGCTTCCCCTCCCCATAACTTCCCTCCCACCCACAACCCTCCCCTTTCCCACTCCCTCTCCCCTTGCATTCACATCAAGGTTCATTTTCAATTCTCTTTATATACAGAAGATCAGTTTAGTATATATTAAGTAAAGATTTCAACAGTTTGCCCTCACATAGCAACACAAAGTGAAAAATACTGTTGGAGTACTAGTTATAGTATTAATTCACAATGTACAGCACATTAAGGACAGAGATTCTACATGATATATTTTTTTAAATTGATTAATTTTCTATGCCATTTCCAATTTAACACCAAGTTTTTTTTTCATTTTTAATTATATTTATATATAGAAGATTGATTCAGTATATACTAAGTAAAGATTTCATCAGTTTGCACCCACACAGAAACACAAAGTGAAAAAATACTGTTTCAGTACTAGTTATAGCATTACTTCACATTGGATAACACATTAAGGACAGATCCCACATGAGACGTAAGTACACAGTGACTCCTGAAGTTGATTTAACAATTTGACACTCTTGTTTATGGCGTCAGGAATCTCCCTAGGCTCTAGTCATGAGTTGTTGAGGCTATGGAAGCCTTTAGGGTTTGCTGACTTCAATCTTATTCTGACAGGGTCATAGTCAAAGTGGAGGTTCTCTCCTCCCTTCAGAGAAAGGTACCTCCTTCTTTGATGGCCCCATTCATTTCACTGGGATCTCACTCGCAGAGATCTTTCATTTAGGTCTTCTTTTTTTTTTTGCCACAGTGTCTTGGCTTTCCATGCCTAAAATATTCTCATGGGCTCTTGAGCCAGATCTGAATGCCTTAAGGGCTGATTCTGAGGCCAGAGT
Organism: Sylvilagus floridanus; assembly: GCA_949820135.1. Lineage (NCBI taxonomy): Eukaryota > Metazoa > Chordata > Mammalia > Lagomorpha > Leporidae > Sylvilagus > Sylvilagus floridanus. Next base: position 50,697,414 of record OX463223.1, read on the forward strand.
GCTATTTAGGACATCTGCCATTCTATGAGTCTGCTGTGTATCTCGCTTCCCATGTTGGATCATTCTCTCGCTTTTTGATTCTATCAGTTAGTATTAGCAGACACTAGTCTTGTTTGTGTGATCCCTTTGACTCTTAGACCTATCAGTGTGATCAATTGTGAACTGAAATTGATCACTTGGACTAGTGAGATGGCCTTGGTACATGCCACCTTGATGGGATTGTATTGGAATCCCCTGGCACAATTCTAACTCCATCATTTGGGGCAGTTCCGATTGAGCATGTCCCAAATTGTACATCTCCTCCCTCTCTTATTCCCACTCTTATATTTCACAGGGGTCACGTTTCAGTTAAAATTTAAACACCTAAGAATAATTGTTTGTTAATTACAGAGTTCAACCAATATTACTAGAATAAAAAAAAAACTAAAATGGATAAAGTATTACATTGTACAACAACAGTCAGCACAAGAGCTGATCAAGTCACTGTTTCTCATAGTGTCCATTTCACTTCAACAGGTTTCCCCTTTGGTGCTCAATTAGTTGTCACTGATCAGGGAGAACATATGATATTTGTCCCTTTGGGACTGGCTTAATTCACTTAAAATGATGTTTTCCAGATTCCTCCATCTTGTTGCAAATGAGTGGATTTCATTGTTTTTGACTGCTGTATAGTATTCTATAGAGTACATGTCCCATAATTTCTTTATCCAAATGTATGCTTTGAATTCCCTGTGATCTTTTGCTGTGAGGTTCCCTTCGTTTATCTTCTTTCATGTTGATGGCCGTGTTTCTGTGTTTCTGTGTGTAACACATCTTTAAGCATCTTTTGCAGGGCTGGACGAGTGGCAACAAATTCTTTCAATTTCTTTTTGCAGTGAAAGGTCTTTATTTCACCTTCATTCATAAATGAGAGCTTTGCAGGATATAATATTCTGGGCTGGCAGTTTTTCTCTCTAAGTACCTGGGCTATGTCTCGCCATTCCCTTCTTGCTTGTAGGGTTTCTGATGAGAAGTCTGCCGTGAGTCTAATTGGAGATCCTCTGAGAGTAATCTGACGTTTCTCTCTTGCACATTTTAGGATCTTTTCTTTCTGTTTCACTGTGGTGAGTTTAATTACAATGTGTCGTGATGAGGATCTCTTTTGGTCATGTTTATTGGGGGTTCTATGAGCTTCCTGTACTAGGATGTCTCTGTCCTTCTCCAAAACTGGGAAATTTTCTGCTATTATCTCACTAAAAAGGCCTTCTAATCCTTTCTCCCTCTCCATGCCTTCAGGAACTCCTAGAACTCGAATGTTGGGTTTTTTAATAGTATCCTGTAGATTCCCAACAATATTTTTTAGATTTCTAATTTCCTCTTCTTTTCTTTGGTTTGACTGTATAGTTTCCTGTGCTCTGTCTTCTAAGTCCGATATTCTCTCTTCTGCCTCACCCATTCTGTTTGTAAGGCTCTCTAATGTGTTTTTCATTTGATCTATTGAATTCTTCACTTCATTATGATTTCTCGTCACTATCACAGTTTCATGTTCTACTAGTTGTTTCATTTCAGCTTGATTCCTCCTTAATATTTCATTTTCACGAGAGAGATTTTCTACCTTGTCCATTAAGGATTTCTGTAGTTCAAGAATTTGTTTTTGAGTACTTCTTAGTGTTCTTATCAATTTTTTGAGATCTGCTTCTTGCATTTCTTCTATCTCATCATCTTCGTAATCTTGAATTGGGGTGTCTTTTTCATTTGGGGGTGTCATAGTGTCTTCCTTGTTCTTGTTACCTTGGTTTTTGCGTTTGTTGTTTGGCATATTGGTTTCCTCACTGTGGTGTTTTTTTCTTGTTATACTATGACTCTAGCTAAGTGGACTGTCTGCTTTCAATGGAGCCTTAGAGGCTTGAGATGGGTGTGGCCTGAGAGCTCTGTTTGGTTCCTCAGGGTTGAGGGTGTGCCAAAGGTGACACTCCCAGGTTAGGTGTAGTAAATCTCTCTCTGTTTCTTTCTTTATTTTTGATTCAAAAGGGAAGTAATTCCACACAGCTGAATGGAATTGGGGGTGGTTAGCAGGCAAATGATATACCCACAGGAGCCAGAGATTGGAAGCTCTTTCCCAAGGACCACAGAGGGAATCTCTGCAGCCTTCAGTGTGGGTTCAAATTCTCCTGCAGTCTCACCACTGGGCTACCAAGGCTACCGAATTGTAGCATCTCTGGAGAGTATTCACGTGGTGAATTCCGTGAATTCTCTCCCCCACAGTCTCTTTTTTCACAGTCTCAGTTCATTAGCACCACACATTCATTAGGTTCTAATCTCCTGTTATTTCACCCCTCCCACCCAGAGTCAGGTTTTTCTGCTAGGCTCAGGGCCGGTGCAGACCTGAGGTCGCCCTGCTTATGACGTATGTCCAAAATGGCGCCTGCTCTGTCTTGCTCACCTTTGAGAGGTGGGCGGAGAGAGAGAAACCCGTGTCCGTATCGGTCACTTTTTTCTTTCTCTCTCTCTTCTAGTTAGCCTGGTGAACTTTTCCCCACAGGGTTTCAAGCCTTGTTCGCTCTAGTCTCCTCTCTCCGCTTCCCTGCTGGTGTCTCAGGCTATTGAGGATCGGCTCACCTGGCGTTCCAGCGCTGGTACGTTGAGTCTGCCGCTGGTGTCCCGAACTGCGGGCTCCCACGCTCTCCTCAAAGGTCCACTGTGAATCACTAGTTCTGGAAGAGTTTCCTCTGCTGTTTCTTCCCCTACTCTTCCTTGAACCTGCAGTATCTCCACTTTTATTAAACTGTCTCTCCCCGGACTATCGGTGTGCTCCCTTCCTATTCCGCCATCTTGCCCTCTATCCTCTTAATTCTAAATGTAGTTTTAAAAATTGAAAATGCTGAGTGTTGGCAAGGGTGTGTGATGGCAAGACTCATACACTCATACACTGCTGCTAAGAATGCAAAATGGTACAGCCACTTTGGGAAACAATGCGAAATATCTTATAAAGTGAACCTTAGACTTGTCACATGACCCTCCCCTAAGTATTTAACCCAGGTGAAATGACTATAGCAATCATTTCACAATGTGCATATATATCCCAACATCATGTTTTACATCTTAGATATATGAATCTTTATTGATGAATCAGGCCTCAATGAAGCTGAGAAAAAAAGAAAATCATGTATGCAAGACAGATTTGTACACAAATATTCATAGTGGCTTTATTTGTAATGTCCCCCAAATCAACATAACCCAAAGTTCACCAACAAAGTAAAAGATGTCACATATCTATACACTGGAATTTTTGTGATAAAATATGAAGCTATATCACAACATAAATTAACTTCACAAACATTACTCTAAGTGAACAAAACCATGCACAAAAGGACACACATTGTCTTATTCCATTTATATAAAAAGCCTAGAAAGGGCACATTTACATATACAAAAAGTAAATGAGTGGTTTCTTGGAGCCAGAAGTGGGGAAACTGACTGCAATGGAATGCAGTAGAATTTTGGAGGTTTTTGAGAGATTCTGTATCTCGAATGTAGTGCTGTGTATATTGGCAAAACTCATTAACTGTTTATTTCAAATGGGTGAATTTTGTTGTATATAAATTTTATCCCCAGTTATCACTTGGTGACAAAGCAGCTTTTTAAAATCTAATTTTTTATTGTATTAAGAGAACAAATTTCATGTATTTTATATACACAATTTTAAGTACATAATGATAAATTCCACCTACCCACCCTCCCTCCTTTCTGCATGCCCTATTGCAGCACCAGGTATCTTTGACACTTCAAGTACCAATTACAGTAATGTCCTTAATACAGAGGCCATCAAGGGCACAAAAACACAAGTAGGTGGAAATAACTAAGCCATGTTGGAAGTATGACCTATTAGTAAGATAAGTAGCCATGCCCTTGCAGAAATGCAGGGCTCAAGACAAAAAGGCTTTGCAAAAGGAGCCTATTGAGTCTATTATAAGCAAAAGTCAGAAATTTTTCACTTGTGGTAGATGAGAAGAAGGGAGCTGCTAGCTTGTTACCTATAGCGTGCCTTTCTCGGTCATATCTGTACTTAGAATGTCATCAGTTATTGCCCTTCCAACAATGCTTCTTCCATTTACTTTCCTTTATGCACTGAACAAATCTCAAGTAGTTCAAGAGACACTTTGCTTTAAAGGCTTTTATTTTTTATCCACCTAGACCTGTTTGAATCTTGAGTCATTATCTTTATTTATTTATTTATTTATTATTTAATAAAAGTAAATTTACAAAGTGCAACTTTTGCATCGTTGTGGCTTTTTCCCTTATAACCTCCCTTCCACCCGCAGCCAGCCCATCTCCCACTCCCTCTCCCATCCCACTCTTCATCAGATTCATTTTCAATTATCTTTATATACAGAAGATCAATTTAGTATACACTAAGTAAAGATTTCATCAGACTGCACCCACACAACCGCACAAGATATAGAGTACTGTTCGAGTAGTAGTTTTACCGTTAACTCTCATAGTAAAATACATTAAGGACAGAAATCCTACGTGGGGAGCAGGCACACAGTGACTCCCGTTGTTGATTTAACAATTGACACTCTTATTTATGATGTCAGTAATCACTCGAGGCTCTTGTCATGAGCTGTCAAGGCTATGGCAGCCTTTTGAGTTCACCAACTCTGAATTTATTTAGTCAAGGCCATATCACAGTGGAGGTTCCTTCTTCTCTTCAGAGAAAGGTGCCTCCTTCTTTGATGGCCCATTTTTTTCTGCTGGGATCTTGTTCACTGAGATCTTTCATACAGGTTGTTTTTGCCACAGTGTCTTAGCTTTCCACGCCTGTGATACTCTCATGGGCCTCTTAGCCAGATCCAAATGCCTCAAGGGTTGATTCTGAGGCCCGAGTGCTGTTTAGGGCATTTGCTATTCTATGAGTCTGCTGTGTGTCCTGCTTCCCATGTAGGATCGTTCTCTCCTTTTTAATTCTATCCTTCATTATTTGCAGACACTGGTCTTATTTGTGAAATCTCTTCTACACTTATCTCTTGATCAATTATGTACTTAAACTTATCACTTTAACAAGTGAGATGGCATTGGTACATGCCTCCTTGATAAGATTGAATTGGAATCCCCTGGCACATTTCTAGCTCCACCATTGGAGGTAAGTCCCAGTGAGCATGTGCCTATCTGTATATCTTGTCCCTCTCTTATTCCCACTCTTATATTTAACAGAGATCACTTTTCTGTTAATTTTAAACGCCTAAGAATAATTGTGTATTAATTACAGAGTTCAACCAATGGTATTAAGTAGAACAAAATAACAACAAAAAATACTAAAAGGAATAAGATAGTGGGTTGTTCCTCAACAGTCAAGACAAGAGCTGATCAAGTCATTGTTTCTTATAGTGTCCATTTCACTTCAACAGGTTTCCTTTTTGGTGCTCAGTTGGTTGTCACCGATGAGGGAGAACATATGTTATTTGTCCCTTTGGGACTGGCTTATTTCACTCAGCATATTTTCCAGATTCCTCTATTTTGTGGCAAATGACCGGATTTCATTGTTTTTTTCCCTGCTGTATAGTATTCTATAGAGTACATATCCCAGAATTTCTTTATCCAGTAATCCATTGTTGGGCATTTAGGTTGATTCCATGTCTTAGCTATTATGAATTGAGCTGCAGTAAACATTGAGGTGCAAACAGTTCTTTCTTTTTCCCATTTAATTCCCTTTGGGTAGATTCCAAAGAGTGGGATGTCTGGGTCATGTGGTAAGGCTATATTCAGGTTTCTGAGGACTCTCCTAACTGTCTTCCATAGTGGCTTTACCAGTTTGCATTCCCACCAACAGTGGGTTAGTGTCCCTTTTTCCCCACATCCTCGCCAGCATCTGTTGTTGGTAGATTTCTGTATGTGAGCCAGTCTAACCGGGGTGAGGTGAAACCTCATTGTGGTTTTGATTTGCATTTCCCTGGTGGCTAGGGATCCTGAGCATTTTGCGTCATTATCTTGTAAAAGGAAGACTTATTAGAAGTCCCACATCTACTCTTAGTTGATTCTCCTAAGCTTTTGAAAAAGTTAATGCTATTATTATATAATTTATAGATGTGGTATTCAAGATTTTAAAACATTTCCAAATACTAATAACTAATATGTCAAGCTAATATTCTAAAACTCAAGTGAAATCCAGATCTAACTTCAGAGGTCAGGCTCATAACTGTCATTCCCTTGTATTTTAGAAGATTAAAGATACAGTTATAATTTATTAAAATGGTTGTTCTGAGCCAGGTACTGATATAAAATGTCTACATATGTTACGTTAGCATTACAGAATACCCAGGCTTAATGAGGGCTCATTATTATTTTCCAACACACAACAAAGTGCATGGCACAAAATGGACATTCAATAAGAAGGTATTATGAAATAAATGAACAGTATACTGTGTTGAGTACTATAGTGCTATTTTATGGATATGGGAAATAATTGCTAAAGAGATGAACTTCCTTGAGATTATACAGTTAACAACTGATAGAGCTCAGTTGGCTGTCTCAATGTCGGGAGGTTGCAGAATATCACCCAATGAAAAGGGAGAGCTCTAGTAGCAAGGGGATAGAATTAGCTGCTTGGCTGCTAGAACATTCTACCCATTCCTATCTTTTCTTTCCACATCCCTCAGACACTTCCCCATTATCTAAGCCTGTAGCCCCATTATGCATAGGGCACAGCATATGAAGAAGTGTAAATAATTTCTCCTTGCTTCACTTAAAGGTGGTTTTAAAAACTTTCCTTAAACAACTCTTGTTGGCATTATTTTTGCATTTGTTTTCTTCACATGCTTGCTAGATAATCTTCACCTTGAACCTATGTTAATCTAAAACTCTTACTTTTTACAGAAAAGTTATTTATATAACCTGAACAAATTTCATGTATTTCATATATACAGATTTAAGAATACAATGATACTTCCTCCCGTCCCCTCCCATATTCCCACCCTCCCTCCTCTTTCCTTTTTTTATTTTTTCTTTCAATATTTACCGTGACATATTTAATCTGAAACTCTTCTAGGAGGAGTGGAGCCACAATCTAAATTACCCACTTGTCAAGCAAAACAAATTTTCAAGAGTCTCCACGGCTTCTTTCAGTGTTCTGGCTAAGGTTACTGATGTCCGGGGCTGGGACATCTGCCTTCTGCACATTATTCCCATTAACATCAGTCTTTTTCTATATTTCTGTCTGGTAAACTCTTATATCTGTAATGTGAAAAGATACTGGGGTTTCCACTCATGTTAGGGAAGAATACAAGAGACATATATATAGAATGAGAAGCAGTAAGACCACATCTCCTGGAATCTAAGTCTAGCTATGGCTGCAATGGTCAGATCTTACAAATGTAAGAAAGAAATACTGAGCACCTCAGTATTTCCTTATACACCTTAGTGTATAAGGAAGCAGACTTTGGGAATACAGAAATTAATTTGGATAATTCATATCTTGATGTAGCTCACAAACAGAAAGAATAAGTATATAAGAATCGATTCCAAATGATATGATTATTATAAAGGAGAAATACTATGCTAGGTAATATATTAAATGCTTAAGTTTAAGCAACTTGCTTCAAATCAAGAGACTCGAGTAGAATCACCTTCTTCACAACAACAAGGATCCCCAGATGGAAACTAGAGCTAGTGACAGGATTGTGATAGGCAGGATGTATGTTAGACAATGTTCCAGTGTCTGCAGAAAATATGATGCTATTAGTGGCTTCTGTTGTTGATATCTGCTGTATTCCAGAAATTTCACATATACCATCTCAACTGCATATAGATACATATAGTTTTATTGTAATATATATTTAACAGATCTGAAAACTAAGACTCTAAGAGGTAACATGCCTAAGGAGGTTTTTACAACTTGAATTTGAATTCAGACTGGAATTTTTATCCAAAATCAATCTAATTCCACAGACCAAGATTTTTTTCCCACTTTTTAAAACTACTTCCAGAATCAAATGGAATTAGATGGAGGTGTTGAGGATTCTAATTCCAAATGCAATACCAAGCAATTATCTGTATTTAGACAAGTCTCTATCTGTTAGAGGGAGTGTTGAATACAAGCCTTGCTTACTTCACAGTTTATCAAAAGTATAAATGAAACCGTAGAAAAATTCTCACATCACATAAAGTGTTCTTCATAGGTACAGGATCATACCAATTATATAATGCCATTCTAAGATTGCTTCTGCACCATACTACATTAACCCAACCCCTGTATTGCTCATTCACTCATAACCAAGCCATAGAGGGGGAGAAAATGGCTGAGAAGATTCGGGGTTGGACCTTAGCATAGATGGTCATGAGCATGACCAAATTTATTTTCCATTTCCTGAGCCTGATGTTATTCACTTGTAAAGTGTGAACTTTTCTCTAATCTGAGACGGTGAGGATGTTCTTGTAATGGAAAAAACATGATTTATACTAAGTTGCTTATTATTAAGCTCTCTCTACTTTAAGCAGGGCCACAGGTTACCCACATATCACAGGGACCTAGCAGTGCAAAAAAAGTTTGAATCTTAGTGGGCTATGCTCTGTCAGTTCATCAGTTGCAAGGGGCATTCAGCACTAAGTGAATTCCACTTAATGAATTAAAGATGAAAGCGACAGCAGGGAGCATGGATGCAGAAGACCTTTCATTTCAAATTTGAAGGGCTCATTTTATGACTATTTGGAATATGCAGATCAGAATTTTCCCACTCTTTTCCTAATTGTTTACTTGAAGCGGTATGCACTGGTTTTTTTATTTTTTATTTATTTTTTTAAAATATTTTTGACAGGCGAGTGGCCAGTGAGAAAGAGAGAGAGACAGAGAGAAAGGTCTTCCTTTTTTTTCCGTTGGTTCACCCCCCAATGGCCGCTGCAGCCTGCGCGCTGCAGCCAGCGCAGTGCGCTGATCCAAAGCCAGGAGCCAGGTGTTTCTCGTGGTCTCTCATGTGGGTGCAGGGCCCAAGCACTTGGGGCACCCTCTACTGCACTCCCAGGCCACAGCAGAGAGCTGGACTGGAAGAGGAGCAACCGGGACAGAATCCAGTGCCCCCACCGGGACTAGAACCCTGGGTGCCGGCGCCACAGGTGGAAGATTAGCCTATTGAGCCGTGGCACCGGCCTTGTATGCACTGTTTTAAATGATGGGAGCACTGGGAATGCGCAGAGAAAGCAAAGTAAGCCTTCAGATTGGTAAATAAGACCTGCCATATGTTAGCCACTGGGTGCCATTTAGGAATAGGGACTGTTGGGTAGATGGTCATGGTGACTAATGCTCAGATTGGCTATGGATTTGAGGGTCAGATTCTAGATTGCACATTGCAGAAAGTCAATTCCCCACCTACTTTTTAGCTTCATTTTTAGGCAAGTTAGATATCTATGGGTTTGAAGAAACTCTATCATCTTTTTGATTCCTTCCTCTTTACTGATTCTTGGAGTTCCCTACTCTAACTCTCCACCACATAGGAACACTTGCTTTGCTAATTGTTCGGTGATATAGAACTCATAACTTACTTCATAGAGACACTCATTTCAGCTCTTTCTTCACCCTCCCAATTGCATCTTTAGATAGCTTCTTCCTTGTCTCTAAGGGCAAGCATTCTACATGGAGTCCTTCATGGATGTTTTTGCATGTATCAGACTTCCCCATTGCTACTTGACTTAAATTTAATGTCACAATGCCTTGGTTTTCTGACCTGAAAAAGCACAATTACAATCAAGATAAAAAAGTGTTTTTTTTGAGATTTAAGTCTTTGTACACATAGACCATAAAGCCCACAGAGCAGGAAAGCTGATGGAACAAGTGTGGCTCCTTAATACATCTGAGTATGTTAGAAAGGAAACCTGGGGGATTGTGATGGAGGTGGGGGAATCTTCCAAATGTTTGTGGAAAACAAACATTACCTTTTAATTCAATAACCAATTTTCTGTGAACTTTTAAATGCCCCCTCATATTTGCAAAGTGTGTATGACAGTTATAACTTCATTAGCAAGTAGGCCAAGGATATAGTTGAGACAAAAAAATTGAAGCTTTAAGGAAGTTTGGAGATATGAGTCATACTAATGGCAAAGTGACTTCAGCTGGACTGCTCTGTCTCTGATGTGGGGATATGGGTATGGACTTCTACCTCATTCACAGGTTTAAAAGAATAGAGCTATGTACAACTCCTAGAAGAAACCACACAACCCTAAGAACAAGGTGACCCCAGTTTCTAATCTCTCTGTTTCAACCCAAGCCAACTACATGTTACATGCCCAAGTCAGGCTACATCAACCCACTGTTGGAGGGGGCCTTGGAAGGAAGCAACAAACATAGCATGCACTCCATGGGCTACTTTTGGAGCAAAATATTTTCCACTTTCAAAAAAGTATATAATGCTGAAATGGAAACGAACTTTTGAGAGTAGCAACCTGGAATTTCCCAAAAGTGTTGTTGGGAGAAATACTGCATCACCATCATCTACAGAGCTTGATTAAAAATGAATATTAGAGGGTCTCATCCCAAACCCACTGAGTCACACTCTCCAAGAGAAAATCCAAAAAATCTGTATGTTAAACTCCAGGTGATTCTGAAATACCTCGACATTTGAGAACCACTGACAAATATTGGAGCTCTGTATGTTCAGTCACTCAATATTTCTTTTTTTTAAGATTTTATTTATTTGAGAAGTAGAGTTAGACAGTGAAAAGGAGAGACAGAGAGAAAGGTCTTCCTTCCGTTGGTTCACTCCCCAGATGGCCGCAAGGGCCGGAGCTGCGCCTATCCAAAGCCGGGAGCCAGGTGCTTCTTCCTGGTCTCCCATGCAGGTGCAGAGGCCCAAGCACTTGGGCCATCCTCTACTGCCCTCCCGGGCAAAGAGCTAGATTGGAAGAGGAGCAGCAGGGACTAGAACTGGCGCCCATATGGGATGCCGGTGCCACAGGCGAAGGATTAACCCACTATGCCATGGGGCTTGCCAGTCACTCAATATTTCTAATGTAAAATCTGAAGACTTCTTACTTCAGTATTATATGAAGTGGTTGTAAAATACTCAACTTCTGCGTCTCCTGATAACCCTCTTGAATCAGAATTTCTTACATGTGTTAATGTTTGAGAAGCTTAATTTCTTCTTTGTACAGAAAAAGAGTCTAACAGACAAAGCAGGATTGATTTGCTCAAGGTTGTAGGTATAGATGGTGCTCACATGTGACCAGACAAGTCTAACCAGTATAGCCCTGGAGAGTTATTTACATTCCTAGTTTAGCTCTCATTGCCACATCACTCTTTAGAAAGTCTGGAGTTCAAGAGTGGGAAGTACAGCTGCTGTGAGTAAAATCATGACCCTAGATAAAAGCTTCTCCTCCAGTGGGTTAGGTAGAACAGCTTGAAATTCACACAGTATAAGATTGCAAAGATCTCTTCTAAGCAACAGTGTACCACAGGCTCTTCTACAAATAGATCTCAGAGTACACCAGTATAGAGTAGTTTTATGTCCAGAGAAACTGTTAACCAGGGCTTTGAGTAAAACTGAGCACAAAACCCAGAATGGCATGTAATAGTATATTAAACCCATTTTGTTGTAGTTTTTGTAGCTGAAACATGTACTTATTAATCAATCATTTAAGTGTATCCTGTTTTATATCACACCTGGCCTGAGCTCACTGGTTCAGTCCCCTAAGCTTGTGCTTTTGAGGTTCCAGCTCTATCTCTGCTTTTGTTTCAAGGCTATTAGCTGGAATTCCTTTAGACTGACAAGCATTGCCCTAAGATCCTCTGAGACAATCCAATAGGACACTGACCTCTAAAGGAAAGTGATTTCCAAATGATAAAGCAAGCTAGATTTTCTTGGAGGGATTAAGTAATTGCCATTGACAACAGTACTGTTGTATGATTTGCATTTGGGCTAATGCTTATAATTTTAGCAAGTGTTTCACCAGTGCTACATAATTAAGAAAATTAGATTCTGTGAAACTTTGAATACATAATTCTGTAAAGAGACAGAAGATTTCAACAGAGATCTGGGACTTGTAATAGTGAAAAGAAAGGTTAGAAATTAGGGTTAGGGAAGGCAAAGTTATAATCATATCATTCCAATCAAAAGAAGAGGAGTAGGAGATTGTGGTTGAAGTCCATAATCCCTTATCTCAGTTCTGAAATCAAAAAGCTCCATAAGAATGAAGGGTATTTTTTTGATTAATTTGATGTCAAATTTTTTGGCATTAAAAATTAACCTGAATTGATATAGACTCAGCCTTTATCCCTTTTAGTGTGAATATTGAGGCATTTTTCCTACAGTAATGTTTGATGTTTAATTAAGAGATGTTTCCTCAGACAACAGAAGATGTATTATATAATAAACAGAAATACTTTGTGTTACCTCTCTAAAATTTGAACAAAATAAATTCTTGATTCCAAAACACAGATAACAGACTGTGGACCTAAAATAATGATAGCTAACATTTATGGAGCACTTGCCATCTGCATGAAGTTGTGCTAATCTCTTTTCATCACATTTAATCCTCATCAACTATGAGGTACCTATTAGTATTATCTTCATTTTAACTTTGGAAACCAATTCTGAGATAAAATAAGTAACCTGCCCAGAATCATAAAGATTCTTGTCAAACCAGGATTTGGACCCAGGTCAGTTTGATTCTAGAACCTGCCTACTTAACTCTTGTGCTCTGCTTCCTGGGATACATAAGCAGCTATGAAAGACAACGTGGGCACTTTGTGAGATTAATGCAAAAGCACAATAGGGCACCACCTATGTTAGTCAAGTTTTGGCTAGTTTAACCCTGAGATTCATTTGGACAATACTTTGCACAGGGACCAACTGACTTCCAAATCAACTCGCCCACTCATTAAAATACACACTTTAGGGTCCATTCAGATCTATGGAATCATATTTTCTAGAGACTGGGATCAAGTTGATGCTTAGACATCAACTGATAGTAAACTAACTTACAACCAACTGATACTTACTAGGAATGGTAGGGATGAAACCATGTGTGAGTGCTTTGGAAGTGAAGGTGTCTGGAAGGTGGATCAGGACACTGTACTGGTGAGATAAGGAAAAGAAGACAAGACGGGATGTATGGCATTATGCCCTACTTTGGCAATATGTGATAAGGGTAAATTTTCACTACTGGGCATTGTTCAGCTGCGTTAGACCAATTTTGGAAGCAAATCTCATTTTTTTGCCACTCCAAGAATCTATTATTTCTACCACAGTCCTCTGAGGTAGACGAGATTATCATCATCCTCATCAGATTTAAAAAAGTAAAAAGAGGTCCAAATGTGTTCTTCAAGTTTGTGTAACTGATTGATACTAGTGTTTAGGTCAGGGTTTTTTGCCTCCAATATTATACTAATTCAGGCTTCCAATAATTTCTCTGTATGTCTAAAGAGGAGGAACCATCAATTAAATCTACAGAATCAATCTTATATTTAAAGACTCGGCCAGCGCCATGGCTCACTAGGCTAATCCTCTGCCTGCGGCGCCGGCACCCAGGGTTCTAGTCCCGGTCAGGGCGCCGGGTTCTGTCCCAATTGCTCCTCTTCCAGTCCAGCTCTCTGCTGTGACCCGGGAGTGCAGTAGAGGATGCCCCAAGTGCACCTGGCTCCTGGCTTTGGATTGGCGTGGTGTGCCGGCTCCAGTGCGCCGGTTGCAGTGGCCATTGTGGGGTGAACCAATGGAAAAGGAAGACCTTGCTCTCTGTCTCTCTCTCTCTCACTGTCCCACTCTGCCTGTCAAAAAAAAAAAAGACTCAATGATGCCCAAAGAGGTCAATTTAAATACATTTAAATAATATAATACATAAGGAAAGGAAAATGAGAGGAATGGAAATGTATAATGTTCAACTAAGATGATGTATGTTTGGGAGTCATTTTAAATTTTTACTGGTTGCTTTATTGTTATCAATCTAGAAGGACCGCTGAACATTTAGATCTTTATATTGTCAAGAATATTCAGTTCCTGTTTGTGGGGTTCTCAATCTTACCTCTTCATCTTCTCTATGATGAATCGCATTTCCATGGCAACAAAATGTGACCTCAGGCAGGGACTAGGGAACCATAACAAATGGTTTAACTGCTGTCATAGCAATCAGCAATGCAGGCTAAGTATGGGGCACTGAGGTTGAAGTCAAACTAGCGATTATTCCAATTTGGATCTTTTCCTCTAGAGCAACGATTCTCAAACTTCAGAGCACATTCTAATCATCTCAGGAATCTTGTTAAAGAATGAAAATTGATGCAGTAGTCTAGGATGGGACCTGAGGTTCTGAGTTTCTAACAATTGCCAGTGTGATACTAGTGCTGATTGTCACCATGTCACATTTTGAGGAGCCAGGAGTTTGAGCTATCTGTATTCCTGGGAAGTATATGGAAATGAGCGCATTTGTGGTCCTGGAGGAAGTGTTGTTTCAGACAGCAGCCCTAATGAGCATGCCACATCGGATATGAACTAGCTTTGTGACCAGGAGCAGACATCTTTGTCTCTCTGAGTCTCTGTTTTCTCATCTATAAAAATATGAATTTGGCCTGGAAAATCTCACAATCACTTTGGATTATAAAATTCTATGGGTGTCTGATTTTAAAAAAATACTCTAAAGTCAAGGCTAGTCTGAGAGAAAATCAACTCAATAGTATAAAGAAGGGAGGTGAGGACACAAGCGGGGAGTCAGCAGATGCCACTGGGCCCCTCCAGCCCAGCCTCACCTCCCTGCTGCCTGCCTGTCATCCACTTCTCCTGAGCACCTGCACCAAGTCCAGCACCTGCACCAGGTGCTCATATTTCTGGTTGGTGTCCTCCACTTGGGTCTTCAGCAACAGCGCCACGCTGCTGCCTGGGAGGGCCTGGACAAAGGCTTCACACTCAGCCATGCTATGCATCTTCTTGGGCTCAATACACAGCAGCTGTGTGGACCAGACCCCCTTGGGTCAACAGCCACTTCCCCAAGGATGTGCCTGGGATAGGTATGTGGAGACCCCTGCACTTCAGGGGCAGTTAGAGAGGCTAGAGAGCCTGGGCTCCAGCCCTGCAGCCTGCATTATTAATCAGTATGGCAGGGAAGACTGATGAATGTGGACTGTGAAGCAACAGGTATGACCAGCATTGGCTGTCACAGGACTGGTAATCCCTACCACAGAGGCTGCTGGGAGGACATGGGGAAACCATTTGTGGAAACAGCAGGTATGGGACGCAGGGCACCTGCCAGGGCTCCACCCATCACCAGGTGCACCACAGTGCAGGCTGGCCCAGGTTGATGGAGTCAGGGAAGCCAGAAGGCCTCAGTGGTGTGTCTGGAGTCAAGCAGCTGGCAGCTAGGCTGAAATTCCAGAGCCTGGCACTGCCCAGTTTACAGTGCTTGGTGTGGTGCTGCTCAGGCCAGAGTAGCCAACACCATTGCTGATGCAAGCCTGGGCCAGGTGCTAAGTAGGTGCTGGACAGCCCCCGCATCGGGGAGGGGGGTTCACCAGGACTAGGCACCTTCACAAGGGCCTAATCCTTGGTCTAGAACTCAGACTGGTGACAGAAATGTGCCTCTCCGACCAGTTCAGGACATGGTTATGGTGCCCAGCTGCTCACAGTGAGCCAAGGAACTCAAGGTACTGCTGGGTCAGGGCACAGGCTGGCCCCGGGGCCCCTACTCACCGTCAGACCCCTGTGGAGTCTTGGGGCCCTGGGGCCAGCCTGTGCCCTGACCCTGCAGTACCTTGAGTTCCTTGGCGCTCAGCGCTGTCCTGCATGGCATGGCTCTGCTCCAGAGGCACCCACAGGATGCTGGTGATGGCCTTCTCCTGCTGCTCCAGATCGTGGGCCATCTTGTCCAAGCCAGCCAGCAGATGCTGCACCTGCAGGTCTGAGGCATCTGCCAAAGAGGGACATGGGCCACAGTGGGGGTTGGGAGGTGAGAGCCAGGGGCCTCGGAGGCCAGTTGGGAACACTGGGCAGGCAGCCTCCCCTGTCCCTCTGGTGCCAACCCTCACCACCCCAGCCAGAGCACAGAACCTGGTCCCCCAAGGCCTTGGGCAGTAGGCTCCAGTGCCCATCTCCAGGGTTTTCCATCTTCAGCACTTTGTGCCACTGCTGGAGTGCGCACTTGCTCCCAGCTGCCCTCTGCCACACTCTGATATGGCTGCCAGGCTGTGAGTAAGAATGAGTTGGGGCCCTGGGCAGCCTACCATCCTCTCGGGCCATGGAGTTGAGAGGCTGGCACTGGCACAGTCAACAGCCCAGAGGAGCCCTGCGACTTGGCAAAGCGCTCTGTAAGGCTGGAAGCATGATGATGATGGCCAGGGCCTGCTATGACACTCGCCTGCCATCTCCGCTCCTGGGTTCAGAAAGGCACCCACCACCACTACTGCCACCACTACCTCCTCCCTCCTTCCTCTCCTCGTTTCAGAGCAGTCATGCTACCCAAAATTATCTGTTTGTTCATTGGTGCTTCCCACCAAAATGTTAGCCCCTAGGGAGTGGTACACAGTAGGTACTTAATAAGTAGTTGTTGGATGCATGAAAGGAAGGAAGGAAGGAAGGAAGGAAGGAAGGAAGGAACAAAGGAAGGAACAAAGGAAGGAACAAAGGAAGGAAGGGAGGGAAGAGAGAAAACTACTCTGACTGTTGTGGATATCTTCTTAATTCCAAATCCTCTATGTGTTCAAAGGTAATACATTTCTTCTGAATGTGCAGAACATTGGCCTTCTCTGTAAAGAAGAGGCAACATTGAGGGACGGACAACAATTTTTGGGATCTCTTCAACTCAGTTCTAAGCATCCCCTGGGACTTCTTAACAACTGAGAACCTTGGCTATTTGCTCATGACACTGCCTCTTTGACTACAGAAGAAACTCATTGTCTATCCTTTGATCTCCAGTACTGTTACTCAATTCTCCTCAATCCCATCTGATTCCAAGAGATATAATGGAGGAGTGCACAGAATCATCATCTACCTTGCAGGTAGAGCCTTCCTTTCCTCAGGCAGAGAATCTGAATCTACAACCACAAATGCAACATCTGGCAAAGGAGAACCTTGCTCTTAGAGGCCAAGGCACACCTACCCTGACCTCAGTCATGATGCCTGTACCTTGCTCACTTGAGCACTTTGACCAGTTTCATGATGACCCTGCCGGTCTCTCAGGGTTTCTTGCTCAAGTGAATACCTACTTGACAGCTCTCAAGAGGAACAATCCTACTGATGGTGACAAGGTCAAACTATTTTTCGACTACATATATCAGCAGATGAAAAGCTATAGGGTCACATCTGGGCCCAACGAAAATACTATGCTGAAACAATATGAGAACTTTGTTCTTGAGTTCCAGCGGTCATTTGGTGAAGCCACAAAACAGGAAATGAATCCTCTGATCAATGTTCAGGTTGTCAAAGGGAATACCACTCCTGATCAAGACACTACAATTTTACAGCTCCTGGCCCCAAATCTGAGCTGTAATGAAACCAATCAGAGTGATCTGTTCCAAGAGGGACTATCTGATCTCATGTTGTATGAAGAAAGTGTTACAGATATGGACAACCTTCCAGACCTTATCACTCAGTGCATTCAGTTGGAAAAGAAACGTAATGACAGACCAGAGCTCCTACAGTCAGAGACCCGGCTCCCAATGTTGGCTTCTTTGATCCACCACCAAGCCCTCTCTAGCTCCATAGATCTACCACCAAAAGAAGAGCCTACACAGTTGCGAGGAGGCCAGCTGCCTCTCACTCCAGCCAAACGTGCCCGCCAGCAAGAAACTCAGTTGTGTCTCTACTGTAGCCAGTCTGGTCATTTCACAAGAGATTGCCTTGCCAAACGTTCTCGAGCCCCATCAAGGACAAATAACTCACCTTACCAGTAAGAAGAGCCCAGGAAGATCACTTTGCAAACTTCATGTCCCTCTCACTCCCAGCCTTACTGACTTATATCCTGCATTAACTTTTAAAATACAGATTAGGATCTGTGATATCACTTTACAGCTATGAACTTGTGCTTCTGAGAATTTAAACAACCAGATCTTGTTCATTAGAAAGTGACCCTTCACCAAACCTGACTCAACAATGATGGAAGCAATTCACAGGACTTTTTGGCAGTTAGGATGAGTTCCCCAAGAGTACTAAAAGCCTATGGGCAAAATTCTGTCCAGTATGAGTCATTGAGAATAACCTTAGCAGTGCATTGGGAAACGAATACCCACTACTGGGTGAGATATGGTTATTTGCTAATCTAAGTTCTGTATCTTGTTTGCCTAGAATTCAGCCCAAGCATTTCACCCTCATCCTTATTTCTCTACATTCTAGTTCTCTTTTAGTTTAGGACCTTTGGCTAAAGTTCTAATTGCATTCCCATATTCTGCTGATATTCTTCTCCTAGAGGCTAGATCCTGCTCTATCTATTAATTATGATCAGTTTCAACACAAATTAACCTTCATGGAACCACAGCACTTCTACCCTTCCTTAATGATATGTGTTTTCTTGCCATGTAAAGATTCCTACTTGCCCAACAAATCGAACCTCTTGATTATTGACAAATCAGATTATATGGCCATTTAAACATTCTGTTTGGAACTAGTATTCCACTTATTTGAAGGACAGCACTTCTTATCAGAACACACATTTAGCCAAACACTACCAATCATAGCTTACTTCCCTGAGAACCCTACCTGAGCTCCCAGCATGTCTTCTGGCCAAGTCAAAATGGTCTGGAATAATGATGACCTCTGAAAGTATTAGTGAAAGTTGGGGGAGATGTCTCATCATCAATTCCTATGTCTACAGTGTGCCCTTGCTGCCTTGGACAGGAAACTTGGTCAAATGAATCTCCACTAATAAAGAGGTCCCATGGTAGTTCTTTACTCTAGGGGCCTCAATATGGCCACCATCTAGCATCACTGCACATTGCTATTGATCTGCACCCTTATGAACCACTCTAGGATTCTTATCTATTTTGAGGATATTGAAAAGCAAAAATGACAGACAGCTGCTGAAGTATCTCAACTGAAAAATCTTGGGGAACTTATAGTAATACTAGTCTCTCTGCAAAATTCAAGAAATGGTGGTTTCATTGTGTTGGTATTCTTGATACACATCAACTCTATGTGTAGATCCCTGATGTTTCTGGACAAAAATAGTGGTATGCTGAAAGGGCACAATTCTAAGATGTTAAGGATATCCAGTTATGATCAGTGGCTGCTGGTAATGTTCAACCCTCAGTTCCTTGATTCTTGATGCTGAAATATGTCCCCATAATAGATCTCCTGAAGAAATATCAGTAATCCCATATTCCCTAGTGGTGATTGCAGTCTCTAAGAACAGGAAGTGCCTTTGGCCTTGTTCTTACAGAATTTCGCAAAGGCTTCAATACTTAAATCTAGCGAGGACCTTATATCTCATCACAAGTGAACAGAAAGTTTCACCCATCAGTGCCTCACTAACTGTTGTGCCAATCCTTATTTGCATTCACAAAAGGTCTCCGTCATCAGTCGCCTGCTATACTTCCACATTACTCCTTAAATTCCCATAGCAAGGAGATCTGAATGCACATATTCCAGTTATATCATGAAATTCACACTGCAGTACTGGAGTTGTATAAGATCATCTAACAAGTAGATCTGTTTGAACTTTTGGTAATCTGGGTTTACCTAGATGTATCCTGATCTCTCTCCACAAATTCTATAATAAAGTACTAACCCTAACACCTTCTAGTCACTTTCCTTACCAACCCCAATGCTGATAGGAGCATTCAGTTCACTTGCTCACCAATCTATGCCTATTTTAGGACCACAATTTATCAATGTGGGCTCTCTTACAAAGATGTATCACCTTATTTATTGTTTGAACTTTTGTTTGAAAAAAAATACCTTAATCCCCAAACAATATCCACAGTATCCACAGTTCATAGCCTTTCAGAATAATATAATCAACCCAGAGCTATGAATTGCATTTCATTTCCCACTTCTAAAGGCCTCTTGTTGAGGTATTCCTCATCAAGAACCTCTTGTATGCTATCTATGATTGAACAACTAGAATGAGCATATGAACGGGATTTGGGGATAATGTTTTACTCCCAACTAGCTAACAACCATTTTACCACTTCAAAATTTTGTTATACTGACACCATCCACTATATATCATCCACTTCAACGAAAACAAATTTCTATGAGAGAAAATAATTAGAATCCAGAGAATGGATGATGATGATATGTAACCTACTCAAAGATGTGACTTGTAACTGCAAAGACTGGAGGAACTTCTGGGTCCAATCAAGGATGTAGTTTTATGGATACAGATCTGCTGCATGATTGGTGCCACCTAGAAAGACAGAATTTAGTCATTTTATGAAAACTCCTAAAAAAAGAATTATTAACAGGACTATAGTGGAGTCTAGACAAGGAGGCAATTAAAGAAACATAGGGCACCTGTAATCTTTCTAGTTTCAAAGATGGAATGTTGACCTGAAAAACATTTGTCCAGTTCCCCCCAACCCACCCCTTTAGTGTGATGGAGGCATCAAACCATCCCAATTTCTGCCATAAGCCATTAAGATGATCACCTAACTTCTATGCTCTGAATCCATGTCTCTGAATAATCTGGTTGTAATTGCCTTCCTGTATAAACTTTGCTTTGGAAAGACAATCTGCTAACCAACTGACAGGAATGTTCTACCCTACTCAGCAGTTCATTCTCCATTCTCATTATAAGAGAATAAATCACTGTTTGGCTAACACATCATTTTCTTGTGGGTTTTAATAGCATCAGTCTTCTAGATCCCAATCACCTCTGAGTACAGCGAAAAAAAGAATCAAGATTCTCATTATGCAGTCAGCATCATAATATAAATCACAGTGAGTCTGCTGAAGACTGATCTCCCTAGGAACTTGGACTCAGCATCAGCCAGCCTTCTTCTTTATGTCTCACATTTGTCTGTAGCTGTCACAAAATTCCTAAATATCTATGGTTTTCATCTGCACTTACCTCCACTCATACTCAGAAGTATGGGTACCAGGCATAAATGATTGCCTCTTATAATACTGTATAGTTCAGTCTTCAGAATACACTACCATAGATAAACACAAAATGCATGATTGTAGACCTAAGCTGCTGAAAAGCACACCTGGAGAGGGATGAGTACATGAATGACCTCATTCTCACCTCCATTCTGTCCAGATGATAACATGTGATATTATCACTATCTTCATTTGTATCCATGATGATACAACAAATAGTACCCTTTACTGGAGTCAGGAAGATCATTTCCACCCAGTGCCATCCTTCCTACAAGCACAATAGTTAGCTGTGAAGTAAAGTAAAGCATTTAGAATTTGAAGAATCTCTACAAATATCTTGGCAAAATCAAACACCTCATGGCCTTAAGAGGGCTCTGGAGCTTGTCACATCTGTAAACCTCTTAGATTTGGGTCCTATTTCACTGTCTCCCTATGAGACTCCAGATGTCACTTGGCCAAAACAATGTAAAAATGGAAGGGAACATGGTATCATGGATTTTTCAATGTCACCTTGGGACAAGAGTCACAGCCCATGTTTTAAAGACAGAAGTCCCAAAAGTAAGTTACACTATTTCTTAGAATCAGTAGAGCTATTTCATTGAAATTATGTTAGTACCCAGACCATGCTGTCTTGTCATTGATCACTACTATAGCTTTGACTATTCATGCACTAAATCAATGGTATTGTTCCCTGGTATTGGCTTTCATTATTCAGTCTCTTTGAACTTATTTACTGCTTGTTGACTCTTAGTACTTGTCCAGCTCAGGGTCAACTATATTCCACCAGTCCATTTGTGCTTATGACAATCCCAGTAACCCACTGAAGGACTATGTAGACTCTCAGTATTCCCTCTGCATAGGAGACTCACTCCTTTGGACATAAAATCTGGCTTTGTGGACATCTAAGAAAAGAGAAAACTGATATTTGGTAAATTCCTCCTTTATGCCAGGTACTATGCTCAGTGCTTTAATTTGTAAATGATATTCATTTAAGTACTATATTACTAAAATATACCTGTTTCTTGCATTTATTCACCACATTTTTATGAGTGCTGTAATTTCAGTTTAAAAATTATGAAGTAAATATTCACAGCAGTTAAATTACATTCCCCAAAGCCATGTGGCTAATAAATGGCTGAACTAGAACTTTGAAAGCATATTTTTCTGATTCTCTGATAAAGAAGGACAACTCTCTGAGTCACATCCATCCTGATTACCCTAACTAACTCAATTATATTTCCCATAATCATTCCATATACAGAGGACACTCCTGTGACTATTATCCATATAGCCACTAGTTGAAACTCATGTTCTGGACAGTGATTTGTAAAGGAAGCATAGAACAAATCAGTGTCTTCTAGGACTTTGAAATTTCACTTGTGTTTCTAATGAATCAGGGAAAATTCTTTGAACCATCTAAAATATACACTGTGTCTGCATTATCTGATTGAGTAGGTTCTTGCTTGGTGAGTCAGGATTCTAATGAAGTTTTTAAGTACAAAGGCTTCATATTTCCAAAGCTTTTCATTCAAAGCTATTGAGTTTTTTTTTTTTTCTTTCGGGGAGGAGGATGATGTTTTCAGTGGCTGTATAATACTAGGAGACAATAATGACATTGAAGTCTTCTGATGCTTATCTGTCATCATCATGAGAAAATCAAGATTAAAAGAAGAGTTTGGAAGACCTTTCTCTCTGTCTCTCTCTCTCACTGTCCACTCTGCCTGTCAAAAAAAAAGAGAAGAGTTTGATTAATTCACAACAGCAGTTAGCCATTTAAAGTTGAGAACCATCCTTCACTGTAGCAACCTTGGGGAATATCCAGTCCAGCATGTGAGTATTTATAGAAATATAGTCCTGTTCTCTTTGACATTAACCATGAGTTTACTAACAACTATCAAACATTGTTTCCTTAGTTATCCATGATGATGCTATCATCTCTGAATCCTTTATTAAATCTATTTGTTTTCAGCCTGTAACAGCTCATGAGGAAAAGAAGATTACATGCTTAGAACCTGCCATTTAAATCAAACTTCCAGCCGGCACCGCGGGTCACTTGGCTAATCCTCTGCCTGCGGCACCAGAACCCTGGGTTCTAGTCCCGATTGGGGTGCCGGATTCTGTCCCTGTTGCTCTTCTTCCAGTCCAGCTCTCTGCTGTGGCCCAGGAAGGCAGTGGAGGATGGCTCAAGTGTTTGGGCCCTGCACCCGCATGGGAGACAAGGAAGCACCTGGCTCCTAGCTTTGGGTCGGTACAGCACGGCAGCTGTGGAGGCCATTTGGGGGGTGAACCAATGGAAGGAAGACCTTTCTCTCTGTCTCTCTCTCTCATTGTCTAACTCTGCCTGTCAAAAAAAAAAAAATCAAACTTCCCCTTATGTGCATCAAATTCACCTATCAATAATATAAGGGCATCCTCATCCCCATTCGATTGTTCCAGGATATGAAAGAGTATGTATTCACACTGATCCTCTCGTATTAAATTTAGAAGCTTCAAATATTGTCACCGAATGCTTACTATGTGCCAAGAAATGAAGTAAAGAGATTTATCTGTGTAATCTCCACAATAGCCTCTTGAGGGAGATGCCATTAATATGGCTATTTCATAGGTGAAAACAAGTGAACTCATAGACTTTAGGTAATCTATGCAAGGTCACAAGCTAATAATGGGCTGCAATGCCAGGAATAAAAGAAAGGGGCCATAGTCTTGACCACAATACTACATGCCATTCCCATATTGCTGTCTCAAGCTAAAACATCCTAATCTTTTTAGTGGATCCTCATCCGTTCACCCATCTAGATAAGTGATATGTTTAACATATCCTTTCCAAACCTTTCCCAGCTCTACTCTGTCTCCAGTGGAGGACAATCATTACAAATATACCCAAAATTTCAGGTGTATACATAAAATAAATTTAAATAGGATATTTTTAAATCACTAATCCTTTTTAAAAATGATAACTAGTAACTTTTTGGTCTTTCTTGAATTTTATCAGTGTCCTAAGAGAAGAATCATTGTGTACTCTTACCTGAAGGTCATAATTCTCTTTCCTGAGTTGTAATTGATAGCACAAAGCCCATTACCATAAAAGTGTAGTTCAACTATGTTTCAATAAAAGGATATCCTTAAAGTGACACTGAGGCTCATTCATTTCCTTCATTCCCAATGCTCTTATAAGGTTTCCCTATATTTCCCTCCACTGTCTTGCTTAATAATTATAACAATAGTTAGTATCAATTGAGTACTTACTGCATCTCAGAGATTGTTTTCTTTGGTATATGTTCATTTTCTTCTTTTTAGCTGTTACCACTATTATTTGGATAAGGACATTGAGGTTTAGAATATTTAAAAGAAATTGCTTATGGACAGAGAGCTAGTAACTGAGGCAGAGTGCCAACCTATATTCTTCACCAAAGACCATACTTCTACATAGTAAGTGACTATCTAGATACAATATTTGTGAGCCAAATCCAGCTTACTGCCCATTTTCATAAGTAAAATTTTACTGTAACATAACCTTACCCACTCACTTTACAAATGACCTGTGCTGCTTTCATGATATGAAATGTATCGCCTACAATGCCAAAAATATTCACTATCTGATTCTCCACAGAAAAAGTTTCCTGACCCTTAATCTACAACATATTAAAGTCTTAAATCAGACCAGTCTCTGAGACATGAAATTGTAGATTTCTCCTTTAAATTGGCTCATTTATCACTATTCTTTGGTTCCTGTTTTTAAATTGTCCCATATATTTGAGGAAAAGATGGGATTAATTCATCTTGATGAAAGGGATTACCTAGAATCTTTTTGCTAACCTAAATAAATAAATTTCACTGGTGCTACTTTATCTACATGCATACTTTCTGCATCTAAGAACACTAGTAAATTGGCCAAGTATGATTGTGGGAGTATCTGATGTTTGTCACTCCAGCAAGCATTCTACTTTTGACAATGATCTCTAATTTGCATATACAGATCCAGCCTCTCCCCCACTTCAGTCCACCTTCCTAGGTGTCATTCCACCTCCAGTGCTGAGATCCAAGCCTAAGTTAGTCGCCACTTGGCCCTTGCCTGGCTGCTGTGCCTATTTCAAGGGTGTGTTTGTATCCTAAACTGGTCCAGGTAAAATGAATTTTGTGATTTTCCTTGAGAATATTGGAACAGTGCTCTCATTTTTTCCTACTGGAATAGGATGTGGAATGCTGTAGTTCTGATTGCTGCTGACCTCCATTTTTACTTATGAGAAGAGAAATAATTTGAAAGTGAGAAAGCCTAAAGAAGAAGAACAGAGAGTTAGAGAGGAAGAAACCAAATCATAAGGATGATTTCACAAATGGCTATATCCATCTACATCATTAGCCATGTGAACTAATAAAATTCTTTTATAAAAGCACATTAGGTAGGATTTTTTATCTTTTGCAATAAAGAATCCTGATACAACAATTTCTCCTATTGAAATCATCCTATTTTTAGTCCCATTGCTTATACCAACTTGGATAGTGACAGCAAAAAAAAAGTTGTTAGTTGCCTAGTAACAGCAACCAAGTTCGCACATTGTAATGGTGGTATTGGACAAACAGCCTCAGTCTTGTGCACTCTATTCCACTGCTATTAACCCTCAGATACAGGAGTCCTTGGCTTCTCTACTGGGAGAATCTTTAGAAAACCAGCTGGATGCATGAATTTTGTTTGCCCACAGGACAGAGACTGGCTGATGCTGTACACCAGTTACCCTTTCAAAGAATTAAAAGCTTCTACATCAAAGTCTTTTCATTAATTAGGAAACAGATGTGATATAGCTGCTTAGAGTTTATGGGGCAAATTGAGACTGAAAATTGTTCCCATCACCAACACTTGCACTTTTGCCAAATACATAGCAAGACAGAAAAAAATTAATGGTTAAGAGTAAGGAACTCAGGGGCTGGCACTGAGGAGCAGTGGGTTAATGCCTTGGCCTGAAGCGCCAGCATCCCATATGGGTGCCAGTTAGAGACACAGCTGCTCCACTTCCTGTCCAGCTCTCTGCTATGGCCCAGGAAAGCAGTAGTAGATGGCCCAAGTCCTTGGGCCCCTGCATCCACGTGGGAGACCCAGAAGAAGCTCCTGGCTCCTGGCTTCGGATCAGCGCAGCTCTGGCCGTTGCAGCCATCTGGAGAGTGAGCCATCGGATGGAAGACCTCTCTCTCTCTCTGCCTCTCCTCTCTCTGTGTAATGCTGACTTTCAAATAAATAAAGAAAGAAAAATAATTTAAAAAAGAGTAAAGAACTCTGGAGATAAACTGCCTATCTGGGATTAAATGCTGACCCTACCTCTCACTAACCACATGATGTTTTGTAGTTTCTTAAAGCATTGTGTGCATCAGTTTTGGTTTCTGTATAGAGTTGTTAGGAAGACTAAATTAATGTTTATATAAAACTTAAAATAATACCTGGCACCTAACAAATATTATTGAAGTGTCTGTAAAATTAAAAAATAATAAATGGTCTAAAAGTACTACAGACATTTTAAATATATATACCAAGGGTCTGTCAAAAAAAATTATGATTCCACACCAAGATACACATGATGGGTACACTAGCATAGATATCTTTTGATGCGAAAGGATAACTCGATATACAGAATAAGTTATTCTTCTCAAGCTCCAAATTTCATGCCATGGATTCTTTATCCCTTGGGATTGTAGAAGTGATTTTGTTTGGAAGCTACATATAGACAGAAGTCAATAAAAACTACATATATAGTATCTCCCTTTCCCAACCATGGATATATTTCTGCTTCTCTCCGTTTACCCCACAAGACATGGGGCTTGATTTTAGAGGCATGTATTTGTTTCATAATAGCACCTAGGAAGAAGGAGGTTGAAGAATCTCAGAATTCTTCTGTCACCCGTGTTTCTTATACTCCCTTGAGCTTCCATAATTGAAAGTAATTATTGAATACTTAACAAGCAGTGTGCCTAGCAATATGGCTTGAGGAATGTAGGAATAAAGAAGTGAAATGAAATAAAGGGTCTTGCCTGTTCCTGAACACATGGCTCTCTTTTTCTCCATTTCCTGGTCTTTCTGTTTCTTTGTCTCTCTATTTCTGTCTCTCGGTCTCTCTCTCTGAATCTCTTGCGTTCTCCTTCTCTCTCTTTTCCTTCTTCACCCCTTCCCTCCAGTCTGTCGGGTTTCCCCCAATAAACCCTTTCCCTTAAAAAAAAAAAAAAGAAATGAAGAGTCTTGGAACCTAAAAATCTTTCTGTATGGTTGAGGAGACAAGAAGAAAAAAGCAAAAAGCAAACACTGCGTGGGATATCAGATTTGTTTCTGAACTTTTAAGATCTTCAAAGTCCTCTGTCATTCTTTGCACATTTCTCAGGCCTGAAGCCTTTGGCTCTCCTCCTGCTGAATTTTCTTGTCCCCACGTATTTGGGCTTTCACTAACCAGTACAGACCATAGATAAGAGAAGTATAAGGCAATCAATCATAATGCCACAGCTCCTTCAACAATGGGGCTGGCTGTGTAACTTGAAAGGAGCAAGTACAAAATGAGCTTCTAGTTTAAGGGGAAAAGTGCCCAAAAAGGTATTAAAATAACACTTTTTTTGCTTCTTACGCAGTCTCCCTCTTGACCTGTCATAGTAGGTTCTTTTCTATTTTAATTTTGAAATTTAAAGCATATAAAAAACTTAAGTTAGTTTAAAGCCTGACATATGTGTGCATTAGTTTCTTAGGATTATTGCAACAAATTACTACAAATCGATAGCTAAAAATAAAAGAAGTCTATTATCTGATAGTTCTGGAAATGAGAAGTTCAAAATTAATGTGGTGGTAGAGCCAGGTTTCCTCTAAGGAAAAGTTGTCCTTTTTGTCTCATCCAGCTTCTAGTGGCTACTGGCATTCCTTGACTTGGGGCA
The DNA here is from genome assembly GCA_949820135.1 of Sylvilagus floridanus. Lineage (NCBI taxonomy): Eukaryota > Metazoa > Chordata > Mammalia > Lagomorpha > Leporidae > Sylvilagus > Sylvilagus floridanus. The sequence goes on from OX463223.1 coordinate 50,725,292, forward strand.
GCCTAACTGATCTTGGCCTCCTTCTTCACATGGCTTTATTTCTTGTCCTCTGGACCCTCTCCTTTCTCTTATAACAGCAACAATATTAGGTTTAGGACCCACCCTAAATCCAGGAAGATATCATCTTGATTTCCTTAACTTAATTCTATGTGTAATGAGCCTGTTTTCCAAGTAAGTGCACATTCACAGACACCATGAGTTAGGACTTGGACATACTTTTGAGGAGGGGAACTATTCAACCCACTAAATCCCCTTAACTAGAGTCACCAATTTTTAATATTTTGTTCACTGCAGGTGGTGGCTTTACCTGCTACACCACAGCACCAGTCCTACAAGGAAATGTCTAACAAGTACAGCCTCATCCAGTGACTTCCCCTGATCTCAATTCTATACAGTGATTTTCATTCACGGTCTCTTTTGCTGCAAAAAGGTTTCACGTGAATCAGTAATCCTTAGAAATATGAACATATGTCCACATTTTTCTTGGTTTCTCCCAAAGTTCACCTTAGGTTTATTTGATCGCTATCCACTTAACTGACATCCATTAAGGCAACTCACTATATTTGTAACAAGAGAAAATGGTTCAGCAACAAACTTGTCTTCCAGAATCACTTCTCTTTCTATACTCTGAAAAGTCTTCTATTTTCATGTCATTCCTTTACTTTAAATCCAGTGCCCTCTATATAAATGCAAATCCCCATAGTAATGGCCCACATTAAGCTTTCTCATTCATTTAAGACTGGGTGACTATAATGTGTCTGCAAAAATTTAAGAGGTTAGACCTCATAATTAAGTGTTCTTACTAAAAAAAAAATGAAGGGGATACATGGAAATTTTCAGGGGTAATGGATATGTCTACTGACATATTTGTGATGATTTCACATGGATATGCATGCATGCAAACTCATCAAATTATACATCATAAATATATGTAAGGTTTTGTATCTCAATTGATCCTCAAGACAGCTGTTATTAAAATGTTATCTTGGGGGATAAGTGCTGTGGCATAGAGGGTTAAGCTGCTGCCTGCAATGCCAGCATCCCACATGAGCACTGAGAAGGCAACAGAAGATGGCCCAAGTGCTTGGGATCCTACCAACAATGTGAGAGAATCGTATGGAATTCCAGGCTCCTGGTTTCTACTTGGCCCAGCCATTGCAGACATTTGCGGAATGAACTACCAGATGGAAGACCTCTCTCTCTCTCTCTCTCTCTCTCTCTCTCTCTCTCTGTCTCCCTCCCCCCCTCTGTAACTCTGCTTTTCAAATATATAAATACATATTTTAAATTAAAAATGTTTTTTAGGGGTAGGCATGAGTTTGATACAGTTGTTAAGACCCTACTTGGGACACCTGAATCCCATATTGGAGTGCCTAGTTTGAGTCCCCCAGAAAAAAAAGCTTCCTTGGTGTTGCTTAAGTGGTGGCAGCCATCTCCTACTCAGCATCATGGCTGACCACAGACCCCACGTGAAGTCCAAGTTCATCAAAAAGAGGATGAAAAATTTCAACCAGCACTATCTGCAATGCCAGTATATCAAGATTAAATGTTACTGGCAGAAACCTGGAGGTTTTGACAACAGGAGGAGGAAGATTCAAAGGGAAGATCTTGATGTTCAAATACTCATCATTGGTTATGGGTGCAATAAGAAAACAAAGCACATGGTTCCCAGCAACTTCTAGAAGTTTTTGCTGCACAATGTCAAGGAGTTGGAAGTGCTGCTGATGTGCAATAAATCTTACTGTGCTAAGATTGCTCCCAGAGTTTCCTCCAAGAATTGCAAACCATCATGGGAAGAGCAGTCCAGCCGTCCATTAGAATCACCAATCCCAATACTAGGCTGTTCAGTGAAGAAAATGAGTAGACAGCTTATGTAAATAAAACCATAAAAATTGCCGAATAACTTTTATATTATCTGACTATAAAATAAATTTTAATTAATAAATAAAATTGCATTTCCTTTTAAAAGATTTATTTATTTGAAAGGCAGCATTACAGAGAGGGAGAGGCAGAACAAGAGAGATCTATTTTTTAAATGATTTATTTATTTATTTGAAAGTAAGAGTTACACAGAGAGAGAAGGAGAGGCAGAGAGAGAGAGAGAGAGAGAGAGACAGAGGTCTTCCATCCACTGGTTCACTCCCCAGTTAGCCACAACAGCCAGAGCTGCACCCACCCGATGTCAAGAGCCAGGAGCTTCTTCTGGGTCTCCCACATGGCTGTAGGGGCCAAAGGACTTGGGCCATCTTCTACTGGTTTTCCAGGCCATAACAGAGAGGTGGATAGGGATTTGAACCGATGTCCATATGGGTGGATAGGAAGTGGAGCAGCCGGGATTTGAACTGGTGTCCATATGGGATGCCAGCACTGCAGGCAGCATTTTTTTACCTGCTACACCACAGCACAGGCCGCTGTCTATTGTTTTATTCCCCAAAAATGCCTCAATGGCCAGAGCTGGCCTACCGAAGCCAGGAGTCCACCCTAGTCTCCCTCATCGGTGGTAGGAGCTGAGGCTGCTTTTCCAGGCATACTAGCAGGGCTCTGATTTGGAAGTGAAACAGGAACCCATATTGAATACCACCAGCCTCACAGGTGGTGGCTTAACCCACTGTGTCATAACCTCAGCCCTAAAAGTACTTTTACTTTGAAATAAAGATTTAAGTTTTGATGCTGGTTCTGTAGCACACCAAATTAAGCTGCTGCCTGCAGCACCAGCATACCATATGGGCGCCAATATGAGTCTCAGCTGCTCCAGTTCCAATCCAGCTCCCTGATAATTGCCTAGGAAAGCAGCAGAGGATGGCCCAAGTTCTTGGGCCTCTGCATCCACATAGACACAGAAGAAGCTTCTGGCTTCTGGCTTATTGCAGCCATTTGGGAAGTGAACCAGCAAAATGACAGTCTTTCTCTTTCTCTGTTAACTCTGCCTTTCAAATAAATAAATAAATAAATAAATCCTTTAAAAGAATTTTTAAATTTTAAATAGATTTTTATAAATCTCAAATTTTGTTAAAGTAAAAGAAATTTTACAGAAATGAATGTATCACTCAGCATGGAATTTTTTTAACCAGGTATTTTTTTTTTAAGATTTAGTTATTTATTTGAAAGGCAGAGTTACAGAGAGGCAGAGGCAGAGAGAATGGCCGGCACCATAGTTCACTAGGCTAATCCTCCACTTGTGGTGCCGGCACACCAGGTTCTAGTCCCGGTTGGGGCGCCGGATTCTGTCCAGCTCTCTGCTGTGGCCCAGGAGTGCAGTGGAGGATGGCCCAGGTCCTTGGGCCCTTCACCCGCATGGGAGACCAGGAGGAAGCACCTGGCTCCTGGCTTCAGATCAGCGCAGCGCACAAGCCACAACACATCGGCCGTAGCGGCCACTTGGGGGGTGAAGCAATGCAAAAAGGAAGACCTCTCTCTCTCTCTCTCTCTCTCTCTCTCTGTCTATCTCTGCCTGTCACAGAGGCAGAGAGAGAGAGAGAGAGAGAGAGAGAGAGAGAGAGGTCTTTTATCTGCTGGTTCACTCCCCAAGTGGCCGCAAGCTGGAGCTGGGACAATCTGAAGCTAGGAGCCTCTTCTGGGTCTCCCACGTGGGTGCAGGGACCCAAGGACCTGAGCCATCTTCCACTGCTTTCCGAGACCATAGCAGAGAACTGGATCGGAAGTGGAGCAGCCAGGACTAGAACTGGTGCCCATATGGGATGCGGGCACTGCAGGTGGCGGCTTTCCCGCTAAGCCACAGTGCCCGCCCCTCAGTATGGAATTGAGCCACTTCCTCCTCCCTGAGTTTTGCTGTTGGCTTTGAATACTATGAGGCTGGCCCTTTAATCAGGACGCCAGATTTTTACTGATTGCTGTTGAACTGACAAGGATTTTGACATTGCCCTCACCACTGTTTCTCACTGACTGAGGTGTCTATCCTGTTTTTCCTCCAGAAGACAGTGTTAAATAAATTAATGGAAATGACCAAGTCTGGACATGCTAGTAGCCTCGCTACAGTGGCGTTTTATTAATGTAAACAATTACTTTTGCCAAACACACTGCATTATTCACAGGCTAATGTAGCAGGTTCTCCCCCTTCCCCAGCCCAACTCAGAGTTGAATCAGCAAAAGTGGTTACTAGCATTAGAAGGCCTTTTTTTCTTCTCTTTTTCCTGTTAAAGATTAGAAGTCTGACCTTTTACATGTCCTCTACATTTGAATCTCAGCACTGTCTTAGCAAGTTAGACTGGTTGAGACAAACGTTTTGGAAATGCTCCCCAGTGGCAGTTTTTCTCTAAGAAAATTAAATGCACTATGTATTTGTCTAAGGTGGGACTTTTAATAGAGTTACTGTTCATTTAGGAAATGTGGGCAAAATACTTTTGAATGGAGACAAGGTTGCCAAACTCACCATGTATGTCAGTGTCTGTTTTTGATATATTGCCTTGATTGCCCATATGCCTTTGATATGCAGTCAATAGAGACTATGAGGAAAGGCGGAACTTGACACGTCAGTCTATGATATTAACTCCATTTAGGGTAGCAGGGTAAAATACAAGCAATTAATGTACATTTAGAGTTGACTATACACTAAGCACAATGGGGATGCAGAAATGCCTGGGACACAGCACCTACTTGCAAGGGGTTTAAAGAATAGCATAGAAGATGAGTTCTTGTGAAGATGATGACAGCTACTTTGTTCAGGACTATGTTAGTGTCTTATAGGCATTAGCTCATTCACTTCTCCCCAAGAACCTTAAGGTATATGCTCTTATGTCCATTTTGTGGATATGCAAACAAGATCAGAGTCAGTTCGCAATAAGACCAGAGTCACCTGGCCAAGATTCACACTCAGATTTCCCAGACTCTATAGCCTCTACTTTTAACCACTATGACAAAATAAACCACAAAACAGCCAATAAGACAACTCATTGGGGCTGGCGCTGTAGCTCAATGGGTTAAAGCCCCAGGCCTGCAGCACCAGCATCCCATATGGGCACCAGTTTGGCACCACTTCCCATCCAACTCCCTGCTAACAGGTCTGGGAAAGCAGCAGAGGATGGCCCAAATCCTTGGGCCACTGCAGTCATGTGGGAGACCTGGAGGTGGCTCCTGGCTCCTGGCTTCAGATCAGCTCAGTTCCAGCATTGCGGCCATTTGGGGAGTGAACCAGCAGATGGATGACCTCTTTTTCTCTGGCTCCACCTCTCTCTGTAACTGTCTTTCAAATAAATAATATAAATTTTAAAGAAAAGACAACTCAATGAGAGGAAATGAGAGCTGCAGTGTGTGTGTAAACTCAGGAAGAGATCTTCAAAGGTCAACCAGTTCAAGTATTTCTCAAAAGAGAGGGACTTGATAGACATAGAAGCCAGTGGAGATATTATCATTGACTGCACAGAAGTACACCCCATAGATTCTCATTCTCTAGAGCTTGGATTAGGATACAAAAGTAGCAGAAATGGGGTATGAATAAGTCTAGAGACATTGTACAGCATGAAGATTGTAAGTAATCAAATTGTATTATATTTATTTTGGCTTCATGTTAAATAAGTAGAGTTTAGCTACTCTTACCACAAAAATTTAAAAATTAGGTAACTATGTGAGGCTGCTTGAGACACAAGTCCTTCCTCCACCTACTGCCCCTTGCAGCTGTGACTCCCAGGTTCTCACCTGCCCACTCTCCCGCTGCTACTTCTTAGTCTATTTTCTCTTCTCAAATCTGTTTGTGTTTCTGTTCTTTTTTGTGTCCTCAAGTTTTTCTTTCCTGTCTTTCCTTTCCCCTTTCTTTTCTTTTTTATTCCTATGCTCATACCCTTGTAGCAGAGTATCTCCTAGTGATTTCTATCTTGGATTTTCTATGCTACAGAATTTCTATTCCCCCTACCCCTCTCCACTCCTCTCCCTCTGTCAGTATTATTATTATTTTTAGCAACACACCATTTCCATTCTCCACATTTCCTTTCCTCTCCCAAGCCCCCAGATTTCCTTATTAAAATTATTTTGGGGCCTAGCATTGTGGTGCACTGGATTAAACCACCACAGGGACACCCATATTCCAAATTGGAGCTTCCAGTTAGAATCTCAGTTCCTCCACTTCTGATCCAGCTTTTCTGCCTTGGAGGCAGCAGATGATGGTTCAAGTGCTTGGTCTCCTACTACCCATGTGAAAGACTCAAATGGAGTTCCAAGTTTCTGTTTTCAGCCTCACCCAGCACCAGACCTAGTAACTGTATGCATTTGATGAGTGAACCAACAGATAGAAGAGCTCTCTGTCTCTCTCTCCCTCTTACTGTCACCCAGCCTTTCAAATAAACACCTATATCATAAAATAAAGCTTTAAAAAGTATAACAGATGGGAGCCCAGTCCATTATGTTACTAATATGAGATAGAGGAGGTCAAGTGGCCAGTCTAGGAACTATCTCTACTGGAATCCTTAGGGGATTATATTTTTAGTAACAGACATATAAGTGTGGGTGAGGTGCGTGTGTCAAGGCCATATTGTAGATGAAGAGTGCTGGTTGTGTAGAGTGCTTTATGCTTGGTCTATCATGACTTCCAAAAGGGAAAATCAGGAGTTCATCTCTGGCCAGGTCTTGCCATTGAACAGTTTTCCCTGAGAGAGAGACAGCAAGTAAGCCAAAGCAAGAGACAAGTTAATTCCCCATGGAAATTTTGGCAGAGAAGACCATCTTTACGGAGAGGTTGGCATATATCAACCTGCTCAGCAAGGGAAAATACCAGGTAGAGAAGGAGTATATTCAGCCTCCCTTTGTTTGTTCAGCAAGTAAAGGCCAGATTTGAAAATGGCTTCAGTTTCTAAATCATGTTTCTTTGGCCTAATGGCCATAGAGCTCCCATTTAAAGAATCCACAGGCATATTTACCCTGGCTTATACTTTCCAAGGAGTGATTGGGGAGTAGGAGGGAAACAGTAACAGGAATAAGGAAATTTTGAGCATTTGAGTAAGGAATTAATTAATTCACCTTAGCAATTTTGGGAACAATAGTAGGATCAACACCACCTTTCACTGAGCTCTATGAGCCAGTTTACTCATATCAAAAGATAAAACTGGGGCTGTTAGACATCAATTAACTGGCTTCAGGTTACAACAAATTAGTCACTAAAGCAGATTTTAGGCAGCTGCTGGAATTAGCATCCATGTTAGGAAGTGAAGCAGGCCGGCGCCGTGGCTCAACAGGCTAATCCTCCGCCTTGCGGCACTGGCACACCGGGTTCTAGTCCCGGTCGGGGCACTGATTCTGTCCAGGTTGCCCCTCTTCCAGGCCAGCCCTCTGCTGTGGCCCAGAAGTGCAGTGGAGGATGGCCCAGGTGCTTGGGCCCTGCACCCCATGGGGAGACCAGGAAAAAGCACCTGGCTCCTGGCTCCTGCCATTGGACGAGCGCGGTGCGCCGGCCGCAGCGTGCCGGCCGCAGCGCGCCGGCCGCGGTGGCCATTGGAGGGTGAACCAACGGCAAAAAGGAAGACCTTTCTCTCTGTCTCTCTCTCTCACTGTCCACTCCGCCTGTAAAAAAAAAAAAAAAAGGAAGTGAAGCAGAGCATAGAATGATACCACTACCAGGGGAATTCAGATACAGGACTGGGAGCAGGGTGAGGAACCTAGAATGTCAGCTCTAGGAAGACATCACTCTTAGGTGCCAACTCTGTATTTGCTCAAGACCAAGAGTGAACACTTAGAGTTTGAGCCATGAGCCATAAGAGAGGTGTCTTCCATCAGCTAGTTCACTCCCCAGATAGCCACAACAGCTGGAGCTAGGCTGATCTGAATCCAGGAGCCACGAGCTTCTCCAGGTTCTCCCACATGAGTGGGGTGCAGGGGCCCAAGGACTTGGGTCATTTTCCACTGCTTTTCCAGACCATAGCAGGGAGCTGGATCAGAAATGGAGCAGCTAGGTCTCGAACCAGCACCCATATGGAATGCCGGCTTTGCAGGCTGCACCTTTACCTGCTATGCCACAGTGCAGGCCCCAAGGTTGCTGTAATTTTAATTAATTGAGCATCACACACCAAATTAGGGAGTTATTATAGTAGCCTTAAGGGTTAATGGCTGTAACAAACAACTCGGTATATAAAAGACTTCACATACTGAAAGATTTATTTCACATTCACCTGACAGTCCAATTAGGTGTTTGGTGGGAAGCCTCCCACACAATAGTTATGAAGCCCAATCTGCTATCATAATTTTTCAGGGCCTCAATATCCTCTACATGGTCTTTTATATAAAAAACCATGAGACAAGGAAAGAGGAATATGGGAAGGACCTCAGGAGAGATTTTATGAACTAAACCTAGAAGTCATGCACATTGGTTCCTGCCAAATTCCATTGACTCAAATGCAGTCTCATGTATCTGACATCATGTCATGTCATGTCATCATGTCATGTCTTCTGTCATGCAGATGACAGATGGTGGTGAAAAATTATCTAGTCTTTCTCACAGAGATGTACTAGAGGAGCTTGAACATGTGTGGACATGTGTGTTTGTACAGGTATGGATTTTAATTAGAAAGTTCACAATACCAGGGGACAGAAGTAGAATCCATAGGAACAGTTAATAATTAACAGAACTGGGATTTATTTTTAGTACATTTTTGTGTATATTTATCGCACCACATGTTATGGGATACATATATATAGAAAAAAGGTTGTTGTAGGAAGCAAACTGACATATCCATTGCCTCACATAGTTATCTGATTTTTAAATTTTTGTGGTAAGAGTAGCTAAACTCTACTTATTTAACATGAAGCCAAAATAAATATAATACATTTGTCTGTTGACAGACACTTAGGTCGTTATGTTCTTTCCTTTTCCTGACTATCGTGAATAACATTGCAATGAACGTGAGAGTACAGACATTTATACCAATTTCATTTCCTTTAGGTAAATGCCCAGAAGAAGGATTGCTGAATCACATGATCTATTTTTAATCTCTTTAGGAACTTGAATACTATTTTCCACAATGGCTGCCCCAACCTGCATTCTCAACAATGTACAAGCATTTCCTTTTCTCCACATGCTCACCACCTTTTGTTAATTTTTGGCTTTTTGATACTAGCCATCCTAAAGTTTATAAGGTGATATCTCAGAGTGGTTTTGACCTTCATTTCCCTGATTATTAATTGCATTGAGAACATTTTAACATATAAGTTGGACATTTTTACATCTCCTTTGGAGAAATGTTTACTCAGATCTTTTATCCATATTTTAATTTTTTCCTAATATTGTGTTTTATGAATTCTTTATAAAGTTTAGGTATTAACCCTTTATTAGTACATGGTTCTCAAATAGTTTTCCTAATCCATAGTCTGCTATTTTATTTTGTTTGTTGTTTTATTTATTGTGGAGGAGTTTTTATTTTGATATAATGCCCTGTATTTATTTTCACTTTTGCATCCTGAGCTTTTGGCATTATATATCCAAAAAAATCATTTTCAAGACCTAAATCCAGGAGCTATTTCCCTATGTTTTCCACTAAGAGGTTTGTTTCTGGCTTATATTTATGTCTTTTATTCATTTTGAGTTGATTTATGAGTATGGTATTAAATATGATCAAATTTCATTCTTTTGCATGAGAAAGTCCAGTCTTCTTGGCACCATTTATTGACGATACCATCTTTGTCCCATTTGTGTTCTTAAAATTCTTGTCAAAATTTAGTTGACCATATTTTATGTTTGAATTTATTTATGGGTTTTGTATTCAATTTCATTTCTCCATGTGTCTGTTTATGTGCCAGTACCATACTGTTTGATAATTCTAGCTTTGTAACATAATTGTAAATCAAGAAATGTGATGCTTCCAACTTTATTTTCCTTTCTAAATATTGTTTTTGGTTATTTGGGGTCTTTTATGTTTCCATATGAATTTTAGCAGTTTTTTTCTATTTCTGTGAGGACTGCCATAGGAATTTGATAGAGATTGCATTAAATCTGTATATTCCTTTGGATATGATGAACATTTAAATAATAGGAATTCTTCTGATCCATGAGCATGGGATATTTTTCCATCTATTTGTGTCTTCCATATTCAAGATTTAAACTTAGTTCCACTGACCCTAAATACTACAGCTACTAATATAATAACAATAGATGATATTTGATAATAATAAAACTTAAGAATAAGGCATTATTCCAAGTGCTTAACACATATATTAAATTATATATATATGCTTAATATATTATAGTATGTATGTAATATATAATATATATGTAATATATATATAAATTATATATATATGCTTAACATATATAAAAATCATTTTTCTCACAAAACCTCAATAAGACAGCTGCTACTATTACATTCAAATTAGGAATGGGAAACCGGGACACCGATGAGTTAAGCAATATATTTGCGCATGATAATACAATGTGTGCATGATAAAATCAGGATTGCAACTGACATTTTACCTAGAATTTTGTGCAAGATACTATTCTGTATGTATCTAAGAATATGAGAGATGTTGGCATTGTGGTGTAATGGATAAAGCCTTCATCTGTGACATCAACATCCCATGTGGGCACAGGTTTGTTACCCAGCAGCTCCATTTCCAATCCGGCTCCCTGCTAATGGCCTGGGAAAAGCAGCAGCAGATGTCCCAAGTGTTTGGGCCACTGCCACTTATACAGGTGATCTTGTTGAAGCTCCTGGCTCCTTGTTTCAGCCTGGCCCAGTGCTTGCCATTGCCACTATCTGTAGAGTGAACCAGTGGATGGAAGCTCGCTCACTCTCTCTCTCTCTCTCTCTCTCTCTCCCCTCCTCTCTCTGAAACTCTGGCTTTCGAACAAAATTAATAAATCTTTTAATATAAAGAACATTGATAAAAAAAAAAGAAAGTTAATTCTTACCCTGGATGGATTTCATCAACTTCTGGTATGAGAAGGCATATATATATATATATATATATATATATATATATATTATAGTAACAAAGAGAAACCCAATATGTTATTCTTAAGAATAAGAATGTTAGGAGGTATATTGGTATCATGGGGGCAAGCTTCACGTAAGTGATAGGAGTAGAATAGTATTTAGAAGGTATTGATATTCATAGTTTTAATATTGCTCTAAGTTGTGGTTTTTAGAATTCCCTTCCAAAAAATGTGCTAGACTTTCCTGTTGAGACTGATTCTCATGATGAAAGGACAGAGAAAATTATACAGCTTCCTGGGTGGGGGCAGGCAGTAAAAATATCCTGTAATAAAATGTAATAGCTTTCAAGTATACACTCCACAGAATTTAAAGTAAGTATCCAAACAAAATGTTGCATACAAATATTCATAGAACAGTCTTCACAATAGCCAGGAGATGGAACCAACCAAATTTCCATTAACTGATGAGTAGGTAAAGGCAATATCATGTCTATACACAAGTGAATATATCTATAAAAAGGAATAATGTTCTGACACATGCTAGAACACAGATTAACCTTGAAAACATTATGCCATGTGAGATAAGCCAGTCTCCAAGGGCCACACATAAGGGAACTTCAAAAATTCATAGAAAATTTAATTAAAAGATAAGTTTATTTTGGTGGAAAAATGAAATCCATGCATATGAGAGGTCTTCAAAGGTTTTATAATAACTATGTATTATGAAATAGCTATCCAAAAAGTTCTCTTATAATTCCATATTCCAGGAAGTTTTCGAAGTATCCTCATACTCTGTGATCCTATTTATATTCAATATCCTGGGCAGGTAAATACATAGAGACATAAAGGTGGTTTGTGGATAGTATGGGCAAGGGTAAGGGAGGAATGGGGGATGCTTGCCTAGTGGGTATGAAATTTTCTTTTCAGATAACAAAAATGTTCTGGAAATAGATAGACAGCAATAATGGATTGACAACATGGTAAATTAATATCACTAATGGTAAAGTTTTATATATTTTATATATTTATCACAATAAGATTGTGTTATAACTCTCACTCATGCCCATATGAGAGCCTTCAAGATATTATAAATAGGATATAAAAGAGCCTTAGAACATTGTGCTAAGTGAAATAAGTCAATCACAAATATACACGTATTTTATGATTCCTTTTATATGAGGTATCAAAAAGAGTTGAAGTTATAGAGACAGAAAGTAGAATGGAAATTGCTAGATACAGGGCATGGAAGAAACCAGAATTATTGGTTCAAGGGTACAGTTTTAGTTTCATAAGATGAAAAAGTTCTGAAGATGATCTATTGTATAACAATATGAATAAACTGAACTGTACACTTAAAATGGTTAAGATGGTAAACTTTATGTGATTACACCACAATTAATATCATGAATTTGGACTTCTAGATCCAGGAGGATTTGACTAACCATGTGTTGAAAATGTCCAGAAAGTGTACTGTATACCAATTTTTTCTTATTATTCTCTACACAATATTGTATAACTATTTACATATGACTAAAATGTATTAGGTATTATACATAATCTATGAGTATATAGACTTTATGCAAATAGAGTGCCATTTTACATCAGAGATTTGAGGGTCTGTGAATTTTGGCATTTGCTAGGAGTCCTAGAACCAATTCCTCATGGGTACTGGGAGATGACTGTATGTATATAATAGATTCTGAAGGATGGAACACTACATATTCTGTTTCTACTAAGGTTTGTATAAAATATCTTAAAGAAGAACCATGTCACCTAGTTTCTTAGAAAATCAGTTGTCTTACCACATGTTATGGATGTTACCTGTGACTGTGTGGTACCCTAACATTTCTGGATCTATGTTTATATTTTTCTGTAGCTAATGAGGGCCATTAATGATGTGTTAATTGTCTATTGGAGTTTTGATGGGTGGAGGGTCTCTTTTGATCCCTTCCTTCCAACAATTTCCTTTACATTGACAGACTTACTACGCAGATGTTCTTCCACTGACAGAAGCCATCAGCAAAAACAGTATTGTTCCTTATGAATCCTAGTGAGAAATTTGTGATGAGAAGAAGGTGACACATTACTTCAACTGTGTACATCTTTCAATAACAGAAGTGAATGAGCTAAAAAATGATTTCAAGCAACCTTTATTAGAAGACTCATCAGAAGGCTGCTGGACTGCTGGAAGACACACTAGTTTCTCAATATCTGTCCCATGTTTTAAAGGATGGGACTATTGTTGCATTGTCAAAAACAGTATCAGTGAGAGAATTGTTTTGTAGCCCAACAATCTGCAAGTCAGCAACTTAAAACATGTGTGAACTTGAACCTGTCATTTAATACTCATAATCTTCAATTTTCCAATCTATTAAGGATTGTATTTTGTGGAGTCATTTTAAGAACTGTATGAGATAACCCACCTAAAGGATTAATCCAGATTCTGGTACATGAAAAGTATGCAATCAGTGATACTTATTTTCCATGTAAGAAGCTAGCCTCTACCTACAAGAGGAGGAATTCAGAGATAATAATATAACTGATCGATTCAGTCCAGAGAGTCACATTTTTCCTTCTATGTTAAAATACACAACATCCATAGTTACCCCTCAGCCTGAATAGTTTCTCTCTTTCTTTCTCCTTTATTTGCTTGTATTTCATACCAACAAATTTTGACTTTTCTGGTGAATTCTGAGCTATATATGTTCTCCCTGAATATTCCCATACTCATGCTTTCTACTTTCTTGTCTAAGCCTTAAAAACATTCCCAATATTAAGATTTCTTTTAATTTTAACTTGTAATGTTCTCTCCACTCTTTCCTGTTTTACAAATTCCTCCGAAAACTGACTGCCTCTACGTGCAAAATCTAAGTGCTACCTTTCCAAACAGGTGATCTCCTGAACTATTTGGAGGTAACCTTCCCTTCCTGTTCTCAAGTCATTGATTTAATGCAAAATGTTCTTCATCTGCCTGATAGACTTAGAATTATATCTATGTGCCTTTTCCACATTTTTTGGCCATACAAACGGTTATACTATATATGCGATATCAAGAAACAAAAGAGCAAATTCTGGTAGGGATGTGGAAAGATGAGAACTCTTATACACTGTTAGTGGTAATGTAAATTAATATAGATATTGTGGAATATTACCATATTCTCCAGCAATTCCACTACTGGGTACATAACAAAAGGAAATTAAATCAGTCTTTTGAAGACACATGTTCATTAATGTTCATAATAACCAACAAATAGAAACAACCTAGGTGTTCATCAGCTGATGAATGGATAATGAAAATGTGATATATAGACTATTCAACCATAAAAGAATGAAACCCTGTTATTTGCAACAACATGGATGGAACTAGAGATCATTAAGTTAAGTGAAATAAGCCAAGCACAGAAAAATAAATACCATATGATGTCACTCATATGTGAAATACTAAAAAGTTGGTCTCATAGAAGCTACAAGTGGTATGATGTTTATCACAGCCTTGGGAGAGTATGAAGAAGGGAAGGGAAGGGTAGGGAAAGGTAGATTGATAGGTACTAAGATACAGATAGGACAAAGAAGTTCTAGTGTTCTATTGCACAGAAGGATGAACATAGAGACCAATTGTGTAGTGTATCTTTCAAAAGCTAGAATAAAGAATTTCAAATGTTTTTACAAGAAAGAAATAATAAATTTTTGATTACATAGATTTATTTTCCCTATTTGCACTAACCCGTGTATGCTGTTACTTTCAGAAGATTCGTGGAAAGATATAATTAAAACACAATATACACTTACCATTAACTTTTTCAGGACACTACATACACATCAAAACCTCACATGATATTCCATAAATATGTATAGTTTTACCTGTAAGTTAAATCTTTCTAAAAACAAGAGCTCTTGCCATTTCAGATGAAGTTTAGATTCCAATCATGAAATTTAACATTGTAGCTTAACAAGGTATGTTCCTGGTCCTTGAGAACTTTCCTTGTAGATGAAAAGAGTTCTCTTTCTGTCAACTAGGTGTCCTATCTCTCTCTTTCATTCTTATTTTATAAGTAATTTTAAAAAATTTTAAAGGTCTGGGCTGGCACTGTGGTGCTGTGGGTTAAGACACAGCCTGCGGTGCATACATCCCATTATAGGCATCAGTTTGAGTCCTGGCTGCTTCACTTCCGATACATCTCCTTGCTAATGCATCTTAGAAAGCAGCAAAGGATGGCCCAAGTCCTTGGACCCCTGCACCACATGGGAGACCCAGAGGAAGCTTCTGGCCCCTGAGTTCAGCCTGGACCAGCCCAGGTTGTTGCAACCATTTAGGGAGTGAACTAGCATATGGAAGATTTCTGTCTCTCCTCTCTGTCTGTAACATTGCCTTTCAAGTAATAAATAAATCTTTAAAAAATTTTAAAAGTCATAACTAAAGTCCCAAATTAAAGCCCGTAGCATGATATCCCTAACACAGACACTACTATTTTGCTATGTCCTCCTTTCTGTTTGCTTTTGCTATGCAGTAAATTTTTTGCATGGCTGTAATCATATTGAAACAGCATGATGTAACAGGAAGGAGATGGTCTGCAGGGTCAGACAAACCTGGGTTCAAGTCCTGGTTTTGTCACTTAGGAGCTGTGTGAGTTTGGCTTGCTTTTAAAATGTTTCTTGGCTTTTGTTTCTTCATCTTCAAAAAAAAAGAAATCAAACGCATTTTGTAGTTGTTATAAACTTTATGGCAAACAGTATGTATAAAGATCCTTAGCACATAAAAGGAAGTTTTCATACAATCATTCCATTTCCTCCTGATTGGTGATTCCTTAGTTATTTATTTAGCTATTTATTTTGCTGGGTGTCTACAATATGCATGTGTTATCATATATATATATATATATATATATATATATACATCGTTATATTTTATTCAAGAATCTACTTGACTACAATTTGATTTTTGATTTTTGTTATTTATTGTTTTTTTTTCTTTGACATATCGGATTTTCACTCCTGTAACCTTAAAATACCTGTTCTAATATCTCATAGGTCTCTTCCATTCTCACTTGTCTCCCTTCCTTTACCATTGCATTAATCTCTGTCAATGTTTATAAATTAGTAATTAAATATAAGGGTTATTTAATAACAAATATTTAGATTAATATTTAATAACCTTCATTAAATAAAGTTCTTAATGCTGATCTTTTCATTCACTTGAAATTGCACTGAAAGAGCAAAGTATTTGGGATCAGCTAGTAATCTACTTAATATTCTACACATTAAATTGAATCTTAATCCTAACCAGCCAGCTAAAATTATGGCCTGGTTTGGGGTGGTGACTGAGTAAGAATAATTAGTTTCAGATCATAATAACAAAAAGTAGAATCTCTACTCTTCTACTTACTAAGAATTTGACCTTGGGGTCATTTCTTTCTCCATGAAATCAGAATAGAAATGCATAATTCATACGTTTGGCTTGACTAGTAAATTAGTTATTATGGGTAAAGCTCAACAAACCTACTAAGTGTTCAATGAAAGATAATTGGTTAAAGACACTGAAACAAATACTGCATGGTATCACTTATACACGGAATCTAAAAATGTGGAACTTAGGGTGGAGGTTTGGCACCAATATCCCTTGAGCCACCTGCATCCCATATAAGAGTGGCTGGATATGAATCCCAGCTTTGCTATCAATGCAGCTTCCTGCTAATATGAACCTTGGGATGCAGCTGACAATGGTTCCATTATTTGGGTCTCTGTTGCCCAGGTGGGAGACAAAGATGGATCCTGACTTCTGCATAAATAAGCTGTAGCTATTGCAAGCATTTGGGAAGTGACTGGCAGATGAAAGATTCATTCATTCATTCATTCATTCTCTCTCTCTCTCTCCCCCTCACACAAAAATGAATGAATTTTTTGTTTATGTTTTTTGGTTTTTTCTCTTAAGATTTATTTCCAAGGTACAGTTTTGGATTACAATGGTTTTTCCCCCCATAACTTCCCTCCCATCCGCAACCCTCCCATCTCCCACTCCCTCTCCCATTCCATTCACATCGAGATTCATTATCAATTATCTTTATATACACAAGATCAATTTAGCATATATGAAGTAAAGCTTTCAACAGTTTACACCCACACAGAAAAACAAAGTGTAAAGTACTGTTGGAGTACTAGTTATACCATTAATTCACATTGTACAACACATTAAGGACAGAGATCCTACATGGGGAGTAAGTACACAGTAACTATTGTTGTTGACTTAACAAATTGACACTCTTATTTATGGCATCAGTGATCACCCCAGGCTCTTGTCATGAGTTGCCAAGGCTGTGGAGTCTTTTGAGTTCGCCAACTCTGATCTTATTTAGACAAGGTCACAGTCAAAGTGGAAGTTCAATCCTTCCTTCAGAGAAAGGTACCTCCTTCTTTGATGGCCTGTTCTTTCCACTGGGATCTAACTCACAGAAATCTTTTATTTATTTATTTATTTTGCCAGAGTGCCTTGGCTTTCCATGCCTAAAATACTCTCATGGGATCTTCAGCCAGTTCCGAATACCTTAAGGGCTGATTCTGAGGCCAGAGTGCTGTTTAGGACATCTGCCATTCTATGAGTCTGCTGTGTATTCTGCTTCCCATGTAGGATCGTTCTCTCCTTTTAGTGGACCTGCAGGGAGAGTGTGGGAGCCCACGGCTCAGGACACCAGCGGCAGAATCAACACACCAGAGCTGGAATGCGAGGTGAGCCGACCTCAAAAGCCCGAGACACTGGCAGGAAAGCGGAAAGAGGAGACTAGAGGGAACGAGGCCTGAAACCCCACGGGGAAAAGTTCATCAGGCTAACTAGAAGGGAGAGAGAAAAAAATGTGACCGAGAGGGACACGAGTTTCTCTCTCTCCGCTCACCTCTCAAAGGCGAGCCAGACAAAGAGCAGGCGCCATTTTGGACATACATCATAAGCAGGGCGACCTCGGGGCTGTGCCCACCCACAGTCAAGCAGAAAAACCTGACTCAGGGTGGGGGGGGTGAAATAACAGGAGATTAGGGCCTAGTGATTGTGTGGGGCTAATGAACTGAGACTGTGAAAAAAGAGATGGTGGGTTAGAGAATTCACAGAATTCACATGAGTACTCTCCAGAGATGCTACAATTCGGTAACCTTGGAAACCCAGTGGGAGACTGTAGGAGAATTTGAACCCACACTGAGGGCAGCACAGATTCCCTGTGTGGTCCTTGGGAAAGAGCTTCCGATCTCTGGCTCTTGTGGGTATATCATTCGCTTGCAAACTACCTACAATTCCACTCAGCTGTGTGGAATTACTTTCCTTTGGAATCAAAAAAAAAAGAAAGAAAGGGAGAGATTTACCATGCCTAACCTGGGAGTGTCACCTTTGTCACACCCTTAACCCTGAGGAACCAAACAGAGCTCTCTGTGCACACCCATCTCAAGCCTCTAAGGCTCCATCAAAAGCAGACAGTCCACTTAATACAGTCGTTATAACAAGAAAAAACACCACAGTGAGGGAAGAAGAATCCAAAGAATATCTTCACAATGCCAAGAAACAAATGCAGAAACCAAGGAAACAAGAACAAGGAAGACATTATGACACCCCCAAA
This sequence comes from Sylvilagus floridanus, assembly GCA_949820135.1. NCBI lineage: Eukaryota > Metazoa > Chordata > Mammalia > Lagomorpha > Leporidae > Sylvilagus > Sylvilagus floridanus. The sequence goes on from OX463223.1 coordinate 50,743,754, forward strand.
TGAACAAGACGCCCAAGCCAAGATTATGAAGATGATGAGATGGAAGAAATACAAGATACTGATTTTAAAAATTTTATGATAAGAGCAATTAGAAGATTTCAAAAAAAAAAATGCTTGAGCTACAGAATTCCTTACTGGACAGGATAGAAAATCTCCTTCAAGAAAATGAAATCTTAAGGAGGAATCAAAATGAAATGCAGAAACTAATAGAACAGGAAAATTTGATAGTGAAGAGAAATCAAAATGAAATGAAGAACTCAATAGATCAAATGACAAACACATTAGAGAGCCTTACAAACAGAGTCAGTGAGTTAGAAGAGAGAATATCGGACTTAGAAGACAGAGCACAGGAAAGTATACAGTCAAATCAAAGAAAAGAAGAGGAAATCAGAAATCTAAAAAATATTGTTGGGAATCTACAGGATACTATTAAAAAACCCAACATTCGGGTTCTAGGAGTTCCTGAAGGCATGGAGAAAGAGAAAGGATTAGAAGTCCTTTTTAGTGAGATACTTGCAGAGAACTTCCTGGGTTTGGAGAAGGACAGAGACAACCTAGTACAGGAAGCTCATAGAACCCCCAGTAAACATGACTAAAAGAGATCCTCACCACAACACGTTGTAATCAAACTCACCATAGTGAAACAGAAAGAAAAGATCCTAAAATGTGCAAGAGAGAAACGTCAGATTACTCTCAGAGGATCTCCAGACTTCTCATCAGAAACCATACAAGCTAGAAGGAAATGGCAAGATATAGCCCAGGTACTAAGAGAGAAAAACTGCCAGCAAAGCTCTTATTTGTGAATGAAGGTGAAATAAAGACCTTACATTGCAAACAGAAATTCAAAGAATTTGTTGTCACTCGTCCAGCCCTGCAAAAGATGCTTAAAGATGTGTTACACACAGAAACACAGAAACACAGCCATCAACATGAAAGAAGGTAAATGAAGGGAACCTCACAGCAAAAGATCACAGGGAATTCAAAGCATACATTTGGATAAAGAAATTATGGGACATGTACTCTATAGAATACTATACAGCAGTCAAAAACAATGAAATTTGCAACAAGATGGAGGAATCTGGAAAACATCATTTTAAGTGAATTAAGCCAGTCCCAAAGGGACAAATATCATATGTTCTCCCTGATCGGTGACAACTAATTGAGCACCAAAGGGGAAACCTATTGAAGTGAAATGGACACTATGAGAAACAGTAACTTGATCAGCTCTTGTGCTGACTGTTGTTGTACAATGTAATACTTTATCCATTTTAGTATTTTTTTATTCTAGTACTATTGGTTGAACTCTGTAATTAACAAACAATTATTCATAGGTGTTTAAATTTTAACTGAAAAGGGATCCCTGTGAAATATAAGAGTGGGAATAAGAGAGGGAGGAGATGTACAATTTGGGACATGCTCAATCAGTCATGCCCCAAATGATGGAGTTAGAAACGTGTCATGGAATTCCAATACAATCCCATCAAGGTGGCATGTACCAAGGCCATCTCACTAGCCCAAGTGATCAATTTCAGTTCACAATTGATCACACTGATAGGTCTAAGAGACAAAAGGATGACACAAACAAGACTAGTGTCTGCTAATACTAACTGATAGAATCAAAAAGGGAGAGAATGATCCAACATGGGAAGCGGGATACACAGCAGACTCCTAGAATGGCAGATGTCCTAAATAGCACTCTGGCCTCAGAATCAGCCGTTAAGGCATTCGGATCTGGCTCAAGAGCCCATGAGAGTATTTTAGGCATGGAAAGCCAAGACACTCTGGGAAAAAAAAGAAGACCTAAATGAAAGATCTCTGTGAGTGAGATCCCAGTGGAACGAATGGGGCCATCAAAGAAGGAGGTACCTTTCTCTGAAGGGAAGAGAGAACCTCCACTTTGACTATGACCCTGTTGGAATAAGATTGAAGTCGGTGAACCCTAAAGGCTTCATAGCTTCGGCAACTCATGACTAGAGCCTAGGGAGATTACTGACGCCATAAACAAGAGTGTCAAATTGTTAAATCAACAACAGGAGTCACTGTGTACTTACGTCTCATGTGGGATCTGTCCTTAATGTGTTGTCCAATGTGAATTAATGCTATAACTAGTATTGAAACAGTATTTTACACTTTGTGTTTCTGTGTGGGTGCAAACTGATGAAATCTTTACTTAGTATATACTGAATCAATCTTCTGTATATAAAGATAATTAAAAATGAAAAAAAAATCTTGGTGTTAAATTGGAAATTGCATAGAAAATTAATCAATTTAAAAAAAAATATCAAGTAGGATCTCTGTCCTTAATGTGCTATACATTGTGAATGAATACTATAACTAGTACTCCAACAGTATTTTTCACTTTGTGTTGCTATGTGAGGGCAAACTGTTGGAATCTTTACTTAATATATTCTAAACTGATCTTCTGTATATAAAGAGAATTGAAAATGAACCTTGATGTGAATGCAAGGGGAGAGGGAGTTGGAAAGGGGAGGGTTGCGGTGGGAGGGAAGTTATGTGGGGGAAGCCATTGTAATCTATAAGCTGTATTTTGGAAATTTATATTCTTTAAATAAAAGCGTTATTTTAAAAAAAAAGAAAATATGTGTGTGGGGGGGGCGGCACTGTAGCATAGCGAGTAAAGGTGCCACCTGCAGTGCTGGCATCCCATATAGGCACTGGTTCGAGCCCCAGCTGCTCCACTTCTGATCCAGCTCTGCTATGGTCTGGGAAAGCATGCAAGATGGCTCAAGTCCTTGAGTCCCCGGGAGAAACAGGGGAAGCTCCTGGCTCCTGGCTTTGGATTTAATTCACAATGTATAGCACATTAAGGACAGAGATCCTACTTGATATATTTTTTTAAATTGATTAATTTTCTATGCAATTTCCAATTTAACACCAAGATTTTTTTTTCATTTTTAATTATCTTTATATACAGAAGATTGATTCAGTATATACTAAGTAAAGATTTCATCAGTTTGCACCCACACAGAAACACAAAGTGTAAAATACTGTTTCAATACTAGTTATAGCATTAATTCACATTGGACAACACATTAAGGACAGATCCCACATGCAGCAAAATTGAAGAGTGAATCATCGGATGGAAGACCTCTCTTTCTCTCTCTCTCTCTGTCTGCCTTTCCTCTCTGTGTGTAATTCTTTCTTGCAAATAAATAAATAAATTTTAAAAATGTGACAGTTATTTAGAACAATAACATGAGGTATTATTAGTCCCTCTTCATCTGACTTGCCATTGTTCCTTTCTTACTGGCCCTAAATTACATGTACGATTTTACTTAATTATTAATCAATTATTAATTGCTTTGTGCTGATATGTTTGATGTATGTCATGTCTTCTCAACTAGATTAACAGCTCCTTTTCTTGGACTTTAAATCTCTCATCATATTTATCACAGTGCTAGGCACAGGAAGCATGTTGAACAAATCCTTGGTCATTAACATTGCATGCTATCTTTAGTACAAAAGACAGGAAGAATCTTTAGTGCTTTTTAAAATAAGTTAGAACATCCTCTTCACCTCCCATTTCTCCACAGGGCCACACTTAGGTTTCCCGCCAGAACAACTAATGGCCAAATTGCCATAAGATCTGTGACTTCATGAGCCTCATGATTCTCTAGGATGTGGGGCAGAGAAGCAGAGAGAATGTAATTGAGAATTCTGTCTTCACCACACAAAATCTGTAGGGCTGGACTTCAATGGCTCTTAGTTGGATGTTATTGGTACTTGTTACTTGTAATGCAATTTCAGGAGAGGCTTAAACTTTATCCTAGGCCTGAGTGAAGGTTTGTTCAATGGAGGTGGCTGCCAACCCATCCAGCATCACCCATCCCAGCAAGCAGAGATTGGGCCATCATCTAAATTCAGAGTGTGGGACCATACATCATAGATATGAATCTTGTCTCTGTCTCTTGATAGTTATGTGAGGGTTTTTTTTTTTTTTTTGAGGGCAGGGGAGAAGGAACAAAGAGTGAGAATGCAGATGCTGGAATTAGGAATGGAGAGGGTTTTGGCTTAAAAACCCCTATGTCTTTGGCCACTTATTATCTGAAATATGTGATAATGTCTCCTGTTACTTTCATTGTCACTTGGAGAGGCAAGACCTTGAGAAAGGCATGTCATAGTCAATAAAGTGACAAAACAAGTGCTTTCTCCTTAGAGTTTGTAGCTGTGTAGAATGTGGCATTTCATGATTTGGAAGATTACTTATAGCTACCAGCATAAGAGTTTCACCCAAAAATATTTTTGCCCTTTACCCCATCCATATTCAATACATGCTTTAAAGACTCAGATCAAACCTGTTTTTCTCCAGGATTATTAATTTCTGTTTTCTCTTCAGTCTTCTGTTTTTTTTTTCCCTACATGTTAACCTTGCACCATAAGTGTATAGCAGTGTTTTTTTTTTTCTGGGGTGGTGGTGGGGTAGGGTGAGAAGGCTGGTTGTGATACATACAGAGGATGTATGTATCACACAAAAGTACAAACAAACAATCCCCAAGTGGTATGTCTTTTGAGACATTTAAATTAGTCATCTGCATGAGTCCAAGGAAGCCGACTCATCATTTGCCCATCTCATTCTGTGCCTCTAGACATATTCCAAGATTTGAGGTAAGAGAAAGAAGGTAGTTGTTTTAGGAATTACCATTTTTTTGACAGGCAGAGTGGACAGTGAGAGAGAGAGAGAGAGAAAGGTCTTCCTTTTCTGTTGGTTCACCACCCAATGGCCACTGTGGCCGGTGCACTGCAGCTGGCGCACCGCGCAGATCTGAAGCCAGGAGCTTCTCCTGGTCTCCTATGCGGGTGCAGGGCCCAAGCACTTGGGCCATCCTCCACTGCACTCCTGGGCCACAGCAGAGAGCTGGACTGGAAGAGAAGCAACCAGGATTTGTTCAACATGCTTGCTGTGCCTAGCACTGTGATAAATATGATGAGAGATTTAAAGTCCAAGAAAAGGAGCTGTTAATCTAGTTGAGAAGACATGACATACACCAACCATATCAGCACAAAGCAATTAATAATTGATTAATAATAATAATAGAACCCGGGGTGCCTGCACCGCAGGCAGAGGATTAGCCTATTGAGCTGCAGTGCCGGCCAGGAATTGCTTATTTAAGTAATTAATTTGGCTCTAGAACCAATAAAAACCACCCAAGTCTTCTTGTTCTACTCCCAAGGTTTCCATGATCACCTACCTAGGGAGTTATTAATACAGAAAATAGGATTATATATTATTTTCTTCACTTTCTGAGAAAGACTCAAAGGGCACAGCCAGAACCAGACTGCAAGGCTTCTCTCATATGGACTCTTCCAGATTATTATACTCCCACAAACTCCACAGGACCCTTAGTCTGAAGCAGAAGGCTAAATGAGTTCGGAGTTATGGACCTTGTCCATTGTCTTGTACCATATTCAAGGAAGGCATGATATTTGGCCTGATCATTTCTCTTTTCCTTGCAAGTTAACGTGTTTCTTAGAAATCCTTCCTTTATAGAAAGAATTCATTTAAACTTGTATGGTACTTTATTAAATGTTTCCACAGGTATTTTCTCATTTGATATATTAAAACTTCATGGGGTTGACAAGCTATTAATACTATTTTATAGACAAGAGTAATAAAACCATGGGAGAGAAAGCATCTTGTCTGTGGTAATATAGTCCATGATGTCATAATGGGAGGTCAAATTCAGGGTTTCCAGGCTGTGCTTTCAGATGAAACATAACCTTAACCTGATCTCACAGATATTTCTTGGTATATTTAATTGTTCTGAATTGTATGTCATACCTTGAGACAAAGGGATGTAAACTTTGTACAGCAGTTCTAATTAGGCATTGGCTATGAACAACATTAGAGTCTAAATATAACTACCAGGTACCTTCAGGTGCAGTGGCTTCAGTTGCCCAAGGACAGTCCTATAGAGAAGGGTATAGCTGTGAGCCTTTACCAACAGCAGACACAGCAGTGGAGAGTTGGGCTCTTTAGACCAGCAGAAGGATCTGGGTAGAGAAACTGCAATGTCTACTAGAATTGCTCAGCACTTTTTAACATCCTATGTTTTAGGAATTCCTCGTTTTAGAAGTCCCAGACTCCTCAGAGAAGCAAGAAAATTGCATTGTAATCCTCCTTACTGCTAAAATATAAGCATGAAACCTATGCCTTTTCAATCAATGCACCTACTCAGAACTTGAGTTGAAGTTAGTGATACACAAGAACAGGTATCATATGGACTTCAATGTGGCTAAGGCAGTGCCAGTTCCATTTATTTGCAGAGGCAGCCATTGCAAAGACGCCCATGGTAGAGTCTGACACCCAGAGTAAATGACAATGCCAGTTGTCAATGTCTTCCAGTCAAAGACCACCAGGAATACATCCAGGTATTTGAACAAGTTGTATGCTTTATTGCCACAAGGGGAAATGTACACCATAAGTAGGATGTCAGAAGGGACTTGGAAGATTTGGGCTTGTGGTAGGTGATTTGGGAGTGGGGGAGTTTAAAGGAAATGGAGGTTGGCTCTGGACTGCATTTTGTCAGGAAGTGGGAATAATTCAGTGACTGGTAATCTTGGTAAATCTTGCCCCACACTGGGGAGAACTAGCCCAATACTAAGTCTGTAATTGATATAGAAGTAGCAACGACTCATGTTAGCCAGAGTAGGGAGATGTCTGGTCATTTTTGTGTATTTGAGCAATGTTTATGTTTTAGCATTGAGGCATCACACTCATAGAATGCCCCTGTCTGATGTTGATTCTCTGAGAAGTTGGTCATATTTAACAGGAGAACACTAAGGTCTAGCTCTCACTTCCAGACCAACTCCTGGCAACAACAAAGTCTGAGTAATATCATCAAGTCAGCTCCCACAATTCAAGGTCTACCTTTCTTTCTCATAGTTCATGCTGTAGTCTTTAGGCCCAGCAGAAGTGTCAGTGGTATTTACACTTCTGAATTGTGATTTTTTAAATAATATGATTTATTTTTATCCTGAAAGGAGAAGAGAAAGAGAGAGAGAGAGAGAGAGAGAATAAGGAAGAGAGAGAGAGACCTACCATCAGTTGGTTCGTTCTCCAAATAATTTTAAGAGCTAGGACTGGGCTAGGCTTAAGCCAGGATCCAGAAAGTACATCTGGTTCTCCTATGTGGGCCACAAAGACCCAAATATTTGAGCTCATCACCTGTTGCCTTTCAGGGTGCACACTAGAAGAAAGCTAGAATTGGGAGTGGAAGAAGAACTAAAATCCAGGTGCTCTCATATGGGATGTGGGCATACCAAGTGGCAGCTTAACCCTTGTGCCCTCCCTTACTTTGTGATTTTGTTGAAAAGATGCATTCATTTATTAGAAAAAAAACAGAATTTCAGAGGGAGGGAGAGAGAGAGAGAGAGAGAGAGAGAGAGAGAGAGAGAGAGAATGTGTTTACATCCATTGGTTCATTTCCAAAACTGCCCACAACACCTGGAACTGGGCCAGGCTGAAACCAGGAGAGGACCTCCATCTGTGTGTCAATATGAGAGCCCAAGTATTTTGGCCATCTTCTGCTACCTTCCCAGGCATATTAACAAGAATCCGAAATGGAAACAGAGCAACCAGGGCTCTAACCAACACTCTGATATGGGATGCCAGCATTGCAAGCAGCAGTTTAACTAGCTGTACCACAATGCCAGCCACTACCTTGTTATTTTGAGTGTTTTTCTTTTACCACACTGTCTCCAAATTTGGTTCTCTGGCTTTCTCAAGGAGTAGTAAGTTTCTAAAGAGTCTCAAATAATTTATTTTCAATAACTTAATTTTCTCCTCAGACTAGTCAAATCTGGGTTTTGATTCTTTACAACTAAGCACCTAGCTCCATACTCCAATTCCCAGAACAACATAGATTAGCACTTTCTGTTTTGGCATAAAAAAAACCACAAGATTAGCTAAGCTATTCCAGAACCAGTTGGAAGAGTGAAGTTTTTTTGTGACTTCTTGGATGTGCACTGTCATACTTAAGGTTCATATTTGAGGCTAAGCTAGTGTCTGCTGGGAATATGACAGTCAGATTCTAAGGAATCCTGTATCCCTTTAAGTAATAGTCAGATATACTCTCCTTTATCAGCTGCAACCCCCTCACTCCTACTACCAGCAAAGACATAAAACTGACTAAGAAATGAGACCCTGCATAATCAAGTGCAAGACTATGGGCTCGAAAAGCAGAGAAAGGAATTTTTAATGTGGACTCTTGTAATGGAAAAGATTATGGGCCGGTGCCATGGCTCAATAGGCTAATCCTCTGCCTGTGGTGCCAGCACACTGGGTTCTAGTTCCGGTCGGGGAGCCGGATTCTGTCCCAGTTGGCCCTCTTCCAGGCCAGCTCTCTGCTGCGGCCTGGGAGTGCAGTGGAGGATGGCCCAAGTGCTTAGGCCCTGCACCCTGTGGGAGACCAGGATAAGCACCTGGCTCCTGCCTTCGGATCAGCGCGGTGCACCAGCCACAACGTGCTGGCCATGGTGGGCATTAGAGGGTGAACCAACGGCAAAGGAAGACCTTTCTCTCTGTCTCTCTCTCTCACTGTCCACTATGCCTGTCAAAAAAAAGATTATGTTGAGTGAATGCAACAGAGGGTACACCTTGAGAGACAAGTAGGCTTTAGCACAGAAGCAATTATGAGCAGGGCATCCAGATGGGGATGGTTAGCTCAGCCTGCCATTTTGACCCTAGTGACTTTAGGCCACCAGTGACTCTAAACTCATCATAGCAGTCTTAATAAGACAATGAGGTATGGTTCTTATCTCACTCTAAAACACAGCATTAGTTACCGATTCTAAACCACTGAATTCTGCAGTGGAATATAAGCTACATAAAAGCTGAAGCCTTTTTCATTTTCATGTTTGCATCACTAAGTCCTTCAATATGGCTGACACATAGTGGACCCGCATTAAATATTTGTTGAGTGAATGGATAAGTGAATGACTGGATGAAAAAATAAATGAATCATTTCCAAGATTCTCTCCTTATAGAAAGAGACAAAAAATCCTACTTAGCTTCAACAATTTATTTCTTATGTTGCTCTGTCTCTTTCAAAAGCATACTACTGTTCAACTATCTCTTCAGGAATAGCTTTATTTCTTATGATCTCAGCTTGCCACTGAAAAGTTCTGTAGCTTCAGCTGAACACCTAGTGTACAACCAGCTCAAGAGACACTAAACATAGCTCTGCATTCTAGTCCAGTTATACTCAGCTGAATTGAAGAATTAATTAGGACATAGAAAGGAAGTGTTCACTAACTGAGCACCTAAAAGGAAACCTGCTGAATTGAAATGGACACTATGAGAAACAATGACTTGATCAGCCCTTGTCCTGACTGTTGAGGAAAAATTTACTATTTTATTTCTTTTAGTATTTTTTGTTCTACTCAATACCATTGGTTGAACTCTTTAATTAACACACAATTATTCTTAGGCATTTAAATTTAACCGAAAAGTGATCCCTGTTAAATATAAGAGTGGGAGTAAGAGAGGGAGGAGATGTACAGTTTTGCACATGCTCACTCAGACTTACCCCTAATGGTAGAGCTACAAACGTGCCAGGGGATTCCAATTCAATCCCATCAAAGTGGCATGTACCAATGCCATCTTACTAATCAAAGTGATCAGTTTCAGTTCATAATTGATCATAATGATAGATTAAGTGTCAAATGGATCCCATAAACAAGACTAGTGTCTGCTGATACTAACTGATAGAATTAAAAAGGAGAGAACGATCCTACATGGGAAGCAGGATACACAGCAGACTCATAGAATGGCAGATGCCCTAAACAGCACTCTGGCCTCAGAATCAGCCCTTAAGACATTCAGATCTGGCTAAAAAGCCCATGAGAGTATTTCAGGCATGGAATGCCAAGACATTCTGGCAAAAAAAAGACCTAATGAAAGATCTCTGTGAGTGAGATCCCAGTGGAAATAACGGGCTATCAAAGAAGGAGGTACCTTTCTCTGAAGGGAGGAGAGAACTTCCACTTTGACTATGGCCTTGTCTAAACAAGATCGGAGTTGGTTAACTCAAGAGGCTTCCATAGCCTTGGCAGCTCATGACAAGTGCCTCAGGTGATTACTGATGTCATAAATAAGAGTGTCAGTTGTTAAATCAATAACAGGAGTCACTGTGCACTTACTCCCCATGTAGGATCTTTGTCCTTAATGTGTTGTACTATGTGAATTAATGGTAAAACTACTACTCAAACAGTACTTTATACTTTGTGTGTCTGCGTGGGTACAGTCTGTTGAAATCTTTACTTAGTATATGCTAAGTAGATCTTCTGTATATAAAGATAATTGAAAATGAATCTTGGAGGAGAATGGGATGGGAAAGGGAGCGGCAGATGGGATGGTTATGTGTGGGAGGGAGGTTAAGGGGAGAAAAGCCACTATAATCTAGAAGTTGTACTTTGGAAATTTATATCTATTAAATAAAAGTTGAAAAAAATTCTTTTCCCCATTGAACTGCTGTAATACATTCTTGGAAATAAGAAAATTATGTGAAACTATAAAGTAAAAAATTGCCTATAACACTAGTACTGAAACAGGGCAAGGCACAAGACGTAAGCAGCTGATTTCAACCAGGACTCCAAATTGCCTGAAGGTCTGGATTTTTCCTGGAGCAGTGGGTATCAGTTTTGGAAAAGTAACCTTTCTTCCAAAACACACATTACAAGGCCTACATAACATATTTGTCATAAAATAAGTATTCAGGAGTGAGTGATTTTATTTTCCAAAAAGCATCTAGTGCATTTTAAATACCACTCTCCTGCCCCCATTTTGAGAACCAGTATTGTAGATTTGTGGACCTACAAATAGAATAGAAAGTCAGGTCACTATAAAATGCACCTGTTGTTTTTCCTCTGACTCAGAAAAGAATAGATTTTTATCACCACAACACAGAAAGCCTTTCCCACCCCTAACCCATGGGTTTGTCTCTTCATTCATCCAAATAGCATGAAGTTCTATAATCCTGTGGGGCCTGTGGCCATTCCATTGCATCCTGGCTGTTACCAAGATATGAGTAGGCATCTGTGTGCAGCAGGGAACTAGCTAGGGACTAGATGAGGGTACTAGATAGGGAGATGGGTCCACTTCCCTGACAGAGATGTATTCTACAAGTGCCCCCGCTGCCGCCATCTTAAGTGTGGCAATATTTTACAAATATTTTCTTCCAGAGCCACATATGATCTACTGTAAGGCACTATTATCAGCACATCACAGGCTAGGCTCTGCCTCCTGCCTACTGTCTTATCACATTCTCATTGTGACCCAAATATCAGCACAGAAGAATCTGCTTTCTGATGGACTAAGAAACTACTTATTCTAATACGACAAATTCTCAGTTCTGCAAGAGTGAAAGGAACACCTTTTTTTCATGTGGAAGTCAGACAGAACACTAATGCCAATGGCTCAATTTAATAGTTGCTTCACACCAACTGTGGTGCTCTCCATATCCACGTGTGGTGGCAAAGAGATGTTTCCTGGCCAAGAAGGAAAGCTTTGTCTTAGCTGTTTCCCTACCCCTACCCTCAGCACCACCAAAGCCCTTGGGAGACTGGACAAGCGTACACAGCATCAGCTCATTAGCAAGTGATATTCTAGATATTACAGAGAATAATTGGCTACTGGTAAGAGAGAATAGAGAGTATGTAATAGCCAGAAAGGGAAAACACACAAATGCACATGTGCACACGTGTGCACACACACACACACACACACACACACTTTTTATTTAAAATACGTGGCAGAATTAAAATCTACAAAATGTGTAGGTGAAAACAAACACCATGTACCCAGCTGAGGAACATTTCTCATAAACTGCGCTTTAGCATTCCCCCATGGCCCTGGCCACTTTTTCCTTTATAACATTTATTGATGTCATCTTATCTGCCCCCATACCTCTCTGGACTGTGAACTTCTTGAGAGAAGGAGCTATTTCTTATTCATCTGTTAGTCACTTCCAGAACCTAGCATAAGGCCTGGCTTAGAGCAAGAACTTAATAATTGTTAATAAATTAAAGAGGCTGGCAGAATACAGAAAGATGGGCAATAGAAGAATAATTGTGGGGAAACTTTAAAATCTGGGCCAAGTATCAACAGTTGAATCAAATGCAGGAAAAAGCAGTTACAGACTAGAGGAAATGGCAACAAATGAACGTGAACATGGTCAGGCTATCGTTTTGGCCAGATTTTAAGCTAAATATTGTCTTTCCCTACCAGTAAGAATGATAGATAAATTCAAGCTGCTCATGTGACCTGCTGCTAAGATGTTTTTTTCCAATGAAAGAACATGAATAAAGATAAAATAAAAATAAAAGGGAAAATATCATCTCATATCTTCCTTGCTTTCCTCATTTGTGTTTAGGTTATTCTCCTTCCCCCTCCTTTTCCCTGACTATGAAATCCTATCCATGCACTTTAAGTCACAGTACAGCAAATCTTCATGATATTGTTAAAAGTCAGGTCTTGTAGGGGCTGGTGTTGTGGCATAGCATGTTAAGCTGCCACCTGCAATGCTGGCATCACATATGGGCACCAGTTCGAGTCCTAGCTGCTACACTTCTGATCCAGCTCCCTGCTAAAGTGCCTGGAAAAGCAGCGGAGCATGGCTCAAGTGCTTGTGCCCCTGCAACCATGTAGGGGAACCAGAAGAAGCTCCTGGCTCTTGGCCTCAGCCTGGCCCACCAGCCATAGTGGCCATTTGGAAGTGAACTGATGGATATAAGATCTCTTTCTTTGTGTCTCTGTCTCTATAGCTCTCTATAACTCTGCCTTTCAAATAAATAAATAAATCTCTTAAAAAGAAAGAATGTTTGGGCCAGCATTGTGGCATAACAGCAGGGTTAAGACATTGTCTGCAATGCCAGCATCCCATATGGGAGCTGGTTCAAATCCCAGTTTCTCCACTTCCAATCTGAGAAAGCAGCAAAGGATGGCCCGAGTTCTTGGGCCCCTGCACCCACCTGAGAGACTCAGATGAAAATTCTCGCTCCTGACTTCAGCCTGGCCCAGCCTTAGACATTTTGGCCATTTGGGGAATGAACCAGCAGATGGAGGGTCTCTCTCTCTCTCTCTCTCTCTCTCTCTCTCTCTGTCTCTCTCTCTCTCTCTCTTTTTCTCTGTAGCTCTGTTTTTCAAATAAATAAAATAAATATTTTAAAAAAGAGAGTCACATCTTGTGTCTGGTCTCATGCCAAAGAAGCCCCACCTTGGGGGAAGCACAGACTATCAGGTCTTTGATGGCAGGCAACATGTCTTATGTTTCTGTTCTGAACACTTCAAGCACCTAGAATCGTGTTGGACCCACCATGGGGACTTAATAAATAACACCGGATCGCCTGATTTGTGGTAAATAGAAAACTAACCCTAAAGAATGTGGGAAATGATCCCTGTCTTGTGGAAACCGTTTTAATTTGGCTTCAATAAATGCAAAATTGGGCTCATCTTGTGCCAAATGAGCATGTTACACTTTGGGGATTACTATTCATTGCCTGGTGGAACAGCAAGTCTGTTATGATTAAAGAATACAAAGTATATCTGTCTCTGATGCAGGAAGTTGAAATCTTCCTCCGTGAGATGGTTGATTGTTCATGTTCTCTTTTTAAATAAATAATAAAGGTTTAGAAACTATGGAAGAAACTAGCTCCCCTATTGCTTGATTGTTAGACATTTATTTCAAAGACTAGTCCAAAGCCACAAATGGATGAAGTATTAAAAGCTGGCAAGAAAATGGAATTGATGGTTGAAAGAAGTAAGTTTTATGAGACAGTGAGTAGAAACTACCCTACCAGTGGTATGTTTTGGGAAGCAGAGCCCAAATACCTGTCTTCCAATATTCATATCCTCTGTAACCCTCTCACCTGGTGGAGTCAATTTCCCTACTTTGTGAATTGCAGTTAGTGACTCACTTCTAACATTTCTGAGACTTGGTTATCAAAATTGTGACTTCCATAACTTTTAAGTTTATTTGAATAAATAAATAAAGGCAGAGACAGAGAGATGAAGAGAGGGAGGGAAGGAGGGAAGGAAAGATAGAGATAGAGGAGATAGAGAGAGAGAGATAGAGAGAGAGAGAGAGAGAGAGATTTTCCATCTTCTGGTTCATTCCCCACAAATGACTGCAATGGCCAGGTCTGGGCCAGTCTGAAGCCGGGAGATAGGAACTCCATCCTGGTGTCCCACATTGGTGGCAGGGACCTAAGTACTTGGGCCATCATCTGCTACTTTTCCAGGTACATTTACAGGGAGCTGGATCAGAAGTGGACTAGCTGGGACTCAAACCAGTACTCTGATTCTGGTATTGCAGGTGGCAGCGTAAACTGATGCACCACAAAATTGGTCCTAACTTCCTGTATTTTTTTGTGTACTCCCTTTCTCATGTGCTCTCTTTTGCTGGCTGTCAAAGAAACCTACCTCCACATTATGAATTTCTCTATGAAGAGGCCCATGTGTCAAGGAACAGAGGGCATCTTCTGGCCAGTAGCCAGTGAAGAACTGAAGTTTTCAGTTCAACAGAGTCCAAGGAGCAGAATCCTCCCAAACACCCCTGAGTATGTTTGAGAGCACATCCTGTCCCAGTAGAACCTGGAGTTGACAAGTTGACAAGTTGACTCTGGCTCTGGTCCATTTCTTGTTTGCAGACTTGTGAGACATTGTGAACCAGAGGACCAAGCTAAGACATCCAACAGATTCTTGGCCCACAGACACTGTGTAATAATAAATGTGTGGTGAAAGCCCTATGTTATGCAGAGTAGATAACTGATAAAACTGAGAAAATAACCCCTGCGCTCATGCCTGGCAAGATAAAGATGATGTGGAGTCTATACCATTTTGAGGACCAAGTGGAAGCAAATAATAGATTACATTGCTGATCATTACACAGATGCAGGGAGGGGGATTACTTTAGAAATGAGATCCCAAAGGGGCCAATGTTGTGTTACAGTGTGCTAAGCCATGGTTTGTGGTCTATTCCTGGCTGCTCTGCTTCCAATCCAGCTCCTCAATAATGCACCTGAGAAAACAATGAATGTTGACCCAAGTACTTGGGCCCCTGCCACCCACGTGGGAGACCTGGATAGAGTTCTGGGCTCTTGGCTTCCAGCCATTTGGGGAGTGAACTAGCAGTTGGAAAATCTCCCTCTTTGTGTGTCACTCTGTCTTCCAAATAAACTAGAAAAAACTTTTTTAAAAAGAGAGAGAAAGAAATCAGATCCTGGAGAAG
Source organism: Sylvilagus floridanus (assembly GCA_949820135.1). Classification (NCBI taxonomy): domain Eukaryota; kingdom Metazoa; phylum Chordata; class Mammalia; order Lagomorpha; family Leporidae; genus Sylvilagus; species Sylvilagus floridanus. Next base: position 50,759,002 of record OX463223.1, read on the forward strand.
TCTCTGGTTCTGTTATTACCAAGGATCTGCTGGAAATGGAATCAAGGACACCAAGAAGGAAGTCAAGTCCTAAAGGTCAGAAGCCAAAAATTGGCAGCCTGATCAGCCTCATGGTCTGGCCATCCCAGGTATCTAACTTATTAGACACCTTAGGGGACAAAAGTCTTCTATGTGACCTCCTTTTCATGTCTTTACTTGAATTACAAGGACTTGGACTGGAAAGGCAAACAGAAGCTCCCTGTTACGTTGGTAGCTTCTGAGATATGCTGTGTGAGTCATAGAGGAAGCCCACTGGAAGGTGAATTGTGAATAATTACCTGAAAATGATAATGGGGACTGGAGCTGTGGCACAGCAGATTAAAGCCCCAGTCTGCAGCACCAGCATCCCATATGCATGACTTTTCTTTTCTTTTTTCTTTTCTTTTCTTTTCTTTTCTTTTCTTTTCTTCTTCTTTTTTTTTTTTTTTGACAGGCAGAGTGGACAGTGAGAGAGAGAGAGACAGAGAGAAAGGTCTTCCTTTGCCGTTTGTTCACCCTCCAATGGCCGCCGCAGCTGGCGTGCTGTGGCCTGCGCACCGGGCTGATCTGAAGGCAGGAGCCAGGTGCTTCTCCTGGTCTCCCATGGGGTGCAGGGCCCAAGCACTTGGGCCATCCTCCACTGCACTCCCAGGCCATAGCAGAGAGCTGGCCTGGAAGAGGGGCAACCGGGACAGAATCTGGCACCCCGACTGGGACTAGAACCTGGTGTGCCGGTGCCGCAAGGCAGAGGATTAGCCTATTGAGTCACGGTGCCGGCCCGATGACATTTCGAATCCTGGCTTCTCCACTTCTGCTGCAGCTCCCTCCTAATGCACCTGGGAAAGCAGCAGAGGATGGTCCATGTGCTTGGGCCCCTGCACCAACATGAGATACCTGTCTCTACCTTTCTCTGTAACTCTGTCTTTCAAATAAATAAAATAATTTTTTTAAAAAAGAGGATGATGAAAGGAAATCAGAGTGTCTGCAAATAGAAGTGTACTTCAGACAGCTTGTGGAAAAAGGAAAGATATGCATGATATGATATTTTTCTTTTCATTTTTCATGCATAGTATAGATTTCCATGAACTTTTTTGAAGACTCTTTTTGCATGGATTTCAAAATGTTTTGCACCAATATAAACTTGTCTTTTAGCTCCATTTCCAACAAAGTTTTAAAAGTACTCACTTAGCTGCTGAAGCTGTCCATTTTTTCTAGGACATGATTTGGGAGGTGGCATGGGGCAGGATAAAGGTCAAAGCTGAGACATCAGGCATGTGTTTCCATTACCTGTGCTTCCATTTCCCTCAGCTCTGTACTCTCTCATCTATTGAAATAGGAGTGGGTGAGGGGGCATAGAAATGATTTAGAAAGCTGGGATCTGAATGCTACATTTCCTTAGCATTAGTTTTGATTTCCAGTCCTTCTGAAGGGATTATTGCATAGTGCTTTAGGCACAGTTTCACAGTTCTTAGTGCAAGCCTAGTTCTGTCTGGATCCTGGCTCTCCCTTTAGTAGGCCTTATATGTGTTCTTCCATAAAGTCTACCCTGTGAGACAGATAACATCAGCAGTGTTACTCCTACTTTATGGGTGAAGTAACTGACACTCAGGTAATTCAATCAACTGCTATAAAGGCACATAGCTAGTTAGTGGCAGAGCTGGTGAAAAAGTGAAGTGTTTGGCCTTCTAATTCAATACCTTTTAAAAAAAGTTATTTCATGCTGCCTCAAAAATATCTTGAGAAGAAACTATTACAGAAATGTTAATTATAACCACTATACAATTATCCTGGCCATATATTTTTTTAAATATTTTTATTTATATGAGGTGAACGAATTTCATGTATTTCACATATACAGATATAGGAGCACAGTGATACTTCCCAACTTACCCTCCTTTCCTGGTCCTGTCCCTTTTAAAATTAAAGTTTTGTTTTTCCTTTCTTTTTTTAAAATTTATTTATTTACTTGTAAGTCAGAGTTACACACAGAGAGAGAAGGAGAGGCAGAGAAAGAGAGAGAGGTCTTCCATCCACTGGTTCACTCCCCAGTTGGCTGCAACGGCCAGAACTGTGCTTATCTGGAGCCAGGAGCTAGGAGCTTCTTCTGGATCTCCCACATAGGTGCAGGAACCCAAGGACTTGGGCCATCTTTCACTGCTTTCCCAGGCCATAGCAGAAAGCTAGACCGGAAGAGGAGCAGCGAAAACTCAAAGCGGCACCCATATGTGATGCTCATACTGCAGGAGGAGGCTTTATCCTCTACACTACAGCACCAACCCCTGTTTTTCCTTTCTGAGCTAGGTAATGAAAGAAATGGCTTCAAGTACACAATAGAAATAAGCCCCCAAGTCTACGGCCATATGACCCTGAATACACCTAGTCTTGTCTGATCTCAGAAGTTAAGCAAGGTCGGGTATGGTTAGTACTTGGATGGGAGAAATAAGCCCCCAATACAGATTTTTCCATTGCAGTGGAAGACTTCTAGAGGTCCACTTATTAATCTTTCTCAGTCTATGAAAGCATTTTCCAAATAGTGATCCAGAGTATACCAAAAGCTGCTCCTCCAAGGAAACATAATATGGTTACATAACTGGGCTATGCTATGATGAATCTAGCAAAAATAAATGGGATTCAGAACTGTAGGACTTCCCAGAGCCTTTCATAAAATTGTATGGGAAGTCAATGTACAAGACTGGATCAAAATATGCAGCTTTAACAAATATATTTGGTTGATTTTTCTAAGGGTGTCTTGAGGCACTAGTGAACATCAAAATACAGTCTGGGAAATGTTGTTCTATGAGCTATGTGAAAGATGTTTTATACATTTATAATATGTGAATACCACATCTTCAGTTCTGGAAATCATGAAGGGAAATGATTACATCAAACACATACTACTCTTGTAGGCTGTAGTTTACTGGAACAGTGGAAGAAATTACATGTTGGAACTGTGTCAGAAATGTGCATTTTACTTTCGATGACAAGGAAAAGTTCCTTTCCCCTAACTACAGATGAAATGGAATGTACTTTGTGGAAATAAGCTAAACACTTAAACTTTCCACTGAGCTGGCACCTACCAACCCCAGCATGCTTTCTGAACTCTGTGTGTATCCCCTAAATAATTAGAGGTTATGTTCCATTATGCAGCCAAAAAGCCCCGGGAGCTTCAGATTGCAGATATGGTTAGAGATGTGTTGTATTTATTTTTTTTTAATTCTTTTTTTTCTTTTTTTTAATGCTTTTATTTAAAGAATATAGATTTCCAAAATACAGCTTATAGATTACAATGGCTTCCCCCCCCATAACTTCCCTCCCACCCGCAACTCTCCCCTTTCCCACTCCCTCTCCCCTTGCATTCACATCAAGATTCATTTTCAATTCTCTTTATATACAGAAGATCAGTTTAGTATATATTAAGTAAAGATTTCAACAATTTGCCCTCACATAGCAACACAAAGTGAAAAATACTGTTGGAGTACTAGTTATAGTATTAATTCACAATGTATAGCACATTAAGAACAGAGATCCTACATGATATATATATTTTAAATTGATTAATTTTCTAGGCAATTTCCAATTTAACACCAAGATTTTTTTTTCATTTTTAATTATCTTTATATACAGAAGATTGGCATGTACCAAGGCCATCTCACTAGTCCAAGTGATCAATTTCAGTTCACAATTGATCACACTGATAGGTCTAAGAGTCAAAGGGATCACACAAACAAAACTAGTGTCTGCTAATATTAACTGATAGAATGAAAAAGGGAGAGAATGATCCAACATGGGAAGCGAGATACACAGCAGACTCCTAGAATGGCAGATGTCCTAAATAGCACTCTGGCCTCAGAATCAGCCCTTAAAGCATTCAGATCTGGCTCAAGAGCCCACGAGAGTATTTTAGGCATGGAAAGCCAAGACACTCTGAGAAAAAAAGAAGACCTAAATGAAAGATCTCTGTGAGTGAGATCCCAGTGGAACGAATGGGGCCATCAAAGAAGGAGGTACCTTTCTCTGAAGGGAAGAGAGAACCTCCACTTTGACTATGACCCTGTCGGAATAAGATTGAAGTTGGCAAACCCTAAAGGCTTCCATAGCCTCGGCAACTCATGACTAGTGCCTAGGGAGATTCCTGACACTATAAACAAGAGTGTCAAATTGTTAAATCAACTTCAGGAGTCACTGTGTACTTACGTCTCATGAGGGATCTGTCCTTAATGTGTTGTCCAATGTGAAGTAATGCTACAATTAGTACTGAAACAGTATTTTACACTTTGTGTTTCTGTGTGGGTGCAAACTGATGAAATCTTTACTTAGTAGATGTGTTGTATTTCTAAAGACATAACACTGTTTTATAAGAAGAGATCAAGGCAGAGATAGAGATTAGTGTTAGATCAAGGAATGCAGCCTTAAAACCCTAGAATTGTGCACTTTATTTTGTTGTAGTTACTATATGAGTGCAAGAATAACTGTTCAAATGGACTTTGGATGGGTCTCTGGATGATTTTCCTGAATTCTTGGTTCATCTGTGATTAAGAACAAATATAATCACACAGTACATTCTAACACAGCCTGCTTTATCCCTACTGTTACTCCTATACATTTGAAAACAATGATATAATTTCTTTTTTAAAAAAAGATTTATTTTATTTATTTGAAAGAGTAACAGAAAGAGATCTTTCAAATGCTGATTCACTCCCCAAATGACCGCAATGGCCAGAGCTCAGCTGACCCAAAGCCAGGAATCTGGAACTTCTTCCAGGTCTCCTACATGGGTGCAGGGGCCTAAAGACTTGGGCCATCTTCTGCTGCTTTCCCAGGCCATAGCGGAGAGCTGGATCAGAAGTGGGGTAGACAGGACTAGAACCAATGCTCATATGGGATGCCGGCACTGCAGGCCAGGGCTTTAACCTGTTGTGCCACAGTGCCGGCCCCAATATAATTTCTAAGAGCAATTTTCCCAGTTGAGTTCTTTCACCTGAAAATGTAGCTCTGGCTTAAAAATGTCCTATAGGGGCTGGCACCATGGCTCACTTGGTTAATCCTCCACCTGCGGTACCAGCATCCCAAATGGGTGCCAGTTCTAGTCCCGGCTGCTCCTCTTCCAGTCCAGCTCTCTGCTGTGGCCCGGGTGGGCAGTGGAGGATGGCCCAGGTGCTTAGACCCCTGCAACTTCATGGGAAACCAGGAGGAAGCACCTGGCTCCCGGCTTTGGATCGGCGCAGTGCCAGTTGTAGCAGCCATTTGGGGAGTGAACCAACGGAAAGAAGACCTTTCTTTCTGTCTCTCTCACTGTCTATAATTCTACCTGTCAAATAAATTTAAAAAAAAAGAATATCCCTTCTGGATCTAACATTTATACATTTTTTTGATTTTTAAAAAATTTTTAAAGATTTTATTTACTTTTTGGGAGAGTTACAGACGGGGTGGAGAGATAGAGAGAAATGTCTTCCACCCACTGGTTCACTCCCCAAATCGCTGCAATGGCCGGCACTGAGTAGATCTGAAACCAGGAACCAGAAGCTTCTTCCAGGTCTCTCATGTGCATTCAGGGGTCCAAGAAGCCAGGATATGAACAGGTGCCCATACGGAATGCTGGAACCACAGGTGGAAGTTTAGCCTACTGTGCCACAGCACCGGCCCCTACACATTCTTTAAAAAATGCTGGAGGGCCTGCACTGTGGTGTAGCAAGCTAAGCTGCCACCTGCCTGCAATGCCATTATCCCATATCAGACTCAGTTTGAGTCCCTGCTGCTCTGCTTCCAATCCTGTTTCCTGCTAATGTGCCTGGGAAGACAGCAGAAGATGGTCCAAGTACTTGGGGCCCTGCCACCCACTTGGAAGATCAGGAAGGACTCTCTGGCTCCTAGTTTCAACCTGCCCCAGACCTGGTTGTTGTGACCATTTGGGAAGTGAATCGGCAGATAGAAGATCTCTATCTTCAAATAAACAAAATAAACCTTGAGAGAGATTTGGCCTAGCTTAGGGTTTACTTCTCTCAGGGTTGATAAAGGACACAGGTAGAAAATATAATTTGTGAAGAATGGTGAAGTTTCTGGAATATAATGTATCTATACTGTAGATGGTTCAGCAAAGTGATTGTGCCTTCAGCCGCCTGACCCCCTAGAGACTGTGTGAAGCAGGCCACCTTATTTTTCTCCACAACCAATGTCAGCAATGTACTGTGGCTAATAAACAAATCATTGTTGAGATTTAAGGGTTAATTTGTTAGCAAAATTCGATTTAGTTTACCCAAAGGAGAGCAGTCATATTAAGGAATTTGAACTTTGTTCAAAGGTACTAAAAGGATTTTTCATAGAGTAAGTGATATTTTTCAAAGATCATTGTGATGAAGGGTTGTGATGGATTGGAGGAAGGCAAGAATCAATGTAGGGAGATAAATTTGCTTATAAAAAAGTATTGAATTAATGTGTTTAGTCAATAAACAATTATTTTGAAGCTCCACAATGGTAGGCACTGTCCTAGGTGCTGGTGATACAATGATAAACAACATAACTGTAGATGGAGTTTCTTAAAAGAAAAAAAAATAGGTGCTAGGGAATGGGAAATGCATAGAAATTCATATAGAAGCATGCTGGCTGATATATATAAAATGTTAGTCACAAGTACACTTTCTTTAACTTTTATTTGATGAATATAAATTTCCAAAGTACAGCTTACGATTACAAAGGCTTTTTCCCCCCATAACTTCCCTCCCACCTGCAACCCTCCCCTTTCCCGCTCCCTCTCCCCTTCCATTCACATCAAGATTCATTTTCAATTCTCTTTATATACAGAAGATCAGTTTAGCATATATTAAGTGAAGATTTCAACAGTTTGCACCCACACAGAAACACAAAGTGAAAAATACTGTTTGAGTACTAGTTATAGCATTAAATCACAATGTACAGCACATTAAGGACAGAGATATTACATGAAGAGTAAGTGCACAGTGACTCCTGTTCTTGACTTAAATTGACACTCTTGTTTATGGCATCAGTAATCACCCTAGGCTCTTGTCCTGAGTTGCCAAGGCTATGGAAGCTTTTGGAGTTCACCGACTCTGATCATATTTAGACAAGGTCGTAGTCAGAGTGGAAGTTCTCTCCTCCCTTCAGAGAAAGGTACCTCCTTCTTTGATGACCTGTTCTTTCCACTGGGATCTCACTCACAGAGATCTTTCATTTAGGTCATTTTTTTGCCAGAGTGTCTTGGCTTCCCATGCCTGAAATACTCTCATGGGCTCTTCAGCCAGATCCGAATGCCTTGAGGGCTGATTCTGAGGCCAGAGTGCTATTTAGGGCATCTGCCATTCTATGAGTCTGCTGTGCATCTCGCTTCCCATGTTGGATCATTCTCTCCCTTTTTTATTCTATCAGTTAGTATTTGCAGAAACTAGTATTGTTTATGTGATCCCTTTGGCTCTTAGTCCTGTCATTATGATCAATTGTGAGCAGAAATTGATCACTTGGACTAGTGAGATGGCCTTGGTACATGCCACCTTGATGAGATTGGAATCTCCTGGTATGTTTTTAACTCTACTGTTTGGGGCAAGTCAGCTTGAGAATGTCCCAAATTGCACAAGTACACTTTTTTAAAAGTGTTCTTGGGGGCTGGCACAATGGCTAAGCCTCCACCTGCAGTGCCAGTATCCCCAATTGGGTGTCACTTTGTATCCCAGCTGCTCCTCTTCTGACCCAGCCCTCTGCTATGGCCTGGGAAAGCAGTGGAGAATGACCCAAGTGCTTGGTCCACTGTACCCACGTGGGAGACCCAGAAGAATTTCCTGGCTCCTGGCTTTGTATCGGCTCTAATCTGGCCATTGCAGCCATTTGAGGAGTGAAGCAGAAGATGGAGGACCTTTCCTTCTGTCTCTTCCTCTCACTGTAACTCTATGTCTCAAATAAATAAATAAATTTTTTAAAAAGTATTCTAATTACTGTGGGTAGAATGAAAAGTCTGTAGCAGGACAGCATGACTAGACCATCAATTCCAGTAATCCAGGCACCCAGAGCATGATAAGAAGGTAGGTTAAGTAACAGCACATCCTGACCTATGCATTTTGGATAGCTAAATCAAATCCTTGAACTATTGGGAAGCCCTTGACAAGTGGATAATGGTCCTTGTGTTACTATCCCCAAATTATTTGGCTCAATTGTGAATAGAATGCAACCTAGACAAAGTTTACCAGGGATTAATGCTCAGGAAGATAGCATAGCAGGAAGAGGTTCAGCCAAATAGCTCCCTGATGGCAATAACAGGTGTTTTTATGGGGTTGGGTAAGTGTACTGATTTCTTTCTGCACTTGAAACTTTGATCTGCAACTGACATTCAGTTCTGGCTCCTCCTGCTTAGCAGAACTATATTCTCTCCAGACATTGTTGGACTTTCTGCACAGGATATATTCAAAATAGAAATGTTGCATGCTACTTATCACCACCTCAGGAAAATCACATGTGGGTCACATTGGACTATTTGGGCATGCATGCAGATTGCAGAAGTTCTTAACAGAGCAGTAGGAATCTTTTGTGCTTAGGATCTGGATATTCCATGCTCCCTATTGGTTAGGAGCTGGAGATGAATACATAGTGAGGTCATGAGATATACACATGTCAAGTCAGAATGGGCTTGATTTAGGGAGTTCTGTTTCTATTCTATCTCGCTGGAAGAACTTTGCAAACATACCCAGAGAATATGGGAGCAGCTGATTAACTTGATCCGACTTGATATACACAATTTTGAAAATTTATAAAGCTGAACATTTAAGTGTATTATGCATTCTGTTGTGTATTAGTTATATCTCAATAAGTTAAAATAATTGCATTCAGGCAATATGTCATAACCAGTAGGACTTTCTGATGAAGAACAGATGTGAACACAACCTGTTCTACTGAAACTCCAATAGAAAGTTTGACTTGGGTAAGGCCCAAGTTTGCTGAAGAGATACCAATTATTCAGAAAGAGGATGGTAATGCATGAAATCTGGTTGTTTACATGTTCAATAGAAGTTTTGCAACTAAAACCTGTATAACCCAGCCTTTGGATAATTAAAGTGTTTTTTTTTTCCAGGCATCCAGATGGTTGCCAGGCTGTCAATCCCCCCATAAATAATGGGAAAGATCCTTCACTAGCATTCAGAAAGGAAGAAATAGGCTTTATTGAATATTGAATGTGGCCCAAACTCCAGGACACACACATACACACACACACACACACACACACACACACACACACACACAGAGTCTATATCCTAATTCATATGAGAAGAGAGATCCAGTTATGCTCCTGATCACAAGGCTATCTGATTTCTTTTTTAAAAAAGATTTATTTATTTTACTTGAAAGAGTTACACAGAGATAGAAGGAGAGGGAGAGAGAGAGAAAGAGACGTCTTCCATCTGTTGGTCCACTCCCCAGTTGGCCACAATGGCTGAAACTCACCGATCTGAAGCCAGGAGCTAGGAGCTTCTGGGTCTCCCACGGAGGTGCATGTGCCCAAGGGCTTGGGCCATCTTCTACTGCTTCCCCAATGGCTATTTGATCTCTATGCCAAGTATTTGTGGTTGGAACCTCCCACCCACTCCTACCCCTCTTTGACCACAGTCATGGTTCCCTAATATGCCCCTTTTGGGATTTCCAGGAGAAAACGAACTTTGCATCAAAAGATAAAACCTTCATTAGAAAACTGTTCTTTTTATTTTGAGATAACAAATTTTTAATTTACATTATTGTCAAAGGTTTAGTGAAAAAGAGAGAGAGAGAAGGACGGATTCATTTGTGGTGTAGCAGGTAAAGCCATTGCTTCCAATGCCAGCATCAAGTATGGATATCGGTTTGAGTCTCAGCTGTTCCACTTCCAATCCAGTTCCCTGCTAATGTGCCCAGTAAAGCAGCAGAAAATGGTTCAAGTCCTTGTGTCCCTGCCATCCATGTAATAGACCTGGATGAAACTCCTGGCTACTGATTCTTGGCTGTTGCAGCCATTTGGAAGATATTTCTCGCTTTCTCTCTTTTCCTCCCTCTCTCTGTAACTCTGTCTCTCAAATAAATAAATACATCTTTTAAAAAGAAAGGAAGATGTATTTTTCACTTTGTGTTGCTATGTGAGGGCAAACTGTTGAAATCTTTACTTAATATATAGTAAATTGATCTTCTGTATATAAAGAGAATTGAAAATGAATCTTGATGTGAAGCAAGGGGAGAGGGAGTGGGAAAGGGGAGGGTTGCTGGTGGGGGGGAAGTTATGGGGGGGGAAGCCATTGTAATCTATAAGCTGTATTTTGGAAATTTATATTCTTTAAATAAAAGCGTTATAAAAAAAAGGAAGATGAACAAGAGGGAGGGAGGGAGGAAGGGAGGGAGGGAGAAAGGAAATATCATTGTATTCTTAGAAGTTTAACTATGAACTACATTGGATCTGTACACTGTGTATTAATACAATATTAACCTGAGACCTGAGAAAATAGTTACAACTATCAACAATATATATGTAAAACTGTTCAGGGCTAGCACCTGGATTCAATCACTCTCCATGCAATATTCACACACACTAACAATCAGTTAATCATGGCAGAACTATGAGGTAGGACTAAAGTATTCGGGTTTAGATGAAAACATGAACAGTAGGCTGAATTCAAAGTACCACAGAGAACCATTGGTTCCTGGTAGCTACTGCTCTATGTGTACCTCCTAGAATGAAAGGGCATTTTATAGAGGCCTGAATATGGAGGTCTTTGCGGTGGTCTTCAGCACCTCTCCAATTGGTTGAATGAATGAATGAGTCACAGGGAAAAGTGCAGAATAGTGGTTGCTTGTCCCACTTCATTCTTGAAGGATGCTAAAGATACAATAATGAATAAAAGAGAACTTGGCTCCTTTCTTTCCTCACAGAACCAAATCACAATATTTTTCCATTTAATTTTCCTAATATCCCCAAGTCTATGTGTTTCTGCCCCGCTCTTCTTATCATTGTACCTTGCACTTTTGATATATAGTATTGCAATGAGGTACTTAAATGATTGTTTTCCCCAGGTACACCAGCAAGTTCTTTTTTCTAATTTTTATTTAATAAATATAAATTTTCAAAGTACAGCTTTGTAATTATAGTGGCTTTTCCCTCCCATTACCTCATTCCCACACATAACTATCCCATCTCCAGCTCCCTCTCCCCTTCCATTCACATCAAGATTCCTTTTCAATTCTCTTTATATACCAAAGAACAACTTAGTATATACTAAGTAAAGATTTCAACAGTTTGCACCCACACAGAAACACAAAGTGTAAAATACTGTTTGAGTACCAGTTATAGCATTAATTCACCTTGTACAACACATTAAGGACAGAGATCCCACATGGGGAGTAACTGCACAGTGACTCCTGTTCTTGATTTAATAAATTGACACTCTTGTTTATGGCATCAGTAATAACCCTAGGCTCTTGTCATGAGTTGCCAAGGCTATGGAAGCCTCTTGAGTTAAGGTCATAGTCAAAGTGGAAGTTCTCTTCTCCCTTCAGAAAAAGTACCTCATTCTTTGATGACCCATTTTTTCCACTGGGATCTCACTCAGAGATCTTTCATATAGGTCAGGTTTTTTTGCCACAGTGACTTGGCTTTCCATGACTGAAATACTCTCAAAGGTGTTTTGACAGATCCGAATACCTTAAGGGCTGACTCTGAGGCCAGAGTGCTGTTTAGGACATCTGCCATTCTATGAGTCTGCTGTGTATCCCATTTCCCATGATGGATAGTTCTCTCCCTTTTTAATTCTGTCAGTATTAGCAGACACAGGTCTTGTGTATGTGATCCCTTTGACATTTAATACTATCATTATGATCAATTATGAACTGAAACGGATCACTTTGACTAGTGAGATGGCGTTGGTACATGCAACCTTGATGGGATTGAATTGGAATCCCTGGCACGTTTCTAACTCCACCGTTTGGGGAAAGACCAATTGAGCATGTCCCAAATTATACATCTCCTCCCTCTCTTATTGCCACTCTTATATTTATCAGGGACCACTTTTCAGTTAAATTTAAACACCTAAGAACAATTGTGTGCTAATAAAAGAGTTCAAACAATAGTATTAAGTAGAACAAAAAAAATACTAAAATGCATAAAGTAGTAAGTTGTTCCTTGACAGTCAGGACAAGGGCTGATCAAGTCATTGTTTCTTATAGTATCCATTTCAGTTCAACAGGTTTCCTTTTTGGTGCTTGGTTAGTTGTCAACGATCAGGGAGAACATAGGATATTTGTCCCTTTGGGACTGGCTTATTTCACTCAGAGTGATGTTTTCCAGATTTCATTGTTTTTACCATTGTATAGTATTCTATAGAGTACATATCCCATAATTTCTTTATCCAGTCTACTGTTGATGGGCATTTAGGTTGATTCCAGCTCTTAGCTATTGTGAACTGAGCTGCAATAAACATGGAGGTGCAGACAGCTTTTTTGTTTGCCAATATAATTTCCTTTGGGTAAATTCCAAGAAGTGGGATGGCTGGGTTGTATGGTAGGGTTATATTCAGGTTTCTGAGGAATCTCCAGACTAACTTCCATAATGGCTTTACCAGATTGTATTCCCACCAACACTGGGTTAGTGTCCCTTGTTCTCCACATCCTCACCAGCATCCTTGTTGGTAGATTTCTGTGTGTGACCCATTCTAATTGGGGTGAGGTGAAACCTCATTGTGGTTTTGATTTGCATTTCCCTGAGTGCTAGTGATCCTGAACATTTTTTCATGTGTCTGTTGGCCATTTGGATTTCCTCTTTGGAAAAATGTCTATTGAGGTCCTTGGCCCATCTCTTAAGTGGGTTGTTTGTTTTGTTGTTGCAGAATTTCTTGATTTCTTTGTAGATTCTAGTTATTAATCCTTTATTGGTTGCATAGTTTGCAAATATTTTTTTCATTCTGTGAGTTGCCTCTTCACTTTCCTGACTTTTTCTTTTGCAGTACAAAAACTTCTCAATTTGATGCAATCCCAATTGTTAATTTTGGCTTTGACTGTCTGTGCCGCCAGGGTCTTTTCCAAGAAGTCTTTGTGCTACCTATATCTTGGAGGGTTTCTCCAATGGTCTCTAATAATTTGATGGTGTCAGGTCATAGATTTAGATCTTTCATCCATGTTGAGTGAATTTTTGTGTAAAGTGTAAGGTAGGGGTCTTGTTTCATGCTTCTCCACATGGAAAACCAGTTTGCCCAGCACCATTTGTTGAAGAGACTGTCCTTGATCCTGGAATTGGTTTCAGATCCCTAATCAAATATAAGTTGGCTGTAGATATTTGGATTGATTTCTGGTGTTTTTATTCTGTTCCATTGGTTTATCCATCTGTTTCTGTACCAGTACCATGCTATTTTGATAACAACTGCCCTGTATTTTGTCCTGAAATCTGGTATTGTGATGCCTCCGGCTTTGTTTTTGTTGTACAAGATTGCTTTAGCTATTCGAGGTCTCCTGTGTCTCCATATGAATTTAGGCATCATTTTTTTCCAGATCTGAGCAGAATGTTTTTGTTTTTTTGATTGGCATCACATTGAATTTATAAATTGCTTTTGGGAGAATGCACATTTTGATCATATTGATTCTTCCAATCCTTGAGCTTAGATGATTTTTCCTTTTTTTTTCTTTTTTTTATAACGCTTTTATTTAAAGAATATAAATTTCCAAAATACAGCTTATAGATTACAATGGCTTCCCCCACATAACTTCCCCCCAACCGCAACCCTCCCCTTTCCCACTCCCTCTCCCCTTGCTTCACATCAAGATTCATTTTCAATTCTCTTTATATACAGAAGATCAGTTTACTATATATTAAGTAAAGATTTCAACAGTTTGCCCTCACATAGCAACACAAAGTGAAAAATACTGTTGGAGTACTAGTTATAGTATTAATTCACAATGTATAGCACATTAAGGACAGAGATCCTACATGATATATTTTTTTAAAAAATTGATTAATTTTCTAGGCAATTTCCAATTTAACACCAAGATTTTTTTTTCATTTTTAATTATCTATATACAGCAGGTTGATTCAGTATATACTAAGTAAAGATTTCATCAGTTTGCACCCATACAGAAACACAAAGTGTAAAATACTGTTTCAGTGCTAGTTATAGCATTACTTCACATTGGACAACACATTAAGGACAGATCCCACATGAGACGTAAGTACACAGTGACTCCTGAAGTTGATTTAACAATTTGACACTCTTCTTTATGGCCTCAGTAATCTCCCTAGGCTCTAGTCATGAGTTTCCAAGGCTATGGAAGCCTTTAGGGTTCGCTGATTTCAATCTTATTCCGACAGGGTCATAGTCAAAGTGGAGGTTCTCTCCTCGCTTCAGTGAAAGGTACCTCCTTCTTTGATGGCCCCATTCGTTCCACTGGGATCTCACTCACAGATGTCTTACATTTAGGTCTTCTTTTTTTTCCAGGGTGTCTTGGCTTTCCATGCCTTGAATATTCTCATGGGCTCTTGAGCCAGATCTGAATGCTTTAAGGGCTGATTCTGAGGCCAGAGTGCTATTTAGGACATCTGCCATTCTAGGAGTCTGCTGTGTATCTCGCTTCCCATGTTGGATCATTCTCTCCCTTTTTCATTCTATCAGTTAGTATTAGCAAACACTAGTCTTGTTTGTGTGATCCCTTTGACTCTTAGACCTATCAGTGTGATCAATTGTGAACTGAAATTGATCACTTGGACTAGTGAGATGGCCTTGGTACATGCCACCTTGATGGGATTGTATTGGAATTCCCTGGCCTGTTTCTAACTCCATCATTTGGGGCAGTTCCGATTGAGCATGTCCCATATTGTACATCTCCTCCCTCTCTTATTCCCACTCTTATATTTCACAGGGATCACTTTTCAGTTAAAATTTAAACACCTAAGAATAATTGTTTGTTAATTACAGAGTTCAACCAATAGTACTAGAATAAAAAAATTACTAAAATGGATAAAGTATTACATTGTACAACAACAGTCAGCACAAGAGCTGATCGAGTTACTGTTTCTCATAGTGTCCATTTCACTTCAATAGGTTTCACCTTTGGTGCTCAATTAGTTGACACCAATCAGGGAGAACATATGATATTTGTCCCTTTGGGACTGGCTTAATTCACTCAGAATGATGTTTTCCAGATTCCTCCATCTTATTGCAAATGACCGGATTTCATTGTTTTTGACTGCTGTATAGTATTCTATAGAGTACATGTCCCATAATTTCTTTATCCAAATGTATGCTTTGAATTCCCTGTGATCTTTTTCTGTGAGGTTCCCTTCGTTTATCTTCTTTCATGTTGATGGCCGTGTTTCTGTGTGTAACACATCTTTAAGTATCTTTTGCAGGGCTGGACGAGCGGCAACAAATTCTTTCAATTTTTGTTTGTTATGAAAGGTCTTTATTTCACATTCATGCACAAATGAGAGCTTGGCAGGATATAATATTCTGGGCTGGCAGTTTTTCTCTCTAAGTACCTGGGCTATGTCTCGCCATTCCCTTCTTGCTTGTAGGGTTTCTGATGAGAAGTCTGCCGTGAGTCTAATTGGAGATCCTCTGAGAGTAATCTGACGTTTCTCTCTTGTGCATTTTAGGATCTTTTCTTTCTGTTTCACTGTGGTGAGTTTAATTACAACGTGTCGTGGTGAGGACCTCTTTTGGTCATGTTTCCTAGGGGTTCTATGAGCTTCCTGTACTAGGATGTCTCTGTCTTTCTCCAAAACTGGGAAATTTTCTGCTATTATCTCACTAAAAAGGCATTCTAATCCTTTCTCCCTCTCCATGCCTTCAGGAACTCCTAGAACTCTAATGTTGGGTTTTTTAATAGTATCCTGTAGATTCCCAACAATATTTTTTAGATTTCTAATTTCCTCTTCTTTTCTTTGGTTTGACTGTATAGTTTCCTGTGCTCTGTCTTCTAAGTCCGATATTCTCTCTTCTGCCTCACCCATTCTGTTTGTAAGGCTCTCTAATGTGTTTTTCATTTGATCTATTGAATTCTTCACTTCATTATGATTTCTCGTCACTATCACAGTTTCATGTTCTACTAGTTGTTTCATTTCAGCTTGATTTCTCCTTAATATTTCATTTTCACGAGAGAGATTTTCTACCTTGTCCATTAAGGATTTCTGTAGTTCAAGAATTTGTTTTTGAGTACTTCTTAGTGTTCTTATCAATTTTTTGAGATCTGCTTCTTGCATTTCTTCTATCTCATCATCTTCGTAATCTTGAATTGGGATGTCTTTTTCATTTGGGGATGCCATAGTGTCTTCCTTGTTCTTATTACCTCGGTTTTTGCGTTTGTTGTTTGGCATATTGGTTTCTTCACTGTGGTGTTTTTTTCTTGTTATACTATGACTCTAGATTAAGTGGACTGTCTGCTTTTGATGGAGCCTTAGAGGCTTGAGATGGGTGTGGCCTGAGAGCTCTGTTTGGTTCCTCAGGGTTGAGGGTGTGTCAAAGGGGTCACTCCCAGGTTAGGTGTGGTAAATCTCTCTGTTAGTTTTTTTTTTTTTTTGGTTCAAAAGGGAAGTAATTCCACACAGCTGAATGGAATTGGGGGTGGTTAGCAGGCGAATGATATACCCACAGGAGCCAGAGTTCAGAAGCTCTTTCCCAAGGACCAGAGAAGGAATCTTTGCGGCCCTTTGTGTGGGCTGAGATTCTCCTGTAGTCTCCCACTGGGCTGCCTAGGCTACTGAACTGTAGCGTCTCTGGAGAGTACTCACATGAATTCGTGATTTCCGTGAGTTCTCTCCCCCACCGTCTCTTTTTTCACAGTCTCAGTTCATTAGCACCACACATTCATTAGGTTCTAATCTCCTGTTATTTCACCCCTCCCACCCAGAGTCAGGTTTTTCTGCTAGGCTTGGGGCCGGTGCCGACCCGAGGTCGCCCTGCTTATGATGTATTCCAAAATGGTGCCTGCTCTTTGTCTTGCTCACCTTTGAGAGGTGAGCGGAGAGAGAGAAGCTCGTGTCCGTACGGGTCACTTTTTTTTTTTTCCCTCTCTCTCTCTCTTCTAGTTAGCCTGGCGAACTTTTCCCCGCAGGGTTTCAAGCCTTGTTCGCTCTAGGCTCCCTTTTCAGCTTCCCTCCTGGTATCTCGGGCTATTGAGTTTCTGCTCACCTCACGTTCCAGCGCTGGTGTGTTGAATCTGCTGCTGGTGTCCCACACTGTGGTCTCCCACGCTCTCCACGCAGGTCCACTGTGAATCTCCAGTTCCGGAAGGGTTTTCTCTGCTGTTTCTTCCCCTACTCTTCCTTGAACCTGCAGTATCTCCACTTTTATTAAACTGTCTCTCCCCAGACTATCGGTGTGCTCCCTTCCTATTCCGTCATCTTGCCGCTCTCCTGTTTTTCTTCTCGATTTTTCCTTTTTTAGCATCCTCTTCTATTTCTTTCTTTAAGATTTTGTAATTTTCATCATAGATATCTTTGATGTCCTTGGTTAAGTTTGTTCCAAGGTATTTGGAACATAATTTCCCTCCCACTCACATCCCTCCCATCTCCCGCTCCCTCTCCCATTCCATTCACATCAAGATTCATTTTCAATTATCTTTATATACAGAAGATCGATTTAATATATATTAAGTAAAGATTTCATCAGTTTGCACCCACACAGAAACACATAGTGTAAAATACTGTTTGAGTACTAGTTATAGCATTAATTCACATTGGACAACGCATTAAGGACAGATCCCACATGAGAAGTAAGTACACAGTGACTCCTGTTGTTGAGTTAACAATTTGACACTCTTGTTTATGGCGTCAGTAATCTCCCTAGGCTCTAGACATGAGTTGCCAAGGCTATGGAAGCCTTTTGAGTTCGCTGACTGTGATCTTATTACAACAGGGACATAGCCAAAGTGGAAGTTCTCTTCTCCTTTCAGAGAAAGGTACCTCCTTCTTTGATGCCTCCATTATTTCCACTGGGATCTCACTCACAGAGATCTTTCATTTAGGTCTTCTTTTCTTTTTTCCAGAGTGTCTTGGCTTTCCATGCCTAAAATACTTTCATGGGCTCTCTTCAGCCATATCCGAATGCCTTAAGGTCTGATTATGAGGACATAGTGCTATTTAGGACATCTGCCATTCTATGAGTGTGCTTAGCAGTTCTTTCTCAGCCATGTCATGGCCTGTGTATACAAAGGCTGTTGATTTTTGTGCATTGATTTTATATCCTGCTACTTTGCCAAGCTCTTCTATGAGTTCCCATAGTCTCTTAGTAGAGTTCTTTGGATTCCCCTAAATAAAGAATTATATCATCTGCAAAGAGGGATAGTGTGACTTCTTCCTTCCCGATTTCTATCCCTTTAATTTCTTTTTTTCTTGTGTAATGGCTCTGGCTAAAACTTCCAGCACCTCCAAGTTCTAAAAAAGATCAGTAGCATGTCTTATTTATCTCTGCTAGCACCTAGCATACAGGCACTCCTTGGAATATAGATAACCAATGCATGAGGAAGAAATGCAGCTCAGCTGCAACCCTCCTGTGGCTAAAAAAGCTCATTCTTCTCACAATCACCACTCTTAACTCCACAGATATACTGCAAGCCTTGTGAGAGCTATATTGCCACAGCTTTGGGCAGAGTCATTCTCATCTGCCTTCAGCTGGTGGAATCATTCAGAGAAGTATTTAACATAGATGTCCTTGTTTGCTCCCAATTTTTCTGAAATATTACCATATATTCCTAATGTTTTGCTGGCTGTATACATGGTATATAGAGGGATATGGTTAACAGTAGCTCCATAGTAAAACTGTGGGATTCTGCTTTGTCTAGCACATGTCACAGAAACTTCCCAATTAGACTCAAATGGGGTGTCACTTCTTATTTAGCTACAGTAACCACTTAAAATCATCACTTTTCTCTTTCAATAGGTAAATGTTTCCCTTCTGTCTTTCTAGATGATTACCCCACAGTAGACACTCGATGAACATTTGATGTTTGGAGGAACTGTTGAGAAGGAACCTCCACCTGCATCTCATGACTTCTTGGGTAGTTTTTTTTTTTTCTCAGCAACTTGTAAATAAATGATAGAAGGAGCTAGATTGGAGCCTCCTTGTCCATGAACTCTCTTTTCTTCCTTTCTACACATGCCCCCAATTCTGCAGAGCACAATTACCACAGTTAAAAATTTCTATTTTGGAAGCATAGCTAACAGATTGCAATTTGAATGAAGGTCTTTGCAAGTTAGAGAACTCCTGACTTTTCAAGCAAGAGTTTCTTTTTAGAACTACCTATGTTTCAGCAAGAACATGGAGAAATGTATCATCTAATTTGAGGTTAAAAGATAATCTGATGTTTTCTACCTTACAGGGTTTACAAAACAGCCCACCACCAGAGATACAAAAGAGTCAAAACTGCAATTATAGGGGCCAGCGCTGTGGCATAGCGGGTAAAACAGCTGCCTACAGTGCTCAAATCCCATATGGGTGCCAGTTCAAGTCCCAGCTGCTCTACTTCCAATCAAGCTCTCTGCTATGGTCGGGGAAAACAGTAGAAGATGGCCCAAGTACTTGGGCCCCTGCACCCACATGGGAAGACCCGGAGGAGACTCCTAGCTCCTGGCTTCGAATCAGCTCAGTTCTGGCCATTGCGGCCAACTGGGGAGTGAACCAGCAGATGGAAGACTTCTCTCTCTCACTTCCTGTCTTCTTTCTGTGTAACTCTGACTTTCAAGTAAATAAATAAATCTTTTAAAAATGCAGTTATAAAGAGAACAATATAAATTAGACTGTGGTTGAAAGAACTGAAATTTAATTTCTTCATTCCATAGAGGCACCAACCACAAACCAGGCAGGTAACTGTCCAGCCTGCTTCTTTGTGTCCTAACCAGAATTGAACTTAGCATTGGAGAAGATAATTGAGCCTTTTCTGAATGATTTGCGGAGTCTTACTTGTACTTAATGTACATTTCCAAGAGACTGGCACTAAGAGACTCCTTACTACTCAACTAGTGGGAAATTGTTTAAGCCTGTTTTTTCAAGTCTAGCAATCCTACTCAAAAGTTTTATGTTCAGCTATAAATGTTCCTCTTGGTATTTCAGAAATTGTTAGAGCATTTCTTATGTGATCATATCAATGGCCATTTTTTGAAGTCAAAAGGCCAATAATGCTTTATCTTTAGGAAAGACTTTTTATTTTGAAAAACCTTAACCTCAGTCTAAGAGCAAAACAGAATCTCAAGAAAAAAATACCAACTGGGGAGATATTTGGAAAACCTGAGAGAATGAAGGCTATGATAGAAAAGTAGACTGGAAATTATCTTCCTTCTAGACAACAAACATGATTAACCACCAGAAGCCTTTCTTTTTAAAAATATTTATTTATTTATGTATTTATTTATCTACCTATCTATTTATTTTTTATTTTTGTTTTATTTTTGAAAGAGAGAAAAAGAGAGAAAGAAGAGAGGAAGAGGAAGAGGGAGAGAGTGTGTGTGGGGGAGAGAGAGAGAGAGAGAGATATCTTCCATCCACTGGTTCAATTTCCAAATGCCTACAAAAACCAAGGTTGGATCAGATCAAAACCAGGAACAAGGAACTCAATCCACATCTACCAAAAGAGTGGCTACTTCCCAGCATGCATATTAACAGGAATCTGGATTGGAAGTGGAATAGGTAGGACTCAAACCGGGCACTCCAGTATAGGATGCAGGTATCTCAAGTGGCAACTTAACAGTAGTGCCAAACATCCGCCTCCTGAAGGCTTTCTTGCTCAAGGATGTCGCAATAAGAAACACATAATCTCTGATGTTCTCTAGCAGTTCTCTAGTAGTGAATTTTTTTTTGTAAGGTGTAAGGTAGGGGTCTTGTTTCATTCTTCTGTATGCAGAGATCTAATTTTCCTAGCACCGTTTGTTGAAGAGACTGTCCTTGCTCCAGGGATTGATTTTAGCTGTGTTTTCAAAGATGAGTTGGTTGTAGGTGCATGGATTGATTTCTGGAGTTTCTGTTCTGTTCATTGGTCTACAGTCTGCTTTTTTTACAGTACCAAGCTATTTTGATTATAACTGCTTTGTAGCATGTTTTTTTTAATTTTATTTTTTAAACTTTTATTTAATAAATATAAATTTCCAAAGTACAGTTTATGGATTACGATGGCTTTTCCCCACCATAACTTCCCTCCCACCTGTAACCCTCCCATCTCCCTCTCCCATTCCATTCACATCAAGATTCATTTTCAATTATCTTTATATACAGAAGAACAATTTAGCATATATTAAGTAAAGATTTCAACAGTTTGCACCTACACAGAAACACAAAGTAAAAAACAATGTAGTATGTCTTGAAATCTGGTGTTGTGATACCTGCGGTTTTGTTTTTGTTATATAAGTTTACTTTAGCTATTCAGGGTCTCTTGTGTATCCATATGGATTTTAGCATCACTTTTTCTAGATCTTCAAATAATTTCATAGGTATTTTGATTGGGATCGCATTGAATCTGTTAACTGTTTTTGGTAGTATAGACATTTTGATGATATTAATTTTTCCAATCCACAAACGTGGAAGGATTTTCCATTTCTTTTGTGTCTTCTTCTATTTCATTCTTTAATGATTTGTAATTTTCATCATAGAGATCTTTGACCTTGTTGATTAAATTTATTCCAAGGTATTTAGATTGTTTGTAGCTATTGTGAGAGGGATTGATGTTAGAAGCTCTTTCTCAGGCATGGCATTCTCTGTGTATGCAAAGGCTATTGATTTTTGTGTGTTAATTTTATATCCTGTCACTTTATCAAACTCTTTTATAAGTTGCAATGGTCTAATGACTGGATAAAGAAATTATGGCATTTATATACTATGGAATACTGTCTTGTAACAGAAAGGATGCAACTGGAAGCTATTCTACTTAGTGAAGTTAGCCAGTCCCAAAAAGACAAATACTATGTGTTTTCCCTGGTCTTTAGTCGCTAATAGAGTATTTATAATGTAATGTATAGGAGTAAAATTGACATTTGATATTCAATGATTGTTTACAGCCATTGTCTCTACTGTTGACAAAAAATGTTTTTTCCCTCATGCTATTTGTTGAACTCTTTACTGTGCAGTTAATCTTGTCAGATAAAGAAAACTGAAAACAGATTTTTGTAAAAGAGCGAGAATAGGAGAGAGAAGAGGAAGAAGGATGGGAGTGTCTGTGGGAGGGCCAGTAGGGTAGGAAGAATCACTATTTCTAATTTTTTATAAAGATTTATTTTCTTATTTATATGAAAGAGTTACACAGAGGGAGAAGGAGAGGCAGAGAGAGAGAGAGAGAGAGAGAGAGAGAGAGAGAAAGGTCTTCCTTTATTTTTTTATTTGAAAGTCAGAGTTACACAGAGACAGCAGAGAGAAAGAGAGAGATCAGTCTTCCATCTGATGGTTCACTCCCCAATTGGCCGCAATGGCTGGAGCTGCACCGATCCAAAGCCAGGAGCCAGGAGCTTCTTCCAGGTCTCGCACGTGGGTGCAGGGGCCCAAGGACTTGGGCCATCTTCTACTGCTTTTCCAGGCCATAGCAGAGCTGGATTGGAAGTGGAGGAACTGGGTCTCAAACCGGCTTCCATATGGGATGTGAGCACTGCAGGCGAAGGCTTTACCTGCTATGCCACAGCGCCGGCCCCAGTTTCTAAATTTTTATATTTGAAATGCAAATTTGTATAGCTTAGATAAATGTTGAAAAATAAATAAAAATATTGAAAAATACAAAATCCTATTTTAAGCCACAAAAAAGAAATAGAAACTGTGAGCTACAGAAATAAATACCTTCTTGCTCTCCAGAAGTTTGCCAATAAAGAAATTTCCTCTGGTTCCTAAACTCATCCATTATCTGGCTAGCCTCTCCCACCTTGTTCTGGATCTCATTGTGCATCAGAGATTCACATCTTGTTTCTGTCCATTAACTATTCTTTCCTTGGTGTCTTTCCATTTTCTCTTTCTTTTGCCTGGAATGCCCTCATCCTCAATTGTCCCCTAAATAGATCCCCTTTATTATCATCAGCTCAAAAAGCCTTCCTTAACCATTCTACCTAATGTAGTTCCTCCCATCATTTGTTTTCTTCAAAACATTATTATAGCTAAAAGTTGAATATTTATTTACTATTTTGTTTATTTCTCTATAATATAAATACTATGAGGATAGGCACTGAGTCTTGTTCACAGTTGAATCCCCAACAGTAACACTATGCTTGTCATGCAGTAATTGTTTAAAAATAAGTTCGGGGCTGGCACTGTGGCATAACAGGTAAAAGCCACTGCCTACAGTGCCAGCATATGAGCGCCGGTTCAAGTCCTGCCTGCTCCATTTCCTATACAGCTCTCTGCTATGGTGTGGGAAAACAATGGAGGATGGCCCAAGTGCTTGGGCCCCTGCACCCATGTGGGAGACCCAGAAAAAGTTCATGGCTCCTGGCTTCGGATTGGCCCAGCTCCGGCCGTTGTGACCAATTGGGGAGTGAACCATCAGATGGAAGACCTCTCTCTCTCTCTCTCTCTCTCTCTCTCTCTCTCTGCCTCTCCTTCTCTCTGTGTGTAACTCTGACTTTCAAATAAATAAATAAATCTTTAAAAAATAAAAATAATTTTTCAATGAATGAATAAAATCATATGATGCACACACATCCATCATATAGATCAATATATTGCAAATACCTTGGGACAATGTTGTGGATGTTTGCTTTTCTAGGATCCATTTTCTCTTCTTTTAGCAGTGATCTTGATCTTCCCCTTTCTAATTTCCATCCAAATCTAGCCTTAGAGTGTGGAATGTTTGAACTGGACATAAGCCAAGAAGTTTGTCACATTCCCCTGGCCACAGTTATTTATTCAGTGGTTGGTAGAGTCAGAGCTAAGCTCAGGACTGTACTAGGAATGTTGAAAGAAAGATTTTATTTCCTTTGGCAACGTGGGTGAGATTGGCACTAAAACAGCCATCTTGTTATCCTGAGGTTCAGAAGGAAGCTCTATGGAAGCTCACACTAGGGAGAGACCATTGCAAGGCATGCCTGTGAGTTAGGGTTACACATGAACTAGACCTAGAAATAGGTTGGGTTGGTTTTGTTGCCCAATGATTTTCCATTTTTATTTTCCAAACTGTAAAGAAATTTAAATGACTGAGAACTATGAATTTCAGAGAAGTGAATTGGTTTTCTTACGGTCCCATTACAAGTTAATGATAGACCCATTACTATTATCCAGACCCTCTGTCTCATGGTCCAATATTCTTTCTATTCTTACAGGTAGGATTTTGGATCTGCGGTTGGCAGTATAGGTGGAGGGGTAGATACACCTTGCAAACTCTGACATAAAATAAAAAATAGGATACTTTAAAAAGTTTGTTGGAAAATGGAATTAAAAGATAAGTTTACTTTGACACAAAAAATTAGATATCCATGTATAGTTTTTTTCATTATATTCATTTTCCACGAACTTTTGGAAGGCTTCTCATATACCAATAAGATAATACTCTGTCCATGTGGTTAGAGGAAAAATGCTAGTAGGGAATAAGAGATCAGGCAGAAAACATTAGTTCAGATGAGATTTGGGAAGGGAAAGAGAAGGCATTCAAAGTGTTTGACTAGAAGAATATTATGATTAACTGTAAAATGTGGATAATGAATGAAAAGACAAGCAAAGCAATTGTTACATTAGCCTAGGTGTGACATATATGGGGTTATCTAGCATTTTAAAAAAATTGACCTCGGAAATACCTGTATGACTGTCTAGAAGCAAACCCAATTATGTTAACTTATTTGAATGGTTTAATATCTATGCCTCTATTATTAAGTGCATGTAAAATTAATTGTGCTATAAATGTCATGTCAATGAATTGTGTTCCTGTATGCTTACTCAGCCTTTCAGGTTTGGTCTTCATTATAAAAAGAAAGAGAGTGAAAACTCTGCTAGCTACTTAAATTTATCATTTCTCACACATTCGCATTTCAGGATAGTTTTTTTTTCAACACCCAAAATGGAGATGGGCTCCTCCCTCTATTGTGGGTGGCAATTTTGCAGTAAACCCCATAAGGAAAGGACAAAACTATCCTCTAACCTTTGACCCTTAGAAAAGCTGTCTACATGCTTATTCTGCTGTAGGAATGGGAGTGGAGCCACTTGTGCTTCTCCACCAACTACCCACCAAGATGTACCCCAGGCTTCCATCTCTGGCAGGTGAGCAGGGAAGACTGTCTATACCACTCTTCCCTGTGGTTCTTTCTTGCACTATACTTAGCAACCTGTAAGAGGCAGAAGGACTGTAGAATTAACAAAGGTGTGCCAAAAAGAGCCTAGAAGAAATCTGTTGGCAATTGGCATAACTAATCATCAGCCCAACCTGAGCATTGTAGCTATTTATTTGGGAATTATAATAGTGACATGCTCATTCACGGCCCAATGACTGAATTTTCAGGTCAGATATTTCAAGGAACACATAAATAATACACATATGTATGGTGTAAGAAAGGAGCTGAGTAGGTGAGCAGGATTGACAGAATGATATAAGTCAATATACGAATAAACAAAGTCTGGATTTTCCTAGGACTATCTGTAGTAGATCAATTAGCAACTGTTAAAAATTATTTTTAAAGATTTATTTGTTTTTTTAATAAAGCTTTTATTTAAAGAATATAAATTTCCAAAGTACAGCTTATGGATTACAATGGCTCCCCCACACACAACTTCCCTCCCTCCCGCTACCCTCCCCTTTCCCACTCCCTCTCCCCTTCTGTTCACATCAAGATTCATTTTCAATTCTCTTTATACACAGAAGATCAGTTTAGTACATATTACATAAAGATTTCAACAGTTTGCCCTCACACAGAGACACAAAATGAAAATACTGTTGGAGCACTAGTTATAGTATTAACTCACAATGTACAGCACATTAAGGACAGAGATCCTACATGATTTTTTTTAAAGAATTGATTAATTATCTATGCAAATTCCAGTTTAACACCAAGATTTTTTAATCATTTGCAATTATCTTTATATACAGAAGATCGATTCAATATATACTATGTAAAGATTTCATCAGTTTGTACCCACACAGAAACACAAAGTGTAAAAATACTGTTTCAGTACTAGTAATAGCATTATTTCACATTCGACAACACATTAAGGACAGATCCCTCATGAGAAGTAAGTACACAGTGACTCCTGAAGTTGATTTAACAATTTGACACTCTTGTTTATGGCGTCAGTAATCTCCCTAGGCACTAGTCATGAGTTGCCGAGGCTATGGAAGCCTTTAGGGTTCGCCGACTTCGATCTTATTCCAACAGGGTCATAGTCAAAGTGGAAGTTCTCTCCTCCCTTCAGAGAAAGGTACCTCCTTCTTTGATGGCCCCGTTCTTTCCACTGGGATCTCACTCGCAGAGATCTTTCATTTAGGTCTTCTTTTTTTTTGTTTTTCAGAGTGTCTTAGCTTTCCATGCCTAAAATATTCTCATGGTCTCTTGAGCCAGATCCGAATGCCTTAAGGGCTGATTCTGAGGCCAGAGTGCTATTTAGGACATCTGCCATTCTATGAGTCTGCTGTGTATCCTGCTTCCCATGTTGGATCATTCTCTCCCTTTTTCATTCTATCAGTTAGTATTAGCAGACACTAGTCTTGTTTGTGTGATCCCTTTGACTCTTAGACCTATCAGTGTGATCAGTTGTAAGCTGAAATTGATCACTTGGACTAATGATGGCCTTGGTACATGCCACCTTGATGGGATTGTATTGGAATTCCCTGGCCTGTTTCTAACTCCATCATTTGGGGCAGTTCCGATTGAGCATGTCCCAAATTGTACATCTCCTCCCTCTCTTATTCCCACTCTTATATTTCACAGGGATCACTTTTCGGTTAAGGTTTAAACACCTGAGAATAATTGTGTGTTAATTACAGAGTTCAACCACTAGTACTAGGATAAAAAAAAAATAGTACCATGGATAAAGTATTACATTGTACAACAACAGTCAGCACAAGAGCTGATCAAGTCACTGTTTCTCATAGTGTCCATTTCACTTCAACAGATTTCCCCTTTGGTGCTCAGTTAGTCGTCACCAATCAAGGGAAACAAATGATATTTGTCTCTTTGGGACTGGCTTAATTCACTCAGCATGATGTTTTCCAGATTCCTCCATTTGTTGAAAATGACCGGATTTCATTGTTTTTGACTGCTGTATAGTATTCTGTAGAGTACATGTCCCATAATTTCCTAATCCAGTCTACTGTTGATGGGCATTTGGGTTGGTTCCAAGTCTTAGCTATTGTGAATTGAGCCGCAATAAACATTACTGTGCAGACGGCTTTTTTGTTTTCCAATTTAATTTCCTTTGGGTAAATTCCAAGGAGTGGGATGGCTGGGTTGAATGGTAGGGTTATATTCAGGTTTCTGAGGAATCTCCAGACTGACTTCCATAGTGGCTTAACCAGTTTGCATTCCCACCAACAGTGGATTAGTGTCCCTTTTTCCCCACATCCTCTCCAGCATCTATTGTTGGTGGATTTCTGAATGTGAGCCATTCTAACCGGGGTGAGGTGAAACCTCATTGTGGTTTTGATTTGCATTACTTGAAAGCAGAGTTACACAGAGAAAGAGGAGAGAGAGAGAGACAGAGAGAGAGAGAGAGAGAGAGAGAGAGAGAGAGAGAGAGAGATGTCTTTCATCTGCTGGTTCACTCCCCAAATGGCCACAATGGATGGGGCTGGACAAGGTGGAAGCCAGGAAACAGGAGCTTCATCTGTGTTTCCCATGTGGATGCAGGTGCCTAAGGATTGGGCCATTTCTTTTCCTTTCCCACGTGCATTAGCAAGTAGCTCGATAAGAAGTAGAGCAGCTGGGACTTGAACCAGTGCCCATATGGGATGCCACCACTGCAGGTGGCAGCTTAACCTGCTAAGCCACAGGGCCAACCCCATGTTATTAATTATTTAACTTCAACACTTATCTGATTCAGAAGGGCATTATATGGTTAAACTATGGAATATATTATTTTAAAGAGAAATACCTTGGCTTTTTATAGCTTATTATAATTTTCAGTATACTTTGTCACTCATTAAAACAGTCTTATTGGGGCCAGGGCTGTGGCATAGCAGGTGAAGCCACCACATGCAGTGCTGGCATCCCAAATGGGCGCTGGTTGTAGTCCCAGCTGCTCCACTTCCAATCCAGCTCTCTGCTATGGCCTAGGAAAGCAGTAGAAGATGGCCCAAGTCTTTGGGCCCCTGCACCCACATCGGAGACCTGGAAGAAGCTCCTGGCTCCTGCCTTCAGATTGGCCCAGCTCCAGCTGTTGTGGCCAATTGGAATGGAAGACCTCTCTTTCTCTCTCTCCTGCTTTCTCTGTGTAACTCTGACTTTCAAATAAATAAATAAGTAAAAGTATTATTATGTAAGTATAGTTGGGGCTATGAGGCCTTTCAATAGATGAATAAATGGAGCCCAAATAGTTTATCTTTCCTAAAGTTAATAAACAACAAAGCTGAAATTTCTTTGCCTCTATATACCCAACCCACCTCTGCAGCAAATGACTAGAATCAAAAATGTCCTCTCTAAAGGCTGATCTCCATTGAGATGAAGCTAAATCCAGGTAGCAGATGAAAGGGACCTGTCTAATTCAAGTTGCCTGAATGGAGAAATGGCAATTTGAGACTTCACCCACTTGGTGATATTTGTATTTGGAGGGAAGGTACAGGGGTCTTTCTAGTGTCCCAGTTTCAATCCAGTTCATCTGACTGCTTGTTGAGGTGGAAATAGCACCCCAGCACTTTCCTCTGTAGACTTGGCAACCCAGATGGACAAAGAAGCAGCAAGGTCAAAGATGAGGCCACAGTGGTATTGTCCGAAGGTGACAGATGCAGCTTATCACTTTGACCAGATGCTAAGCCCCATAATGTTGCATTTCTCTTAGAGGGGTTTTTATGGATTGTATAATAAGTATGACATAAAACATTAACTCTCTGGTCTGTTTTGGATCTACTATGCTTAATATATGAGTGTTTCAAGAACTTCATGGAAAAGAAGAATAGAAAGGTAATTTTAATTTGGTACAAAAACATTTTGAAACCCACACAAATATTCATTTTCCACAAGCTTTTTGAAGACCTGTTGTATACATGGATTTCAAAAACTTTTTGCACCAAAAGAAACTTATCCTTTAAGATTTGACACATAAATAAACACACATATGCACACACACACACACACACAGAGAGAGAGAAACTTCCATCAACTGGTTCACTTCCCAGATTCCAGAATACCTGGAGTGTTATTAGTCTGCTTTTCCTTACATTTACTAAAATACCTGAAAGGAGGCTTTTGGGGGTGGGGGTGGGGAGTTTATTTCATCTTATATTTGAGGTTACAGGATTGGGTGGCCCCATAGTCCTGCATCTGATAGAAGCTGGTTATGGCAAGTGGCAATGATCACATTATGAGGAAGGAGAAAGACATACTAGGCTAAACATTAATTAAAGATTATTGCAAACTTTCTCAGGGCCAGCACTGTGGCACAGAGGGTTAAAACCCTGGCCTGAAGCTCCGGCATCCCATATGGGTGCCAATTCTAGTCCCAGCTGCTCCTCTTCCCATCCAGCTCTCTGCTATGGCTTGGGATAGCAGTGGAAGATAGCCCAAGTTCTTGGGCCCCTGTACCCACGTGGGAGACCTGGAGGAAGCTCCTGGCTCCTGGCTTCAGATCAGCACAGCTCCGGCCGTTGTAGCCATCTAGGGAGTAAACCATCGGATGGAAGACCTCTCTCTTTATCTCTTCCTCTCTCTGTAACTCTGCCTGTCAAATAAATAAAATAAATCATTAAAAAAAGAAAACTTTGGCCAGTGCCATGGCTCAATAGGCTAATCCTCTGCCTGGGGCGCAGGCACCCCGGGTTCTAGTCCTATTTGGGGCACCAGATTCTGTCCCGGTTGCTCCTCTTCCAGTCCAGCTCTCTGCTGTGGCCCGGGAGTGTAGTGGAGGATGGCCCAGGTCCTTGGGCCCTGCACTCTCATGGGAGACCAGGAGAAACACCTGGCTCCTGGCTTTGGATCACTGCAGTGCGCCGACCGCAGCAGGCCGGCCGCAGCAGACAATGTGGGGTGAACCAACGGAAAAGAAAAACCTTTCTTCTGTCTCTCTCTCTCACTGTTCACTCTGCCAGAATGTCATCAATGGTTCTCAAAGTCCATTGAAAGTACCTGGAAACTTGTTAGAAATGCAAATTTGGGGCCTACTCCCCAGACCAATCGAATGGAAACTCTGGCAGTAGGGCCCATCAACCTTGATTTTTAACATACTCTCTAAGAGCTCTGGGGGTATGAAACTACTGAAGCCCTGCTCCACATTTAAGAAGGGAGCCTACTCAGCCATTGCTATTGCCTTGCTTATCTGATTTCAATTGCGTCAACAAAGGGATAAGACCTATTGAAGTCCCAAGAATAAAACTTTTTTCGAAAGACTTCCCATTAAGAAAAAATAAAAGTTGCACTTCTGGCAAGAAGCATTCAGTTTCCCTATGTTATGAGAAAACCTTGTGCAAAACTCTGTGTTACAATGTCTTCTAATTGGAAAGGGACCTCTTTCAGTTTGCTAAAGTTATTTATTTTTAGAATATTTTAAAGATTTATTTATTTATTTGAAAATTAGAATTAGAGAGAGAAAGAGAGAGAGAGAGAGATCTTCCATCCACTGATTCACCTCTCAGATGACCACAAAAGCCAGGGTAAACCAGGCCAAGACCAGGAGCTGGGAGTTTCATTCAGATCTCCCACAGGGGCCAAAACACTTGGGCCATCTTCCACTGGTTTTCTCAGGCCATTATCAGGGCTCTAGATCAGAAGTGGAGCAACCGGGACACAAACTGGCACCCATGTGGGATGCTAGCATCACAGGCAGTAGTTTACCGGCTATGTCACAATGCTGGTCCCCACTAAAGTTATTTCTGTGTATTTGTTCCATATAAAAATGTATAGGGCATTTGTGAATTCAGAATATTAAAGAGCTGATATGAAAAGCAATCCATTTGATCTCTCCTGTCCTCTCTTATATTCATTTAAATTAATATAAATTATTAGTAAATGAACACTTGCAAAATTTTCAACTGATTGATGAAGCCCACCCATGTGAGAAAAGGCAATCTGCTTACTTAGCCTCCCAATTCAAATATTAATCTCATCCAAAAACTATTTCATGGAAATACTCAGAATAATGTTAGACCAAAAATCTGAGCACAAATGTTCTTCACTTCTGCTACACTGCCTTCTCTCTCCTGGCCCTTGCCTATGTTCCACTGGGGAGTGCCAAACGATCAATTAACAGGAAGTAAAGACTCAGCCTGGTTTAAAGTTGATTCTGGATGAAATGCAGGAACCACCAGAAAATGGACAACTGTAGCACTACAGCCCCTTTCTCTGATACCCTTGAAGGCTAGTAATAAAGAGGTCATCCCAGTGTTTAGAACTTTGGGCAATACATCTGGCAGTGTTAGTTGCTTGGAAGGAGAAGTAGCCAGACATGTGATAATATACTGACTCATAGCTGGGCCATCCATATTTGCCTACCCACAGACATTGGCAGTCCTAGTTCCTGGGCCTTTTTAGACTTAGACTGAGACTTATACTATTGGCTACTCTGCTTCTCAGGCCTTCAAGTTTGGACTGGAGCTACACACCAGCTTTCCTGAGCCTGCAGATTGCAGACAGAGGTTGTGAGACTTCTCAGCCTCCATAACCACATGAACCAATGTCTCATAAAAAAATTCATATCTATCTATCTTCTTCATCATCATCATCATTTATCTATATCTATCATCTATCTATATCTACCAATCCATGAATTATCTGTCATCTTTATCATCATCTTACCCATTGTCTATCATCTATCTCTTATTCATTATGTTTCTCTGAAAACCCTGATATAGCATGTATCAACTACAAAGGGAAAATCTAGTGGCTAGCATTTGGCATGGCAGTTAAGATACTGTTAGGGACATTTACTTCCTATTTTACAGTGCCAGGGTTCAAGTTCTGACTCTGCTTCCAATTCCAACTAATGTGAACCCTGGGAGGCAACAGATGATGGCTCAAGTGCTTGAGCTCCTGACACTCTTACCGGAGATCTGGATGGCATTCTGAGCTCGTGATTTCATCAAGACCCAGCCCTTGCTGTGGTGGATATTTGGGGAGTAAACCAGCGGATGGCAGATCTCTCCGTCTCTCCATGCCTTTCAAATAAATAAAGTTTTAAGGTATAAATCTAAAATTATTTCAAAATAAATTGTTAATAAGCAAACTAAAAATTGGAATTTTTGCATATACTATCACCCATATACTTTGCTTGCCATATTTCAGTTTTCTAATCTAAATCTTGTAGAAATTCCTTTAAAATTGATGTTACACAGAAAGAAAGAGAGATATGAGAATTATTATAGAGTAATAATTTAGTTTTATTGTTCAGTATTATTGCTTATAGTTATTCATTTGACATAATTAGAACAGCATATCAGTTAGGAAGGAAGCAGTTTTCCCCTAATTAAGTGAAACTGATTTTCTGAAGTTCTAGGCATCACATTCTCAATAGCATTTCAGAAACATTTTCTTACACATTTTGTACATAAATAGATGTTCCACTTTTACAAGGGCACTCTTAGTCTCTGTGTGGAAAATAACCACGTATGTAGAGAAGCTATAGGGCTGTTAGTATGTGAAAGATCCACAGAAGTTATTTCTTACTGATGCTCTCTTTGCTTTTTTCGCATAGGGCACTTTCTCAGGGATGTTATTATTTTTAAACACTACTCAGGTATTGGAATCCATCACAGTAACATTTGAGATGAATGTTCTACCTTTCTTTTGTGTAGAAGGGCAACTGTGAAAGGAAAGGAGAATCACAGTAGGTCACCTTGACTGCAGGAATGTTTTCAGGCAGATCAATTCTAAAAATTTATACAAATGGAAGTTGAGATAATACTTAAAATCTATTCTCTTAATTTCTTCCTTTGCCTGAGCAGCCATTGGGGAGTTTTATATTCCTCCAGAGAAAGGAATATTGCTGATTTATAGTGACTCCATGGTTTCAGAAATATCTGCCAATTTTTGGCTTCAATCTTTTAATAGCTTCATTCTGATAATTAGCTATGATAATTATAATTGGCATGAATACTACTAATATTATATAAGCCATAGTAATATCTTGTATCCCATAGCACCTTTGGGTTTACAAATTGTCTCATGCATGTCATTTCATGTCACTCTGTCTTGGCTTTAGTTGCCCTGAAAACCGAAACTGAGAGAAAGACTTGCATGAAACAGTTCCAGAGAGCAGGTTGAAAGGGACAGGGAAGTGAAACAGGGGAAGTGGAAAAGAAAATGCTTGTAGGACTTCTTGAGTGGGGTATCTCTGTGGAAGGATTGGACCTTCTTTGGAACCTAAAGGAAAAATATCTCAGAATTATCAGCCCAAAGAGAAAAAGGGGAAACTTTTATCCGTGAGCTCTGGCTTCTGTTGGTCAAGGGTATTCCCAAGGACATCCAATGTCATAATGTTCTCAAAATCACAGGATGAGGAGCAAGAGATAATAGCAATGGGTTCAAGGTGAAGCACTCTGAGGTTGCACAGAGAAAAATGGGTGAACCCAGCAAGAAAATAATGCGATATTGGTAATGGTAGGATGTATGGTCTAGATGGTTTGAAGTCACACAAGAGTTGTCATACATATGCCCTTATAGCAACACAATCAGAGAAGGCATTTTATGTATATTCTATCATGCTATTGTTAGTAAATTATTTGACTATACTGTATACTTCAATATCCATATCTGGAAAAACTCAAAAACAAAAAACATTAGGAAAACAACTAATGGAACACGTGCAAAATGATTTGAGTTCCAAGAACACAAGTATATAAATAAATTATTACTATACTTATAATCTATCTGAAAACAACATGGGTTTATTTTCTCATTTTGAAAATATTGAATTCTACATCAGGTAAAATTGGAAGATACATAGGGACCACTTTTTATCTCTCATTCCTCATGCATCTCTCCCTAACTTTAAAGAGAGTTTAGCTCTCCCTGTCTATACATAATTATACAAACTGATTTAAAATTCCACAAAAGTCAATAATGAACTACAGATACAGAATATTTTCGCTTCTAATTTTAGGATTGATAATTCACTGTTTCTTCTATTTTGTGCATCAAGAACAACCACTGGTATGATTACTTCTCAGAAAGCAGGCCCTCATTCAAGAGCAAAGTAATTTCTTTCTGTCATACTACACTTGTGGCATTCTTTGAAGTCACATTAAAGCCTTTTCCCAGCTCCTGAGTTACCTGTTACTCTTTGCTGTATTAACACATCTCTGGCTCAACCTATGGCAAAAAGAGATTTCTTATTAAAGTGACCCACATGGATATGAGTGTCATGGAATAGTTGGCTAGGAAGAAACTGCTAGTCTGTTATATAGGCCCTAGGACATTTAGTTAACTTGAATGATTCTATTTTCTATGGATGAATTGATCGTTTCTTAGTGTGATCATGTACCTATTGCCATAGCTTTGGGAATGTAACCCTATAATCATGCCCAGATCATCCCAGTCACCTTCTTGAGAAGCCAGGTTAAGGCCATGGAATGGGGAGAGAGAATCTTAACATTGGATAACATGTGAGAGTTCGTTTCTTCTTGCATTTTTCCCTTTCTTCTTCCTCTTCCTGTTCATCACTGACATGTATATATTATATGCTAGATTCTGTTCAAGGTGCTCCACATTTTTAACTCATTTAGTTCTTGCAATAACCCTATTGTGTAAGTCCATTTTCTATTTCTAATAACACAATACCACAGACTGTACAAATTTTAAAGAAAAAAAATTTATTTGGGTTCTTGGTTTGAGAGGTTCAATATTGAGAGGCAGCACATGATGGTGGGCTTTTTGTTGGCATAGTTCAGGGTGACATAGGACATCACATGGTAAGAGATATGAAGGGCACACATGCGTCTTTTGGTCTCTCCTCTCTTCTTTTAAAGCCACCGGTATCCAATCATGTGATCTCCACACTGATTACCTTATCTAATTTCAATCATATTCCAAAGGCCACATCTCTAAACACCCTAAGATTAAATTTCCACCCTCTTAACTCTTAAAAATAGGGATTAAACTCCAACATGAGTTCCAGAGGGGAAAAAAAATATAGCCAAATCATTGCACTTATCCAGTTTTGATTCTTAGGTATATTAAATAGATTATTCAGTTACCAGCTTATCAGCAATTGCACTACAGACTTAAATTCAGTCTTTCAGTCTTTTCTCACCAACATAATACAGATTAAATGAAACCTGGTACTTCTGTGACCTCCACAGAATGTTTCCTGGCCACAGTAATATCTGGCTATGATACTTTTCAGAAAGTGTGTGCCTGACCCAACACATCCTTGAGATCTGGAGTATATAAAATTTGTAACTTTTGTCTTTTCAGACCTTCATGATGCCTATCTTTCAGTTTCAGAATTCTTCTCCACTCATTCATTCAAAATATCTTTATTGAGCAACTAATACACAGGACATGTGAAGTACAATGGCAAATTAGATGATCGACCCAATATTCATGAAATTTGCAGCCTAATGAGAGACAAGACAGCACACAGAAACCAGCATACACCACACACAAATAAAGAGAGAGAGCAAGGGTGAGAGAAAATAATTTCAAGCTGAGAAAGAAACAAATAGGATTCTATAGTAGAAAAGCAAGACCTCACTGAGGTAATAGTGGTGGGAAGATAGGAAAGAGTGAATCATATAAAGAATCAGAACAAACACTGCAGACAGAGGGATGATAAATGGTGAAGAGCAACAGGGGGAGAAGGGCTTGGCTCAGTCAACCAATAGAGTGTAGACTAATTAATGTCCTTGAGCTTAGTGAGCAAGAGAGAAAGACTAATAGGAGATGAGGTTGTAGAAATAAGCTGGAGCCAGATCTTTACCAAGCATTGTTGGTGGCTCTGAAAAAGTGTTTCTATGTAATACTTTGAGCTGTGGAAAGTCATTAGGATTTAATTTAAGTAGGGGAGTGATAGGATCTATTTCACAGTGTGTAAGATCACTATGCTTGCCATGTGGAAAACTGATTAGATGAAGGAAAAGTGCAGGCACAAAGGTCAATTAGGAGTTGCTTGCAGTTATTCAAGTAAGAGATAATAGCTAGCACCGGGTTGTTAGTATAGAGGTGGTAAGAAATGGTCAGGGGCCGGTGCTGTGCACAGTGGGTTAACACCCTGGCCTGAAGTGCCGGCATCCCATATGGGCACCGCATCGAGACCCAGCTGCTCCACTTCCAATCTAGCTCTCTGCTGTGGCCTGGGAGAGCAGTAGAAGATGGCTCGAGTCCTTGGGCCCCTGCACCCGCATGGGAGACCCAGAGGATGCTAGAGGCTCCTGGCTCCTGGCTTTGGATTGGCGTAACTCCGGCCCTTGCAGCCAATTGGGGAGTGAACCATCGGATGGAAGACTTCTCTCTCTCTTTCTCTCTGCTCTCTCTGTGTAACTCTGACTTTCAAATAAATCTTTGAAAAAAAGAAATGGTCAGATCCCACATGAATTTTCATGTTGGAACTGATAAGATTTGCCAGCCAACAAACTGAACACAAGAGGATGAAGAGAAAGGACTCAAGGGTTGCTATTAGACCTCAGCCTAAGTAACTGGAGGAATGAGGCTGGCATTTGTGAAAACTGGCTATGGAGTGGTAGGGACAATACCAAGAGTTCTGTTTTGGGAGCTGACTGTAGCATAGTGAGTAAAGCCACCGCCTGCTGTGTCAACATCTCATATAGGCACTCATTCTAATCCCAGTTGCTCCACTTTCGATCCAGCTCTCTGCTATGGCCTCGGAAAGCAATAGAAGACGGCCCAAGTGCTTGGGCCCTGCACCAGCATAGGAGACCTGGAAGAAGCTCCAGGCTCCTGGCTATGGAAAGGCGGCCCACCTCCGGCAATTGTGACTACTTGGGGAGTGAGCCAACAGATGGAAAACCTTTCTCTCTCTCTCTCTCTCTCTCTCTCTCTCTCTCTCTCTCTCTCTCTCTCTCTCCATCTCTCTGCCTCTGCCTTTCTAATAAATAAATAAATCTTAAAAAAACGAGTTCTGTTTTGGTCATGTTAAATTTAAGGGGTCCATGAGACCTAAGTGGATATGCTGAATTGGTAATTGTTACAGGAGTCTAAACTCCTGAGGACACATCAAGGCTGTATATATACATTTAAGAATCAGCATATAGGTGACAAAGCAATGGAGTTGGATGAGATAATTAAAGGAAAATGTGTTTACTTTTTGTTCTTCACCTATCTCTTGTCCTACAATAGAAGATAAGCTCCATAGGAGCAGGCAATTTTATTCACTGGTGACTCTAATACTTTTAATAGTGCACTTACTAAAAGTTCACTGCATATGTAAAATGAAAGATTAAAAGTGTCTCATTAAATACCTCACACTAACCTGAACAGTCGTCTTTGGACCCATCCTAGCCTCCGATCCCTTGTTTCTTTATTCTTTCTTGTTTCTATCATAAAGAGTCATAGTCATTCATAATGATAGTCTGAGGGAAAGTTCATTTTCCTCTCCTGATGTGTTCTCTCTGAGCTTCTTTGCCTAGGTCTTTTGACCGCTTTACTTGTTACTACTCCTACTTCTTTGTCTTAATACCATAACTTAGACATAATACCTAAAGTTGACCCATACATGTATGTTTCTGAGTCATGGTCAGAATCGGCAAAGGCTTTCTGTAACACTGAAGAGACAAGAAGGGACAAAAGCACTGACACCACATTTAATCACACTCTTGATACAAATGCAGCACATGGTTTGTACATAGATTGGGCTGCTTAAAACTACCATCTCTAACAAATCTTCCCAGGATCCTTGTAATCTAATTGCAATGTATAATTTTCTTCATATCCTTTGAAACAAATATCAACTGTATGTCCAACAAGAGTGCCCCAAACATGGTGCTGTGCTATATCGATGTCTTAAAGCAAACATATATTAATTTAAGCTAGTATTGAGCCACCTTCCCTGGGATGTTTTCCTTTATCAGAAATATACCAAACTGCCTGAAATAGTTAGATGGTTAGTGGTCCTTGCAGTGAGGACAGTACTTGTTTTAAAAATGCATTGAAGTTTGGCAGGTCATGGAGCTTGCAATAAATACAAATAGTAATTTTCTAGGTTGATTTGGCCCAATTCAATTCAGCAAAGATTGAGTCACATTAACCAGAAAAATGGAGACAAGCTTCCCACTCTGATTAATTCAGTAACTTTTTATATAGACTCATAAACTCACATTGCCTCTATATATGTGTTCTCTAGGTCACTGTCAGAGAAATTTCTCACTAGGCTACTCACATATTTATTTATTTTTTTTCCAAAGAAACCTTTTATTTAATGAATATAAATTTCAT
Organism: Sylvilagus floridanus; assembly: GCA_949820135.1. Taxonomy (NCBI): domain Eukaryota; kingdom Metazoa; phylum Chordata; class Mammalia; order Lagomorpha; family Leporidae; genus Sylvilagus; species Sylvilagus floridanus. Next base: position 50,797,436 of record OX463223.1, read on the forward strand.
AAGTACAACTTTAAGAATATAGTTAGTCTTCCCACCATATCTGCCCTTCTACCCACACTCCCACTCAACCTCCTCCTCCCTCCCCCTTCCTAGTCCCATTCTCCATTAAGATTCATTTTCAATTAAATTTGTACACAGAAGAATAACTCTAAACTAAGTAAATATTTCAACAATATGCACACATACACATACACACACAAAAACTGAGAACAAGTTTTATAGTTAATTCTCATAATACAACTCATTAAGGATAGAGGTCCTGCATGGGAAGTAAGTGCACAATGACTCCTATTGTTAATTTAACAATTAACACTCTTATGTATGACTTCAGTGACCACCTGAAGCTCTTGACATGTGCTGCCTAGGCCATGGAAGTCTTTTGAAGCAACAAACTCTGTCAATATTTAGACAAGGCCATAAGCAAAGTGGAAGTTCTCTCCTCCTTTCAGAGAAAAGTACATCCTTCTTTGATGGCTACTTTATCCACTTAGGTTTCACTCACAGAGATCCTTCATGTAGAACATATTTTGCCACAGTGTCTTGGCTTTCCATGCCTGAAATGCTTTCATGGGTACTCACATATTTAAAAACCTCCAGGGTCTGGCATTATGATACAGTGGGTAAAGCTGCCACTTACAATGCTGGCATCCCATATGGGAACTAGTTCATGTTCCAGCTGCTCCATTTTCAGTCAAGGTCCCTGCAAATGGCCTGGGAAAAACAGTAAGGAATTGCCCAACTACTTGGGCCCCTGTCACCCACATAGCAGAACCAGATGAAGCTCCTGGCTCCTGGCATCAGCCTGGTCCAGGCTAGGCTGTTGTGGCTATCTGGGGAGTAAACCAGTGAATGGAAGATCTCTCTTTATCTGTATCTCCCTCTTTCCCTATAACTCTGACTTTCAAATAAAAAAAAAACTAATATTTAATAAACAACCTACAGAAGCTTCCCTAGAGCCTATCAGTTCCTGAATTCTGGAAGCCTTTCAAAACTACCATCATCTGACTCCAACTTGCTGCCTAGAAAATCTCTTCCCTCTCAACACACACACACACACACACACACACACACACACACACCACACACACCCCTCTTCTGTTTACATGGTCACAGGTTGCTCTATTTTCACTCCCCTTCCTCTACCCTGATGACAGTGCTCTGCTCATTCCCATTGCTGTGCCTTTGCTTACACTGTAGCTATAATCTGGAGCATTTTCCTCTCTTCCTGTAAACAGATTGCTGTATTTCTTTTAAATCCTACCTCAAAACTGAGTTTTTCCATGGGATCCAGCACATTGAGGCATTTTCCTTCTTTTATGTTCCCTGGTTCTCATATCTCTTTAATATATTCATTTATCATCTATCTTAAAGTTTATCATCTCCATGATAAATTTTCTTCACCTTCTGAATCCTCCAGAATGTTTATGGAGATGGTAAAATGATAGAAATTAATGAAAAGAGCATAGTTCTTCCTTCCAATCCTGCCACCAAATAATTAGTGTTTGACTTTGATTCATTCTGTGCATTGAGTTTCAGATTAAGATATATTTGAAATAAGGGGTTTTTTTTAAATGTTTAAGTATGACCATCCATTCATTGATTTATTCATTCAGTATTTATTGAACATTTACTATGTGGCCAGCACTGCAGTTAGGAAAGGGAAATACCTGAAGGTTGGGGTTATTGAAGAATTCCTCAAACAAAAGATTTGTAAGGGAAGACATTGCCAGCAACCAGAAGAACTCATCACTACAGTGTCTGATGCACTGAGAAGGCTCAGGGGTTTTCTTTCCATCACTGTTCTCTCAGAAGGCTGGGCCTTCTCTACCAGTCCCTCTTCCTATGTGCATTACCTTGCCAGTTTTGCCTCACTGGCTAGAACTGAGAATGATTGGGCATTATTTTCTTACTTCTCTAAATCATACCAGGCATACTGGGAGACCAGGTTGGTTGTGTTCCTTTTTAAGCACTAGGCTTCCCTGTGGGCAATGGTATTTCTGCATCTGCTCGCATAGCAGGCTGTCTACATGAAATCTTGCTCCTGACCCTCCAGGAGTCTACTGGGAGACTGAGCTGGCATCAGAAAACTGCTTTTCCCATAATTCATTTCTGTAATACTGTATGCCAAGCACCTGAAGCAAAGTGTCCTGCTGCCACTACCACCGGGCAAAACTGAATCATGTGCAGACACTGACGCCCCAGGCTGCTGGCTAAGAATAAGATAAGCTTAAAATAACCTGCGCTATCCCCAATGGACCTTATTGCCTGCCAGCCCCCCCATTACCCCTGCCTCTGATTGGCTGAAGAGCCAGGTAGACAACTTGTCCTCAAGCCCTGAAATAACATTGACAACAGAAATAAATCTCCTGCCTGGGTTAGAGGCTCATCAAAGCAGAAGAGAGAGATGCTCAATCATTCTGCCATTTACTTAGCTTCCCTCAGGATTTCTAGTATGGGCTCCAGGTAGATGTTGTGTGCATTTGGGAACGGGTTGGGAAAAGTAACTGGGCTTAATGACAGTGTAGAGGCAAGGAGGTAGGTGCTAACGAGCTGGAAACCTCATTCTTATACTCGAGCCCCTGGTCCCTAGGCATACACCTACATTCAGACCCTCTGAGTGGACAATCACAACAAATATATGCATGTCCAGCTAGTGGGGAGCAAAGAGTGCTAAGACTAGAGGCTCCCCTCTGACCATAAGAAGTCTCATGACTGCATGCCACCTCCTCCAGGGGATACCTTTCCTAAGAGCAATGTAGAGCAGGAGGTGAATACATTGATGTTTTCCACCACCAAGTCTTATCTGTTGAATAATCTCAGGTAGCTAAGAGCTTTGCGATCCCTTGACTCACCACTCCAGTGCTTCGCCTCAACTCTCACTCAGAAGAGGCATTTAGCACTTTCCAAGCACCTAGCGGTGATGGAATAGGACAAATGAAGCCCCTGTCCCTATTGTTAATGGCAGGGAGTACTGGTCCTCTAAGGACCAAAGTACTGATTGAGGAAATAGGGGTATGTGGAGATGTAAGTCTAGATTCTCTAGGACTTTTTCATCATACTTAATTAAACCTTTGTGCCTGTTGGTTAATAATCTCCCCCTCCTCCCAGCCTCTGGTAATGACCATTCTAGTCTTCATTTTCATGAGTTTGATTATTTCAGGTATCTCATATAAATGGAATACCTCAGTCCTTTTTCTCTCTGCATCTAGTTTCTTTCACTTAGCTTAAAATTTGTTGAGGCTACATCTCACGTTCTGTGTTCATACCACAATAAAATAAAAAATAAAAACCAAAGAGTCTTAAAAGGGGAAAGGATTAAAGCAGTAGAGCTAAAAGTTGTGAAAAATTTACTGAAGTTATTATGATTCTCCACCTTGAACTTTGTATCCATGCATTAGCAAGTCACTCTCCTTAATTTCCTAATTCAATGAGGAGACAAAAAATGGCCCAGATAAGTAACATGACCTACAGTAGGTCACCCAGCTGAGAGTCCTGCCAGAACCTGGCTGTCTCCTCAAGTGCTGACGCACCCGTCACTGTTAGCCCACTTAACTCTTTGGCCATGAGAGTAAAGTGGCTCCAGTAACCACAACCTAGAACTGAGAACCACTGTCTGATAGCAACTTTCCTCCATTTGTGTATTAGTCAGCTCAGACTGCTAAAAGATAATATCAGAATCTGGAAGATTAAACAGCAGCAATGCATTTCTCACAGTTCTAGAGGATGAAAGTCCAAGATCAAGGTGTCAAGAGATTTGATTTCTCCTAAAGTCTCTCTCGACCTCCAGAGAACTGTTTTCTTGCTGTGTTATAATAGCCTTTTCTCTTTGCACACACGTCCCTGATGTTAATTCTTCTTTTTTTAAAGATTTATTCATTTTGAAATTTGAAAGTCAGAGTTACACAGAGGGAGAGACAGAGATCTCCCTTCTGTTGGTTCACTTCCCAGATGGCTACAACAGCCAGTACTGGGCCAGGCCAAAGCCAGGAGTTTCTTCTGGGTCTCCCAAGTGGGTACAGGGGTCCAAGAACTTGGGCCACCTTCTTTTTCTTTTTTTCATAATTGGAAAGTTTCTTTCTTATGTTTTTAAAAATCCTTTTTACAGTTTAAAAGGCTTTCATATTCTGAGAAAGCATTTTGGCATATAATTTTCTGGGATAGGTTTTAAAGTTTTGGGCTTGTAAAATTTTTAAAATTTTTTTATTTTTAAATTTTTAAGGTGAACAAATTTCATGTATTTCATATATACAGATTCAGGATGTTAGTAATACTTTTTACCCTACTCTCCCTCCTGCCCAAGATCTCACCCTACCTCATCCTTTCCCATTCCTTTCTTTAATTTTTACAATGATCTACTCTCAGTCTATTTTATATTCATAAGATTAATCCTACACTAAGTAAGGAATTCAACAAATATAAGAACAAAACACTTTCTCAACAGTAAAGAAAAAGAAAAATCATCAAATCTCAAAATGTCAATTTCACTCATATACATTACATTTTTGGTATTCTATTAGTTACCGAAGATCAGGAAAAACTTGGCATTTGTCTTGTGGGGACTGGTTTATTTCATTAAGTGTAACGATTTCTAGTTGCATTCATTTCACTGCAAAAGACAGGATCAATTCAGGCCCTACTGTATGATCTCCTTTAACCTTAATTACATCTTTATATTCTTGTATATATATATATATACATATATGTATATATATATGTATATGCATGGAATGCATATGTATATGTATATGTGTATATATATATATATATATATATATACACATCTTATATTCTGAGGTACTGGGAGTTAGGGCTTCAATATATGAATGGGGTAGAGGAGCATGCCAACATGAAAACTTTGACAACTAGGCACAGAGGGTTTTCATTCCCATTTCACCCTACATCCATGAGATTCCATTTCATTCCTCTTTCCCAATCTCATGTCTAAAAGAATCTTCCTCCACTCTAAAACTGCTGCTGGGGGGCAGCTATTTGTCCTGGTGGTGAAGACACCTATATCTCATATTTGAGTACCTGGGTTAGATTCTGAGCTCCAGCTCCTGACTCAAGATTCCTGCTAATGCAAAGTCTATGATGCAGCAGTGATGACTCAAGTAATTCTGTCCCCACAACAAATATGGGAGACAGGGTTGAGTTACTGGCTCATGGCTTCAGGCTTGGCCCAACCCAGGGCATTGCAGGACTTTGGAGAGTGAACAAGCAAATGGGAGTCTTTCTCTCTCTCTCTCTCTCTCTCTCTCTCTCTCTCTCTCTCTCTCTCTCTCAAATAAATATATAAATACGAATTTTAACATTTGCTACTGTGAATACTGCTGCTTCCACTAAGTCACATCGCTTCTTACTCTTCTCGTGCAACCCTACAACAACAAATCTCCTCAGTTCTTACACGTGATTTGTCCAGCTGTGACTTCCAAATATATTTTTATTTTTTTGATTTTATTTAATAAAAATAAATTTCCAAAGTACAGCTTTTGGATTACAGTGGATTCCCCCCCAAAAAAACCTTCCCTCCCACCCACAACCCTCCCATCTCCCACTCCCTCTCCCATTCCATTCACATCAAGATTCATTTTCAATTATCTTTATAAACAGAAGATCAATTTAGCATATTTTAAGTAAAGATTTCAATGGCTAACACCCACACAGAAACACAAAGTGTAAAGTACTGTTTAAGGACTAGTTGTAACATTAATTCACATTGTACAACACATAAAGGACAGAGATCCTACATGAGGAGTAAGTTCACAGTGACTCCTGTTGTTGACTTAACAATTGACACTCTTGTTTATGGCATCAGTAATCACCCAAGGCTCTTGTCATGAGTTGTCAAGGCTATGGAAGCCTTTTGAGTTCGCCGACTTTGATCTTATTCCAACAGGGTCATAGTCAAAGTGGAAGTTCTCTCCTCCCTTCAGGAAGGCTTTGATGGCTCTGTTCTATCCACTGGGATCTCACTCACAGTGATCTTTCATTTAGATTTTTTTTTTCCCAGAGTGTCTTGGCATTCCATGCATTCCATTCCATGGGCTATTTAGCCAGTTCCGAATGCCTTAAGGGCTGATTCTGAGGCCACAGTGCTGTTTAAGACATCTGCCATTCTATGAGTCTGCTGTGTATCCCACTTCCCATGTTGGATCGTTCTCTCCTTTTCAATTCTGTCAGTTAGTATTAGCAGACACTAGTCTTATTTATGTGATCTCTGTGACTCTTAATCCTTTCATTATGATAAATTGTGAACTGAAACTGATCACTTGGACTAGTGAGATGGCATTGGTACATGCCAACTTGATGGGATTGAATTGGAATCCCTGGCACGTTTCTAACTCTACTGTTTGGGGCAAGTCCGATTGAGCATGTCCTAAACTGTACGTCTCCTCCATCTCTCCCTCTCTTATTGCCACTCTGATATTTAATAGGGATCACTTTTCAGTTAAATTTAAACACCTAAGAATAATTGTGTGTTAATTATAGAGTTCAAACAATAGTATTAAGTAGAACAAAAAATACTAAAATGCATAATGTATTAAGTTGTTCATCGACAGTCAGGACAAGGACTGATAAAGTCACTGTTTCTCATAGTGTGCATTTCACTTCAACAGGTTTCCTTTTTGGTGCTTGGTTAGTTGTCACCAATCAGGAAGAACATATGATATTTGTCCCTTTGGGATTGGCTTGTTTCACTTAGCATGATGTTTTCCAGATTTCTCCATTTTGTTGCAAATGACCGGATTTCATTGTTTTTGACTGCTGTATAATATTCTATAGAGTACATGTCCCATCATTTCTTTATCCAGTCTTCTGTTGATGGGCATTTAGGTTGATTCCAGCTCTTAGCTATTGTGAACTGAGCTGCAATAAACATGGAGGTGCAGACAGCTTTTTTGTTTGCTAATTTAATTTCCTTTGGGTAAATTCCAAGAAGTGGGATGGCTGGGTTGCATGGTAGGGTTATATTCAGGTTTCTGAGGAATCTGCAGACTGACTTCCATAGTGGCTTTATCAGTTTGCATTCCCAACATTGGGTTAGTGTCCCTTGTTCTCCACATCCTCACCAGCATCCTTGTTGGTAGATTTCTGTGTGTGACCCATTCTAACTGGGGTGAGGTGAAACCTCATTGTGGTTTTGATTTGCATTTCCCTGATTGCTAGTGATCTTGAGCATTTTTTCATGTGTCTGTTGGCCATTTGGATTTCCTCTTTGGAAAAATGTCTATTGAGGTCCTTGGCCTATCTCTTAAGTGGGTTGTTTGTTTTGTTGTTGTGGAGTTTCATGATCTCTTTGTAGTTTCTGGTTATTAATCCTTTATTGGTTGCATACTTTGTAAATATTTTTTTCATTCTGTGAGTTGCCTCTTCACTTTCCTGACTGTTTCTTTTGCAGTACAGAAACTTCTCAATTTGATGTAATCCCAATAGTTTATTTTGGCTTTGAATGCCTGTGCCTCCGTGGTCCTTTCCAAGAGGTCTTTGCCAGTGCCTATATTTTGCATGGTTTATCCAATGTTCTCTAATAATTTGATGCTGTCGGGTTGTGGATTTAGATCTTTCAACCATTTTGAGTGGATTTTTGTATAAGGTATAAGGTAGGGCTCTTGCTTCATGCTTCTGCATGTGGAAATCCAGTTTTCCCAGCACCATTTGTTGAAGAGACTGTCCTTGATCCTGGAATTGGTTTCAGATCCCTAATCAAATGTAAGCTGGCTGTAGATTTTTGGATTGATTTCTGGTGTTTATATTCTGTTCCATTTGTCTATCCATCTGTTTCTGTACCAGTACCATGCTGTATTGATTACAACTCTCCTGTAGTTGTCCTAAGTCCTAAGATCTGGTATTGTGATGCCTCCGGCTTTGTTTTTGTTGTACAAGGTTGCTTTAACTTCGAGGTCTCCTGTGTCTCCATATAAATTTTAGCATCAGTTTTTCCAGATCTGAGAAGAATGTCTTTGGTATTTTGATTGGTATTGCATTGAATCTATAAATTGCTTTTGGGAGAAGGGACATTTTGATGATATTGATTCTTCCAATCCATGGGCATAGGAGATTTTCCAATTTTTGCTATCCTCTTCTATTTCTTTCTTTAAGATTTTGTAATTCTCATTGTAGAGATCTTTGAGTTCCTTGGTTAAGTTTATTCCAAGATATTTGATTGTTTTGTAGCTATTGTTAATGGGATTCATCTTAGACGTTTTGTTCTCCGCCGTGGCATTGCCTGTGTATACATAGGTTGTTGATTTTTGTGCATTGATTGTATATCCTGCTACTTTCCCAAACTCTTCTATGATTTCCAATAGTCTCTTAGTAGAGTTCTTTGGGTCCCCTAAATAAAGAATCATATCGTCTGCAAAGAGGGATAGTTTGAGTTCTTCCTTCCCAATTTGTATCACTTTAATTTCTTTGTCTTGCCTGATGGCTCCGGCTGAAAACTCCAGAACTACATTGAATAGCAGTGGTGAGAGTGGGCATCCCTGTCTGGTACCAGATCTTGGTGAAAATGCTTCCAACTTTTCCCCTTTCAATAGGATGTTGGCCGTGGGTTTTTCATAAATCACTTTGATTGTATTGAGGAATGTTCCTTCCATACCCAATTTGCTTAGAGTTTTCATCATGAAAGGGTGTTGTATTTTATCAAATGCTTTCTCTGCATCCAATGAGATAATCATATGGTTTTTCTTCTGCAGTCTGTTAATGTGGTGTATCACATTTATTCTTTTGTGAACATTGAACCATCCCTGCATACCAGGGATAAATCCCACTTGGTCTGGGTGGATGATCTGTCTGATGTGTTGTTGCATTCTATTGGCCAGAATTTTATTAAGGATTTTTGCATCTATGTTCATCAGGGATATTGGTCTGTAATTTTCTTTTAATGGTGCATCTTTTTCAGGCTTAGGGATTAATGTGATGCTGGCTTCATAAAAAAGTATTTAGGAGGATTCCCTCTTTTTCGCTTGTTCTGAATAGTTTGAGAATAATTTGAGTTAGTTCTTTTTTAAAATCTGGTAGAATTCAGTAGTGAATCCATCTGGTCCTGGGCTTTTCTTTGTTGGGAGGGCCTTTATTACTGTTTCAATTTCTGTGTCAGTTATGGGTCTGTTTAGGCTTTCTATGTCTTCCTGGTTCAGTTTAGGTAGGTTGCATGTGTCCAGGAATCTATCCATTTCTGATAGATTTCCCTGTTTGCTGGTATATAACTCTTTGTAGTAATTTCTGATGATTCTTTTTATTTCTGTGGTGTCTGTTGTTACATTTCCTTTACCATCTCTGATTTTGATTTGGGTCTTTTCTCTTCTTTTTTTAGTTAATTGGGCCAATGTTGTGTCAATTTCGTTTATTTAAAAAAAATTCTTCCTTTAGCTGATCTTTTATAATGTCTTTTTGAATTCAGTCTATTGATTTCTTCCTGATTTTCATTATATCTCTTCTCCTACTAGATTTGGGTCTGGTTTGCTGCAGTTTTTCTAGTTCCTTGAGATGAATTGAAAGCTCATTAATTTGGTGCCTTTCCAATTTCTTGATCTTGGCATCTATTGCTATAAACTTTCCTCTTAACTCTGCTTTTGCTGTATCCCATAAGTTTTGATATGTTGTGTGGTTGTCCTCATTTACTTACAGAAAGTTTTTGATTTCTCTTTTGATTTCTTCTATGTCCCAGTGTTCATTCAGGAGCATGTTGTTCAGTCTCCATGTGTTTGCATATGCTGTAGAGATTCCTGAGTTTCTAATTTCAAGCTTCATCTTCATTCCATTGAGGTCTGAGAAGCTGCATGGTATGATTCTAATTCTTTTGAATTTGCTGAGATGGGCTTTATGGCCTAGTATGTGGTCAATCCTAGAGTCGGTTCTATGTACTGTTGAGAAGAATGTAAATTCTTTCAGTGTAGGATTAAAAATTCTGCAGATGTCTTTTAGATCCTTTTGAGCTGTATTGTCGATTAAATCTGCTGTTTCCTTGTTGATCTGTCTATTTCTGAGAGTGAAGTATTGAAGTCCTCCAGTACTATTGTATTGGAGTCTAAGTCTCCCTTTAAGTCCCTTAACATATCTTTTAAATAAACCTATGCCCTGTAATTAGGTGCATATACATTGATAACAGTTATATCTTCCTGTTGAACTGATCCCTTAATCATTATATAGTGCCCCCTTTATCTCTCTTAATTGTTTTTGTGTTAAAGTTTATTTTATCTGCTATTAAGATGGCTACGCCAGCGCTTTTTTGGTTTTTGTGGGCATGGAATAACTTTTTCCAACCTTTCACTTTCAGTCTGCATATGTCTTTGTTGGAAAGATGTGTTTCTTGTAAGCAGCAAATAGATGGGTTTTGTTCCTTAATCCATTCAGCTAGTCTGTGTATTTTAACTTGAAAGTTGAGTCCATTAACGTTCAATGTGACTATTGATAAGTAGTAACTTTGCCCTGCCATTTTCCCAAAGATATTTCTAATATATGAAGCTCAAAAATTATATTGACTTCTGAAATGATGACAAAAATATGAGCGGGTATATTTCCAAAATCATGACAAGGAAAGGAGAGGTTGTGGAAAATTCAGACTATTGCTAGCACCTGGATATGTTGATTTATGAACCCATTGTTCTGCAAACATATGTATAGTCACATGTGAGAAGTAAAGAACATGTATAGGTACAAAGCCATCCTCAATATTCCTTTTTGTTTTTGTGTGTAATAGTCAGAATTCTAAACCTGCAAACACCACTCCAGGCTCTACTTTTTATTATGATGAACTATCACTCCTGTGGTTATGTTACAACATATAGTACAGCTGACTTTTAGATAGGGAGATTATCCTGGTGGGCCTAATCTAATCACTTGATTCCTTAAAATCAGAAAATCTTTCTGGCTGGTGGCAGAAAGGGAGAGTAGGAGGGAAAGTCAGAGAGATTCAAAGAATGAACAGGAATTAAATTGTTACAGATTTGCATGAGGTGACCACATGAGAAAGAATGTGGATGGCCTCTGGGAACCAACAAGGAAATGGGGAACTAAATCTTGTTGCTTTTGTCTAGCATATTTTAAAATTAGTATTTTACATTTTTGTCTCAACCTCAGTCACAAATTAGGCAACATGGTAAGGTTTAAGATTTATTTAGAGAGTGAGAGAAATATACAGGAATGTGAATGATTTAGTAAAAGAGAGAGGCATAAGAAAGGTAAATGGGAAATTCCATACCAGAATCTGAGGGCAGATCAGGTGCTGCATGTGGGAGTTTACAGGTAAGAGCTGTGTGGAGAAACCATGCTGGCAGGAATGGCAGCATAAATGGGTGGCCTGTGGAAGAATCGGGGTGGGCCCAGGGGTGCTCCACATCTCTTATTAACTTCCAAAAGTTGCGTGGTTATGTATTCTGATTGGCAGGTGGGTGTATACAGGTGAGGTCATGTAGGGGCAAGTAGATGCCTGGTCTCCAGCTCACGAGCTTAATTCTAATACCATATCATTGTAACCATAAGGAACTGGGTTCTTCTACAACCATATGAGCTTGTAAGAGAGCTTGGACCTCTGAGTGAGAATGCAGTTAACTTGGCAACTTGATTTTGGCCTTATAAGATCTCGAGCAGAGACTCCAGTCACATCATGCTGCACTTCTGAACTATGGAACTATGACTTAATAAATGAGTGGTATTTCAAGCCACAAAGTTTAGCAGTTTGTGAAGTAGCAATAAAAAATGAATACATTGCTAAATTGCTCTTGTCCCAGGATCACAGAGCTCCTGAAATCATAGTTCATGTTATCTCCGTGGAAAAGGCCCATTGTTCATCATACAAAGTCTTGTGTCCAGGAAGTATTGAGAAACTGTCATCTGGTGACAAATAAGCTCACTGAGCCAGGTGCAATTGCTCAAGGTGCTCACTGGATTTGATGTGTAATTGAGCTGCCTCTTTAGTTCATGGTTAATATTAAATAGCTTTCTGATTGGAAGATGTGGGCCACAGAGCAAAGGAGATCAGCTTAAGTTCATTCCTCCCTGTATAACAGACAGGAAGTGACCATCAGGCACACACAAGGTTAACAGCTGCATCAAGTAGTCTTAAATAAGTAAGTCTGAGCTCCCTCTGGGACCAGGGAGATGCTATCAGGAATAAAAATAAACCACTAGGCATTCGCTGCCCTGTTCTTGGGCTAAAGAGCCAGATGATGAAGTTACCTTTTTAACATGATCATGGCAATAGAAAAGGGCTCACTCCTCTTTCAGTTCCCATTAGGGTCTTTGTCCAGAGACAGGCTATATTTACAAATACTATGCAAAAGGTAGCTTCCTTCCTGTCCTCAGCAGGGGATGCATGAGTGGCTGCTATAATGTTTGCTCCTCCTTCTCTTACACCTCACTTCATTCTTTTTCTTTCTTCTTCCTTCCCCTTGCCCACCTCCTTTTCCTCATTTTATTTTTTGCTACCGAACTGTTTAGATGGGTGAGAGAGAGTGCCAGAGCAATGCAGAAAAAAATCTCAGCCTCTCAGAGTGAGATAAATGCCCTTTATTCTTATTTGAGTTTCTCACTGCCTAGAGTGTAAGGATAGAAAATAGAACAGTCTAACAGAATCAGAGAGCAAGACCTTTTCTGTGGTGTTTGAAAAAAGACTTAAAAAGGGGGGGCAGAAAGGAGGATAAGATGACCCTGTTCCTGTCCCCTGGCAGCAACTCAGTCAACATTTCTGGAGTTCCATGACATTTACTGTCATTTTATGTCATTAAACAGGGTTTACAGGGTTTTCAGCACAAGTGTATATTGTGCCCATGCATTTGCTGTCTGTTCTTGTTAGCTAGGGGAAACAAGATTTTGCCCCTATCTTTAAGGAGCTAATAGGGTTGCTGGGGAGCAGAGACATTATATATGAAAAAGACATATTGTGGTTCCAAAATGGCGGAATAGGGAAGGAGTGCACTGATAGTCCGGGAAAAGACAGTTTAATAAAAGTGGCGATACTGTAGTTTCAGGGAAGAGTTAGGGAAAAAACTTCAGAGGAAACTCTTCCGGAACTAGTGGGACATGGTAGACCTACGTGGAGGCCACAGGCGCGCATGGCTAAGGACCCCAGTCACCGACTCTATGCACCAGTGCTGGAAAGGGAGGTGAGGAGAAACCTCAGTAGCCCGAGACACTGGCAGAAAAGCAGCAGGAAGAGCCCAGAGGGAACGAGGCTTGAAGCCCCATGGGGAAAGTTCACCAGGCTAACAAGAGGAGAGAAAATAAAAATAAAATGGACCAGTACGAACACAATTCTCTCTCTCCACTAACCTTACAAAGGCAAGCAAGACAAAGAACAGGTGACCTTTTGGACATACGTAAAAGCTGCACTACCTCAGGGCTGCACCTGCCCTCAGCCAAGCAGAAAAACCTGACTCTGGTGGGGAGAAATAACAGAAGGTTAAGACCCAGTGAATGTGTGGAGCTTATGAAGTGGGATTGTGAAAAAAAAAAAATGAGGGTGTGTGAGAGAACTCACGGAGTGCCTGAGACGTGAGTACTTGGTGGGAGATGCCACAAACTCTGTAACCTTGGCAACCAGTGGGAGATTGCAGGGGAATCTGAGCTTACACTGAGGACTGCACAGATCCTTTGTGTGGTCCTTGGGACAGAGCAGACGAATATTATACCCACAGGGGCTAGTACTCACTGATTGCTATACATCAGTAAAAACAATGAAATCCAGTCATTTTCAACAAAATGGAGAAATCTGGAAAACATCATGCTAAGTGAAACAAGCCAATCCCAAAGGGACAAATATCATATGTTCTTCCTGATTAGTGACAACTAACCAAGCACCAAAAAGGAAATCTGTTCAAGTGAAATGCACACTATGAGAAACAGTGACTTGATCAGTCCTTGTCCTGACTTGATGTACAACTTACTACTTTATCCCTTTTAGTACTTTTTCCTACTTAATACTATTGTTTGAACTCTGTAATTAGCACACTATTATTCTTAGGTGTTTAAATTTAACTGAAAAGTGATCCCTATTAAATATCAGAGTGGCAATAAGAGAGGGAGAGATGGAGGAGACGTACAGTTTAGGACATGCTCAATCGGACTTGCCCCAAACAGTAGAGTTAGAAATGTGCCAGGAGATTCCAATTCAATCCCATCAAGTTGGCATGTACCAATGCCATCTCACTAGTCCAAGTGATCAGTTTCAGTTCACAATTTATCATAATGAAAGGATTAAGAGTCACAGAGATCACATAAACAAGACTAGTGTCTGCTAATACTGACAGAATTGAAAAGGAGAGAACGATCCAACATGGGAAGTGGGATACACAGCAGACTCATAGAATGGCAGATGTCTTAAACAGCACTGTGGCCTCAGAATCAGCCCTTAAGGCATTCGGAACTGGCTAAATAGCCCATGGAATGGAATGCATGGAATGCCAAGACACTCTGGGAAAAAAAAAACCTAAATGAAAGATCACTGTGAGTGAGATCCCAGTGGATAGAACAGAGCCACCAAAGAAGGAGGTACATTTCTCTGAAGGGAAGAGAGAACTTCCACTTTGACTATGACCCTGTTGAAATAAGATCGAAGTCAGCGAACTCAAAAGGCTTCCATAGCCTTGACAACTCATGACAAGAGCCTTGGGTGATTACTGATGCCATAAACAAGAGTGTCAATTGTTAAGTCAACAACAGGAGTCTCTGTGCACTTACTCCCCATGTAGGATCTCTATTCTTAATGTGTTGTACATTGTAAATTAATGCTATAACTAGTACTCAAACAGTACTTTACACTTTGTGTTTCTGTGTGGGTGTTAGCCATTGAAATCTTTACTTAAAATATGCTAAATTGATCTTCTGTTTATAAAGATAATTGAAAATGAATCTTGATGTGAATGGAATGGGAGAGGGAGTGGGAGATGGGAGGGTTGTGGGTGGGAGGGAAGTTTTTTTTTGGGGGGGAATCCACTGTAATCCAAAAGCTGTACTTTGGAAATTTATATTTGTTGAATAAAAGTTTTAAAAAATGAAATCAATATAGTTTTTGAGCTTAAATCACAAAAGAGTGATTTAACCTACAGTTGTGGCAGACTACAACTTTCAGAAGAAATTATCTCTCATGGTTGTCCATCAGAATTAAAACCATTTTTGTTCATCAATTTTTACATAAGTGCTCAGCAGTGTATAGCAATGTGTAGTGGCCGTTTACTATTTCATAGGCTACCTTGGACCCCAAATGTCTTAGAGTTGATGCTTTGGAAAGCAACTTGTTTATTTAAATGCTCATAATTTCTCATCATTTAGAAATAAAATGAGTTTCTGGCCGTGGTCTCATCCAGTGATCTCAAATATAAATTAAAAAGAAAGAATTGGCATTGTGGCATAACAAGTAAAGCCACCACCTGCAATGCAGGCATCCATACAGGCTCTGGTTCAAGACCCTGCAGATCCACTTCCAATCCACCTTCTTTCTATTGCACCAGGAAAAGCAACGGAAGAGGGCATGATATCCTGGGCCCCTGTGCCCAATGGGAAACCCAGAGGAGGCTCCTGGTTCCTGGCTTCAGCCTGGCCCAGCCTTGGCTGTTGCAGCCATCTGGGGAGTAAACCAATGGATGATAGATTCATTTTCTTTTATTTAAAGATTGTAATTATTTATTTGAAGGTCAGAGTTACACAGAGAGAGGAGAGGCAGAGAGAGAAAGAGAGAGAGAGAGAGAGAGAGAGAGAGAGAGACCTTCCATCAGGTGGTTCACTTCCCAATTGGCCACAAGAGCCAGAGCTGTGCCGACCTGAAGGCAGGAGCCATGAACTTCTTCTGGGTCTCCCATGCAGTGCAGGGGCCCAAGGACTTGGACCATCTTCTGCGTTCCCAGGCCATAGCAGAGAGCTGGATCGCAAGTAGAGCAGCCAGGTCTTGAACCAGTGCCCATATGGGATGCCAGCACTTCAGGCCAGGGCTTTAACCCAGTGTGCCAAAGCACCTGCCCCAAGATTCATTTTCTCGCTCTCTCTCTCTAGGCTCTTGACCTTGAACACATTTTTGTAAGATATTATTGAATACATCAAGGTTTGAGAAAATATTAGAGGACAGGAAAAGAGATCCCTTTACTGCCCTTACCACAGACATTAAATACAAGTGATCAAATCACATGCTTTATTGAGCTATATAGTAGATGACAATGGATATTTATTGTTATAAATATATTAATTTTACAAAGAATTAACCTCACTGAACTGACAAAATAAAACGGTTTATTGTACAGAACAGATCATTGTAGATGAGAATTTTGCAAGCTGAAGGCCAAGCATATTCACTTGTGTCACCTCTTGGTGAATAATGGCATTGCAATCTAGTTGGAACCATGCATTTTGAATGACCAAGAGCAAATCTAATTTCTGGAAGTAAAGAATGTGGATGCATAAACTTGTGAGATACTGAAAACAATCTTAGGACTTGAGAAAGGGGCAGAAGAGGACAAATGAAGCACCCCATGCATGATCACCATAGCTGAGACAGTCCATACTAAATGAATTATTATCAACCTATATTTTCCAAAACTTCAGTGCAGTTCCATCAGCCCTATGTAGCTACTTCTGAGCAGTGGAAGGGAGGGGTGGCACTTCTAGGTCCAGTATGTTAAGAGTTGGCATTGGGCTGGCACTGCGGCTCACTAGGCTAATCTTCCGCCTGTGGTGCCGACACCCTGGGTTCTAGTCCCGGTTGGGGCACCAGATTCTGTCCCGGTTGCTCCTCTTCCAGTCCAGCTCTCTGCTGTCGCCCGGAAAGGCAGTGGAGGATGGCCCAGGTCCTTGGGCCCTGCACCCACATGGGAGACCAGGAGGAGGCACCTGGCTCCTGGCTTCAGATTGGCGCAGCACACAGGCTGCAACACACCAGCTGTAGCGGCCACTTGGGGGGTGAACTAATGGAAAAAGGAAGACCTTTCTCTCTGTCTCTCTCTCACTGTCTAACTCTGCCTGTCAAAAAAAAAAGGGGGGTGGGGAGTTGGTGTCCTTCCTCCATCCTTTCTTTTTGTCTTATGATCTTAGAAGCTATGCAAGTAAATAGACATGATGGTGTCACAAAATGGAGAGAGCCTGAATTCCCAAATCAAGACTTGAAGGAGAATCTCACTAACATACATTAGGCTTGGTGAAATAAATTTTAATTTTGTTGAGATACTGAAATTTTGATTTCTTCATGGAAGTTAGCTATTATTAGCCCTAATGCAATCACCTGCTCATGAAAATATCCAATTCAGTAAGTCTTTTTGCATGATTCCTATATTCTTTCCAAATATATTATTAAATGCATTTCTTTTCTTTTTTAAGATTTCTTATTTATTTGAAAGTCAGAGTTACACAGAGAGAGAAAGAGAGGCAGAGAGAGAGAGAGGTCTTCTATCCACTGGTTCATTCCCCTACTGGGCTGCAACGGCTGGAGCTGTGTCGATCTGAAGTCAGGAGCCAGGAGCTTCTTCTAGGTCTCCCATGCAGATGCAGGGGCCCATAAGATGCTCCCAGTGGGTCATCTTCCACTGCTTTCCCAAGCCATAGCAGAGAGCTGTATTGGAAGTGGAGCAGCCACTGTATTAGAAGTGGGATGCCAGCACTGGAGGCGGCAGCTTTACCAGTTATGCCACAGTGCCCGCCTCTAAATGCATTTCTAATTGTATGCAAAGTGTAATTGTTTTAATTGTACAGAAATCATTTTATATCATTTTGCTAGAAGACACTTACTTCATAAAACTATATACTTAAAATTTAGATATTTTTTATTCCCAACAAGAATATTGAATAATGGTAGAATAAATACATTTAAAAGGCAACCATAAATGTTCTAAAAATGGATTGTGATGATGGTTGAACAACTGTAGAAATTTACAAAGAATAAAGTAAGCATACACTTAGAACAGGTACATTTTATGATACCTAAAAAAACGTCAAACAGGCAGGAGCCAACGTTGTGATACAAAGGGTTCGGCTGCCACCTAAGATACCAGCATGCTATATGAACAACAGTTTTAATTCTGTCTGCTTCATTTCCAATGCAGCTCCCTTGTAATGTGCTTGGGAAAGCAGCTAATTATGCCCAAGTGCTTGGTCCCCTGCCACCTATGTGGGACAACCAGGAGTTCCTGGCTCTTTGCTTCAGCATGGCTTAGCCCTCTCTCTCCTTTATTTCTCTCTTTTCTATCTCTCTTTCTGTTCTCTTCTGTCTCTCCTCCTGCCATTCTTCATTTCAAATGGTAAAGTCTTAATAAAAAGTCAACCATTGTCACAAATTTTGGTTCATTATCCTACCTCAATTACAATTATCCCAAATTCATTTCAAGAAACCTTAAACACATATCCATAAAGTAAGGTATTACTAAGTAATGCAGCCTTGTTATTAGGAAAGCTAATGATAATATTCCTTGCCCTAGTAAGAAATCTTGCCAATAGCACCTATATCATGAGTTTGGGCTTGGTTTCTCTTCATAAGTCCCCAATAAGTGGGAGAGATGATAGTGAATCAAATAGCTAGAGAAATTCCTCAGAATATAGAACACTTGGGAACCCCAATAGAAATTGCTTATGGATTTCCAACCTCTTATGTAAATCATACGTAGAAGAAGCTAGAGAGTTGGCTCCTGCTAAGATAGAGTATGATGACAAAGGAGCAATTCTGACCAAGGCAATCCTAAGGAAAAGGGACTAATAGCCCACAGTTGCCTTTGGAAATCAATTCTTCACTTCTGTCCCAAAACCTGTGTTCAGGACCCTCTTACTGCCCATCTGTCCAGGATTAAATAAAAATAAATTGTCACATAAAATTAATCACACTAAGCCATTGGGAACATATTGCCAATGAAGTTTTTAAGAGGCAGCCAGAGTGGACAAGATGTAAGCCAATAGCAAAGCTCCACAATGAGGAAATTGGAGATGGAAATGACAAGCTAGTGTGGAAGATATTGTTTTAGTAAATCAGTTGTCTTCCAAATACCCTTGCATTTATACCATACAGGCAATGGTCTATTTTGTGGTAGTGGTACCAGTAGTAAAAAAATGACTAGCATTTACTGAGTGTTTAGTATGTGTCAGGCCCCATGCTAAGTGCTTCACGTCCTTATATGATTTAATACAGTCAACCGACCTTTGAAATGGGTACTATTGTCCTCAGTATGCAGAAACAAAAACTGAGACTTATAGAAGTTAAACAATTTTTTCAAGTTTGCCCAGCTTAGAAGCAGTGAAACTTATACTTTAACTTCTCTACATAATTGAGATAGTTCAACAGAGAAACCACATATATAGAATATAAAAAGAAAAGAAAGGAGACTATTGGTCCAATTTTCAACACTATACCAAATACCTGAACGAAGCTACTTATAAACGTTTATTTAGGCTTGCGGTTTTGGAGGTTCATAGTCCAAGATAGGGTGGACCTAATGATATGGCATCTTATAAAGATGGTACATGACAGAATGAGTGTAGAAGAAGGATCACATGGAGTCCAGAAAGGACAGGGAGCATGATCATCCATGTTGTCTCTACTTAGAAACCCATCATGATTTGATCATGGGATTCCACCCCAGAAATCTAATTCAATCCAATTACACAACAAAGTTCCTACCTTCAGACAACAAAATTAAAGTCCCACTGCTCATCACCATTACCGTGAGACTTTGGGGTTTTAAAACATGAGTTGGTGGGGGGCAGCGCTGTGGCACAGTTGGTTAATCCTCTGCCTGTAGTGCTGACATCCCATATGGGCACCGGTTCTAGTCCCAGCTACTCCTCTTCTGATCCAGCTCTCTACTTTGGCCTGGGAATGCAATAGAGGATGGCTCAAACTCTTGGGCCCCTGCACCCATGTGGGAGACCCAGAAAAACTCCTGGCTCCTGGCTTCGGATTGGCCCAGCTCTGGCCATTGCAGCCATTTGGGGAGTGAACCAGAGGATGGAAGACCTTTCTCTCTGTCTCTCCCTCACTGTCTGTAACTATACATCTCAAATAAATAAATAAATAAATAAAATCTTAAAAAAAAACATGAGTTAGGGAGCCAAATCATGCTCATATTATAGCAAAGACTGACATAATTGAGTGCCTAGGTACAATGTTCAACACCATGCATGCTTGCAGGCATATTCTTGTTTAACCCTCAATGTATCCCTGCAAGACTATTAGTATTATCCTTATTTATAGGTGAGCAAAAAGTCTCATCCTTTCAACAAGTGCTTACTGAATGTGCACTCTGTTCTTATGCAGTTTATTTGATCCTAGAGCCACAGGAGTTGGCAAATAAAGCATGTTGCCTGCTTTTTCACATTGTAGTGGGAGAAGGAAATAATAAACATATGCTATGCAGAAAAATAGAATAAAAAGAGAAGAGGATTCTTTGTTTCTTCCCTCAAAACTAGCCATTCCCCTGAATTCACTATTTGCTATTTATTTTTATTGCATTCACACAAATCTCATACACACACAAACACATATTGTATCATTCAGTTTTTGATCAAACATAAGCTCATAAACAAGCAATTATTCTCATGCTTACAGCTCGGGGCAGCGTTTCTCCATATACTTTCGTTCTGAGGCTGAGACTAAAGGAATAGTTTCAGGGGACATGTGCTTCTGATTGTGGAGGTCAGAAGTTCCCAGAGGAAAAAACTGAAAATATTAAATCTCTTGAGGCAATGGCTTAGAACTTTCACACCATCAGTTCTATCTGCGGTTTCTACTGGACAACGTAAATCACATAACCAAGCCATCAGTGAACTGGGCAGTTATACTCCTCCAATAGAGGTGGGTGGGAGAAAGCATGAAGACTTGCTGAACAAAAATCTAATCTATAAAATTAGGTAGTATTGTTTACAGATGATTTCAGACATTTATGTGAGAGGCATACCTTGAAGTCATTCCTCAACTTTATCATTCACTCAACATTATGATTTTTAGATTCATTTACACATGAGACTCCAAGTCATTAAGTTTAACTTCTCTTGAATAAATATATCAGATTTCTTTTTCTATTCCCCTACTGATAGCTATCCATGTTTTCTATTCCAGACATCAATGACATTGACAGTCATTATTGCATGTCTTACATACCTGTTATACTAGCTTCTGCACAGCATATTCATGAAGGTAAAATTGCTGAGTCTAAGTGTATATCTAGACCTTCACTTTACTAAATATTTAGAAATTATTCTACAAATAGTTTGGACCAATTTATATTTCAACCAGCAGTAATAATAGTTCCCATTTCTCATCAACAGTTGCTATAATAGAACTTGTATATTTTTACTAAACTAAAAGACATGAAATTATACCTTATTATTGCTTTAATTTGTATTTCTCTTAGTTCTTGGAAGCTAACATCCTATTAAGTTTTCTCTTCAGTGAGTTATTCGATTATATATTTTACCTGTGTTAATTTGTATTGAGTTATTTATGTATTTTTTGCTGATATGTAGTTATTTAAATATTCTATACATTAATCTTGTGTTAGTCATAATTTACAAATATCTGCTCCCTGGCTGGGGCTTTCCCTTTTTTGTGCTTATGATAGTGTTCATTGATGAGACTAAAAAATTAGTAAATATACAGTTTTTGACCACAAGTACATCACTGGTTTGCTGATAGTGCTGTTTTTTAGCAGCCTTACTGCAGGATCCAGGTTGTCTTCAATTAGAATATTGCCTGTAGGCACTGAGGAGAGAAATGCAACTTCTGGAAGGTCTCTTACTAACAAATACTAAAACTCCAGCTTGGAAGTGGCACCTATTAATGCTCCTCACAACCCACTGGCCAGAATTAATCACATGGCGAGATCTAACACAATGGGACCAGAAAAGTCAATGAAATGTTTTCAGATTTTAAATTTTAATGTAATCAAGCATATCATTCTTTTGATTTACGACTTTTCCTTAGTGCCTTTTTTAGAAATTATTTTCTACCCTGAAGTCATAGAACCATTTTCCTATATTTGGGACAAGTGTTTACCATAGTTGTTAAGCTGCTGCTTGGAACACCCATGTCCCATATCAGAGTGCCAGTTCCAGTACCTGCTGCTACACTGCAAATCCAGCTTCCTGTTTAAGCACCCCTTGGGAGGCATCAGGTGATGGCTCAAGTACTTGAGTTCTTGCCACCTACTTGGAAGTTCCAGATTGACTTGCTGTCTCCTGGCCCAGCCTTGGCTATTGTTGTATTTAGGAAATGAACCAGTGGATGAAAGATTCTCTCTCACACTCTCTCATTTTCTACCTCTCAAATAAAAGTGAAAATAATCTCTGTCATTAATGTGTTGTACTATATGAATTAATGGTATAACTAGGACTCAAACAGTACTTTATACTGTGTGTGTCTGGGTGGGTGCAAACTGTTGAAATCTTTACTTAGTATATACTAAATTTATCTTCTGTATATAAAGATAATTGAAAATGAATCTTGATGAAGAATTGGATGGGAGAGGGAATGGGAGATGGGATGGTTGCGGGTAGGAGGGTGGTTATGGGGGGAAAAAGCTGCTATAATCCAAACGTTGTACTTTGGAAATTTATATCTATTAAATAAAAGTTAAAAAAAATCATGTCAAAAAATCATCTAAAACACTTTCTTATGTTATCTTTCAAAGACAATGCATACAAATGAGACTCACATCTTATGATCTCATTATTGTTTATAGTACTTGTCTATATTCCTGTGGAACAATGGCCTTTCTAATTTTTACTTGTTTAACATTATGATTAGTGGAACATTAAGTCTGTGATTATGAAGTAAATTTAAATTATGTTTTTGAAAAACCTAAAGGAATAAAAAGTAAAGAAGGAAGGTGGAGGGATTGAGGAGGAAGGCAGAGAAGGATTCTATCTATGAAACACATGAAATCTGTTCCCTTTATATTAATAAAAATTTTAAAAATTAAAATTTCATTTCTTTCACGTTTAGGTCATTAATCCATCCAAAACTGAGATTTTTACAAGTGTGATATAATTTTATGTTTCAAATAAAGAATATATTCCAAGTACAATTTATAAATCCTGCAATTTATAATTTATAATTTATAATGATATTGCTGTCATATATCTAGTTTCTTTAGAATTATGGGTCCTATTCTCAATTGTCAGTTCTGTTCTAGTCATTTATTTGTTTATCCCCATATCAATATCACAGTTGTTCATCATCATAATAGCTTTACATTAAGCCTTGAATCTGAATACAGATATGAAGACCAGCATGCAAAGTTACACTAAAAAAAGATAACAGATTTGTGGTACTACAATGAATTTACAAGTTAATTTGCACAAAGCTGACAGATTTTAAGATATCAAATCTTCTTTTTATGAAACCCATTTATCTCTGTTTTGTATTTTTCCATGTCCTTCAATAATTTTTTGTAACTTTCTCTGCATCTTTTGTAAGATTTAGTCTTAGGTACCTTGTGATTTGGTCTGTCATTTTGGATTGGAACCTTTTCTTTTTTTTTCTAACTTAAGTTAGAAGGTTTCTAAAGTTGTGTTATTTAGTATTATGTGTGCTAAAGGTTTGATAGATACCCATTATCAGGGTTGAGTGTTTCTCTTTCATTCCAAAGACTTATTTTTTATCATTAACATCTTAAGGTGGTAGTAATAGAGATAAGGGAAGCAGCCAGATAAGAAAATATTTTGAAAGTAGAACTGATAGGGCTTGCACATGGATTGAAAGTAGAAGCCTAGAGAATTAAAGACATCAGAAATTACTCTCAGTTTTTTGGCAGGAACAGCTAGTTGGAGGAGGGAAAGAGAAAACTAGTAATTTCCTCTGGTACAGCTTAAGTTTGAGCAACATCATTATGCTCAAATCAGAGCATCATCAACATGTAGATGAGATCACCTGGGGAGAGTCTGTATATCAAGTGGAACAACATGCCCAGTGACATTTCAATGTTAAGAGGTTGAACAGAGTCAGAGGAGCCAGAATAGGATGAGAAGGACTATCTAAGGAGATAGAAGGACAAACCAGTAAGTACAGTGCCATTTACTCCATAAGATTACTAAGGAACAGGTTACAAAGAACAGATTTAGGGGAGATTTGGATCTTAGTTGTGAATATGTACAATTTTTCAAGGCTACTAGACATCTAAAAAGAGATGTAGAATAGATAGTTGGGCATCTGATCCTGGAGTTCAAAGAAGTTTGGCCTGGAGGTACTAATTTAGGACTCATCAGGGGCTGGCTGCCCATTAAAACTCCATCGTACATTAAATTTATCTATGTCCAAGTCCTAACTTAGACCAATTGAATTAGAACCTCTGAAAATGAGCATTAGCATTATCAGAGTTTCAGCTCTCCAGCTGATCCTGGTTTGTGATCAGAGCTGAAAACCATTGGTATATATCAGGGCCTTTCAAACTTTAATGTAAATAAATTTCCTGATGATCTTATTACATTGCAAGTTCTGAATCAGCAGAATCTTGGAGTGGAGTCCAAGATTCGAAATGTTTAATGCACTCATGTGATGCTGACACTTTTAGACCATAGTCTACACTTTGAATAGCAAGGGTATAGAACTCACCAGAGAGTGCGTATAGTCAGAAAAAAGGTGCGAGAATAGCTATTGCTATTCTCTGTCAATGGTCAGGAACTTGTTTAAAACAGAGCAGGCACATTGTCAAATTTAACAAGGATTAGGAGTTTGTTGAACAAATAAAGAGGCAGTTCAGTAAGACACAAAAGAATGGAACATTTATTCAATGGGTGATTAAAATGATAAGCTATGAACCCTAGATTGGGTAGGTAGGATGGGATCAAAAAGTTGGTAAAGTGGGGTTAACAGAGAACATGAACTGAAGGGATAAGGTGTGTTGCTTAGGAATGAGATTTGATATCAAGATTTTGGTGATGGTGTTTATTGGTGATGTCAAGAGTGGGAGTGGCAGAAGTTGGGTGGAGGGAAAATGTGATTGGAGGCAAGGAAGTAAAAAAAAAACACTTAGGGCCAAGAAGTTGCTTGAGTGGTTTACACGGATGTTGAAGTTTGAAGGATGATAGAAATCAGAATGGAAAAGAAGAAAATGGGCCAGGTGCTAAAGTCCTCAATGAATGAGGGATGATTAGGAGTTCAGCAGATGAGAGCAAAAATGAAGATGGGGTGGTATAGTCCAGTGGCTGCCAGAGATGCTGACTCTGTTGAACTTGGGACAAAGGCATTGACATTCAGAATAAAAATTAGTAGATTCTAATGTGACCTAGATTAAAAATCACTGTGTTAGAGTAAGGTTGGTAATGAATGTAAATTGAAACTAATGGGGCCATGGGATGACTAATACCTTCTATAGCTGCTGGGGGCTGTAGAAGCCAACAATAGATGTTGTCTTGGAAAGTTCAGTAAACCAGAGGAATTAAGCAACTTGCCTGAGGATACACAGCTGAGAAATGTTTGACTTGGGATTTAATTGTGATCTGTCTAACTCCAAACCTGGGGGTATGTTCACTTTGCCATGTTTCCTGGGAGGGAAAAATTTCAGCACAGAAGATATAAACAGATAGCTTGGAAAGAACATCAAAGTGTACCAAATGAGATCCTTATAGGCTGCAGTGGGAGGAAGCACTGTTTGTTTAAGGTAATTTTGATGTTTACTTCTTTGTTTGCCCTTTGATCTCCCCCCTGAACTTTCTTCCAATTTGGTTTCCCATCTGTGGTTGCTACTATCTCTTTGAGAAAGCAGAGACACTACATGAAAGGGAACCAACATCAGGGTGCTGCCCTCCTGGATGCTGGCTGGCCTCAATGCCCTCTCTCTCCCAAGTACTATTTTCCAGAGTCCTCCTGTCTGGAGAGGAAGGAGCAGGATTCAAGACTGCAGTCAAAACAAAGCATTCAGTCTCCCCCTACTCCTGACTCCTCACTTATCAGCAGCTCTGTATAGTGAAAATCTAAATCATTTGTTGTGCACACATAGCAACTATTTATTAGCTATTAGCTTTAAGGACTCAATGGTGGTTCAATGCATTTAGAAAGGAGATCAACCCTGGGAGAACCTAATCTCTTAAGTAGACGAAAAGAAAATTGAAGCCAAAAATGCGTCTCTCGCCATCTAGGGGATAGGCCAGTGATAAATATTCTTCAACTCCTGCTTCAACCCCCAGCTCTGAAAATGCTCAGAAACCAAGGACATGGAGCAGCAGCAGTGACATTTCGGAAGATGCCCCGCTTCCTGTCTATTGAGAAAGCTTCACCAGCCCTGGCTGGAGATTGATTGTGAGTTCTAGAAATAGCACACCTTGCCCCTCAAGCCACCAAGTAGAATGTCTTCCATCTTTTATAAAATATTTTCACTATTAGATTTCTTGAAACCTCCATCACTAGGCTTCCTTGGGACCAAACACAATCCTGAAACCTTGCCTTATTTGTATTTCTGCAGACAGAGACTAACAGATGCTAATGAAAGCATCCCCACCATTGTCAAAGGGCTGTCCCTCCTCTTTGTGTGGCTCCTGTGACAGTTCCTAAAGTGCCTCGGCCCAGAAGCTTCCCTGTTCCTTCATCCTCCTAGAATTTACCCCCGTCCAGCCAATACCTAAAATTGCCTCCTACCCTTGAAAAAGCCGGAATTCCCTTTCCCAGAGACCAGAACCTTTCCAGAACACACTGCCTGGTAGTCACCAGCAATTGTGAGTGGAGGCAGTTTTTTTCTCAGGGAGTAGGGATGATGATGAGTGACATCAGAGACACAGACTTAAGTACTTAATGCTTGTCATCCCACGTGTATAAATTTAATCTTCCAGACACAAAGACCTACTAGTTGGGAAGTTGTTGCCCATCTGACATCCTTTCTCAGAAAGGAGTGGTCTTGCCCATTGAGCTTATAAGAAATAGTCAATTAATTGTGAGTTAGCCTAGATGAATAGCTTCCCACCTCACCTCCCTCCTCACTATTGGAGTGGTTCCAGGGTCAGATGGGATTCAAGGTTATACACTTGGACTGCATGCACAGGTACAGAGTATGCCAGGGAGCCAGGCCTGTATAGTACAAACTTCTGAGACTCCAAGGTCATCAACCTCATTCATCGGGCCCCCTAGATGATTGGGCTCTCCTTATTTCTGTACAGCAGCAGCCAGGAGAGGCCAACTTTACTTCCAAGAGACTGCTCCAGATCACAGGGAAAAACTAGGCTAGTCTGATATCTATGCAAACACAGGCTTGGCAGGAAAAGAAATCAGACACAGACAGGTAAGAATTTAAATTCAAATTTAAATTCAGATCTTTGAATATAAGCCGCTGAAGGCGTGTTTGGAAAAAAATAACAACTCTTTCAAATCTTATTCCCTTTACCCCTTTTCCTAGAGAAGAGGAAGAAACATTCTGACTAACTTACCTACAACTAATTTCTGGAAGTGGACAGCCATTTTAAATGGTTCTTTCAGATTAACCCCTTCCTTCTCCATCTACTCTGTGGAGTCCAACTACTTCAAAGCATGTTTCCAAATCTGGGTCACGGAGGTCAGTAAAGCATGTACTGCCTATACAGCAGTGAAGAAAACAATGGTAACATCAGGAGCTAAGATCACTCACAAACTGTTACCTTTCATCTACCCTTCACACCCCTAATCCTCATTCTCTGCCTTTCTCTGCCATGTGTTCTGTACCAAAGGAGGCTGACCTCAATGGACTTTAGCATCAGGTTTCCTTGCCAGCTGGTGTTTGGCTGGTTCTCATTGATGGTGGGCACTTGTAGTAAATCGGAGAACAAGAAGAGTATGATGCATTTATTCCTCTTTCTCCTTCCTTACTGTGTTGCATTTGGGCAGATAGTACACTGTGCTACCTAAGGACCAAGCTTGTATCAGGCAGCGCCTCTTGCACAGTTGCAGTTCTTGCTAGGTTCCAGTAGCACCTTTCTTTGCCTTTGCCCCTCCAGTCTTATGGCATATAATAGCTCCCACTGTTCATAATCTTTCTATGCCTTACATATGTTTGTAGGTCCCCTTAATCCCACACGCTACTACAAATGATTCTTTCATCAAGCTCCTCTTCATCAAACTTGCATATATCATTTACTATGGTTTGGATGTGATTTTAATGGATTCCCCAAGAGTTCTTGTATTTGAAACTTGGTCCCCAGTGTGACAATGAGAGAGCAATGGAATCTGTAAGAGGTGGAGCATATGATGGTTCAAGTACTTGAGTCACTGTCATCCTCATAAGAGATCCAGATTGAGTTCCAAACTCTTGACTTCAGCCTGGCCCAGCCCTGACTGTTGTGAGCATTTGGGAAGTAAACCAGTGGATGGGGGAAACTCTTCCTCTCTCTCTGACTTCCAAATGAAATAAAAATAAATAAAACTTTAAAAATAGACAGAGCCTAGGTAGAGGTTAGAAAATTGACCCCTCCCATTGCTCTGGCTGACTCTGTCACCATATGATCTCTCCCTCTCTCACACATGCCCATTGTGATACCATCTGCTATGAGGTCCTCACCAGAATCAAGCTGATGCTTGTGCCATGTCCTCAAATCTCCAGAATTGTGAGCTAAATAAAACTCTTTTGCATGTTAAGTATCAGCCTCAGATATTTCATTATATGGAAGGACTTCAAAAAGTTCATGGAAATTGATTTAAAGTTTATGCTTGTTTTGGTGCTAAAATTTTGAAACCCATGCAGTTTTCTCATACTACACATTTTTCATGAACCTTCTGAAGACCCCTTGAAAAAACAGAGAAC
The DNA here is from genome assembly GCA_949820135.1 of Sylvilagus floridanus. Lineage (NCBI taxonomy): Eukaryota > Metazoa > Chordata > Mammalia > Lagomorpha > Leporidae > Sylvilagus > Sylvilagus floridanus. The sequence continues at coordinate 50,826,100 of OX463223.1, forward strand.
ACACTAATTAACCATATGTTTCTTGCCAGGACCTTGACTTTAAACTTCTGACTTCTACAAATTCTATCTTGCAGATTTCCAGAAGGTTGCTTAGCCTGAGAAGAGAGATAATATAGTCCAATTTCCTCTCTGAAGACAGGAATCTGCTTTTCCCACATATTTTTTTGTTTTTTTGTTTTTTTGTTTTTTTGTTTTTTTTTTTGACAGGCAGAGTGGACAGTGAGACAGGGAGAAAGGTCTTCCTTTTGCCATTGGTTCACCCTCCAATGGCCACCGCAGTCGGCGTGCTGTGGCCGGCGCACTGCTTTGATCCGGCAGGAGCCACGTGCTTCTCCTGGTCTCCCATGGGGTGCAGGGCCCAAGCACTTGGGCCATCCTCCACTGCACTCCCGGGCCACAGCAGAGAGCTGGCCTGGAAGAGGGGCAACCGGGACAGAATCCGGCACCCTGACTGGGACTAGAACCTGGTGTGCTGGCACCGCAGGCGGATAATTAACCTATTGAGCCATGGTGCCAGCCTTTTCCCACATATTTGACATATTCTCCATACATTAGGCTCTCCCTAATTAAAGGTGTATTATTGTGTCTATGTAATGCTATGAAAATTAAGTTCTAACTGGCTCCATCTTTTTTTAGAGAAAGGCAATGCTTCAAATCCAATTATAATGTTTCCTTCCCATGAGGTGTGTTCAACTTGCCAACTTGCCATAATTCTAAACATTTTATCCAGTTCCATGAGTGAGATGATACTTTACATCAGTCCCATCCCCAGTCCCCTACCATCTGTTCTTATTTTTTAAGATTTACTTTGCTTATGAAAGGCAAAGTTATACACACACACACACACACACACACAGAGAGAAAGAAAGAGAGAGAGAGAGAGAGAGAGAGAGAGAGAGAGAGAGAGAGATCTTCCAGGTGCTAGTTCATTTCCCAAATGGAGTGAACACAGTCACAACAGTCAAAGTTAGGTCAGACCCAAGCTGGGAGCTACAACTCCATCTAGATCTTCCACATGGATGTCAGGGTACCAAGTAGTTGGGCCATCTTCTACCGCTTAATCAGGTTCATTGGCAGGGAGCTGGATCAGAAATGGAGCAGCCAGAACTTGAGCTGGCACTCATTTGGGATTCAGGTGTCCAAGGAAATGGCTTAACCTGCTGTGCCACAATGCTGGCCCACCCTACTATCTGTTCTTGCTCTTGTATTCCAAATCTTGGTGATAGGAACCACTTACACATCAGTGTGATCATCCCACAATTTTCACTTGCCTTTACCTACACATATCCATTAAACATTAAATCCTGTGGAATGCACTTCCTAAATATCTTCTCTCAAATTTTTCCGTGTACTTCAGCCATGGAGTCAGTACCTGAGTTCAGAACTTGATCCTTTTCCATCTAGATTATCAAAATGTCTGTAGTCTCTCCCTATTCTCTTTCATGTTCCTCACTTTACCAAACTGGGCTTTGAAAAAAAATTATAATCATGGGACTTCCTTTACAATGTCCACTCTCCTTGGGATAAAATCCAAACTCTTTGTCCTGGGATGGAAGGTCATGCATAATCTGGCTACCACTTCTTTTCTTCTATCTGTTTAACTTCCTTACACTGTCTGCATGCCTTTATTGCACTCCTCCTTCTCTATGGCACACTTTATCTTTGCTGATTTATCTCCTTCTATTAATCCCTCAGACCCGTGTTAGATATTATATTTTCTAGGAAGCTTTATCATGAACCATTTCACACTCAAATGGCTTAATGGCCCCTCTGTGATCCTTTGCTTCCCTCTTTTCCCTTTCCTAATATTTAATATGCTGGCGATTATTTATTGACATATCTAACAAATACCTCACCACTATCCCTCTTAAGTTGAGAAACTTCATCATTTTATTCCTAGTACTTAGCACAGAATGTGACATATAGTAAGATGCTCAAGAAATAGTTCTAGGTAGCTATAGTGGACTTCAACCCAGCTTCCTGCTAGTGCACCTGGGAAGGCAGCAGAAGAAGGGGCAAGTATTTGGGTTCCTGCTACTCATATGGGAGACCTGGATCAAGTTCCTGGCTCCTGCCATCAGCCTGGCCCAATCCCAGCTATTGTGGGCTCTCTCTCTCTCTCTCTCTCTCTCTCTCTCTCTGCCTCTCCTCTTTCTGTGTAACTCTGACTTTCAAATAAATAAATAAATATTTTTAAAAAGAATGAGCTATGAAAATAAAAAAATTAAAATTTACAAATGAATTGTTGATAGAACATCCAATAAGAACCTGGCAGGAATATTCTTATCATCATCACTGTGAATCTATATTTATTGAATTCCCACAAATTGTTTATTTTCTAAGAACTTTCATTGAACACCTTTCTGTATCTATAAAGGACTAGGGAATAATCACTACTTTATTTTAATGTCAGTCCCCTAATCAGAAAACACAATGAACTCCTATGAATATTCTAAAGTATGAGAAAGGGACCTCAGACTGTATGCAAGCATCCTTGATTAATATTTACCCCATTAGAAGTTACCCTCCCTGCCAAAATTTTTCCACAACTTGGAAAGGAAGAAAAACAGGTGAAAAGGGAAAGAGGTAAGATACAGACATGAGAGTCGCAAACTTTTGAGCAATGGTACTCCAGGAATGTTTTTGCATGACAGTATATATCAAGGAGAGGTTCATATGAATGGAATGGTAGGAACCAGTCTTATCTGTCTCCTTCTCTCTCCTTGCACAACGGTTCTTACCCAGACTTTAAGCTTTGGGTTAAGTGATAGGAGCTATAGAACTCTAAGAGCTGCTTGGTTGTACAGTTACTTTCCAGGAGCTACTCTTTATTTTGTATGAAGGAGGACTTTAGGACTCTGGGGTTAGTGGTACTCATTGGTTGGGTAAACATTAAAAAGATTCATTGTTCTAGATAAATTTTTTAAATAGCCACTATCCCACTAGCTTAAAGGAAAGTGACAATGAATAATAAGTAGATTAAAAAGCATGCAAACACTAGGCTGCCCTACTTGGCAAGTGAGTGACAACTGGTCTAAGTACCTGTTTTCAGGGTCTCTTTCCCTCCCACTTCCCCACCCTTTGCAATCTTCTTTCAAAGCTCAAGATTTGAAGCAGTGGTCAAGCTCCATGGCATAAGAATTAGTGTTCCACATGACACTCTCCACCAACACAGCAGGCTTGGGATTTCTTCCCGCAAAGCAAGAGAGCCAGGTGCAGATCAACATGGCTGCAGCTGCTCCACCTCCAGCACAGTAATATGCCCAGCCAAGCTGACAGGTACCTGTGGAAACAGGGACAGATCTGAGGATTAGGCTGCCTTCTAATACAATCTCCTGGATAATGAAATATAAAAATGATCCCTAAAAGTTTAGTCTCCATACATCCTCTTTGGGGTGTTATGTTTAGAGTGAGAACAGGAAACAGTGAATTCCAGGGGGCTTATCAATTCCTCCTTTACTTACTGCTAGTCTTGCTTTAGCAAGAAGTTGTAAGATTTTATTTTCCTGATAGAATAGGAACCTGGAGCTGGTGTGAGTGGTGACAGAGTGGCAATACCAATGACAATACAAGAGCAACTTGGTCAGGTGTAAAGCATTATGCTAAGTTATTTACACATATATCTCATTAATTATCATGGTAACTCTGAAATAAGTACTATTAATATTAAACATCTGTCTTACAAAGGATGAGACAACAATGGTATGGGTCAATTATGAAAAAATCTTGCAACTAGAATGTGGTATAATCAGGGTATGAGCCCTGGCTCACAGTGACTGTAAAGCTCCACAGTTTTAATCATACTGATGAACTAGCATAAATGGGCTGCTTTCTTTTAAAGAACCATATCTTGCATCATCATGAGATCTGAGTGTCAAAATCAACTCCTTTCTTCCTTTCTATATGTGTCCATACTAACTTAGCCTTTAACACTCATGGAAGAAATATACATTGAAATGAAAGCCAAAGCCTCTATGTGGGTAGTTTCACTTTGGAATTTTGTTTTGTTTTTTGTTGTTTTTTTTAGCACCAAAATATATATTTTACTTATCTACCTTCTTTTTAAAAAATATTTATTTATTTATTTGCAAGGTAGAGTCACAAAGAGGCAGAGAGAAAGGTCTTCTATCTGCTGGTTCACTCCCCAGAGGGGCACATTGACCAGAGCTGCGCAGATCTGAAGCCAAGAGCGCAGGGGCCCAAGCACCAGGGCCATCCCCCACTGCTTTCCCAGGCTATAGCAGGGAGCTGGATCAGAAGTGGAACAGCCAGGACTTGAACCAGCGCCCATATGGAATGCTGGCACCAAAGGCAGTGGCTCCACCCACTATACCACAGAGCCCGCTTTTCATTCTTTTTTAATCCTTACCCATCCACAATAAATATTTTATCACAGATATAATCATTAGGGCACAGGTTACCTGGTATCTGACTTCTTAAAATTATTAGCATTTTCAAATTTCAGTAATATCATTTTTAATGATCAAATGTATGAACAAACAAATAAATTAATAAATTAAAACTTTTACTGCTATTGATAGATGTATTAATAATTCCCGAGTTTTCTTATTTACTCCTTATGGGCTGAGTGGTCTCTTTGTTTTGTCCTTTGGTTTGGGAATTTCCTCATTCAATGCTTCCCTTTCCCACTGAGTCCTGAATCACAACCAGGCCTGTGCATGCTACACTGTATGATCAAGCTGGCTCGAGACTATGAAGTATGCTTTTTCTTCTTCCACTTCATCCTACTGTGCATATTGTGATGCCCAATAAGATGTGAGCTTTGGATAAGGGCCTTTCCACATCTGCTGCACACAAATGGGCATTGCCCAGTGTGAGTCCTCTGATGCCTGATGAGGTATGAGACTCTGAAGGAAAGCTTTTCTTCAGTCCTTACATTAGCAGGGCTTAGCTCCAGTGTGAATTCTTAGGTGCTGGGAGATGAATGAGTGATCACTGAAAGTCCTTCCACACTCAACATTCAGATAGTCCTTCACCGCTATGAATTTTCTGATGCTGTGTGAGCGAGGAGCTCTGAAGAAATGTTTTCCCATAGATTTGACACACATAGGGCCTTTCTCATTTATGGATTTTTTATGTACAGTAAAGTATATTGGATTCTGGAACATTTTGCCACATTCACTGCACCCGCAACTTTGGCTCCCCTTGTAAAGTCTTATAAACGTATTCTGCTGAGCTGAGCATTGTGGTTGGTTTTCTTAGAACCACTGCTTTTCTTGGTCTTTTCCCTTTCACAGCTCTTCTGTGAATTACATGTCATGTTTGTGACACATGAGACATGTTCGCACAAACGTTTTCTAGGAGGAATTTTCTGAAGTGAAACTTGGCTTATGTCAAGATCTGTGCTTACCTGAGATTCAGGGCTTTCTCAGTGCTGCTTCTGAGGGAGGACTTTGTATTGGCTGAATCCCACTTGTTGTAATGCTCTGTCTAGAACTTCTGGGCCCCATATTGCAAGACATCTTCTAGGGTAGAGGACCCAGTGTCATCCCTTAAGAATTCTTCCACTTTCAGGCCATGACCTGGTTCTTCCACAAGAATATCAGATTTTTTAATTAACTGCTTGTTTCCCAGTGTAGTCTCCCACCCCACAAAGACCAGGTGCTCAAAGGTCTCCAGCATCACATCATGGCATTCAGTAGTCTGTGTTGGGCCCAGCATCCCCCACCCCTCCTGGCTGAAGTCCACAGCCACATCCTGGAAGGTCACCAGCTCCTCAGGCATTAGCACCACTATGGTTATATTCTCCTCCTTCTGTTCAGCAGTGACATCAAGAGAACAGGCAGATCCCTGGGCAGGCAGTGCTTCCTCATTGGATATCCAGGTCACATCATCCAGCAGGACCACCACCTCCTGGCAGTCCTTTGGGTGTTGTAACTTCACCCATGGCTGGAGCTTCCCTGGCAGTGCACCCAGAAATTGTTCCAGCACCAAGGATCTGCTCTTTGGAGTATGCTTCAAGGCTGCAGCTACTGGTGACACATCTCATGAAGCAAGGCCAGTGCCTCTTGGGGACCAGATGCTTCCTCATAACGGACCTGCCAGAACCTCTGGTGAGCAGTCTCTGGGTCATTTGGATGGTTGCCTGGCTGTTAGGCTGGCTTCTTGAGGACATCTGAGATCAGGCCTCTGCCTTCAGCATAGAGAGGCTGGATCTGGGCATTCTGGGGACCAGCCACTTCCTATTTGAGTGTGAGGACCTCAACAACCTTGATTTTTGTCAGGGGATTCTCAGTAGGAAGATCAATTCGAGAGTCTAGCTGTGTCAGAATATTCTGAAATGGGGTCTTGATGAATTCTTCTTTCCACAGGCCAGAATTCTTCTACCTCCTCTGAGATATCATATCTCTTGGAAAGCTGATGCTCAACTGAGACCAGGTTCCTATAGTTCTTGAGCAACACATCCCTGTATAGTACTTCTGTTTGAGGTCCAATAGTCTCCACTCCCCCAGGGTGAAACCCATTGTTAAATCTTTTCATTTTTATTTATTTTTTTTTTAAATTTTGACAGGCAGAGTTAGCCAGTGAGAGAGAGAGACAGAGAGAAAGCTCTTCCTTCCATTGGTTCACCCCCCAAATGGCCACCAGGGCCAGCGCTGTGCCGATCCAAATCCGGGAGCCAGGTGCTTCCTCCTGGTCTCCCATGCGGGTACAGGGCCCAAGCACTTGGGCCATCCTCCACTGCCTTCCCAGGCCACAGCAGAGAGCTGGACTGGAAGAGGATCAACAGGGACTAGAATCCGGCGCCAATATGGGATGCTGGCGCTGCAGGTGGAGGATTATCCAAGTAAGCCAAGCGTCGGCCCCTATTGTTACATCTTCAAAGGTCTCTGGTTCACAGCACTAGGTCATTGGAAGCCTGGAAGCCATAGTTTCCTCCTCTTCAGTGTGTCTCTTATAAGAATGAGTAGTGTCCCGCGGGCTGCAGAAAGGTGCCTGTTGGCCCACGGCAAATTGAGTCAGCACGCGAACCTGAACTACAATTCCCAGACACCCCGCGGCACACCCCTCTGGATCCCACGAGGTGGCAACCATCTTGGCCGGCCCTTTGGGGCAGCAGGCAAAGGCCAGGTCTGCAGGAGGAAGGTGCTCCGCGGGGCACTTCGGAGGCCCAACTGCATAGGAAGAGGTTACTGGTTGGGGATTCTAAGCAACGGCCCCCCAGAGAGAGGGCTGTGTCACCCCCACCCTGCCACGTGGGAAAAGGAAGGCGGTGGGGGCTAGTTTCATTTTGAAGGATAATGGGAAAGATCACCTGATATTCTAGCAGAATTCTGAATAGAATCTAACAGAAGTAAATTACTTTGTTTGAAGTAGTGTGGTTATTGTGATCCTTCAGAACATGCCAATTCCAGAGAAAGAAGGGCTATTATTTTACAAGCTGTTAGAGTATATAACCATGAAAATAAAGTGCTTGCCACAACTCTAGAAATTGCAGTAGGTGCCCTTTTCCACAAAATTTCAGAGATGTCATAAGAAGAGAGGTAGGCATCTGAATCATGCAAAAAGCTAGTCCTGCTTACAATCAGTCGAGGATGTCAAGGTTGAACATCATGGCAATTTTTTTTTCTTCTTCCAACTCACCAGCTGCTGTGTCATACAAAGAGTCTAGGATGATCCTAAATGAGGTCACTTTGCTTTTTCATTCAGGCCAGTCTAATTTTTCCCCTATTTTCCATCTCAGACAGTTCTGTTCTACCACCAAATCATCAATCATGATGTTTCCCTTGACAAAACATCTTCTCTCTTATTCCTCAATTCATATCTTCCAAACAACAGAATTCACAGCTCAGTACTGGCCAGGAACCTTCCTGGATACAGTGCAGTGGGCCAAAGTCACCCAGCTAAGCAGCCTACCAAGCATTTATCTGTATACCCCATCCACATCAGAAGGTATCTGACAAAACACTGGGCAGGATATCTGCACTTTATATATGCTTTATCTATGCTTTCTCTCATTCCATGTTGCTGGATCAACAGTACAGGTGTATGTTTCTTTTCTTGTTAATTCTCACTATGCTATGTCCACAATGGGTATAGTTTCAGAACTTGAAGGTGGATGAAATTGCATTTTCAACAATCAATATCCAAAACTATGGCTTAAATTTTGAATTGAAATTGGAATACAGTCCAATTATTTTCATTTTTAAAAAGATTTATTCACTATTTGAAAGTTACAGAGAGAGAGAGAGAGAAAGAGATAGAGAGATCTGCCATTCACTGGTTCACTCCCCAGATGGCCACAATGGCTGGGACTGGGGTAGGCCAAAGTCAGAAGCCAGGAGCTTCATCTGGATCTCCTACATGGGTGGCAGGAAGCGAGGAACTTGGGCCATCCTTTACTGCTTTCCCCAAGCCCATTATCAGAGAGCTGGATAGTAAGTGGAACAGCCACGATATGAACTAGAGCCCATATGGGATGCTGCTGTTGCAGGAGGTGGCTTTATCCACTCTGTCACAACATTGGCCCCCAGACAAATTGTTATTATAGGGTGACACTAGTGTGTGTTCCTCTGATGGTTTCTTTGGATTAGATGAAGGTTGGTGCATTCTTGGCAGAATTGTTGCATAAGTGAGGCTGCGTACCCACAAAGCATCTCATTAGAAGGCACATGACATAGGTTTGTTTTATTATTTGTAATGTTAACTTTGATCACTTGGTAAATATGGTGTCGACTAGGTTTTTACTGCCAAATTATTATCATTGTAAAATTAATAATTACTCTCTGTAAAAATGCTTTGAGACTCTGTAAATATCCTAATGCTCATTAAATTTTCACCCACTAAAAATTGAATTGTTGCAAAACCAGCTAACTTGATATTATATGAGCTTTTAGAATATGTCATGAACATTTCCACCATGAAGCCTATGGCATATTCTGTTCCTTCTACCTAAAATGTTTTTTTTTTTTTACTTTTATTTAGGATATAAATTTCCAAGGTATGACTTATGGATTACAATGGGTTTCCCCCCATATTTTCCCTCTCCCCCCGCAACCCTCCCCCCTTGCCCGCTCCCTCCACCCTTTCGTTCACGTCTAGATTCGTTTTCAATTTTCTTTGTATACATGTGATCAATTTAGCATGTGTTAAGTAATGAATTCGTCCCTTTGCCCTCATATAGTCACACAAAGTGGAATATACTCTTTGAGTTCTCGTTTTAGCATTGAGTCACATTGTACAGCACATTATGTACAGAGATCCTACATGAAATATATATATATATATATTTGAAACTGACTAATTTTTTTGATGCAGTTTCCAATGTAACACTGATTTTTTTCTTTCTTTTTTTTTCCTTTTTAATTATCTTTATATAGAGAAGATCGGTTCAGTATGTATTAAGTAGGAATTTTCATCAGTTTGCATCTACACAGAAACACAAAGTGTAAAAATACTGTTTCGGCACTAGTTACAGCGTTACTTCACATTAGATAACATAATAAGGACAGATCCCCCATTTTTTTATTTAGTAAATATAAATTCCCAAAACACAGTTTATGGATTGCAATGGCTTCCCCTCCACACACAATTTCCCTCCCACTCGCACCCCTCCCATCTCCCGCTCCCTCTCCCATTCCATTCACATCAAGATCCATTTTCAATTATCTTTATATACAGAAGATTGATTTAGTATATATTAAGTAAAGATTTCATCAGTTTGCACCCACACAGAAACACAAAGTGTAAAATACTGTTTCAGTACTAGTTATAGCATTACTTCACATTGGACAACACATTAAGGACAGATCCCACATAAGAAGTAAGTACACAGTGACTCCTGTTGTTGACTTAACAATTTGACACTCTTGTTTATGGTGTCAGTAATCTCCCTAGGCTCTAGTCATGAGTTGCCGAGGCTATGGAAGCCTTTTGAGTTCACCGACTTCGATCTTATTCAGATAGGGTCTTACTCAAAGTGGGTGTTCTCTCCTCCCTTCAGAGAAAGGTACCTCCTTTTTGATGGCCCCATTCTTTCCACTGGGATCTCACTCGCAGAGATCTTTCATTTACGGATTTTTTTTTTCCAAAGTGTCTTGGCTTTCCATGCCTAAAGTACTTTCATGGGCTCTTCAGCCAGATCCGAATGCCTTAAGGGCTGATTCTGAGGCCAGAGTGCTATTTAGGACATCTGCCATTCTATGAGTCTGCTGTGTATCCCACTTCCCATGATGGATAGTTCTCTCCCTTTTTGATTCTATCAGTTAGTATTAGCTGACACTAGTCTTGTTTGTGTGATCCCTTTGACTCTTAGACCTATCAGTGTGATCAATTGTGAACTGAAGATGATCACTTGGACTAGTGAGATGCCATTGGTACATCCAACTCGATGGGATTGAATTGGAATCCCTGGCACGATTCTAACTCCACCATTTGGGGCAACTCCAATTGAGCATGTCCCAAATTGTACATCTCCTCCCTCTCTTATTCCCACTGTTATGTTTAACAAGGATCATTTTTCTGTTAAAATTGAAACACCTAAGAATATTGTGTGTTAATTACAGAGTTCAACCAATAGTACTAGAACAAAACAAGAAAAAACACTAAAATGGATAAAGTATTACATTGTACATCAACAGTCAGCAAAAGAGCTGATCAAGTCACTGTTTCTGATGGTGTCCGTTTCACTTCAACTGGTTTCCCCTTTGGTGCTCAGTTAGTTGTCGCCGATCAGGAAGAACATATTATATTTGTCCCTTTGGGACTGGCTTAATTCGCTCAGCATAATGTTTTCCAGATTACTCCATCTTGTTGCAAATGACCCAATTTCACTGTTTTTGACTGCTGTGTAGTATTCTATAGAGTACATGTCCCATAATGTCTTTATCCAGTCTACTGTTGATGGGCATTTGGGTTGGTTCCAGGTCTTAGCTATTGTGAATTGAGCTGCAATAAACATTAATGTGCAGATAGCTTTTTTGTTTGCCAATTTAATTTCCTTTGGGTAAATTCCAAGCAGTGGGATGGTTGGGTTGCATGGTAGGGTTATATACAGGTTTCTAAGGAATCTCCAAACTGACTTCCTTAGCAGATTTACCAGTTTGCATTCCCACCAACAGTGGGTTAGTGTCCCTTTTTCTCCACATCCTCGCCAGCATCTGTTGTTGTTAGATTTCTGAATGTGAGCCATTCTAACCGGGGTGAGGTGAAACCTCATTGTGGTTTTGATTTGCATTTCCCTGATTGCTAGTGATCTTGAGCATTTTTTCATGTGCCTGTTGGCCATTTGTATTTCCTCTTTTGAAAAATGTCTATTGAGGTCCTTGGCCCATCTCTTAAGTGGGTTGCTTGTTTTGATGTTGTGGAGTTTCTTGATTTCCTTGTAGATTCTGGTTATCAACCAGAATTGTTGCATAGTTTGCAAATATTTTTCACATTCTGTCGGTTTCCTCTTCACTTTCCTGACTGTTTCTTTTGCAGTGCAGAAACTTCTCAATTTGATGCAATCCCAATAGTTAATTTTGGCTTTGACCGCCTGCACCTCCAGTGTCTTTTCTAGGAAGTCTTTGCCGGTACCTATATCTTGGAGGGTTTCTCCAATGCTCTCTAATAATTTCATGGTGTCAGGTCATAGATTTAATTCTTTAATCCATGTTGAGTTAATTTTTGTGTAAGGTGAAATATAGGGGTGTTGCTTCATGATTTTGCACATGGAAATCCAGTTTTCCCAGCACCATTTGTTGAATAGACTGTTCTCACTCCAGGGATTTGTTTTAGATACTTGATCAAATATAAGCTGGCTGTAGATGTTTGGATTGATTTCTGGTGTTTCTATTCTGTTCCACTGGTCTATTCATCTGTTTCTGTACCAGTACCATGCTATTTTGATAACAACTGCCCTGTAGTATGTCCTGAAATCTGGTATTGTGATGCCTCCAGCTTTGTTTTTGTTGTACAAGTGTCTTTTAGGTATTTGAGGTCTCCTGTGTCTCAATATGAATTTCAGCATCAGTTTTTCCAGAACAGAGAAGAATGGCTTCGGTATTTTGATTGGTATTGCATTGAATCTATAAATTGCTTTTGGGAGAATGCACATTTTGATCATATTGATTCTTCCAATCAATTAGCATGGAAGATTTTTCCATTTTTTGCTATCCTCTTCTATTTCTTTCTTTAAGATTTTGTAATTCTCATTGTAGAGGTCTTTGAGTTCCTTGGTTAAGTTTTTTCCAAGGTATTTGATTGTTTTGTAGCTATTGTGAATGGGATTGATCTTAGATGTTCTTTTTCAGCCGTGGCATGGCCTGTGTATACAAAGGCTGTTGATTTTGTGCATTGATTTTATATCCTGCTACTTTGCAAAACTCTTCTATGAGTTCCAATAGTCTCTTAGTAGAGTTCTTTGGATCCCCTAAAGAAAGATTCATATCATCTGCAAAGAGGGATAGTTTGAGTTCTTCCTTCCCAATTTGTATCACTTTAATTTCTTTTTCTTGCCTAATTGCTCTGGCTAAAACTTCGAGAACTATACTGAATAGTAGTGGTGAGAATGGGCATCCCTGTCTGGTACCAGATCTTGGTGGAAATGCTTCCAACTTTTCCCCTTTCAATAGGATGTTGGCTGTGGGTTTTTCATAAATCGCTTTGATTGTATTGAGGAATGTTCCTTCCATATCCAATTTGCTTAGAATTTTCATCATGAAAGGGTGTTGTATTTTATCAAATGCTTTCTCTGCATCCAATGAGATAATCATATGGTTTTTCTTCAGCAGTTTGTTAATGTGGTGTATCACATTGATTGTTTTGTGAACATTGAACCATCCCTGCATACCAGGGATAAATCCCACTTGGTTTGGGTGGATGATCTGTCTGATGTGTTGTTGCATTCTATTGGCCAGAATTTTATTGAGGATTTTTGCATCTATGTTCATCAGGGATATTGGTCTGTAATTTTCTTTCAATACTTCATCTTTTTCAGGCTTAGGGATTAATGTGATGCTGGCTTCATAGAAAGAATTTGGGAAGGTTCCCTCTTTTTCGCTTGTTCTGAATAGTTTGAGAATAATTGGAGTTAGTTCTTCTTTAAATGTCTGGTAGAATTCAGCAGTGAATCCATCTGGTCCTGGGCTTTTCTTTGTTGGGAGGGCCTTTATTACTGTTTCAATTTCTGTCTCAGTTATGGGTCTGTTTAGGCTTTCTATGTCTTCCTGGTTCAGTTTAGGTAGGTTGCATGTGTCCAGGAATCTATCCATTTCTGATAGGTTTCCCTGTTGCTGGCATACAAGTCCTTGTAGTAACTTCTGATGATTCTCTTCCCAGACTATCAGTGTGCTCCCTTCCTATTCTGCCATCTTGCCGCTCTCCTAAATAAATACCTGCCTAAAATGTTTACTGGACCCATAGACCTCCTGCCACTCTCTTCACTTAGTCAATGCTCAATTATTCTTTAGCTTTCAGCTCAATTATTAATTGCTAAGTGAAGTCTTACCTCTCTAGATCAAATTTCATCATTAGAGGCTCTCATGATATCAGTGTATCCTTCTTTCTCTGTTTGAATGGATGACTGGATCTCTTATTCCCTCCCATGACGTGTCAAGTGTAACTTGTTCAGATCATTCCTACTTTACTAAGAGACCTAGGCAGTCATTTAACTTCCTGAAGTCCTGTGGCCCCCTCCCAAACCATGGTTAAAGCCAGATCACAACAAGCTATAAAAACAACATAAATGAGAGAGAGAGAGAGAGAGAGAGGCAGAGAGGGAAGGAGAGAGAGGGAGAGTAGTTTCAACATGAAAAACAATGGTGGGCTCTGGGCAAAGTAACATAAAGAAAGCCATATCGAGGCAAGTATCTCTTTCATGTTGCACCTCCTCCTAGACACATGCACATATTCACACACTCACTCATTCACTCACTCAAAATAAACAGCTTTGTGAAAAGCTTTGGGATTCACAGAGTAAAAATTACGGAGATGGGCAAATCTTCAACTCCTGTGATTGTTGGAAGACTGCACAGTTTGCAATCACTCCACAGACTGGATTATGTGACTCAGCTAACAGCCCTGAGAACTCTCAGGAGCAGAGAGGTAGAGGCAAGGATCCAAATTGACTCTTTTTTACTCCTAACCCAGTGCTCTTCCATCCATTGTTTCTCTCTTCCTCCTAAATAGCATTTTCTTCTTACAGGGTCCCTTGACCTGTAATTCCTAAAGAGGAGGCTTCTAAATCAATCAATAGCAGTCACTTCTCTCATGTCTCCAACCAAAATCTCCTGTGTCTTTGCTGAGTAGACAGGAACCACCTCAAAGATGGCCCACTCCAGAATATTTCCAACATAGTCTACACAAGGCATCAGAAGTCTCGTTGTATTTCTCCAGTTGCCTGTCAGCTCATCCCCTCATTAGGACAGGGGTATTTGTATTAGATATACGCACATTGGGATTGGTAAAATACTTGTTTCTCTAGATGAAATGAACAAATGCATAGCATAGTCTTACCCCAAAGCCCTAGGCAGCAAGAAAGCTGACAGAGTGGGCTTCTCTGGAGTAAAGGGCTGGCTAGCAAGGCTTAAGTAAACCTTACTGAATTCTGAACCAGGTATCACCAGGCTGGCCATGAATCTACAGCAATGACCTGCACCTATTTTCACCCTAAGTGCATTCTGAATTTCTTCACACACAGAGACTACGGCTAGGCCACTGACCAGCATCTAGCCTCAGGCTTCTGCCATATAAGAAGCTGAAGAGAAACAAGGAAATGTATCTTCTATACAAATATTTTCCAACTCTACCTGTTATTTGATTCATGGAACAGAAAGGTTATATCACTGGCATTGAAATGAAGGAGGAAAAGCAAAAGCAGACCTTTAAGAGCTATCTTTCCACGTTGAGATCCACCATCACTACTGAGCTATGCCATATAAACCTTGTACACTAGTCTGATGGCTAACAGAGGAACTCTTTGGAAGGATGCAAAAACAAGGAGCAGTGGCAATGAGCGTGCACCATTTTCCTCTAATAACAATTTAGTGAAGTCCCAGGGACCACTGCAAATCCCTAACTTATATTCTTTGACATAGTTTTGATCCTATATTTATTTCACAAATATTTAATGAGCACTTACTATATTTCAGGTATTTTTGAATATACAGTCTCATCTGATTATCATAACAGTCATGATCATTTCAATTTATAGTTTCAGAAGGGCAAATTATTTGACAAATATTTAAGTATCAGAGTACAGTTTTGTATGCCAGGCCTTACTCAATGCTCATGGTCATCCATTTCAATGATACCCAGAAAATGAAACCAATGACCAATTATTATTATCCAAGTTTTATGGGAAAGTACAATGCCTTCATCAAATCACTTCACCTCTCTGGGACTCAGTTTCCTTCTCTTTAAGTGAGAGGAGTTTTATTGGAGAGATTTTGAAAGACCCCCTCCAGTTGAAAATGTTCATTCTGAGTGTGAAATGTGCTTTCAGAAACATGGTAAAATATTATAGGAAAATATAGAGTATTTGTAGTTGGAAGAATTCAAATTCAAGTAGAGATGTATAGAAAGGATACCATTTAAAGTGAGCATTCCAGACAGAAGGAGTTGTTGGTATAAGCAAAGTTCTATGCATGAAGAAATATAGGTTATATTTCAGAAACAAGGCATAATAACAAAATTACTTCGATAGTGAGCTCTAATTGGAAAATACTAAGCTGAATCTATATCAGTAGGGACCATGAATTATTTTATCCTTCTTACAGGTAGTGAGGGATAATGGAAATTTTCTGATCAGGGGATAATACTATAGAACATGATTTCTCAATCTTGGTGCTGTTGCCACTTCATGCTAGAAAATTCTTCATTGTGTATGTGTATTTGTGTGTGTGTATGTGTAGGGGGAGAGTTTCCTATGCAGTATGGCATCATTGCTCCACAGCCACTTATCCCACCCAATTGCAAGTGATGAAAACAAAAAGTATTGCCAGACATTGCCAAATATTCCTGGATGGGTAGGAGGTATGTTGCTTCCTACTGAGAACCACTGTGTTAGAGGAAATTTGGGAAAATTAACCTGTAAAAGATTGGAAGTATGTGGAGGCTAGAGGTAGAGCCAATTAACCAGAGCCAAGGAGTTGTTACACATGTGACAATCTCCAACAAGAAAGAACTATTTGAATCCACATTTCAATATGCTTGAGGTTGAGCAACCCTCATCTAGGCAAACACCAGATTTTTACATTTTAAATTCCATTCAAAATGAATCTTGATTACTGAAAGATTAGAACAAGAAAATGGAATCCCCTCCTTTAAGAATGGCCATGCATGATTCCTTCTGGACTGGGGAAGTAGACTGGAATTGATGCATAATTAACCCTGAGCATGCTGGAAAACTGGTTGAAGGTCAAGGAAAGATAGCTCCCAAGGTATTAAGGAGGAATTACTGATTCCTTAGGAGTCTTTGAACAAATCTTTTAACCCCATCAGATCTTGGTTCTGTCCATCTTAAAATGGAGACAAAAAACTAAGTAATTGCCTAAAGATGAGGCACTGGGCCCAGATGAGTCTTTGAAGTGTCTTGACAAACAGCCAGGCTCACTGCAGCCTTGCATTCAGATTGAATGCACTGATTCTGAGTCTGCACACTAGAATTGTTCAGGGCACTGTGCAATCAGAAAATACTGCAATGAACTGGCTGAGCTCACATGTAGAGTCTTTCTCTGCATCTGCACATGGCTGTCTGTGGAGAAAAAGATTGGATGGCAGGACGGGGGAGAGAAGAAATTCTAACTGCAAATTTGCTTCATGCAAAGCTTCTGTGTGAGCCCTAAGATAAGCCTATTCCTTTTTGTGCTTTTCTGTTTCATTTCTAACACTCTATCTCTGAGTCACTCTATTCCAGTGTTGAATTTGCTGTGACAGGATCTCTTATAAAACTTATTAAATCATCACTCAGCAGTGGGCCTGACATTTAAATCAAGACACGTTGCTTTTATTCCAAGTTGCAAATCAAACTGGTTTATAGTTTGACTCCATTTCCTTTTATTCAGCTTTAAGTTATTATAGCTCTACTCTTTAGAGAAAAAAATGTTACTAACTGCTACTTGAACTTACCAGTCTTCCTCGAGCCCCAGTCCCATATCTGCCAGGGGCATGGTGTTTGCCAGCTGTCAAGGTGTTCTAGTGAGCTACTGGGAAGAGAGAACCCCAAATCAGTGCTTGTGGTGAGGCCTAGCATTGGTGTGGACATCAAAGTTAGGAAACAGGGGCTGTCACTGTGGCATAACCAGTAAAGCTGCCACCTGAATGGCCAGCATCCCATGTGGGCCCCAGCTCAAGTCCCGGCTGCTGCTCTTCCGATCCAGCTCTCTGCTATGGCTAGAGAAAGCAGTAGAGGATGGCCCAAATGCTTGTGCCCCTGCGCCTGTGTAGGAGACCCAGAAGAAGCTCCTGGCTCCTGGTTCCTGGCTCTGGATCAGCCCAACTCTGGCCATTGTGGCCATTTGAGGAGTGAACCAATGGATGGAAGACCTCTCTCTCTCTCTTTCTCTCTCTGTCTTTGTCTCTCTCTGTCTCTATTTCTCTCTCTACCTCTCTGTAACTCTGCCTTTCAAATAAATAAATAAATCTTTAAAAAAATTAGGAAACAAAGTAGGATGAAGTCTGAAAGAGAGGCTCCTCCTTCAAGGTGCTTGTTCATAATGCCAGCTTAGAAGCCAAGAAGGCTAGAAACCTCATCTGTAGAATCCTTCTTGGGGAAACAAGGGATGGAGAGAGAGGCAGAGAGAGGGAGATGGAGGAAGAGAGAAGGAGAGGGAGGGAGAGGGGGAAAGAGAGCGATGGGGAGAGGGAGGAAGAGAGAGGGAGGGAGAGGGAAGGAGGGAGGGAGGGGGGAGGGAGAGAGAGAGAGATCTTTTATCTGCTGGTTCACTCCCCAAATGTCCACAACAGCCAAGTCAGTATCTGGGAACTCTATTCTGGTCTCTCTTTTGGATGGCAGGAGTCCAAGTATTTGAGTTGCCATTTGCTGCCGCCTCAGATATGCAGTAGCAAGAAGTTGGATCAGAAGTAGAGGTGGGATTTTGACCCTAGCACTGCAATATTGGGACACAGACATCCCAAGCGGAAACTTAATCTTTTGTGCCACAAAACCCATTCTAACCTGTATTTATTTTTTCAAAGATTTTATTTATTTATTTGACAGGTAGAGTTACAGACACTGAGAGGGAGAGACAGAGAAAAAAGTCTTCCATCTGCTGGTTCACTCCCCCAAATGGTCGAATTGGCTGGAGCTGCGCCAATCTGAAGCCAGGAGACAGGAGTTTCTTCCTGGTCTCCCATGCATGTGCAAGGGCCCAAGAACTTGGGCCATCTTCTACTGCTTTCCCAGGCCATAGCAGAGAGCTGGATTGGAAGAGGAGCAGCCGGGACTAGAACCGGCACCCATATGGGATGTCAGTGCCACAGGTGGAGGATTAACCTACAGCACCACAGCACCAGTCCCACCTATATTTCTTATTTATATCATTTCTGATATAGCTGTCTGGAGTTTTAGCTACTCTGCTCATCTTTTTCTTCAATAGGGGGAACCAAGCCTTAGGCCAATTTAAATTATGCTTCTGGGTCTCCCTCCAGGTTAATTCCAACCTTCCCCTGAAGAAACTCCCATATCACCCCATTGTTACCCTCTGTATAGCTATATATACTGGCTATACTTAAAGCAGCTTCTCAGAAAAAAACTTTGGGCATTCACCCTGAGACAGGTCAAAAACCAGCTAATCAAATACTGGACCTCTTTGATTCAACATGAATTTTTTAGGACACTGGGCCTTTAAGAAACTGGTCACTTTCCTTTAACATCTGTTCATAGCCCCTCTGCTTGTGTCCACTTAAACTTTCTCAGCTAATTAAATCAGTAACTGGAAGAGTAATAGTTGATATTTGTCAAATGCTTCCATGTGTCTGGCGTGTATTCAGTGCTTTAAACACATTGTTCTTTTATAGGTAAGATAACAAACCAGATGAGTGAAAATGAGTCAGACACAAAAGGAAGACAAGCAAACAGGTTTTTAGTGTGGCAAGTGTTACAAATATACAGATGAAGAGTCATCAAATGCAGGTTAAAGAGGGCAGTGGTTTTCAAGGAATAATAAGAAGTTAGCTAGGTAAGGGAACATAAAAATGTACTCTTAACAAAGAGAGTAACACATGCGAAGTTTCAAAGGTTTGAAGGAATGTGGTATTTTTAGGTGGCTGGGCAAGATAAGAAGATAAAATGGTAATGTAAGTGATAGCCAGGGTGTCTGAAGGACCTGCTAAGAAGTCTTTATCCTGAAGGCAAATGGGGAGCTATTGCTAAAGAAGGAGAATGACATCAGATTTGCATTTTAGAAATATCACTTTGACCACAGAATGGGAGAGAGATTGAGTGGGTAGTGTGTAGTATCTTTGGGAATAGGCAAGAGAAAAAGTCAGGAGTCTTTTCAGTAATCCAAATGAGAACTGATATTAAGGGAAAGAAGATAGATTCTGGAGTTCTCATTGTGTTCCTTAGCATCACAACATCATTCATTCCTGACAATAACACATATCTGGGATTAACATCATTATGAATTGTGCCCATCTGTTATTGTGTCTCATCAAATAAACTATAAGCTTCTTGAAGGCTATATCCTTGAATTCTTCTCATTTTTGCAGTGCCTTATTTAGCATCTTGTATGCAATGAATGTCCAGATTATTCTTATTGAGTTACACTTACACATTTTTGATATAATACTCAAAAATGCTAGACCACACCTAGCAAACTAATCTACCTCAGGAGTCAGGAGCAAGTTCTCTCATTTCAGCCGCTGACTTAGCCACTACCAACAATGCCAGCATTAGCTATTTACATCCATTTTCCATCAGCAAATGGATATACACTGTAGCGACTTTTCCTGGGTCCAAGATTCCTGAGTAATAAAAAATGCCACAAATAATACCACCCAATAAGAATACAGCACCCTACAATTTACAAATTATTTGTTTCACCCATTATTTTATTTAATCTTCTTTCATTTGCTTAATTCATTCATCATGCTCCAGCCAGAAGCAAGAATATTATTTTAGAGGAAGGAAACGAGCAGCCAGGTGAAGGGTCTGCCCTGTGCCCATAAGGTTTTGTTAAGTCAGTGCAGTGAAGGAAAAGAATCTGGAATGAGAGTTACAGGGAACTGTTTGAACCATAAGTTGCCATTTACAAACTGAACTTGTGGAGCAAATCATTGAAAATTTTTTATTTGAAAGGTAGAGAGGCCGGCTCCGTGGCTCACCAGGCTAATCCTGCAGTACAGGCACCCCGAGTTCTAGTACCGGTCAGGGTGCTGGATTCTGTCCCGGTTGCTCCTCTTCCAGTCCAGCTCTCTGCTGTGGCCAAGGGGGCGTAGTGGAGGATGGCCCAGGTCCTTGTGCCCTGCACCCGCATGGGCGACCAGGAGGAAGCACCTGGCTCCTGGCTTCGTTGCCAGCTGCAACGCTCCAGCCATAGCGGCCACTTGGGGGGTTAACCAATGGAAAAAGGAAGACCTTTCTCTCTGTCTCTCTCTCTCTCACTGTCTAACTCTGCCTGTCAAAAAAAAAAAAATGAAAGAAAGAAAGGTAGAGAGACAGAAAGATAGACACAGAAATCCTTCATCCATTGGTTTACTCCCCAAATGCTCTCAACAGCAGGAATTGGGCCAGGCTAAAGGCAAGAGCCAGGAGCTCAATCCAGGTCTCTCAAGTGAGTGGCAGAGACTCAACAACTTGAGCCATTATCTTCTGCCTCCCAGCATGTGTATCAGCAAGAAGCTGGAACTAGGAGGAGACCTAGGATTCCAATCTAGACATTTTGGGTATGGGACACGGGTTTCCCAAGCAACATCTTAACCACTGTGCCAAATGTTCAGTGCAGGATAGAATCATTTACACTTGCTGAGTCCTGGTCCTTCTGTTAGTAAACAGAAGTGGCACTGCCTACTTCACAGAGTCACTATGAAGGTCAAATAAGAAGACATATACTTGTATAGAGCACTTAGCACAGGGCCTGGACTAATTAATGTTTATCAGCTCATTTTGTTTCAACTAAACACTCTATCAACTGGTCTAGTAGTTCCCAAATATGTCTGGAAGAGCTTTAAGATACAAACTCCAAGGCTGGCATTGTGGTGTAATGGGTTAAGCCACCTGCAATGCCAGTATCCCTTATGCATGCCAGTTCAAATCCCGGCTGCTCCACTTCCATTCCAGCTCCATGCTAATGCTCCCGGGAAAAAGAGCAGCAAAGGATGCTCCAAGTCTTTGGACCCCTGCACCCATGTGAAGACTGGGATGAAGCTCCTGTTTCCTGGCTCTGGCCTGGCCTGGCCCTGGCCATTGTGGCCATTTGGGAAGTGAACAGCAGATGGAAGATCTCTCTCTCTTTCTCCTTCTCTTTCTCTCTCTGACTCTCAAATACATAAAATAAATATTTAAAAACAAAAAACCAAAAAAGATACAGACTCTGAGGCTCTACTCCAGATCTACATGATTAATATCTCTGGGGAGAGGGTGCAGATGTTTTGGCACATAGATGAGTGGGGAACCATCTGAACTAAACCATATTAGTAGCCTATACCATTTATTGGCTCTATCTCTGGGAGGGAAAATAGGAGATGATCAACATTTAATGAGAATCTAAACTCTAATTGTAGTCCCAGGGGATTTCACTTAAAAGGTATATTTATGTTTTTCATAATTTCTTGTAATTCACATGGACATGCATGCGGTTTGATGACAATAGTTTGAAAAATTCATATGATGGAGCTGGTGTTGTGGTACAGTGACATCTCATATCATAGCACTGGTTTGAGTCCTGGCTCCTCTGCTTCCAATCCAGCTCCCTATTAATGTGCCTGGGAAGGCAGCAGATGATTCCCAAGTACTTAGATCCCTACTGTTCATATAGGATACCACGATGGATTGTCCTTGATTCTCCTCCGCCTTTGAAACCCATTTCAATTCATTAAAGAACTTGTGGGTGAGTATAACTCATAATAGTAACAATCATAATATCAATTATGGTTAACATTTATTTAGTGCAGGCCCTGTCCTAAATGTGTTAGGTCTTCCATCTTATTTAATTCCCTAAGAGCCTTGAAGATGGATACTACAGTATTATCATCCCTATTTAAAAACAGATTTTGCTTTTAAACAAAGGCTAAGGATATAGTAACATCCTACAGTACACAAGGAAAGACAAGCAATAAAGACAAATTAGGAAAGGAAGCCAAAGATGAGGACTATAGAAGGAATTCCAGTGGAAGAAATGGAAGCAAAGAAATTAAGCACACATTCTTCTTCCTGAGAGCCAGAAGCAAGAGTAAGAAGCAAAGATAATGCATTTGCCTGGCTCTACTGCCATCGTGTGGTGATCTGATGTATAGACAACTTGTTCACAAAACCGCATTTATTATTTCAGTCATTGAATTTATCAGGCTCTTTACAAGACACTGGTGAAAGAAGGCCATATAAAGTGAAGGGCCTACCCTTGAGGCCTTTGTAAGAGCTTTGTCTCCCTCTGGAGTTTCCAAGCTGAAGTCAGGCTGAGCATCCTTTTTTTATGTTATTTCAGGAAAAGTAGAGATGTTTATAAGCACCATAATTATTTTTTCCTATTCAAAATGAAAACAGCTTAGCACCTCATTAATTAATTTAAATACCTCACTATTTTGAATAGAAGATGATCAATGATTGGCGTTCTGATCTTTTATCCCTTATATCGGCAGGACTTTGTTTTCAGAAAGCACATTTATGTGTGCTTTTTCATCTCATGACCAAAACAATTCCTGAAGGTAGATAATATCATCCTCACTTAAGTCATAGAGAAATAGGTTTAAAGAAATAAAATTACTTGTCTTTGTTCGCAGAGTAAAATAGCAATAGAGCTGACCTACGATCTATTCATCCCACTAAATGCAACATTCAGAAAGCACCAAAGGTATAATAGGCACCGGGATATGTGTTAAATTAAGTTGCTGCCTGACTCTCTCATTTCTTAATTCTTCCTCCGGGTCAGTCCAGCTTCTGCCCTGGATGGAGATTCCGTTCTCCTTAAGCAACACCTGGGCCATGAATTTTCCATGACTGGCTGCAGCTGATTCTGCTTGAAAGGATGAGCTACTTTGGACAATCTCTTTGGCCAGTCCCTGGATTCCTGCCTCCATGTGCATGTGATTCTGACAGGCTCTACTTTTTAGATCTCAATTAAAAGGAAAACGTTCCTCTCCTCTAGGAGGGATGCCTGAAATAGTTTGGTTTGTTCTTTTATTACTTATATTTAAGGTTCACTACATGATGTTTCCATATACATATAGCAAAATGATTACTACAGTAAGGTGAATTAACATATCCCTCTCTTAACACACACACACACTGTGTGTGTGTGTGCCTGTGCTAAGAGCACCTGAAATCCACTATTTTACTTTTTGATAATAAAATAGACAAATATGAAATCAGATCAAAGACCTCACCATAAAGTGGAGTTGGGTCACAACAGGGTGTTAGTAGGTCTCTGGAGTTTCTGGTTACTCACCTGTTTTGTCCAATACCATATGTGAAAACATGGAAATCAAGGCTCAGAGAAGCAAATGGACATGCCCAAAAAGACTTAGGAAAATTAAAATCTAGGTGTCCTGATACCAGAACAGGGTTGTTACAACCATATTCTGCCGTCCCTCCATGTTTATGGGAATGTGTTAAGCTACCTTATGCTCTGGTGAGCACAAGAAAGCAGACTTTCTAAAAGAAGGAAACTGACAGAAAGGAAAGGTGGTAGGAAATGCCTGGAAATTGAACCCAGGAAGGCCAAAGCCCAAGTCACTGTAAAAGGCTTTGAACTGGCAAGAATGTGAGGAAATGATGGGAGAGCAAAGGAAATGAGCCTCAGGGAGAGAAAACACAGGGGGCACTCACAGGGCTTTGGGGAACCTCCATTATTGCATGCCTTTGCCACGTTCAGTGCATCCCTCTTCCCTTCCCAGAAGTCATGCCTGAGCTATCCCTCACCCTAAAAGAGGCCCTTGAGAACTGCACATGTTTATGGGACACTATGTGATGTTTTGATACATATATACTCCCACATAGTATAATGTTCAAATCAGCACAAACGTATCAAACATCACAAACACTTATTATTTCTATGAAAACATCAAAAATCTTCTCTTCAAGCTTTCTGAAAATATACAGTACAGTGCCATTAGCTATAATCAAGCTTACTGTACAATAGCACACACGATCTTTATTCTATCTATTACTTCATATTTGGTAATCAATGCTCCCCCATCCATTTCTCTTCTCTATTCTCCCCAGCCTTTTGTAATTGCCATTCTATTCTCAACTTCTCTGGGGTGATTTTTTTCAGATTCCACATATAAGCTAGTCTATTGTGTTTCGTATGTATCCATTACTTCACTTAATCATCTAAACAACTATATGGAGAGAAATACTATTACAAATATACATTAAGGAAAATATAGAAAAATTAAGCACCATGTCTATGTTTCAACAAGTAGTAAGCCATAAGGCTCAAATTAGAATGCAGGCTATCCTACCATTAACCTCTACTCTGTGCTGAAGTAGATTCCTGTTTGAAAACTATAGTACTGGGAATATTTTCATTTCACAATGGTATCAGTATAATGACCATATTTTGGGGCAGCAATGATTATTGACTGGCTACCATACATAAAACACTGTACTAAGTAAATGTATTACCTGCATGACCTCATTGAACCCTCACAATAACCCCATGAGGTGGCAACAAGCTCACAAAGTGCTAATATGCCCAATATGGCATAACTGAGGATGTAGTTATGCAAAGGCCCTTCCATACCACTAGGCAGTCTGTATCTGGCCCTATTCTCATGAGATCTTCTCTTTTCTCTGACTCTCACTGCTTTTGATACCAATTAGAGGCTTGGTGAAGGATAGCCAGGAGGTGGAGTTAAATGCATCAATTTAGCATTGCACTTCTCGTGGATTCATTTGTGTGGGATAAAGCCAATGAAATCAGGGCCGGTGCAGTGGCACAGCGGGTTAAAGCCCTGGCCTGAGGTGCCGGCATCCTATATGGGTGCCAGTTCTAGTCCTGGCTGCTCCTCTTCCAATCCAGCTCTCTGCTATGGCCTGGGATAGCAATAGAAGATGGTCCAAGTCCTTGGGGCCCCACACCCACATGGGAGACCTGGAAGAAGCTCCTGTCTCCTGGCTTCAGATCAGCGCAGCTCCAGCTGTTGTGGCCATCTGGGGAGTGAACCAGCAGATGGAAGACCTCTCTGTCTCTACCTCTCTCTGTAATTCTGACTTTCAAATAAATAAAATAAATCTCTAAAAAAGTCAATGAAATCATCATTTAATGGCCAGAGTCCAATTAACAACCAACATAGAACCTTTATCAGCATAAATATTTCATTTACTTAATAAAATTAAGGTGTGGGAAAGGCATTGAACTTGACAGCACTGTTGTTGGGAGACTTTGCCTGAATTTCCCTTTCTTATTGAATGGGTAATGCATTCAACAAATAGATACTGGATTGCTATTGAACAACATCTACAGTGTACATGGAAGTCAGAAAGCTAGTCCCAGGTCACTCATTGTGTGGCCTTGAGAAAGTCACCTGCCCTTATTGGGGCTCAATAGTTATTAATGAGCTATTGATTGATCTGTCAGGTACCTCCCATTGAAGGCTTCAGTCAGATCTGTGCTTAGTGTTTGATGGTTTTACGTTTCAAATATTTTACTATTAGTATCTTCTTTAAATGAAAAAGAAGAAAAAGTGTCAATTTCCTTAACTGTTCAACTGAAGACTCAGATGACTTTCAGGTAAGTAATTTCCCAGGGGGATACAGAATGCACCAGGAGAGTATTAGGGCAGTAGGGGACCTGGAATATAGACTAGAAGACACGATGGGAGATCCTAGAAACTGCAGAGGCAATGAAAGGAAAGAGGACAAACTCTGGGGGGACAAGGAATTTTAGTTTCCTTTTTCCATTTTCTGGTTTTGTCTTCAGGGCTGTCTTCCCCAAACCCTTTCCAATCACTTATCTTCCCCATTCCCCAAACACACATACAATGTCTTTCTTTCAAGAAGGAAGACTTGGATGAGAGGACATAATGAGTCGGCACTGCAGACCAAAGAGACATCCAAGGAAGACTTCATATGATCTTAGAACATGTGTAAAACACACACACACACACACACACACACACACAAAGTGTGTATATCTTTTTTTTATCAAGTTTAGCAGAATAATTTAGAAAACTTTATTGGGACACCCCAAATCTAGAGTCACTTTACAATTCCCCACATGTATCCATTCGACTGGATACATTTTCCAGAACCTCTTTATGTCCAACTACTGCTTCCTTTATTTTTACACTTATTATGCTAAAAGATGGGGCTGATGGTATGGGTGTAGAGAAAGAGTGAAATACTGGGTTCTTTCCATGATATTTCAAACATTTGTTTTTGAAACAATAGAACTAAAGGTGTCTTAAAGTTAAAACTCTAAAGTAACTCAAGATATACCCTCACTAATGAAGAGGGAAGAAAAGTGTTATTATAGCAGATGCAGGACAGTGAATTAGTAGTGAATTTAGGTTCCATTTACTGTTCTGACTTTAATTTGTGGTATGATATTACACAAATCACTTTATTTTTCTATATTTTAAAGTTTCTGGCGCCGCGGCTCACTAGACTAATCCTCCACCTGTGGCGCCGGCACCCCGGGTTCTAGTCCCGCTTGGGGCGCCAGATTCCGTCCTGGTTGCTCCTCTTCCAGTCCAGCTCTCTGCTGTGTCCCAGGAAGGCAGTGGAGAATGGCCCAAGTGCTTGGGCCCTGCACCTACATGGGAAACCAAGAAGAGGCACCTGGCTCCTGGCTTCAGATTGGCGTGGTGCGCTGGTCGCAGCGTGCCGGCTGTAGCAGCCATTTGGGGGGTGAATCAACGGAAGGAAGACCTTTCTCTCTGTCTCTCTCTCTCTCAGTGTCTAACTCTGCCTGTCAAAAAAAATGGTGTTTTGGTCCCAGCAGCTCAGATCAATGCTGAGGGGGAAGTAGGAAAACGCAAGCACACAGGGAAGAGGCGCACAAACCCATTGGCCGGAAGTTTCAGGGAAAGGTTCGGAAAAAAAAAAAAACTGCAGAGGAAACTTCTGGATCTAGTGGATGTGTCACGGAGGACCTACAGGGAGAGCAAGGGCACCCACGGCTCGGGAGCCCAGCCAGGGAGTCTATGAACCAGCACTGGAAAGGGAGGTGAGACGAAAACTCAGTAGCCCAAGACATTGGTGGGGAAACGGCAGAGAGCCTAGAGGGAACGAGGCTTGCAGCTCCTCTGGGGAAAGTCCACCAGGTTAACTAGAGGAGAGAGAAATAAATAAATGGGAACATCATGGGCCTCTCTCTCCATGCAGCTTACAAAGGCAAGCAAGACAAAGAGCAGGCACCATTTTGAACATGCGTAAAGTGGCACTCGCCATCAGTCAAGCAGAAAAACCTGACTGGTGGGGAGAAATAACAGGAGGTTAGGACCTAGTGAAGGTGTGGAGCTAATGAACTGAGACTGTGAAAATCTAAAGGTGTGGGAGAGAACTCAGAATACACAGACTCGGTAACCTTGGCAACCTGGTGGGAGACTGAAGAGAAATTTGAGATCACACTGAGGTATTCACAGACCCTTTGTGTGGTCCTTGGGGCAGAGCAGGTGAATATTATACCCACAGGAGCAAGATTCATACATTGAGCTCTCTGGCCACACCCATCACAAGCCTCTAAGGATCCATCAAAAGCAGAAAGTCCACTTAATATAGAGTCATAGTATAATGGGAAAAACCACTACAGTGAAGAAACCAAAGAGTATCTCCACAATGCCAAGCAACAAATGCAGAAACCAAGGAAACAGGAACAAGGAAGACACTATGGCACTCCCAAATGAACAAGACACCCCGAGTCAAGATTATGATAATGATAAGATAGAAGAAATGCAAGAGACGGATATCAAAAAATTCCTAAGAACATTAAGAAGTTCTCAAAAATAAATTTTTGAACTACAAAAATTCTTACTGGACAGGATAGAAAATCTCTCTCATGAAAATGAAATCTTAAGGAGGAATAAAAATGAAATGAAGAGACTAGCAGAACATGAAATTGTGATACTGAAGAGAAACTAAAATGAAATGAAGAATTCAATAGATCAAATGAAAAACACATTAGAGAGCCTTACAAACAGAATGGGTGAAGCAGAAGAGAGAATATCGGAATTAGAAGACAGAGCACAGGAAAGTATATAGTCAAACCAAAGAAAAGAAGAGGAAATTAGAAATCTAAAAAATATTGTTGGGAATCTACAGGACACTATTAAAAAACCCAACATTCAGATTATAGGAGTTCCTGAAGGCATGGAGAGAGAGAGAAAGGATTAGAAGGCCTTTTTAGTGAGATACTAGCAGAGAACTTTCCGGGTTTGGAGAAGGAAATAGACATCCTAGTACAGGAAGCTCATAGAACCCCTAGCAAACATGACCAAAAGAGATCCTCACCATGACACGTTGTAATTAAACTCACCACAGTGAAACAGAAAGAAAATATCCTAAAATGTGCAAGAGAGAAACGTCAGATTACTCTCAGAGGAGCTCCAATTAGACTCACAGCAGACTTCTCATCAGAAACTTTATAGGCTAGGAGGGAATGGCAAGGCATAGCCCAGTTACTAAGAGAGAAAAACTGCCAGCCCAGAATATTATATCCTGCAAAGCTCTAATCTGTGAATGAAGGTGAAATAAAGACCTTTCATAGCAAACAGAAATTGAAATAATTTGTTGCCACTCGTCCAGCCCTGCAAAAAATGCTTAAAGATGTGCCACACACAGAAACACGGCCATCAATATGAATGAAGGTAAAGGAAGAAAAACCCCCAGTAAAAGATCACAAGTAGCTCAAAGCATAGACTAGAAAATATCTTTGGGAAAATGGCAGGGCAAAGTTACTACTTATCAATAGTCACACTGAACGTTAATGGACTCAACTTTCAAGTTAAAAGACACAAACTAGCTGAATGGATTAAGGAACAAAACCCATCTATTTACTGCCTACAAGAAACACATCTTTCCAACAAAGATGCATGCAGACTGAAAGTGAAAGGTTGAAAAAAGATATTCCATGCCAACAGAAACCAAAAAAGCAGGGGTAGCCATATTAATATTAGACAAAATAAACTTTAACAAAAAAAAAAAACTGTTAAGAAAGACAAAGAGGGGCACTATATAATGATTAAGGGATCCATTCAACAGGAAGATATAACAATTATCAGTGTATATGCACCTAATTACAGGGCACCAGTTTATTTAAAAGACTTGTTAAGGGACTTGAAGGGAGACTTAGATTCCAATACAATAGTACTGGAGGACTTCAGTACTCCACTCTCAGAAATATATCAACCGGACAGAAGATCAACAAGGAAACAGCAGATTTAATCAACACTATTGCCCAAATGGATCTAACATATATCTACAGAACTTTTAATACTACACTCAAAGAATTTACATTTTTCTCAGCAGGACATGGAAACTTCTCTAGGATTGACCACATACTAGGCCATAAAGCCCATCTCAGCAAATTCAAAAGAATTAGAATCATACCATGCAGCTTCTCAGACCACAGTGGAATGAAGCTGGAAATTAGCAACTTAGGAATCCCTAGAGCATATGCAAACACATGGAGACTGAACAACATGCTACTGAATGAACACTGGGTCACAGAAGAAATCAAAAGTGCAATCAAAAAATTTCTGGAAGTAAATGAGGATAACAACAGAACATATCAAAACTTATGGGATACAGCAAAAGCAGTATTAATAGGAAAGTTTATAGCAATAGGTGCCTATATCAAGAAATTGAAAAGGCACCAAATAGATGAGCTTTCAATTCAATCAAGATCTAGAAAAACTACATCAAATCAGACCCAAATTTAGTAGGAGAAGAGAAATAATTAAAATCAGAGAAGAAATCAAAAGGATTAAATTTAAAAATTACAAAAAATCACCCAAAGAGCTGTTTTTTAAAAAAAAAAATGAACAAAATTGACACACCATTGGCCCAACTAACTAAAAAAAAGAAGATAAAAGACCCAAATCAGTAAACAGTAATAAAGGCCCTCCCAACAAAGAAAAGCCCAGGACCAGATGGATTCACTGCTGAATTCTACCAGACATTTAAGGAAGAACTAACTCCATTCTTCTCAAACTACTCAGAACAATCAAAAAAGAGGGAATCCCTCAAGATTCTTCCTATGAAGCCAGAATCACCTTAATCCCTAAGTCATTTAAATTCAACAAAATGGAGAAATCTGGAAAACATCATGCTAAGTGAAACAAGCCAATCCCAAAGGAACAAATATCATATGTTCTTCCTGAAAGGTGACAACTAACCAAGCACCAAAAAGGAAACCTGTTGAAGTGAAATGGACACTATGAGAAACAGTGACTTGATCAGTCCTTGCCCTGACTATTGAGGAACAACTTAATACTTTATCCCTTTTAGTATTTTTTTTGTTCTACTTAATACTATTGGTTGAACTCTGTGTTTAATACACAGTTATTCTTAAGTGTTGAAACTTAACTAAAAAGTGATCCCTGTTAAATATAAGAGTGGGATAAAGAGAGGGAGGAGATGTACAATTGGGACATACTCAATCGGACTTGCCCCAAATGGTGGAGTTGGAAATGTGCCAGGGATTCCAATTCAATCCCATCAAGGTGGCATGTACCAATGCCATCTCACTAGTCAAAGTGATCAGTTTCAGTTCATAATTGATCATAATGATAGGACTAAGAGTCTAAGGGATCACACAAACAAGACTAGTGTCTGCAAATACTGACTGACAGAATTAAAAAGAGAGAGAATGCTCCAACATTTGAAGCGTGATGCACAGCAGACTCATAGAATGGCAGATGTCCTAAATAGCACTCTGGCCTCAGAATCAGCACTTAAGGCATTCGGATCCAGCTGAAAAGCCCATGAGAGTATTTTAGGCATGGAAATCCAAGACATTCTGGAAAAAAAAGACCTAAATGAAAGATCTCTGCATGTGAGATCCCAGTGGAAAGAACAGGCCATCAAAGAAGGAGTTACCTTCCTCTTTAGGGAGGAGGGAACTTCCACTTTGACTATGACCTTGTCTAAATATGATCAGAGTCGGCGAACTCAAAAGGCTTCCATAGCCTTGGCAACTCATGACAAGAGCCTAGGGTGATTACTGATGCCATAAACAAGAGTGTCAATTGTTAAGTCAACAGGAGTCACTGTGCACTTACTCCTCATATAGGATTTCTGTCCTAAATGTGTCTACATTGTGATTTAATGCTATAACTAGTACTGAAACAGTATTTTTTTTTTGACAGGCAGAGTGGACAGTGAGAGAGAGACAGAGAGAAATGTCTTCCTTTTTTTTGCCGTTGGTTCACCCTCCAATGGCCGCCGCAGCCGGCGCGGTGCGGCCAGCGCACCGCGCTCATCCGATGGCAGGAGCCAGGTGCTAGGTGCTTTTCCTGGTCTCCCATGGGGTGCAGGGCCCAAGCACTTGGGCCATCCTCCACTGCACTCCTGGGCCACAGCAGAGGGCTGGCCTGGAAGAGGGGCAACCGGGACAGAATCCGGCGCCCCGACCGGGATCAGAACCCGGTGTGCCGGCGCCGCAAGGCGGAGGATCAGCCTGTTGAGCCACGGCGCCGGCCTGAAACAGTATTTTTACACTTTGTGTTTCTGTGTGGTTGCAAATTTTTGAAAGCTTTACTTAATTATGCTAAATAATCTTCTGTATATACCTGGGACAATAGCAGAAAATGGCCCAAGTTCTTGGACCTCTGCACCCATATAGGAGGCCCGGATTAAGCTCCTGGCTCCTGTCTTCATCCTAGCCCAGCCCTGGCCATTAAGGCCATTTGGGAAGTGAACCAGCAGATGTTAGATATTCATTCTCTCTCTCTCTCTCTCTCTGCCTCCCTCCCTCCCCCTCCCTTCCCCCTCTCTCTAGTTATCCCTTTCAAATAAATAAGATAAATCTTTAAACACACACACACACACATAAAGTGAATTTCTTTCTCTCTCTTCCCATTCCCAACCATACTTGCTTCTCCTCTAGTCTTCTTCATTCTTTCTGTCTCTTTCCTTACTCATATCAAGTCTATCACTCTGGACAAGAGATTCTACCATTAAAATATATTTTGAATCAGTCTGCCCAGTCCCAGTGGCTCCTCTGCTTCCTATCATCTCTTTTCTTTGACTATGGCTCTAGCCTCTCATCTGGTCTCCTGCTTTCACTCTCACAACCACCCCCACAGCCATGTTCCATAAAAGTGCCAGAGAAACCATCCTTGAATATAAATCATATTACTGCCCCCTCCTTCTTATAACCCTGTGATGGCTTCCCATTGTGAATAGGATAAAATACATTGACCAGGCTCAACACAGTGGTTAAGACACCACTTGGGATGCTCGTATCCCATGTTGGAGCCTCTGGGTTTGAGTCCCAACTCTACTTCTAATCCCAGCTTCCATTTAATGCACACCATGGGAGGCAGCAAGTAATGGCTCAAGTAATTGGCTTCTTGTCACCCCTACAGGAGCCCAGACTGAGCTCTTAGCTCCCAGCATTGGCCTGGCCCAGCCTGGAAGGTGTTTGAAGAATGAAACAGTGGATGACAGCTATTCATTCTCTCTCTCTCTCTCTCTCTCTCTCTCTCTCCCCCTCCCCTCTTCCTCTCCCTCTCCCTCTCCTTCCCTCCCTCCTTCTCCTTCTTTCTCCCTCTCTTTCCTTCCTTTCCTTCCTCCCTCTCAAATAAATAAACTTAAAAAGAAACTGGCATCATGTTCTTTATGATGCATTGCAGGAATATGAGAGTGTCATTCTTCCTCTCAGGATAACACCAGTAGGTGAAACCAAATTCATAGTGTTGTTTTGAGAATCAAATATTATAATGAGTGAAAAGTTCATAGCACAATCACTGTATTGAATATTTACAAAATTTTAAGATCTGCAAATTCAGGATAGGATTTACCTCTGTTGGTGAGACAGGGAGATATAACTGAGGCACAGTATACAAAGTTATTAAATCATGTGGGTAAGATTTTATCTCTTAAACTGAGATTCAAATCTAGCTCTGTCACTTTATCAGCTGAGTGACCTTAGACAAGTGACATAATCTTAAGTAGCTGCTTAATCAATGATGGATACATGAGTGTTTATTGTATGATTCCCTATCCTCTAAAATATTTGGAATATTTCACAATAATTTTTTAAAAATGACTCACATGCAACAAAAGGAGTTACTATGAACTTACTCCTCATATAGGATCTCTGTCCTTAATGTGTGGTTCAATGTGAATTAATGCTATAACTAGTACTCAAACAGATTTTACACTTTATGTTCTGTGTGGGTGCAAACTGTTGAAATCTTTACTTAATATATGCTAAATTGATCTCCTGTATAAAAAGATAATTGAAAATGAATCCTGATGTGAATGGAATGGGAGTGGGAGCGGGAGATAGGAGGGTTGCAGGTGGAAAGGAAGTTATGGTGGAAAAAAGCCATTGTAATCCATAAGCTGTACTTTGGAAATTTATATTTACTAAATAAAAGTTTTTAAAAAGTGACTAACATGATGCCTATATGTAAATGCTCAATACAAGAGAGTAATTATTATTACATAATGATCATAGCACCTAAGAGATAGTTAAGAGTTAAGGCTATGAAGATTCCCAGCCATGGGTTTGAATACTGGTCCTACCAATTACAAGCCCTGGACTTTGGACAGGTTAATAATGACCTTTGCTCCTTCAATTATTCCCTATTCTCGTCAATACCATGCACAGAAAGATAAAAAGTTTAGCAGCAAGTGAAGGGAGAGGATAAAATATACTTTTCACTGTCTACCACAGCACTTTCTATTCTTCCTCAGGTAGGTGAATGAAGAAGGCATAAACTGGCCTCTCAGAAAGAAGTAGCATGAGGTCCTTTGATGGCAATCCTGTTTGGGAGTTGGGGATGAGCTGTTAGGAAGGACTTTTACTGCAAGCTAAGAAATACCAAGGTGAATGTCAGAAGCATTCTATTTGGGGTCCTCAGGGTCCAAAATTAAAGTAGACTTAGAATAAATGGATGAAAAGAAATTTTTAAGGGCTTGAATTGTAAATTAGACACTGTTACCTTTTAAAGTTGTTTTAATTGGATATATTTTTTGAAATGGAAAACAATAATCAAATGATGTTTAATCCTCTTAATAATGATTGAAATGCAGATTAAAAAAGATCACATCGTGGAAGAAATTTAGATGTTAACAGTCTTCCCATACTGTAGACACTGTTGAACAATAGGAAAAATAGTGTTAGTTGGAGAATAATTTGGTACAGCATCTTTGGAGGGCATTTAATTCATTAGCAACCTTTGAAGATTTAAAATACATATGTATCTAGGCTAGTGGCTGAATTACCCATATTTCACATTCCTAGCTTGTTCTCTCTACTTAAGCTTCCTTTCAATGCATAAGCTGGGATGTAGCAGTGGTGCATACAGTAATTAGGTTCCTACCACCCATGTGGGAGACCTGGATTGCAATTCTGGCTACTGGCTTTTCGTCCAGGCCCACCCTTTGCCTGTGTGGTACTGTAGGCCTTGAGAAAATAAGCATGCAAATGCGAAGTAATTCTAACACTTTTGAGAGAGACAGGAGACAGACAGGTTCCTAATACAGGCAGGTAGAGAGAAGGAGCCCCCAAGGAAGAATAACATAATCAATGACCCAAACAACCAGATGAAAGTCACATCAGCCAAAGGCCCTGACCACCCAGGACCTATTTGAGCACTCCATCAACTTCTATAGGCAAAATGAGTAACTCAAGCTCTGACCCCTGAGTGGCTAGCTTCAGTTTCACCTTATTAGTATATCTGTGCAAAAAGAGGTGATGCTGGTGGCTGCTCCCTGAGTAGCCTTTATCCAGTACTAGAGGTTTTCACCTTATTAGCATATATAGTAACCAATTAGGGAAAATGCCCCCATTAAGAACATATAAAAACCCCTAGACAGGACATTTTCATTGCCACCCCCTTCTGGGACCCCTCCAGGCACTGCTGCCAGTTTTCTCTTTCACTTTCAATTTCTCTTTCTCTTAATATGCTTCTTGTAAGAAAGGACTAAACTTCATGGTCGCAAGACAAAAGTTCATCAAAGAGAAAGAGCTGTAACTTTTCTAAAAATTCAGTGGAAAGAAATCTCTCTCAGTCTCTCTCTCTCTCTCTTTCTCTCTTCCCCTCCCATCCCCCCACCCTCTCTCCATCCCTGCTTCCTCTGCATCCTTCTCAAATAAATTTTACAAAAAGACATAACTGTTAACCTAATAAATCTACTCGCGGGAATTTGTCCTACATATATACTAGTAGGCTAGGAAATATACATAAGGTATTTGTATATGTATATTTCACTGAAATACATTTTGGAAAATCCAAAAACTGGAAGCAACATAAATATGCATAAATAGTGAAATTGTTAAATTATAATTTAATCATTCAGTGAATATTCAGTGTGTACTACTTGGTACTACTCAAGTAGGTACTGGGGAAACAGAAGTGAACAACACAAACAAAAATCTCTTCCCTTATGGAAGATAAAATATCCCTATGATGGAAAAATATGGCATACCTAAAATGTAGGAATAAAATCTATAAACATTAGTAGCTCTCCAGGAGACACAGGTAAATGAACAGCTCAAACTGCAGAACACAATAGCTAGCAAGATAGTTAGGTAGATAGATATTATGATCCCAGTTGGAAACAAATATTTTATATTTAATAAAACTTTTAGAGAATACAAAAAATTCTGGAGAGTAAAAATGACTCCTTTAGGGAACGGTATTATGGTCTGGAAAAAAGACTTTGCATTTCAAAGTTTAATGTATGTATTGTTTTATTTTGTCATATACATGAATTACTTTTGATTAAAAATAACAAATATGAGGAGACTTCTAAATGTTCATGGAAAATGTAATGAAAATATAAGTTTATCGGACCAGCGTTGTGGTGCAGCAGGTTAAGCCATCCCATATCAAGTTCAAGTCCTGGCTGTTCCCAAATCCTTTCCTATAATAGAGACTACTCAAGGAAACTCCCTTTTACACTCTTCTGCTATGATAGGTCTGGAGACTATTCGAACTCTTCCAATTAGAGTCTAATCTACCTAAGCCATTCTTAGTGAAAACTGGCAACCAGTGAGCCATTTTAATATGAGGTAACTTTAAAAAATAATGGAAAATGGAAATTAAAAATAACATTATTTTGGTGGAATATCTTTTGAAATCTATGCATTTTTTTCATGATACATATTTTCCATGAATGTTTTGAAGACCACTACCATGCAAGGACTTTAAAATTGTCTAGCACCAGAGTACACTTATCTTTTAATTCCATTTGTCATGACTCTCTTGAAGTTCTCTTGTATTTAATAGTTGTTGCCATTGGGAACAATTTCCAATATTTAATCCAGGTTCCTCATAATTTGTATAACCTAAAATATCACTGGTTATAGCCTCAGTGGAAACTTATAAGAGATGCTGTTTGTTTATATTTGGAAAGCAGTGCCTAGAAGGAAACACTAATAGGAATTGGGACTTATTCAGACGATGGCAAATCATTAGTCTCCAAGTGTTTTAAATCCTTCTGTAGATAAGATTGTCTCAAAGTGGTCAAAGAA
The DNA here is from genome assembly GCA_949820135.1 of Sylvilagus floridanus. Taxonomy (NCBI): domain Eukaryota; kingdom Metazoa; phylum Chordata; class Mammalia; order Lagomorpha; family Leporidae; genus Sylvilagus; species Sylvilagus floridanus. The sequence continues at coordinate 50,862,855 of OX463223.1, forward strand.
CTCTGGAGAAAGTATACAACTTATGTGAATAAATAGCTAAATGATTGGAATTTGTGCCCCACCCTTGTGAGTTAGTATGACCATATGAGTGTTACCAAGCCACCACTTCCCACAAGCTACCAGGGTGAAAGAGATTCAGTCAAGTACCAGTAGCAATCAGAGATCCTACAAGAGATATAGCACCTTGGAAAACAGATTTCCTGTAAACCATCACTGCCATCCTGTGCAGGCCACCTTACCTAACTGAAATTGATTGGAGACATTTCCACATGTTTGCTTTATCTCCGGGCTATTCCATCCTAAGGGGTATAATGCACAGCCTGAGCTTATCAGCAGTCCTGAAAAGAAAAGCATACACACAAGTAGAAAAAATACAAAACAGCAGAACAGGTCTTCTATCACCCCAACATTGGCCCTAGGTTAACTCAATTCAATTTTTTTCTCCTCCATTCAAGGCTTGTGCTTCCTGGTTTTCACTCCATTTCTGTCATACTCAACAGGATCTCTTTGCTATGCTATAGGTGGTGAGGTACCACAGACAATATAGAGGATAATTCAAAATAAAGGACAACTTTGGAAATCGGGACAGACCAATACATTTTTAAGTCAAAACTATTTTTACAACTCACAAGGCTAATTTGGCCTCTCCAATCTCTTTTATCTTGGTCTGATTTACAATGAACTACAATGTAGAGACAACATCTCTTTCCTAAAATCCTGCTTTTTCTAAACATCAAGCACATTATTACTAGCTGAAAGTAGGTCATAATTGCCATAACTTGTGGCTAACTCTTGGACGTACACAGATTGAGTTGACTTCTCCTAGTGAGCAGGACATCACATTCCCTCTCTCTTGAGAAATCATTCCAGCTCTGTGCTAAGCTTTCTCCACTTCTTAAGCTCCCGGTACATTCTACTATATCCCTTGCCTTAATCCCCCTTTTGTTTAGGCCATTTAGTCATTTCAGGAAAACTGTGGGACCTTAGTTATAATCTCCCTATTCCAAACACAGATAGAAATCTGAGTCTGCTTGCCAATGCTGCCTTCTAATGCCTACTGTCTAGATTACCCTGCCATGCCTCTGAACACAACAAATTGGACCAGACTTTGATATCTGACACAAAAGTGATCAATTCATTGGATAATCAGAAACAGGTAACACTGTAGCCTGGCATGAAGAGATGAGTTGGGCCAGATACTTGTTTCTGGGAATTTTAATTAAAAAAAATAAGGGGCAGTGTTGTGGCACAGTGGGTTAAGCTGCCACCCACTATGCTGGCATCCCATATTGGAGCACTGGTTTGAGTCCCAGCTACTCAGCTCCCAATCAGGCTCCCTGCTAATGTGCCTGGGAAACCAGTACAGGATGAACCAAGTACATGGACTCCTGCATGCCATGTGAGAGACCTGGATGTAACTCTGGACTCCTGGCTTCAGCCTAGACAAACCTCTGCCATTGCAGCCATTTAGGAAATGAACCAATGGATGGAAGATCTCTCTGTATCATCTATCTATATATCTATCCATCCATCTATTTATCACCTATAATAATCTTCTATCATCTATCATCTACTCTCTTTCTCCTTCCCTCTGCCTTGCAAATAAATAAGTCTTAAAAAAAGCAAACAAAGATTTTGAGCTAGTTAACAGTTCAGTTGAAACAAAACACTAGTAGGTAGAATTAATTCTGTGTCAAGCTGAAATTAAGTTCAATCCAAAATTAGTAGTTGGGGTAGGTGTTCAGTGTAGTGGTTAAGACATTGCATGGGGGGCCAGCACTGAGGCATAGCGGGTAAAGCCACCGCCTGCAGTGCCAGCATCCCATATGGGAACCGATTCAAGTCCCAGCTGCTCCACTTCCAATCCAGCTCTCTGCTGTGGCCTGGGAAAGCAGTACAAGATGGCTCAAGTCCTTGGGCCCCTGCACCCACGTGGGAGACCCTGAAGAAGCTTCTGGCTCTTGGCTTCGGATCGGCACAGCTCTGGCTGTTGTGGCTAACTGGGGAGTGAACCAGCAGATGGAAGATCTCTCTCTCTCTCTCTCTCTCTCTCTCTCTCTCTCTCTCTCTCTGCCTCTCCTTCTCTCTGTGTGTAACTCTGACTTTCAAATAAATAAATAAATCTTTAAAAAAGAGACATTGCATGAGACACTAGCATCTTATATCAGAGTGCCTGGATTCAAGATCTAGGACCACTCTTGATTCCAGCTTCTTGCTAATAGAGACCCTGGGTGGCAGCAGGTGATGACTCAAGTAGTTTGGTCTCTGTCATTCATGAGGGAGACCCAGACGGTGTTCCTGGCTCGTGGGTTCAGATCCACCAATTCCTGACTGTTGCAGACATTTGGAGAAGGGGGTAATGAACAAGGAGATGAGGTCTCTCTCTCTCCCTTCTCTTTCCCTATCTCTGTAATTTTCAAATAAATAAAAATAAAAGCTTTCAAAATAAAATTATGAGTGGACAACAATCCTCAGTAAGCTATACAAACTGATAGAGGGAGAAAACAAAGAAAAGAAGTAGTGTCATTCAGACTTGCTATGGAGAACCCTCCAAACTTTCCATGAAAGAGCTGGAGAAAAGAGTAGCCAGTCCTTCCAGATAGCTTTCCAATCCCACTTTCTTTATGTTATAATAAACTCCCTTTTGAGTCTCAGCTATCTGAAACCAAAAGAGTCTAATTACAAAAACACTGTATATACTGGGTGCAACACCAAAGGTCACGGGATGAGGATACAGAAAGTAACACAGAACAGGTGCCTGATCAGTGATGAATGAATGCTATGTTTATAATTTCTGGAGCTCAAGGGCTAAACTGGGCAGTGATAGGCAGGCTGCACCAGGAAATGCTGGCTTCACTTTCACTTCTCCTTCCTCATTGAGGAAGAGTTCATGCACACTCTAAGAAACTAATAAGGCCACTTTGCCATCAGAAGAATCCTTCAGGAAGATCTCAAAGGAGTCTCTGTGCTTGTCTGGCATGTAGCATTCCTGCTTTTCTCAATACTTAATGAGGCCACAGGAGAAGATAAGAGCCTTAGTAACAAGAAGGGTTTAAATAGGGGGATTAAAAAAAAAAGGTTTTGGAAACTAAAAGGATGACCAATTAAGGTTAGAAATTCCTTTCAGTGGAATGCTTAACATTTGAAGGCATTCTTATCTGTCTCATAATCTTATGGGAAATGAAACTGCTCAAAGACCTTTCTAGGCTCTGGAATTTATCCAGCGGTCATAGAACAATATGTACTCCTGTTTTGGTCCACAGACAAATTGGAATCTTAGGATATGATGAGGTAGCCCAGAGGATGCTTAATAGATTCAGGACAAAGTGAAATGAAACAGCCTTCTTCTGCTACCACTATTTACCCTTTGAAGGAAGAGTTAATGAATATGGACCTTTCTCACAGATGAGAAAGAAAAGAACACAAGTTTATAAAAGAACAGCAGCTCTACTTTCCAACCACCATACCCTTCCCTTGGACTGGTATGAATTCCAATGACTCAAGCAGTAGCTGGTGCTGGCCATGTGCATTTCAAGGTACAGCAGAGAAAACTTTCTCCCTTCTTCAGCCATGCTGACGAATTCAAGTCAGGAAACCTTCCACAGCTTGGCCAACCAACAGGCTAAGTAACATGTTCCTCCTGTCTGTTCCCATGGCACCTTGCTCTCACTCCTGTGATTAAAATGGTCTGTGATGGATGTACTCTTCGCAACAGTTCATCATCAGCTTCCCTCACTAGAGGGTGTGTTCTTTGAAGGCAGGGGCTTCAACTACATATGTTTGGTACCCAGTATGTAAAAAGTGCTCAATTAATGCATGTGTTTCAGAGTACCCTCTATCCATGTAACCAGAGAGTTTCCTTTGCCCACATTTTCCAAAGCAGGAAGGTTTCTGAAAGGGACTTCCTTGGCAAGGTTAGGCGATCATCCTAGGGGCCGGCGCTGTGGCACAGCAGGTTAACGCCCTGGCCTGAAGGGCCGGCATCCCATATGGGAGGCGTGAACCATCGTATAGAAGACCCCTCTCTCTCTCTCTGCCTCTCCTCTCTCTGTGTAATTCTGACTTTCAAATACATAAATAAATCTTAAAAAAAAAAAGGAGATCATCCTAGACACCTGATACCATCATAGAACCTTAGAGACGAAAAGGTCTTTGGAAGTTACCTACTCCAGTCCTTTCCTGTTATAGACATGGATGTTGAGACCCAGGGAGTGAAAACAATTTACCTAAAGTCACATAGCCAGCTGCTGGTTACACTTTTTCTCACTGATTGGACAACTCATTAACCCTTAGATGTTCTGCCATTCTAGACTTGGGTGTTCAAAAATGACTATCTGGGGCTGGTGCCATGGCTCACTTGGCTAATCCTCCACCTGTGGCACCAGCATCCCATATGGGCGCCGGGTTCTAGTCCCGATTGCTCCTCTTCCAGTCCAGCTCTCTGCTGTGGCCAAGGAGGGCAGTGGAGGATGGCCCAAGTGCTTGGGACCCTGCACGCACATGGGAGATCAAGAGGAGGCACCTGGCTCCTGGCTTCGGATTGGCGCAGCTCCGGCCTTGACGGCCATCTGGGGGGTGAATCAATGGAAGGAAGACCTTTCTCTCTCTGTCTCTCTCTCTCTCTCACTGTCTATAACTCTACCTGTCAAATAAAAAAATGACTACCTTTTGGCAACAATATCTCTAACAGGCATTAGGAATTTTGCAGGCCTTAGATTTGGAAACACATTACAACATAATAGCTAAAGAGAATGGGTGCAGCTGTCATTCTAGAACTAAGTTCAAATTCTAACTCTACCACCTGGAAGCTGTGTGACTTTAGGCAGACTACTAAATCTCTATGTGCCTCAGTCACATCATCTTCAAATGGGAATGGTAAAAGCACTGGATATTACAGAGCTGTCCTAAGAATCGATATACATAAAGTGCCTGGTACTCAGAAAGCACTCAACAAATATTTATTATTAAATTGTGCTGCATCTCCCTATACTGCCTCCCTCAGTTTACAACTATATCCTTCATGTTAATTTCTTATTCATCTCCTTGTTCTCAGCACAAATAGTTAAAAAGTAAACACCTGCATAGGGCTCCATTCAAAAACTGCCTGGTTGGAGCTGTTATCTTACAATTATGCAGGGGTGCGGCTGACGCTGTGACGCCTTAGTGGGTAAAGCCGCTGCCTGAAGTTCTGGCATCCCATATGGGTGCTGGTTCTAGTCCTGGCTGTTCCACTTCTGATCCAGCTCTATGCTATGGCCTGGGAAAGCAGTAGAAGATGGCCCAAGTCCTTGGGCCCCTGAACTCATGGGGGAGACCCAGAAGAAGCTCTTGGCTCCTGGCTTCGCATCGGCACAGCTCTGGCCATTGCGGCCAATCGGGGAGTGAACCAGTGGATGGAAGACCTCCTGGAGTGTGCATTAGCAGGAAGCTGGATCCAGAAGCAGAGTATCTGAGACTCAAACCAGGCACTCCGATAAGGGGTTCAGACATCCCAAACAGCTACTTAATCTAATACACCACAATATTCACCCCAAACATCTTTTCATTCCATTTTCCCACAAGTTCTTTAAAGTGCCCTCATATCAGCTGTAGCCCTGGTTAGTGTTTCTCTTCATTGGTAACTCCCAAGTTTACTGATCCTCTAAACACATATTCCCCTTGGAAAAGTCTTCCTCAACTGCATATGCTTAGCTGAGTACTTTCCTAGTATCGCCTACCTATAAGAAGGGATGGAAAACTACTGCAAAGGGCAGATGTCCAATAGGCTGCCATTTCGTTTCCCTTCCTCAACTGTCCCCCTCCATAACAATCCCCTATCAAAAAAAAAAAATGTACCAAATGTCCTCCTCTAACTTGTTTGCTATGGTTTCAATTCACTGTGCTAACCAAGCAGAGGTCTGGAGTTGGAAATGTTATTCAGCTTTAGCCCTTGTGGCAACTTGAACATTAATACTAACACTCAGGTGCAAAATCTCAGAGAGAATTTAAAGCCCTTGCTCCAGCTGCCCTCAGCCGCCTTGTGCTACTGAATTAACTATTTTTCCATACGCCAACAGCTCTATAACCCTCTCCCAATCATACATTTTTAATTAGTGAGGTACCTAAGCTTTGTCTGTAGGCAATAACTCCCTCATGTGTGTTATCAACCAGCTTTTCTGAACCCCATTCACAAGTGCAACTGTTGAATGAGCAACCATCTTATTACACTCCCCAATCCCATCTCCAAGTCCCCATTCTTTGCATGGCTGCCAGCCCTTCTTTTCAAACTTGGTTATTAGCTCATTTGAATTTACTTCCATGAGCAGTAGCCTAGTGTGGGCTAAATTGTTATTAATTTGTTTAGCTGATTGCTCTTACACCAACTTCAACTCAAATATAACTCAGTGAAAAATTTGCAAGCCTACCGTCCCACACTATTTCAGCTTTCCCTTTCCAGGGAACTCCCTCACTCACCTACCCCACTCATTTATCCCCACATTTTCTCAGTTAGAGGATAGTTCACATCTGCTGGAGATGTCAAAACTAGGTCAATGGAGGATTCACAGACAGGCTGCACTGGGCCTGGTCTTTGAAGGATAGACAGCTATTTCCAGACAAAAAGGAAGAAAAGGGAATTCCAGAAAGAAACAGCACTTTGAACAAAGTGAACATAGTATTTTCTAATTCTACTGTGTACTGGCCTTATGCTGGGGAACAATAAATAACAAATCCAAGGCAGTAGTTAACTTTGCAATGGGGATAAGGAGTGTTATCAGCATATGAAGAGGGATTCAACTATGTTGGTAATATTCTATTGTTAAACTGAGTGGTGCATACATCTGAAATAGTTCATAATACATTTTCAGAATTAAGTCAACTCAAGAGGCTGTGTAAAATGCAGATTAGCAGGCCTCAGGTCTGACTTCTTAGCACTAGAGAATCTGTACTATCCATAATCCCAGGTGATTCTTATTTAAATGGCCCACGGATCACTCTGGAAAACATTATGATACTATTTTCTTCCCAAAGGGAAAAAGAAAAATCAAGAGGAAGTTCATAAATTCCAGGGCTAGGAGTCAGAAGCTTTAGACCATATTTTTTGCTCCATATCAGTTTGCTCTGTGAGTCTTGGCTAGCAGGTTAACTTCCTTGAATGCCATTTTAATTTTTAAGGGGGCTTTATTTTTTTAAAAAAATTGTTTATTTATTTGAAGAGCAGATTGACAAAGAGGGAGAGAGAGAGAGAGAGAGAGAGAGAGAGAGAGAGAGAGATCTTCTATCTGCTGGTTCACACCCCAAATGGCTGCAACAAGAGACCAGAACTGCATCCGGGTCTCCCATGTAGGGCCAAGTATGTGAGCTTTCTCACTCATCTTTCCACTGTTTTTTCAGGCACATTATCAAGGAGCTGGATTGGAAGCAGAGCAGCTAGGATTTGAACTGGCATTCTGATATGGGATGCCAGTATCACAGGTGGCAACTTAATTCACTGCACCACTATGCCAGCTTCTGAATGCTATTTTTATAATCATTACTCATCATGGTAAGGAAAAAATGACATGATAACTGGTAAAATTTTTTAGAGGACTTTCCAAGAAAATGTATGGCTTCCAGAATAGATAACATTTTATGCTGCTTTAATTGACACATAATCAGCAGGTATAAATTATCGAAAGATAATGGTTTCTGGAATCAAGATCTCAGTGATCTTAAAGTAGGCAGGCATACAGGTTAAAATCAATTAGGTTTGTGAGCTGGAAAACCATGCCTTCGCCACGCCCCTGTGTGACCTCAAACCCTAACTGATACCTTCACCAAACTCCTGTGTGACCTCATGCCCCTAAATGGCCACACCTGGGTGCCTACCAGCCAATTAGGTTAATTAACCACTCCCCTTTGGAAGTGGGTTAAAAGCTTAGGACACAGTGTGTCCCGCCCTCTCGTCTCTTTTCCCTGGCCTTTTGCCAGGAGGGGGCTTGCTGTAGCCCTGCATCTCCAGGGCGCATGGCCTTCGGGCCATCCACCCTAGGCTTCCTGGCCTAGATGCTCCTCCACGTGGCTGGTTCCTGGTGCTTGATATGAACCCAGATTTACCTCTCTCTCTTAAATAAAGCTCTCACTCTCCTACGTATCTTTCTCACTAAATAAAAGCTTAAAATGTACCATGCTGCTTTGTTTACTTATGCCGGTATTTAGAATTCTTCTCTAAATATTAGGCAAGAACCCTCTCAGGCTTATTAATATTGGAGATTTATTAAGAAGCATATGGTGATATCGTATGGCACCCCGAATTCCGGTATATAAATTTTAGGGGTCATCCCTGATATCAATCTATCTCCAGTGGCCACTTTCATTCAGCTTGAAGCATGGAGCACTAAGATCTTGCATGGAGAAAAGCATTGTGTGTGTCTGAGTGTGTTGAATTTTGTCTCTTGAAAAAAAAAATGTCAGTAATGGTGATTCTCCCTTGGGTTAGGGAAAGAGAATACAACAACATGTGTATCAGAGTCACTGGGAAATTTTTCAAAACATGAAGCTTTCTACCTGGTGCTGTGTATATGAGAATGCAAAAGGAGACTGGGGTGTTGGGGAGTTCATGTTGTTTTAAGCACTCCAGGTATTCTGATACATTCTCTACTCCAGAATGATTCTTGGCCTCCCTTGAGTAACCTGATCCAGGATCTTACATTTTTTCCCTGCCAAGAAGTTCCTTATATTTACTTCTCACCTATTTCTTCTTTGTTTAGCTCTCACCGAAGATGGGGATTATTCACAAGCATCTTGCACATGTATACCCAGGGGAATGTGAATAATAGCCGTGTTCTCAGGGCCCAGGGGCCAGATGTTTGGAAAACTCAGCATCCCCAGGGTTGAAATAATCTCCTGACCAGATGTTTCCTTCACCGGTTGGAGCAGGGCATGGAGGTCCCAGTGGAAGGCTCCCTGGACCCTAGGCTTGTCCAGCTGGATCAGCTGCAGGTGGGGCAAATGGGCCCCAAGGGTCTCATCAGGTCACCTTGCTGAGTATGACTCAGGCCAGCAGCTCTTTATTTCTTCCTGTCTCTCCCACTTCCCACCACTCATCTCTGTGGGCAGCCGCCAGACCGGCGAACAAACGTCAGGCAGGGGGAGGAGGTAGTTCTTAATGGATACTCCATCTCTTCAGTGGTTTGGGGTCTGGCAGAGATAATCCAGACCTGAAACAAATTGGCCCCTCCCCTGATGTATTTTGCTTAATGCACTAGCTGCCTAGAAGCAGCCAGGCTTCAAGCATCAAAATCAATTCCCCTCAGCTGAACAACAGGCTTAAACTTAACCCCTACAGCTCTTTCTCTTGTGTCTTTTATCCATGGAGTTCGAAATCTGCTCCAGGGTTGGCTTTTTGCCACTGACAAAGCCTGTCTCTGAGGGTCAGATCCAAGTTCTCCAGGGAGCCATAGGTGATGGTCATTATCAAGGGGATCCTAGAAAATATAATATTTCCAAGAAGTCTTCACCATTCCTTCACATCTGATGTAACCTTGACAGCCAGCAGTCTCTAAGAATGATAAAGGGAGGGCTCTTAGTTGGCTAGTGGGGAAACTGCAGAGGTCCAGTAGTCATTCCTGATATTATTCCTTTGCCCAAGGATAAACCTGATTGCATGACCTGGATCTTGACTTTTACTATGAATTCTGTCTAAAGACTCTTTATTCTTGAATTTTATTTTTATTAAAATATTTTGTTAATAATTAAATGGGGTGCAGTGTGACATTCATTTTTTTCTTTGTGCTCCTAAAAGCATTTTTTAAATTTATTTTGTTTTAACAATTTTTAACATTTTTGCCGTATTCATTTCATATGTAGGTATTATTTTCATACACATATATGCTATTTTGTCTTGAAAAAAAGATATTAACATTACATAATGTGAGATTCATGACAATGATCATTAAGTGAGGGAAAAAGGGTATATTGTCATGTAGATGGTATAAATCAGTGAAGACAATATTTATAACTATGTACATACCAAATAATATGAGATCCACACAATTTTTATATTCTATATTAATTTCCACATATAAGGGAAAACATGTGATGTTTACCTTTCTGTGTCTGGTTTATTTCACTTAGCATAAGGATCTCCAGTTCCATCTATTCTGCTGAAAATGTCGAGATTTCATTCTTACTTTATAACTGAGTACTATTGCATCATTTATATATATCACATTTTCTTCATCTAGTAATCAGTTGATGGATATCTAGGTTGATTACATATCTCTGCTACTGTGAATTGAGGTGCTAAAAACACGGGAATACAGGTATCTCTTTTATATGATGACTTCACTTCCTTCGGATATATGCCCAGAAGTAGGACATATATCTTTTGGGGTGTTTTCTTTGAGGTCTATCCATGCTGTTTTCCATAATAGCTATACTAATTTGCATTCTCATCAATAGTATGTAAAGATACCCCTTTCTCCACATCCTTGTCAACATTTGTTTTGTTTTTTTTTTGATTTTTGGATAATAGCCATTCTAACTGGGGTGAAGTGATGCCTCATTGTGATTTCTATTTGCATTTCTCTGATGGCTAGGGATCTAGACCATTTTTTCATGTGTCTGTTGGCCATTTGTATTTTTATTTCTTCCTTTGAAAAATGTCTATTTATATCCTTTGATTTGATCATTTCTTTCTAAAAAGATTTATTTATTTATTTATTTATTTGAAAGGGGGAAGGGAGGGAGAGAGGGTGGGAAAGAGGGGGGGGGTGAGAGGGAGAGAGAGTGAACCTTCCATCCACTGGTTCACTCCCCAAATGGCAGCAATAGTCAGGGCTAGTACAGGTCAAAGCCAGGAGCTAGAAACTTCATCTTGTCCTTTCACATGGGCTGCAGGGAACCAAGTACTTGGGCCATCTTCAGCTACATTCCCAGGAGCATTAGCAGGGAACTGGATTGGAAATGGAGAAACCGGTACCCGAACATGTACTCAGATTTGGGATGCTGGCATCACAGGTGGCAGCTTAGTTCAATGCACCATAACACTGTTCCCTTTTCTTAACTGGATTATTTGTTTAGTTTTGTTGTTCTTGAGTTTCTTAAGCTACCTAAATGTTCTTGAACTTTAAAGACTCCTATGTAAACGTAAATGCTGTGACCATGTTCCTATGACCAAAGAACATGGGGAATATAGAATGGAAGAATTTTATGACACTACAATTGTATTGTGTTTTGACATCGTTTTTATGGCACTTGACACTGAAAAACAATTCTCTTCTGCTCAATCTATCAATGTTCAAGTCTCCAATACCTTTCTACATCCTTTCTCAATGATTTCTTTTAATTTTCTTGACCTAGGAGATGGGATCACTGAAAATGCATTATATGGAAACTATGAGAGTTTTGTAAATCTTAGTCAAGCCCTTTTGGGACATTAGTTGGGAATAGGGCTCACTATTAAGATATGGAGTCTGATCGAGACTGTTGCTACAGGCCTGTAGCCTGATTGCTGCCAGTTAGCCTCTCCTAACTTTGTGCTGGGAACTCAGAAATGCAATGGAGGCTAAGCTGTCAGTCTCTTGTCAGAAGAAAAGAGAGCTCAGGATGCTAATAGCCTGGCAGGCCTCACATGTCCAACTTACCTCAGCATATCTTAGATATTGCCTTATTCACACATTCATTCTTTCTACACTTACTGGGCACTTGCTCTGTGCAAGCACTTAGCTGGGCTCTGGGGCCGTAAATATGAATTGCTATGACCATTCCTCTCTCCTGCCAGCCAGATGTCATTTCCTGAAATAACGTGCCCACAGAAGTGCTGAGTTAACTATAGCACACTAAAAGATACAGGTGAAAAGTTAGCCCAAAACTGATTTATGATATGCATGGAGCTCCCTGAGGGAGATAAAATCATCGAGTTAGATCAGCCTTAGCATCTGGTTTGGTACCATGGTTCTTAAGTGGAAGAGAAAAACTATATAATTCTCCTTTCCAATGTGACCAGAAAACTATCAGTTGCTAAAGAGCAGGAAAATTCAGAGATGAGGGAGGCTAGAATGGTAACTCAGATTTCAAACTTTTACAGCAGTCTGTGGAAAGAAGGGCAGAAAGTATCATTTTAACTGGCGCAACCAAATAAATCTGGTGCTTTTCATGAGGAGTCCAGGAAACCATGGTACTTTAGCCCAGGATTTCTCAATCTTGGCACTACTGATATTTTGGACTGTACAATTCCTTGTTGGAGTGGGGTGCATTGTAAGATGTTTAGCACCATTACTTCCCTACACTCACTGGATATCAGTAGCCCTCTCCCTAACCTGTGATAACCAAAAATATCTTCAGACATTAACAAATGTCCTCTGTGGGAGTGGTTGAAAACCAGCCCATACTGCCTAAGCTCATCACTACCACTTCATCCCAAGGCCTCCTCAATCTAGTAGTTGCAGAGAAGAAACTTCAAATCTAGGCTACATTTCCAGGGGACCAATTCAGGGAGATGAAGCATAAAAAGATCACATTGCCACAAAATAACTCAGTGCAAGAACGAGAAGTGGAATCCAGGCTTCCTGGCTCTGTCACCTACACTGTGCCATAATAATGATGGCTTGTATAGTGATTCTAAAACTCTGAGTAACAACAACCTTTAGCAGTAGGTTCTATCTGTACTTTTTCTGACTGTGCAATCTAGGTATACAAAATAGCTTAAATATTCATACACATATTTGTCTATCTCAATTTGTTTTTCCTTTCCCACTTCAAATCAAACTACTCCCATTGCCTTCCTGAGTCTGACATTTTTGCTTTTTGCTGTTTCCTAGCCCATCTGCACACTGCCAGTATCCCAGTTTCTCTGTGGTAAAGTTAGGGGGAGTCTGAATGAAGGAAATGACAGGTATAGTGGGTCAGGGCCATAAGAAATCTGGGTAGACTGTTAATGACTGCCAAGTGGGGCTAGCCTTAGATGTAGCCCTACATTATGTCTGATATCTAGTAGAGATGTATTTATTTGGTGAGGATTGTGAGCAGTTAGCACCTCTGTGGATGCATTTACCAGATCACCATTTTCTGAGATGACTACCAGAGAGCAGAGCTCTTACAGATTAACTTCTCATTAGAGTGGTAATACTAGGGTATGTGTCAGTCCCCTTGGAATGCAGATCTGGAGAATATGAGTAAATGAACACCCTGCAATCAGAAGAAAATTATGAAAATAGAGGCTAAAAAACATATCTAGACAGATATTAACTCTGTCTACTATCCAATTTGTCATGAATAAAACCCTAATATAGATGGTAATTTGGGAAGTCCTAGATTAGATATTTCAAAGGAATACCCATTCATAGCCATAGAGTTAGACAAAGCAGAGACGGTGAGAATGGATTTCTCCATAAGAGTATATTCTGCACTCTCCCTACCCCAAAGCCCACCCCACCAACCTACCCAGTCCCAGGAACATAGTCTTACCTCCCACAAACTGCGCTGCTCCCATGCAACGACCCATCATTCTGGAAATGAGCTCCTCCATACAACAGCCCAGAACAGCAGCCAGTGCCACCAGGAGCAGCAGAGCACAGCCGGCACCTGTTACCACTGTGCACATCTGCCAGGCCAGGCTTGGGATGGCACTGAAGCTGGCATAGCGCCCACATTCTTCTACCATGATCAGACTGTGCCCTTCTCCCCTCACAGGATAGTTGCATCTCCGGAATGTGCTGAAAGACACTTGCTTCCCCAACTGAGATCCAAAGAGCCAATAAGGCAGAAAGTAACTGGTAGAACTGGCCACAGCAGTCACAAGAGACAGGAAGGCCCAGAGGGTCCCCACCAGGGTCAGGCTGCTCCTCATAGTCTCAGGTTTCTCTGTAGAGATGGGGAGATGTGTTGGGTCACACCACCAAATGCAGAAAGTTACCATATAAGCTCTCCAGCCTATTTTCCACCTGATCGGCCAAAGCTGGGGTTCATTGACGTGCCAGTTGGTTCTTGCTTCCGGATAAGATTATTCTCTAGAGGATCATTTGAGGCCCTGTGGGAATCCACTTTCCAGTATTTTCCCCATATTTCCTTCTTTCTGCCTGATTCAGAGTTTTATGGTATCTAGGCTGAAGGGAAGAACCATAGAACTGAATTAGTGACTGTTCTACCAGTTTAAGTGCAGTCTAATCAGATAGCCTTTAACTCTTGACGAATGGCACTGAACAAGTAGCAGAAAGGGAGCAAACTAAATGAAAACAAGGCTGCTATAAGAGGCCCTAGACTTTCAGCTGAATGACCTTGCTGGCCTGCAGGCCTGGGAAGGGTTGATAGCTCAATAGGGTCAGGAATAAAGTTATTTCCAGAGTCAAGAATGTAGGAAGACAACTAACTCACAGGTCTGCCCCCACTTTGAGGGAACTTCAAAACGTTCACAGAAAAATAGAATGAAAATAAGTTCAGTTTGATACAATAAATTCTGAAATCTATGTATAATTTTTTTATAAAACATGCTTTCTGTGAATGTTTTGAGTACCTCTTGTATAAAGAGTAAAAGGAAAGAAGAGCATACCATGAAGTTACAGGACATTCCCATTTGACTTAGGCAGGATGTATGTTGCAAGCTTTTCACTGGAACACATCAGGTAGACTGAAATGGGTAGAATACAACACTGGAGTCTAGTCTCGTTGTACCCTATAACTGCTGTTGGGAGAGCTCTATTCAGTTATTTTTCCCACAGTCAAACTGGGAGGCAACTTTCCAACTAGTGGAAGTTAACTCTAGACTAGCTACTAAGAAAAACTTTCATGTCCTTTGCTGGATGCAGTCAAGAAAGCTTTTCATCTCTCCGAAATAGATGCAGGGTCAGGCACTTGGCACCTTGCAGCAGGAACATATAGCTGTAAGGACTTGTCAAAGTTCCCTTTTGAAAAAGTAATCTCAAAGTCAAGACACTGAGAGTCTTTCCAGATCTAGTCTCTTCGGTCCAGCTCATAAATGGCTTTCACAGACCCTTCTGTCAGAAAATCAACCACTTCCCGCCAACTCCATTAATCTGCCATTGCTTTCTGGCTTGCTTCTCTATTCGGGCGGCAAGAGACCACACTGCAGCTTGATGACAACACTGTGAATATCTCCAGCAGACAGATGGTGGAGTATGTTTCAGAAACTTCTGCATGATTCACCATCATCACTTATGTTACAGGTGGTGGTGGTGTGGGGGGGGGGACGGTGGGTATTGGGATGGAGGAACCCAAAGCAGGAGAAGTATAGTAATGGGCTATATGGGGTCACAGTATTGCCACTTTGGGACACTGACAGCAGCAAACAGTCATACTCAAAATATCACAGTCCCAGCCATGATCCCCTTCACAATTGTCATCAAATCATGCCTGGTACAGAGTAGGCATTGCAATCTATGTTTTATAAATGAAACTTTTTTTCATAGAATCCCCCAATTTCCAGACTGGGAAGGACCTTAATGAATCATCGAATCCAGCCTTCTTGTTTTACAAATAAGGGAGTTTGGTGCAGTAAAAGGGAAAGTGATTTTCCTCAAGTCACAGTTGTAAGTTAGCAAGCAGCAACATGGGAACCAGAAACCTGATCTGCAGCTTCCTAGGCCAGTGCTTTTCTACCAAACAATGCTAACCGCCCTCCCTTCCCCCCAATCACTTCACAGATGGGAATATGAAGAGGAAGTGATTTACCCAAGGGTAAAATGCTAGTGAGGTACACTGGCCAGACCAGAGCACAGTTATTTGATTCTTAGTATAATGCTCTTTTTTTCTCTCCACCACAATTCCCCTCTTGATCCATATGTATTTTGTGCTATGTGTTTTGGGCAGGAAGGGAGCAGAGATCGTAAATTGCAGGTGTTTACTATGGAATGTTAGGGTTTGGGAAGAAAGTGCCCTAAGCTGGGCCCTTGGGATTGAGGCTTTGTGCCTGAGACTGGGGGGAATGAGAGAAAAAAATGTGATGAGGGATTGAAGGCCGACAGGAGGAGAATGGAATGAGTTTTGAGTGATTGCTGTTAGAAAGCAGGTATGCTTGGCTGCAATGAGGTAATGCCTGGGCTTGTTATGTGAGAGTTGGTAAAATTACCAAAAGAGCTCTCTGTTCTGGACTCATTTCCTGATGAAGAAGCCCAGGCTAAGGGAGGAGAGGAAACAAGCTGATAAACAGCTGCTGGCTGCATCATCATAATCCCTTCACAATCTATCATTCCATGCACTCTGCCCAACAATGTCCTTAGGGTAGTAAGAAAGGTATTACCCTTCATTTGCAAATGAGAAAAGTGAGAGTCTGAAAGCCAAAGGACTTGCCTAAGGGTAACTCAATGGCAAAGCCATCATTTCCTTCTCCTCCTTCACCTGCAACCTTCCCTATAGTATTATCCGCATGGCCTCACATAATTGTCCTGACACTATTACAATAAAAGGCTTCCATGGTTTCCCACCCAGAATTTGAAAACAAATGTTTGAGAGTGGAGAAAGAACTCAAAAGGAATGTAGGAAAGGTAAGAGGAAGGTCAATTTCCCCAAATGTAGTACATAAACCAACAAAACAAGAGTGTTAACTTTTCCACGCTCAGCACTTATAACCAACTCCATATGCCTCCCACAGATATCATAACCTTGAGATCAAAAGTCCCAGTATGATAGCCAGAAGGAGGGACAGAGAATCTGTATCAGTGAGTGGTACCCAATCTATAGCCGAAATAAGCGGAGGGATTTTGATGAAGGTAGTCTTCAACAGGGACAAATAAGCTGCTAAACTACAATACTACAAAACACTGTCACGATGATCTCATTTTTTTTTATCACAGGTAGAGTTATAGACAGTGAGAGAGACAGAGGTTCACCCCCCAAATGGTCGCCAAGGCCGGCACTGCGCCAATCCAAAACCTGGAGCCAGGTGCTTCTTCCTGGTCTCCCATGTGGGTGCAGGGTCCCAAGCACTTGGGCCATCCTCCACTGCCCTCCCGGGCCACAGCAAAGAGCTGGACTGGAAGAAGAGCAACCGGGACTAGAACCCGGCGCCCACATGGGATGCTGGTGCCACAGGCGGAGGATTAACCAAGTGAGCCACGACGCCGGTCCCAACCATGATCTCATTTCTAAAGAGGCATTCTGAAGACAAGATTTAGGAAGACAGAGTCTCAAAGGTAAGTTTATTTTTTTAAAGATTTTATTTATTTATTTATTTGAAAGATAGAATTACAGACAGTGAGAGGGAGAGACAGAGAGAAAGGTTTTCCATCCACTGGTTCACTTCCCAAATGGCCGCAATGGCTGGCGCTTCGTTGATCCAAAACCAGGAGCCTGGAGCTTCTTCTGGTCTCCCATGCAGATGCAGGGGCCCAAGGACTTCAGCCATTTTATACTGCTTTCCCAGGCCAAAGCAGAGAGCTAGATTGCAAGAGGAGCAGCTGGGTCTCGAACCAGCCCCCATATGGGATGCCAGCACCACAGTCAGAGGATTAACCTACTGTGTCACAGTGCTGGCCCCAAAGTTAAGTTTAAATTGAGTTTTGCTTTAGAAAAATTCACTCTTCAGAGTTTAGATTAAGTACTTTATTGGAAAGTGATTACCGTTCTTTCATTTTGGAATAAAGCGATTGGCTATAACAGTTTTCTTGAAGCTCGGGAGTTTCCTGGGCTGTGGAATATTCAGTGATGAAACTCGAACAATCCCAAACACCTATTAAGGACTAGAGACATTGAGAGCCAGTCAGTCATCTATGGTTGAATAGATGCCACAGATAATTATGTGATATTCTCTCCAGGACTCAATATGAGAGGATGTCAAAAAAGTTCGTGGAAAAAATAAAGCAAGTTTATTTTGACAAAAGGATTTTTGAAATTCATGCCTCATTTTTTCATCATGCATATTTTGCATTAACCTTTTGAAGACCCTTTGTAATAAAAAGCTAAAAGTGATCATGGAGGGGCCAGTGCTGTGGCATAGTATGTTAAGCCTCTGGCTGTGGCACCGGATTTCCATATAGGTGTTGGTTTGAGTCCCTTCTACTCCACTTCTGATCCAGATCTCTGCTAATACTCCTGGGAAAGCAGTGGAGGATGACACAAGTGCTTGGGCCTCTACACCCAAGTGGGAGACCCAGAAGAAGCTCCTGACTCCTGGCCTTGGATCAGCCCAGCTCCAACCATTGAGGCCATTTGGGGAGTGAAACAGTGGATGGAAGACCTCTCTCCCCTCTCTCTCTCTCTCTCTCTCTCTCTCTCTCTCTCTCTCTCTCTCTCTCTCCTTCTCTATCTGTAACTCTGCCTCTCAAAAAGATAAATAAAACTTTTTAAAAATGATCATGAAATTACACATTGGAGAGATGAAGCCTATACACTTTGAACGTAATCCTTTCTGAATAATAGACTTGATGTTATGCAGTCAAGGAGATCTCACAGATTCAATTGATCAATATTTTCTGAGCACAAGAGTCCCAGCTCAGTTTCTCCCATGGTTGGGTAGGGAGGCATCGGTAGGTATGGCATCTGAATGGGCACAGTGGTGAATGTTCCATGTGCTGGACAGGTAATTGCATTCTAGCAAATACATTTGGTTTCATCTCCTGAAATGGAGTAATTACCTTCATGACAGTCCTCCAAAGCAATCCAATTTTATATCCAAAAACTGGTTAAGTCACTTTGTTTTCACACCAATAAAAACCACAATGAATTGCATCTTTCTATCTCAACTTTTACATGTTTCATGTACAATATAGCTTTGATTGTGTCTCTCCTGAAATGTCTAGCCACATAGCCATGCAGGATTTAAGAACCAAAAATTTGGGGTTGGTATTGTGGCATAGTGGGTAAAGCTGCCACCTGCAGTGCCAGCATCACATACAGGTGCCTGTTCGAGTCCTGGCTGCTCCACTTCCAATGCAGCTCTCGGCTATGGTCTGGGAAAGCAGAAGATGGTCCAAGTCCTTGGGCCCCTGAACTCAACGTGGGAAGACCTGGAGGAAGCTCCTGGCTCTTGGCTTAGGATCAGTGCTGCTCTGGCCATTGTGGCCAATTGGGGAGTTATGGAAGACCTCTCTCTCTCTCTTTCTCTCTCTCTCTCTCTCTCTCTCTCTCTCTCTCTCTCTCCTTCTCTCTCTGTGTAACTCTTTCAAGTAAATAACTAAATATAAAAAAATTACAAAAAGTAACCAAAAACTCACTCTTGCCATCCTTTTGAGTGATGAAGCAACCAGGCATTAATATGATTACAGCTGACTCTCTCTGTTTTTTAAATGTTACATTGTCCCTCATCCCTCAGTTTCTCCAGCTGCTAAATGGTTGCATGCCTGTTTCTGAAAGTGGCCATAGGAAATATAGTGTGGCAAAAAAATTATAATAACTATGGTAGAAACAAAAGGTCTGTTATGAATTTACTATCCTTACTAAAGCTTAACGTTCGCTAATCTTTAGAGATAGGTTAGTCATTCTAACACATCACCTTGGGTAGAGGTCACCTCAACCTATACAACACAGGAAACCCACCTAAGCCATGCATGTCAGATGGTTATCTCTACTACTTTTAAAGAACTCTAGAGACAGGGAGGACAAAATATTTCTCAGTAGCTTAACAACTCTCACTGTTAATAAATCATTTGTTATAGCCCTTTATAAATCTTTTCTGCTGCAACTTAAAGCCAGTTCCTTTTGTTGGATATTCACAGGGAATGAAGAACAGCTGGCCACTATCCTCCAGATGAGAGTTCTTCATCAACTCAGTTTGCTTTTAGGTCACCTTTAGCCTTTTATCTTCAAACAGAGCACTCTCTCTCCTTGTGTTACCTGCTCTCTAAGCCTTTGATCATTTGTTCTCACTTTTCACTTTCCTGTGTACCTACTCAGATGTGGGCAGTTACTATCAAAGAAACCAGAAACTGTTCTTATACCTGTCTTGGTAAAGAAAAACAAAACAACTCTTCCCTCTACCTAATCTCCTCCCAAGTCCCCACAGAAAAGGACACGTATCCTTTTGTTCTCATTTGACCTTGAAGTGAAACTTCTGAGTTTAAAAACATACCACCTTACCAAAAGTAACAGAATCTAGGAAAAACTGTCAATAAATGCATTTGCAAGAATGCACTTCCCTCTCCAGCACACTGAACAGGCACCAGTATGCTCACTCAAACTGCACACTCTCCAATGCCTCTTTACCCAACAGTGAGAGAAACTGAGCTGGGATCCTTGTGTTCAGAAAATATTCAGCAATTGAATCTCTGAGATCTCCTTTTGGACTGCATAAAGTCAAGTCTGTGATTCAGAAAGATTTACATTGAAAGTATACATACTTCATCTCTCCAACATTTCATTCCATAATCATTTTTAACTTCATCACCAGAGCATGAAGTAATCAGAAAGGTAGTCACTGACTTGCAGCTGCAAAGAAAAAAATGGCCCAATGAGTGCTGATTAAGGGCTTGTCTGAGAGGAGCAGCTTTACTGACACTAGTATTGGCAAAGAGAAGGCAACAGGCCTTTCTCCTCACACCTCCAGATGGTGTGCATCGCCTACCTGCCAATCTTGTTATAAATACATTTTTCTCAATGTTGGGGTTTCCCTAGGAAATGAGTAAAAAATGCAAGCTCACAGGGACCTTCAAAATTTTGTGGAATATTGAATTAAAATATGTTTATTTTGGTGCAAAATATTTGAAATCCATGCATGGGAGAGCTTGTCTAAAAGTTCACGGAAATGCACCTTAGCCCCCCCCCCCCAATTATACATGCATTTCAAATTTTTTTTCAAGAATCTTTGCACCAAAAATTTATCATTTAGGTCCATTTTCCATGAACTTTTTGAAGTTTTCATAGATTTTTCATGAGTAAACTGAGTCCTGATCCTGAGAAATGCCTGTGGCAAATATAACTTCTTGTATCAAGTTGCATACATTAGCAGCCAGCTAATTCTAGATATTTCTGTTTCAGATACAGCCTTAAAAATTTTGCCACTTTCCAAACATTTCTCTCCTATTTTCTGTCATCAGAAACTTGTTTATCTTCTGGATATTTCCCTGATGGGAGTTGCTCTGCATTCTTCTGTGCCTGAAATCACCTCCTGATATACTCTCATCTGTGTTTCAGTAAATCTAACAAGACTTCACTTTTGAGCTAAGTTTTTTTTTTTTTTTCAAATTCTCCAGCTTTCATTTTTGCTGAATCACTTTCTATGCCTTTTTCTTCCTTCCCCTCCTCTTTTGGCCTAGGATGGGAAGACTAGTAAAATGAGCCGTGTTGGATTAGTTTATTGATTTTTTTGGCATCTCTCCATGCTGAGGTGGATATTCTTACAAGCATGGTAAATTATTAAAATCCAGGAAGACCAGAAAGTAATTTGAGGGAGAGGACTAACTGAGCAATCAAAAATGTAGAAGATCAACTGTAAATAACAAAATTGTCATGCAGAGACAGAACTCATCAAAAGAACTTTCTTCATCAGGTCCCCTTTCTCCAGAATTTGAGGTTGGAGAAATGGGAACTAGAATGATTTTCCCAAATTTCATATGAGCCTCTCACTCCTTCTCTCACTGAGTTCCTCATCTGTCATATGCTTTGCCAACTAGTGATGCTCATGTCAATTCTTACTCTGGTTGGACCTTTTCTGATCAATTGGTTAGCTAGGAGTGCTATCTTACACCTCCATGGGTTAGAAGCTCTCCTACCAGGTACCCTAGCAAGACACTTTTAAGCCCTGCCAAGTAACTGGTAAGGCATTCCCTCACACCCTTAGGTTCATAGCCTCAGCCCTACCACTAGTGCCCAAGAGTCCCTTTACCCCATGTCCTCAACTGGGAATAAAATACCACTACAGCTGACTACCCACAAGGAGTGATCTGTCTAGTGTGTCAATAAGGTGAGCTGAATTTCATTTCCCACTATTTCAGAGGAGTTTGGAAAGCAGCATGATATACCAAGAGTGTTTTTCAAAGTGGAGAATCTAGCCATTTGCATCAAAATCACTTTCAATGCCTGTTCAAAATGCAGATTTCTGGGTGGCCAGCACTGTGGCCAGTAGGTTAATCCTCTGCCTGTGGCGCTGGCATTACATATGGGCGCCCACTCAAGTCCCAGCTGCTCCTCTTCTGATCTAACTCTCTGCTATGGCCTGGGATAGCAGTAGAAGATAGCCCAAGCACTTGGGCCC
This sequence comes from Sylvilagus floridanus, assembly GCA_949820135.1. NCBI lineage: Eukaryota > Metazoa > Chordata > Mammalia > Lagomorpha > Leporidae > Sylvilagus > Sylvilagus floridanus. Next base: position 50,884,954 of record OX463223.1, read on the forward strand.
TTCACCCACGTGGGAGACCTGGAAGAAGCTCTTGGTTTTTGGCTTTGGATTGGCCCAGCTCCGGCAGCCATTTGGGGAGTGAACCAGTGGATGGAAGACCTCTCTCTTTCTCTGTCCTTCCCTCTTACTGTCTGTAACTCTACCTCTCAAATAAATAAATAAAATCTTCTTAAAAATGCAGATTCTGGCCCCCCTTCCAGATTCAATGAATTCAAATGTATGAAAATTTGCGTTTTAAAAAAATTTATGATGTTGAAAGTTTATGATTGAGGAATATTGTCTTAATTTAATTTAGTTTAAAGAGTCCAAATGTTAGAATCATATCTAAGACAGGACCTGAGGTCTACTCCCTTATAGGATGTGAACTTGAGAAAAAAAATCACTTTAAATCTCTTTCAGTTCCAAGAATAAAATGGAAATCACAGAGTTTCAAGTTCAAGTGTAGTAACATCTGTGGTACACCTAACACCAGAGTAGGTGTCTATCCTCACCCTCGCACAGGAGAAAATCTCATTTTCTCATAAATAATAAAGAAGACTTGAAGTCATACAAGAGATCGAACATTATTCCTCCCTGCTCCCTCCCCACAGACTCTCTATTGATGATTCCTCCTCACCCCTTTGCTTCTTTCTGCTTTCAATTTCCCAACACGGAATAGAAGCACTTGGCTGCGTACTGTTTGCAAGAATGGATTTAAACTATTTTAAGTTCTCCCGAAGATCATCATGTTAGTACATAGTAGGAACTCAGAAATATTTACTGAATAAATGCAATCTTTTCAGCCTGATTGGTCTCAATATTTGCATTTCAATTTACCCTCATCAACCCATTTCAGTCCCATAACCCCAATTTAGACAGATCTAAGATACCAACCAATCACATCGGCAAATTGGAAGCATTTCTGCTTGTATGGACAAGCCAAAACAAAATACCTATGCCCCTCCCAGAGACTTGCAGGTCCTCTCCTCAAGTTATCATCTCCCCTGGGGAAACCAATTAGCACTTATCCTTAGGTCCTCAAACCTCAGCAATATGAACTAGAAATCCAGCCCTGATTCCTCTTAGCCTCTGTGCAAACAACCATGAGGAAATAAAAATGCACCAAGCTGCCCTTGGGAAGAAAACAGCTTCTCTGAGCTTTGAGATGAAAGGGCAGGAAGCAGGAAAAAGGAAGGGGAGAAAGGGGCTGAGCAAGGGGAGAGTAAAGCAGTTTCTTATGCAGCTGCATTTGGCCCAAGTTGCATATTTACCTTCTGACCACGAAGCCTGACTGACTTGTTCTCTCTCCGGGCTCAGATCTGAGGAACAACTTCTCACAGCTGTCAGTCGGGGATAGGAATCCCAGCTGCTCTTTGCCGAGATGACTGAAAACCTTGCTTTACCTTTGGGATAGAGGGGCGGAGTCCAACCTAATAAAAATTAACTCCAAACACGCTGGAGGCTTCAAACCTAGCCTCAGATACGCAGGCACTAGAAGTAGAAAGTAGCTTAGCAGGCACTGAGTTCCCCACCTCCAATCTCACAGTCACCAAGTAAACCCTGTGGTAGTGTGTGTGTGTGCACGCACCTGTGCAGGTGTGCTTGTACTTGAACTGCATATCCATTTCACTTCCTCACCTGCTTCCGAAATGTCCGCTGAGGGATGGAGGTTCTTCCTAACCTTCCTCCAAAGCCCTGAATAACCTCTACCATGTAAATTAGACAGCAGATCCATCACTAGAAATGACTGAGTGAACACATGAATGAGGACTAAGGAGGAATAAGTCCTTTTCCTCCAGAACTCGTTTCCATTCGGATGGGGAAGATGCTCCAATTGAGCAACCTTTGGTTCCAAGCTGTGACAAGCTTACATTTAAGAAACTTGAAATCATGCATTGAAAACGCTAACACCTTTTCTTGTAATACCAGTGCCTAGACTAAATGTCAGTGACTGATTCATTCCAAATCATCCCTAACTGCTTTTCAGTTTGGGAAAAGAGCTGACAGGTCTGGAGATGAATAGAGCTTTGCTTGACATTCTGCTCCAATTACTCCTCCTCCCACCTATGAACATTGCTGGCATTCTGTGTTCATTTGGGGAAACTTATCACTTCCTACCTTGTACTAGTCTTTGTTGTTTTTTGCAAATATTTGTCATTTCTCCTCCTAGATACCTTGAGAACGGAGAACTTGGCTGATCAAGAGCATACTGGGTTGATCCAAAGTATGTGTGCTTCTGTTACAGCCCAGTTGCCCTCCAAGAATGCTACAAAACACATGAGGCTTGTTTTCTAGAATGTTGTGAAGGGACTTCAAAAAGTTCATGTAAAGTGGAACTGAAGAATGTTTATTTGGTGCAAAAAAATTTGAAATCCATGCAAAATTCCATGAACCCTATGAAGATACCTCACATAAGAGTAAATAAACTATCAGTTTAACACATTCATTGTATCCTGATTATGTAATAAATTTACTAAAGTTTTGCTGCCTGCAGTAGATACAAGCATACATCCTGTATTTTATCACTGCATTTTTCTGTCTAGCTACTGTTGCTCAGCAGTTTTTAAAACCGTGTTTTTCTGTCCCAACACACTGATAAACTACATTCCCATCTGTAATAATAGCTTACTGAGATAGTTTCTGGGAGAAGGAGAGATGACCCCCTTGGATAGAATGTCTTAGTTCTGACAATGTAAGCTCCCCCAGATAATTTTTATAATCTCCCATTTCTTGTCCCCTAAAGAATCACTGCCTCAGATATAGAGCTTTATAAAGAGAAATGCTAAGCCCTCCTTCATTAAAATAAGTCAACATTAACATATATGCAGTAACTGTAAGAAGTAGCTGACATGTTTAACACAGAGAAAATAGCTGATTCCATCCTATGCATCTGTAAATATTGCCCTTTGCTTAGTGGCAACACCTGTCACTTGGGAAATTCTTCACTACTTGGAACTCTATAAACAGAGCATTTTTATTTTTCTCTGTTTCCCTCTTTTCCATATGCTTCCAATTCCCTTAAATGAAACAATATGAACACAAGTGTACACTGAATAATAAATTTATTGTACAAAATTTTATTTCCAATTCTTAATTGGAAATTAAGATTATTTCCAATTCTTAGTTCACAGTTGATCATTCTCTCAGAAAAAAAAAATGCTTGCATTTTTGCTCATGATATTTTTAAAATTAAAATTGTTCTTCATGAGCGGAATTTAATATAGCTGTTATAAACACCACATCCCACATTACAGTGTCTGGGTTCGATTCCCAGCTCTGGTTCCTGACTCAAGATTCCCACTAATGCAGACCCTGGGAGATAGGAGTGATGACTTAAGTAATTGGGCTCCTGCCATCCATGTAGAATACCTAGATGGACTTCTTGGTTCCTGGTTTCAGCCTTGACCCAGCTTCGGCCAAAGGAGGCATTCAGGGAGTGAACTAGAGATAGGAATTTCTCTCTCTCTCTCTCCCCCAAATACAATTTTTTAAAAAGCATTTTAATTGTTCTTTGGCTGTACTTCCATAAGACCATATGGGAATGATGGATAAGGGGACACTTCCTATAATGTACTTAGGGGATAGGATGATATGTAGTATTTCTAAAAATGTAAGAATTGGCATTGGCCAGGAAACCAAATACCTAAATTCTTCCATTTATCATTGTGGAATAATAGATTCTACAAAGACAAGATATGGGTAACAGGTTATTCTGCTATGTATCCCATCCTCATCCTCAATCTGTCAAACACTGATATTTTGCTGTCCAGACAAGTGGTCAGCAAGTCAGAGCCTGTGCGTGCCAAATCCAGTAAGCTGTTATTTAAGTTTCTTTCTTTCTTTCTTTTTTTTTTTTTGACAGGCAGAGTTAGACAGTGAGAGAGAGACAGAGAGAAAGGTCTTCCTTCCTTTGGTTCATCCCCCAAACGTCTGCCAACGCCAGCACGCTGCGCCGATCCAAAGCCAGGAGCCAGGTGCTTCTTCCTGGTCTCCCATGTGGGTGCAGGGCCCAAGCACTTGGGCCATCCTCCACTGCACTCCCAGGCCACAGCAGAGAGCTGGACTGGAAGAGGAGCAACCGGGACAGAATCCGGCGCCCGGACCGGGACTAGAACCCGGGGTGCCAGTGCCGCAGGCAGAGTATTAGCCTAGTGAGCCACGGCACCGGCCTTTGTAAGGTTTTGTTAGCACCCAACCATCACTTATCCATTTATGTATCATCTATAGCTGTTTTCATACTACAAGTGCAGAGCTGTGACAGAGGTCTTATGGTCCACAAAACTGAAAATGTTTACTAGTTGGTGCTTTACAGAAAATGATGCTGACTGTTGGTTTAAGTCTACAGCAATAGATTAGAGACAATATGTTTTCATGGAAAGAGATTAAAGGTGGTATAAAAGAAATGCTACTTACTTTCAGTTTTGTTAAATCCAGTCAACCTTCCCCAGTTCTTTAAAATATACTTCTATGAGTTAACAACACATTGGAGTCCTGTATGTCAAATATTTGGTAGTATTTTAAAAATGTAGTTCTTTCTTAACTAACCTTTGAAAGAGAGTTCAGGGGCTGGCGCTGTGGCATAGTGGGTAAAGCCACCGCCTGCAGTGCCAGTAACCCGTATGGTACGGGTTAGAGTCCCTGCTGCTCTACTTTCAATCCAGCTATCTGTTGTGGCCTGGGAAAGTAGGGGCAGATGGCCCAAGACCTTGGGCCCCTGAACCCACGTGGGAGACCTGGAAGAAGCTCCTGGCTTCTGGTTCCTGGCTTCAGATTGGCTCAGCTCCGGCCTTTGCGGCCAGTTGGGGAGTAGACCAGCAGATGGAAGATTCTCCCTCTATCTCTCCTTCTCTCTGTGTGTAACTCTGACTTTCAAATAAATAAATACATCTTTAAAATAAAAAAAGAAAGTGAGTTCATATTGTTTTCCAATATATTTTAAGCTGCCGCTTCTTTGGGAGTGACTATTTTTTTTAATTTTTTCCAACTTTTATTTAATAAATATAAATTTCCAAAGTACAACTTTTGAATTATAGCAACTTCTCCCCCTATAACCTCCCTCCCACCCACAACCATCCCATCTCCCACTCGCTCTCCCATCCCATTCTTCATCAAGATTCATTTTCAATTATCTTTAATTATAGAAGATAAATTTAGTATATACTAAGTAAAAATTTCAACAGTTTGCACCCACCCAGACACACAAAGTATAGAGTACTGTCTGAGTAGTAGTTTTTTTGAAATAAAGGTTTTTATTGTTAGGATTGTATTTTCTGTTTTAGTCTTCCAGAAACAGTCCACTTATTTTTAGTTATTTCTAGAGTCCCATTGTCCTTGAACATTGAGATGCTGAAAATTTTAAAACTACACAAACTCCATGAGATACCACTCATGCAGGTTGAATATGGAAGGTACTCTTCGACTATACTGTAGTTTTCAGTTCTATAGGCTGATGATATGGTTTGGATGTTTAATGTTCCCCAAAGGCTTGGTCCCTAGCGTGGCACTATTGAGAGGTAGTTGAGCCCTTAGGAGATAGGGCCTAGCGGGAGAACAGGACCTTGGAAGACAGTTCTCAGGAGAGAGTTGTTATTAAAGCCCGAGATTGGCCTCATTTACTCTGTCTGCTTCCTGATTTGCATTTGGTCTCTTTTCTGTATGTGCTCCACCAGGCACCATGAGGACTTCACCAGAGACTGCATCATACTGTTTTGATTTTCAGCCTCCAAAAACTCTTTCTCTTCATAATAGCTTGTTTCAAGCATGTCACTGTAGTAACAAAAATCAGGCTAATAAAACTAAAAACCTAGAGAAGAAACATTTATTTTACTATAATAATCAGAAACAACTCTTGTGCTAAGCTTCTCAGTGCCCTCAGATGATGAACCCAAAGTGTTAACCAGTAATGTGCTATGCTAGCAATTGTTTAACCCACCAAGTCCTAGGTTTTAAATTCTGTGAATATTTTGACACCATAATATTTGTTGTAAAGTTGCCATAAATGGGGGCCAGTGTTGTGATGTAATGGGTTAAACTGGCTGTGGCAACAGCATCCCATATCAGAGTATTGGTTTGAGAGCTGGCTGTACTATTTTCAATTGAGTTCCCAGATAATGCACTTTGGAAAGCATCAGCAGATGACAAAAGTGCTTGGACCCCTGCCACCCATATGTAAGATCCAGATGGAATTCCTGGTTCCTGGTTTCAGCCTGGCCCAGCCCCAGTCCCAGCAGTTGCAGCCATTTTGGAAGTAAACAAGAGGATGGAAGATTTTCTCTCTTTCTCATTCTCTCTCTCTCTCTCTCTCTCTCTCTCTCTCTCTCTCTCTCCCTCCTCCCCTCCTCTCTTTCTGTCACTATGCCTTTCAAATAAGGTTACTGTAAGTGATGTATTTATTGCTTAAGACTCTAGGGCCGGCGCCGTGCCTCAACAGGCTAATCCTCCACCTTGCGGCGCCGGCACACCGGGTTCTAGTCCCAGTCGGGGCGCCGGATTCTGTCCCGGTTGCCCCTCTTCCAGGCCAGCCCTCTGCTGTGGCCCGGGAGTGCAGTGGAGAATGGCCCAAGTGCTTGGGCCCTGCACCCCATGGCTGCACCCCATGGGAGACCAGGAAAAGCACCTAGCACCTGGCTCCTGCCATCGGATGAGCGCAGCGCGCCATCCGCGGCGGCCATTGGAGGGTGAACCAATGGCAAAGGAAGACTTTTCTCTCTGTCTCTCTCTCTCACTGTCCACTCTGCCTGTCAAAAAAAAATAAAATAAAATAAAAAATTTAAGACTCTATAGGTGTCCTATATATAGGACAATGGGGCATAATGGGCCACTGGCTTTGGAATGGAAGGAGGTACAAGAAACAGCCCTGATTTGTGGCATTTGCTGATATCTATAGTGTAAATACTCCCATTATGAACAATTTCAAGTTACCAATTTGACATCACTTAAAGTGGAATTGGGATGAGAGATGTATAATTTAGTTTCTTTTTTTTTTTAAAAAAAAAAAGATTTATTCACTTATTTGAAAGTTGGAGTCACAGAGAGGAGAGGCAGAGAGAGGGAGAGAGAGGTCTTCCATCTGCTTGTTCATTCCCCAATTAGCCACAATGGCTGGAGCTCTGCCAATCCAAAGCCAGGAGCCAGGAGCCTCCTGCGGGTCTCCCACGTGGGTGCAGGGGCCCAAGGACTTGGACCATCTTTTACTGCTTTCCCAGGCCATAACAGAGAGCTGGATCGGAAATGGAGCAGCCCAGACTCAAACTGGCACCCATATGGGATGCCGGCACCGTAGGAGGCGGATCCATCCACTATACCACAGTGCTGGCCCCTATAATTAACTTTCAAAAACATGTAAACCATCTCCAGTGTAGCACTGGAGCTCCAATTCAAGTTGTTACTTCACTATTGGTAGTAGGTTTATAAGCCACATGTACTACTAATCAAAACTGAATAGCTATTGTAGTTGTTTGTGTGTTACAAATAGGCTTTTACCCACTACACAATATGCCACTTGGAACTCAAACATTTTAAAAATGTTTTACTTCACCAATTTTAATTATTCAGAAGTAAACCAAAACAAATTGCCTATGGATCGTCCTGCTACTCTAACAACATTTTTATTAAAGATGTATTTATTTATTTGAAAGGCAGAGAGTCAGAAGCAGAGAGAGAGAGAGAGAGAGAGAGAGAGAGAGATCTTCCATCTGCTGGTTCACTCCCCAGATGGTCACAAGGGCCGGAGCTGAGCAGATCTGAAGTCAGGAGGCAGGAGCTTCTTCTGGGTCTCCCACATGGTTCAGGGGCCCAAGCACTTGGGCCATCTTCTACTGCTTTCCCAGGCCATAGCAGAGCACTGGATTGGAAATGGAGCAGCTAGGACTAGAACCAGCACCCATATGGGATGCCGGCACTGCAGGTGGTGACTCTACCCACTACGCCACAGCATCAGCCCCTACTCTAACAACTTTTAAGGGAGGACATTCATTATATTAATAATAGTTTAAAAGAAACCAGATTACATTTTTATTATTCAAATCACATACCAAATTTTTGTCCAAGTTGTATAGAATAAGTTAAACTAAGTTACATTATATTAATTATGATGAGTGCTTTTCTGTGAGCATGTATATTCTCAAATACACTTAAAAATAAATTTATAGAAAATTTCCAACAAGGTATTCAAAAAAAAAAAAAACCTTAGGATTCCTGTATTCTGGTGTGGAGATCTGTCTTCCAGGCTGATTGTTACCCTTCTTGGAAAAAGACAACCAGCCAACAGTTATTTACTGTGATTGTTTGATTGCATCCCTTCCAAAAAGTAGGTGTTGCCAATGTGATCAAGCAGGCCATCACCATGGCTCACTAGGCTAATCCTCCACCTGCGGCGCCGGCACCCCAAGTTGTAGTCCCAGTTTAGAGCGCCGGTTCTGTCCCGGTTGCTCCACTTCCAGTCCAGCTCTCTGCTGTGGCCCGGGAAGGCAGTGGAGGATGGCCCAAGTCCTTGGGCCCTGCACCCACATGGGAGACCAGGAGGAAGCACCTGGTTCCTGACTTCGGATTGGCACAGCATGCCAGCTGTAGCGGCCATTTGGAAGGGTGAACCAACAGAAGAAAGACCTTTCTCTCTGTCTCTCTCTCACTGTCTAACTCTGCCTGTCAAAAAAAAAAAAAAAAGAGTGATTAAGCAATTAAAAGCTCTCGCTTTGTGAATGGGATTAAGGCCCTCATAGAAGAGGCTTCACATAGCATGCAGTTTGCCTGTCCTTCTACTTTTGCCATGTAGGGATACAGTGTTCCTCCTCTCTGGAGGATGCAACAATAGAAATATCTTGGTCTAACCGTACAGCCATCACCAGACAACCGAACCTACTGGCACCTTGATCTTGGACTTCTCAGCCTACAGAACTGTAACAAGAAACATTTTGTTCTTTATGAATTACCCCCAGTCTCAGATATTTTGTTATGGCAGCACTAATGTGCTAAAACACTTACTAATTACTAGCATGGGCCAGGTACTGTGATAGGTGCTGGGACCACAAGAGTCAAGAAGATGGAAGATCGCATTTTGTTCACTTCATGAAATTGGAAAAGTTGAGGCAGGCAAAACAAACACAATAATACAGATAAGACTAGAGAGGTAAACAGAGTAGATTAAACAGGAATTTACAGGATTTCCTTTTATTTTTTATTTTTATTTATTTACTTCCATTTTTTTTACAGGCAGAGTGGACAGTGAGAGAGAGAGAGAAGAGAGAAAAGTCTTCCTTTGCCATTGGTTCACCCTCCAATGGCCGCCTCTGCTGGCGCACTTCGGCTGGCACACCGCACTGATCCAAAGGCAGGAGCCAGGTGCTTCTCCTGGTCTCCCATGGGGTGCAGGACACAAGCACTTAGGCCATCATCCACTGCACTCCCGGGCCACAGCAGAGAGCTGGGCTGGAAGAGGGGCAACTGGGACAGAATCCAGTGCCCCGACCGGGACTAGAACCCGGTGTGCCAGCGCCACTAGGCGGAGGATTAGCCTATTGAGCCGTGGCGCCAGCCTTACTTACATTTTTTTTTTTTTGAAAGGCAGAAAGAGCCAGAGAGGCAAAGAGAGATGTCCCATATGCTGGTTCATTACCCTAAATGCCCACAACAACCTGGGCTGGACCAGGCTAAAGCCAAGGGCCCGAAATTGTATTGGGGTTTCACATGTGGCTGGCAGGCACTCAAGTACTTCAGTCATCACTGCTGCCTCCCAGGGTGCACATTAGTAGAGAACTGGAAGTAGAAGGAGAGTTAGGTCTCAAACTTAAGCTCTCTGATATGGGATTGTGGAGGGGAAGGCATACTCAGCAGTATGTTAACCACTGCCAAATGCCCACCATCAAATTTCCTTTGAAATGCTTTAGCAGCTTATATACAACCCTGCTATAAGCACAATGTGGTACTTAAAAACTGACTGCACAAACGGTGATTGTGGCAAGATGAGGTAGATCCTAGGTTTCTAATGTTACTGGTCTCCAGCCCTTAAGCCTCATAGACCAAACAACCTCAGACAAGTCTCTGTGAAAACAGGTACGCCACAGGAAACAGCATCCATAAACTCATATTTCTGTCTCAAGTTTTCCTAAGAATTATTGTTTACAAGCTTGGTTAGTAGTAAACCAAGGTGAAAGACACATGGCCTATTGTGACACATGGCCTCATTGGTCTTGGACATGGCACCAGGCTTTAGGATCTGTCCTACCTCAGAGCAAAGAGAAACCACTGACTGGTATAAAACATGATCTGATTTATATCTGAAAACTAGATGTAAAATATAAAAATTTGTAATATTGAAAGTTCTAGGCTGTCAGTCATTCTGAAATCTTTTTTCTCAGTTACTATCTGGCATTTATAGCTGCAAATTTCACTTTTCATTTCCCTTTCAGCCTCTGAATTCAAGGTACCCCAGTGCTGAACAAGTATGGTATTGATTTGCCCAGGAATATAAAATCCACTCTCATGCTCTACTTAATCAAGGTTTTAGTAGAATTCTGCTGTTAGGGCAATGTCCTAGATGATGGTGCAGAAAACTGAAAGAACAAATGGTCTTTCAGTTCTCTCAAGACTATGTTCCTCTGTCATTTTTCTCCATTCCATCACTCTCACCACGAAGCTATCAGTGTATTTTGGAGCCTTTCTAAAGGATCTTTGTCAATTTTGAGACTTCACTCAAAAAGACATTGGTTTCTAGGTATCCAGTTGGTTGTTTCAGCATTACTACACTTTCCTGTATTTTCTGAATGGTGTAGCCAGTCAATTGTTCCAGAAGACCCAGGCAACCATACCACAGCAGTACACAAAGGAAGTGAAATAGTAAGTGTGACTTCTTCCATTTCAGTGTTGGCTTTGAGGCTGAAGGAAAAGTGAGGGTTACAGGAAAACCAAAGAAAATGAGATATAGAGCTCAGGAAATATATGTCACCTTTTTTCCATGGGGGTAATTTGATAGGACCAGTGGCTTGCCCATGGAGACAGCACCATCAGCCAGAATACTTTCCCACAAAATCCCATGGAGCAACAGCTGCTGGAAGCAAAGACCACACACTAAGAAAAGCTCCTACTGTATGAATCTCAACTTTGTTCTCTGGGTCATTATTTGGATGATGGGTTAAGACTTCCCCCTCCCCAGGGCACATTTGGGCATTTGCCTAGTGATCTGCAATATAAATAATGTTTTCCTGACAGTAGTGACTTAAACAATTGACAACCAAAATGTGTGTTTCTCCTTTTCCTGGTATACAACTCTACTTTTTGGAAATATCATAGGCACAAAAATGATTCAAAAATGGCTTCTATGTACCCCTGTCCAAGAGGGCTGTCATCAAGAATAGTTGCTGTGACATGTAGGTCAACTTTGCCTAATCTTTGCAGGCAGAACTTGTCTTTTAAAAAATAACAGTCCCTTAAATTTGAACACTAAAGTGGATCTTCATAATAATCTGATGAAATAGGCACTACTCTGATTTTCAGAGTAGGAAACTGAAACTCAAGAAAGTTAAATGTGAGTGGATATTTAGCCTAGTGGTTAAGACACCCACATCTCACATTGGAGTGTCTGGGTTTAATTCCTGTCTGTGCTTCTTGACTCCAGCTTCCTGCCAATGTAGACCCTGGCAGGTAGCAACAATGTCTCAAGTAATTGGGTTCCTGCTACCTATGTTGGAGATCTTTATAGAGTTCCAGTCTCAGAGCTTTGGTCTGTTCCAGTCTCAGCCATTACATGCATTTGGGGAGTGAGACAACAGATCTCTGTCTCTCTCTGTCTCTGAATCTACATTTCTCTCTCTCTCTCTCTTTCTCTACTTCTCAAATAAATAAAAATAATATTAAAAATAAGGAATAAGTAGATGTTTCAGAGCTTTTTGGTCTACTAAGTGATGGATTTAGAAGACTTAGAACCGCTTCTCAGTCTTTTGGCTAAGATCAAGTATAGAAAAGACTTGGAGACAAAAAATAGGCTAGATTGAAATGGAAGGCAGGGACCACAAAGCGTATGAGGGAATGGGAGAAAAAGCATATGAGAAAAAGGGAGAAATATGGTTTTAATTCTAAATTTATGCTTTGTGAAAATAGATTAATAGAAATATCATTTGTGAAGATAAGAATAAAGATACACAACAGTGTCCTTCCTTTTCCATTTCCCTTCTTCTTGGGGATGAAGAGTAAAGATCAGAAAATATTTGAGTTCTGCTTGGCTATTCAGTTTGAAGCATCTCTGAAACATCCCAGTGAAGTATAGTTTAAAAAGTGGTTAAATGTGTATAGAGCTAGGGGAAAAGTTCTGGTCTGAAAGTTCCTATTTGGAAGATACTAACCCAAAAGGTAGATTATAAGACCAAGGTGTTTGTCAAATATGAACACCAAGAAAATGTGTAAACCTGAGAAATATCTACACTTAAGGAATGGATATAGATAATGACATATGAAAAAGACAAAGATTGGCAAGTTCTCCCCCCTATTGCCTTGTTTCTTACATACCACAGCCTCTCTAGCACAATAACTGGCTCAGTAAAGATGTATGGATGTGGGGGTAGGAAGTGGAGAGAGGCAAAGTGGTTAAAAACTCTTCCAGTTCTAAGTGCTTTATCGACCAACCATCGTCCATCCGGAGGCAACTAGAGATGAGCTGGAAAAAAAATCTTAAAAATGCAATTGTACTTCCAAGTTGTTTAACAAACCTTTTTCATTTTTAATGAGTTCTAAGGAGCCACTAAGTAACTGACAGTCACTGGGCTTGGCTAGTACCACTTGCTTTTCTTTCTTGAATTTAGAAAATTTCAAGGAATGACAGGGAATCTGGAAATGAGTTCAATTGCCTTGAATGTGGCCTTGAGCAGCTTCAAACCTTGTGTCTTTTATGTTATTTCCTTCCCTTTTGTGGGGTACCACAAGCTAAATTAGTGCTCTGGGAATTGCTCTGCAAATCAAAGATTCTTTGTTTGACTTTGGGAAGTGACTTTCACCCATTCCATAGCTTAATTTTCCTATCTAGCAAAATTTTTTACAGAACTAGAAATCATCTCCATACACTGTGTGACCAATATCATTCATTAAGTTGTAAAATGATTGCAGAACACCGTTATTGGAATTTCTATATTTTTGAGACAGTTTCACTCATTCCACAATGATTTGTTGACCATCTATCATGTATCAGGCACTGGAGATACAGTGACAAAAAGCAAAGACAAAGTACCTGTTCTCAGAGAGCTCATATCCTAAAACAGAAAAGAGCCAGTAGAGAAAGTGAACAATTAATGAAATAGAATGATAAATTCTAAAACAGAAATAAAATTTGGCCATAGGATAGGGCATTGGGATGGGAACAAGGACAATTTTAGATTAGCTGGAGTAGTTATAAGATAATGAAGAAAGATTTAACATGAGACCTAAAAGATCAAAAGGAGAGAACCATACCATGAGCTGAGGTAAGAAAATTCTAGGCAAAAGAAACAGAAAATGAGAAGACCTCAAATCATTAAAATGAATGGAATGTTTAAGGAATGATAAGCAAGGATGGGCATTCATCACAGAGATTAACTCACTGCTTGGGATGCCCACACCAGGTCCAGAGTGCCTGGTTCAAGTCTGAGAGAAACCTCTGATCTAGCTACCTGTTAATGCACACACTATGAAACAGCAGATGATGGCTCAAGTATTGGGCCCCTGCCACCTACATGGGATACCCAGATGGAGTTTCCATCCCCATGTTTCAGTCTGACTCAGTCTTGATTGTTGAGGGCATTAGGGGAGTAAACCAGTAGATGGAAGATTTCTGTCTGTCTCTCTCTCTCTCTCTCTCTCTCTCTCTCTCTCTCTCTCTCTGCCTTGCAAATAAAATGAAAATAAATGTTTTTTTAAAAATTAAAGAACAAGAAGCAGGTTAAGGATGGCTACATATACTCAAGCAATAGGTTAAAGTTGGACTTTTACCTTATACTGTTTGCATCACATGCAATAATCAATTCAAAATTGATCCAATACCTAAATATAACAGCTAAAATCATAATGCTCATAGGATACATAGGAATAAATCTCCATGACCTTGGATTAGGCAATGTATTTTATTTATGACACCAAAACCATAAGCAACAAGAGAAAAAAGCGATAAACTAAACTTCAAAATTTAAAGCTTTTGTTAATCAGAGGACACTCTCAGATGTGAAAAGATAACCCACGTAATAGAGAAAAATATTTGCAAATCATGTGTCTTATCAGGGTCTAATATCTAGAATATGTAAACAACAAAAGCAACCCAATTTTAAAGTGGGCGCATGAATCAATATTTCTCCAAAGGAGATATATAAAAGGACAATAAGCATGTGAAAAGATGCTGAAAATTATTGATCATTTGGAATATGCAAAGAAAAATAACAATTGAAATACTATTCTATATCCACTGGGATAGCAATAATAGTAACAATGGAAAATAACCTGTACTGAGAAGGAAGTGGGGAATTTGAAATCCTTATACATTGCTGGAGTTGGTGTAAAATCATGCAGCAAGTGGAAAACAGTTTGGCAATTCCTCAAAAAATTAAACATATAGTTAACATAAAGACCCATCAATTATAATTCTAGGAATATATTCCTAAAAATTGAAGCTAGTTATTCAAACAAAACTGTAGCATGAATGCTCATAGAAGCTACTTTCAAAGTAGCCGAAAGGTAGAAACAATCTGAATATACATCAACCAATGAAAACATAATATTTTTGTTATATCCATACAATGGCATATTATTCATTTACAACAAGGAATGAAGTACTGGTATATGCTACAAAATGAATCTTTAAAATACTATGCTAAGTGAAATAAAGACACACACACAAAGGTCACATACTTTATGATTATTTTATGTGAAATGCCCATGATAGGCAAATATATAGAGATAGAAACTAGATTAATGGTTGCCAGGTACTTGGAAAATGGGTATGGGGAGTATACAAGAGGAAGTACGAGTTTGTTCTCAATCCTTATAAATCCTACACAATTATTCTTAGGTGTTTAAATCTTAACTGAAAAATGATCCCTGTGAAATATAAGAGTGGGAATAAGAGAGGGAGGAGATGTACAATTTGGGACATGCTCAATTGGAACTGCCCCAAATGATGGAGTTAGAATTGTGCCAGGAGATTCCAATACAATCCCATCAAGGTGGCATGTACCAAGGCCATCTCATTAGTCCAAGTGATCAATTTCAGCTCACAATTTATCACACTGATAGGTCTAAGAGTCAAAGGGATCACACAAGCAAGACTAGTGTCTGCTAATACTAACTGATAGAATGAAAACGGGAGAGAATGATCCAACATGGGAAGCAGGATACACAGCAGACTCATAGAATGGCAGATGTCCTAAATAGCACTCTGGCCTCAGAATCAGCCGTTAAGGCATTCGGATCTGGCTCAAGAGCCCATGAGAATATTTTAGGCATGGAAAGCTAAGAAACTCTGAAAAACAAAAAAAAAGAAGACCTAAATGAAAGATCTCTGCGAGTGAGATCCCAGTGGAAAGAACGTGGCCATCAAAGAAGGAGGTACCTTTCTCTGAAGGGAGGAGAGAACTTCCACTTTGACTATGACCCTGTCGGAATAAGATCGAAGTCGGCGAACCCTAAAGGCTTCCATAGCCTCGGCAACTCATGACTAGAGCCTAAGGAGATTACTGACGCCATAAACAAGAGTGTCAAATTGTTAAGTCAACAACAGGAGTCACTGTGCACTTAAGTCTCATGAGGGATCTGTCCTTAATGTGTTATCCAATGTGAAATAATGCTATTACTAGTACTGAATCAGTATTTTTACACTTTGTGTTTCTGTGTAGGTGCAAACTGATGAAATCTTTACATAGTATATATTGAATCGATCTTCTGTATATAAAGATAATTGCAAATGATTAAAAAATCTTGGTGTTAAACTGGAAATTGCATAGATAATTAATCAATTCTTTAAAAAAAATCATGTAGGATCTCTGTCCTTAATGTGCTGTACACTGTGAATTAATACTATAACTAGTACTCCAACAGTATTTTCATTTTGTGTCTCTATGTGAGGGCAAATTGTTGAAATCTTTATGTAATATGTACTAAACTGATCTTCTGTGTATAAAGAGAATTGAAAATGAATCTTGATGTGAACAGAAGGGGAGAGGGAGAGGGAAAGGGGAGGGTAGCGGGAGGGAGGGAAGTTGTGTGTGGGGGAGCCATTGTGGTCCATGAGCTGTTCTTTGGAAATTTATATTCTTTAAATAAAAGCTTTATAAAAAAAAAAAAAAGACAAACGAGCAAGAGAAATTGGGATTAGGGACCAGTATTGTGTCACAGTGGTTTAAGCTACTCTGTTTAAACTCTCCCAACTATTCTGCTTCTTATTCAGCTTCCTGCTAATGTGTCTGGTAAGGCAAAAGAAGATGGCCAAAGTTCTTGGGTCCCTGCCACCCATGTGGGAGACCTGGATGGAGTTCCTGGCTCTTGGCTGTGGACTGACTCAGCCCTGGCTATTGCAAGCATTTGTGGAGTGAACCAGATGAATGATTCATTCTCTCTCTCTCTCTCTCTCTCTCTCCTCCCTCTTTTGAATAAATACATCTTTTAAAATTAAATTAAAAGATGTTTATTTTGGCACAAAAAAGTTTGAAATTCATGCATAGTTTTCTGTAATATCCATTTTCAAGAGCTTTTGAAGTTCTTTAGCATTATTTTATGCATACATTAGTGACAGCCAAGAAATGAATAATTCTCAGTGAGGTGGTTTTGAATCCCATCTTATGTGATGTTGGTATAAGTGTTTCCAACAGAGAATAGTACATTTCCAAAGAAGTGACAAAATAAAGGACAAAGACTAAGTCTCTAGGCGAGGTCAGATTGGGGAAGGAAAATGTGAGGGTAATTCAAAAAGTTCATGGGAAATGAGTATTATGGAAAAAAAAAAAAAACATGTATGGATTTAAAACACTTGCACCAAAATGAACTTTAAAGGAATTCTTTTTTATTTTATTTTTTTAGAAAGCTTTTATTTAATAAATATAAATTTCATAGGTACAGCTTTGGGGATATAACGGTTCTTCCCCCTCCCCCATACCTGCCCTCCCACCCCCAAAACTATCCGACCTCCTACTCCCTCTCCCATCCCATTCTTTATTAAGATTCATTTTAAATTATCTTTATATACAGAAGACCAGCTCTATACTAAGTAAAGGTTTCAATTGTTTGCACCCACGCAGACACTCAAAGTATAAAGCACTGTTTGAAGACAAGTTTTACCATTAATTCTCATAGTACAACTCATTAAGCACAGAGGTCCTTCATAGAAAGTAAGTGCACAACCGTTGAAATCTTTACATAATATGTACTAAATTGATCTTCTGTGTATAAAGAGAATTGAAAATGAATCTTGATGTGAACAGAAGGGGAGAGGGAGCGGGAAAGGGGAGGGTGGGGGGAGGGAGGGAAGTTGTGTGGGGGGGGAGCCATTGTGGTCCATGAGCTGTTCTTTGGAAATTTATATTCTTTAAATAAAAGCTTTATAAAAAAATAAATAAATAAATAAATAAATAAATAAATAAAAATCTTTAAAAAAAAAAAAAAAGAAAGAAAGTAAGTGCACAGTGACTCCTGTTGCTGTAACAATTGACACTCTGATTTATGATGTCAGTGATTACCCGATGCAATTGTCATGAGCTGCCAAGGCTATGGAAGCTTTTTGAGTCCACAAACTACATCAGTATTTAGAAAGGGCCATACAGGACCGGCGCTGTGGTGCAGTGTGTTAAAGCTCTGGCCTGAAGTGCCAGTATCCCATATGGGCACTGATTCTAGTCCTGGCTGCTCCTCTTCCGATGCAGCTCTCTGCTGTGGGCCAGGGATAGCAGTGGAGGATGGTCCAGGTCCTTGGGCCTCTGCATCCACGTCGGAGACCTGGAAGAAGCTCCTGGATCCTGGCTTTGGATCAGTGCAGCTCTGGCCATTGTGGCCATCTGGGAGTGAACCAATGGATGGAAGACCTATATCTCTCTTTGTCTCTACCTCTCTTTGTTCGAGACCTGGCTGCTTCACTTCCTGTCCAGCTCTCTGCTGTGGCCTGGGAAAGCAGTAGAAGATGGCCCAGTTCCTTGGCTGGCTTCGGATCAGCTCAGCTCTGGCCGTTGCAGTCATTTGAGGAGTGAACCAGAGGATGGAAGACTCTCTCTCTTTCTCTCTCTCTCTCTCTTTGCATCTCAAATGAATAAATAATTTTATAAAAAAGAAAAAATTAATCATAACTAAAATTTTAGCAGAAAAATACCTTGGAAAGCTTCACTAGCCTTTTTCTCTACCACAACAATACTCCAGCTCATTTCTCTCATAAACGTTTGCCATTTTACAAGAGTTTATATGCATAGTTATTAGACATTCACCTTACAATCCTGATTTGCCCCCCCACCGAGTACTTGTTTCCTAATCTTAAAAATATTTAAATACTTGTTTTTCTTCAGTTAATAATATAAAAAAAGGTATTGAAGAAATTAAATTCCCAGTACCCTCAGTATTTTAGGAGTGGACTAAACAGCTGGTATTATCATTCACAAAAGTACCTGCAACTTGATGGAGCTGATGTTGAGAAACAAAGTTTATATTTTAATTTTCACCTTTTCATTCCATTTTCCACAAATTTTTGATGTGTGTGTGACATTGCAAAAAACTGTGTTGTTTAATTTCAACATATTTGTTGATTTTTCAGCTTTATTTCTGCTATTGCTTTCTAGTTTCATTCCAATGCATCACAAAAGATAATTTGTAGGGGCCAGAGTTGTGGCATAGCAAGTTAAGCTGCTGCCCATGGTCTTGGCATCCCTTATTAGAGTACTGGTTTGAATCCCAACTGCTCCACTTCCAATCTAGCTCCTTGCTAATGTGCCTGTGCAAGCAGTAGAAAACAACACAAGTTCTTAGGCGTGGGAGGCCTGGATGGAGTTCCAGGCTCCTGGTTTCAGTCTGGACCAACCCTGGCTATTATGGGCATTTGGGGAATAAACCAGTAGATGGAAGATCTCTGTCTCTTTATATTTCTCCCTCTTTCTGTGTCCCTCTTTCTTTTGTTTTTCAATTTATTTATTTATTTGAAAGTCGTTGCTACAGAGGGAGAGGGAGAGGGAGAGGGAGAGGGAGAGGGAGAGGGAGAGGGAGAGGGAGAGGGAGAGGGAGAGAGAGAGAGAGTGAGAGAGAGATCTTCCATCCACTGGTTCACTCCGCAAATGACCACAAAAGCCAGGAGCTAAGAGATCCATCTCAGCCTACCATGTGGGTGACAGAAGCCCAAACACCCAGGCCTTTTCCTGCTGCTTTCCCAAGCCATTAATAGGGAGAGGGATTGGAAGTGGAGCAACTGGGACATGAACCAACTTCCATATGGGATGCCGGCTTCACAAGCACACCACAACACCAACACTCCCCAGCCCCCCATCTTTTGACTAAAAAACCAAATCTTTAAAAGAAGTAATCTGTAGGGTCATGACCTTCTTGAATTTAAGGCTTATTTTGTAGTCTATCATGTGATCTACTCTGGAAAATGGTCCAGGAATACTTGATAAGTATTGATATGTATATTCAACTGTTCTTGGGTGAAGGTTTCTTTAGGTCCAATTCATTTGTAGTATTACTAAGATATTTTATTGTTTCTTCTATAAATCCAGTGAACAAATGAGGAATACTTATGGTCATCCAGGGCTGTGCCTGGTCCCCTCAAAGAAAATGATTTGTAGACTATTCTGGAATCTTGCCTATACATACATTCATGAAGCTGCTTCTCTAAATCTCCCCCACTATTCCTACATAACCACATGGGACCAATGAGGTGATGCTTCTGCTACTCAAAGCCTTTTCTAAGGGTTTTTGATATTGCTTACCACCAAAATGGAGCAAGGTTAAAACAACTCCTGATCCTTTCAACTACTTCTCATCTTTTGCCAAGAGTGCCTTGAGAGCTCAAAGTCCAAAGTCAGCTTTGGTCAAGGCTAGGGGAGGTCTTTGAAGTCCTTTGTGTGAAGAAAATGGAAATTATTAGATGAGAATTCTTGTTAGAGTTGTAAGCAACTCTGAAAATCAGATACAGTGAACTAACATAACACCTTGAGTTCAGAGTGGGACTTGTTTACCACATCTGAGCGCTTCACTTTCAAGGCTTTCTACCAAAAGGAAATTATCAAAGTAATCTCTGGTAGTAGTACTTTTAGGAAAGACAACTCACAAGCCAGGGCAATGGCAATAGAACTTACTGCTGCAGCTAAAACTCTACCAGTGACACACACGCACACGCACACATACGCACACACACACTTTGATCTCCCATACCACAACCAACTTTCAGTTCTTACTGACTTCCATGCTTTGCAGAGCAGCATCTTCCCCTAGAAGCAAATATTCAGGCTGGCCAGGGCTGGCTTGGTGCCTGTAAGTCTTTGATAGAAATAAGTCTAATAATGGAGTTTTGTATGAGAGTAGAAAGCTGAATGACATCAAATAATCATGAGGCATCCTGCTGATTAATGGGCTGATTGTGCTGAAGGTCATCTGGCCTGGGCATGGCGAGAAAGCATCAAAACGTGGGTTGTTCCCCAAAGCAGCAGCTGCTCCTTCAGAGCTTCTACTATAGCCCAGAATAAGAGATGAAATCCAATTTTTGACTTACAGATGTACTATACCTTTAACTGGAACTGTGTCAGTTTTTCTTCATATTTCCCAAGATGCCAGCTGATCCTTGAAGCATATAACCTGATTTTCCCCTCTGTGGGATTCCCAAATGTCCAATCTCCAAATGTTTTTGCTTTTACTCAAATTTCTATAAAAAATCGGTCTTTCAATATACAAGTCAAACTACACAGACGATAGAGTTCTTTGAATCACTTGGCTATAAGCTCTTGGTTTTCTCCTTGGATTTTCGTACTGCCATTTAGTGTGTCTGTCTTTTGGGGGCAGGGGTTAGGGATTTCCAATATTTTCCCTTGGGAAGAAAGAAACCCCTCAATACAAATATTTCATTGCTGAAAAACTGTTGGTAAGCTTTCCACAAATGAAAAACAAAAGATAAAATTAGGAAACAAACACATTTTTGTATATTTCAATGTGATAGCTCCCATTTTAATGATATGAAGGTTTTTGTTGTTGTTTTCCAATGATATTCTTTCCTTTCCTTTTTTAGTGACAGGAAGCTATTAATATCTTTTAATAGAAGACAACCACTTTGGCTTTGCTAAAGCAAGCATGCAGGACAGTTCAGAAAGGTTAAGAGATTTCCTCACTGATGATTGTCTATTCTAGGCCCCAAATTCACCCTGACCTTGGGTCCAGGCAATGGGCTCTTTAATAAGGATTTGACCTTCCCAGGAGGTCTTTATCTTTACTTTTGTCAATTTCTTGGCTGACCTTTCCATGAACCTCCTTACCCCCACATACAGGGGTCAGCACCATGAAGAAATTCCCAAGGCCTCAACATAAGAGACGCTGAAGTCACAAACTTTTCTTACATGTCCTAGCATCGTACAAAGGAGCAGTCGCTTTCATTGGAATCTATATTTTTTGTGCTTTTTTTCAATTTTGGAAACGTTTGTTTTCCTTTTTGTTTAAATAATCTACTGAGTGGGTATTTTGGGGCAGTGGGCTGATTTGTTGCTAGGGATACCTGCATCCGATTTCAGAGTACTGATTTGAGTTCCTGTTCCTCTGCTTATGATCTGATCCAACTCTCTGAGAAGACAGCAGAACATGGCCCAATACCTGAACCCTGGCACATGGGAGACCCAGAAGGAATTTCTGCTTCCTGGCTTCAGCCTAGTCCAGCTCTGGCTGTTGCAGGCATTTGAGGAGTGAACCAATTGGATGGGTGATCTATTTCTGTCTCTGTCTTTCCCTCTTTCTGTCACTTTACATTTCAAAAAAGAAATCAAACTTTCAAAAATAAATGAAAGTATCTTCTATGTCTCATCATTAGCACCTCATTTGGTCAGGCAAGGTAAATCCTAAAACCTTAAAAGACTCATTATCATAACTTATAGGATGCAACAAAAGCAGTGTTAAGAAGGAGGTTTATAGCAACTAGTGCCTACTAGTTGGAAATTGGAAAGGCATCAAATAAATGATCTATCAGTGCATCTCAAGGACCTAGAGAAACCACAACTAACCAAGCCCAAAATTAGTAGGAGGAAAGAAATAATTAAAATTAGAGAAGAAATAAACAAAATTGAAAAAAAATTCACAAAAGATCAGCAAAATGATGAGAAGTTGTTTTTTTTTCCAAAAAAAGTAAATGAAACTGATATATCATTGTCCCAACCAACCAAAAAAAAAAAAAAAAAAAAGAGGGAGGGAGAAGACTCTAGTTAATAAAATCAGAGGCAAAAAATGGGATGTAATAATAAATAGTGCAGAGATAAAAAGAATCATCAGATATTACTATAAAAACTATATGCCAAAAAATTGGAAAATCTAGAAGAAATGGATAGATTCCTGGATACAAACCATCTACCAAAATTGAATCATGAAGACATAGAAAACCAAAAACCAAGACAGAGATTGAATCAGTAATAAAGACCCTCCCAGAAAAGAAAATCCCAGTACTTGATGGCTTAACTGCTGAATTCTACCAGAATTTTATAGAAAAACTAATTCCAATTCTTCTCAAACTGTTCAAAATAACTGAAAAGGAGGGAATCCTCCCAAACTCCATCTATGAGGCCAGCATCACCTGAATTCCAAAACCAGAAAAAGATACAACAGAAAAAAGTAACTATAAGCCAATATCCCTGATGAACATAGACACAAAAATCTTCAACAAAATACTAGCTAATTTAAACCAACAACAAACACATCAGAAAGTTCATTCACCCGAACTAAGTGGGATTTATCCCTGGTATGCAGGGATGGTTCAACATATGCAAATAAATCAATGTGATAAATCGCATTAATAAAATAATAAAAACCATATGCTTATCTCCATAGATGTAGGAAAGCATTTGATCAAATACAACATCCTTTCATGAACAAAACCTTAAGCAAATTAGGTATAGAAGGAATAGTCCTCAACGTAATCAAGGCAATATATGACAAACCCATAGCCAGAATCATATTGAATGGGAAAAGTTGGAAGCATTTTCACAAAGACCCAAAGCCAGAGAAGGATGCCCACTTTCACCATTGCTATTGAAGACAGTCCTGGAAGTTTTAACCAGAGCCATTAGGCAAGAACAAGAAATTAAAGGGATACAAATCATAAAGGAGGAAGCCAAATTATCTCTGTTTGCAGATGACATGATTCTATATATAGGGGAATCAAAAGATTCCACTAAGAGACTATTGGAACTCATAAGAGAGTTTGGTAAAGTGGCAGAGTATAAAATCAACAAACAAAAATCAATAGCCTTTGTATACATGGAGTGTGTCATGGATGAGAAAGAACTTGTAAGACCAATTTCATTCACAATAGTTAAAAAATTAATACATTGGAATAAATTTAACCAAGGAAATGAAAGATTTCTGAAATGAAAATCACAAATCATTAAAGAAAGAAGTAGAAGATGATGCGAAAAAATGGAAAAATCTTCCATGTTTGTAGATTGGAAGCATTAATATCATCAAAATGTCCATACTACTAAAAGCAATTTGCAGATTCAATGTGAACCCAATCAAAACACCAATTGACATTCTTCTCAGATCTAGAAAAAAAACGCTAAAATTTGTATGGAAACACGAGACCCTGAATAGCAAAACAATTTTAAGTAACAAAAACTAAACCAGAGGCATCACAATACCAGATCTCAGGACACATTACAGGACAATTTTTTTTTAACTTTTATTTAGTAAATATAAATTTCCAAAGTACAGTTTATGGATTACAATGGCTTTCCCCCCAATAACTTCCCCCAACTCACGCCCCTCCCATCTCCCACTCCCTCTCCCATTCCATTCACATCAAGATCCATTTTCAATTATCTTTATATACAGAAGATTGATTCAGCATATATTAAGTAAAGATTTCATCAGTTTGCACGCACACAGAAACACAAAGTGTAAAAACTGTTTCAGTACTAGTTATAGCATTACTTCACATTGGACAACACAATAAGGACAGATCCCACATGAGACTTAAGTGCACAGTGACTCCTGTTGTTGACTTAACAATTTGACACTCTTGTTTATGGTGTCAGTAATCTCCCTAGGCTCTAGTCATGAGTTGCCGAGGCTATGGAAGCCTTTTGAGTTCGCCAACTTTGATCTTATTCCGACAGGGTCATAGTCAAAGTGGGAGTTCTCTCCTCTCTTCAGAGAAAGGTACCTCCTTCTTTGATGGCCACGTTCTTTCCACTGGGATCTCACTCGCAGAGATTTTTCATTTAGGGCTTCTTTTTTTTTTTTTTCCCAGGGTGTCTTGGCTTTCCATGCCTAACATACTCTCATGGGCTCTTGAGCCAGATCCAAATGCCTTAAGGGATGATTCTGAGGCCAGAGTGCTATTTAGGACATCTGCCATTCTATGAGTCTGCTGTGTATCCCGCTTCCCATGTTGGATTGTTCTTTCCCTTTTTGATTCTATCTAAGTATTAGCAGACGCTAGTCTTGTTTGTGTGATCCCTTTGACTCTTAGACCTATCAGTATGATCAATTGGGAACTGAAATTGATCACTTGGACTAGTGAGATGGCATTGGTACATGCCACCTTGATGGGATTGTATTAGAATCCCCTGGTACTTTTCTAACGCTACCATTTGGGGCAAGTCCAATTGAGCATGTCCCAAATTGTACATCTCCTCCCTCTCTTATTCCCACTCTTATATTTCACAGGGATCACTTTTCAGTTAAAATTTAAACACCTAAGAATAATTGTGTGTTAATTACAGAGTTCAACCAATAGTACTAGAACAAAAAAAATACTAAAATGAATAAAGTATTACATTGTACATCAACAGTCAGGACAAGAGCTGATCAAGTCACTGTTTCTCGTAGTGTCCATTTCACTTCAACTGGTTTCCCCTTTGGTGCTCAGTTAGTTGTAGCTGATCAGGGAGAACATATGATATTCGTCCCTTTGGGACTGGTTTAATTCACTCAGCATGATGTTTTCCAGATTCCTCCATTTGTTGAAAATGATCAGATTTCATTTTTTTGACTGCTGTATAGTATTCTATAGAGTACATGTCCCATAATTTCTCTATCCAGTCTACTGTTGATGGGCATTTGGGTTGGTTCCAGGTCTTAGCTATTGTGAATTGAGCTGCAATAAACATTAATGTGCAGACAGCTCTTTTGTTTGCCAATTTAATTTCCTTTGGGTAAATTCCAAGAAGTGGGATGGCTGGGTTGTATGGTAGGGTTATATTCAGTTTCTGAGGAATCTCCAGACTGACTTCCATAGTGGCTTTACCAGTTTGCATTCCCACCAACAGTGGGTTAGTGTCCCTTTTTCCCCACATCCTCGCCAGCATCTGTTGGTAGATTTCTGAATGTGACCCATTCTAACTGGGGTGAGGTGAAACCTCATTGTGGTTTTGATTTGCATTTCCCTGATTGCTAGTGATTTGAACATTTTTTCATGTTTCTGTTGGCCATTAGGATTTCCTCTTTTGAAAAATGTCTATTGAGGTCCTTGGCCCATCTGGTAAGTGGGTTGTTTGTTTTGATGTTGTGGAGTTTCTTGATTTCTTTGTAGATTCTGGTTATCAACCCTTTATCTGTTGCATAGCTTGCAAATATTTTTTCCCGTTTTCTCAGTTGCCTCATCACTTTCCTGACTGTTTCTTTTGAAGTACAAAAACTTCTCAATTTGATGCAATTCCAAATGTTAATTTTGGCTTTGATTGCCTGTGCTTCCGGGGTCTTTTCCAAGAAGTCTTTGCCAGTACCTATATCTTGCAGGGTTTCTCCAATGTTCTCTAATAATTTGATGGTGTCGGGTCATAGATTTAAGTCTTTAATCCATGTTGAGTGAATTTTTGTGTAAGGTGAAAGGTAGGGGTCTTGCTTCATGCTTCTGCATGTGGAAATCCAATTTTCCCAACACCATTTATTGAATAAACTGTCCTTACTCCAGGGATTGGTTTTAGATCCTTGATCAAATATAAGTTGGCTGTAGATGTTTGGATTGATTTCTGGTGTTTCTATTCTGTTCCATTGGTCTATCCATCTATTTCTGTACCAGTACCATGCTGTTTTGATAACAACTGCCCTGTAATATGTCCTGAAATCTAGTATTGTGATGCCTCCGGCTTTGTTTTTGTTGTACAAGTGTCTTTTAGGTATTTGAGGTCTCCTGTGTCTCAATATGAATTTCAGCATCATTTTTTCTAGATCTGAGAAAAATGTTTTTGGTATTTTGATTGGTATTGCATTGAATGTATAAATTGCTTTTGGGAGAAAAGACATTTTAATGATATTGATTCTTCCATCCCATGAGCATAGAAATTTTTTTCATTTTTTGGTATCCTCTTCTATTTCTTTCTGTAAGGTTTTGTAATTTTCACCATAGAGATCTTTGACGTCCTTATTCCAAGGTATTTGATTGTTTTTGTAGCTATTGTGAATGGGATTGATCTTAGAAGTTGTTCCTCAGCCGTAGCATTGTACAGGACAATTTTACTTAAAATATCCTGGTACTGGCACAAAAATGGACATGTAGACCAATGGAACAGAATAAAAACTCAAGAAATCAATCCACACATTTACAACCAAATTATCTTTGTCAATGGTGCTAAAATCAATCCCTGCAGAAAGGAAGTCACTTCAACAAATGGTGTTTGGAAAATTGGATCTCTGCATGCAGAAGTATGAAATGATACCACCTACCTTACACCTTAAATAAAAACCAACTCAAAATGGATCAAGAAACTAAATCTATGACCTGGGACAATCAAATTGCTAGAGGAGAACTTTGGGGAAATTCTGAAAGACTTTGACATAGGCAAAGACTTCTTGGAAATGACCCCAGAAACACGTTTAATAAAAGCAAAAATAGACAAATGGGATTACATCAAGCTAAGAAGCTTCTGTACTGCAAACACTCAACAACGTGACGAGGCAACCAGCAGAATTGGAGAAAATATTTGCAAACTATGCGGTTGATAAAGGATTAATATCCAGAATCTGTAAAGAGCTCAAGAAGCTCAACAACAACAAAACAAATAACCTAGTTTTTAAATAGGCAAAGGACTTCAACAGGCATTTTTCAAAAGATGTAACTCAAATGGCCAACAGACACAGGAAAAAAATGTCATGATCACTATTTATCAGGGAAATGCAAATCGAAACCACAATGAAGTTTCACCTCACCCGAGTTAGAATGGTTTTCAAACAGAAATCAGAAACCAATAAATGTGGTGAGGATGTGGTGGAAAACGGTACTCTAATACCCTATTGGTGGGAATTTAAACTAGAACAGCCATTGTGGAAATAGTATGGAAATTCTTCAGAAAGGTGACTCAGCAATCCTATTCTTGGAAATTTACCCAAGTGAAATGAAATCAGCATATGAAAAATGATCTCTACCCCCATGTTTATTGCAGCTGAATTCACAATAGTAAAGATATGGAATCAACACAGATTCTCATCATTGATGACCAGATAAAGAAAATGCAGTATATATACACTATAGAATACTATTCAGTTGTAAAAAGAATGGAATCCTGTCTTGCAACAAAATGGATGCAACTGAATCCAGTAACTTAGTGAAATAAGCCAGTCCCCTAAAGACAAATATCATATTTTCCTTGTTCTGTGGTAACTAATAGAGTACAAAAAATGTAATGTTAATGAGAAAAATTGACATTTTGAGATCTGATTATTGTTTATATCCCTTGTCTCTATTGTTGTGGAATAGTGTTTATTTCTTGTCCTAAAAGTTTCTCCCTCCCCAATGTCTACCTGTAGTGTTATATTTAAATAACAGTGCCTTACTAGCCTTGCATCTAGCTCTCTCCTTCTGGATAGTCCCACTTTCTTGGCAGACATGCGGTCTAATGTGCAAGTTCTAAATAATGCACAAAGAGCCTTGGCTGCAGCTGTCAGTCAAGATGCTAAGAAGAAGTGTACCTGAGGCTTGGGCTGCAGTGTGAGTGCTTTGGAGGCCAAGGTCAGGTTAAATTATATGGAAACAGTGACAGTTTGTACTGGCTTTCCTCACTTCTCTGCCAGGCCAGGATCTTAAAAGAAGCCTCTAGAGGTTAGAAAATCATATGCCTTGCCTTGAGCACAGGCTGAGAGGAACCCAACAGGGAGACTTGGAGGTTTCTAAGGCAACAGAGACTGATAAGAAAACCCTCATCTCTTTTTGGATAAGTGAAAAGGTTCCAATTTGCTGGGAAAAATGTGACATGAGTGTGGTTGATCAGGAAAACTGATTTGGCATAAAAGGTAGGAAAAGAAAATGAGCTCATGGCTTTTTCTTGTTGAGAAAAAAAAGTGTGATATTGTATTATAATAAAAACCACATATTTTGTCTCTGTCCCTAGTTTCTGGCACATAGCTCCTTAAATCCTTGGAATCTCCAGCACAGTAAGGGTGTCCTTTATATGTGGAGCCCCTATAGATAGTTTCAGGTTGAGAGCTGATCATAAGAAAGATCAAAGCAGGATTAGAGAGATGGAACTTTGAGCTTCACCAACAACTTTGAGGGAAGGGACAGGGGCTGAAGGTTAAGTTCATCACCAGTGGAAAATTATATAATCAATCATGTTTACGCAATGAAACCTCCATTAAGAAAAGGCCAAAGCCAAAAGGCCAAGGTCAGGAGAACCTCCCAGTAGCTGAGCACATGTAGGTACCTGGAGGGTGGTATGCTGGGAGAGGGAATGGAAGCTCTGTGCCCCTCCCTAAAATGTCTCCCTATGTATTCTTTAATTTTGTTGTTCATGTGTATCCATTGTAACATCCTTTAAAATAAATAAATAGGCATGAGTGAAGCATTTCCCTGAATACTATGAGCTACTCGCAAATTAATCTAACCTGGTGAAGATGTCTTGGGAACCCTAACTCACAGTCAGTCAGCCAGAAGCACAGATGACAACCTATTTCTTGTGATTCACATCTGAAGGAGGGGACAGTGTTGTGGAAATGAGCCACGAAGCTATGGGATCTGACACTACTTCCAGGTTGATAGTGTCCAGATTGAGTTAAATCATGGAGCAACCAGTTAGTGTCTACTGCAGAATTGCCTGGTATGTGAAGCAACACTGCTACACATCCAGTTACAGAAGTGTTCTGTGATGTATTGAGTGAATATGACAGAGCAAGAAAAATACTTTGGCTTCTTCCTATATGGAATAGTGAGAGAATCAGAAAATACACTCCACTGATATAGAGGAAGCCTGCCATTGGTTCTCTTATCTCCCAATGACTGAGGGATTTAGGCAGTAGAAACATAAACATATCATTTTTAAATTTTTAAATTTATTTACTTATTTTATTTTAAAGACAGAGACAAAGATTTTACACCTACTTATTCATCCCCCAAATGCCACAACAACCAGGACTGGGCAAAACCAAAGTCAAGAGCCCAGAATTCAATCCAGATTTCCCAAGTGGGTGGTGGGGATCTACTTATTTGAACCATCATCTACTGTCTCCCAAGGTGTGCATTAACAGGAAGCTGAAATCAGAAGCAGAGCCAAGACTTGGACCTAGGCACTCTGATATGGGGTGTGGCTTAACAACTGCACCAAATGTCCACGCTATAGAAATATTATTTCATTCACACAAATCAAATATAACTTATTTGGTACAGTCTAGCAGGAGACTGTGAGGAGGAATGACATTTGAAAATGTAGGAAAAGAAAATCCTCAGGGGACTAGAGCCCAGAAGGCAATGAGAAAAGGGCATAGCAGTCACACATCATACTGGGAAACCCATGTGCTCCCCATCTGCTTGGTAAGGGCAACACAGTGATGCTGACACCCTGTCCCAAGTTCTCTTAAACTGCTTGAGTCATAAATGCAACGTCCCAGCTATATCACTCACAAGACTGCCATTTTCTCAACATTTTTTGGAATTTTCTGAAAATATATTTTAGATACTTTTTTCCTTTTCATGTCTTGCATTTTCTTTATATTTGTTTATTTTGATTGCTATCTTTCCTTCTTGGCAGTTTAAGTTGATGCAATTTAGGTAGTGTGGTTGCTCAGAGTGAACTGGTTGAGCCCAAACTGACCTTGCTTTGAATAATCTCCTCCCTCTTTGACTTACCTAGTGCCAACATCTTGTCATGTACCCTTCCCTCTAGAAACAAAAACTGACAACCACCTCAGCCTCCATAAATTAAAATAGTCAAATGAAGAAATCATCTACATGTAGTCCTGCATGTGTATCTCTTGCTTGATTAGAGGAAATGTTTGTATCTTTTAGTGGATACCTTGCTGTTAGCTAGAGAAAATATGGATCCATATTCTACCCCTTTAACAATAAGAACTCACTGTTCCTTCATCTTGGTGTTAACCCATAGACCTTCTAAGTGAAGCTCTTGCCTTCACAAACGCCCTATGCATTTGGATTTGTGATCGACTATATGTCAATTTCATAAGTGACCTTCTTTCTTGTACCTCACTTACCATCACAGGAATCCTGGATGAACTAACCAAGTGTTCTTCCTTGAGCTACTTAAAATCATAAACTCTTTTCTTAATCTCCTGGTACCAACAGAAATCTTGGTGGCTCTTAAGCATTACCCATCAAGGAGATACTTCATGTTGGTCTTCACTTTTGAAAATGTGTGCTAATTTTCTCCTTCTACTTAGATAAGAACTCCTTAAGTCTTGTAACCAGCTAAAGGCAAAAATCTGATGCGTTATCAAATCTACTTCAAGACTCCCCCTCCACTACCTTGACGTTTTTAATAAATTAACAATGACCTGCAGCCCCCAGAGAAAGGAATAACTGAGCCACTAGCCAGCAGTCTTCTCGTAATTGCCCTTCTTCTGTCTTTTACTTAGATTTTATTTTCATCTGTGTCCTAACAGTAACACACACACACACACACACACACACACACACACACACAGTGTCCATCAAAGATTTTTAAAAGTCTCTCTCTTCTTACCCCCTTTGTAAAGGTGTTGGTTTCCTTTTGAAATAGAAAAGCTTGTTAGCTCTCTGAGTGAAGTAGATGTAACCCTCCCTAAGAGGTGGAAATGATGCGGATAGTTCCTACGGAAGCCTCCATTAATGGTCCAAGAATTTCTGTCTTACAAATAAGAGAATGTCACTTTACAGTTAACTAGAAAAAAAAAAAGATACAAAATGTGACCTTTTTTGCCTTACCCCTTTCCTGGCCACCCTCTCCCACAATTGTTGTATTCTGTTTCTGACTAGCTTCCCCATCCACTTCCAAAAGGCACTTGAGCCATAAATCTTCTGTTATATGTGTTAGAGCCTAACAGTGACAGCTTTCATGAGTTATTATTCATCAAAATATATTTTTCATCATCTTTTAAGCCTTTAGAATTCACTTTTGGGGGGCAGGTCTTTGATGCAGTGCTTAATATGCCACTTAGGATGCTCACATTCTGTATTTGCATGTCAGAATTTAAGTCCCAGGTCCACTGAAACTCTAGCTTCCCATTAATGTGCACCCTGGGAAGCAACAGTGATGGTTCAAGTAGTTGGGTTTTTGCCACTCATATTGGAGAGTAGGGTGATTTTCCAGGTTCCTGGCTATGACCTGGTCCAGCCCCAGCTGTTGAGGACATCTGAGGAGTGAACCAGAAATGGAAGATCTCTCTTTCTTCATATCTCTCTCCCTCTCTGCCTTTGAAATAAAATAAATAAATAAGAATTTACTTTTGTTTTATTCTTTTATTTAAATAATAGCCCCTAAGTTATTTGGTCAACCAAGGTGAACCCATGTGGGTCTTGAAAGCCAGAGATGCCTTCACCCACATCTACCTGTTATGTAGCATTTGAGTAGCAGCTGTTCTGTTCTTTTTTGGATTTTGAATGTATTTTTATTTTCTTATATTTCATTAATAGTCCATTAAATCATGTGGTCTGCCGAAATGATGTGCTGTGGCTTCTAAAAGCTCAGAGGAGTCCCCATCATTGTTTGCCTATTCTGTCCTCTTTAGGTAACAGTGCATCCTACCCCTGTGTCAGACCAACTGACTTTCCTCTGAACAGCCTGGACACTCTTAGGCTCCTAATTTCATGATATATACCTTAAAATATAAAAATATTTCCTCAGCAAACTTTCTCAGAAATCAATCACTTCTTAGTGACTGGTTAAAAAGCTCAGTATGATACTCTACCATTTCATTTATCCCTACCCTGTTTCAGTGTGAGGAAATAATGCTTTTTTTTTTTTTTTTAACAAAGCACATGTCATGGTTAGGTAACTTAAGCATAGCAAGTGTACCTGAGTTTTAGAGATTCCCTCATTGATTTATATGTATTATTTAACCGTAAATGTTTTAGTCCTATTAATATTGACTCTTCAAATTTGATTCTAGCCAGTGAATTAATAAATAATACATTCCCAGAGCCTTTGTATTTGTTTTGTCATTAGAGAAACAGCATTGTCCCCGCTAATGCTCCTGGAAAAGCAGCAGAAGATGGCTCAAGTGCTTGAGCCCATGCATCCACGTGGAATACCTAGAACAAGATCCTGGTTCCTGGCTCCTGGTTCCTGACTTTGGCCTGGCCCAGCCCCGGCCATTGCAGCCATTTAGGGAGTGAACCAGCAGATGGAAAATTCTCTCTCTCTCTCTCTCTCTCTCTCTCTCTCTCTCTCTGCCTCTGCCTCTCTGTAACTCTGCCTTTCAAATAAATAAATAAATAAATAAACCTTAAACAAACAAAAACCCTGGGAGCTCTTCTGGATATCCAGAGAGGCCCGCAGGGACTCACAGCCCCTGGGCCACCAGAAAGAAAGAAAGAAAGAAAGAAAGAAAGAAAGAAAGAAAGAAAGAAAGAAGAAAGAACAAAACCAGGATTATTTAAACTCTCTCCCTTCCTTACATCCCACCCATGACCATAGGAATCAATATCAACACTTGACTCTACAGGCCTCCTTCTTGAGCCATTTGAAACATCGAGTCCAGCGTCAACTATTCAGTACCAAGGAACAGTATGGTGGCCTTCATATATTAACTTTCAAACGGAGCACCGTCCTTTGACAGGTATAGTATTATTAATTAATTGAGATTTTTCTTTCAGTACTTTGAATTTCTCATCCCACTGCCTCCTCAGACCTCAATAGTTTTTTTATTAGAAATCAGCTGCTTTTGGTATTGGAGATCCACTATGTGTGATGAACCACTTCTTTTGCTGCTTTCTCAATTCTCTTTATTACTGGCTTCTGACAGTTTGATTATGATGTATCTAGTTTAGATACCTTTGGGTTTATCTTATTTGGAGTTTGTTGAAATTCTTCTATGTATAAATTACTATTTTTCAACAAATTTGGGATGTTTCAGGCCGTTATTTCAACATCCATTCTACCTTTTTCTCTGTCTCCTCTCTTTCTGGTACTCCCATTGTGAATGTGTTATACAATTTATAGTGTCCCAGTTATCTCTGAGATTCTTTTCTATATTCTTTATTATTAATCTGTTCATTCATTATACTGAATTCAATTTTCTTTAAATTCACTGCCTCTTTTTCTGCATGTTCAAATATGCTATTGAGCCTCTCCATTGAAGTTTTTATTCTTATTATTATATATTTCAGCTAAAAATTATGTTTAATTCTTTTTCATAAGTTATATCTCTTTACTAGTGTTCTCTATCTAATGATACATAATTCTCATACTTTCATCTGGTTCTTTGAAAATATTATATGATCTAAATTTCCCATCTAGCAAGTAAAAGTAAAAAACCTGGGCTTTATCAAAGACCATTTCTATTAATTGTCTTTTTTTCCTCTACATAAGTCATACTTGTTTCTTTGTATGTATTGTGGTTTTGTCGCTCTTGAAAACTGGATATTTGAAATAATACAATATACAACTCTCGAAATCGTATTCTCTCTCCTGCCCTGGATTTCTTGTTGTCATTCTTTTTTGCATTTGTTTTTTGTTTAATGACTTTTATGAATTAATTCTGTAAAGTCTGTATTTTTTGTCATATGTGTCCACTAAAGCTTTTGCCCAGTTGTATCAGTAGATAGCTGATAATAAGCCATAGAGATTTCCTTCAATGCCTGACACTGATGTCTCCCATTCTTTGCCACAGGGATGTATGTGCTTGCTGGTCTGGGCCTTCAATACTCAGTCAGGTGCATTACAGCTTTGACTTAGCTTCCTTTTTTTTGTTTCAAAGATTCCCCTCCAGGTCAAAGTTAGAGGTAAGGGCTTTTTCCAATACCTTCTCAGTATGTGCAGAACCCTGGGCATGCACGTGGCCTTCTAGATTCTCAGGAATGTGTTACAGATGTTTAAAGGTCTTATAGACATTTCATTTCGAAACTTTTCATTTTAGGGTTTTCCTTAGCCTACTGTTTGCCCCAGCTGTTATCACCACTTCAGGCAGCCCTGAAGTTAAACAGTTGCATCTAAATATTTTTGAAAAATATCCCCATGAGACAGACATTTAGCACTATGTAAGCTCTGAGTCAGGCCAAGTAAATACCATAGTTCCCCCTTTCCCAAGGTTTCACCCCACACAGTTTCAGTTACCTGCAATCAACTATAGTCTGAAAATATTAAATGTAAAATTGCAAAAGTAATCAATTCAGAAGTTTTAAATTGTGCATTACTCTGAGTAGCATGATGATATCATGTGTTGTCTTGCTCTATCCCATTTGAGATTCATATCCATGCTGTACACAGCTACTAGCCACATAGGTTATCAGATCTACTGCCATGGAATTGCCATGGTCCATATTTAAATAACTCTTATTTTACTTAACAGCAGCCCCACTGTACAAAATTTTACTGTAATATATTGATATAATTGCTATACTTTACTATTAGTTATTATTAGTCCTTTACTGCCCCTAATTTCTAAATTAACCTTCAACATGGATGTATATATGTATAGGAAAAAATCACATATATATGGTATGGTATTATCTTCAGTTTTGAGTATCCACTGCAGATCTTGGACAAATCTCTCCCATGGATAAGTAGAGATTACTGTAGAGAGTTGCAAATGAATTTGTCCAGAATAGGTCCAATAATGAAAATTCTCTGGGAGGGAGGCTTTAAAGAAGTTCCAACATTCACAACAGCACTCCCCACATCACCAAAATGTAAATACACAGATTTTCCTTTAAAATTCCAATGTAGGGACCCAATACTGTGGTACAGCAGGTAAGTGGCTGTCTGTAAGCTAGTATTCCATATGGGCCCTGGTTTAAGTCTTGGCTACCTACTTCCCACTCAGCTCCCTGTTAATGTACCTGGGAAGGCAGCAGAAAATGTCCCAAGTGCTTGGACCCCTGCAACCCACATAGGAGACATGCATAGAGTTCCAGGCTTTTGGCTTCAGCCTCACTTAGCCCCAACTGTTGCAGCTATTTGTGGAGTGAACCAATGGATGGAAGATCTCTTTCTCTATGTGTCTGTCTGTCTCTCTCTGTGTGTCTCTGTGTGTGCGTGTGTGTGTAACTTTGCCCTTCAAATAAATAAATCTTAAAAAACAAAAATTCCAATGTGTTAATGGAGACTGGTTATTTTACCTGTTATGTGAAGCATATCATGAACGTCAAAATGCATTTGGTTTCCTGGATGTTGATGAAAAGTATTTTAATGTGTTACTTACTCAAATATCTTCAAGTTATAAAAAGAGCTATGCTGACTACTATAGTAATTATCTATAAGCACTTTGGATATCTAAGAATAACTCATGATGCTCATGTAGATCCAATTCAACAAGACTTTATTGAATAGTATGTGAAATCAAAGGGATCAAGCATAGTTGATACAGCTGATATCTCTGTCAGGACCTCTGTATTAAGTGATTCCAAATCAAGGTATCTTAGGTATCTTTTTTACCAAGTTTGGATATCTACAAGATTACAGCTCATTTATTCATACTGTTCAGAGTCCAACACTTGTGAACAAATACAACTATAAAAAATTTACCATGAAGGTCTTGGCCTTGCCCTGAGGGCTATGACCATTAACACATGTGTGACACCTAAACACTACCCTGGTTTGGGTCTTCCCAGTCAAATGGTAATGAAAGGGCTCACTTGAGACCCTGAGAATTTTCTTCCTCTGGCCTGCTCCAAAAACTGAGGATGCTGTCCATAGGAGAGTTGGGCAAATTAGTTCAAGGGCTGCATCCGAAGATTAAAGATTTTAGCACAGGTAAGCTTTGGTTAGGGACTCTCTACCCTGGGCGACCATATGACTTCAAGTGATACTAGAGGAAAAGCAAGTCTGTTGAGAAAAGAAAAGGATAATCATGATGGCAATCATACATCTGAGAAAACCCACCTCTTCAAACATCCTCCTCTCAGAGTGGTATTTCAAACACCTCTGTCTGCTTGCAAAATTTGAGAAATTTGCAGTATTGCCATAATACATATGCAGCCCAATCATTGCATAATACATGAAATTCTTTTCTTATGTATAGGTCTTTTAAACATATTTCAGACTTCTTTATTCTAATGTTTTGTATGAAATTTGTGCTTTAGGGTATCCCAAAGTTGAACTGTGATTGTCTCTTTATAGTAATAAGGTTATCCTATATGGTGTGTATCCCACAGCAATAACTTGCTAGTCCCAAAGTAGTCTTGCATTATCCCATTCTCCACTATGCTGATCTCCTGCCCTGCTTTAATTATCCCTAGCAAGATCTCCAGACATTTTTGTCTCTGAGCCACAGGAGATTTTACTTTCTTCCCCGGAACTCAGTTTATAGATTCACACTAACTGATCATTGCATTAACAGAAGAAACTTCAGGACATGACTTTCGTTTGTTCTATTATATAATAACTTAACTGCTTCACTGTTTTATTGTCCTCATTTCTGCCCAGCACTCTAACTGGGATAGTTCCATAGTGCTATTCCTCCCAAATCATGTCATGCTCATATTTCAGGAAGCTAGAAAGGATCTTCTCCAGTCTTGGAGGAAAAATGTTTCTAAGAGCATGGGTAACTTATGGAATTCCATGGACTGTTGCTATGCTTAGAGGGAAGACTGATATTTAATGGTGAATATTTAGAGATTTTTTTCAATGAGAGGTTTTTTTGTCATAATTTCAGTTAAAATCCTCCTAGCTGAAGATAGTAACATTGAACTCTCTCTCTCTCTCTCTCTCCACACACACACACACACACACACACACACAAAACACACACACATTCTAAAAGAGCACTAAGAAGCTGCTTGACACCCAATTCAAGGCTTGCTAACAGATATTTAATCTGCTTCTGTGAAGCTCACCCTCTCTTTACCCATCCAATCTACACATGAGTATGCTGAATTAAATTAACCCATGGGGTAGTGGGTGGTGGTGAGATTAAAGTCTTTTCCAAAGTATGAATATTTCTCTGGGCTAAGACATGGGGGAAATGGGAAGAAAGAAGTGTATGGGTAACAAAAGCAAAAATCCTGCATCCTGATTTTTGGCAATGTGAATAGGGTGGTCTCATGACCCTAGAAAGGAAATGGCTATGTAGGTTTAATATAGGACCACAAGAAATCTACAAAAATATCCCAATGTCCTAACTGTAGAATAGAAACAATGGAAAGACTACTAAGACTACTTCAACCCAAGCAAACACTGAATAGCTAGCTGCTCTCTGCTGGGTAACATGAGTCATCAAATAATGACAATAGCAACAAGACAGTGACAATTTAAGTGAACTGATATAAAAAGCAGATGACTCCATCTTTCTTATCCCCAATGCCTTCATATTATATAATAACTCATTTAAAGGGTGTCAATTACTGAGATTGATTTTTGGGTGGGAGCAGACAAAAAATGACAAAAATTTGGTTGGAGGTAAGAGAAAAGAAGAAAATATTGCAGGCATTCCTGGCACAGTTTGAGCAATATCAGAAGAATT
Source organism: Sylvilagus floridanus (assembly GCA_949820135.1). Classification (NCBI taxonomy): domain Eukaryota; kingdom Metazoa; phylum Chordata; class Mammalia; order Lagomorpha; family Leporidae; genus Sylvilagus; species Sylvilagus floridanus. The sequence continues at coordinate 50,922,916 of OX463223.1, forward strand.
AGTGGGGTCTGGAAGAATATTTTACTAGGATCTAAGGATTCTTCTGGGAAAGAATTTCATGAGAAAAATCAAGGTGAATGAATTTGATTCAAGGCAACTAGATCAGTGTTTGAGGACAGAGGGGAGGGAGATTTTATGTATAGCACAGTGTATTTCAGATTGGATTTCAGGCCAGGCCTCAAAGATTTAATTATGAATCCTTTAGCAAGGCAGATGCAGTGAATAGAGTAAATCTCCATAAGAAATTGAAAGCCAAAGGATCAGCAGCAGTGGTGCCAACAGCTTTGGCAGTAATATGATACACTTGACCTTTGATGCAGTATCAGTATTCTAAGTGCAAGCATCTGCACCATTGTCAGAAGGAGGGATTCAGCATCTATAATTTTGCCTTGCACTCACAAGGAGTTCAGACATTAGTGTTCTTGGTGAAGGCATCAGCATTTTAAAGCCATCTGTGGAGAGCAATAGTAAAATATATCTTTAAGTAGATACATCCAGAAATTGGCTGAAACACTTTAGAAGGAGATTGTTGTAAGGACTTCAAGATGGCTAAATTAATCAATGGGCTCACATTACAATCCTATTTGGCTCATGACACAGTGACAAAAAACAATCTAAATGAAAGATTCTGGTGAACAAGACCCCAGCAGAAGGAATAGGCCATCAAGGAGAGAGGTGCCTTTCTCTGAAGGGAGGAAGGAACCTCCACTGTGATACGGCCTGGACTAAACAAGTTCAGAGTTGGTGAACTCAAGGGGCTTCCATAGCCTAGACAGCTCATAGCAAGACTCTTGGGTAATTGCTGATGTCATAAATAAGAGTGCCAATTGTTAAATCAACAACGGGAGTCACTGGGTGCATGCTCCCCACGTAGGATCTCTGTCCTTAATGTGTTTTACTATGAAACTTAAAAACAACACCACTAGTTGAACAATACCCTATATCTTGTGCGGTTGTGTGAGTGCAGCCTGTTGAAATCCTTGCTTAGTAAATACTAAGTTAATCTTCAGTATATGAAGGTAATTGAAAATCAAACTCGATGAAGAGTGGGATGGGAGAGGGAGTGGAAGGGGGGAGGGCCGCGGGAGGGAGGGAGGTTGGGGGGGAGCCACAACAATACAAAAGTTGCACTTTGTAAATTCACATTTATTAAATAAAAAAAAACTATATAACAAACAAAAAAAGAAAAAAAGAACTTAATACTTTACCCTTTTAGTATTTTTTATGTTCTGCTTAAAACTATTCATTGAACTCTGTAATTAATACACAATTATTCTTAGGTGTTTAATTAATGCTACAACTAGTACTCAAATAGTATTTTACACTTTGTGTTTCTGTGTGGGTGCAAACTGTTGAAATCTTAATATATGCTAAATTGATCTTCTGTATATAAAGATACTTGGAAATGAATCTTGATGTGGAGAGGGAGTGGGAGAGGGGAGTGTTGTGGGTGGGAGGGAAGTTATGAGGGGGGGGAGCTATTGTAATCCATAAGCTGTACTTTGGAAATTTATGTTCATTAAATAAATAAAAAAAAATCCTATTTGGCTCATCCCAGAGCATTCCAAAGACATTTATTTTTTATTTTTTTAAATTTTTTTAACTTTTATTTAATAAATATAAATTTCCCAAGTACAGCTTTTGGATTACACTGGCTCCCCCCCATAACTTTCCTCCCACTCACACCCCTCCCATCTCCCACTCATTCATCCTTACAAAAGATGCTTAAGGATGTGCTAATACATAGGAACATAGAATGATATCCATCATTATTAAAGAATGTGAAGGCAGAAAATCCCTCAGTAAAAGTACAAAGGAAATCCAAAGTAAGAAATAGGAATATGCATGAAAAAAAATGGCAGGGCCAAGTTTTTACTTATGAATAGTAACCTTGAATGTAAATGGCCTCAACTCTCCAGTTAAAATATACAGACTGGTTGAATGAATTAAAAAACAAAACCCATCTATTTGGTGCCTATAAGAAACACATCTCACTAACAAAGATAAATGCAATCTGAAAGTGAAAGGATGGAAAAAGATATTCCATGCTAATGGAAAGGAAAAAAAGGGCAGGTGTCACCATCCTAATATCAGGCAAAATAGCAAAAAAAAAAAAAAAAAAAAAAAAAACCTGTTAAAAGAGATGAAGAAGGGCACTATGCAATGATTAAGGGATCAATTCAACAAGAAAATGTGATTAGAATAAATGTATACACACCCAGTAATATGGTGCCTGACTATTTAAAACAAATGTTAAAGGACCTAAAGGGAGACATAGACTCCAATATAATTGTACTGGGAGACTAAATACCCCACTTTCTTTTTTTATTATTTTTTATTTATTTGACAGGTAGAGTTATAGACAGTGAGAGGGAGAGACAGAGAGAAAGGTCTTCTGTTGGTTCACTCCCCAAATGGCTGCCATGGCTGGAGCTGCACCAATCCAAAGCCAGGAGCCAGGTGCTTCCTTCCTGTCTCCCATGCGGGTGCAGGAGCCCAAGGACTTGGGCCATCCTCCACTGCCCTCCTGGGCCACAGCAGAGAGCTGGAGTGGAAGAAGAGCAATCAGGACTAGAACCAACACCCATATGGGATGCCAGCACTGCAGGTGGAGGATTAGCCAAGTGAGAAACAGCACTGCCCCCCCCCACTTTCAGCAATGGACAGATCAATCAGACAGAAAATCAGCAAGGAAACAACAGTTAATTGACACTATAGACCAAATTGACCTACCTAATATCTGCAGAACTTTTCACTCTACAGTTGCAGAATATACATTCTTCTCATCACTTCATGGAACTTTCTCTAGGATAGACCACATTCTTGGCCATAAAGGAAGTCTCAAAATTTTTTTTAAAAATGACATTACATCATGCATCTTCTCTGACCACAACAGAATGCAGCTAGAAATCAACAACTCAAGAATCTCTAGATCATATGCAAACACACAGAGAATGAACAACATGTTCCTGATGAAAAGTAGGTCATAGAAGAAATCAAAAGAGAAATCAAAAAATATTCTAGAAATGAATGAAGATGATAATACACAAAATCAAAACTTATGGGATACAGAAAAAGCAATGTTAAGAGGGGAAGTTATAGCAATCAGTTCCTACAAGAAGAAATGGGAAAGGTATCAAATAAATGAGCTATCAATGCCTCTCAAGGACCTAGTAAAACAACAACAAACCAAACCCCAAATTAGTAGGAGGAAAGACATAATTAAAATTAGAGAAAAAATAAACAAAATGGAAACAAAAAATACCAAAGATCAGTGACATGAAGAGCTGTTTTTTTGAAAAAGTAAACAAAGTTGATAAACCATTAGCCCAACTAACCAAATAAATAAGAGGGAGAACACATAAATCAATAAAATCAGAGATGTAAAGAAAAGGTAACAAGAGATACCACAGAAATAAAAAGAATCATCAGGAATTACTACAAAGAGCTATATGGTATCAAATTGGGAAATGCTGTTATCCATGGTATGCAGGGATGGTTCAACGTACACAAGTCAATCAATGTGATACACCAAAATAACAAATTAAATAAATACCACATGATTATCTCTATAGGTACAGAACAAACATTTGGTAAAATACATCATCCTATCATGATCAAAACCTTAAGCAAATTGGGTATATAAGGAACATTCTTTAGCACAATCAAAGCATTATATGACAAACCCATAGCCAGAATCATATTGATGGGAAAAGCTGGAATCATTTCCACTAAGATCCAAAACCAGACAAGGATGCCTACTTTCACCATTGCTCTCAAGATAGTCCTGGAAGTTTTAGCCAGAGCCATTAGGAAAACCAAGAAATAAAAGTGATTCAAATCAGAAAGGAGGAAATCAAATTATCTCTGCTTGCATATGACATAATTCTCTATATAGGGGAACCAAAAGACTCCACTAAGAGACTATTAGAATTCATAAGAGAGTTTGGTAGAGTGGCAGGACAGACAAAATCAATAGCCTTTGTATACACAGACAGTATCATGGCTGAGAAAGAACTTGTGAGATCAATCCCATTCACAATAGCTACAAAAAGAATAAAATACCTGATCCAGCCATCCTACTACTGGGAACTTACCCAAACCAAAAGAAATCAGCATATGAAAGAGATATCTGTGCCCCCATGTTCATTGCAGCACAATTCACAATAGCTAAGATATGGAATCAACCCAGATGCCCATCAATTGTTGACTGGATGGAGAAATTAAGATATATATATATACAGTATAGAGTACTACTTGTTTGTAAAAAAAAAAAAAAGTGAAATCCTGTCTTTTGCAACAAGATGGACACAACTGGAAATTATACTTAGTGAAATAAGCCAGTCCTAAAAAGACAGATATCATATGTTTTCCTTGATCTGAGGTAAGTAATAGAGTACCTAAAATGGAGTGAAATGGACATTTTGAGATTCGATGATTTTTATAGCTCTTGTCTCTTCTGTTGAGGAGCAGAATTTTGTTTTCTTTATATTATAGGCTGAATTCTTTTAATTAGTGTATGGTTACTCGTATGAGTATAAAGTATACTGAAAATAGATCTTTGTAAAAATTAAGAGTGGGAATGAGAGAGGGACGAGGAACAGTAGTTGGAGCGTGGGTGGGAGGGAGGGTAGGGTGCAAAACAAATATTGATTCATATAACTTTGGGATTAGCTTTTGTTCTCTCCTTCTAAAGAGAAGAGACTACTTGTGTGTATTAGAACCCCAGCTAATCTTTTCAGAATCCAATATCACTGAGATTAATTTTGGAGATTTCCCCTCTTCCTTCAAATAAGCATTTGCTTCCACAAATCACACAACCCAGGCAACTCCCAGAGAAATGAACTTTGTTGGCTGTAATTTTGGCAATAACTTTTTAATCCCTTTTTCCTTCAGCTAAGCATTTACCTGTATTAGTCAGACCCCAGAGCTTTCTTTGGGATGAAGCATCACTGGAATTTATTTCAGTGTTCACCTAGGGACTGAGCCTTCCCTTGCACTTTGATTTTTATTGTCAGTTTCTTTGTCCAATCTCAACCTCAAGCTTGCCTTTTGCTAATGTCATTCTTCTTCTTTCCCTCTTAGCAGCCTAGTTTCCTTATCTCCTCCCATAAGACTAGAAGATTTGTTCACTTGACATCTATGAATTATTTGAATATTGATTTAAGTAGTGTCTGAGGCATATATGAGTGCTCTCCAAAAAGTTCATGAAAACTGTGTATTACGAAAAACAATGCATGGGCTTCAAAATATGTTGCACCAAAATAAATATATTTTAATTCCTGCTTTTCACAAAATTTTTTAGAATTTTTGTTATATAAGAAAGGAAGGAGGAAAGAGGGTGGGAGGCAAGAGTGAGAGGTATCATTATGCTCTTAAAACTGTGTATATGGGGGCCAGCACTATGGCACAGATGGTTAAAGCCCCAGCCTGCAGTGTTGGCATACCATATTGGTGCCGGTTTAAGTCACGGCAGCTCCACTTATGATCCAGCTTCCTGCTAATGCACCTGAAGAAGCAGCCTTAAGCCCCTGCACACTTGTGGGAGACCCAAAAGAAGCTCCTGGCTCCTGGCTTCAGATCAGCTCAACTCCAACCATTGTGACCAGTTGGGGAGTGAATTAGCAGGTGGAAGACCTCTATCTCTGTCTTGACCTTTCTACTCAAAAAATTATTATTTATTTAAGAGACTGAGAAACAGAGATTGGAAAACTGAGAGAGAGAGAAAGAGGTCCCATCTGTTGGTTCACTCCCCCAAAAGCCTACAGTTGCTGAGACTGGGCCAGGCTGAATCCAGGAGCCAAGAACTAAATCCAGGTTCCCACCTGGGTGGCAGGACTTCAACTACACAAGTCATCACTGAAGCTGTTTAGGGTCTGCATTAGCAGGAACTGGGAGGCAGAAACCAGAGCTGGTTACTAAATCCAGGTAGTCTGTTATGGGACATAGAGATCTCAGCCAGTGTCTTAAACACTAGGCTGGATTCCTACCCTGCCACAAACCTTTTGAAGTAAACTTGCACACTCCAACCTTGAGACTGGATATACAGAATCCATATTTTAAAACATAAAGAGAAATAAAGAAAAAGTAGAATATGAGGAAGATAATACAAAAAAAAAAAAAAAACCTGTTCCTTTAATATGACTTACAATCAGAGAGAGCTAAAGAATACCAGATTTCTGGCCGGCGCCGTGGCTCAACAGGCTAATCCTCCGCCTTGCGGTGCCGGCACACCGGGTTCTAGTCCCGGTTGGGGCACCGGATTCTGTCCCGGTTGCCCCTCTTCCAGGCCAGCTCTCTGCTGTGGCCCGGGAGTGCAGTGGAGGATGGCCCAAGTGCTTGGGCCCTGCACTCCATGGGAGACCAGGAAAAAGCACCTAGCACCTGGCTCCTGCCATCGGATGAGCGCGGTGCGCCGGCCGCAGTGCGCCGACCGCGGCAGCCATTGGAGGGTGAACCAACGGCAAATGAAGACCTTTCTCTCTGTCTCTCTCTCTCACTGTCCACTCTGCCTGTCAAAAAAAAAAAAAAAGAATACCAGATTTGATTCAGGAGAGAGAGAATATCCACATAAGATAAACAGTTGGTCCATCATCTATTTAGTATATTGAGACTCCTAATTATATATGGTATTCTGCCTCTCCCTGTCTTAGTCCATTTGTGCTTCTATTATTAAATACCCAAGACTTCTTAATTTATACAAAGATAAACTTATTTTCTCACAGTTCTAGAAGCCAACAAACCCAAATCAGGGTGCTGGTAGGTTTGATCATCTGATGATAGCTGCTCTTGCATCAAGATGGCATCTTATTGTTGCATTCTTCAGAGGGGAAGAAGGCCATGTCTTCACGTAGAAAGTCAAGAAATTTAAATGCTAAGTAAACCCTCTTTTCAAGGGACTTAATCTTATTCATGAGGGGTAGGAGTTAGGACTGCTATATTGGCCATTAAGCTTTCACACCTGAATGTTCACAGAGACACATACAAACATAGCCTTCCCCCTCCAGGAGCAGCATCTTAAAGATTCGAGATTTCACTTGTGTCTCTATGTGAGGGCAAACTGTTGAAATCTTTACGTAATATGTACTAAACTGATCTTCCGTGTATAAAGAGAATTGAAAATGAATCTTGATGTGAATGCAAGGGCAGAGGGAGCGGGAAAGGGGAGGGTAGCGGGTGGGAGGGAAGTTATGGGGTGGGGGAAGCCATTGTAATCCATAAGCTGTACTTTGGAAATGTATATTCTTTAAATAAAAGTTTTATAAAAAATGTAAAAAATAAATAAATAAAAAAGTAAAAAAAAAAAGATTTGCGATTTTATCAAACAGCTCTTTTCTAGTAAATTCTATCCTCATCCCTCCACTCTCATAGAATTACACACGGTAAGGTTTAGTTTCATTATGTTCCATGCAAACACATGTGACCCGAATCACCACCATTTGCTTCTTCTAGAATGTTATCTCGCCACTGAAGAAAGTTCAAGGAAGGAGAGTTCTACTTAATTCACCTTCAATCAATTGTTTCCTGAACCCACATCTGTTATCTTCCTCAGACCAACCCTCACAACCAATCATTCCTAGTTAGACTTTTCCTTGTCCCTTTGGCCCAGTGATGTATCTTACAAGCCCTGAAACCAGACGAGTGTCCTAGGGCAAGCCCTCTCAGGAACAACAGCAATTGTGACAGAGTGCTGAGTTTGGGGTGTGGGATCTCATGGGCACTGTTCAATTGGTGACCCTCCCTTCCAAACATATGTGTGTCTGGACATGGAAATTCTGGAGGGCTAACAATGGCCACAGCTACTCAGGAGAGGAGTTTCAGAGAAGAAACTGAGCTCTAGTGGCTCCCTCTTCTGATTTCCTTCACTTTTCTATTGGTCTCGCTCAAGAGTTTTGCCCAGTGAGTATTCTGAGCTTATTTTGAGAAAGGAAACCCTTGGATCCTTACAGAATGGCCCCAAATGCCAATATTTGCTTCCACCTAAAATGAAAAAAATCAAGACTGCCTCTTGCCCTGACACCAGCGATCTCAGTCTTTCTGGGATTGCCAAAGGTATTAAAAGTACAAGAAACAATTAAACATATTGCTGATGTACAGAAATGTGTAAGTCAGTGAGGAGATTTTGAAAGTAGAACATAAATAAACTAAACAAGCATAAGCATATCTAACTTTACCCCAGATTTTGCAAAGGGAGAGGTTAATAACATTTGTCAACCATCCATAAGTGTCTGAACTGCTGGGAGAGTAAAACAGAAGTGCTAAATTATTTGAACAAATTTGGAGTGACAGAATTTTAAGATATTAAAGCAGGTGATAGACTAGATTTTCACCTTGAAGAAAATCCTTACTCTGAAAATAGAGTTTTCTCCAAATAGTATCATCTGAATGAGAGTGGTGATCCATTTTCAAATTCCACTGAAGCCAAATGGAAATCTGGGAAGGATTTGACAAAACATTCAAGGTAAATGAAGAATAAAGTCATCAACACTAGATAACATAAGGAAACAGAAAGCTTCTTTGCCTGGTTTATTGGCCATTCTGTTGCAGGTGCAGATGAGTTTGGAGAGGTCATCAAAGATGATACTGGACCAAATTCAGTACAATGTTACTTGGTTCTTGATATGGATAATAAAGAAAATTAAGGAGAAATCAATGATGATGATGATGATAATGATGATGATGATGATAGAGGAGAAGAAGAAGAAGAAGGGGGAGAGGGAGAGGGAGAGGAAGAAGACAAAGAAAAAGAAAAAGAAGAGGAGGAGGTTGAAGGCAAAGAAGATGATGATAATAAATTGTAGGAAAGAATGATGAATGAAAAGATAACTAATGGAACACTGATAGATTCTGCTATGCTTTGTATATTAATTTGGATGTTCTCTAAAGGTTCATATGTTAAAGGCTTGTCATCAGGATGGTACTATTCAGATGGTGGAAATTTTATGAGGTGGGGCCTAGTGAGAGATCCTTAGGTTGTTGGGGGTGTGCCCTTGTAAGGTTGTTCTCACAAAAACGTTGTTCCAAAAACCTGAGTTTGGGTCGCATAATTCTGCTACTAGGCTTTCCATGTGATCTTTTTTCTGTACATGTTCCACCATCCTCCATGAGCAAATAACAGAGCCAAGTCCTCTGTCATTCCATTTGCACAATAAACCTCCAAAACTGTGAGCTAAATAAACATCTCTTTCTTCATAAGTTTCTTGTCTCAGGTATTTCATTATATTGATGAAAAATTGATAAAGAGTTAAATCTTTTTTATTTCAAATTTGTATCTAGAAACTGTTGCTGTGGGGCCTGCATCCCATATGGGCGCTGGTTCAAGTCCCAACTGCTCCCTGTTAATGATCTGGGAGAGCAAAAGAGGATGTCCCAAGTACTTGGGCCCCTGCCACCCATGTTGGAGACCCAGAAGAAACTCCTGGCTCCTGGCTTCGGATCAGCCCAGCCCCAGCTGTTGCAGCCATTTGAAGGAGTGAACCAGCGAATGGAAGATTCTCTCTCTCTCTCTTTCTCTCTCTCTCTCTCTCTCTCTCTCTCAATCTCTCTCTAACTCTGCCTTTCAAATAAATACACACATATGTCTTTTTTATTTTTTAAGATTTATTTTATTTATTTAAGAGGCAGAGTTACAGAAAGAGAAGAGAGATAGGAGAGAGAAATCTTCCACCCACTGGTTAACTCCCCAAATGGTTGCAACAATCGGGGCTGGGCCAGGCTGAAGTCAGAAGTCAAGAGTTTCTTCCAGATCTCCCATGTGAGTGCAGGGGCTCAAGAACTTTGACCATCTTCTGCTGCTTTCTCAGGCACGTTAGCATGGAGCTGCATTGGAAGTGGAGAAGCCGAGTCTCAAACTGGTACCCAAATGGGTTGCCAGCTCTGCAGGTGGCAGCTTTACTTATGGTGCTACAATGCTGGACTCTAAAAATAAAATCTTAAAATTTTGATCCAGGAGCCGGCGCTATGGCGCAGCAGGTTAACTCCCTGGCCTGAAGCGCCGGCATCCCGGCTGCTCCACTTCCAATCTAGCTCTCTGCTATGGCCTGGGAAAGCAGTAGAAGATGACCCAAGGCCTTGGGCCCCTGCAACCACATGGGAGACCCAGAGGAAGTTCCTGGCTCCTGGCTTTGGATCAGCGCAGCTACAGCTGTTGCGGCCAATTAGGGAGTGAACCATCGGATGGAAGACTTCTCTCTCTCTCTCTCTCTCTCTCTCTCTCTCTCTCTCTCTCTCTGCCTCTCCTTTCTCTATGTAACTGTGATTTTCAAGTAAAATAAATAAATCTTTAAAAAAATTTAAAAAATGTTTTGATCAAGTTCCTGGGCACAAGTTACATAATTTCGTCTGCATTTTGTGTACAGATGTCCTTTTCTGAAGGCCTCTTTTGTCCACACCATGGTTTTCAACTTATTTGGGGAGAGAAAGAGAATACCTTGAGCAGATACAATAGAAAAAAAAAATCCTGCTTTCCTTTCCAACTTCATTTTTATCTCTTCCTGTATGTAATCAAAAACTGTATGTCATAAAATCACTGTCTTAAATGGAAGAAAGAAAAACTTCTGTTTCTTTCACTCTGCTATAAACTGGAGAATGCTAAGCCACTGTACAGTAGAGCACAGAATTCTAAGCTCTTCCCTCCCTCTGTATATTGGGCTCAGAGATTACACTGTGTGTCTCTAAGTGAATATGGACTATTAGCATTTACCAACATGCATCTCTACTTTCTCTTGTTTAAAAAAGAAAAAGAAAAACTCTGAAAATAGGGTTATAGGAGGTCTACAAAGGTTGGTCTTGAGACGTTTGGGTGGGTTAAATGGGCATTTTGATGACCTAGATTCTCCTTTGGCATGTTTCATTGTTATATTTAAAGCAGTTTAAGATTGCGTTCCTAAAATAAAATTCTGCCCTAATGATAACTTGAGTCTTTCCACTCAAAGGAGGAATCAGTAGAATCTGTTGAATCTTATTTGGGATTGACATTCATTACTATAATTTTGTTCTAATTTATTTTTTAATTTTCTTTTTGTTTTACTGGAAAGGTAAGATGATGCTCAGTTTTAAATGTTAAAATTGTACAAGATGTTTTGTTACCAAAAAAACTAAATATGTACACAGACACACACACACACAGACACACACAGACACACACACACACACACACAAGTTCTGCCCACTCATTCAGGCCATACTATAGCTCCCCAAAGTGGTACCCTAATGAAATGTATAAATCATGATGACTTTTTATCCCCTTCCAACAAAATTATCTCAGTCTCAGCACAGGCCATGATGGTGTTTTAATTAAGCAAAATGTAGGGCACATGTTCTGACATAAGAACTTATAGCCAGAGATTTTGGAACTGAGTCTACTTTTGAAAAATCCAGGGATTTCATTTCCAGGAAGTAGATCTAGACTAGATTTTTAAAAGGACCTAAAGTCCAATTCACCTAAATGAACATAACCCAGCTAACTGGACATTATTGGATGTCCGTGTGGTCAATACTGTGCACTATTGGATCAAAAGTTCCACTATTCATTTCTATGGGTGGATGATAGAGCTTTTTTCAGCTCCAAAATGTTATAAGGGGCACACAGTTCTCTTTAAATGTGAATATCTGTAACAGCTGGACATGCTGGGATTCTGGTGGCTAAATAGTGTAAATACCAAGTAAAAATGCTTAGCGATTATTTAAAAGATGTACAAATTTTTCACACCAATTGACAATACATATTGCAAATATTTCCAAAAAAATCTTTCACAGCTTCAAAGATGGGTGACAAGAGCTATGAACTGGTAATCAAGAAACGCAAGCATTTCCATTCACTAGCTATGTTACCTTAAGCCAATATAAGATGTTTAAAGCAGGTTATCTAAAAAATATTTTCAAATTCAATAAAGGATCAGAGCTTGGATCTTTGCAATTTTCAAGATCCTACAGAAAGGAGAATAGGAAAAACTTTCTTGACTCTATCAACTTTCTTCAAGTCTGTGTATATGTAGAAATATACAAAAGACATCTCAAAAAGAGTGATTCTTCTCTTTCTTCAGAATTAAAAAGGTGCAGTGGTCTACATTATTGTCTTCACTTAAATCCAAGAGGTTCTTCAAAAGTTCCATGGAAGGTGGAATTAAAATAAGTTTATATTGGTATAAAAATACTTTGAAATCCATGCATAATTTTTGATTTATATGCATTTCCATGAATTTTTGAAGATCTCCATGTATGCATGAATTTTTCAGAATTCATGGAAAACATGTGTTATGAAAAAAACTATGCATGGATTTTAAAATATTTTGCACCAAAATAAATATATTATCTTTCAGTTTCATTTCTCATGAGATTTTAGAAGTACCCTCATACAAAATGCCCACTTTCCTTAATGGAGTCCCAAATAGGTTCAGGCATTTTTCGCTTCCATCCAAAACCAAATATGTACTGCTAAAATTTTAGCAACTGTTCTCCAGGGTGGGGAGAGAACAGGTCTTGATTTGCAGAACTTGTATATTTCTATGTTGTAAAAATCTATCATGGCTTACTTAAAACCACCAACCAAAGTGATGTCACTGAATGCAGTATTGGGAAGAGACAAACAGAATTAATTCTCTTAAGATTCTGTGGGGAAGCTCCAGATTTCTGTTCAGAAGTGTAATCCATCTGTAACAGAAGGAGAGATTAAAAAGATGACTAATAGCTTCCAAATGTAAAGGGCTATCACAAAAGGTGATATTAATTTTCTACTTTAATGGTGCACTGAACAAATGAAACAATCTATTGAGGGAAGATGAACAATTGGTATAAAACACAGAAATTAGAATTCAGATCAAAAGCCTAACTCGGGCCTTACTAACACGCAATCACTTAGCCTTTGGGGGCTTTAGAATCCTGACCTGGGAGATGACACTGTGGTGCAGTGTGTAAAGCCATCGTCTGTAAGTGCTGGCATGCCATATGGGCACCAGTTCAAGTCCCGGTTGCTCCATTTCCTATCCAGCTCCTTGCTAATGCACCTGGGAAAGCAGTAGAAGATGGTCAAAGTACTTGGGCTCCTGCCACCCACATAGGAGGTCTGGAAGGAGCTCCTGACTCTTGGTTTTGGCCTGGCTAAGCACTAGCCATTGAGACCATTTGGGGGGTGAACCAGTGGATGGATGAAGATATCTCTCTCTGTCTGTAACTCTGCCATGCAAATAAATAAACAAAATTTAAATTTTAACTGAAAAGTGATCCCTGTTAAATGTAACAGAGAGAGAGGAGATGTACAATTTGGGACATGCACAATCGGACTTGCCCCAAATGGTGGAGTTAGAATCGTACCAGGGGATTCCAATACAATCCCATCAAGATAGCATGTACCAATGCCATCTCACTAGTCCAAGTGATCAATTTCAGTTCCCAATTGATCACACTGATAGGTCTAAGAGTCAAAGGGATCACACAAACAAGACTAGTGTCAGCTAATACTAACTGATAGAATCAAAAAGGGAGAGAACGATCCAACATGGGAAGCGGGATACACAGCAGACTCATAGAATGGCAGATGTCCTAAATAGCACTCTGGCCTCAGAATCAGCCTTAAGGCAGTCAGATCTGGCTGAAGAGCCCATGAGAGTATGTTAGGCATGGAAAGCCAAGACACTCTGGCAAAAAAAGAAGAAGAAGAAGAAGAAGAAGAAGAAGAAGAAGAAGAAGAAGAAGAAGAAGAAGAAGAAGAAGAAGAAGAAGAAGAAGAAGAAGAAGAAGAAGAAGAAGAAGAAGAAGAAGAAGAAGACCTAAATGAAAGATCTCTGCGAGTGAGATCCCAGCGTAAAGAAGGGGGCCATTAAAGAAGGAGGTACCTTTCTCTGTAGGGAGGAGAAAACTTCCACTTTGACTATGACCCTGTTGGAATAAGATCGAAGTCGGTGAATCCTAAAGGCTTCCATAGCCTCGGCAACTCATGACTAGACCCTAGGGAGATTACTGACGCCATAAACAAGAGTGTCAAATTGTTAAGTCAACAACAGGAGTCGCTGTGTACTTACTTCTCATGTGGGATCTGTCCTTAAGGTGTTGTCCAATGTGCAGTAATGCTATAACTAGTACTGAAACAGTTTTTACACTTTGTGTTTCTGTGTGCGTGCAAACTGATGAAATCTTTACTTAGTATATACTGAATCGATCTTCTGTATATAAAGATAATTGAAAATGAATATTGATGTGAATGGAATGGGAGAGGGAGTGGGAGATGGGAGGGGCGTGAGTGGGAGGGAAATTATGGGGGGGAAGCCATTGTAATCCATAAACCGTACTTTGGAAATTTATATTTACTAAATAAAAAATTAATTAAAAATAAATAAATAAAAATAAATAAATTTTTAAAAATCCTGATCTAGAATAACTTAATATAGTAGGACTTGCAGAGTTCTAAGAAAAATATCTGCTATACTCAAAATATTGACTTTTATTATCTTCACCACCATCATTTACAGAACTGATATTAATAGCCAGTCTGCTCTCTTCACAGATCATTGGAAAACTGAAATATACTCTTTAAAAACTATTGCAATGTAAGATATGATCTCTTGATGACTTCAGGGATGTAGGAAAATTGAAGGAGTTCCTAAGGGAAATGTAGGCTAACTTTATCTAAAAAGCTTTATCTTTTTTTCCAGAAAACTTTAGAATTAAGAGAATCTCATCGTATATGAAGAATTCTGCCATAGTCAGAATCAGAATCAAAGGGGAGTTTGATAGACTTTAGTGATCATCTGATCCAACCTTCTCATTTTAAATGTGAAAATAGTTGCTGAAAGTTTTTAAAATTAACTAATTTATTTGAGAAGGAGAGAGGGAGGAAGGGAGGGATAGAGAGAGAAGGGGGGCAGAGAGAAAACTCCCATCATAGGTTCATTCCCCAAATGTCTGCAACTTGACTGAAGCTTGAAGCTGGGAACCCAACTCAGGTCTCCTACATGGGTGGCAAGGACACAGCACTTGAGAAAACACCACTACCCCATAGGTTCTGCCTTAACAGGAAGTCAGGGTTAAGAGCCAGAGCCAGGTATCAAACTCAGGCAACCAGATGTGAGACATGAGTGTCTTAATAGATGTCTTATTTCTGGGCTAAGCATTCACCCAATAGTTGCTGAATGCTTAAGTGACTTAACTAAAAACTTAGTGGCAGAATAAAGAAAAGTATCTAGTTCATTTGACTAGCAGTATTCTTTGCACCAAGAGCATAAGAAATACTGGTCCTTGGTCACTTGCAATTCCTGTCACTTAGCCAGGCAAAAATGGATAGTAAACAGAAAAAACACTCTTAACTAGCATTCTGGTGTCAGAAACTGGTGGAATTTTTAACACATTTTACAAATCTAATTCAGTTTCAAAGTTTGGGGTTCAATCTAATAATTATTTTCTTAAAGGAGGGAGAAACTGAGGGATCAGGGTCAATCTAAGTTCTACTTTTAGTTATTCTGGGATCACTTTTTGCCTGTTTGCATTAGTTAGGGTTTCCTAGAGATAGAAAATTGATAGGATATAGGCAAATATATTGATACAATATAGGTATGTACTTATATATATATACAAATATTTGTATATAAGCATATGAAGGGGAATTTATTAGGGTATCTAGCTTACATGATTATGACAGTTGAGAAGTTCCATGACCGGTCATCTGCATACTGGAGACTCCTGACATGACAATAATGAGTTCAACCCAAGTTCAAGGGCCTCAGAATCAGGAGAGCTGATGATGTAACTCTCAGTTCAAGGCCAAAAACCTGATTGCCAATAAAGGGGCCACTGGTGTAAGCTATAGAGTTGAAAGGCCAGTTACTGATGTTCAAGGCAGGAATGGAGCCTGTCCTCACTCTCAGAGGTAGAAGTCAATACATCTGTAATCAAACCCTCAAGATTTCTGGCTCATTGATGATGCCCTCTGACATCAAGGCTAGATCTTTTCAACCACTTGGAAAAACCCTCACAAACACCCCAAAATAATGCTTTTCCAGATTTCTAGGTATTCCTTAACCCAGTCAAGTTGGCTCCATAAATCAACCATCATACTGCTTTTTTTCAGAGATAAGAGAAAGGGCCCCCTGGTCCACAAAGATCCAAAGTGTAGTCTTTCCCAAACAGCCCCATCACCTTCCTGAGCTTCAGTTTCTTCATTTTTACAGTTAATTAGTTGACTAGATTATTCAATTTTCAGTTTGGGAAGCTTTTATTGAATGTCTATTTCATGACAAAAATTGTTCTCGACTCTGGGGATAATAAGAAGAAGCCAACAAGTTACTCTCCTTGCTGAGTTAAAGAATCTAGTGAGGGAAACAGACACAAATTATACTGTAGGTGTAAATATACTATTATTTGTGCAATAATATCAATGTGTACATGTTGCCACAATGGAAAAATGAACCCTGGTAAGAAAGAAGGCTTCAAAAAGCAGCTAATATTTGAGCTAGGTCCTGAAGGATATGTAAGAGTTTAATTGGTGAAGAATATGAGATAGAGCATTCCCCAGCAGGAACAACAGTATTCACACAGGTCAAGCATCAAAGTGTGTGGTAGTTTTGGGTAACATCAAGAAAATTGGAACGAAGAGAACTGAGAAAAAATAGTAATAGCAATAAACATTTGTGGAGTGCATGGTATGAACTAGGAACTGTTCTGTTTATCAGTATAAAAACATTAATGAGGACAGGCATTTAGCCTAACAGTTAAGACATCTGTATCCCACACCAGCATGGCTGTATTTGAGTCCTTGATCCAGCTCCCAAATCTAGCTTCCTACTGTTGCAGACCCTGAGAGACAGTGGTGATGACTCAAATGATTGGGATACTGTCACCCTCATAGGAGACCTGGATTGAGTTCCAAGTCCTTGGCTTCAGCCCGAGCTGCAATCCAGCAATTGTGGACATTTGGATAGTGACATTTGGATGTGAATATGTTATCTCAGTCTCTCCTAAATAAAAATAATAATGAAAAAATATTTTAAGTATTTACTTATTTGAAAGACAGAGTTACAGCAAAAGAAGAAGAAGAAGAAGAAGAAGAAGAAAGAGAGACAGAGAGAGAGAGAGAGAGAGAGAGAGAGAGAGAGAGAGAGAGAGAGAGAATCTTCCATCTGCTGGTTCACTCCCCAAATGACTGCAGCAGCTGGGACTGGGCCATGCTGAAGCCACGAGCCAGGAGCTTCTTCCAGGTCTCCCATGTGGGTGCAGGGGCTTAAGTACTTGGGCAATCCTCAGCTACTTTCCCAAGCACCTTAACAGGGAGCTGAGTTGGAAGTGGAGCAACCGGGACTCAAATCAGCACCCATATGGCATGCTGACACTGCAGACAGAATCTGAACCTTCTATACCACAGTGCTGGTTCCAATAATTAAAAACATTAATAAGATACTTTGCTTTCTTTTAAATCCAGAACAGATTCTACATCTCAATTTAAACTAACCACATTTCAAATATTCGAAACTACTTGCGGCTAGTTACTGCTATATTGGACAATCCACCCTAAGTGATACTTTTTATTGTGCTTCAGTGTTTAGAGAGTTTTTGGTTTTTATTTCCTTTGTTTCAACCATATTACAAGTCACATTATCCCAGGTGATCACTGGTGAGCTCTGAAAACTCAGAGTTTCTCTAACCGAACTGTTATGTGTTCTTTAAATTTATCATCACCTGGGTCAAGCCAATTGACCTTCTTCTGGTCAACATTCACATTCTTGGACTTGTCTGGTAGGCAAATAGATATGCCCGTTGGGCCCCAGAACAGATTTCATAGAGTAGATGTGCATTATGGCTTATTCATCAGCATATAGTGGTTATTGAAATCATAGTAATGGATGAGGTCAGTCAGGGAAAGTGTTTAACAGTAGTCTCCTTCTTACTCTCAGAGGATATGTTCGAATAGATGCCTGAAACCACAGAGAGTACTGCAGCCTAAATGAGGGTTTTTCAGAAAGTTCATGGAGGGATAGGCATTATGGTACAGTCAGTTAACTCTTGGGTTAAGCCACATCTTGTGCTGCCCATATTCCATATCAAGTGCCTGGTTCAACTCCTGGATACTTCACTTCTGATCCAATTTCCTGCTAATGCACTTGGGAAGGCAGCAGGTGGTGGCCCAAGTATTTGGCTCCCTGCCACTGACATGGGAGACCTGGATGGAGTTCAGACTCTTTATCTTTAGCCTGGCCCAGCCAGCTCTAGCTGTTGTATACATTTAGGAAATGAACCAGTGGATACAGCATCTCTCTGCCTTCCTAATTAACTAAAAGATAAACACCAATAACTAATAATAAAAATGGGATAATTATAACAACATACTGTAATAAAATTTATTTTAAAACTTAAGAATTTTTTATTTCTGGAATTTCCCATTTAATATTTTGGACATTTTGACATTTAATATTTTCAGCAAAATATTTTGGATAACTTCAACTGTAGATAGTTAATCACATATAAGAGAAGGCTACAGCATATACTGCAGAATGAGAAGAGGATTGACAAGTTCAGGAAAGCATCCTCACTTAAGATAGATTCTCACTTAAGACAAAGGAAGAGAAATGGTCAAGATATCAGAAGCATGACTAGGGATAGCATGATGTCCCATGAGCTAAGAAACAGAAGCTTTTAAGAAAGTAGTGGGGAATCATATCAGTTGCTGTAGAGAGGCCATGATGATTAAAGAGGCTGTCAGCTCTATTGTCACACAATTTCATGATCAGCTAACTAGGGTCCTTTCAAAGATAAAGAAGTTAAATGTTTTAATGAAAAGAAAATAAAGATGGTAGGGTTTTTATTAAATTGCCCACATTAAACTTTTCATTTTAGTGAAAGGCTCCCTCTTGTGTCCAGACTGGGGATTTTCTTGACAGTTGGCAAAAGATTTGAACGGCCTCTGCTGATTTGTATTTTTCCTAATATTCTTCCATAGTAATCATTTTTGCAAATAAATAAATGTTTGCCAATTAATTTTACATTTAAACAGAAACATCATAATAAAAACAAAAATATGAGATGATGTTTTTTCCTCTAGACTCAGGGCTGCTGTAGAAAAAAGTCATCATGTCAACACAAAAAGATTCCATTGAGTTTTTTATACACTTCCCAAAGGGACACAATTAATTGAGATTCAATAAATTCTGAGAAAGGCTAACATGTTTAACAATCAAATCAGGTGATTCATATTCTCCGTACAGTTTGAAATCTATCTCTTGATGCCCCCACACTTGCATGTATCAGCTAAACAGAGAGGAAATAAATAAAGCTTTCACTTTAAGGGAGTCAGGAGATCTGTAAGGCTCACAGTCTAGACACAGAGAGAAGAGTAACAGTGGATGGTACCAGAAGCAGAGCTCCTAGCCTGGATGTCCCACCGGTGGAGGCTCCAGGTAATGAGAGAGAAAACAGCATCCTGGAAAATTGGGATACCTGGAGCTAGCTCTGCCTCTAAGTGTCTGTATGTGTGTAACCTTTAACAAAGACCCTCCTTCTCTGGACCTCAGATTTCCCTCTAATGGTACATTTTTATTCCATGATCTGAGAATCATACCATGAAAAAGGCAAGACTATATATAAAGCAGATGATGCTTCCCATATCCTTATCTGACTTGTTTTCAGATCTGTTATCCCAATGAAAGCCCAGATCCCAATGCTTCACACTTTAAATTGTTGAGGATCCTCTACTTCAGCATGTGGCGCAAACAAGAACAACCTAGGCCAACCTCATCTTCATGGGAAAGTACACTTGTCAAACAATACACAGTTAACAAGAGTTCAATGGTTACATTCAAAAGAGGAATTTAGATTTATGTGGAGTATACAGAAGAGAACTGTTATTATATGCCTTTTGTTAGAGATCAATTTTTACTATGTACATGCTATGTGTGTGTGTTCAAATGTGTGAATTAAGCAACAGTATATTTTGCCTGTTCATTGAAATTCATTGCCCTTGTAACCAAACACAGTTGAAAAAAAGTGAATTCCCAGTGAGATGTTACTGGTGCCACATAGCAACAAAATACTACATACAGCCTAGGAGCACTTCTATAGCTACAGGGGACTCAGACACAAGCTTCTTAAGAAAAAGAGTTTATGTGGCACTGTGGGTTAGAAACTGTGCTAAGTTCTGGAATGAGAACCTAGGGTGACTTGATTCCAAAGCCTGTCTTCGTGTCATCATGTCATACATTGTCCTTGACTCCACAATAGGAAATGGAGAAGCAGGTAATGCCACGTGAGCTAAGTGTAGAGCCTGTGGAGAGTTGTTTCAGGGATTTTCTTTTTTTTTTAAAGCTTTTATTTAATGAATATAAATTTCCAAAGTACAGCTTATGGATTACAATGGCTTCCCCCACCCCATAACTTCCCTCCCACCCGCAACTCTCCCCTTTCCCGCTCCCTCTCCCCTTCCATTCACATCAAGATTCATTTTCAATTCTCTTTATATACAGAAGATCAGTTTAGTATATATTAAGTAAAGATTTCAACAGTTTGCCCACACATAGCAACACAAAGTGAAAAATACTGTTGGAGTACTAGTTATAGCATTAAATCACAATGTACAGCACATTAAGGACAGAGATCCTACGTGATATTTTTTAAAAATTGATTAATTTTCTATGCAATTTCCAAGTTAACACCAAGTTTTTTTTTTCATTTTCAATTATCTTTATATACAGAAGATCGATTCGGTATATACTAAGTAAAGATTTCATCAGTTTGCACGCACACAGAAACACAAAGTGTAAAAACTGTTTCAGTACTAGTTATAACATTACTTCACATTGGACAACACCTTAAGGACAGATCCCACATGAGAAGTAAGTACACAGCGACTCCTGTTGTTGACTTAACAATTTGACACTCTTGTTTATGGCGTCAGTAATCTCCCTAGGGTCTAGTCATGAGTTGCCGAGGCTATGGAAGCCTTTAGGGTTCGCCGACTTTGATCTTATTCCAACAGGGTCATAGTCAAAAGTGGAAGTTCTCTCCTCCCTTCAGAGAAAGGTACCTCCTTCTTTGATGGCCCCGTTCTTTCAGGGATTTTCTTGATATCTTTCCTTTTTTCTTTTTCTGTTCTTTCCTTCTATATCTTTTCTTTCTTCTTATTTTCTCTTTCTACCAGAGGCTATAAGAGAACAATTTCCAACACCTCCATCTCCCAGAGACAGAGATCAATAGAGTTGCAATATCAACAGGGACTTGGTGCTGATGAAGCCCGATGTGTTGAGTGTGGTGGCCTAGAGCCTCACAAGAGAATAACAAGGTCACCTAAACAGATCAAGTAATCTCTTACCTTGGATGTGAGAATGGCTGTGGAGAAGCAAACAGAAGCAGTATTTTTAGGAAGAGGCAGTGAGGGTAGTTTATTTGATCATTGACTCAAGTTGTTTTTTTCAGATTTATTTATTGATTTTAAAAGAATTATAGAGTGAGAAAGAGAGAGGGAGGGAGGGAGGGAGGGGGAGAGAGAGAAAGAGAGAGAGAGAGAGGTCTTCCATCCACTGGTTCACTCCCCGGATGGCTGCAACTGCCAGAGCTGGGCCAGGATGAAACCAGGAGTCAGCTTCTTCCAAATCTCTCACATGGGTAGCAGGAGCCCAAGGACTTGGACCATCTTCCTCTGCCTTTCCCAGGTGCATTAGCATCCCTGCTAGATCAGAAATGTGGCAGCTGGAATATGACCTGGTGCCTATATGGGATGCTGACTTCACAGGTGGCAGCCCCCCTCAAGCTTTTTTCTGAACCCCACTCAACTTAATAGTGTTCTAAAAAAAGTATATGTAGGATACAAAAGACTCTATCCTCTATTCATGAAAAAAAAATCAAGGGTCACATTTGGATTAGACTTGTGCTGCTAGTCATTGGGAAGGAAAAACTGTGGGGTTTAGAACATATCTGAGTGTGAACTATGGCAAGTAGAAGGCACATGCAGACAAATAACACATGCCAGTGACACTGCATATTCTCTCTTCTCTTTCTCTGCCTCCATCTTTCTTACTCTCTCATCTTCCTTCTTCTTTTAATTCTCCCTCCCCTCCTCCTCCTGGTCCTCCTTCTTTCTTCTCCCATCCCTCTGTCTCAGTACAACCAGTCTCTTCAGATATTTATTACAATGAAATTAAGAGAAAGTAGAATGGCTTTGCCCTCCCCTATAAAATCATATGCACAGGTTGCAATTTGGTGCTCACCAGGGAGATATCTGCCTTCCTTTCTCCCTTAGGAGGGGGAGGATGTAAGCCACTAGCCAGGTCTGCCTGCTGAATGGAGGCCAAGTGTGAGGAAATGACTGAGCACTGCTCCTGTGCTCTCGAAGGGAATTTGACTTGAGAGCTAAACCTACTAACACGAGGTCTGGAAGCTATCCGAGAAGAAATCTGATGCATGTATGTTTTTACCCACAGTCGTCCATCACCAGGGATTTTTGCATTTGAGGCATGTCGCAGAGACTCAGGCAAGCTGCTGTATATCAAATGTGATCAGTTTTTAACATGCTGCAATAATCTAAGGGGAAATAGCCCCTGGAATCTACATACCAGTGTTTTTTTTTTCTTTTTATAATTTGCTCCTTGGTGCCAAAAAGTTAAAACAAAAACCTGAAAGGCAAGGCTTAAACTAAGCAATCACTATTTTATGAAGACCTAACATACTTGCATGTGTGTCTGTGGCTACTGGATAGGATACGCATATTTAGGTAATGCCAAAGAATTCAGTTAGAGCCAAGCTGAACACTGTTGGCTACTTATTGCTTTCTAGTTCTGTGTTTGGTATTTTATCCTGGGATATATTCATGAAAATAATGGAATTAAAATATGTTTATTTTGACTCAAAATTTTTGAAATCCATATGTAGTTTTTTATATAGTATGCATGTTCCATAAAGATTTTGAAGACCCCTTGTACGTGTCAAAACTAAGGGAAAGAAACTCTTCCTAGGTTCTTTGGACTGAATGTTTTCTGTTACACCATTCCATTCACATGTTAAATATGTTGAAGCTCTTATTCCTTGTAGCCTTTGGAGGTGGAGCCTTCATTATATCATGAGGGTGAGGTCCTTATGATGGGAGTAGACATGGGAAGAAACATGGGAAACATGACCTGTCCCTACCATGTGAGGACAGAGGGAGAAGGGGCACTCTGCAGCTACAAAGGGGGCCTTCACCATGAACCAAATTGGCCAATACCTTGATCTTGGACTTCCTAGCCCCCAGAACTGAGAAATCAATGTTTGCTATTTAATTTATTCAGCCTATGGTATTCTTTATGGCTGACTAAGATACAGAGTCGAAAAGAATGTGGTACTTCAATAGCATTTTAGGTTAACGGGAAGAAGAAAATAAATACACATTTCTGCTTAAGGAGGCTTTCAGTTAAGAAACTCAGAAAATCTTACTATAAACATTGTTACAAAATAATTTCTGGCCCCCAAAAATGTACTCAGAAAAATGCTGACTTGGAAACTAGAAAATATTAAGTCTTTATTAACACAGATTGAGCAGCTCTAATCTGAAATGCTCCAAAATCTTCAACTTTTTGAGCGTTAACATGACAGCACAAGTGGAAAAATTCCACACCTGATCTCACGAGACAGTACAGTCAAGACACCAAAAAATATTGTATAAAATTACCTTTAGGCTATGTGGGTAAGGTATATATTAAACATTAATGAATTTTGTGTTTAGACTTGGGTCCCATCCATAAGATATTTCATTATGTATATGAAAATATTACCAAATTTGAAAGATTCCAAATTAGAAAATACTTCTGGTCCCAAGCATTTTGGTTAAGAGATACTCAACTTATATTTTCAATTATGTAGGCCATAGGATAGGCTTAGAAAGTTCCAAGAACAAAGATTAGGGCTGCTGTGTTGAGGCTCCCATTTAGACAATTCAGTTCCTAAAAGTTATAGTCCAGGGAAAGGTGACCTTTCCTGGATGCCCTCCTCTGCCTGTCCCTTGAGTGTTGATAGTCCTTTGAGTTTTTATGCTTTATCTCCTTCTTTTCTCATTGTGTATCTTCTCTCTAGGGAAGTTCATCCTCTCTGACGATTTTTACTTTCATTTATGTGCTGATGCTTTCCAAATCCAAATCTTTTAACTGACATCTCCCTGAGGCTTGTAGACTTATTGATATTTTTAAAAAAAAGTACAGTGGACATGACCCCTAACAATCTGCAACTCAAGATGCCCAAAATTAAAATCCTCATTTTTCTCCCAGAATCTGTTCTCCATTATTTATCTTGGTTGGGGGAACCAAAATTCACTTATTATTAAGGCAAAAAAATCTTGGAGCCTTCAGTAACTCCTTTTGGTTCAACCACCATATCAAGGCAGTTACTAAGGCCTACAACTTTTAATGTCCCTGTAAGTCCCCTTGCCTTGCCTTAGTCCACACATGTCTCATCTCTAGTGTGAACTGTTAAATATCTCCTACCATATGTCCATGCTTCTGGTCTTGCCTTTTTTCTGATCCTCACTGCTTCCAATCCTTCCTTCACATTGCTACCATTTTAATTGGTATATTTATGTATCTGGTAGAACCCTTATTATTTTAGTAACTCCCTTTCACCTTGGCATGGCATACAAACGTCCTATTAGCCTAGCCTATCTTTCTTTCTAGCTCCATCTCTCCTGCTCCTTACCCTTGATGTACTTCGTACTCAAGCAAAACTGAAATACTTGTAGTACTTCCCACATCCCATACTACTACATACTTCTATGACTTTTCCCACATTATTCCTACTGCTGGAATTACAACCCTCATCCTATCTTTTCTTTACATGGAAAACTCTTCTTCACTTCTCAAAACATAGTCTCATGGGTTCCTTTCATTGGTAGCCTTTCCTGATCACTTCCCAGGACAATATTATTTCCCTGTGCTCCTCCAGCACCTTGCATGCATCACATGCATCACTCTTGCAGAGAAAACCACACTGGATGGTAATTGTTGCTGTATCTTTGATTTGGGGTTTGTCAACTGTACTATATTGCAAGCTCCTTGAGGGGTGGTAGAGAATATGTTGCAACATCCAAGCAGACACATCCTGTATGTTCAATTGGTTTCTAATAAATAAGGAAAGCACTTCGCTTTCTTTTTTAAAAAAGAATGTATTTATTTATTTAAAAGCAGGTACAGAGTAATAGAAACACACACACACACACAAAGAGAGAGAGAGAGAGAGAGAGAGAGAGAGAGAGAGAGAGAGAGATCTTCCATCCTCTGGTTCACTCCCTAAATGGCAACTACAGCTAGGGTTGGGCCAGGCTGAAGCCAGGAGCTTGGAGTATCTTCCAGATCTCCCACATGGGTGCAAGGGCCCAAGGACTTGGGCCATTTTCTTCTGCCTTCCCAGATGCATTAACAAGAAGCTGGATTCTCAAACTGGCACGCATATGGAATGCCAGCACTGCAGGCTGTGGCTTAACCTGCTGCACCACAGCACCAGCCCCAGAACTTTACTTTCAAAGTCTCCAAATGGGTACATCTCTTGATTCCCACTGCTTCTATGTTAGTGCAGACCCTCATTATCACTCACTTGAAATCCTTGACTGTACACAACCTGAACATAGAGTCTTCGATGATTATCCAGCGGGTAAAATGAAAAGTCCCTATCGTGGCATACACAAACCAATTACAACCAGCACGATGCTTATTTCCTACCAATGCCTACCCTACCAAAATCTGTACTACATCTATACTCAGCTATTTGCCTTTGCATACTCTCTGCAACTTTCAATGTATTCTTCTTTATCCTTCAGAGACCACTTTTATTTGTGCCCTACTCTTTATGCCTTCCCTAAGTTTTTTCCAGGCAGTTAGACATGAACTCCTTTGTTACTGCACCTGTCCATTATAGCACTCTGAACACTCAATTATAATTATGTACTTAACTTCTCTTAGCCTCTGTTTCTTCATGTGGAAAATGGAGGATACTAGCAGTTTCTACTTTGTAGTGGTAGTTCTAAGAAGTGAATGAGACAATGTATGAAAAGCATTAAGTATAAAGCCTGGCACATCATTTGCACTGAATAGTAGCTAACAAATCTCAGCTTAGCTCTCAATAGGTGCCTGGCACTTTACATGTGTGGATTCCTTTCACTGTCTTCACATAGTAGGTACCACTATTGTCTCCATATTCTAAATGAAAATATGGTGACTTTGAGAATGAAATGACTTTCCTAAGGTCACACAGGTGATTAGGGGTCAATCTGACTGAACCCATGTGGCCTGAGGACAAAGTCATGCTTTTAATCATTATTCATCTGTGTGCACTTTTCTTATCGCTACTAAGTGTGAACCTCTCTAAGACAGGGACTATTCCTGCCCTCAACCCAAAGTTAGACTTGCAGTCTCAACAATCTCAGATCTGCTCCCAGTAGGAGACTCAGATGCAAGTTTCCAGCCCTCAACTCTGCATAGACAAACAGCACTTTACTTCTACTCATTCAATTGCCTGCCATTTAGTCACCTTGCCCAAAAATAATGCCTTTACATTTCTAAGCTTATATGCAGCTGCTGCTCTGTCCCTTCCCACTGCCTCAATGACTTTAATGCATTCCAGATCCACACAAGAAGGCCTAAGTGCATGTCAGGTGAACAGAATTAAGTTCTCCACTGCATAAGGGTTTCAATCCATGTGCAGCCATTGTTTTAAGTATAGTTTTATAATGACTACAAACAGAACTGCAAATGTACCACACAAGACATTGTTTTGACTGATACGTCTAGGACACAATCTGGGACCTACACATACCAGCTAAATTCTACAAACACCCAACTCCTTATTGAAGACATTAAGTGTTGGTATTGTTTTACAGTCTTGAAAACAGAGAGTGGCATGTAAGTGAATGGCCAGAGGTAGTCCCAGCAAATAATAATGTACAGTTGTTCCTTATCCAGAAGGGATTTGTTCCAGGACCCCTGTAGACACCACAATCCATAAATGCTGAAGTCTTATATAAAAAAACCATAGTATTTACATACAATCTATGCATGTCACCCTTTATTCTTTAAATCATCTCTATTATTTTTAATATTTAATACAATGCAAATGATATATAAATAGTTGTTATACTGTATTTTTTAGGAAATAATGTCAAAGATCAAAGTCTGTACAAACTCAAGACAAACACAACCAGTGTTGGCCTACCCATATAGTACACAAATGAAGCACAAGACAAACAATGAGTGCTAAAGAGAGACTGAGGAGCTATGAAATGTCAGACTATTGCATATGTATTCAACATAGTGCCTGGTGCATAGCAAATTCAAGTTTTACTTTTTGGAACTTCTTGGAATTTTTATAGTTTTTTATGCTTTTAAAAAAATCTATAAAGGGGCTGGCGCTATGGCGTAGCAGATAAAGCCGCCACCCGCAGTGCCTGCATCTCATATGGGCACCAGTTCGAGTCTCGGCTGCTCCACTTCCGATCAGCTCTTTGCTATGGCCTGAGGAAGCAGTGGAAGATGGCTCAAGTCCTTGGACCTCTGCACCCACGTGGGAGACTAGGAGGAAGCTCCTAGCTCCTGTTCAGATTAGTGCAGCTCTTGGCCATTGTGGCCATTTGGGAAGTGAAACAGTAGATGGAAGACCTCTCTATCTGCCTTTCTTTCTTTCTGTGTAACTCTGACTTACAAATAAATATATCTTTAAAAAATCTATTCAATTTGAGAGGTAAGTGAGGGGGAGAGACAGAAAGGCATACAGACATCCAAACTCTCTCATCCACTGGCTTCATTCCCCAAATCTCTACCAACTGCGGCTGGCATAAGCCAATGCTTGGAGAGCCAGGAACTCCATCTGTGTCTCCCACATGGATGGCAGGGACTCAAGTATTTGAACCATCACCTAATGCATCCTAGGGTACATGTCAGCAGGAAGCTAGAATTGGAAGAAGAGCTAGGATTCAAACCACAACACTCCAATATAGGATGTAGGTGTCCCAAGAAGTTTCCTAACTGCTAGGCCAATGCTCATCCCAAATTTTTAAATTTTTGATCATAGTTGGTTGAATTTGTGGTTGTAGATCCCACGGATATGTAGGTGTAACTACACAGGCAA
The DNA here is from genome assembly GCA_949820135.1 of Sylvilagus floridanus. NCBI lineage: Eukaryota > Metazoa > Chordata > Mammalia > Lagomorpha > Leporidae > Sylvilagus > Sylvilagus floridanus. Next base: position 50,950,969 of record OX463223.1, read on the forward strand.
GTCTTGCTCACCAGGCCCCATCCCTCACATACCCTTTACTGTTTATATTTACATTCCCTTATTATGTGAAGAGAGTTGGTGGGACTAGAAAACTGTCTTGAAGGCATATCTGTAGAACGAGTAAACTTTTTAGAAGCTTATTTAGGGTAATTTGATTAATTTGGCTTCCCCAAGCCAAATGGCACTACCACTGAGAATGGTTCATGGTGACATAGTGAGCTGTGGATATAAGATATATTAGAAGTTTCCATTTCTTGGCTCCAACTGCTGGGTTACAGAAAACTTAGTTCCACCACCCTTTCCAGACACACATTAATTTGAGAGAAGATGGAAACCCTTAGCTGGTGAGAAATATCAATTAGAAAGATAAGAGAGTCGAGCTAGGGAAGGAAGGAGTGGGGGAAGAATGGGACAGGAGCCAGGCAAAAGGAAATCACACCCACCCTGGAGTCAAGGCAAGGTTTGTAGTTTCCACTAAGAAACCAAAAAGCTCAAAACAGGAAGAAAGAGGTGAGGTGCAATCCAAAAAAACAATCAGCTCACTGACATTTTATTTATTTTTACCTGGGGGAAAAGGGTGGGGGGTGGGGGGGTTCAGCTCCCAGCCTGACCCAGCAGCTGCAGCTGCTATAAAGGAAGTAGATGTTTGGGGAAAGGGGAGAGGGGACCTGAATAGGGAGGCTGGCCTATCTCTTTCCTCCACCAGAAACCCAGAAATTCTGAGGCAAGGAACCTGAGACTGTGGGAAACCTGAGAAGAGATATTTCTAAGCCCAACAGAAAAGGAAGCAGTTCTCCAAGGACACAAAATCTATTCCAGTCCTGACTTGGAAAGCTAGAGACATCCACACCTCCACAGCCTTTAGACTGCCCTGCTCACCTTGACCGTAGGTGAAGGCAATGGAGCTGCAAAGGGGAAGGAGGAAGAGGAGAGGAGAGAGAGACAGAAATTTTGCCAATAAGATATACAAAAATAACAGAAAACAAAAATGGGATTTTTTCTTCCTTGTCCTAGAGCATCTGGTTTCATTTCTCCTTTCTTAATGAAGGAGATAGGGAGGGGAGAAAAAGAGGGAAAGGGGGTTGGTGAACATAGTACATATGTTTTCAATGGAGTCCTTGTTTAAAACATGCACAGACAGCTGGGACTTCAAGTCCTTGTCACTTGTCAAGAAGCATGGTTCATGGTGATATAGTCTTGGAGTGGTCCTGAACAAGTCATTACACTTTCTATCCCAGCTTCTGCCCCCGCAGAATGAGCAGTGAGCCTTCAGAAGGAAGAACAGGAGAAAGTACGCTGAAAGGTGGAACAATGGCACCAATAGTTTCTGACATCTTGTTTGAGTTTTGCCTGCATTTTTTCATTTAACTCTCAGAAAACCTGATAAGTATCACTGTTTGTCCATACTTTTTCCTAATGTAAATTTATCTTTTTTACCTTCCACCAAGGTTTTACATATTTTTGATTGACATGTAATAATTGTATGTATTTATGGAGTATAGTTAGGACATTTTAAGACATGTATACAATATGTCCTGATCAAATCAATTTTTTATTTGATTAGCATTTCCAGCCCCTCATCATTTCCATATGCTTGGAGCCTTTAAGATCCTTTTTCTAGGCCTTAATAAAATATATAATGGGTTATTGTGAACTATATACCATACTGTGACTGTGGAACACTAGAACTTACTACTTCTAACTGTGCTTTGGTACCCATTATCCAACCTTTCTCTGTCCTCCTATTCTCAGTTTCTAGTAATCACTACTGTAAGTTCAGATCAATTGAAATTTTCTAAAAAAATTATTCTGAGTGAAAGACATAGAACAAGAGACAGACACCCAGAGACAGGAAGAGACAGAGAGAGATCTCCCATCTGCTGGTTCACTCTCCAAGTGTCTTCAAGAGCCAGGACTGGGCCAGACTCCCAAATGGGTGACAGAGACCCAAGTATTTCAACCATTACCTGCTGCCTCCCAGATTATGAGCCCCTTTCACTTACTAAATTTTCAACATATGTATAGGTGACTGCTGAGAGAATATAATAATAGAATTACTAGAGAGGTGTGTGGCCAGAAAGGAATCACCCTGGAAAGAAAAATACAGCTCTCAATTCTGCCTATGGCTTAGCAAGTATATATGAAAAGGGAGTCAGAGAAGTGGAAGACAAAAATAGATAATGGAACAGAGAAGGCAGGAGACAAAGCTGAGGCAGAGGGGAGAAATGCAGGGTGAAGGACAAAGTGTTGAAGAAATCCAGCTTGGGGTTTTGGGTTTTAATATATTCAGCAGCCTGGGAAAGCAATGGAAAATAGCCCAAGTGTTTGGGGCCCTGCACCGTGTGGGAGACCCGGAAAAAGCTCCTGGCTCCTGGCTTTGGATAGGTGCAGCTCTGGCTGTTGCAGCCAATTGGGGTTGGGGAATGAACCATTGGATGGAAGACCTCCCTCTCTCCCCCCTCCTTCTCCCTCTCCCTCTCCCTCTCCCTCTCCATCTCCCTCTCCCTCTCTCTCTGTGTAACTCTTTCAAATAAATAAATACATCTTTGAAAATATAATATATTCAGCATATGTTTGACCCTGGTGCAAACATTAAGAGGTGTATAGATTTTTAATTTCCTCTGTGAGGAAGACAAAGCAAGCATTTGGCTCACACAAAAATAGCTTGTCATTCTTATATCATCAATGCTTACCTTTATACAGGCACCAAAGGGTGTTTTCCTGCTGCAAACTGACTGTACTCCTGCTAAATCATTCCCTAAGCTGTGGGGTGAAAACAGAGAAGGGGAGAGCTATTCAGAACAGAGGTGAGATAGATGACAGGGGACTTCCTGGTTTCTGCAATAGTTCATTGTCTGGCCAATAATCCCAGCAGAGCATAGTGGTTAAGAGTATGGGCACTGAACTTAGCCAGACCAGGCCTTGAATCTTGATTCTGTCATTTACTAGATATGTGACCTTTTTTAAAAATTTTATTTATTTATTTATTTGACAGGTAGAGTTACAGACAGAGAGAGAGAGAGACAGAGAAAGGTCTTCCTTCCCTTGGTTCACTCCTTAATGGCCGCTGCGGCCAGCGCTGTGCCGATCCGAAGCCAGGAGCCAGGTGCTTCTTCCCAGTCTCCCATGCGGATGCAGGGGCCCAAGCACTTGGGCCATCCTCCACTGCCTTCCCGGGCCACAGTAGAGAGCTGGACTGGAAGACGTGCAGCTGGGACTAGAACGCGGTGCCCATATGGGATGCCGGTGTCTCAGGTGGAGGATTAACCAAGTGAGCCATGGCGCCGGCCCCAAGATATGTGACCTTGATCTAGTTGCTTCCTCCTCTCTTCATGTCTCCTTTTTCTCACTTTTAATATAAATATAATAGCCCCCATCTCTTAATATAGTGTGAGGATTAAATAAGTTAGGGTAAGTAAATGGTCTGGCACAGATCCAACACCCAGTAGGAGATACTCAGTAAATATTCGACATTACTGTAATAATTGGGTGCAAGAAAGAGTCTTGCCCTGAGCTTTATTTTGCAGAAATGTCCTGTTTCATTTAGTGTAATTGCTGGAATCAGACTAGCGGAAACCCTCCACACTTTTGCAAATGCATTCTCAAAATAGAGAAAATATTTTTTATTATTATTATTATTAATCTTTCTCTGGTTCCAGTGTCCTCTCCAGCTCTCTCACGCTCTCTCATGCTCTCTGTCTCTCTCCACACACTCCTCCCCCATAACCACCAAAGAAGCCTCCAATGCTCCAAATAGATAAAAAGATGTGGCCGTACACAGACTACACTCCACTTGAAGCTGGGTAGGCTTGTCCAAAGAGGATGACAATATTGCTTTTGTTTCTCAGATGCTAGACTCTCCCACAAATCCTTAAGTGGACATTCCAGTGCCTCTTCAGTCCATGCCTAGCTACTTCAGCCTGGACTCTCAGGAATCCAACAGTGCCACCTTTAAGGCCTCTCTCACAATTCTGACACCTGCACCCTCTTTCCCTCTTTCCAATGTATGGGATGTTTAAAAAAAAAACTGTAGGATGAATAGGGAAAGCATAATTGTAATGTGAATGAGACTTTAGACATGCAAATGTATGTCCTGAGCATGGATGAGCTGAACAATGTCTATGTGAGGGGCAGGAATGGACAAGTGCCATCAGAGTGCCAGATGTGCAATGCTGGGAAGAGGGCACCTGGAAGTGATGAAAGGAAACACAAAAGTTATTGAATAGAATGGGTCCCTTGAAGGACTCAGTGAGAGATGTAAAAATGAATGGGCAGCATGAGAAAGAAGGACATGGACGTCAGCGTGCCTGCAAGAAGAACAGATAGAGAATTCTTGAAAGCCAGAGCAAGAGAGGAGGAGTTTGGGTGGGATCCTGCTGAGGGATGTGACTCTGTGCTTGAAAAGCTCTGGGAAAGAAGACTACGCAAGCCTTTCCTGAGCAAGCTTCCAAATAGACTCAGAGCAGTTGCAACCTGAGGCCAAGGGAAACACCTTGTAATCAGGCTGAAAAGATCTCACCTTCCACTAATGAGTTAAGTTAGACTGAGCTGAGGCTTTTCCCAGCTGCATAGACATTGGACCTTGAATTCCTTCCCACTGTAATAATTCACTTCAAACAGCTAGCTGGAAATCCCAGAAGAGTACAGAAGATGAGGCTGTAAGAACACAGGAAGGCGATCCAGCTCTCTGCTATGGCCTGAGAAAGCAGTAGAAGATGGCCCAAGTCCTTGGGCCCCTGCACCCGCTTTGGAGATCTGGAAGAAGCTCCTGGCTCCTGGCTTCAGAGTGTCACAGTTCCAGCCATTGCAGCCAATTGGGGAGTGAACCAGCAGATGGAAGACCTCTGTCTCTCTGCCTCTTCTTCTCTCTCTGTGTAACTCTGACTTTCAAATAAATAAATAAATCTTTTTTTTTTTTAAAAGAACACGGGAAGGCTCCTGGCCTTGTACCTAGCTGATATCCGTTTCCTAATAGATTGCTTTCCTCTTTTTTTTTAAAAGATGTATTTATTTATTTGAAAGTCAGAGTTACAGAGAGAGAAGGAGAGGCAGAGAGAGACAGAAAGAGAGAGAGAGAGTTCTTCCATCTGCTGGTTCATTCCCCAGCTGGCCACAATGGCCAGAGCTGTGCCGATCTGAAGCCAGGAGTCAGGAGCTTCTTCTGGGTCTCCTATGTGGGTACAGGGGCCCAAACACTTGGGCCATCTTCTACTTCTTTCCCAGGCCATAGCAGGGAGCTGGATCGGAAGTCCAGCTGCCAGGTATCAAACCAGTGCCCATGTGGGTTGTGGGCACTGCAAGTGGTGGCTTACTCCACTACACTACAGCACCAGCCCTTGCTTTCCTCTTAATCATGTCTTTCAACATACACTCTCAGAGAACACTATATGCTGTGAGTAAAGTCAGAGTATTCTGCCATAAAAATGGAAATGAAACATAAAGATGATGATTTCCCCAAAATTTTCAAGGAAAAGTAGTAAGTTAATGAACATAATGTACTCCCATAAATTTTGCTGAAGATCTTGAACCCCCAATCCCATGTACATACACAGATGATCCTCAACTTAAAATGGTGTGCCTTAAGATTGTTCAATTTTATGGTACTGTGAAAGTGATACCTACACATGTAGTCAAAATTGTACTTCAGATTTTTAATTTGCAAATTTGCATCTTTTTCTCAGGCTTTCAATATGAGTTATGATACTTTATCATGGTTCTGGGCAGCGCAGACAGCTAGGGCTCCCAGTCAGCCCGATGACCAGGAGGGGAAACAACTGATAGTCTCAGTGTGCTGTGTTGCCAGGTTATCGCATTCCTTAGGTCAGGAGTATTACTGAATTTTCAACTTACAGCATTTTTAAAAATATTTATTTATTTGAAAGTCAGAGCTACAGATAAAGATGGAGGAGAGAGAGAGAGAGAGAGGTGAGAAAGAGATTTTCAACCCTCTGGTTCACTCCCCGAATAGCAACAATGGCCAGGGCTTGTCCAGGCCGAAGCCAGGAGCTTCATCTGGATCTCCCATATGAGTGCCAGAGCCCAGGCACTTGTGTCATCTTCCACTGCTTTCCCAGGCACATTAGTAAGGAGCTGGATTGGAAGTGGAGCAGCTGGGACCCCAAACTGGCACCTATAAGGGATGTCGACACTGTAGGCAGTGGCTTTAATGGCTATGCCACAGCACTGGTCTCAGAATTTTGTTTTTAATTATTTACTTGAGAGAGGGACAGAGAGAGAGAGAGAGAGAGTGCTCCCTTTTGTGCCCCAATTGTCCACAACAGCTGGAGCTGGCTCAGGCCAAAGCCAAAATTCAGGAACCCAGCTACCTGAGCCATTACCACTAACTCCCTGGGTCTACATTAGCCATAAGATGAAATCAAGAGCTATAGCCAAGTATGAAACCCAGGTCCTCCAATATGGAATGTGGAATCCTGACCTGGGACTTAACCACTAGGCTAAATGCCCGTACTCTAACTTAGAGCATTTTCAACAGGTTTTATTGGGACATAAGTTCATCATAAGTTGAGGAGAATATAAAAATTGATGTCTACCTTAGCATAGAATTGAATTTGTGGATATTTCATGATTTAAATATGAATATTTTGTGATTTCCACTAACACCTCTATGATGTTCAGTACTGTGTCACTTGAACAAGTTAAAAATATCTAGAATTAAGATTGAGATATTATGTACAACAACAGTCAGCACAAGAGCTGATCAAGTCACTGTTTCTCATAGTGTCCATTTTACTTCAACAGGTTTCCCCTTCGGTGCTCAGTTAGTTGTCACCAATCAGGGAAAACAAATGATACTTGTCTCTTTGGGACTGCTTTAATTCACTCAGCATGATCAGCTCTTGTGCTGACTGTGTTGTACTTTGTAATACTTTATCCATTTTAGTATATGGTCTTTCAAATAGGTGAACCACATTACATCATTCCCCAGCTTTAACATCATTAGTGTCTTCCTTCCCTTACCTTGGAATCCAGGCTCTGACCAGGGCACACAAGACTTGAATGAGCTGACCCCTGCCCACTTCTCCAAATTTATCTTGTTCTCCCATCCTCTTTGCTCACAGCTACACTGGCTTCTCAATTCCTCAGCCATGCCAAGCCAGAATCCATCTCACTGCACTTGCCCATCATAGTGTTCCCTCTGACTGCAATGTCCTTTCTGTCTGTGGCTCTGACCTTCAACCCCTGATTTCACACCTGTTCTCATGGTACATTACATAGCAAAATGATTCTGCAGATGTAATTAAGGTTACCAATAAACTGGCCTTAATATTAAAAGAGTACCCAAGATTATCCAGGTGGTAGAAAGAAGCAGCACAAAAGGAAGACTGATTTGAAGCCTCAGAAGGTCTCCAGACAACTTTGCTGGCTTGAAGATGGAACAGGCCATGTGAAAAACATAAAGGGGAAATGAATTTAAAAGTGGATTCTTCCCCAGAGACTTCAGTTAGGAATGCAGTCCTGGCTTACACTTTGATTTTGGTCTTGCAAATTCTAAGCAGAGAACCTACCACAGCCACTCTATGCCTGGTTTGTTACTTCATGGCAACTGTGACAAAATAAATTAACATTGTTTTAAATCACTAAGTTTGTGGTAACTTGTTTCCTTCATGGTGCTTGTCATATTTTAGTGATTTTTTAATTTGGCTTTTAAACTGTTTTTTGTCTTTGTCTCTTACCCAATTGCCATGTGGCAAGAGGTCATGTCTGTCTAGTTCTCCATCTTTCCTTCATTGCCACTACAGTGGATTATGTGTAAGAGGTACTTGATACAAATGTACTTGATGAATGAATGTGTGAATGAGTAGCTAGCGTCTGGAAGAGTACTATTCAAACATGGCCCACGGGAATCATGTAAGCTCCATTACAGAAGAGATTTTTTTTTTCTCTGCTACATCTCCAGGACATATGATGAATCTTCAAAAAGGTTGTGGAAAATGGAATTAAAAGATAACTCTATTTGACACAAAAATGTTGAAATCTGGGGCCAGGCCGGCACTGTGGCATAACGGGTAAAGCCTCTGCCTATGGCACTGATATACCATATGGCACCAGTTCTAGTTCTGGCTGCTCCTCTTCCAATCCAGCTCTCTTCTATGGCCTAGGAAAGCAGCAGAAAATGATGGCCCCTGCATCCAAATGGGAGAAAGAGAATAAGCTCCTGGCTCCTGGCTTTGGATTGGCCATTTGGGGAGTGAACCAGCAAATGGAAGACCTTTCTATCTGTCTATCCCTCTCACTGTCTATAACTCTACCTGTCAAGTAAATAAATAAAATCTTTTTTTAAAAAAGTGTTGAAATCCATGCATTTGATAGGTCTTTGCAAAGTTCATAGAGCATGGGGTAATATGAAAAATCTACACGTGGATTTCCAAATTTTTGTACCAAAATAAACACATTTTAATCCTATTTCTGTTAACTTTTTGAAGTACTCTCACAGAGGAATGAATGGCACAATGTAAGCCCTCAATAAATTATTGTTGAGTGAATGCTTTATGGACTGCCTAGTTGGTGCCAGGAATTGTATTCTGTATTTTACTTACTTTATTTCATTGGATCCTCAAAATATCAACTTGAGTTGGACACTATTATTTTCTCCATTTTATAGATGACGCTCAGAGTGGTTAAGCACATTATTGAAAGCCACACAGCTGCTAAATAACAGAGCCAGAATTCAAAGTCAGACCTTTCTACAGGCCTATGCCTTCCACTATGCCAAATTAGCACTCTGGCCTTATAATAGCTTTGCAATGAGTAAAAGAAAATGCATATATGGGCAATCAGATAAAATTTTGCATACAAAATCAGGGAATTCATAGGGCTTAACCATGAACTTCAGGTGAGCTTAAGGCATATTATCTGCTTCAAAATTATTAAACTGGTTCAGATTTTAATAGAGATGAGTTGGATTGGATCCAAAAAGTTTCCAATGCTTTTCTAGTTCTTGTATTTCATAGATGAGTGTTCTTGAAGATGGAAAAGAAAAACCTTCAAGATTCAGATATTAAATGCCAATAGCAAGATGGCAGGTGTCAGAGAGGCCAGTATTTTAGGGATGAAGCTCTGTCTCATATCCACAGTGATTGAAAACTATGTGGGTTTCCTACTGGTAAGATAAGTCCTGGGTACAGCCATTCTTCTAGTATTCCCAGGTATTTGTCAAGTCACTAGAGATTTGAGAATACCATGAAGCAAAAGGCAAGTAACAAAAGCATCCCACAAAGCAGTGAACTTCAAGGTAGGATAGCCTTCCTAACTTCTAACTCCTGTGGTTCAAGGTCTGAGCTTCCTTTTGCCCAAAAGCCCCCATCCAGCCCTGGTGCTGAGAAACTTGACCATCCCTCTCTGAACACTGTTTCATTGATACCAAGTATTTATATTCCCTCTCAGTTTTGTGTAACACTTGGAATTCCTTTCAGATAAATAACAGGATGGTGACCAAAATGAAGCCAAGAAAGAAGTTAGAGATAAGACCCAAAGGCTTGATTTATGAAGCAGAGTTTCTGAAAACGTTCAAATCCCTTAGTGACTGGGCAACAGCTGGCTGACTTCTGTCTTCCCGTTTCCCTGCCACCACCCTGGGGCTTGTCAAAAACTCTTCTGCTGCCCACACACTTGGACTGTCTCTCTCCATTTCCCTTATCTCCAGTCCTCTTCCTCCCAGTGAGTCACTGGGAGACTCCCAGGCTGTGCTTCCTGAGTGCAACTGGGACAGATAGCAAGGACAGCCTACCCCCCACCCCTGGTTCACACAAAGCTTGCTCCTTCACAAATGCATGCCACTCACACGCCTGTGTTCACATAAGAACCCAGGCATTTAAGAACCAGCACTGTGGTGTAGCGCCTGAGGCACCAGCATTCCATATGGGCACAGGTTGGAGTCCCAGCTACTCCATTTCTGATCCAGCTCCCTGCTAATGTGCCTGAAAAAGTAGTGGAACATGGCCCAAGTCCTTGGACCCCTCTGCCTGTGTGGGAGACACAATGGAATTCCTGACTCCTGCCTTTGGCCTGGCCCAGCCCCAACTACCATGGCTATTTGGTGAGTGGATCAGAAGGTGAAAGATATTTCTATTTCTCCCGCTCTATCTGTCAATGTACCTTTAAAACAAATAAATCCTTTTAAAAATTACCCCAGGGCTGGCACCATGGCTCACTTGGTTAATCCTCCGCCTGTGGCACCAGCATCCCATAAGGGGCACCGGGTTCTAGTCCTGGCTGCACCTCTTCCAGTCCAGCTGTCTGCTGTGGGCCGGGAAGGCAGTGAAGGATGGCCTGGGTGCTTGGGCTCCTGCACCCGCATGGGAGACCAGATGGAAGCACCTGGATCCTAGCTTTGGATCGGCACAAAACTGGCCTTAGCAGCCATTTAGGGGGTGAACCAATGGAAGGAAGACCTTTCTCTCTGTCTCTTTCTCTGTCTATAACTCTACCTGTCAAATAAAAAAAATTACCCCAGACACTTTTCAGCTAAATCCTCTATACTTTTCTAAATGCCCTTCTTGCTCCCAAAGCCTTGGCTGGAGTTTCATTTTCCAATTTGCAAGGAGGATAGCATAGTGGCTAAGAATCAGACTCTGGAGTTACCCTATCTAGATTTAGATCCTGTTCTGCCACTACATGCTAGCTAATTTATGGCCTGTTGCCAGTTACCTCACCTCTCCAGGTCCCTTTTTCATCTATAGAATAGGAATAATAATGGTAGCCCTGAACTCTTCTTAGTATACATTTTTAACAAGTCAATACAAGAAAAGCACAGAGAATATTGTTTGGCCCATAGTTATGACACAATGAACATCAGCTGTTACTTGTTATCTATTCCAGAAGGCAAGACATCTTTTTATGTATGCAAAGCATAGATACCTTGCCTGTTGCTGCCTATGTCATTTTAAAGTACTATATCGAGCAATATGTGATGTCACTAATTTGAGGCTATGCAATGCCTCATCATGATAAAAAAAATGACAGATATAGGAGCCTATATGACATGGCCTAGTGATCATGACACTTGTTAACACACCCACATTCCATGTCAGAGTGTCTGGGTTCAATTCCAGTCTCAGGCTCCTAATTCCAGCTTCCTGAGTGCAACTGGAACAGATTGCAAGGAGGCAGCAGATAATGAGTCAAGTAATTGGATCCCTGCCACCCATATGTAAGACTACCATTGATTCCCAGCTCCGACCTTTAGCCTCATTAAGCCCTGGCTATTGCTGGCACCTGGGGAGTGAACCACTGGATGGGAGCACCTCAGTCTCTCTCTCTCTCTTCCTCCCTTCCTCCACAAACAAAAGTTATGAATTATTAAACACTTACTTTGTTTCAGATGCTGCTCTAAACATTTTACTTTAGTTTATCCCCATTAAAAACCTATGAGATTGGTATTATTGTTTTTCTCATCAAAGCACAGAAATATTAGCAAAGTGTTGTAAAACTTAAGTGAGTTTTATGCAAGGGATAATAATCATGTCAATAATGGAATTCTCCATGGAGGAGACAGAAGTTTACCTTGATTTTGAATCATGTATCAGAATTAGAATAAGTACAGGGTGTGGTGAGAAGGAATCCCAAGTACAGGTGATCCTGACTTAAAGATGGTTCAATTTATGGTACTCAACTTTATGATGGTGTGAAAGCAATACATATTCACTAGAAACCGTACTTCAAGTTTTTAATTTTGATCTTTTCACAGGCTAGCAATATTCAATACAATCCTCTTTATCAATGCTGGCCAGGACCAAGAGATATAACTCCCAGTTGGCCGCAGGATCATCAGGAGAAACAACTGATTCTATAGTGTGCCATATTGTTAACTTAAAATGGTCAGTAGGCTAGGTATATTTTTTTTTAACTTTTATTTAGTAAATATAAATTTCCAAAGTACAGTTTATGGATTACAATAGCTCCCCCCCATAACTTGCCACCCACTTGCATCTCTCCCATCTCCCACTCCCTCTTCCATTCCATTCACATCAAGTTTCATTTTCAATTATCTTTATATACAGAAGATCCATTTAGTATATATTACGTAAAGAGTTCATCAGTTTGCACCCACACAGAAACACAAAGTGTAAAACACTGTTTCAGTACTAGTTATAGCATTACTTCACATTGGAAAACACATTAAGGACAGATCCTACATGAGGAGTAAGTACACAGTGACTCCTATTGTTGACTTAACAATTTGACACTCTTGTTCATGCCTTCAGTAATCTCCCTAGGCTCTAATCATGAGTTGTCAAAACTACAGAAGCCTTTTGAGTTCACCAACTTCAATCTTATTCCAACAGGGTCATAGTCAAAGTGGGAGTTCTCTCCTCTCTTCAGAGAAAGGTACCTCCTTCTTTGATGGCCTCGTTCTTTCCACTGGGATCTCACTTGCAGAGAACTTTCATTTAGGTCTTCTTTTTTTTTTTTTTCTTTTGCTAGAGTGTCTTGGCTTTCCATGCCTAAAGTACTCTCATGGACTCTTGAGCCAGATCCGAATGCCTTAAGGGCTGATTCTGAGGCCAGAGTGCTATTTAGGACATCTGCCATTCTATGAGTCTGCTGTGTATCCCACTTCCCATGTTGGATCGTTCTTTTCCTTTTTGATTCTGTCAGTAAGTATTAGCAGACGCTAGTCTTGTTTGTGTGATCCCTTTGACTCTTAGACCTATCAGTGTGATCAATTGTGAACTGAAGATGATCACTTGGACTAGTGAGATGGCATTGGTACATGCCACCTTGATGAGATTGTATTGGAATCCGCTGGCACGATTCTAACTCCATCATTTGGGGCAAGTCCGATTGAGCATGTCCCAAATTGTACATCTCCTCCCTCTCTTATTCCCACTCTTATATTTCACAGGGATCACTTTTCAGTTAAAATTTAAACACCTAAGAATAATTGTGTGTTAATTACAGAGTTCAACCAATAGTACTAGAACAAAAAAAAAATACTAAAATGGATAAAGTATTACATTGTACAACAACAGTCAGGACAAGGGCTGATCAAGTCACTGTTTCTCATAGTGTCCATTTCACTTCAACTCGTTTCCCCTTTGGTGCTCACTTAGTTGTCGCTGATCAGGGAGAACATGTGATATTTGTCCCTTTGGGACTGGCTTGTTTCACTCAGCATGTTTTCCAGATCCCTCCATCTTGTTGCAAATGACCAGATTTCATTGATTTTGACTGCTGTATAGTATTCTATAGAGTACATGTCCCATAATTTCTTTATCCAGTCTACTGTTGATGGGCATTTGGGTTGGTTCCAGGTCTTAGCTATTGTGAATTGAGCTGCAATAAACATTAATGTGCAGACAGCTCTTTTGTTTGCCAATTTAATTTCCTTTGGGTAAATTCCAAGGAGTGGGATGGCTGGGTTGTATGGTAGGGTTATATACAGGTTTCTGAGGAATCTCCAGACTGACTTCCATAGTGGCTTAACCAGTTTGCATTCCCACCAACAGTGGGTTAGTGTCCCTTTCTCCCCACTTCCTCGCCAGCATCTGTTGTTGGTAGATTTCTGAATGTGAGCCATTCTAACCGGGGTGAGGTGAAACCTCATTGTGGTTTTGATTTGCATTTCCCTGATTGCTAGTGATCTTGAACATTTTTTTCATGCATCTGTTGGCCATTTGGATTTCCTCTTTTGAAAAATGTCTATTGAGGTCCTTGGCCCATTTGTTAAGTGGGTTGTTTGTTTTGATGTTGTGGAGTTTCTTGATTTCTTTAGATTCTGGTTATCAGCCCTTTATCTGTTGCATAGTTTGCAAATATTTTTTCCCATTCTGTTGGTTGAGTAGGCTAGGTATATTAACCTACTGCGTCACAGTACTGGCCCTTAGGCTAGGTATATTAAATGAAGTTTTGACTTGTAATATTTTCACATTACAGATTTATTAGTATATAATCATCATTTTAAGGATGTATAGCTTTATTTATTTGAAAGGCAGAGTAACAGAAAGAGAGGTGAGACAGGGATCTTTCATCTAATGATTCTCTCCCTAAATGCTCCCAACAGCCAGTTCTGGGCCAAGACAAATCCAGGAGCCCAAAAGCCCAGAACTCCATCAGGGTCTCCCACATGGGTGGAAGGGACCCAAGTAGTTGGGCCATCATTCACTGCCTTCCAAGACACTTTATCAGGAAGTTGGATTGGAAGTTGAGAGGGACTTGAACCAGCAATCTGATGCATGTTACAGGCAGTGGCTTAACCCACTGTGCCACAATGCCTGCTGTAAACCCATCATTAAGTCAGGGAGCATCTGTGGAAGAATCACAAAAATGGAAGGTGGAAATTAGTCTGCTTTGGGAGACATAAAGAGAATAGATGGACATAAAGAGAATAGATGGACTCCACTCACTGCTCCAGAGGGTGCAGTGAGAGCATCATCTTCCTCACCTAACAAACTGAATAATCAGGCCTTGGCCTTGGAATAGCACTGCTCAACAACCCATAAACAGCCATCGTTTGCTGTCCTGCCCTACTCCATCCACTTACATGATCATGTTTTCTAGATCATTCCTAGGAGCTTCCCCCAGAATAGTTCCATGGACACCTGGTCTACTGTCAGTTTCCAAAGTCACGATCTCTTCTTCTCACCTAAGCCATCACTTTATGTTTCTCTCTGTGCACCCCACTGAGATGTCATAAGGTGCATAGTTGAGTCAGGAGAGTGGGTATTGTGAGATCTGAGTTAAACCTGGTCCATTCCCCATCTTAAGATCCCACAGTAATGCAATCCACAGCAGAACTTTACCATAACCCCATAGAGGTCTTTATCTAAATCCCCTGCTTCATTGATGATTCGAGTTTCCCTCTAAGTAGGGAAAGGTCTTTAAGGATAATAACATTCATTTTTCTGTATAACAGTTCATAAATCTCTCAGCCAAACCATAACACTGGTGGAATCCTGTGATAGTATATGGAATTGGGAGACAGAAGTAGAGAATTGAATTTCTAAGGAAGGATATATAGCTGTAACAATTCTTTTCCAGGTCAGGAAGGGTTAATACCAGCATAGTATTTTATATTGGAAACAAAATACCAATAAAATTAAAAGCCTTTATCTCTTTGTTTCCTTCTTTCCTTCCTTTCTTCCCTCCCTCCTTCCTTCCTTCCTTCTACTTACAAAAATGAGGATATTGCAAACAGAAAAAAAGGAGAATGTCCAATTTCCTGTCACCCCTAACCCCCACTCCCTGAACTTGACAACTGGAGGCCCATTCTCCTGCAGTGATGAATCACGTCTTGACAGGAATGAAAGGTTAGGCAGGATATGAGAATTCTATCTTCTCCCTGGAGCCTGAAATGCATGCCCATGTTGCCATGGTAACTCACTAGTACCCAGGATTCAATTTAAACAAGCCAGAGCAATGCTTCTCTAGTGGCCACTCAGTTCCATATGCCTTTATATTTTGTTTCACCTTTCCTGGACGTCAATAACATTCTGGGGTCTTATCAGAACACAGGTTAGTTTGAGAAATGAATGTATCATCAGTAAAAACAGGGGGAAAAAGAAGAGCCTTATAGGGTAGAAGTCTGAATATTATTTAGAGGTTTGCCCCAGTGGACTATGTAACTTGGCAAGATGTTTCACCTCTCATGACCTTTTATTCTCTTTCTAGCATGTAGGGGAGGGGAGTGGACCATTTGATTTCCAAAGTGTTTTCTCCCCCAAAATGAACAGAAGTGTCAGTGGTAACTGTTTCTAGACATTAGGGTCTTAAAAATTTTAGAAAGTGGTTGTTTAATGAAAGATCTGTGAAGGAAATAAAACAAAGAAAATATAGATGCTCCTTGATTTATGATGGGGCTACATCCTGATAAACTGATCCAAAGTTGAAAATACCACAAGCTGAAAATGCATTAACATGCCTAACCTCAGAGCATCCTAACTTAGCAACACAGCACACTGCAGAGTGTCAGTTATTCACCCTTGTTATGATAGAACTGACTGGGATCCAGACTCACTGCCCTATCCAGCATCACAAGAGAGGATCATATTATATATTGCTTGCCTGGGAAAAGATCCAAATTCAGAATTAAAGTATTACTTCTACTATATATATATATATATATATATATATATATATATATCTTTTGCACCATCATAAAATTAAAGAATTGAAAGTTAAACTAGAATAAGTCAAGGACCATCTGTAAATGTGTTGAGACCGGTGGAAGACAAATGGTAATTGCATACCTTCCAGTTTGATGATTACTGTATTCCATGAGAGAACTTTCAAGGTCAAGTTTAAGTGGGAAGTGGAATCACCTTTTACTCTTCAGTTTTTTTGTACTTTTTAGGTAAATGGTCTCCCTTTCCTTAGTTTCCCCAATTCCCAGATTACAGTAATTTGTTTATTCTTTTGCTTTAATTGTATCATCTTCCCAATCTGAAAACCCTGCCATCTCTACCAACTGAATACTATGTATGTAACTTCTAGCTCAAGTCCCATCACCCTCTTGCAGGCTCTCCAGATCTCTCTCGGGCTCCAAGGACCTCTTACACTTCTAAGCATCTCTGACTCTTGGAATGAATGTGTCCTAATTCCTTTCATAAACTGTTCTCCCATGAAGACTACTTTTATTTTATCATTTTAAGTGTGCTTTCTTTTTAAAATTTAATTCCTTTGATAATGATCTTAAATATAGATACACAGAAGAAAACAAAAATGGGCCATAATCTTTTCCATCCAACTGTTGAATTTCTTTTGATATAAAGGTAATCTTTTCAGGATGTGAGATTGGAGAGCTGTTACTCAAAACATACAAAACTTCACTTACATATAAGGAGCACTGATCAAGAGATCTATTGTACAACATGGTGACTATAATTCTTCACAACATATTTTATTCTTGAAAATTAATAACAGAATACATTTTGAGTGTTTTCAACACACACACACACAACCACTAAGTATGTGAGACAATACATATGTTAGCTTGGTTTAGCCTTCTTACAATGAATACATATTTTTAAACATCATCACATTGTACACCATAAATATATGCAAGTTGTATTTTCCAATTAAATGTTTAATTAATTAATAAGTACAATATATGTGTAATGTTAGAAAATTCAAACTAAGAAAAGGTTCCAATTGAAAAGAGAAAGCTTCTCCCTGCCATTCCCAGTCCCTTTTCCAGAGACCACTGTACAATATTTCATGTAGTATCACCCAAATAAAAAAGAAAACAAAATAGATCCAAATACATATACGTATGTATAGTAGGCACAAAGCATTTTTCCAAACCCTTTAGGCTAGAGAATGTTGGAATTCAATATTTTTTAGAGTTTTCACATGATGATAAAACATCCATGATTTTTAATATGTTGTTGCCCCCAGTGGAGTTTCAAACAGAAAAGACATAAATTACACATGTTCAATATTAATCGTACACATTAAAATTTATGGAGTAAAATGTATGAATATTCAGACTGTGTTAGATAAAAGAAGACTACAAATGACTACATGTCAGTTAATACAGATTTTGCCCCAAATGAGTTTGTGGCAGATGAAAAAAAATTCCATTTTCAGAGCTTTTAGGGTTTCAGAAATGTCAATAAGCAGTTGTCTTTATATTCATATTCTCTTTCTCTCCTTCAAAAGCACACGCAGAGGAGCTGCCATTGTGATGTAGCAGGTAAGGTCACCTGCGACACTGGCATCCCATGTGGGTGCTGGTTCTTCTCACAGATGCTCAATCTCTGCTCCAGCTCCCTGCTAATGGCCTGGGAAAAGCAGCAGAAAATAGTCTAAGTGCTTGGACCCCTGCTGCCTACATGAGTGACCTGGAAGAAGCTCCTGGCTTCTGGCTCCTGGCTTCTGCCTGGCCCAGCCCCCCAGCTGTTGTAGCCATATGGAAAGTGAACCAGAGGATGGAAGATTCTCTCTCTTTCTCTCTTTCTCTCTTTCTCTCTTTCTCTTTCTCTCTCTCCCTCTCTCTATATAACTCTGCCTATCAAGTAAATAAATCTTTAAAACACAAAGCAGGTGAAGGGTACTATGCACACTGCTCTGTCCTTGCTTCTCTTTTCCCTGAAAAATATACACAAGACATATTTCTCTATTGGTGTAGACATATATTACTCTGTTAAATGTTCCTCTCAGCATTTCAATACATGATTGCACATATATTGATTTAATGAGTCCCTTATTGATGAACATATTGGTAATTTCCAGGTTCTTATTTTTGGTTTCCATTTTTTATTTTCCTTACTTTTGCTCTTTCCTTTTCACTTTCTTTTCTTGATATCATAAAGTTACAGTGATTATCATTCTACATATTGCTCAATGAAATTTTGCAAGTATACATTACACAAAAGGTTGACCAGCAGAATTTAGTAATCTTTTATGTGTTTAAGTCTTGTCATTTTGGATAGGCTACAAACTCTAAAGAACACAGTATGTATCTTTATATTCTTTGTATGCATCTTAGCACTTTGACATAGTAGTTACTAGTAAATATTTGCTAAATGAATAAAAACAATGAAGATAAATACTAGGAGGCTTCAAACAGTTCACATAAATGCATGTTACGTAAAGCTACATATGGGCCGGTGCCGCGGCTCACTAGGCTAGTCCTCTGCCTTGCAGTGCTTGCACACAGGCTTCTAGTCCCGGTCGGGGCGCCAGATTCTGTCCCGGTTGCCCCTCTTCCAGGCCAGCTCTCTGCTGTGGCCAGGGAGTGCAGTGGAGGATGGCCCAAGTGCTTGGGCCCTGCACCCCATGGGAGACCAGGATAAGCACCTGGCTCCTGCCATCGGATCCGCATGGTGCACCGGCCACAGTGCGCCAGCCGCGGCCATTGGAGGGTGAACCAACAGCAAAAGGAAGACCTTTCTCTCTGTCTCTCTCTCACACTGCTCTGCCTGTCAAAAAAAAAAGCTACATATGGATTGCTTTTGTGTCAAAGAAAATATATCTTTTAATTTTGCTTTTCTATGAATTTTTGAAGCCCTTTTGTAAAATAATGAAGATAATAAAAATAATGAAAAGCTTCATGAAGGTGCTCATACAGATCTTAAAATCAGACAAAAATATTGGGCACGAACTTAAAAATATCATGTCTTTTGATTACCTGTATTTCTTTTTTTAAAAGATTTATTTATTTATTTATTTATTTACTTGAAAGGTAGAGTTACAGATAGTGAGAGGGAAAGATGAGCCATCTTCTACTGCTTTCCCAGGCTGTAACAGAGCTCAATTGGAAGAGGAGCAGCTGGGACTAGAACCGGCATCCTTATGGGATGCCAGCAATGCAGGCGGAGGATTAATCTACTGTGTCACAGCGCCAGCCTCCATCTATATTTCTTATAGCTATATTTTCCCTAAGGGAATTAGTTAAAATATTAAGAGTTAGGAATAAAAATAACAATTAGAAATTATATATAAAAGCAAACCATTTGGGGCTGATATCATGCTGTATCAGGTTAAGCCACCACCTGAAATGCCAGTATCCCATGTGAGTGCTGAACTGCTCCACTTCTAATCTAGCTCCTTGCTAATAAGCCTGGGAAAGTAGCAGAAGATGGCTCAAGTGCTTGGTACCCTGTACCCATGTGGGAGGCTTGGATGGAATTCCAAGCTCTTGGCTTTGACCTGGCCTAACCCTGGTGACTGTAGCCATTTGGGGAGTGAACCTATGCATGGAAGATCCTCTCACTCTCTCCCTCTCCCTCTCTCTCTCTCTCTAGCTCTGCCTTTCAAATATATAAAATAAATCTTTAAAAAATAAAAACTGGAGAATGCTTAAATGGCAATATGGATGGAGCTAGGGTCTGAGATAGGAGGATAGGGGAAGATAGGTAGATGATTGATTATAGATAGATAAATTGATAGAAATAAAAAATTCGAAAAGCATGTTTACAAAATTTTTAATAATAAACTAATTTTATGACCAAGTAAAAACAAGTAAACTAAAAATTATATAAATAATTCTCAACTATGTAAGATGTCTGAAGGGCACTAGAATCACTAGAATAAAACTGGACCATAGGCTGGCGTTGTGGAGGAGCAGGTTAAAGCCCTGGCCTGAAGTGCCGGCATCCCATATGGGCGCCAGTTCTAGTCCAGGCTACTCCTCTTCTGATCCAGCTCTCTATTATGGCCTGGGAAAGCAGCAGAAGATGACCTAGTCCTTGGGCCCCTGCACCCACATGGGAGACCTGGAGGAAGCTCCTGGCTCCTGGCTCTTGGCTTTGGATCAGTGCAGCTCTGGCCATTGTGGCCATTTGGGGAGTGAACCAGTGGATGGAAGACCTCTCTCTGTCTCTACCTCTCTCTGTATCTCTGCTTTTCAAATAAATAAAATAAATCTTTTAAAAAAACTGGACCATAACATGAACAGTGGCTGCATATAGAAATAATAAGGAATGTTTTTATCTGCTTTTTTTCCCCAAAGAAACCTTTAATTTAATGAGTACAAATTTCATGTGTACAATTTTAGGAATACAGTGATTCTTCCCCCCATTTCCACCCTCCCATCCCTACTCCCATCCCACCTTTTCCTCTCTCTCCCATTCCCAGTCCTATTCTCCATTAAGATTCATTTTTAATTAACATTATACACAGAAGACCAACTCTATACTATGTAATGATTTCAACAATTTGCACACACACACACACACACACACACACACACACAAAATATAAAAAAACAGTTTGAAAACAAGTTTTACAGTGAGTTTTCATAGTAAAACTCATTAAGGACAGAGGTCCTGCATGGGGAGTAAGTGCACAGTGACTCCTGCAGTTAATTTAATAATTAACACTCTTACGCATAATGTCAGTGATCACCTGAGGCTCTTGACATGAATTGCAAAGGCTATGGAAGCCTTTTGAGCCCACAATTTCCGTCAGTATT
The DNA here is from genome assembly GCA_949820135.1 of Sylvilagus floridanus. Lineage (NCBI taxonomy): Eukaryota > Metazoa > Chordata > Mammalia > Lagomorpha > Leporidae > Sylvilagus > Sylvilagus floridanus. The sequence continues at coordinate 50,971,844 of OX463223.1, forward strand.
TAGAGAGGGCCATAAGCAAAGTGGAAGTTCTCTCCTTCCTTCAGAGAAAAGTACATCCTTCTTTGATGGCCCTCTCTTTCCACTGGGGTCTCGCTCACAGAGATCCTTCATGTAGGACATTTTATTTTTGGCACAGTGTCTTGGCTTTCCATGCCTCAAATGCTCTCATGGGCTTTTTAGCCAGGCCAGAATGCCTTAAGGGCTGATTCCGAAGTCAGAGTGCTATTTAAGGCATTTGTCATTCTATGAGTCTGCTGTGTGGACTGTTTTCCATGTTGGAACATTCTCTTCTTTTTAATTCTACCTATTGTTATTACCAGACACTTGATCTTACTTATATGATCCATCTAACACTTAATCATATCTATATGATCAATTAAACACTTAATATGATCACATTAAGACCTAAGATGGCATTATTACTACCCACCTTAATGGGATTTGGAGTTCCATGGCAAGTTTTTAGCTTTTCCAAGCAACACCAACCCATGACTCTGGGATTTAAAGTCCAAGATAAATTCAGGAGGCAAATTGTATTCAAATGACAGCACAATAAAAAAATCCAATTAATTTAAAAAGATAATTATAAAAATATCTTCTCACATGGAATAAAGCCATAAATCAGTAACAGGAAGGAAATCAAGAAATTCAGAAGCATGTGACTATTAACAACTCAAACAATGCATCAAAAACTTATTAGGAGAGTTAGAAAATAACTTGAAATTAATGAAAATTAAAATGAGACAGATTAAAGCATATGGGATGAAGAAAATCAGTGCTCAGAGGGAAATTTATAGCTATAAATGCCTACACTAAAAAAAAGAAATATCTCAAATCAGCAACCTAATTTTAACCTTAAAGAAATAGAAAAAAAAGAACAAACTCAAGCTATGCCAGTAGAAATATAGAAATTATAAAGACTAGAGCAGGGATGAATAAAATAATCAATAGATAAACAGAGACAAACAATAAAAATAAAAACTCCTTCTTTGAAAAGATAAAAAAATGCAAATCCTTAGCTAGCTTGACTAAGAAAAAAGAAGAGGGGACCCATTCTGTGGTGTAGTGGGTTAAGCCGTTGCCTGCAATACCGGTATCCCACATGGATGCCAGTTCAAGTCCCGGCTGCTCCACTTCAAATCCAGCTCTCCGCTATAGCCTGGGAAAACAGCAGAAGATGGCCCAAGTCTTTGGGCCCCTACACCAGCTTGGGAGACCCAGAGGAAGCTCCTGGCTTTGGATCAGTGCAGCTCTGGCTTGTGGCCAATTGGGGAGTGCCTCTACTGTCTCTGTGTAACTCTGACTTTTTTTTCTTTTAACTTTTATTTAATAAATATAAATTCCCAAAGTACAGTTTTTGTATTTGAGTGGCTTTTTCTCCCCCATAACTTCCCTCCCACCTGCAACCCTCCCATCTCCTGCTCCCTCTCCCATTCCATTCTCATCAAGATGGATTTTCAATTATCTTTATAAACAGAAGATCAATTTAGTATATATAAAGTAAAGATTTCAACAGTTTACACCCACACAGAAACACAAAGCGTAAAGTACTGTTTGAGTACTAGTTATAGCATTAATTTACATTGTACAACACATTAAGGACAGAGATCCTACATGGGGAGTAAGTGCACAGTGACTCCTGTGGTTGACTTAACAATTGACACTCTTGTTTATGGCATCAATAATCACCCTAGCCTCTTGTCACGAGTTGCCAAAGCTACAGAAGCCTTTTGAGTTCGCCAACTCTGATCTTATTTAGACAAGGTCATAATGAAAGTGGAAGTTCTCTCCTCCCTTCAGAGAAAGGTAGCTCCTTCTTTGATGGCCCGTTCTTTCCTCTGGGATCTCACTCACAGAGATCTTTCATTTAGGTTTTTTTTTTTTTTTTTTTGCCAGAGTGTCTTGGCTTTCTGTGCCTAAAATACTCTCATGGGCTCTTGAGCCAGATCTGAATGCTTTAAGGGCTGATTCTGAGGCCAGAGAGCTGTTTAGGACATCTGCCATTCACATCCTTCAGGTTGGCTACTTCTTCATCTCAAAAACTTTTTCATTCTTGGTAATGTCCCTATTAAAGTGTTCCCTGGTCTTCTTCTCAGGTATTTGCCTATTTGACTCCCCTAAGACCTAGGGAATAGTCATGCTATTTATCAGAAAGAGGATAACTAAAGTGTTACCTAAAGAGTCTGCCTGATTTCAGGCATGGAAAACCAAGACACTGTAGCAAAAAAAATGTTCTACATGAAAGATCTCAGTGAGTGAGACCCCAGTGAAGAGAAGTGGCCATCAAAGAAGGAGGTACTTTTCTCTGAAGGGAGGAGAGAACTTCCAGTTTGTTAAATACTGATGCAGATTGTGGATTCAGTAGGCTTCCATAGCCTTTACACCTCATGGCAAGAGGCTCTGGTGGTCACTGAAATCATACATAAGAGTATTAATTGTTAAATTAACAACAGGATTCACTGTGCACTTACTTCCTATGCAGGACCTCTGTCCTCAATAATTTGTATTATGAGAATTAGCTGTAAAACTTGTTCCCAGATTTTGTATGTGTGTGTGTGCAAATTGTTGAAATATTTACTTAGTATAGAGTTGGTCTTCTGTGTACAAAGTTAATTGAAAATGAATTTTAATGGAGAATGGGATTGGGAGTGGGGGAGAGAGGAGGAGGTGGGATGGGGTGGAGGTGGAAAGGCAGTTATGGTGGGAAGAATCACTATATTCCTAAAGTTGTACTTATGAAATTTGTACTCATTAAATAAAAGGTTTCTTTGGGAAAAAAATTTCAAAAATATAGTATAGATTAAAAAAAAAAAGTCTACCTGATTTTGGTTGTTATTTCGCACCAACTTTCTTTGGCCTGATTGGTTTCAGATGGGTGTCTTTTTCTGTTTTTTTTATTCTTGCCTTGCCTTGCTTTGCCTTTGGGATTTCCATGGAGAGTGGAAGCTATATTAAACACTATCTGCTCAAAATGACATCATCAAGCCGGTTTTGACTTTCTCATAGCCATAAAACTGTATTTCCCCCAGCTCTTACGTGTCCCAATCACGTGTCCCAATAACGGAGGGGAACCTCTGAGCTGTATGCTACCCTCCATGTTAAACCCATTGATTCTCAGTGTCACACTCAGAAAACTACAGACTGTGGAACAAATCTGCACAGCAGCCTGTTTTCATGTGGCCCTTGAGCTAAATATGTTTTTACATTTTTAATGTTTAAAAGTAAAAAAAGTAAAGATGCAACATATAAATTTTCGAGTTTGAAAATAGAGTTTTCTTAGAGCATAGCCACACATATTAGATTATATATTTGTCTGTGTCTACTTTTGCAATTCAGTGGTGGGATTGAGTAAGTATGATCAGACTTTATGGTCTGTGAAGCCTAAAATATTCCAAATCTGTCCCTTCACAGAAAAGTTTGTCAATGCCTGTTGTATTTCATGCCCATCTACTAATTGCTAGTGTTTTCCCAAAGTTCTGTACTTGGAAAAATCCCAGACCATTGACATAAATGAGAGGAGAAATCTGTACCATAAAGCAATAGGGAAGGGTATAGCAAACTAAAGAGCATATGTTTATTTAGACTTGACAAGCAGAATCGTTCATGATGCAGAGCCCTCTTTGCAAAGTTTTCTAATTTTTTAAGAAAATATAAATACAAATTTTATGTCAACTTTCCAGATTTTTATATGTTGGAAACACTGCTCAGGTAAAATATATCTGCAAACTACTAGTTTACAACTCCTATTTTAGGACTCTGAACATGAAAGGAGCCAGTTCAGATTGTACATCAGAGGCACTTATTCCTATATTCTTGCAAACCAAAGATGTCAGTAAAGAAAAACAGCTCATTAAAATTACCTGCTCTACTGCAGATGTTACAGTGGTTAAGCATGAAGACCAGAAATGGAACTGAGAAGATTCTCTAAAACAAGCTACAAATCAATAAAATCCCTATCAAAATATCATTGATATTCCTAAAGAAATTGAAAAAAAATCCTAAAATTCATATAGAACTACAAAAACCCCAAATGACCAAAGTAACCTTGTACTGACAAACACACACACACACACACACACACACACACACACACACAGACCACTAGAAGAGAATAGAGTCCTGTAATAAATAAACTCAAACATCTACAGCTGACTTTGATTTGACAAAGATGCCAGGAACACATTCTAGTAAATATTATTGGGAAAACTGGGTATCCATATGCAGAAGAATGAAACTGGAAACTCCTTATACCTCTCAGCATATGCAAATATTAACTTAAAATAGATTAAAGATGTGGGTAACACCTGAAACTATGCAACTATACAATAAAACAGGGGAAATGCTTTGGAACATTGGAATGGGCAAAGATTTTTTGAATAGTACCTCAAAATCACAGACAATAAAAGCAAAATTAGATAAATGAGAATATATCTAACTAAAAACCTTCTGCACAGCCAAGAAAACAATCAACAGAGAGAAGAGACAACTTAACAGATTGGAGAAGATATTTTCTTTTTTTTTTTTTTTTAGAGATTCATTTATTTATCTGAAAGAGCGAGAGCGAGAGCGAGAGAGAGAGAGAGGTCTTCCATCTGATGGTTCACTCTCCAACTGGCTGCAAAGGCCGGAGCTGCTCTGATCCAAAGCCAGGAGCCAGGAGCTTCTTCCAGGTCTCCCATGTGGGTGCAGGGGCCCAAGGACTTGGGCCATCTTCTATTGCTTTCTCAGGCCATAGCAGAGAGCTGGATTGGAAGTGGAGCAGTCAGGACTCGAACCAGCGCCCATATGGGATGCTGGCGCTTCATGCCAGTGCATTAACCCACTGCACCACAGTGCCGGCCCTGAGAAGATATTTTCAAGTTATACTTATGACAAGGGGTTAGTATTCAGAACATATAAAATAACTCAAAGAACTCAATAGTGGAAAAATACTAAATATATGATTTTAAAATGGAAAAAAAGATTGGAATAGACATTTCTACATAGAATACATAAAAATAGCCAATAGGAATATGAAAAATGTTCAACATCACTAATCATTAGGGAAATACAAGTCAACATCACAATGCCATATCATCCCTCTGCTGTTAGAATATCTATCATCAAAAAGACAAAAGATAACAAGTGCTGGCAAGAGTGTGGAAGAAAGAGAACCCTTATACACTGCTGGTAGGAATGTAAATTATTGCAGCCATATAGAAAATAGTATGTCATATATGGTCCTCAAATCATAAAAATAAAGTTACCACATGATCACCAATGCCACTACCAGCTATATACACAAAGAAAACAAAATCAATATGCCAAAGAGATATTTGTATTCCCATGTTGATTGTAGTATTATTCACATTAGCCAAGAAAAGGGAAAGGATCAAGAAAATGAGGTTAAGGAATGGGTCAAGAAAATGAGGTTAAGGAACACTATTCTGCCAAGAAGAATCTGGAAATCATTACACTAGGTGAAATCAGTCAGACACGTAAGTACAAGTAGTACATAATATCATGCACACGCAGAATCTAAAAATGATCTCACAGAGGTTGAGAGTCGAGTGGTGATGACCAGAGGGTGAGGAGGGGAGATGCAGGGAAAAGTTGGTCAACTGGTACAAAGTTACAGCTTGATAGGAGGAATAAGTTCTGGATGTATTTAATAAAAGTGTTTCAAAAATAGCTAGATGAGAAAATTTTGAATGTTCTTGCCACAAAGAAATGATAAATGTTTGAAGTAATGAATATGCGTACCACCATGATTTGAACATTACACAATGTATACAATGAATACAATGTATACAATGAATCAAAACATCAAATTATGTCCAATGAATATGTATAGTTATGTTAATCAAAAATAAAATGAAACTTAAAGAAAAATAATTTAAAATGAGGATAAAAGTCTAGCACTTTCCTGTGCTTCCTGGTCTTAAGTGACTTCTCTTGTGGTCTTTAACACTAGTAACCAGTATCTTCTTGGAACGCTCCACACTCTTTGGGTTTTCTCCTCCTTCTCTGCCTTTCCTGTTAGCCTGCTTTAATATTTCTTTGTCAGACTCCGTTTTTGCTGCTTTATGAGTTTTTTTTCTTCCATTAAATTGCACTGTGTTCCTCTCCTATTGACAATTTTTCAGCTTCCAGCAGATAAACAATCACAAAAATTTCTCTTACTCTGTTCTTGCAGAGTCCTCCAGATTCTATCCAGAGAATGATAGATTTTAGGAAAAGGTGGAACTCCTAATTAGAGTTCTGGCCTGAGCCATTTGCTACAACTTTCCTGAAGAGCCATGCACTGAGTCTTTAGCTTCTCTATTAAAGTGATACTTTGTCCTACATTTGGCTATTATTCTTTGAAAATCATTCCATAGGAAATCTCATGAGAGGAAGAACTGACTGACAGCAGTTTTCAGCATTCCTAGGACTGATAGACAAATGGCACCTAAATGCTAGCAAAAATTCACCCCTATTCCTGACAAAAACCTCTCTTGGTCCTCTCAGGTTGTTCTATCCCAGGTTCCATGACTCACTCCTCTTCTTATGCCCACCCCTTAAATGCTGCCATGATATGACTTTCTTTCCTTGCCCTCTTTCTCTTTGTGCTCTATACTCTCTTCCTTTACCATCTCAACCAGTCCTGTGACCTTAAATACAATATACAAGTTGAGGAATGCAACATATTTATCTCTAATCTGGATCTCTTTTGAGCTTCATACCCAAAGATCCATTTTAAATGCAACATGTCCCAATTAAATTATTCCTACTTACTTCCCCCCAACTTTCTCCTGTATACTGCTTCATGTATTGTGGCACTATCCCACAAGTTACCTAAGGCATAAACCTGGGAGTGGTCAACTCAGATTCTTTTCCCTGCCTTCCCCCCACAATTACTCACTTGCCATGTCTTGTGAATACTACCTCTTAATTATCTCTGAAATCCATTATTTCTTCTCTATCCCCATTGCTAATACTTGCCTAGTTCAAGAATGCATTATTACTTATTGAAAAAGAAAAAGGAGAAATGGCTATGGTAACAATATACTTCAAGTCTAACTCTTTTCAATCCATCCTCCGGGCTTGCTGCCAGAGTGATTTGTCTAAAATGCAAAGCTGACTATGTCCCTCTCCTGCTTAAAATTGTTTATAACTCTCCAGAGGATCAAGTTCAAATCCTTGTGTGTGGCAGGTAAGACTATCTGTAACATGTCACTGTTCTACCTGCCCTGCTTCATCTTTGGACACTCTTGTTCAAATACACCCAATCCCAGTCCTCTTGGGTATCTTACATTCCCCAACCTCAAACACAGTATGCTATGTCTAACTTTTGTGTCTATGCCTGAAATTACTTTATGTATAACTCCCTGCAAATGTTGTAGTACATCTTGTCAGCTCTTTGCTGGGTGACAAGCCAGCTAACAACTGATAGACATACTGAGATATGGGGTGGCTACTTCTTGTCATATGAAAGAATACTAGTAATAGCCAAGATTAATATAGTGCTTACCACAAGAGAAGCATTCTTCTAAGTGTTTTCTTATACAAACTCATTTAATTCTCACAATAGCGTAATGATACAGGGACTTTTATCATATCCATTTAATAAATAAGCATACCGAATCACAATCACACAGCTTGTAAGTGGTAGAGAAAATTCAAATCCAGGCATTCTGACTACAGAATATGTGCTCCTATTACTTGCTGCTCCTCTTGCTGTTATATTCCCTTCACTTGCATCACTACATTATGGAAGACAATATAGTATAGCTGCTAAGAGTATGGGCTCTTTAGAATAAATTTGTTTCAAATCAAACTTTGCTGCTTTCTAGCTGTGTGACCTTGACCAAGCAAATTAACCTCTCTGATTCTTTATTTTTAGAATAAAATTCCTAAATTCTAAAACTTTGATAATTGGAAATTGGGAAAAAATACTTAATACATTGCACAAGATGACAAAAAGTACTATTTATACTTAAGCACAAGGAAAACAAAAGTATTTTAAAATAACTTATGATACTGAAGTACAGATCATTGTACACTTATCAACACCATCACAGAGTTTGTAGTCTCTGCATGCTTTTTGAGAATGAATGATAAAAGGCAAACATCTTTGTGTCATGAAAAGTTTTGATCTCAAAGACCTCCTTGTGCTTAGGCAATAGGGATGTAGCCATAGTCAAGCACCATCCTGCTCAAGGAATAACTTAGCTGAAGCTCTCTGAGCAACTTCTCTGATTCAAAGCTTCCTCCCTCTAAAATGGAGATAGTTGTTGCTAGTATTAAATAAGATAAACAATATATGGGCTGGAGCCGTGGCTCACTAGGCCAATCCTCCACCTGCGGCACTGGCACCCCGGATACTAGTCCCGGTTGGGGCACCGGTTCTGCCCTGGTTGCTCCTTTTCCAGTACAGCTCTCTACTGTGGCCCAGGAAGGCAGTGGAGGATGGTCCAAGTCCTTGGGCCCTGCACCCACATGGGAGACCAGGAGGAAGCACCTGGCTCCTGGCTTCAGATCAGTGCAGCGCACCAGCCATGGCGACCATTTGGGGGGTGAACCAATGGAAAGAAGACCTTTCTCTCTCTCTCTCTCTCTCTCTCTCTCTCTCTCTCTCTCTCACTGTATAACTCTGCCTGTCCAAATATATATATATATATATATATTTGTTAACTGCTTAGTACTGTACTTGCTATGTTTCATAAATGCTACCACTGTTGGCTATTGTAGATAATAAAAGCAATAGCTCTCCAAACATGAGGACTTCAGATATTAAAGTGAAAGAAGTTTAGCAAAGTAATTTTTTTAAAGTTAAACTGGGTAAGTCTTTATTATGATTGAGTAGTAAAACATCCTGCTTTATAGACATACACACTGATCTTACATAGAGGGGGAAGAGGCCAGCGCCATGGCTCAATAGGTTAATCCTCTGCCTCATGGTACTGGCACACTGGGTTCTAGTCTTGGTCGGGATGCCGGGTTCTGTCACTGGTTGCCCCTCTTCCAGGCCAGCTCTCCACTGTGGCCAGGGAGTGCAGTGGAGGATGGCCCAAGTGCTTGGGCCCTGCCCCCCATGGGAGACTAGGAGAAGCACCTGGCTCCTGCCATCGGATCAGCACGGTACGCCAGCCGCAGCGCACCGGCCACGGCGGCCATTGGAGGGTGAACCAACGGCAAAGGAAGACCTTTCTCTCTGTCTCTCTCTCTCTCTCTCACTATCCACTCTGCCTGTAAAAACAAAAGCGCGCAGAAGGGGAAGAAAGACCATTATATGCAAAGAATTCAAACACAAAGAATTATTATACATGAAGCCTCACAACAGGTCATCTAATTAGTGACAAAAGGATTGCTCTAGGAGATGACCTACTGTGAGAGCCAGTCCCAGCAGATCCAACAAAGAGATAATCAGAAATCCAGGAAAAGAAAATGTAAAAATGACAGAAAATTAAAAGGAAGAAATCATAATGAACTAGTACCACAAAATTCAAGAACTGAAGAGGGACAAGCACTTAACCTAGAAGTTAAGACACTCACATCAAACAAAAGAACATTTCTGTTCTTTTTTTTTTCTTACTACTATTCAGTGAACTCTCTACTTACTACAGGGTTAATGCTATGAGTATAAAATCAACTGAAAACTGGCCTTTGTAAAAATAAGAATGGGAAAGCGAGAGGAAGAGGGAGATTGAGAAGGAAGAAGGGTGGGAGTATGGGTAGGAGGGAGGCGGGTGTGGGGGGAAGAATCACCAGGTTCCCAAATTTGCATATATTAAATACATGAAGTTTGTATTCCTTAAATAAAAGTTTTAAAAATTAAAAAAATGAGGGCCCAACATCCTATTGAATGGGGAAAAGTTGGAAGCATTTCCACCAGGATCTGGTACCAGACAGGGATGCCCACTCTCACCACTGCTATTCAATATAGGGCTGGAAGTTTTAGCCAGAGCCATCAGGCAAGAAAAAGAAATTAAAGGGATACAAATTGGGAAGGAAGAAGTCAAATGATCCCTCTTTGCAGATGATATGATTCTTTATTTAGGGGACCCAAAGAACTCTACTAAGAGACTATTGGAACTCATAGAAGAGTTTGGCAAAGTAGCAGGATATAAAATCAATGCACAAAAATCAACAGCCTTTGTAAACACAGCCAATGCCATGGCTGAGGAAGAACTTCGAAGATCAATCCCATTCACAATGGCTACAAAAACAACCAAATGCCTTGGAATAAACTTAACCAAGGACGCTAACTATCTCTACAATGAAAATTACAAACATTAAAGAAAGAAATAGAAGAGGATACCAAAAAATGGAAAAATCTTCCATGCTCATGGATTGGAAGAATCAATATCATCAAAATGTCCATTCTCCCAAAAGCAATTTATACATTCAATGTAATACCAATCAAAATACCAAAAACATTTTTCTCAGATCTGGAAAAAATGATGCTGAAATTCATATGGAGACACAGGAGACCTCGAATAGCTAAAGCAATCTTGTACAAGAAAAACAAAGCCGGAGGCATCACAATACCAGATTTCAGGACATACTAAAGAGCAGTTGTTATAAAAACAGCATGGTACTGGTACAGAAACAGATGGATAGACCAATGCAAATGAATGGAAATACCAGAAATCAATCCAAACATCTACAGCCAACTTATATTTGATCAAGGATCCAAAACCAATCCCTGGAGTAAGGACAGTCTATTCAATAAATGGTGTTGGGAAAATTGGATTTCCACATGCAGGATATTGAAGCAAGACCCCTACCTTTCACCTTACACAAAAATTCACTCAACATGGATTAAAGACTTAAATCTATGACCCGACACCATCAAATTATTAGAGAGCACTGGAGAAACCCTGCAATATATAGGTACTGGCAAAGACTTCTTGGAAAATACCCCAGAAGCACAGGCAGTAAAAGCGAAAATTAACATTTGGAATTGCATCAAACTGAGAAGTTTCTGTACTTCAAAAGAAACAGTCAAGAAAGTGAAGAGGCAACCGAAAGAATGGGAAAAAATATTTGCAAACTATGCAACAGATAAAGGGTTGATAACCAGAATCTAAAGAAATCAAGAAACTCCACAACATCAAAACAAACAACCCACTTACCAGATGGGCCAAGGACCTCAATAGACATTTTTCAAAAGAGGAAATCCAAATGGCCAACAGATGCATGAAAAAAATGTTCAAGATCACTAGCAATCAGGGAAATGCAAATCAAAACCACAATGAGGTTTCACCTCACCCTGGTTAGAATGGCTCACATTCAGAAATCTACCAACAACAGATGCTGGCGAGGAAGTGGGGAGAAAGGGACACTAATCCACTGTTGGTGGGAATGCAAACTGGTTAAGCCACTATGGCAGTCAGTTTGGAGATTCCTCAGAAACCTGAATATAACCCTACCATACAACCCAGCCATACCACTCCTTGGAATTTACCCAAAGGAAATTAAACTGGCAAACAAAAAACCGTCTGCACATTAATGTTTATTGCAGCTCAATTCACAATAGCTAAGACCTGGAACCAACCCAAATGCCCATCAACAGTAGACTGGATAAAGAAATTATGGGACATGGCCGGCGCCGTGGCTCAACAGGCTAATCCTCCACCAGATCCGAATGCCTTAAGGGCTGATTCTGACGCCAGAGTTAGAAACATGCCAGGGAATTCCAATACAATCCCATCAAGGTGGCATGTACCAATGCCATCTCACTAGTCCAAGTGATCATCTTCAGTTCACAATTGATCACACTGATAGGTCTAAGAGTCAAAGGGATCACACAAACAAGACTAGTGTCAGCTAATACTAACTGATAGAATCAAAAAGGGAGAGAACGATCCAACATGGGAAGCGGGATACACAGCAGACTCATAGAATGGCAGACGTCCTAAATAACACTCTGGCCTCAGAATCAGCCCTTAAGGCATTCAGATCTGGCTCAAGAGCCCATGAGAGTACTTTAGGCATGGAAAGCCAAGACACTCTGGAAAAAAAAAAAAAAAAGAGGACCTAAATGAAAGATCTCTGCAAGTGAGATACCAGTGGAAAGAATGGGGCCATCAAAGAAGGAGGTACTTTTCTCTGAAGGGAGGAGAGAACTTCCACTTTGACTATGACCCTGTAGGAATAAGATCAAAATTGGCGAACCCTAAAGGCTTCCATAGCCTTGGCAACTCATGACTAGAGCCTAGGGAGATTACTGAAGGCATGAACAAGAGTGTAAATTGTTAAATCAACATCAGGAGTCACTGTGTACTTACGTCTCATGAAGGATCTGTCCTTAATGTGTTGTCCAATGTGAAGTAATGCTATAACTAGTACTGAAACAGTATTTTTACACTTTGTGTTTCTGTGTGGTTAAACTGATGAAATCTTTACTTAATATATGCTGAATCGATCTTCTGTATATAAAAATAATTGAAAATGAAAAAAACTTGGTGTTAAATTGGAAATTGCATAGAAAATTAATCAATTTTTTAAAAATATCATCTAGGATCTCTGTCCTTAATGTGCTGTACATTGTGATTTAATGCTATATCTAGTACTCCAATAGTATTTTTCACTTTGTGTTGCTATGTGTGGGCAAACGGTTGAAAACCTTACTTAATATATACTAAACTGATCTTCTTCATATAAAGAGAATTTAAAATGAATCTTGATGTGAATGAAAGGGGATAGGGAGCGAGAAAGGGGAGGGTTGCATGTGGGAGGGAAGTTATGGGGTGGGGGAAGCCATTGTAATCCATAAGCTGTACTTTGGAAATTTATATTCTAAATAAAAGTTTAAAAAAAGAAATCTTTACTTAATATATACTAAACTGATATTCTGTATATAAAGAGAATTGAAAATGAATCTTGATGTGAATGGAAGGGGAGAGGAGCAGGGAAGGGGAGGGTTGCAGGTGGGAGTGAAGTTATGAAGGGGGAAGCCATTGTAATCCATAAGCTGTACTTTGGAAATTTATTATCATTAAATAAAAGTTTTAAGAAAAACCCTGGGAATACAAAAACTATTAACCTCCAGCTAACAAATGATAATTTTTAAAAAAATTCTCAACAACAACATTGGAAACAAGGAGACAACAGATCATTACCTTCAGACTCTGAAGAAACTCTTGGAGATCCAATATATAATTTTTATCCAAGTAAATTAGCTATCAAATGTAAAGATAGACAGTTTCACTCATGTAAGGACTCAAAAATTACCTCCCCCTATCCTTTCTCAGAATGCCACTAAAGGATGCAGTCCACTAAAATAAAATTATAAACCTGGAAAGTATGATATGGATAAGGGATATAAAATTGTCAGGAAGACAGGTTAAGGTAAAGGCCAGGATTCAATTAGTAGAACCAATGGTTCAACATTCTCAATGCTGTATGTTTACTGCTGATTTAGACTCGAACAATCACTTTCAGTTTCCAAGCATAAGATATTAAGCAGTTCCAATTGGAACAGAAAGATTCTAGGGTCAACAATGGGAACTTGGCATTATGGCATAGCGGGTAAAGTTGCTGCCTATTTGAAGGGCATGCAAGAGAGATCAATCTCTTTTTAATTTATTTTTTTTTATTTGAAAGACAGAATTTCAGAGAGGCAGGAGTTGGTGGGGGGGTCTTCCATCCACTGGTTCACTCCACAAACGGCCTCAAAGACCACAGCTGGGCCAATCCAAAGCCAGGAGACAGTTGTTCTTCCTGGTCTCCCATGTGGGTGCAGGGGCCCAAGCACCTGGGCCATCTTCCGCTGCTTTCCCAGACACATTAGTAGGGAGGTGTAATTTTTCTTTTAGCCAGATGCTTTGTTCTGTTCAACTGTTTTGTCTTAATTTTCTGCAATCCATTCTCTTCCTTTGGTTCCTCTGCATCACTATCAGATATCATAATGTCCTCAAGTCTTTGCTTCCTCTTCACATTGACAGGACATGCAGTTTCTTCATCCTTCTTCTCCAGGTCCTGTGATTCCAGGGCTTATTTAACTTTTTTGTTTCTCCGTGGCATCCTTCTGCCAGCACACGCTGCTCCACCGAGCCCCTCCTCCAGGGTGCCAGGGGTCGCTATTTGCCACAGCATGTTAGGAGTGGGCGGCTAAGCGGAGGCTCAAAGTAATTAAGGAAAGAACTTTGAATCTCAGCTCTGCTTGTTAATAAATGAGTTAATGACTTTGTATCTCCATTTCTTCACCTACAAAATGAGGATAATAATAGCATCTATTTCTTAGGGTAATTTTGAGGTTGAAATGAGTTAATAGAGTAAGACACTCAATGGTTAAATCAACAGCAGGAGTCACTGTGCACTTGCTCCCCATGTAGGACCTCTGTCCTTAATGGGTTGTACCATGAGAATTAACAGTAAAACTAGTACTCAAACAGGAATTTATACTTTGTGTATCTGTGTGGGTGCAAACTGTTGAAATCTTTACTTAGTATAGAGTTGATATTCTGCATATAAATATAATTAAAATGAATCTTAATGAAGAATGGGATGAGAGAGGAAGCAGAAGGTGGGACGGAAGTCGGGGTGGGAGGTCGGGTATGGGTGGGGGGAAGAACTGATATAATCCAAAAGATGTATCTATGAAATTTATATTTATTTAATAAAAAAGCTTTCTTAAAAAAAGAGGTAAGACACTCAGCACAATATCTAGCATTTATTTAGTAAGTCCTACATAACTGTTAGCATATGTCAGCAAATGTATTTCCTTAAGCCCTTTGCCTCTTCTCCTGTGGCTCACCTGAATGCAACTTTGTTTTGGTAACATCTGTGCCAGAATGCTGATGTTTCCTTCAATTTTTTAATCATAAGCTTTCTTACAGTCAGGGGCTTGACTTCTTCACTATAACCCCAAAGCCAACACACTCTTTGGAATATGATCTGATGAATAGTTAAGTTGGTAGGTGGATGACTGGATTGATAGATTCATGGATGAGTGGAAGGGTAGATGAATGCATGGATGGATTGATGAATAAATTAATAAATGAGGAATGGGTCTACATAAAATATAGTTGGACAAGTGAATTAACTTCTCTGATTTTCAGCTTCCTCTATCTAAAAAAATGGCTTAAAATTCTGCAGCTGGTATAAAATTCGCAGGTTGGACCAATTTTTCAGACTGTGGGGATTTATAAAATATTTAATAAATGACACTTAAATAGCAATATACAAATGGCATATTCCATTTCCTTTAACTCAATGTGCTACCTCATAGTTCTTCATCTGAAAGCATAGTAGATCATTTACTTTGTCTTGCATATTAAACATCAGTCTGAAACAGCTACCATTTTTCAAAACATGGCAGCCTGAGGGTCTAGAACTGATCTAGCTAATGAAAGATGATATAGGCTTGTGTGCAGTTATGTTTACTTCTTACTTAGGGATGCTCTTCAAGACAAGCAAGGGTTTTTGATCCTGATTGCACATGAGAATAATGTGGATAGTTTATTAGACTTGCAGATACTTGAGATACCCTACCAGAGCTACTCAATCCTATCTTGTGGAAAGAGGAGCCCTGGAATCTGTATTTTCACATACTACTCAAAAGACTCTGAGGCCATGCCTTAAAGATAGTCAAAGTTGGCCAGTAGATGTCACTGAATCCTTCCTGAACCTATATGCCCACCTGTCCTATTGTCCTAACCTTTATCCACTTGCTGGAAAACAATGTATTCAGAAAGTAGCTCTGCCATATCCTAGAGGCATCCATAGCTCAGGTTACATGCACTATGAGAAAAAACAAGGGCCTTGTCATACATAGCATCTGGAAACCAAATGTTTCCCTAGGCGGTTTGGTGAAGCAAGGGTGGCAGGCAGTTTGGCTTGTGCAGGAAGCAGTCCCCAAGCCTGTGGTTTTTCATTCTGTCCTCGTGCATCGGCTTGTAAGGCAATATAGCCTGAAGGAGCCCCTGTTCTTTTGGATGCCTGGAAATCAATCTGTGCAGTGGAGTATAGAATCCGAAGCAGCAACAGCAACACTTTACAAAAAAAGAAAAGACATTTTGATTTTTAAATTGACTTCAATTTTAGGTTTACTTCTAGTTCCAGAGAAGTAGGGAGAAAAAAATTTCCAGAAGAAGGTGCAGAAATAATCCTGGCCGGCGCTGCAGCTCAATAGGCTAATCCTCCGCCTTGCGGTGCCGGCACACGGGGTTCTAGTCCCGGTCGGGGCGCCGGATTCTGTCCCGGTTGCCCCTCTTCCAGGCCAGCTCTCTGCTATGGCCCGGGAGTGCAGTGGAGGATGGCCCAAGTGCTTGGGCCCTGCACCCGCAAGGGAGACCAGGAGAAACACCTGGCTCCTGCCTTCGGATCAGTGTGGTGCGCTAGCCGCAGCACGCCGGCCACAGCGGCCATTGGGAGGTGAACCAACAGCAAAAGGAAGACCTTTCTCTCTGTCTCTCTCTCTCTCACTGTCCACTCTGCCTGTCAAAAAAAGAAAAAAAAAAAGAAATAATCCCCTCTGCTACAGAAGACCTCCATAGACCCTGACCACTAAAAAAAGAAATGGATTTGTGCCTTGCTTCAGAAACGCAGCTTGCCTTGCTACAGAAATGTGGCTTTAGTTTAAAACACAAATAACTCATTGCTGGAAATGGTTGCCTATTCCAATAGCCCAACACTGAATTTCAGTAATTCTTGTCTGGGAATACAGACCCCACTCACTTACATACCACACAGCACTCCTCCTTGTGTTTAAGGGCCTTAAATCAGTGCTGGTTTCTTGATTTGTAGACATCTCTTCCATGGCTCCTGAGTGCCAGTCTGAATATACTTGAGATATGATGGGAAGTATCTGACTCAGTTCTTGCTGCCATAGCAAATACCATAGACTTCATGGTTTAAATAATAGAAATTATTTTCTCACAGTCTGGAGGCTGGAAAATCCATGATCAAAGTTTGGCAGGCAAAGTCAGCCTTCTCACTCTGACCTCCCATGGTCATTCCTCAGTGTGAACTTGAAGAAAAAGTGCATACTCTCTTCCTCTTCTTAGAAGGCCACCAATCCCTTCTGATTATATCCCTATATTTATTACCTCATTTTGCCTTAATTATGTCTTAAAAGCCATATCTCCAAATTCAGTCATATGGGGAGTTAAGGCTGCTTTGGGAGGGCACAATTCAAACCATAGCAGGAAATGTGATACAGGTTCACTGGACATTGGTTACTAACTTGTCTGAGTCTGTTGAGACAGAACATTCACACATGCAAGAAGTTACAAGAAGCAGATTTATTACCTACAGATAAGCAGTGAGAGAGAACAAAAACAGGATTCATTGTCAGTTAGTTCCCCAAGGCTCAGGAAGCTTCTTGGGGTGGTTGGAGTCTTGAGTGTGAGTGCCGCTTGCACAGCAGATTACAGATGCCAGAAAGCAGCCTGCTCTGAGTTTTATATCTCAGGGTCACATGACTCACTGGTCTAAAGCATTTTAGGATGTCCTGTTTCTAGGAAAGGCTGGAACAAAACCCAGGTTGTTCCAGCCAGCTCCCCCTTATCTGAAGATGTTGCATCCCCATCACATTCTACAGCTATTCTTGAGAACTACAAGTGCAAAAGTGGTGAGAACTGGCTGGTTATCAGATCATTCAGAGAATGATTCTTCAGGAAATCAAGGTAGAAAGGCTGAAAACAGACATTTAGTCCCCCCACGTAACTTCTAGAAAAATCCAACCAGGATAGAGAAGCACATATTAAACAAAAGAAAGTTGACTGGCAACATATCAGTCAGTCTTCCTTCCTCAACCTCACACCCACCCAGTTATCCTCAATGGCAAAATGTGTATCCTTTGCCAGAGAGTGTCTTTAGTCCACATTTCAACAGGCAACCTAGCCAGGAGATTTTTCTCTCTTGGGCTCAAGTACCTTCCCTCTAGGGAGAAGGAGAAGGGGAAGTTGAATTAATTGGGTATCAATTATCAGAATAAGACTGAAAGAAGAATATTAGTGCTATATTGCTAGAGCAGAGACATGAAATGTGTGTACAGTGGTGATCATAAATGTGTTTGCGGCCGGCGCCGTGGCTCAACAGGCTAATCCTCCACCTTGCGGCGCTGGCACACCGGGTTCTAGTCCCGGTCGGGGCACCGGATTCTGTCCCGGTTGCCCCTCTTCCAGGCCAGCCCTCTGCTGTGGCCCGGGAGTGCAGTGGAGGATGGCCCAGGTGCTTGGGCCCTGCACCCCATGGGGAGACCAGGAAAAGCACCTGGCTCCTGGCTCCTGCCATCGGACGAGCGCGGTGCGCCGGCCGCAGCGCGCCGACGTGGCGGCCATTGGAGGGTGAACCAACGGCAAAGGAAGACCTTTCTCTCTGTCTCTCTCTCTCACTGTCCACTCTGCCTGTAAAAAAATAAATAAATAAATAAATGTGTTTGCAGAGAATAATTTCCATTGATTAAGTATATTCTAGGAAATTCATTTGATTATGAAAGTAAACTAAGAGCTATAATTCCCATTTGACAGATGAGAAAATAGGTACAAATGAGGTATGTGCCCAAGGTCAAAAACCATGCTATTGGAGTCAATTCTGATGTCTTGAAGAATGTCAGCAGTAATCAACAAAGCAATAGGGCTACGTTGACCTCTTGGACACCAGAATTGCTCTTATGTGTATGACAGCACACGATATAGCACTGAATTTCCCTCCAATCACTTTGTATACATTTATTTGGTCTCCTTGAATTATATGTTTCTCAAAATTGTGGAGCTAGGCTTGTATATTATTGCATGGCCTATAAGGCCTTCTAGAGGGTTGAGCTAAGAGGATGAATTTCTTGAAAATACATAATGTTGGTGATAGCACTACACACTTTGCATAGTGCTTTCACATATTTCATTTCGTATTTATGACAAACACAAGGTTAGCAGATTATGCAAGTTCACTTTGTCTTCCCATCTTCATAATGCTTTTTGCTTCATTTTGCATAATATTTAATTTCATTTTAATGCATTCATTTTATGAAGCATTTATTGAGAACTTATCATTAATAACTAACACCAGCTGAGCACCTACTATGTGGCAGGCATTGAACCACTCACTGCAACAAATGCTGAGGATACAAAAGTAAATTGCATGTGTTCTTGCACTGAAGGAGTATTGTGAATGAATAAGTAATGCACTGTGGTGAATACACAGCAAGTAATCTTTTGGCCTCTGAACTGTACTTCTGTAACAATGAAGATTAAACAATCCTCTAACCATCTCATTTCATCTTGGGATAGTTCTGATAGAAAGCTCTTTGTTTGCATAAATCTCTATCCACTTTGCTTCTGCTCCTTGCCTGTAGGCCTAGTTCTAAGACTACATGGGGCAACTCTTTCCTTTCCTTTGACAATCTTTCAAATATTTGGAGGCAGTTATTATCAGTTTCCCTGTATCTTCCTGCCCCAGCTCCCCTACCACAGCTGGACCCACTGATCTACCCCAAGGACTGTGCCTTCCCCAGAATTGAAGTGGCCAGCCTCTATCAAGGGCTCGAATGGTGGAAATGTTGGGCAAAGTAGAGAGGCAGCTGTCCATTTAAGGTTTTGAGGGCTCAAGAGTTTTCAGAGTCCTTGGCAGTGCTTAATCCCGAGTCATGCTCTACAAAGAACTCAGGGAACAGAATTGGGGCCTGAGAGATCTTCAACATGTCCAAGGTCAACACACACACACACACGCACACAACCTCACATATCAGAGAAGAAAGATATTCAGGTCCTCAGGTAATCCTCACCACAGTGGATTTTACAGATTGGGAAGTCTGAGTGAGCTGGTTCCCTACAACTCCTAGTCTTGAATAGGTATCTGGGGCTCAAGCATCACAAGTATTTCAAGGGGTAGGATGTGCATACCTGAGGAGTAGATCCTCAGAGAATAAAAAATGTTATGAAGAAAAAAAAAGTGACACCTCCATTCCAAATCCCAACTGCTGGGGGTTTGCATGGGGTGGGTGCTGTCCTTGTTAGTTTCTAAATCACAGCTTCATCCTCAGCTGTGCTCCAGTTGGTGAAACAAGACTTCTTGCTCAATCCCTAGTCTGAGTTTTTGACCTTACAACCCAAGCCTCTTTTAAGAAACATGGTTATGAAGGGAAGGAGAGGAAGCTGCAGCTGGAGTATATTGATTAGATCAGAAGGAGCCACCAGTGAGGAGGGGAGGGGCTGTAGATAAGGGAAAGAAAGGGCTTGCTTTGGATGGAGATGCCTAAGGAGAAGAGGAGGGGTAAGGGCAGAGCAAAGGTGGGGATAGGGCGGCTGACCTTATCTTGATCTGGAAGAAATTTTGCCTTATCCTTAGAGACTGGAGGAGAAAGGTGAGTTTGAGTGGAGCTGTAGATAAGTCTGCCCCTGGAAAGGGTGGGAAAGTTAAATTGTTACTGAGGCTGATTTTGAGCTGGTTAGCACCAGTATAGCAAGGACAGCTGTTTACAGCTGAGTGCTTTCTCATTAACCAATGACTGTAGTCTACCTAGTGTTATATATTTTATTTATGTATCTGTTTATTTCATTTGAAAGGCAGAAAGAAAGAGAGAAAGGCAAAGAGAGAAAGGTATCTCCTATGCACTCTTTCACTCCCTGAATGCCTACAACAGCCAGGGTTGGGCCAGGTTGAAACCAGGATCAATGACAGCCAGGGTTGGGCCAGGTTGGAACCAGGATCAATGAACTCAATTCTGGTCTCCCCGGTAGGTAACGGGGACACAAGTACTTGAACATTCATTTACACCTCCTAGGGTGTGCATTAGGCAGCTAGAATGGAGAGCAGAGCCAGGACTGGAATCTAGGCACCAATATGGAGTGCAGGCCTCTCAAGTGGTGGCTTGAACAGCTGCACAAAATGCTTGCCCTGCTACATATTTTTAGTATAAACCGTGAGGGGTTGGCACTGTGGCACAGAGGGTAAAACTACCACCTGTGGCAGCGCCATTGCATATGGGAGCCAGTTCCAGCCCCAGCTGCTCCATTTCAAATCCAGCTCCTTGCTAATGCACCTGGGAAAGCACTGGAAGATAGCCCAAGTCCTTGGGCCCTTGCACCCACATAGGAGACCCAGAAGAAGCTCCTAGATCCTAGCTCCTGTCTCCTGACTTCAAATGGGCCCAGCTACAGCCATTGCAGCCATTTGGGGAGTGAACCAGCAAATGGAAGACACCTCTTCTCTCTCTCTCTCTCTCTAACTCTGCCTTTCAAATAAATAAATAAATCTTTAAAAAAAATGAACCCTGAGCTCCTAAGTGAAAACTTCTTTCACATTGAAATGGGAGCTGACAACTATCTATGAGGGAGGGAGGTGAATATTTGCAGGCATTTGGGACGTGAACCAGTGGGTGGAAGATCTCTCTGTGTGGTTCTCTCCCTTTCAAATAAATAGTTAAATGAATAGATAAATAAACAAATAAAATAAGCTTCCTGAATATGAATGGCACACTGGAGACATAAAAGCTACAACCTATTTCCAGCAAAACATCTAGGAATTGGACTTAGTAGGAGCACATATCAACCTGGCTTAGCTTTGTTTTAGAGAGGCTGAAGAGGTGTGACTAGACAAAGATCCAACAGCAGAGCCTGTTTTGCAGTAAATAGTCTGTCTCTTTGGCAGCAAGAGATAGCATGTTTTAATTATGTAAAATGCAGCCGATTGATTTGGACTGAATTCCTGCACGAGGCCCCAACAAATCAAACCTAAATGAAATAACTCATGCTCAAGTTCCACACGTATAAACCAAAACTTGAAGAAACCATCCAAGAAATTAGGGAAGAGGGAGAGAGGGAGGTAAGGAGGCAGGAGAGAGTGAGAGCGAGAGCGAGAGAGGGAGAGTGAGCACTAAATCCCCTAACAGGATAGCTGTAGCTGGCCTAATGAAGAAATCCCCTCTGTTTAATCTATATAAGAAAAGTAGGGCCGGTGCCGTGGCTCACTTGGTTAATCCTTTGCCTGTGGCGCCGGAATCCCATATGGGTCCGGTTCTAGTCCTGGTTGCTCCTCTTCCAGTCCAGCTCTCTGCTGTGGCCCAGGAGGGCAGTGGAGGATGGCCTGGGTGCTTGGGCTCCTGCACCCACATGGGAGACACCTGCACCTGGCTCCTGGCTTCAGATCGGTGAAGCACCAACCCTGGTGGCCATTTGGAGAGTGAACCAATGGAGGGAAGACCTTTCTCTCTGTCTCTCTCTCTCTCACTGTCTATAACTCTACCTGTCAAATAAAAAAAGTCATCTCAAAAATAATAATAAAAGAAAAAAGAAAAGTAACTTCAAAATGACCCATCTGCTTTTTGTTTCTTATTTGGGCTTTCTTAAGCATTTTTCTGTCTAAAAATACTCACTGCCAACATTGCAGAGTGGAGTTATCTGAACCTTCTCTGATTTTGAGGGCTGCCCAATTCACAAATTATTCTTTGCTGAAATAAACTCCAATACATGCATTTTGTCTAAAGTTTTTGTTAGACTGTGAAGCATGAAAGGTTACCTTGCTCATTTTCCATCACTGGACCCTCCTGCAAATAGCTGTGCCAGAAAAAGCCAAATCATTCAAAGATGAATAATTTAAAAGTAACTGACACAATATAGCTAAAAGTACATTATTTATGAAAAGGTAAAAAGGTGCAACAAAATGAAGTTTCACCTCACCCATTAGTATGGCATTCATACAGAAATCAAACAACAAAAATTGCTGGTGAGGATGTGGGAATAAAGTTACCCCAATCCACTATTGGTGGGAAGGTAAATTGCTTCAGCCATTGTGGAAGATGGTATGGAGATACCTCAGAAACCTGAAAATAGATCTACCATATGACCCAGCAATCCCACTCCTGGGAATTTACTCAAACAAAATGAAATCAGCAGATGAAAGTTATCTCTACCCCTGTGTTCGTCATAGCTCAGTTCACAAGAGCTAAGATATGGTATCAACCCAGATGCCCATCAACTGATGACTGGATAAACAGAGTATGCACTATACACTACAGAATACTACTCAAGGGTAAAAAAAAAAAATGAAATCATGTCTTTTGCAACAAAATGGATGCAGCTGGAAACCATTGTACTTAGTGAAATAAGCCAATCCCAAAAAGACAGATACCATGTTTTCCCTGATTTGTTGTATAGAGTACCTAAAATGTAATGTATAGGAGTGAAATTGACATTTTAAGATTTGATAATTGTTTACAGCCTTGTCTCTTCTGTTGAAGAATAGTGGTTTTTTTCTTCATACTATTTGTTGAACTCTTAGAGTAGGGTTAATCTTATGAGTGGAAAATAGATTTTTGTAAAAATTAAGAGTTGGGATAGGAGAAGGAGGAGAAGGAAGGGTGGGCACATGGGCAGTAGGTGGGGAGGGAGACTAGGGTGGGATGTATCACTATGTTCCTAAATCTATATATATGAAATACAAGAAATTTGTTCACCTTAAATATAATTTTTAAAAAGTTCAACAAAATACCACAAAATGTGCCCTTAAATAGATGAAAATTATATCTAAACATCCCTCTATAAAATCAAAAAATGATGAAATAATTAACATTATATATGAAGAACACAAGGCAGAGATTAATGACCTGTGGAAGAAATGGTTGGGCTAGCAGAACTCAGTAGAAGTGCTCAGATTCCAAATGTATTTTCAGGGTGAAACTGATGGGATTTACTGATGGATTGGCTGTGAGACGTGAATCACGTGGAATCATTCAAATGCCATGTGGTCCCTAACAATGGGTTCCTATGGTAAAGTGTTTCTATAAAACTTACAAAAATGACTTAAATCTATTGGTTAGAGTTGGTTAAGGTGGTTGATCATTGACTTTACATGTCTAGGCTATGGTACACAGTAGCTAGGTCAAACATCAGTCTAGATTTTGTAGTAAAGATATTTTTACTGTGTGGTTAACATTTAAATCAGTAAACTTTGTGAAAAGATTACCTTTCATACTGTGAGTTGGTGTTATCTGATCAGTTCAAACCTTTAAGAGCAAAGGCTGAAATTTCCCAAAGTAAAAGCAGTTGAAAATTGCAAGACCCAATCTTACCTGAATTTCTAGACTACCGGCCTACTCTGCAAATCCCAAACTTGTCAACCACAAAATCATATGCACAAATTCCTTAAAATAAGTCAATTCTCCCTCTCTCTCCTCTCCCTGTCTCTTCCATCCCTCTCTCTCTATACACACACACACACAAACACACACACACACACACAGAGGTACTTCAAAAAATTAATGAAAAGATATGTTTATGTGGTATAAAATATGTTTAAAATTCATGCATATTTTTCATACTACACATTTTTCATGAACTTTTTGAAATTTCCTTATGTATGTAGGGGTATATATGTGTGTGCATGTGTGTATGGATATAGATGAACAGGTCTATATAGAGAAATAGCTCTGTCAATCGATCAATATATAGATAAATGATTGATAGAGGTAGATATACAGGGGCACCTTGGTAAGTACCTGGAAAAAAATATAATGAAAAGAGAAGCTTATTTTGGTACAAAAATTTTTTAAATCCATGTGTATCTTTTTCATAACATGCATTTTCCATGAACTTTATGAAGTACCCTCATATAGATATTTTTTCTGTTTGTACTCTCTTGAAAATCCTGACTATCCATTCTAATTTCCCTGCATTATCCTTTCTCTTGTGTACAAGATCCAGCAAAGGGAAAGTTTGAGATATATTTAGTTTTCATTTACTGAGATATATTTATATCTTTTTCAGTCAATCCTGTGTATAGATAAATCCTTTCTAAACCATACTAGTAAAGGAGTAGTTTCCAGAAATACCCCTACTGATTACACTTATTCAGCAGGGTAATACAAAAGTGCAAAGCCAGAGGTTTTATCACTATATAAATTTGTCTTACAGTACTTAGCACTGAAAGCACGTGAGACTGGAACAGAAATCAGCTTTGAAATATATAGATGCAAAAGCCAGTCTATAGACAATCCCTTCAAACACCTGATGTGCAAAATGGTATGCAGAACATTCAGGTCCCATAAATGTCTATCACAGAAGACACTCTTCTCCATTAGGAATACACTCAATAACACAAATCACAGAACTATGCATTGTACTTTTTCTATTTTGTGATGAGAGTTGCATAAAAGATAATTTATCAAACTTCTTATAGTTTTAGAGAACAAACTTGAATCAGTTCTATAAGCTTTGTAAATACCTGTGTGTAAAGTTGCATGCTTTAGCATTCTATCAGTAATAATAATAATAATAATTTGTTATTATGCATGCTAATGGAAAGACTAATTTTTCTATTATCTTAATTTACATTATTGCAAAACCATTGCTATATAAAGAAGCAAACAACAATATGAAGTGTATTCTTGAAAGTTAAATTGGGCTTTTTTATTGTGATGTGATATTTGTCAGCTTTTAAAAATTTGTACTTATTGTGATTTCTCATTATAAATAAATAATATCTGGTTGCATAATCATAATTTAAATTTTTTTTCCTAAAGAGGGCTATCTAAATTGCCTAAGCAATTTGTGAATCAGGATTCAAGAAATGTGGATTTGTCTCTTGTATATGAAAGAAAGAAGTATTGAAAAATAAACCCCATTATCAAAGAAGGAGGCACCTTTCTCTGAAGGGAGGAGAGAACTTCCACTTTGACTATGACCTTGTCTAAATAAGTTCAGAGTTTGTGAATTCAAGAGGCTTCCATAGCCTTGGCAGCTCATGACAAGAGCCTTGGGTGATTACTGACATCATAAATAAGAGTGTCAATTGTTAAATCAACAACAGGAGTCACTGGGTACATGCTCCCCACGTAGGATCTTTGTCCTTAATGTGTTTTACTATGAAACTTAAAAACAACACTACTAGCAGAACAATACCCTATACCTTGTGCGGTTGTGTGAGTGCAGCCTGTTGAAATCCTTGCTTAGTATATACTAAGTTGATCTTCAGTATATGAAGGTAATTGAAAATGAAACTCCATGAAGGGTGGGATGGGAGAGGGAGTGGGAGAGGGGAGGGCTGCGGGAGGGAGGGAGGTTGGGGGGGGGGAGCCACAACAATACAAAAGTTTCTCTTTGTAAATTCACATTTATTAAATAAAAAAAATTCAAAAAAAAGAGTGTCAATTGTTAAATCAACAACGGGATTCACTGTGCACTTGCTCCCCATGTAGCATCTCTGTCCTTATTGTACTATGCGAAATAAGGGTAAAACTAGTATTCAAACAGTACTTTATGTGTCTGTGTGGGTGCAAACTGTTGAACTCTTTACTTAGTATAGAGTTGATATTCTGCATATAAAGATAATTAAAATGGGCCGGCGCCGTGGCTCAACAGGTTAATCCTCCGCCTTGTTGCGCCGGCACACCGGGTTCTAGTCCCGGTCGGGGCGCCGGATTCTGTCCCGGTTGCCCCTCTTCCAGGCCAGCCCTCTGCTGTGGCCCGGGAGTGCAGTGGAGGATGGCCCAGGTGCTTGGGCCCTGCACCCCATGGGAGACCAGGAAAAAGCACCTAGCACCTGGCTCCTGCCATCGGATGAGCGCGGTGCGCCGGCCGCAGCGCGCCGACCGTGGCAGCCATTGGAGGGTGAACCAACGGCAAAGGAAGACCTTTCTCTCTGTCTCTCTCTCTCACTGTCCACTCTGCCTGTCAAAAAATAAAAAAAAAAAATAAAAAAATAAAAAATAAAATAAAAAAAGATAATTAAAATGAATCTTAATGAAGAATGGTATGGGAGAGAGAGTAGGAAATGGGATGGTTTGTGGGTGGGAGGGTGGTTATGGGAGGAAAAATCGCTATAATCCAAAAGTTGTACTTTTGAAATTTATATTTATTAAACGTTTAAAAATTTACTTTAGATTTATTTTAAATTTTATTACTTTCATTGTTGGAAATATATAAGATACACACACACACATGTATATATATATATACACACACACATATATATATATACACACACACATATATATATATACACACACACACATGTATATATATATAATACATATATATATACATGTGTGTGTGTATATATATTATAACACCTAGCAGATCACAAAAATGTTATTTCTCTTTGCCCTTTTCCTATCTCTTGTTGGTCCCATGGGCAGCCTGGTGCCTCAGCCGTGTCTATTCTTCTCTTTGTCATGTGTTGTGACATGTCCCATGCCTGGAATATTTATTTCCCTTTTAACCTTGTTTGTTAAACCCCCTAAAATTGGATGAATACAAATTACTATAGACTCATGGCTGAATAGAAATGTAAACTATCCTGATTTCTCTCTGTTTTGATTTCCTCATAATTTTCTGGAAAATTTAATCTTGTGTACTTGTCTTCTTTTGAAAATGACATGTACAGTGGGAAAATGAAGTAGGTATAGCCAGGATGGGATAATAAAATGTCAAGTGGGGACAGAACTAATAAGAAGAAATTCAATCTTGATGAATAGATCCACAGGCCTATGGAAAATTTTCAGTATATTCAGATTTTAAAATGTCTTTTATGTGTAGTGCATAGACAATTTTGGATCCATGTGAAAGAATTTATGACCTCAGAGGCAGTTTTTAGTCGCATGGAATCATGGAGTGTAAAAGCCAGCAGGGACATTAGAGATCATAATCCAGTGACCTCATATTACAGAACAGTCATTGGAGCTAAATGAGCTGGCCAAGATCACAAATGTGGTTGTGGTTGCCTCAAGAACTATAAACCAAGTCAGCCAGTAACAAAAGTAACCAACAACATTCGCTGCTTGATCAGAGCAATAAATCCAACCACTTAAAGTCATAGCTTAGAAGAATAGACAGTCATCTTACTGTAAGTACTAAAAGGGTGAGTGAAAATAATAAAATGATTGCCCACCAAAGTAAGGGATTGTGTGATAGATAACACTTCCACTAGGGGCTGGCATGCTGGCATTGTGCAGATATACTTTGACTCTTGGCCCATTAGAATCTTTATCGTGCTTTGTTCCATATATTTTCTTCTTCTTATGCTCAAAGGACACTATTTTCAGGGCATCATAATTTTCTATATTAAACCTAGTGCAGTTTCCTGAAATCTCTGTCTCAGCATCACCTCATGTAATTATTCAGTGTACACCAATGCGCACTCCCTGGTCTTGCCCTCATAGATGATTATCCTTCACTTCTAGAGTAGAGAGACCCAGGAATTTACATTTTGACAAGCTTTCCAAATTTTGATGTGGCTCCTCCTGAAGCTACATATTTTGGCAGACACTAGCCAATTAGTTCCTGGCATTTATCTTATTTCCCTTTCCCTTTTTAGTTTCCTTGTTACATAATACAATCCTAAGTGTACGTGGTTAAGTGGCTTAATACAGTGTAGGTATTGTCTTTTTACAAAAGATTTATTTATTTGAAAGGCGTAGTTACAGAGAAAGAGGAGAGAGAGAAAGAGAGAGAGAGAGAAAGAGAGAGAGAGAGAGAGAGAGAGAGAGAGAATTTCATCCATTGGTTCATTTCCCAAATGGGCTGGGCCAGTCTGAAGCCAGGAACCTGGAACTCCATCCAGGTTTCCTGTGTAGGTGCAGGGGCCTAAGTACTTGGGCCATCTTCCTCTGCTCTTTTAGGATCATTAGCAGGGAGCTGGTTCAGAAGTGGAACAGACAGGACAAAAACCAGAACCGATATGGGGTTCCAGCATTGCTGGTGGTGGCTTAATCAGCTGTACCCTATCAACTTTAAAACAATGAGTGATACTTTACCTCTTATAATCCCATTTCATTCATATTAGAAGGGGATATTTTGAAAGATTTGCAACAGAGGAATCACATGCTTCAAATTATATTTGTTGTTGAATAGAAACTAGAACTAAAGAATGGAATAAGAGTGGGCATGGCAGATCAGTTAATAGGTTACAGAAATAATCCAAAGTGGTAACTTAGAATTGGTTGCTGGCA
The DNA here is from genome assembly GCA_949820135.1 of Sylvilagus floridanus. Taxonomy (NCBI): domain Eukaryota; kingdom Metazoa; phylum Chordata; class Mammalia; order Lagomorpha; family Leporidae; genus Sylvilagus; species Sylvilagus floridanus. Next base: position 51,000,699 of record OX463223.1, read on the forward strand.
GTAAAATTGGAAAAGAGTGAGTGGGTTTTACCATTTATTTTGATGAGATTGTAGTGGTGGATATCAGTTGTGAGGGAGCAGGAGGTATCATGGATGGCTCATGTGTTTCTGGCCTGTGATGAATGGGTGAAGTTGTAATGGGGTGTGAATGGATTGCTGATTCAGGTGATTGAGCCTGAGGTCCAGATCAGGTAGGTGAGGGCTAAAATAGAGGGAATGAAGGCATCAAGGGATTTGAGGTCTCTCTGAAATCAAAGGGCAGACAGAGTCAGAGTAGACATAACGAGAGGATGGGAGACTGTGGCCAGAGTGGGGCTGGTGGATATGGTGCTCACAGTGGTGCAGTGCTGAATGATGAACCAGCTCTGTGTTGACCACGAGACAGCTAAAGTGGAGTGGTTGTGGAGATCAGGGGAGTTGGAGAGGTTGAGAGCTGACAGGCCAGGATGCAGAGAAAGCTTAAGAAAAAGGCTGAAGAGAAAACTATGATCCAGGGGACAAAAATCTTCAGTGCACTTGGGAGAGTGGCCAAATCAGTAAATGAGATAAACAAGGAACAGTTGGATGGCATAGACATTAATGGAGTTGGAATTTTTTAATACGAATATGGAAGGAATAAAGGCTTGGGACCTACATTGGAGAGCCTTCACGAAAATGGTGTACCCTTTGTTATGGGGTTGTGGAGAACAGGACTGTTTGAGACCATAGGCTTCTGTTTAAGGTAGGAGTTGTGGAATCAAACAATGAAGCTTTGTTAAGTGACAACGCATAAATATGTCATTTTTGTTTGTTTAGTGGGCTGTATCTGTATTGGTTTCAGGCATAACACTTTCTACATTTATATTTATAGATAAAATGCTATGATGTGTGTGACATGTTTCAAAGCAATGTTGGGTGGGTGATTGGGGACAATAAATAAATCAGATTGACCACACATTGGTAATTATTGAAGCCTAGTAAATTATGTGCATGGAGATGCCCTAGCAATTCTGTTTTTGTGTGTTGGAGTTTTTCCTTAATAAAAAGTTAATGAGGGGCCAGCGCTGTGGCACAGCCAGTTAATGCACTGGCCTGAAGCACCGGCATCCCATATGGGTGCCGGTTCGAGACCCGGCTGCTTCACTTCCGATCTAGCTCTCTGCTATGGCGTGGGAAAGCAGTAGAAGATGGCCCAGGTCCTTGGGCCCCCGCACTCATGTGGCTCCTGGGTTTGGATCGGCTCAGCTCCGGCTGTCATAGCCAATTGGGGAGTGAACCATCGGATCGAAGACCTCTCTCTCTCTCTCTCTCTCTCTCTCACTCTGCCTCTCAGTCTATCTCTGTGTAACTCTTTCAAATAAATAAATAAATCTTTAAAAAATATAAAAAAATAAAGTTAATGAAATCACTTCATGTTGATGGATTCAACCTATTGTTTTGACTGGCACCTTTTTATGTTCTCACTTTGTGAGGCTTCTCTATCCCCTCTCCATGAGGTCCACAGGGACAGGTATTCAACCCTAGTTTACTGATAAACTCCTTTGATGGCTTTAAGGAACTTGTGCACAGGTAAACATCGTTCAGTGGCACCCCATAGGACTAAAACCCCATGCTCTTTTGACTTATAAATGAATTTTTACATTTTCATTAGGAGGCTGTTACAATTCAAAATGGTTTTCTAGGTCCTTTTTCATTTGATTGCAGGCCCAACAAAGTGAGATTGCTTTTGTAGATGCTGCTCTTTCTGCAAGGAATATTCATCTTCATCTCCTAGTTCAAAGCTCAACTTAGGGGCCTGTGGCTGAGACACAGTGGGTTAGGACGCCATCTACAATGTCAGCATCCCATATGGGTGCCAGTTTGAGTTCCTGCTGCTCCGTTTCTAATCCAGCTCCCTGCTAATGCACCTGGGAAAGTAGTAGAGGATGGCTCAAGTGCTTGGGCCCCTGTACACATGTGGGAGACCTGGAAGAAGCTCTGGGATCCTGGCTTCAGCCTGGCCCAGCCCCAGACATTGTAATCATTTGGGGAATGAACCAGCAGATAGAAGATTTCTATCTGTCTGTCCTCTCTGTAACTCAGAGCAAAGCTCAACTTAGTTCTGCTCTGCTCTTCCCTTGCCATACCACCAACCTTCCTTTTGTACTAGTTCTGTATCTTGCTCATATTTTTGCTATTTCATATTTCACAATGAAATGCAAATGTGTTTGTGCGTGCTTTTCCTTAAGAAACTAGCATCATGGACTGTATTCTTTTAAATATTGCATTATAGAGTCTATTACATATTGACATTAAGTAGTAATCCAACAACTCACACATGCCTGGATTTATTGGTATAGGTGATTGGGAGATGAAAAATCACGGGGACAGAAGTAAATGCTCTAAGCTTGGTGAGTTTGTGTATCTACATGAGAGGACTTGTGACATGATAGGAAACTGGGTGCTCTGCATGATAAGATTTAGTTTCCAAAAAGAAAATTATCACCCAAGGCTCTTCACCCAAATATCTGGGTGTTTGTCGGTCAAAGTAGAAATTCTGTGTTCTCCCTGCACCCCATGGGAGACCAGGAAAAAGCACCTAGCACCTGGCTCCTGCCATCGGGTGAGCGCGGTGCGCCGGCCGCAGCGCGCCGACCGCGGCAGCCATTGGAGGGTGAACCAACGGCAAAGAAAGACCTTTCTCTCTGTCTCTCTCTCTCACTGTCCACTCTGCCTGTCAAAAAAAAAAAAAAGAAATTCTGTTCTGAGATGAAACATTTATTTTCTTCCAATAAAAACCTTCCTGCCAGATAAGATGGAAGTGGAAGTGGTAGGAGAAAGGAGGTACTTTTTGGGCAACTGTTTAACTCATACAGGCTGTGCTGACTACTTGTAAGGAAGATCTGCAGGAAGGAAAGTGGAGCACAATGCAGATACCAGATCAGGCATAATACTGGATAAAATCTAGAAATGCTCCTCCAATGCAATCTCACATACTTTGAAAGAACCTTTGCTTTTTCTCCCCATGAATGATTGCTCATTAAGAACTAAGTGCAATATTTCTGAAAGGAATGCTTTGCAAACTTCTGTAAGAAGGTGTGATTAACTTAATACCATCTTCTTGGCCCTGAAAGAGAAGGTCTTTCTCACCTACAGTCTTAAAAGCACTCATGATGAATATGGAGGAGAAAAAAAATCCAACCTTAAAAAATTTCAAATTGACAAAGGAATTCTATACCCTCCTCCCTCCCTTTGGCAAGACCCAACAAGCCAATTTCACCATGAAAATGTGTCATTTCAGTCTCTTGTTGGGGGGGAGGCTTTCCTTACCTGCCATGTTTGAAACTCACTGGTAGGCAACAGGCACAGAAAGGGCAGTATAAAAGCAGATTTTAACATTTGCAGCCAACAGCTGACTCATTTGTGGTTTTGATTTGCTTTTAATAACATGTCCCCTCAACCAGAACTAATGAATTGGCATAAGAACAAGGGTACAAAAGGAATACCAAGGGGCCTTCCAAAATGCTAACCAAGGGATGAATTCTTTGTGCTGGGTGGCCATCATGTTATCCTTCAGAACCAGGAGACAAAACAATGAAAGATTTTAATATATGCTGTCTGAGCATAAAAAGAGCCCAAGTAGAGCACATGGCCTGTGGCATTGTTTTAATACTCTATAATCTACAATGGCATCCCCTACATCAACCAAATGCAAATTCTACTACACACTGTGTCCTGGAAAGGCAATTTTACCACATACTGAATTGAAAGTCATGACTGATGCAGCACAAATAAAGCCTCCATCAGGTAAACACCAAAGCATTTTCCACATGGTACTGCATTTTGAAATAACTAACTTTATTGTCAGTGAAAAGATAGGCACAAAGTGGATTGAAACCTGCTTCACTTTATTGGAACTACCTCAGTTGATTACAGAATGAGATCACAATCATTATGAGACCACATACATTTTAAAGTAAAGGCAATTCTTCTCTAGCCCATCTGCCAACCCCAGCTCTCTGTTTTACAATCACATGCCATTAATCACAAGAAGGACAGAAAGAGGTCTGATGGCTCCATGTAACCTACTGTTGCTACCAGAAATATAAACAAACTCCCGACACTTGTCCCACTGATGATGGATGGCACTTGGAAGATACATTTCCAAGGATGGTGGTAGGCTGAGATTGGTGGCAATTAGCCCTCAGTGGTGCCTTCCTTTGAAAGCATTTTCAGTAAAAATGCACACATTTTAAGTAACATATTCCATATGTGAATGAGCAATTTTGATAACAAGAGATTGTACACTAACAGACATGAGAATATATAAGTTATGAAAGTTAGTGCATATGTATACACTTTAAGCTGCCGCATTATGAGTGTTTAGACTCTTCATACAAAGTAGTTTGCACAATCAGTTTGTTCATGTTCCAACTGCTAAGCCCACCCAACAGTGCAACGACAAAAAGAGAACATGACAGGTCTCTTGGTACATTTCCTATGGCAGACATTTCAGGTTCCTGCTGTCCTGTCATCCTGAAGCTCAAAAGCAGCATTGAGAAGAAATCCTTCATTAAGACAACAATCAAGATATACGATTTTAAAAGAAAGCTCAAGCTACTTTTATTTCAAAGAAATCATTACTAGGAATTTTATATCAAGGAAAAGTTGTTCAAATGAAGTTGTTCTGTTCATGGGACTTTGGGGTACAACTCATTACAGAGAACACCAGGCAGTATAAGTTAAGACAACAAGGTCAGCCTCCTGTCCTGAGGTGACACCAAAATGCATAGATAGGTGGGAGTCCAGAAAGATCCCCTAAGTGTTATATCCACACAATTGTTAAAAGGTGGCTACCTTGAGATTTCTCCCATGAATTTGAATTTTTTAAGTGACACCTTGCAGAGATTTTCTGAAAAGGCAGCATTCTAACTTCTCCATAAACATAATGCGCTGGCATGGTCTTCTTCCATCTCTTAACTGTACAATGTTATTTTAGCAAATTATCTGGGATTGGAACTTGAGCAGACAGGGTACTACCTCTGGTGTGAAAGGGCACAGATGTTCTGGAAAGCCCCAAACAGTACTTAGCCAAGAACTTCCTTCTTTCTCCAAAACACCTGAGTCTAAAAAGATGGCTGCCACACAGTGTGGAATGTATGACATTTGTCATATTCCAGAATGTGATTACACTCACCGCTCCCAGAGTGAGCACAAATACTGGCAATGTGCTACAACCATGAAAGGAGTAAGTGAAAGGTTCGCTTCTATTTATTCCTTCATTTGGATAGATAGAAAGTAGCTCTTCTGAAGTGTGCTACTTGCTGCTTCTACCATTACAGTTATATTATTATTGTTATTTTGAAAGGATAGTATGAATAAGTATTAACACCACTGAACTTCTAATTTTTATGGATAATTGATATTCCAATGACCATGTCATTAATAAAAATATGAGGACTGGCTGAAAAATCATATTATCCTTCCTCATCTCCCCATCTCAAACACATGCACACAATAATTCCTTTTGAAGATAATAAGAACTACACAAAGTACTTCTAAGTGTGCCATGCCTTTACTCGCAGAACCCCATGAGATGATTTGAGACACTCAATCTGATATGGAGAAACAAAGTGGGGTTGACTTCTTAGGAGGACATTTCCTGTGACTTGTTATTGAAGTGGGGATCAGGAAAGGATAAACCTTGCACAAGGCACTGCACAAGAGGCAAGATAAGAATTGTCAGATCCCTGGACAAACTACTCAAGCCAAGGACATTTTACAAAACACAGACGCCTTGGACCATGAAGATGTCTTTTTCTTAAAATGGGCTCTTTTTCCATGTATAAGTGTTTCCAAAAATCAGCATGGTAATTGGCAGTGTGGACAGCAGTGCTGTGTGATCTTGAAAAAATCACCAAACCTCTCCAAGTATCAGATTCTCATCACTAAAATTAGAGGGAAGGGCTATGTTGCTAAAGTTCCTTCCCATCACTATGGCTCATGATACAATATATCAGGCCTATTCTTCTATTAATCTGGTTTCTAATATATCCCAAAACTTCTATCCCCCACCCTCACCTAACAATGCCCCTTCAACCTTCCTATACCCTGAAAACTGAACTTAATGACACTGTCTGCAGATTTGTCACCTTAATGAAGGGCAGAGAGGTGACACAGGGCAGGGGCCTGTGGCAAGTAGCACCCTCTGTGTCATTGGAGACAGACTGGCAAGGCTTGTAGCCACTGCCTCCTTTGGTCCCCGCCCACATACACATTTCCCACTGCTTCCCAAAACTATTTCAAGGAATCCTTGGCAACGAGAAGAGGCAACTGAGAAGACCACACAATCTACCTCTCCTCTGTCTGCACCATAGTACTTTGGCCTTCTAGTGCTTTTCCCTTGGAGGTGATAGTCAAATACACCAAGAAACTGGAAAAACAGAATGAATCATTTCAAAACAATCACCAGAAATTTAAAGCGTTCAACTTGTCAACAAAAACGCTCTCTTATTTTGCAAACTATTGGCAATTTGGGACTAGTAAGTAATCCAGCTAGTGAACCTATGCTATAGAAGAAATAAATACTAAGCTGATTGTTCTCACAAAAAGCAGACAAGCTGTGTTCATGGCTATAACAATCTACACACAGCACCTCATGCAACTCTCCATAGAGGCCTTGGATGCCTAACTCCCCTAGGAGAGAGAAAGTTGCATATCAGTCAGTTAATTTACTCTCCTAGCATCTGAAAGCAATATATTAATTATCCAAATGCATAAATTACTTCAGAATATATATATATATATGAATGTATGAACCTCCAGGAGGGAACCAAAAGAACCCACTTCCAAAGCACCACTGAAATGAAGATCAACACAATCCCTTGGGGCAAGATAACTGGGAAACTGAAAGGGAAAATTAGCTCTAGCATCTTTCTGTATCCCAGTATGCCCCACCGGTTCTCCAGCTTACATAAGCTCCTAAAACTATTCCCTTTCATGAGCCTGAGGTGAGAACTTTCTCTGGCTGCTATCCAGTTGGTAACTGCACAAAACAGCATACACATGAACTCTCACTGGCTTGCCATGTCCAAACTACACGTTACACACTGTCTTTCACACATGCTGTGCTCTTCAATAGAAAATCATCTGGAAGAGGGAAATTTTAAACAAATTTAAGCACACTGAAAACATCACTGTATATCCACCTGGTAACAGTCCCAGCATTTGTACTAATGCAAACAACAGACTTCAGAACACATTCTGATGAGTCTGTCTTTAGAGGTACTTTCGGAATATACCAGAATAGACTGAAGTTCATATGGTATTACATAAGTACTATATTGTTCCAATAAAAAGTCCCTTTAGAAAACATCCCCACCCCCCAGCCCTTATCCTCACCCTAAAAATAAGAACAAACAAAAGGGGAAATGATTAAAAGCATTGTTTCTGATAAACTCCAGCTCTTGATTAGGTCACTTAGATGAGATATTCCACCATCTCTGCTTCAGGCTCTTGTCCCAGGATCTGAAGGGGTGCTTTTCTTTCCAGAGTATTGGAGTGGAAAACGGGGCCATCTGAATGAAAATAAGGTGTTGAAGATACTTATAAGGATATTTAAAAAGCTCAATTTTCTAGAAACAGACAGCATTAGAGCCCTTGTGGAGGTAAGGGTAAATTGAGCCTTGAGTGCCACCCCCCCCCCATTTACTTCTACTGGGAAAATGGCTTCTACTCGTGCCCAGTTCTGTCTCAGTGGAAGAGAAATCATCTGCAGACCCTCTCCCCTTCTCTAATGGCTTCCCATTACAACATGAAGGGCTCAGTCCAGATGACCATCTCTGCCTGAGCAGCAGGTACCCACAAATCAACCTGCGTTTTGAGAACCGTGCCAAAAGCTCCCTGCTGTAGAGAATTATTACCTGTCTTATCTGAATTGCAAGTCAAACTTGGTATAGACAAACGACGTGATCCAGAACCAGTGGCTGGACTTGCAGGAGCCTCAGCCTGAGCCAAAGCTGGAGCTGGAGCTGGAGATGTAGGAGGAGCCACAGTCGAAGCAGGAGTTGGTGCCTGAGTCTGAGTCGGAGCAGAAGCCTGAGCCACTGCTGGGGCCAGAGCCGGGGCTGGAACTGGAGCTAGAACCGGAGCCGTAGCAGCTGGAGCAACCTGAACTGCAACAGCAGCAAGAGCAGCAGCAGGAGCAAGAGCAGCAGCAGGAGCAGCAGTGGCGGTGGTGGCAGAGGCAGCAGCTGGCATCTGAGCAGCAGCAGCTGGAGAAGCAGCAACAGTAAGAGCAGCAGCAGTTGCTGGAGATGGGGCAGCAGCAACAGCAGTGGTAGCTGGAGCAACAGCAGCAGCCGCGACTGGAGCAGCAGCTACCATGGTGTTGGTGTTGGTGGCAGCAGTGGCAGTGTTGGCAGTGATGGCAGCAGCAGTGGCGGCAGCAGCAACTGGAGCAGGAACAGAGATGGGAGTAACAGCTGCAGGCTTGTTGGGTTCCGGTCCACGTTCAGTCTGGGTGCTGCAGTCTCGGCTGCCTGTCTTGGAGTGAGCCGAGAGCAGGGGAGTGGAGGGAGGCACAGGCGAAGGTGTGGAAGGGACAGACTCAGCACGGTAGTCTCCACCCAGGAGAATGCCTGCAAATGAAGAAGGGAGAGAGGTTAGGAAACAATACAGTATTCTAATCCATACATCTGATTATCTATGTTTCTCTTCAGGACTTCAGGAGAAATTTGAGTGGGCCTAAATTCTTAACCTTTTTGCCTCCAGCAAACTCAGGAGTTGGCTTATCAGCATTTTCCACCATGGCTAATGGTTTCTTCTAGATTTGGAAGATCCCTGGTCCTCATTATCCAACTCCCAGCACAACACATTAAACAGTGAAGAGTTCTGAGTATCTGATTTATTTTTCCCAATGGTGACTGGAAAGAATTCTTCCACTCGGTTCCACTTATAACCAACACCACACATTACCAGAGATCTGGAAATGACCAGAGGAAGAAGTCTTTAGACACAGATAAGTCTGTTATTAATTGTGTGATCTATGGTTCTGAACATGAGCATGGTTCCCAAATGCTTTCTCTGGTCTAAGCAAAGGAACTTGCAAGTGTCAGAGGACCAAGAAAGGTAAAAAAGCATCACAAAGAGCTAAAGTAAATAAATATACATGACTCCCTTCATCATGCTTTAAAAAAGTACCATGGTATCTACAATACTTTGGGGGTTTTGATTAGTGAGGATGGAAGGGACAGGCTTGGAATGGAAAAAGTACATTCTGTTCTCATATCAGAATGTTCTGGTAACAAATACCTGCCACCCAGATTGATTTTGATTAAGTAAAATGCTGGGTTGTCCTCTTGTAGGGGAGAAAAGAACAAAGAAATGCTGGAATTTTGAAATTGTGAATGACACAAGAGGCACATGGGCTTTGGACATGGACAAGGATTCCGAGGAGCAAAGGCCAAATTGAAGAAATTTTTAAGAGGTCACTGATGCTATCTCCCTTCCCACCCAAGAACTTAGAATTCTTATCTTCTCAGGCCCTGGCCTCTTTAATTGTTCTCACCATGAGACTTCCCAGTGTGGCAGAGCTCTACAATATGTAGTTAACCATTCAGGAGGAAAACATCCTGACCAGCTACATCTTCCTCTCTAGAACCTGGGCATCACCCTTTTTCCTTGCTATATGGAGCTCTTTTTAAATGTGTGACTATAATCTTCCTTAGTTGTTGTCATTACCTAGGCTCCCCTTCCAGCTCTTATCCTCCCGTTTTTCTTCCATGATAGGGGTGCCAGTCAAGGTGGATGAGTGGGAGAGTAAGCCTGAGCCAGCATTGGAAATAGACATCAGAGACTTCGCTGGCCTCATGGATGACAGCTGCTCTGTCTTACTTGGCTCCTTCCGGGAACGTTGCTGGAGAACTTTGATCATGGCATCTTTCTCAATAATCTGGGCATGCAGGGTCTTAATCCTAGGAGCCAAAGACAAAAAACATATAAAGACCTTGGAGCTACCTCTGTGTTCTGGTCTCATTGTCTACAAGTACTTGATTTCCCATTCTCTTTTTGACTAAAGGGTGGCCTAGTTCATTCTGAAGTGCATGTTATGGAATGGTGTACTATGACTTTTTTAATGTTTTCCTAAACACCCAATACAGCATCTATGAGTGGCTGCTTACACCTTAGAAGGTCAAAGTAAAGTATTGGTTAAAAGAAAGGCCACATAGGAGAGAATGAACTGATGTGGCAGGCTCTGCTGTGAAGAATTTGAGTCAACAAAAACAATGTGTTCCATGAGGAGATGAGGTCTTCTATTAATGAACCATAGCCTTCCAGTAATAATAAATGATTATAAGTTTACAGGAGGCAACAGGAGTCCTACATCCCAGTTTCAATGGATGTTCTTTCATTAAGAATTCTGCTATATCGGCCAGTGCTGTGGCTCAATAGGCTAATCCTCTGCCTGCAGCACCGGCACTCTGGGTTCCAGTCCCGGTTGAGGCGCCGGTTCTGTCCCAGTTGCTCCTCTTCCAGTCCAGCTTTCTGCCGTGGCCTGAGAAGGCAGTGGAGGATGGCCCAAGTGCTCGGGCCCTGCACCTGCATGGGAGACCAAGAGGGGGCACCTGGATCCTGGCTTAGTGCTCTGGCATAGCGGCCATTTGGGGGTGAACCAACGGAAGGAAGACCTTTCTGTCTGTCTCGCTCTCTCACTGTCTAACTCTGCCTGTCAAAAAAAAAAAAAAGAATTCTGCTATATCATAGGCTTAAAGGTATATTTTTTACAAAGAATGATCCAGAGTAGAAATGCCAATAATTGAACTTTGGCAGAGGGCAGGTGGAACACAATTTGGAAGGCACAGGGGAGAGCAACACTACCTAGAATTCAATAATTATTAAGAATTTTCAAGTTAAAGATCATCACATCTCAAACCCTAAGTAACAGGCTAGCAGAGGTGAAGGTGGTAGGGGGATTCTGGGTGAGCAGGCTTCCCAGTTGTCGCTAAATATTTGTGTCCTTCCCTACCGAACTATCTGGTCTCTACACCAACTTCTCAGATTCATCTTCATCCAGATTGACATTTATACCTGCCCTCCATGTCCAAGCAACGCTTGTTGGCCATCAAAATTTCTTCCTCCTCCTTTTGGATGCGAGCTTCAAGAGCTGTGTCATAACTGGTGTTAGGAGAATGACTGATGACCGATGCATCCCTGGGGAGGAAAATGGTAGTGATGATGACAGGAGGTCAGCAAAAGAAATGAATGCTATCTCCACCCCAAGGTAAAGGAGGCTTTGCTGGAAAGCCCTAAGCTAAAGTCAATCGCATTAGGAACAGCTAGTTTCTGTGTCTCCAAGATAAAAAGCCTCAGTTCCCAGAGTAGATGAAGAGGTTATTGGCATGGATGCAGCTGCAAGAGTCACTGAGAGATTCTATGAGATGTACACAGGCTTGCCTTCAGAACTGGACAGATATCTACCCCCAACCTTGTGGAATATGGTCCTTCAAGTTTTTAGGTCATGGCTAAACAATAAGGATATGTTTACATTCTACTTTATTCTAGTGACCATCATGAAAAGGAAAAGGGTAGGCATTGAGGGAAGTCAGCTTATTGCCACAGATGAGTGTTGGATCTATACCTGAGCATTGGAAACAAATGAACAGTTCAACAACGAAGACTGGGTAGGCAATGTGAGCTGAAAAGAGGGTCTTTTGGTGTGTAACAATGGGGGTTCCTATGTAATCTAAATCTGAAACATTCTAGCACCAAATCAATGAGTCTACCCTAAGTGACTGTTCTCTTGCCAAAGTCCAAACTGTATAAGGGACCATCATGTTCCATCTGAAAATGTCTCAGGCTATTAATTCAAAGACCAATTAATAAGGGAAAACATATGCCTCTCTGTGTGTATATGTGTGTGTGTGTGTGTGTGTGTGAGAGAGAGAGAGAGAGAGAGAGAGAGAGAGAGAGAGAAAGAAATAAGGACTAAGGGAAAATATTGGTATAATTACATTAATCTTAAAGGAAATCAAACAATAGGCTGAGAAAACAATGCATTGGCCCTGCTTCTTTAGACTTCCTACAAGAATGATGATCTGTGAGAAAAATCCAGGCAGATTTTCTGCTGGCAGTCAACTATATTCTCTTAGCTTTGAGACTGTGACCAGTGAAGAAAGGGATAAAGTGGCACGGGAACAAGCAGAAAGTTGATGTTATGGTTGGGAAATTCTGTGAATCTCTGCAAAGCTACTATTCCCCAAAATGCTTGCACCTTGTGTACAAAGTTGAAACCACTTCTTGAAACCATGAACTACCTGGAGAGCAAGAGAGAGAAAGGAATACAATGATCATCATTTGCTCAATTCAAAATATTTTAACATATCAGGATTCTACACTTTAATTCACTCTGGAAAATACAGTAATATCTCAGAATTCTATATTCCCTATAATGCAATTCACTTTCTTCTGGTCCTACTGGATACCCAGGAGGAAGTAGCATTGCATAGTACTTAAGAGCTCGGGCTCTTATTATAGACAACACTGGGTTCAAATCCCAACATTCCCAAGTACTCTACCACTACCAAATTTTAGACCTCAGAAGATCAGCTCACTGCTCTAAGCTTCAGTGTCTTCTTATGTACAATGGGAACAATAATTGTACTTCCATCTCATAGGGGATAAAGTAAAATAATGCATGCAAAACATACAGGGTCAAGCAGAGTAAAAGCACTGAACAAAGTGAAGCATTAAGAGAAGTGCATTGCTTCTAAGTCTTTTGGCTAAGATCAAGTGTAAGAGAGAAGTGCATAGGTAAGAGAATAACATACAAGAGAGTATGACTTGAAAAAGTCCAGTTCCTTGTAGAATACTGCAGGCTGTTTCTGCACTGCAGAGTTCTAGTTGATTGCTGAGGCTTTAGAGCCAGGCCTCTCAAAAAATGCATGGTGTCTAAGGACACAGAGGACTTGAGCGTATGGTTTGTCACTGGGGGAACTAGCCCTGGCTCCCTGCCACTTTCATTGCATAAAAGACCATTTTGGGGACACAGAGCCCTGCCAGCTAATTGATATGGACACTGTGAACTCCTCAGGAATGGAGCCTGAAAATGTGGGGCACTTAATGAATTCCTACAGGGCTGCCAGGACAGCCCTCAGTATCAGTCTTCCTTCTAGAAGACCAGGGCTACTAGGTCAATGGTTTAAACCAAAGCAATCAAGCAGTAAATGAAGAAGCAATTTGACCTGCTACCTTCCAGCACTCCAATACTATCCTTAGGAACATGAGGAGAATGATATTATGCTATAACCTTAAAATACACAATGTGCAAGCCCTTAATTGTGAATTGGTCAGTTTGACTTCCCCCATCTCAAATTCTTCAGTAAACCCCCAGTCATCTTTTCTCTTCTTCCTTTCTCCAATAAAATTATTCCCATCCCACTACTCAAATTCCTTGGTACCAATGACCTCCTAATTAAAACATCCACCAGCATTTTAAACTTCAAGTTTGTCTTTTTTCCTATGGGCACCATGCTTTTGTTTGTATCATACGTGAACTGTACAATAAATAGAAGACTATATTTGAATTTATTGGGAGGCTGGAGAAGGAGAAACATGTAGAAATCTAGTTTTTGACTGCAAGGGACTTTCAAGGGAAGACAAAAATTAAATAATTAGCCAATATGGGAATGTTTTGTTTTTATTCCAATAGGCATTGAAAATTATTAGAGCTTTCATAAGGGAATGAAACAATCTGAGCTGTGCTTTCAGAAGAGAGCACTATCTTCTGCTAAAATGTGATGGAAGGATTAGAGGAGAAATTTACTGGAATCAGGCAGACCAGTCAGTGTGGTGATTGTAATAATCCCAGCAAGAGATAATGGAAACATGAACTGCTGAAGTGGCAAGGGAAATGGAAACAGGCTATAAGAGGTAGAACTGATAGAATTTGGAGACTATCTGAATGTCGGTGTGAGTGAAAGGGAAGAATGAATGAGGACTTCATTGTTTCTAATTCAAATGATAAGAAAAGTGACAGATCATTTGTTATGATAGGAAACTAGGGAAGAATTTGTTGAAAGTGCTGTAATGGATTTTGATTTAGTGTATATCTGAGTAAAGTGCTGAAATTCCTAATTTTAATCTTGGAGATGTCAGAGTGGCTGTTACAGTTAATCTCATTGTTATTAACACAGAGAAAGTTCAGAAGAAAAGAAGATAATTAAGAATGTGGAATGAGAAGAGGATGGAAACTAATAAATGCTTACAATGAAGGAATAGGTGGGCATGTGGCATGTTTTGAACAGCTTCTACCATTTGCTATCCCTTTCCTTCTAGGATTTAGTTCACCGCAAATAAAAATGACACAATGCACATTCACTGAAAGGTGACAACTGGATTCAGTAAATACAAACAAATAAATCACATGTGTTATCCTGTTATCCTTTCACAGCTCTTCTGAAATAAATTCACTCCTTGTGAGCTGAAACCAAAAATCTGTACTGCCAAATTGGACCTTCTGGGACTGAACAGGGACTCCTACTTGGTAGTAATTCTTCTCATCTATAGTAAGCATCGAGAGAGGACTCTCTAGTTTACAGCAATATGGAACCTTAATGCAGGCGAAATTATTGCAATTATATACAATATTTCCAAGTGACTACATAAAAAGCCTCAAATACTATCTTATTGAGCAGCTATTAATCCCTAATCTTTGAGCTACAACATATTTGAGAGGCAACAGAGCATAGCAGCTAAGGTGACAAAAATGTAGATATAAATCCTGTCTCTTTTGCTGCTTAGTAGTTTTATGTGATCTGGGGCCAATTATTTAACTCCTCTATACCTCAGCTTTCTCCTCTGCCAAATGGAAAGCAGTACTTCTTTATAGTGTTGCTATAAAGATAAGCAATAAGTTTGAAGTGCCTAGAAGAACCCCTTGCATAATAAATACTACTTGTGATTAATAAATAAAATACATTTTCTGCTGGCTTCTTAAACAAATTAAATGTTTCAGGTTTTAAATATTCATTTTCAATAAGCCAAAGAATCATCAATTTACTCTCTCTTTCTAGGCCCTCTTAATTTTTTATTCGGTAAAATTCACCTTCACATACAACTGACCAATATCACAGAGTTGCTGAGTCTGGTACCTAGATGAATCTCAGGACAAAGGGCAATTCCAGCACTTTAAATATGAATTAAAATGCCTCCTCCTGGACCCTTTTAGGCCAAACCTAGCTTTTCATACCCTGACCTTACCAGAAATCATTATATCTACAGCTTCCTCTTTGACAAGATGTACTTCATAGAATCAAAGTACTAGAAGGGGTATAGGTATAAATAGATCACCTAATATGTCTTCTCACCCAAGAAAAGACATTTATCTTTCTTATATTAAAATCTGTATTTCCCTATTCATAATGGCCAAAAACTAGTAACAATCAAAATATCTATCACAGGTGAATGGATACATAAACTATGATATATTCATTCCATGGAACACTACAACACTACTCAGCAATAAAAAAAGAAACGAGCTATTAATACACGAATCAACTCATATGTATCTCAAACAAAAAAGGATAAACACAACATGACTTCCTCTTCTATGACACTCTAGGACAGAAAATTCTAATTTTATGATGAAAATAAAAAGCAGATAATTTCTTGCCTCAGGTCAAGCAGGTGAAAAAGGGATCAAATTTAAGGAACATAAAGATAATTCAGAATGTGCCCTCTCTTGACTGAGATGGTGGCTATGTTGTTTTACACGATTATCAACATTCATCAAACTCTATGCATACACTAGTGTTCTAAAAAATGTGTAACTAATAGCTAACTGAAAGCTAATTCTGTCTTCTACATCTACCATTGATATCACCAAAGCAGGAGGCCCAATTGTGAAACTTGTCATTGACTATTACATTTGTGATATGGTAAGTTTGAGATAATAGAAGACACAAAACCCAAGCACACCATTAAAGTGTGGTGCTAGATTGGGAGATTTAAGATATACATTGAGAAATAATCTCCTCTCTTTCATTTCTTCCCTTCTCCTCCCTTCCTTTCTTTTACTTTCTTTTCTTCTTTCCTTAGTCAAATATATTTTGAGCATTTTTCATTTGCAGTCAATAGTCCAGGCACTTAACCATTATTTTGAAAGAAAAGACAACATAAAACTTTCACCAAGGAAAGGACCAACTGGCAGATTCCTGGATGACTCCTACATTTAGGGCTAGGAGGAGGAAGAGGGGAACAAGTAGAAAAGGAAAAGGAAAGAAAGGCAGAAGAGCTCACAGGTTCTGAGACAAAGTTTGCTAAACATCATCTCCTCAGTTTGAAATCTCACAAAGAAGAGAGGAAAAGGAAACCAATCTCTGTGGCAGAGCACAAGAAGTACTATCTTCAGAAATGCAGTTTAATACTAGAAATAGAAAGGTATGGAGGAATCATCCAGTCCAATTCACATTTTACAAAAATATGAATACAGTCTATTTCCCAATCTCTCTGTGGGCTGGATCACTAGCATGCAAAAGAGACTCACAGTCCAGATTCATAATGTTTGCAAGTGGAATCATCAGACAGTATTCCTAATGAATGGGAACTAGCTGGTTTTATCATATGAAATGATAAGCTTGGACATTTTATTGTAAACAGTAATTACATGAAAACTTTCTACCTGGTAATGTAAAGGAATGTGATTTACATTAAATTTATCTTTTGAAGCAAATAGATTCTATAAACCCATCTAAAAGGGGGTTCCCCTGATACTTATGGATTTCAAGGGATAGAGGAAGGAAGGATAGTGATTTCTTTCTACAAGGTCCCCAGTGACAACCCCTAGCTTTCCTGCATTTTGACCTGGACTGCATTCTGAACACTTTCTCACATCGCACACCCTCAGAGCTGTATCTTTCTAATCTTCTAAAGATGACAAAATTACTCTGCTATCTCCTTACCTCCCAATAAAAACAATGTTTCCTCAGTGCTAGTTTCATGAGTAACCTCTGACCAAGTGCTAGCTGCAGGTGTTCCCTTGGGGGCTATCAGATAAAATGACACTTAATTCTGCTTCTAATATGCCTACAAACCTGCAATTATCTTCTGGCTCAGGTGGGTTTTGTGTGCACTCTACCAGCACACTGGCATATGCAGAGCACATCTTTCTCAAGAAACAAAGTCAGGGAAGTTTCAGCCCAAGAGGACCTGGATTTGAGCCATGGGCAACTAGTACCTATTTAAGGTCTAGGGAGTATCTGGGAGGAGGCAGAACACATTAGAGATGTAAGACGACTTCCTGAAGAACTGGGAGCAGGTTTCTAAAACACCTGTCCACTACTTAGGCACTAACATTTCCCTTCTGATTTAGCATGAGGACGACAAACAAATCCCAACCCAAGTAAAGCAAGTGCTTCCAGACTCTGCTGGCCTGCCATGCATTTGGGATAATGTTCAAAACAACACTGGGCTGTTAGTAACTTTCTGTGTATAGAGATCTACGCAAGCACATACACCATAGCTCACCTTGGATACCCAACAGATAGAAAAAGTTTGTCTGTTAACACCACAATCCAAGTCCTCACTTAATCTGAATCTAGTGATTGCTGTTTGTCCTTCCTTCCTCCTCTTCTCTCCTCTCTTTTCCTTTTACCCCTTCTTTCTCTTCCCCCTCCCCTCCTCACCTCTCCCCTCCCTCCTTTCCTTTCTTTCCCAGCTGATGGTTATAAACAGCAGCAAGACAGACAAGGATAGGCTCAACTATTTCCTCCCAAAGCCAATAATCAATGTTTATAATGTGAAAAGAAGACAAACAAGAAGCAAAAATAAAAATCCTCCCGCCACTTTCTCTCCTCCAGCAGATGGAATGGGACTGCTTACATGTGATGAGCTCAGGCACACAGAGAATGTGGCCTTCAAATATAGACCTTCTCAAAGGGCAGGGATGGATTCATGTTCAGCACAGCCTTTGACATACCTTGGGTGAGCCAGAGATATCAAATGGCAGCAGCCACTCCTAAGTGACATTTACTTTCTGAGTAGCCTTTCCCTAGAGGGGCTTTCACTCCCATCCTGGGGCTAAACAACTTGCACATGTGGATGGAAGAATCAATCAGTGGCTCTAGGGAAGGAGGTGGGCAAATATGCAGCTGATCCCACCTGCAATTGCTCTGGCTCCATAGGAATGCTGAGCTGTGATTCCAGTAAATTCATAAAACAACCTGCCTTTTCAAATCCCCAGCTGTCTGTCCCCACAGCCATTCCATCACTGCATAACCAGATGGAAGAAAACAACCTTAAATCAGAAATTGGAGAAGAAACAGACTACTAAAGAAACCCCAGAAAAGTCCATGAATCAGTACCTTTCTGCCCTTCCCACTTCCACCCTTTAAAGAGACTCTCAGGGCTGATGCTGTGGTACAGAGGGTTAGGCCACATCTACAGTGCCAGCATCCCATATAGGTGCCAGTTCCAGTCTCGGCTGCTCCACTTCCAATCCAGCTCCCTGCTGGTGCACCTTGGAAAGCAGCAGAGGAAGGCACAAGTCCTTGGTCCCCTGCACCCATGTGGGAGATCTATAAGGCACTCCTGGCTTTGCCCTGGTCCAGCCCTGGCAGTTGTGGCCATTTGGGGAGTGAACCAGAGGATGGAAAATCTTTCTCTCTCTGTCTCTACCTCTCTTTGTAACTCTGCCTTTCAAATAAATAGAATAAATCTAGGGAACAAAAAGAAGAGACCCCTCCCAGCTAACTACTGACCTCTGAGCAGCCACAGTGGCTGCAGCATCCAGAGCAAAATGTCTCATCACATTCTCCTCCAAATACTTCTGCTCCCACTTCGTCATATCAGCTTCCAGGGCCAGAATCCTTTCCTCCTTCTCCCGAAGGAGCTCCATCAGTGCTGCGGCATTGTATTCAGAAACATTGGTGGGCTGAGAGGTGCCCTGGCGCTGATGGGAGATAGGTGAGATCCCTGAGGTTAGTGAGGGAAGAATCATGGTATCCAAGTCTCATTTGAAGTCTCTATTCTTGGAAGGGATTACTGCATAAGCTACTGAGTTTTGATTCTTATTCAGAAAGAAGTTAGGGGCATTCAGATCTCCTAGGTCACAGGACTTTCTTTTAGGGCCTTGGTGAATTGGTTTGTCAGGAAAGGAGGCTGCCATGGCAAATTATCCTGCTGCTTAGAAAATCAATTAATGGTGCAAAAACTACCATCCCTGCCCACTAACTGGCTCCCAACATACATGGAAATAAAGATACCTAGGATCTAGTTCTTTCCTTGCCCCTAACTTGTCATGTGATCTTTAGTGAGTCAGGCAATCTTTTCTGGGTCTTGATTTTCCCTCATCTAAAACCAAGGACAGATATGGCTGGGAAATTTCTAAAGGCCATTTTCAACTCTAAAATGTCTAGGACTCTATATAACATATTCATTGCTTCTAGGTTCTACCATTTCCAAGGTTCATGTGAAAACAAAAGGTGCATGATCATAGACATCAACGACTTTGCTGGGATAGAAGGTTAAAGAAACATGCTTTGTGTCTACATCAGGGAGGCACCTTGGAGTGAGATCAGATGGGGCAGAATATTTAAAGATGAATAAATGTGTTTTTTTTTAAAAATTCCTATCCAATGGCAACTGAAAAGTAAGCCATCAGGCATAATCTCGTTTCCCTTCTTCCTTTACATTCTCCGTACCTGCTGGAGCCTGAGAGATTCCAGTTCCCTCTCCAGGCGAGTCCGCAGGCGGTGCTCCAGCTGCTCCCGTTTTTCACATGCTGCCTGGAGCTGCACAAGGGCCTGTTGCATCTTCTCCACCTTATCTACATACACCTGCTTCTTTTTCAACTGGAAATCCAAGTTGGAAGAGTTGCAAGATGGAAGAAAAAAGAGCAACAGTGTCAGTTAAACAGCAACCAAATCCACCCCAGTGTTTAGATCTCTTTCAGGTCTCCCACGTAGGTACAGGGGCTCAAGGAGTTGGGCCATCTTCTACTGCTTCCTCAGGCCATAGCAGAGAGCTTGATTGAAAGTGGGGCATCCAGGACGCAAACCAGTGCCCATATGGGATGCCAGCACTGCAGGTGGCAGCTCTACTCTTTACACCATAGCACTGGCCCTGGAGCTCCATTTTAATCCCTTTCTGCTACCCCTTCTCTAAGTCTTCTCTAACTCTACTCCCTTCAGGACAATCTGTCTTAGATGCTATGTTTTTCAGGTTCCCACTATGGATGTCCTCACTTTGGTTTCCTCATTTTTAATTGGAACAATCTGGAAGTAGATACACACACACACACACACAAATTTTGGTTATTATAGTAGAGAAATGTTAAAAAAAAAAAAAAAGGAAGGCTCTCACGGGAGAAGAGTTCAGTTTGGTGTGGAAAGGAAGTCCATTTGCTTTTATATAGCTACCTCCTCTACAAGTAGATAAAAACGGTGGTTAACTGCTGAAGTTAAAGGAGACCAGAATTATCTTTTGAAACCTGTGGCTCAGGTAATTACCAAAATAATCCATCACTTCTCTCCTAGAAAGTTTCTATGTCACAAAAGTAAAGCTGCAATCTGTAGTCTCCTAAAGTATGACCAATGGCCTGATATTACTTTATTGAAAGATCACAGGTTATTTGCTAATTCTGTCTCATGAGCCTGAGTTGATGACCCTGACTGATCCTTAACTTTCATTCTGGAACTGTCAAAGATCCCTCAAGACTCAAACTAATGAATCAAGTCTAGACTGAATCAAACATGTTTCTTCCTCTTTGCAAGCCTGTAAGCCATACCCAAGAAATCAAAAGGTAAAAGCCAGCTGGGAAAAAGAATGTGAAATCTTTGTATCCTTATAATTTTTTAAATATTTATTTATTTATTTTAAGGGCAGAGTTACAGAGAGGCAAAGGGAGAGAAAGAAAGAGAATGTCTTCCATCTGCTGGTTCACTCCCCAAATGGCTGCAACAGCCAGAGTTGAGCAGATCCGAAGCAAGAAGCCAGAAACCTCTTCCGGGTCTCCCATGAGGATGCAGGAGTCCAAGAATTTGGGCCACCTTCTACTGCTTTCACAGGCCATAGCAGAGAGCCAGATCGGAAGTGGGGCAGCCAGGACTCAAACCGGCACCCATCTGGGATGCCAGCACTGCAGGCAATGGCTTTACCAGCTAAGCCACAGTGCTGGCCCCTGTATCCTTATAATTTACAAGCCAAATCTTGGCTCCTTGGGAATAAAGGAAAGGAGGTTCTCAGAGCTCTCTAAAGAAGATAAACATAATCTCTATACCTATGAAGATAGAAGAAAGGGCAGCTTTCAAATCTTATTAACAACTGAACAGATTATGTTTCTCATAATACTTGTGGAGTATTTCTGAACGTTAATAATTCAACCCATAGATTCTTTATAAAGTAGAAATTCTCCCAAGTGGAGCTCATCTGTCATTATCATTCTCATGGAAATGGAGATTAGGTATATCTCACTGTTAAGATTAAAATATGAGGGGCCAGTGCTGTGATGTAACAGGTAAAGCCGCCGTCTGCAGTGCCAGCATCCTATATGGGCGCAAGTTTGAGTCTCGGCTGCTCCAATTCTGATTCAGCTCTTTGCTATGGCCTGGGGAAGCAGTAGAAGATGGCCCAAATCCTTGGGCCCCTGTACCTGCATGGGAAACCCCGGAGGAGGCTCCTGGCTCCTGGCTTCAGATCAGCTCAGGACTGACTATTGTAGCCATCTGGGGAGTGAACCAACAGATGGAAGACCCCCCCCCCTCTCTGCCTCTCCTTCTCTCTCTGTGTAACTCTTTCAACTAAAAAAATTAAATAAATCTTAAAAAAAAGAAGAAAAAGATAGTTAAGAAAAGATTAAGATCTGAAATTGTCATTGATAATCGACTCAAAAAAGAATCCTGGAACTTTCAATCCTGATTTTTCTTCAAATCTCCAAGCGCTGGAGCTACCTAGATGAACAATTGCAATGTTAAGTTACCTACCCTACCAGCATTGCCCATACCTATTTAGCTGGAGTCAAGCCAACAAGATCAACCTGATTCCCCTATTGCAGAAACCCGATAACTTCTTCATGGTAATGAGTCCAAATCACAGCTCTATAATTAGTTAGATATCAATGGCATGTACTGGTGGGAAAATTCACCTTGTCTTGTAACTGCCTTTGCCTCAAATTAGAATTGCTGGACCCTGGGCTGGCTCCGTGGCTCATTTGGTTAATCCTCCACCTGCAGCGCCAGCATCCCATATGGGTGCCGGCTTCTAGTCCTGGTTGCTGCTCTTCCAGTCCTGCTCTCTGCTGTGGCCCGGAAAGGCAGTGGAGGATGGCCCAGGTGCTTGGGTCCCTGCACCCTCATGGGAGACCAGGAAGAAGCACCTGGCTCCTGGCTTCAGATCGGTGTAGCTCCGGCCATAGTGGCCATTTGGGGAGTGAACCAACAGAGGGAAGACCTTTTTCTCTGTCTCTCTGATTGTCTAACTCTATCTGTAAAAAAAAAAAATTGCTGGACCTTCTCTAGGTGGAAGGAAACCTACGTGATATTGTACTAGCAGACCAGAGGTATACTTTGCCTAGGTGGTTGAAAAAAAAAAACTTTTAAATTTCTTCTATATTTTATTGACATTTCCCTTTATTCCAAACATAGTTCAGTCTAGCTTTGGGAACCAGTTGAGGGGAGTTCTACATTTAGATTTTCTTTCCATTAGATCTTTTCCTAGGAAGTAAAACCAAAAAAAAGTCACCATTTTTTTTTTCCTCTAAACAAGTTTAAACCTTTCTTTTCTGGAGTACATGACTATTTGCAACAATGTTGTCTAGGGCAATTAAACCTATAGGTTATGGCTGCCTCTGCGTTCCTATTCGCTAAGATTTGAATAATTAGAGAGCTGGAAATTTCCTCTATCCTTCACCTTTTGGATTCTTTAATCCTCATGAGCTATTTAAAGTTGAATGCGTTTATTTGTGAATCACTTTGAAAGCCCTAAGGGAGCAGTGCAATGTTAATGCACAGAAAGTTAACTATAATTACCAAGGCTTATAGCACTTACACTTAAAGGCAATTAAACTTAGATAGCATACAGTTATTGCCCTGATGGTAAAGTTCTGCAATGTGAGCTCAAAAAAACTGAAAAAATAAGCAGTCCAAGGCCATGTAGATTTCTTGATGCCCTGCCTCTCTTGAAAAAAAGAAACTTAAGTATCTCAGCAAAATAACCCCTAGCAATAGAAGTCATTGAGTTAAACCTCTGGAAGGGAAAAGCAATAAAGAATAAAGGCTCAGGGAGTTCTTTGAGTTGGCTGAAGACAGGCATGTAGGTCAGACAAATTCCAAAAAGCAGGCCAAGAAAAATTCCATTATGGTTTGCCACTAGGATGATTTTACAAAAGGTACCAGGACCACTGTTGCTGGCATAATTCTCCCATCTCATTTAAAAGAAAAAAAGTACAACTCACCCATAAACACCATGATGACCCAATAAATGCTTAATCTCTAGATAAGCTAGGGTAGAAAAGGTCAACCCTTGGATATTACTGATGCAAGGTCCTATAGATACAGTAAGCAAAGTCAGTCATTTTCTAAGTTACATAGTATGTTTCATAGATTGCATCTACCTATGGAAAGGAATAAAGATTTATATGGTTTAACATCACTACTATTACTAGACATTCTATGCTTCACTTTCAACCTTCATCATGATGAATTCTCTTTTCTTTTCTGCCTCTCCTCTGCAAAGTTATCTGTGGTACAAAGTTCTTCAAATATTTCATCAGTAAGTAGGGCAACCAGGTCCTCAACTTCACATTCCAATGCCATCAGAAATGCTCGTGGTTCCTTTTTAGGTGGAGAGGGGCCATGTAGTAAAATGTTTATAGTCATGAGCTCAGACTGTCCAAAATTTGACTCTCCCACTCCTTAGGTATGCAATATTAGGCAAGTTACTTAAAGGTCTCTAAGCTTCCTTTCTTATTTCTCCCTTGAGCTTGCATTTACTAATTCATCAATAACATGAAGATGATGATGATATGATATAGTCTATCAAGATTGAATAAGATAACATATGAAGTGCTCAGTAGAGCGTCTGGTACAAAAAGTGCTCAGGGTTGATGTTTTTCTTGTTTAGAAAAAAGTTTATATCAAGTCAGTCATGTTCCATTCCTGATAGCCTTGACATAGTTTCAGTAACTCTACTGATCATTTCATATAACATTAAAATAAAGCCACTTTCTCCAAGAAGTCATGTAACTGTAGGTCTTAAATACTTCATGAAATAGAACTACAGATATGTTTACAGCGAAAAGCTGTTCACTGGAGATACAATTAGAAGAAACCACAGAGAAGATGCAAAGGCTTCTTATTCTCTCAAATGACATGGTCTGGGGGGCACTTCCACTACATGAGAAAGAAATAGCTTACTTATGGTCAAAGGTCCTGTATAAAGACCCTGAGTCAGAGCTCATTATTCTCTCTCTCCTGTATGTATATATACATATATATGTATGTATTAGAAATTTCCACTTGACTGCACATTATAAGGTAAAGAAAAGAAAGCGGTAATCAGAAGACCAGTTCTATGTCTAGCTCTGCTACTAATTGCAACTTGCTTCCCTGTTCCTGTTCTCCGCCCGAGTGCACAGTTGTTAAAAAAAATGAGGGGTGCTTCAAGAGGTAGCAAAGCAAAATGGTCAGTAGGCCACATCCAGCCACACCCACTTATTTACATATTGTCCTAGGCAGCCTTCCATCTACAATGGCAGATGTGAGCAGTTGCAGTTGCACCAGAAATTGCATGATCCACAAAACCAAACATGTTTACTATGTGGACCATTTTAGAAAACATTTGCTGAGTCCTGGAAAGGTTTTCAAACTGTTGTCCTAATGTTTGTGTAGGTACTTAAGGGGCCTCTAAGGCAGGGGAGTTGTATCAAATGCCTCTTCTTTTATGCATTTTGTATATTATGGTCCTACACAAAACTTCATTTGTAAAAGAAGATTGTGTGTATGTCTGTGCATTCATTTTTGTTGTCTGTTTTCCCCCAGAAAACAGGCCTCCCATGTAACCTTGTTCCATCATCTTTTTACATTTGATGCATCATCAGTCTGGTTAAATAACTTAAAGTTTCCAAATGACCTTTAATGTTTCATGCCTCATTGCCTTTGGACACAATATTCTCTCTCTTAGGAATGCCTAGTCACATGAGGTTTTAAGAAATCAAAATTTTGGGGCCATTGATTTGGTATAGCAGATAAAGCCACCACCTGCAGTGCCAGCATTCCAGATGGATGCCTGTTCCAGTCCCACCTACTCCACTTCTGATCCCGCTCTCTGCTATGGCCTGGGAAATCAGTAGAGGATGGTCCAAGTCCTTGGGCCCCCGAACCTCCATGAGACACCTGAGGGAAGCTCCAAGCTCCTGGCTTCGGACTGGCACAACCATCTGGGGAGTAAACCAGAGGACTGAAGACCCCCTCTTCTCTGCCCCTGTTTCTCTATAACTCTTTCAAAAAATAAATAAATCTCCTGTGTCGCCATATGAATTTCAGCAGCATTTTTTCCAGATCTGAGAAGAATGTCTTTGGTATTTTGATTGGTATTACATTGAATGTATAAATTGCTTTTGGGAGAATGGGCATTTTGATGATATTGATTCTTCCAATCCATGAGCATGGAAGATTTTTCCATTTTTTGGTATCCTCTTCTCTTTAAAATTTTGTAATTCTCATGGTAGAGATCTTTAACATCCTTGGTTAAGTTTATTCCAAGGCCTTTGATTGTTGTTGTGGCTATTGTGAATGGGATTGATCTTAGCAGTTCTTTCTCAGCTGTGGCATTGGCTGTGTATACAAAGGCTGTTGATTTTTGTGCATGGATTTCATATCCTGCTACTTTGCCAAACTCTTCTATGAGTTCCAATAGTCTCTTAGTAGAGTTCTTTGGGTCCCCTAAATAAAGAATCATATCATCTGCAAAGAGGGATCATTTGACTTCTTCCTTCCCAATTTGTATCCCTTTAATTTCTTTTTCTTGCCTGATGGCTCTGGCTAAAACTTCCAGCCCTATATTGAATAGCAGTGGTGAGAGTGGGCATCCCTGTCTGGTACCAGATCTTGGTGGAAATGCTTCCAACTTTTCCCCATTCAATAGGATGTTGGCCGTGGGTTTTTCATAAATTGCTTTGATTGTATTGAGGAATGTTTCTTCCATACCCAATTTGCTTAGAGTTTTCATCAAGAAAGGGTGTTGTATTTTATCAAATGCTTTCTCTGCATCTATTGAGATAATCATATGGTTTTTCTGCAGTCTGTTAATGTGGTGTATCACATTGATTCTTTTGTAAACATTGTACCATCCCTGCATACCAGGGATAAATCCCATTTGGTCTGGGTGGATGATCTTTCTGATGTGTTGTTGCATTCTATTAGCCAGAATTTCATTTAAACAAAATTCTCCCTAGATATTCTCTGAATATCTAGGAAATCATTCCATCCAGTTTAAGTATTCTTACCAAATGCCTATTCTCAACAATTTTTCAAAGACTTCCTTTCCTTGGTTTTCCCCTGGATATACATTCTCTGTTATCATGGCTCCTTAAAACACTCTTACTCTTTGTCTTGATCTTTAGAACCACCTTCTCTCCAACCCCATCCAAGCTCATCTTACCCTCTGCTGTACTTATTTTGCCTTCATGGCAATGGTTCTCAAGTGGAGGTTCTGATGCCCAGGGGCCATTTAGCAATGTGTGGAGACATTTTTGGTTATCATTGCTGGAGGTGGATTGCTACTAGCATCTGATGATAGAAGCTACAGATGCTGCTAGACATCCCATAATACACAGGAAACTCCTGCTTCCCACTACCACCAGAGTACTACCCAGTCCCAACTGTCAACAATGCAGAGGTTGAGAAACCTTGCTCAACACATCAGTACAACTGAGCATCTCCTTTATGCCACAATCTAAACAACCACTTATATTCATATTTTAATGTTATCATAGTCCCTTTACCCACAGACCTCTGGCTGACTGCATGATTTCGTCACTCTGAAACTCAGTGAATGTATCCCAGACTGCTTTCATCTTAACCAAATGGCATCCATTTGATAGTTCCATCAATACTAACATTTACCTAATTTTTCCAGTATCAGAATCTTGGAATAATTGTTCTTCTCTATTTCCTCTGTCCACCATAACCAATCTGTCACTATATCTTTTTTTTTGAAAGAGATTTTCTTTTTAAAAGATTTTATTTATTTATTTGAGAGGTAGAGTTACAGATAGTGAGAGGGCGAGACAGAAAGGTCTTCCTTCCATTGGTTCACTCCCCAGATGGCCACTATGGCCAGAGCTGTGCCAATCTGAAGCCAGGAGCCAGGTGCTTCCTCTAGGAGCCCAAGCACTTGGGCCATCTTCTACTGCTTTCCCAGGCCATGACAGAGACCTAGATTGGAAGAGGGGCAGCCAGGACTAGAACCGGCACCCATATGGGATGCCAGCACCACAGGCCAAGGATTAAGCTGCTATGCCACTGTGCCGGCCCCCTTTCACTCTATCTTAATTATAACTAACACCACTCATTCCCTTATTTTTTCACAGCCAACAGTTAAAAGCTCTTCTTTCCCAACTAGATTATTGTAGTAATAACATAACAGATCCTTTGGTTGCTTTCTTTTTCTTTCATTCTATACAGAGGTATACACAAGCACATGTGTGCAAACGCACACACACAGAGTCCATCTGCCTCATAATTGCTATCACAGATTTTCTGAGGTAGCTCATCATGACACTGCCTTATTTCGGAACAAACAACAAAAGAAAACTACTGAGAACACATCCATTCAATTAGAATTTATTAGGTGCCCACTGGAGCCAAGGTATTTTACAGTTTTCTCTCACTTCTATAAACTAGAGATACTCTGTCTCTCATTCATATCTCAATCTACTTGATGTGCTTCAATCCGCCACCCAATCTACTGTTGCATTGTCTATCCAGCCTAGATACGGTTCT
Source organism: Sylvilagus floridanus (assembly GCA_949820135.1). Classification (NCBI taxonomy): domain Eukaryota; kingdom Metazoa; phylum Chordata; class Mammalia; order Lagomorpha; family Leporidae; genus Sylvilagus; species Sylvilagus floridanus. Next base: position 51,028,652 of record OX463223.1, read on the forward strand.
TATGTGGCCCTTAAAAATGCCTTTATCAATCTAGGCTATTAATTACTTAAAATTCTACCAGATTGACCATATAAATGATCAAACTTTGTGTTAGTCTGATAATTCCTTCATCCCTCTTCACCAAATAACTCTCGAAGCATTCTTCCTTGAATCATCTTACTCGTTCTTTTTTTTCCTTTTTTTTTTTTTTTTTTTTTTTTTTTTTTTTTTTTTTTGACAGGCAGAGTGGACAGTGAGAGAGAGATACAGAGAGAAAGGTCTTCCGTTGCCGTTGGTTCACCCTCCAATGGCCGCCGCTGACGGCGCGCTGCGGCCAGCGCACCGCGCTCGTCTGATGGCAGGAGCCAGGAGCCAGGTGCTTTTCCTGGTCTCCCCATGGGGTGCAGGGCCCAAGCACCTGGGCCATCCTCCACTGCACTCCCGGGCCACAGCAGAGGGCTGGCCTGGAAGAGGGGCAACCGGGACAGAATCCGGTGCCCCGACCGGGACTAGAACCCGGTGTGCCGGCGCCGCAAGGCGGAGGATTAGCCTGTTGAGCCACGGCGCCGGCCATTACTCGTTCTTAATTACCACTTTTTTCTATTGTTTATTATCATATGCATTCTATTAGTATTTTCTAAGATTTTATCTATGTGTGGATTCATTCATTCATTCAACAAATACTTGCTGAATGCTTTTTATGTCTACACCTGAGAGTAGGAATGATTTAGAGGGAAGCAAGATGAAGTCCTGCTTTCTCTCTTAGGCTCTAGTTCTAACTGAATGGTAACTGAACGCTTGGTAACCAGGTTATATTAAATAACTGACAAAAAAAACAAATATGAGCACAACATAGATTAATGAAAATGAAATACAGAAGCAATAAACAAACACCTTCATAAATGTATTTACTTTGCTTGGCCAAGTCAACATAAGAGTTTCAAATCAAACCTACTCAAAGATAAGTTTTTAAAGGGGAATCAGAAATGGGAGGAAGAACAGCAAGGAGGCAACTTAATGAAGAATAAGGCAAATAATCGAGCTCAGTCAATCATACTTTTCCATCACACTTCTGGAATAATTTGAACCCTTCCCTAAGCATTTGGCAAGTCCCTTAACCCTCTTCTGACTCAGGAAAATCTGATCCCTGCAAATGAATACCACGTGATGGCATCTCTTCCCTCCTTCCAACAACTGTGAGTGTCTTTCAAACTTATTTTTTAAAGGATGGCTTTATACAAAATTACTTGTAGGGCCCCTAAAGCTGTAACCTTTTGTCTCAGGCATTTGCAAGAAACTTATGCATTAACCTTCCAGTTTATTCATTGGTGGAAAAATAATAATTTTACATATTTTAGAATTAAGGTATTTGGGAATTTCTCCTAGATTTGTCACTAACTATCACTGAATCTATTAGCGTTTTAATTTTCTAATCTGTCAAAAGAGGATAACACTTGCAAAGAAAGGTTAAAAAATGCAGATAAGTAGGAAGAAGGAGAAATCTATGAATACTAGTTGGATGAATACCAAATTATACAAACACTCCATCTGCTAAAGGGCATTGAGTCTAATAATATAGAACTTAGTCCAGTGCCTTCATTATATCTGATTTTTCCCTTCCATTCTATTGTCCAAAACTGCATTCACTATTTCACAAATGACACAACTGAAACATACTTTGTTCCTCTCCTTGATACAACTAATTATATATTACTAGACGAGTCTTCAGTGATTTTAACTTGATCTGACTTAGTCTTACTTGGGAAACCCTGACTCCAAGTAAGGGTTCACATTGAAGCAATTTGGTAACACTACCCTGGTATTAGCAAGCTGCCTCTCTCTGTTGCCAAAAGGCTGCGGTCCACTAGTGGATATTAAAAGAATTGAAGAGTGAAAAACCATCTCTAAAAACTTGCTACCTTGGGAATGCAGTTCATGTTGTATAGGAGACCAAAAAGAAATACACAAGCCTTCCAATTTGGGAATCTCAAAACTAAATCATATGAAATCTGTAATAATTGAGCTTAGAGAGGTTCCCCCATCTCTATTTGAAGTGGAGACATTTCTTTCTTTCTTTTAACATATTGGGTAGAACCACATGTACTTCAAAGAACATCCATTATCAGAAATGTGGGAAAGTCATCCTTGAATGAAATGCCCTCCAATAAATTAAAAAAAAAATCAGAAGAACACTGTGGAAGATTTCTGGGTGGATGTGTACTTTTTCTGAATTCTATCAACATTCTACTTTACACCCTGAGATCTTCCATCTAAATCTATAATCCATCATAACCACTGTGTTATATTGGCTTCACCTACTTCTGGAAAATTAGTTTGAAGTAGTAGACATATAAAGACACTGATTGGAAAGGGAAGGGACTAGTATGATACTCTGTGGATATGTATGGTAGAAGAAAATTATGCATCTTTAAAAGCAGGGAAAAAATCAAGTAAGGGATCTAGAAAGGAAAACATCAAGCCTTAAGAAGAATTATGGAAAAGGGATAAAACATGTAGTTGTGGAGAACTGAGTGAAGTGGCATCAGAGCTTTGGAAAATGTACTGGTTAGTCCAATAAGAGCTACCAACAGGATGTCTACATCACCACCAGACACTACAGTGCAGAACAGGTTAACATTTCAGCCTCTTCTTCTTGAAGCTATATTTCATTCTTTCATTCTAGCCAAAAGCAAAAGCACAAGGCTCATTGGCTCTTTCTGCCAGCCCTCTCCACATTCTGCTCTGTCCCTTCATGCGCATGCTGTGCTCAGTAAGCAGCCCACCCGCAGCATCTTCCCTCTTTGATCTTGCCAAGGCCTTTTCCCCACCATGCCTGAAACAATCAACCAGCAGTGGCTTCATCTCTGGATCATCATAAGACAGCAGCTAGCCAGAAGCCTGAGGAGCCTTGAGCCTTGTGAGAGGATATGCCAGGCATTCTCCAAAAGTTTCCAGAGGGGTCAAATTGGTAGGGGGCGGGGAAGCTTTCTTTGAATGAGAGAATGCTACGGTTGCTGTAGGACACAGAGCTCTTTTGACTTGAGTTTAATGAGCCTCCACTTCATAGGAACTACGTGTTCCGAAAGATAAGGGCAAGGACGGAAAGGCACCATTTACCTCGACCGGCTGCCTGCAGCACAGGCTGCAGACTGGTGTGTCAAGGCCTGGATCCCACTGACTAGCCAAAAAGTCAGATCTGTTTTTTTACTTAGTGTGCTGTCCTCTCCCCAGCAAGATACCTCTCTGGATATTAGTATAGTAGGGTCCACGAAACAATCTGGGCTGAACTTAGAAGAGGAGGAAAGTTGTCACTGCAGGGAAACATTCCCTGTAAGTCTGAGGCAACATTATTGCTTAGAGCACAGTGATTGTGGAGAACCACAGGCAAGCAGACTTAATGGGATTAGAAAGATAGAATGAATCTCAGGAAATGAATCTAAATGAAGTCTTTATAGAGAGGACTGCATAAATGAATGCAAGGGCCCTGGGATCATTCAAGTAGTGGTAATCTTTCCCTAAGCATCTTGATGCAATGAGAATTAGTTACTTTAGTGACTCTGCACTCAGAAAGCTGACAAAACACTCCCCAGCAAAAAAAGGATGAATTTAAAGAAGCATCCTTAACTCTGATTAAGTAAACTAGAAAGGTTTTCCCTGGAAGAACTTCTAAAGTCTGAGAAAAGAGGAAAGTTTGTTGTGCCATGTGCAAGCCATAAGTCTGTTATTTGTTCAGATTTGACACAGGCAGAACATCTAGCATATCCTGCCTTCAGACATGGCCTTGCTTGAGTCATCTACTGCAGCCAAAGAAGTAGCTTTTGTATTTATGAATATTATTCTCTATTTAGAAATATTCACTGATTTTTCTGAAGGAATCACAATGGAGACCCCTTATCAGATTATTTCTGGAGTCATCAATACCTTAATAATTGTTTGGAATTATCCATACTTAGACATTTAAAGAAAAAAGAGGGGCAAGTGTCTGGCACAGCAGTTAAAATGCCACTTGGCGAGATACACAGCAGACTCATAGAATGGCAGATGTCCTAAATAGCACTCTGGCCTCAGAATCAGCCCTTAAGGCATTCAGATCTGGCTCAAGAGCCCATGAGAATATTTTATGCATGGAAAGCCAAGACACTGTGGCAAAAAAAAAAGAAGACCTAAATGAAAGATCTCTGCGAGTGAGATCCCAGTGGAACGAATGGGGCCATCAAAGAAGGAGGTACCTTTCTCTGAAGGGAGGAGAGAACCTCCACTTTGACTATGACCCTGTTGGAATAAGATTGAAGTCAGCAAACCCTAAAGGCTTCCATAGCCTCGGCAACTCATGACTAGAGCCTAGGGAGATTCCTGACGCCATAAACAAGAGTGTCAAATTGTTAAATCAACATCAGGAGTCACTGTGTACTTATGTCTCATGTGGGATCTGTCCTTAATGTGTTGTCCAATGTGAAGTAATGCTATAACTAGTACTGAAACAGTATTTTTACACTTTGTGTTTCTGTGTGGGTGCAAACTGATGAAATCTTTACTTAGTATATACTGAATCAATCTTCTGTATGTAAATATAATTAAAAATGAAAAAAAATCTTGGTGTTAAATTGGAAATTGCATAGAAAATTAATCAATTTAAAAAAATATATATCATGTAGAATCTCTGTACCTAATGTGCTATACATTGTGAATTAATACTATAACTAGTACTCCAACAGTATTTTTCACTTTGTGTTGCTATGTGAGGGCAAACTGTTGAAATCTTTACTTAATATATACTAAACTGATCTTCTGTATATAAAGAGAATTGAAAATGAACCTTGATGTGAATGCAAGGGGAGAGGGAGTGGGAAAGGGGAGGGTTGCGGGTGGGAGGGAAGTTATGGGGGGGGGAAGCCATTGTAATCTATAAGCTGTATTTTGGAAATTTATATTCTTTAAATAAAAGCATTATAAAAAAAAAATGCCGCTTGGGACACTTGCTTCCCCCATTGGAATGCCTGGATTTGAGTCTCAACTCCACTTGCAAAAGCAATTTCCTGCTAACGTACACCCTGGGTAGTATCAGGTTACGGCTCAAATACTTGAGTCCCTACCACCTACATGAGAGATCTTGATTGAGTTCTAGGCTCCTAGCTTTGGCCTGGCCTAGCCCCAGCTGTTGTGGTCATTTGGGGAAATGATGAGACTATCTCTTTGTGCCCCTCTGCCTTTCAAATAAATAAAAGCAAAAATAAATTTTAATAATGTAAAGAAAAAAAATTTAAGGCCTAATGGGGGGTTAGGTCACAGTAGACAGGCAATACTTCTATTAGCAATTCTATATTTGAGGATAAGAGAAAGAGAAGTTTTCCTTTAAACAGTATAGGGGGAACAAGACAAACACCACCCAGAAGCAAATCCAGCCCTTATAGGCTGCTAAAACAAAAAAAGGAAAAAAGAACCAATGATTTTTCCTGAGACATGATCTTGCAAGCCTTCTTAGGTGCTGGAAGTGATTCAGCTCAAGAGTCTGGAAAACGTTACAGGGCCTCTTAGATTGCCCTGGGTATAGTGCTGTGCTCCTGCTCCTCCAGTCAAAGGCCCCACTTCCTTTAGCATCAGCAACACAGAATTTCCCACAAATTAGATTCCATGTGAAAATGCAAGTTGGATGAAGGATAAAATATTAATAATCAACGATGAGCTCATCTGAACTTTCTGGTCACTAGACCCATCCTTCAATCCCAGCCTAATATTTAGAACGTCTTTAAATTGTACAGCTACATATTTTGGGGGAAGAAAATTACATTAAATCTTTGGAACAAATGCTCAGAAAAACTTCAGAAGGCTGAAGCCAGAAATGCAGACAACTGCTTCAGTGAGAGCTGCTCAGTAGGAACTAGAGATGAACATCTTATTCCAACACCTATGCTACTTTAATGATTAACCACTAGTTACTGCCTCAGACATTGCAAACTAACATGGATGCAGAGTCTTAGTGCCCAGTTGTCTCCTGCTAGATGGGTACTCTTCCCAGAGGGGCAACAGAGCTATAGAGATACCTCAATCTCAAATCAATCTAGACAAGTTTCTCATTCAGTCTTTTGAGAAGAGGAGTCCAGGGGTGGGCATTTGGCTTAGCCATTAAGATACTCCGTGGGATGCCTACACCCCATACTGGAGTTCCTGGGTCTGAGTCCCAGCTCTGCTCCAATTCCAGCTTTATACTAATATGCACCCTGGGAGGCAGCAGGTGATGGCCCAAGTACTTGGATCCCTGTCACCTATGTGGGAAACCTGGATTAAGTTCTCTGGCTCCCATCTTCAGTATGGCCCAGCCCTGGCTGTGGTGGGCATTTGGGGAGTGAACCAGCAGATGAGAGATTTCTCAGTTTCTTCCTCTCTCTGTGTCTCTCAAATAAACAAAATTAAATAATTTCTTTTAAAAAAAGGCGCAACAAGCTAAAGCAAGTTTTTAAAAATTAAAAGTTGCAGAGGTTACTAAATCTGAACAAGCGCCCACATTATCATTTTGGGAGTTGAACCAAAGGATGATTCAGACAAGCAACAGGGTTTAGGGAAGGAAGAGTCATAAGACTACAGTTTTATTCCTGGCTCTATCCAAAATTTGCCATGTGATCACCAGAAAGCTACTTCTCAGCAGGTCTCTCAGCTTGGCTTTCTCTGAAAGAATCCTGTCTTAACCCTGTTCTATAATTTTCTGTGGAATGTCTTTGCAAAAAGAGGAGGGAAAGGAACGTATGAGTTATAGCAAAAGGCTAAAAAGTGTGCTAAGCTCCTTAGACCTGGACAAAGCAAATACAAGGTTTCTTCATTTTCCATGAAGCAACTCACCAGATGAAAGTACTTTAAAAAGTTTATGAAAAATGGAATTAAAGGATAGATCTATTTTGGTTCAAATAATATTTGAGGATTTATTTATTTGTGAGAGAGAGAGAGAGATCTTCTATCCACTGGCTCACTCTCCAAATGGCCCTAAAAGCCAGGGCTGGGCCAGGCCACAGTCAGCAACCAGGAACTCCATCTGGGTCTCCTACATGGGTGGCAGGAGCCCAAGTACTTGGGCCATCATCTGCTGCCTTCCCAGGCATTTTAACAGGAAGCTGATTGGAAGCAGAGTACTAAGGAAGAGGAAGCAAGCAATGAATAAAGGCAGGAAAGATACTCCACAACAACAGCCAAAATGCTATTTGGTCATTAACATTTTATACAATCTCAAGTTTATAAAGCATTCAATTGTCAAAATGGAGGCTATTTTTTCCCTTAAAACAATTCAAACCTTAGAATAGAATCAGTGAGATGTGAAATGTTCATTAGCAAGTGACACTCTAACATTAATGTTTAGTGGAACATACCCATTCTCTTAAGTGCAAAATATCTAAGAATTACTAGTACTCCAGTGCAGTGACAAACCACATCCAAGACTGATGAACAGCAGGCCAGCAGCAAAGTTACCTCTATTTCATATGAACACAATTTAGCATTGCAATCAAATAACGTCTTTAGCAAGGCTAATCAAATTGTGTGCTTAACAGTTTTACTATCTATCGTCTGTCAAAGGAAGGCTCCATCCTTGCACCCAAATAATTGACAAATGCACCCTACCACATAACTGCATTCTAGAAACTAGCCACTAAGGCACAGGCTGTATCCTAGCCAGTGCATTCTCCTGACATAAACTGCAAACTGACCCTGAGTCCCATCCTGTCCCAAACCTCACAAAACCAATCTGCCAAGAAAGTCCAACAGCAAAAGACATGGCCATCGAGGTGTATTTTTGACTTGAGAGGGGACTGGCATACTTTAAAATATCCAGAATCATTTTCTGTGTCTTTCAAAATAACACTTAAAATTTCATATGTGCAGGAATATACAAAGGGTCTTCAAAAAGTTCATGGAGCAGCAGGCATTTGGCACAGCAGTTAAACCATTGTTGGACACCTGCATCCCATATCCCAGGGCCTCATTTTAAGCCTCAGCTCTGCTTCCAATTCTAGATTCCTTCTAATACATACCCTGGGAGGCAGTAGGTAATGGCTGAAATGGTTGGGTCTCTGCCACTCACGTGGGAAATCTGGATTGAGTTCTTGTCACCTAGCCATTTGGATAGGAGATCTCTCTGTCTCCCAAACAAAATAAAATTGTTTTTAAAGTTTATGGAAAATGTGAATTATCTTTTAATTCCATTTTTACATGAGCTTTTTGAAGGCATGTGTGAGTGCATGCAGCTGTCTGTGTGGCATGGACTCAAGACAGGGCTGGGAATACATTAAGAATTTAGAGTGTACTAGAAACTATCTGATTATATGAATGAGCAAATGAAAACTGCTCATTGACTCTGGTGATTTCCTCTTCTGAAACAAAAGAAATGAACTTACAGACAAAAGAAATCAAAGTCCATTCATATCAATCCAGCTATAACTAGAAGCTGTAGATCGTACCTCCCTGTTAGGGATTGTACGGCTGCCCATTCAGCACAAAGAGAAAACCAGGGCTCTTGAGTTCTCAACTCTCACACCCTCAGGTTCAGATATCACCTAACAAAACCATACCTCTTCTTCCAGCTTCACCACCTTGGCCTGGGCATTGCTCAAGGCCTGATCTCGGATTTCAATGTGCCGCCTTTGGTCCTCATTGGTAGAACGGGCAGTGGCCAATTCTGCTTCCAGTTTCTCCTTCTCCCGTTGGCTTTCTTTATCTGTCAGGACACAAAATATCAGTACTGACTGGAGCTGGCTCACAACCTTCACCTGAGCAAAACTGATAAATCAATTCCCATTATTAGAGAGTTTACTCTTCTAGTACACAGCTAAAAGAACCAGAATACTCAAGATCTGGACTTTATCACTGGCTGTACTACAAGTTCCCTGTGTAAATTCAAAAAAGCCACTTAGCAACAACTTAATGGTTGCCATGTAAAAGTAATGAGAAAGTAGATATAAAGTACCATGAAAAGTATTGATCATTAACAAACAAGAAAGCATGTAGACACATGCGCACATGCACACACACACAGACACACACACACATATCAGGAGAGAAGGTCAGCTTGTCTTCTCAATTTTATTCCTTCAAAACGGTCTTGCATTTGCAAAAGAACAATTAAGCCCTGTAAAATTTCCCATTGTTTTCTCATGACACTACATTAAACAGAACTAAAAAATGACATTTTATGAAATGGATAAAACCTCCAATTCCTCCTAACAACAATTCAAAATTGAAAACTCAGCAACTCTTCTTAGATCCAAAGAAGTGAGATCATGGGGCAAACTGCTGTCTTCAAAATTGGAGAGACAGACAGGCAGATATAGAGAGTCATAACTCACCAGAGAAGGCCATATGCAAAAACATCCAGGGGAATCAGTGGCAGGACAGCATAAGCTGAACTGTAATTGATGAATTGCAGGAGGCTTGGTGTGGACAAAACCTCAGCGATTATTCCAGGAGAACTCAGTCACAAGGGAGCTAACACACTTTTTTTATTAGTTTTAACTTCAGGAGCTTGGCCAGGTTCTCACAGTAAAGATCACAGAAAATCCCTCAGTGCCCTCAGCAGAGGCAGAGAAAAAGTAACCATTATGTAATATGCCGGGGCCAGCATTAAGTTACTATTGGTGTACTAGGTTAGGCCTACATTTTATGATGCTGGCACCCCATAAGGATGCCGGTTCAAGACCTGCCAGCTCCACTTCTGATTCAGCTCCCTGCAAATGTGCCTGGGAAAGCGGTGGAAGGTGGTTCAAGTGATTGGCCCCTGCACCCATGTGGAAGACGCAGAAGAAGCTCTAGGCTCCTGGCTTTAGCCTGGCCCAGCCCCAGCTGTTGTGGTCAATTTGGGGAGGGAACCACTGGATGGAAGACTCACTCACTCTCTCTCTCTCTCTCTTACTCTGCCTTTTAAATGAATAAAAAATAAATCTTTGATAAAGAAAGATTCCAAAGCATCCTGTTCTTAAGAAAGCTTGCTCACAAGAAAAACTAATAAGATCCTAACCTATTGGAGTTTTTTTCACCAGAGCCCAACCAACCTGGAAGAAGGGAAATATCCAACTCTATACTGCTCTAGAATTCTACATGAGAGGAAGAAATGTTCAATTCCAGCCCTCTCTAGCATTCCTCAACCTAAAGTGATGAAACAAAAAGAGGGTGGCATTGAGAAGAGCAGGTTATGCTGTTGCTGGTGATGTCCACATCCCATATCAGAGCACTGGTTCAAATCCCAGCAACTCTGCTTCCAATCCTGCTTCCTACTAATGTGCCTGGGAAGGCAGAGGAGGATTGCCCAAGTCCTTAGGCCCCTGCAGCCATGTGGGAGACCTGAATGGACCTGTCTTTCATGTGGCTTACCCCAGCCTTTGAGGCCATTTGGGGAACTGAACCAGCAAGCAGAAGTTCTCTCCCCCTCTCTCTCCCTATTTCTTTCACTCTTTCAAATAAATAAATATATCTTTTAAAAAAACAGAAGCACTTGTGAAGTTCACAGTTCAATGATATGAGCTTACTAAAAGACTTAGAGCTAATCGTAGGACTGAAGAGTTTTCCTTCCTCCCACACCTTATCACATCACTAAAGTCCTATTTATCACAGTTTCTTTCCCTCTCAGACATATGTATATGCCATTCAACAATAACAACAAAAATGACAGGGCATACTGAAAATCAAAAATACACAGTTTTAAAAGAACAAACACCAATGTTGGAATTATCATATTGAATTTAAAATAACTATGATTATGATGTTAAATGCTCTAATGGAAAAGAGAGACAGCATGCAAGAAAAGATGAGTAATATGAGCAGAAAGACTGAAATTATTAGGCTAAAAATGCTAGAGATTAAAACAGAGGTAAAAATATCATATTATTTAAACTCATAATAGTATTTAAGGATCAAATGATATAATGTATTTATTTAAATGAAAGAAGCATTAGAAAGCGCAAACACCAAAGGAAATTACTACATAAGGAAGATGATCATCATCACCTTGATTAATAATAAGAGAAAATCTGTAGCTTCAAAGCATGCTTTTCATTGTGATGTGACAGATTTTGAATACAGATTCTGTTTTTAGAATGAGAAGGTTGAGACTCACCTGACAAAATTAGTAAGTCTATGTCTCTGAACCTAAGATTATATTATAGCTACAAGGGACTATGAGTATATGTAGTTATGTCTCATGCTTTTTTAGGTCCTTCTCTTCTTAACTAGGTAGGACAGATATCACACCAGAAACTCAAATTAATAGTTTTAATGTAGATTTAAAGATCAAGGGTTCTTCTTCTTGAGAAGAACCTTAAGCTTGTAGGAGAAAGTTCAATAGGGCAGTCTTGCCTTCACTCCCACTGTGATTTTAGGTATCTATTCAAGTGTACCTTGGAAAGAAATGAACATTTGCTGAATACTTATTGCATACCAGGCATTGCATTAACTTAATCCTCAGAACAACCATACCAAGGAAGGTATTATTCTCTTCTCCATTTTGCATATGAGAAAATGGAGACTTAGAAAGCTTGACTAACTTGCATAGGATCCCAGAGAGACTTTTCAAGAGGGCTTTATTTTCTCCTGCCACAGTTCCAATCACACAGGGAAAAGAAATTAAAGGGGCCAAGAGTCATATACTCTTTCTTGCCTAGTTCCACAGCCTATTGATAGTCATTTGCCCTGATGTTCATGTAGTCTGCTCTATTACATTACCACATTTTATAGAGCCCCAGCCAAGCTTCTAGGTCACCTGAAATGCCACCTCTACAGACAGGAGCACAACTAACAGATCCAGGGCAAGAGTCACATGTTTTGTTTCTCTCTGGGAAACTGCCACCCTCTTTCTGGCAGAAAACTAGCTTCCAGGGTAACTGCCACCACAAAAGCAACTTCACAACAATCCACATCAGGCACTGAGGACACCAGAAAAACTACATTCCTTGCTCTAAAACATAACTGACAAAGGAGGCAGGAGGCTCAAGGAAAAGAGAGATAAAAAAATTCCATTCTGAAGCCAGAGCACAACAGAACAACCCAGGAAGAAAGGGGAATATTGTAAGTGAAAATCAAACAAACTTGTAAAAGCTGACTGGAAACTGCATGGAATGACTTGAAAGGGTCATCTGGAGACCTGGCAAAGAAGGAAGAGACTGACAAGTCCCCACCAAGCATGACTACAACCAGAGGTGCACAGAGGTGCCTGGAGGTGGCATAAACAACTAAGGGCATCTGCAGAAATGAGAAGGAGAGTTTATCTGTTTAATTCTCCTTGTGGATTCAATCCACTATGAAGTTTTTAATGGTGATTTTATTGTGCCAATTAGAAAGAATTGGGCATTGTCTAGCTGGGTGGAGTCCATTAGGGACTGATAAAGAAGAGGATTAATTCATTGCCACTGTCCCAGGAGAATTTCCACACAAAGCAAATAATTAAGAGGGAGACACAGCTTGCCCTGCCCCACACCCTCCAACTAAGCAATTAGTTCAGGCCATACCAGTGGCTCCCCTAGAGCTATCCTCGCAATCTGCCACTGTGTAATGCTATTTTAAAATGTATGCATACATATACATATATGTATTCATATACTACTGCTAGATGTTTCACTCAGAGAGCCCCAGTTACTTGCTAGGCATTCCAAACACCAGTCGTCAATCTGGCACGATAATCTCATTACTGCCAGAGCCAGCACCTGGATTCTATGAAGAAAACCCCATTAAAAGATCCCATGGTCACCAACATCCTTTCTTCAGCTAGCCATGACCACAGCAAGGATTTCTTGGGCTTCTCTGGCTTAATACAGAAGAAGCCATTTGATGTCACTAGATGAACATTCTTGAATATGTATTATAGATCAGCAAGCAGCCTTCTTGGTGTAAGAGGAAAAGAACAGAATCTTCCAATTTCATACTTGAACAGGAAAAGGAATCCCCAGATGACATTCACTCTGCCATGGCTGTTCATTGCTCCCACCCACACCTGCACCTGAAACTTTCAGACTTACTTTTGGCAAAGAGCTGAGAGATAGTTTTTCTGGTATCCTCTGACCCCTCATACTCCTTCTCCGCAAGTTGCTTGTTGGCAGTCTCTAGACGCTCTGTGGAATTTGGAGACAATCAACAGGGCCCCAAATAAAAAATTCCAAGCACATGCTGTTTGCCTTCTAAATTCTGACCTTTGGCAAAACAGGCCTATTTCTTCTTGTTAAACAAGAATGGGTGACACAGACATAGGTTTGAAAATGTGAATCTCAAGACACTAGTAGCCCATGGCAGAGAAAGAGGTCAGTACTTTTAACACTTTCACTCCTCAATGCCAAAACCTAGGTGAAAGGAAAAAAAAAAAGATGCTGGGGTGAGCGCTTGGTCTAGTAGTTAAAATGCTCACATCCCACATTGCAGTGCCTGGGTTTGAGTCTCAGCTCCACTCCCATCTCAGCTTTCTGTTAATGCACATCCATCACTCAGATGGGGAAGCTGGATTAAGTTTCTGGCTCCCAGATTCAGTCTCATGGGGCAGGCACAGTGATACAGCAGGTTAAGCTGCTACCTGCGACACCGGCATCCCATATGGATGTCAATTTGAGTCTCAACTGCTTCATTTCAGACCCAGCTTCCTGATACTGGCCCTGGGAAAGCAGCAGATTATGGCCCAAGTACTTGGGTTCCTGCCACCCATGTGGGAGACCCAACCCTAGCTGTTGAAGACATTTGGGAAGTGAACCAGCAAATGGAAGATTTCTCTCTCTCTCTCTCTCTCTCTCTCTCTCTCTCTCTCTCTCATAAGTACATAAATAAATCTTTTTTTAAAGATTTATTTATTTTATTTGAAAGTCAGAATTACACACAGAGAGAAGGAGAGGCAGAGAGATTAGAGAGAGAGAGACAGAGAGAGAGAGAGACAGAGAGAGAGAGAGGTTTTCCATCCACTGGTTCACTCCCCAATTGCCTGCAATAGCAGAAGCCAAGAGCCAGAGGCTTCTCTGGGATCTCCCATGTGGATGCAGGGGCCCAAGAACTTGGGCCATCCTCTACTGCTTTCCCAGGCCATAGCAGAAAGCTGGATCAGAAGTGGAGCAGCCGGGTCTCGAACCAGTGCCCATATGGGATGCTGGCACTGCAGGCGGCAGCTTTACTTGCTACGCCACAGCACCGGCCCCAATAAATAAATCTTTAAAAAGCATTTTCCACCACCCCCAATGTTGTCAAGTGAAAGTAAAAGTAAGAGAGAATGAGTTCTAGAAATAATAGAGGGCATTACCATTTCAAGCTTGCAAAGCCAAAAAGACATGCATTTGCCAGTCATATAAAAGGAAAAGAGGCAGCACTAATTGCCAGGGCAGATCAGGTGGATCCATAAGTCCCAGGAGGAATCCTGACTGATTAACACATCAGCTCACAGCTCTGAAGGCCAATCAGGCATATCCCCCTACTTTGATTAAGCAAGCTTTAGGCCAGGTAGTATGGCAGTCATCCAAAATTAGCCTGATATATGGCCTGAAATTTACTGACCCATCCAGTGGGCTGGACAGCCCCAAAGCCTAGTGGGATCCTCCTCAGCCCTGAACTTCAGCCCTGGCTTTCCAGCCTGTAGCTGTTTTGGAAGCACAAAGACAAATCCCTTGATTCCCTCACCTCTCAGATCCCTGTTGAAATCATGCATCCTTCGAATCTCGCCTTCCAGCTTATTTCTCATGGCTTTCTCCAGAGCCTCTCTTTTGGATGATGACTTCACCAGGTTCTCATATGCCTCCGAGACACGCTGGATTTCGGTCTCCACCTGAATAAGAAAAGGGAAGATAGCAGTGATGGTAGGAAGCTGATGGGGAAGATGGTCTGAAAATATATATGCAAAGCCTTGCTTACAGCTTGTTCCAGGGCTTGCAGATGGCCAGAAGGCAAATATAACACAGTCAGATAGGAAAAGTTTCAAGGAAGGATTTCCAAGTTCAACCATTAAATCAATAATTAATGCACGGCATTATAAGTTTTCCTCCGGTCAAAAAATACAATAGTAGTTTCTACCTTCAGAGAAGGTGGTAAGATAAAACAAAATTTCATAAAGAAATTTGAATTTCTTATTGAAATTTTATTGGGAAAATATTAATAATGGTATAAATAGTATATAAATAACTTTATTCCAGGCCATTCAAAGGATTTTCATATGTCTGTTTCAATTTGTCCTAATCTCTACCTAAGCAGGAATATCTTGGCAGAGAAAAAAGGTACATTGCCTTTCCCAAGAGCAAGTAAATGGCAGAGATAAATCCTAATAACACTAAGCTTGACCCGAATGCTGTAGTTCAATTCCATTTAACAAACATTTAATATGGGCCCAAATATTTGCAAGAACTCTCTAAAGCACTGTGGGGTGTATAAATATGAATAAGATCATTATTGTCCTCAAGGAGCTTTCAGTTAAATCAAGTGAAAGAACATCAGGCAAAATACAGAAGTCTAAAAAAAAAAAAGGTAATAGTGCTATCAAGTACAGAGAAGGAAGAAGTTATTCCTGATTGGGGGGATGGGAGGGGAGAACAATTTCTGGGAGGAGGTGCCATTTAGAGTCAGATCCTGAACACTGGATCGGATTTCAATGAGCAGAGGTGAGGGGAAGGATATTCTATTCTGAGTGATCAAAACGCATTCTCAGAATGACCAGTAGTCTAATTTGGCTGGACGCAGTGGAGGACACAGAGGGAACCTGACAAGATATGGCTGCAAAGAGACTGGAGTCAGATAATAAAAAAGTTTTAATGCCAAGCATTTGGACTTTATCCTGTAGTCAGTGGGAAACCAGTATAGATTTTATAACAGAAATTCATGAATGGAGCTGTATTTTATGACACCTCTACAAATCTTATAAAATGAAAAAAAAAAAAAAACCACAAAGAGAGTCTTGCCCTAAATCAGCCAGAATCAGGAAGAAAACAAGAAATCAGACTCTAGAGTTCTCTGTAACCAGTATAGCTCCACTGCACATAAAATAATGAGAGATATTTGCATATCATTTGTATAAGACAAATAAACCCCATGGCCTATTAAGCATTTCCAAGTTAAATTTGACTCCTGCAACCATGCTGCATTCCTTCTCAGTTTTCCACTACCCTCTGGAACAAAGCCTAGGGTACTTTTTAGGGAAAAAGACCAGGCCCTCAGTGGGATGCTGGGGGAAAGGTAAGGTTACCAAACACCTCAGATTCAATCTGCTCCCTTCTCCAAGATTCTGCCTGAGACAAGACCCCCTGCAAACAAATGAGACTTATACCACTGAAAAGAGCAGACTTGAAAGTGTTTTTCTCTTTGCAGATGGCACCAAGATAGCAGCACAGAAGGTGAAAACTGGTGAATGGCATTTAGAGACAAGATCAGTGAGGTCTGTGCCTGATAAAGCTTTTGCAAGAAATTCAAGTGCTGGGTAGAGAAAATAAACATTTCCATTTGAAATGCTGGCTTACTCTGGGCTGCATTCATAACGAAGTTTTCCAGTTCCTCACCACAGGCTACACCTGGGGTGGGCAGTTCCTTCACTCAAGGAATTTGGAGTGCTATTTTCAGATCTTGTACCCATATTACCTGAGCTTGCTGTGAAAATACCATACTCTCCCAAAGGCAAGAGTCAGATGTGTCAATAGGGCCTTCCAGGAAAAGATCTCACAGAACGTAAACACTGGCTTGGTCTGGGTGATGGTAGGGAATGATAGAATATGGCAGCAGGTTTCCAGACTATTCTGTCTACTTATACCCATGGTGAACCTCAACCTTTTAATTTTTCCAGTACCACCTGCAATCTACCTTTTTCCTCCCACTTTGCTTTTCCTCTTCTACTCCACCTGTCCATTTACTCTATTTTAACATTGGTTTGACTCCCTCCACCCCACCTCCAACACTCAAGCTGTGCATACTACATTTATTGAAAGCATTTTTCTCAATCCTAGGAAGCAATGACAAAGCTATTGCTGCTCCTTTTCCTTGTCACTGTGCTCCCTACTCCCTCATCGCCCCTGAAAAAAAAATTATCATGGATCCTTTGGCAAAGAGTTTTAGAAAGTTGGCTCATCCTTCAGTGATTGTATCAAAGATGTGCCAGGACCACTTTACATAGTTTGGGTTGGTTGTCAATGGTTAATCTAATCATCCACATAGGGGTTTTGATGCCTGGATATAAATAATATTGTGTTAATGTAATGGTGGGGAGGGGATGAGTACAATTTAAAATCAGGGCAAAGCTAGGGAGAAACAGCTCTCATCCATACCACCCACCAACCCCCATGCAGATTTTGGAAAACTGGGCAGGGGGGAGGGGACTTTCTGACTACATAAAAGGACAGCTTAGGATAACCTCTCTTCTTTAGGACCCAGAAATTTCCACTCCTTGTGTCTCTTAAAGACAGAGTTGTGGAACAATACAAGGCAGCCTCTCCTCTCCCCTACACCTTCACCCTTACTTCCCTGAACAGTCTACACTGTAGGACGATCAAACTACATGAGCTCCACAATGACAAAAGCTGAAAAGAGGCTGCCAAAATCATAACCCTATTCACCAAAAGCCACTGGAAGCCAAGAGCTAAGGTTCCTAGCTTGGTGCACTCAAGAACTAAAGTCCCAGCTGCAGGAGACAGGAAGGGCCCAGGGAAGAATGTGAACTGGGAACACACCCCTTTTTCTATTTCCTCAGCCTAGGGCTGTCACCTGTCACCCAGCCATGGCGCTAAAACCCTCTCACTCCCCACATACACCAGAGAAAGAGAGCAGATGTTGATTCTTAGCTCCAGGGTAGGACCAGGGCAAAAAGGGGTGTTGAAAAGGAGTTACTATGAGAACTGCCACTAGGAAAAGCAAGCTTTTCAATAGAGAATGGTTTAAGTCCTTGGGCCTCTACACCCACATGGGAGACCCGGAAGAAGCCTCTGGCTCCTGGCTTCAGATCGGCACAGCTCTGGCTGTTGTAGCCAACTGGGGAGTGAATCAGCGGATGGAAGACCTCTCTCTCTCTCTCTCTCTCTCTCTCTCTCTCTCTCTCTTCTTTCTGTGTAACTTTCAAATAAATAAATCTTTAAAAAAGAAAGAAAGAAAGAAAAGCAAGCTTTTTCCAGAAGAAGGCAGCACAGGCTCTAATTTCAACTGGTGAGATTGTTCTAGGAAACATGGTTTTATATTTAAGATTCAAATTCATATTTTGGGAACTATAATCAAAACAAAAAGGCTGAAAATGCTGGCAAGCCCCCCACCTTCATAGACATCACCAGTATTCTTGATCCTAGGAAGAAGTATCCCATTCTTTTAAAATTCTACAACAATGAATTAAATTTTCCTTTGAGCTGTGTTACCTGGGAAAATGATATGAATTTTTCCTCATTTCATAAATGTAAAATGTTCCTTCTTCTAGACAGATAGGCAGGAGGCTTTTTCCAAAGTTTAACCCATATTTAATCTGCAGATATAAGAATCCTGAAGACTTGCCCATAAGTAATGCAGGCACCTACAGGCAGAGACTTTTATATGGATATTAAATAAATCCAATGAATAAGATTTAAAGGAGATGCTAACATTCCCAAAGAGAATCCTCACCTTCTGTAGTCTTGCCACCTTCTCATAGCATCCTTCCAACTCTTGCCGCAAGTTGCGGTTCTCATCAGAAAGGATCTCCACCATCTGCTGGGCTCTGGAAACAATAGCAAAAGGGTCTGCTGGCATGGGCTGGTAAGAAGCAGACTGCTGAGCACGAGGCATAGCTGAATAGGCGTCTCCTGTCTGTGGCTGTTGCTGTTGCTGCTGCTGGTGATGGTGGTGATGGTGTGATTGCTGTTGCTGCTGCTGACTCAGGCCAGGCTGGGGAAGACGGTAATGATCCCCTTGGTGAGCCTGATTAGGAAGGAAATGCTGTTGTGGCCTAGGCAGGTGAGCTGAGTGGTCTCCTTGGTTTGGGACCAAGGAGTGTTGAGCAGGAGACAATCTAGTGGTTGGTGGAGACTGCAACAAAGGCAAGGAACCCCCAGACGTCAGGGAAGATGTAGGGCTATGCGGCTGAGAGTTTCTGGCTGACAATGGCAATGAGATGTCCTGTGTTGGCCTGTAAAACAAGAAGGGCAGGCTCAGGTGAAGTTTTCTCCTAAGTCATTTAGGGAGAAAGGCACAAGAAAGTGACATGAGAGGCCTTCTGGTGCCTCTGGACACCTGCAAAATGAGGAGCAGGCAGCATTAGACTATGGGTTCTCTACAAAGACTTCTACAATCCTACCATGACTCTGCTGAACAGACAGAAGTGTGATCTCAAGACGGACGACCTCCAGGCACTTTGAAAATCTAAGTGATGTACAGCTATGTTCTCGTTGCTCAAGTCTACGCATTTTAAATGATTCTTCCACATGGCAAATTTCATGTCATGTCACTATTTTAAACTAAATCTTTCCTGACATTATGAATGTGATCCAGTACATATAAAGATTCAAATTCAGCAAACAGGTTTCAATTGCCCAGAAGGAAACAACAAACAGCTGTCCCCCAAAAGGGTTTCATCTTGCTATCTGTAACTCCTTGTGATAATTCATCAAAAAGTTACAAAGATATACAGGCACTTATTATATTAGAGACAACAAATAATTATGAATTCCAGTTATGAAAAATTGAATAATGCCCACCAGCAATAACAATATCAAGACTGAGAGGAAGTTACAGGCAATTTCATGACACTATTTTTGATGTACTAAATGACAAAATCTAAGTACCAGAAAGATCATCAAGAACTGATTTGGTCCAGCCCTGTCATCAGATAGAAGGGGAAACAGGCCTAGTGAGAGGAAGTTAACTGCCAAATATTAGGAGTACATTAGTAGTAACACCAGGCTAGAATACTTCTTTCCCAATTCCCATTTTCAGGCTCTTTCCCCTGCCATAATACACTGATTTCTGTGCATTGATGTTTAGATTCCCAGCCTATTGCTCCGAGAAAGTTCCAGGAAGAGCACTTTGGTTTTATTGTTTAATGTGGCTCTCTCATTTTTGTCCCTAATTATTAGATACAGACTACTAATTCCTAGGTACAAATAATTCTTACCTAATGACTACTAGCCATTAAGAGAAACAATCAGAGTAGGCAGATGGATTACTTCCTCCATCACCACCATCAGGAAGAACATCTGTCAGCGTACACTGAAGACAAAAAGCTTGCTCACCTCCACCCCATGCCCAACTAACCTTATATGCTCCCCATGTCCCATGGACACTTGTCCTACCAGTTGATATTTCTCAATCCAGGGAAGACAGATGGCTAAGAGCATGGGATTTGGATCCTAACAGAGAAAGTTTGGAGACTGTTCCTGCTGCCTACCAGCTATTTAACCTTACTCAAATTACTTAACCTGCATGAGCCTGTGTTGTTCCTGAGACTGCAAATGAATTGCAAAAATACTGGGATCTTCTCATTTTTTAACTGAAGAAGAATTACAGTCTCTTATCTACCTCCCAATGAGATAGGTTGACCTTATTAGTATTTTACTTATGGGATAGCCATTTAATCTTTGCATTAAATTGCATAAAGTTCATGGAAGAACTGGGACAAATGACAAGGAGCAATTAACTTTTAACTGGAAATCCAGACACTAAAGCACATGCCTCCCACATACACTCCAGTTACTGTTATTTTTCATTTACTTACCCCTACAAGACAGCCTCACTGTAAGGACATCCTACATTTATAAGATCACTCCAAACACTTGCTCATGGATACGCAATAACCTAGATGTTAACAAGAGCCCTCAAAACTGTACAAACTCTGAATTCATGTCCCTCAATTCATTCTATGACTCCACATTATTTAAATTTCATACATGTGTCACTATAAATAATTACTGAATACTGATACAAACTACTTAGGCACAGAGGAATTTATATGGTACTCATGATTACCATTGGAAAGTTGCCTCCTTACCTAATCTTTATCTCCAAGAACTCAAAGCACTCATCAAAAGCCTGGGAGCTGGTCATAAACTGATTTGTTGAAGAGTCCTCATTGTCTATGCCATGGATCTTCAGTATCCTCACAGCTAAACATGGACAATGTACTCTCTTTCCTCTAAGATTAAAAGCTATTAAAATGACTATATATCCCTAGAAGGAAAATAAAATGTCCTAGGATTTGCTGGGAACTTCTGTATCTCTTCAACAAAACAGAGGAGCTAAAATTCCATGTTGTTCACATCAGCTCTCAAAATTTAGAAAACAAAGTCACTATATTATTCTTCATCTTTTGTCCCAGGATTTTGACACCCAAGACCTGCAAGTTGTTCTCTGTTAAAAACACCCAGCTCTGATCTGGGCTTTCTCCCCACAGTTCCCCTGGGGCCCATCAGGCAAGCCAGGCTCAGACTCAGCCTCAGGCTTCCCTCCTGCCTGGAGGCTGGGAGGCGTCTCCATGCCCCCACAGCACATGGCCTTCCCCTCCCACCAGCCTCAGGAAGGAGGAGACCGCAAAGAAGGTCTCCAGGGTCAGAAAAACCTAGGACAAAGATAAGCAGAGACAAGGCAGCCGCCCAGCAGTTCCCCAGCCTGGAAAAGGAAGCAGATACCAATGCACTGAGATGTTGGGACAACCAAGGCAATCTTGTCACTGGCAGATAGATTTGCAGTCAAGAAAGGGATTGGGCAGTTGCAGAAATAGAGAAGGTCCTGCAGTGAAGGAATACCATCTGGGCTCCACCACCCGTCTAGCACAACAAACAGGACACTATTAACACAGGAGACAGGTCCCTTTGAAAAGCAGGGACTCAGGGACAAGAGAGGGAGAGAATGGGATGGCATATCAGAGGAAGCAAAAATACACACAAGATTAAACAATAGTAACAGTAAAACCCATAATAATAAAAGCAGCAATCAGATGAGCGGCTCACTCTCCAGGTCCTTCCACCGCACAGCAGCTGGACTGCTCCCCACTGACACATTAACCAGGAAGCACAAGTCACCCACAGACAATAGAATCACGTGTCTCCTGGAAGCTCTGACTGGCCTCCCTGCCCCTTCCCTCCCTCCCTTCATCCTGCTCCTTCCTTCCGAAGAGGATCAGTGCTCTGCTGAAAAGGGGGCTTGGCATACACACAAAGGCCAGTGAGGAAAGTCACAGTCCTCCCAGCGACAGCTATTGGGGATGCAAGGGGGAAGTAAAAGTTGGGTTCTCCCAGCTGACACAGCACCTAGCACCCTTGTCACCTGGAGGGCTGGGAGCCCTCATTCCCCCCCTGCCACACACACATGTGCACACATACTCTACATCGCTGGCCCATGCGTGTGCAAGCCCGCACACACAGTCTCACCAGAGCAGTTGCCAACGACCTCGTGGAACCCAGTTTCCTCTCACCACAGAACCTCTGCTGCCCACAGACACTGCGCCTTTCCTGGATTCTGTGAGCGTGAGCTTGTGAGTGCTGGAGTGGCAGCAAACACCAGATGGTTTCTCTTGCACAACCAGCTCAGCTCTGAACTAGAGTCGGGCCCCTCAGAGGCCACAGCACAAGGATTTCAAGAAACCACAGATCTGGGCAGGATTTCAACAATTGAAAGGAGGTGGCTGCTTTGTAAACAGAAATGATTTAATTTTTAAAAGTAGTTGATAAATGTATAAACCCAGCATGCAAAATAAGGCTCAGCACTTAGGAAGACAAAGATCCAGAAATTTAAAAATTCTTTGAATGGCTTGGCCCTACTTCCTTTCTGGAGTTCTGGGCACTCAAGGTATTTATTTTTCAAGTGGAGAGGAGGGCATAGGGAAGATGAAGTAATCAAAGAATTGTTTAAAACTTTTGTGTTCATTTTAACAGCAAATCTCCAGTATTTCACTGCATTTCTAAAGGCAAAGTTTCTTTTTTTTTTTTTTACAGCAATTTACCCCCAAATTTGCTTTTCATCCTGATCTCTAAATTGTGGATTAAGAACTAGGACTAACTGGAGCTAGCAGCAATTACTTAGAAAAATACTCACAAACTATAGGAGGGATCATCAAAAAGTTCATGACAAAATGCATATTATGAAAAAAACAGTGCATGGATTTCAAAGATTTCTGCATCAGGGCAGGCATTTGACACAGCAATTAAGCTGCTGCCAGGACACCAGCAAACCATGTCAACGTGCATGAGTTAGAGTCCCAGCTCTGCTCCAGATTCCAGTTCCCTTCTAATGCACACCCTAGGAAGCAACAGGTGATGGCTTAAATACTTGGGTCCCTGCCACCCACATGGAAGACCCAGACTGAGTTTCAGGCTCCTGGCTTCAGCTTGGCCCAGCTCTGGCTGTTGTAGGTATTTGGGGAGAACAGCAACAGATGGAAGCTCTCTTCCTGTCTGTGTGTCTTTCTGTCCCTCTCTCTGCCTCTTAAATAAGTTAAATAAATTTTAAAAATTTAAAATTGTACCAAAGTAAACTTATCTTTTAATTCCATTTTGCATACATTTTTGGAAATATACTTGAATAGCTACTTGATTAAAGGGGGGAAAAAAAGAAAGAAAAATGTGTCATCACCTAAAAGCAATATGCTTTAGGAAAGCAGTTCAACTACCTTCCTGTAACTAATAATTCATCAATGGGTGTCACTTCTTCACGCAGAATCTGCAGAAATTTCACATCCAGAATTTGCCTGATGGAGACCCAAATTTGATACAAAGCATACTCCAACTAGCACCATTTAAGTTTGATTATTCATCAAGTACATTAAGCACTCTGTTCCTCTTTCATAAAGAAAAACTGTTACAGCCAATGTCTTTGTGAAAATATTGATCAAGAAAGCATAGTTCAGGGCCAGCGCTGTGGCACAGTAGGTTAATCCTCTGCCTAGGATGCTGGCATCCCATATGGACACCAGTTCTAGTCCCAACTGCTGCTCTTCCCATCTAGCTCTCTGCTATGGCCTGGGAAAGCAATAGAAGATGGCCCAAGCACTTGAGCCCCTGCACCCACATGGGAGACCCGGAAGAAGCTCCTGGCTCCTGGCTTCAGATCAGCCCAGCTCTGGCCCTTGCAGCCACTTAGGGAGTGAACCAGTGGATGGCAGACTTTTCTGTCTGTTTCCCCCTCTTACTGTCTATAATTCCTCCTCTCAAATAAAAAACAAATAAAATTTTTTTTTAAAAAAAAGAAAGTATAGGTCAGCCTGGACTCTGTTGCTCTGGAGGATAGAAAAAGAGTGATCCATTGATAACTTATGAGGCAGAGAAAACACAACTATCTTTCTAGAAAAATGCAGCTAAATCGCTCTGGTTGGTTTAATCAATACAGAAAGGGGAAAAAAAACCCTCTTTGTCTCCTTATCTAGGAAGATCAAAGGGTTTTTCCATCTAGCTTCAATCACTATGGGAGTCCTAGCAGATCACAAACAATACTGGTGAATGACTTCTGAAAATTGCTTTCCTGGGAAGCCAGGCCACACAGTAAGTGGGGTTTTGGCTTCTGCTTCATGCCACAGCTTACACACTCCTCTCACAAAAGGAAATAGACAACAACCAATTGAGACATGGAGGGGGTCCCATAGACTCTCCCATACTAATAGGAAAAATAAGATATTTGCTCTCCAGCTTCACTGCCATTTTGCCTTCTTGAATGGGCTTCCACTAAGCCTAGTTGTCTAGCAGGCCAATCCACTGTGGTTCTTCTGTTTCACTGGGCATATGGAAGCAAGGATCTTGCTCTCACTGAAAATTGAATGCTCTGAGGCCAGTGCTGTGGTGCAGTGGGATAAAGCCTTGGCCTAAAGCGCTGGCATCCCTTATAGGTGCCAGTTCTTGACCCAGCTGCTCCTCTTCCAATCCAGCTCTCTGCTATGGCCTGGGAAAGCAGTAGAAGATGGCCCAAGTCTTTGGGCCTCTGCAACCATGTGGGAGACCCACAAGAAGCTCCTGGCTCCTGCCTTCAGATCAGCTCTAGCCTTTGTGGCCATCTATGGAGTGAACCAGCGGATGGAAGACCTATCTTCTCTGTCTCTACCTCTCTCTGTAACTCTGTCCTTCAAATAAAATAAGTCTTTAAAAAAAAAAAAAAACCCTGAATGCTCTGTCCCTTATCCAATTTCCTGTTCCAAGACACTTTATCAGAACTTAAGCTCCTTCCCTTTGAAGGCTATCCAGAGGTGGTTGAAAAAGGTTAGGAAATCAACCTGGATTAAGGAGAGAAAAGGCCTACACTGGTAATGTTAGGGGTGGAGCCCAAAGTGAATTATATCATGCTAAAAAATGGGACCTGGAGGAGGAAAAAATGAAACCCAAGAAACCAGGTACCTTCTCTTACCTTCACCCTACTCCACCCACTGAATGCTTTCACTCCTGAGGAACCTGAGGAACTTCAAGCCAAGAGATTCTTTCCCAAATGAGCAAGGAAGGGACAGGAGGTGAAAGACTTCAAATCTTATGGCCAGCCATCCTTACACATAGAAGCAGGGCAGGAATATCACACATAGCTGCCATCACTGTTGGCCAGTTTAAACCTTTTTCAATTGCATATACTGAAATACTTCTCATCAGTGACATGGTCCAAATACTAATAATAGGAGCAATGAACGGAACCATGGAATCATCAAGTCTGGTGAGTAGAGCAATGGGGCCATGGGTCTCTGAATAATTAATTAATAAGTATAACTCAGAAGAACTGGATTTATGAAGAAAACAGAAGTCATGGTGATATTTTTCCTCCAGCATTTTAGCATCCGTAATAAGTTTCTCATAGATGTTCAAAAACACAACAGGCAATAATAAAACTCCAAAGAAGAAAGATAAAGCAGTCCAGACTTCATGAACTGCAAGGAAGTACAAGGCAAGTAACCTGAGTGTGCATAGATATATTTCTCTCCACTGTAATATCTGGATGTTTGTTTGGTGCCCAGAAGAATCATAGTAATTCTACAGAAAATTATAACATATATGCAACAGATTTGTTCATAAAAATTAAGGTTTTTTTGAAGAATATATGGAAATGATGGGAAATTTCACTCATTCAAGTCCAAGATAATTTGCTTCTGCTTCTGAAGGAAGGTCTTAACTCATAAGAAGAAAAACACTAACATTTCCTTTAATGTCCAAGGAGACAGGACAGCAAATAGCTGTTGAAATCATGATTTGTGCTCCTGTTCATCTACTGGGTTGTTGAGGCTATGCTCAACCCATAAAGTCAAGGAAATGTTAACATGGGGCATATTACGGCTGCAGAGGGTTGAAATTCAGATTGGTAGGCAATTTGTGAAGCCAGAGGAGAGCCATGCATTGTAGAGTATGTTATACCAAACACCTGCCCGTTCTTTCCCTTAAGATTCCCAACACACAGCAGAAGCAATTGGTTGGGGTGATGTCAGGAAATGACAGAAAGGGAACTCTCTTACCTGGCTGCTCCATACTCAGGGGGATGCTGATACCTCATCAGTTGCCCCTCTGTTCTCCCTGGCTGGTTCAGGCGATGCTCGCTATAGAAGTGCCCTGGCTCTTGGGCCTTACACACTACAGACTGGGGTGGCATGCCCTTGAAGGGATACTCTGGTGGGGGGCCTCGGTGTTCCATGCCCTTCAGGCTATGTTGGTTGGGAGGTGGCCCTTGGGCCTTGTAGAATTCACTGGAACTTGTGGGATTCTTGTAGAGGTCACTGGGTTGTGGTGGGGAGAGGGGAGCACTGGTAACAGGTGGATGGGCCTTAACTCCACTGGTGGCCAATGACATCTGCATTAGTCTTTCACTTAAGGAGCGGACATGGCCTTGCTTAAGGTCTCTGAGTCCTTCATCCTGGTGCATCTTCCCGGGATTGAGCCGCTGAACTGATGGACGCCCCTCAGTCCTCATCTTCTGGTTGGTGACTCCTGTGACATAGAAGGCAGCTCCAACACTGGCATGCTGTTGTCCCCGAAAGTATTGGGACTGGACCTTGGCTTCTTCATAAGTTGGGAGTTCTTCATTATTCTGCATTCGTGGAGACAGCTGTTTCTCCATGATAATGTTTTCTGACTGGATTTCCTGCCCCTGGGGTTCCTGTCGAGCAGCGTGAGCCACAAGCTGTTGATGGTGCTCCTGGGGACTCAACACATCATTCTGAGGACCTGGGTTCCCAGGACCACTGGAGAAAGGAGGGCCATTCCCTGTAGCCTGCTGATGTATGGCAAGCAGGTTGCGATTCTCACTAGGATTGCCATAGCGAAGCTGCTCTTGTAGCAGACGCTGCAATACCGTGGTGCCTCCACTTGGCTGTTCTTCAGAATTTCTCATCTCTATTGCTGGTGGTGCCTTGTGAAGAGAGAGAGAAATTGGGCACCTGGGCTGCCCTTGACCTGGGAAGGGGAAACAGCAAGCTTAACACTCAATTGATGGATAAATCAGTCCTTTAAAATGGAAGAAAATGGGCTTTTGGGGTTGAAGATTCCACTATAGAAATGAAATACAGAATTGAATCTAGAATTAACAGATTAATTATTGGGAGTTCCAGTGTAATAGCATTGACCTGATGGGGAACACAGAGGCGTAAGAGCTTTGTATCTACTCTTTAATTTTTAGCAGGAATTACATATTCTATCTAAGTTTCTGAGGGTTAGGGAAACCTTCAAGGGTCAAGTTGGGTGATCAGAGTAAGCAATTTTCCAAGGTTCTTATACACAGGGTTCACCTTTGTGTATTCTATTTAAATTTAAAACTGTTATGGCTGTGGAGGTGAGGGCAGGACAGCTGAATTTGTAAAGCAGTGCTACATGTGACAGGAACTATAAAATGCGAAATGAAAACTAAGATGGGGTAGCCATTTAGCCTAGTGGTTAAGATACCCATATTGCACATCAGAGTTTCTAAGCTTGATATCTGTCTCCAGCTCCTGACTACAGTTTCCTGCTGATGTGGACAATGGGAGGCAGTGGTGATGGCTCAAGTTGGGTTCCTGCCTCCCAGGTCAGGGACCTAGATTGAGTTCAGTTTCTGGCTTTGGCTTGGGCCAACCCTAGCTGTTGCAGACATTTGAGGAGTGAACCAGCAGGTGAGCACTTGGCTCTGTCTCTCTGCCTCTCAAAAAGAATTTAATAGTTTAAAAAAAATGAAGAAAGCTTGCCTCACACCAGGTAGAACTGACCCCTCCTTAATGCAAATGTTTTTCTCTGCACTCCAAAACATATTTTTAAAAACTTTTTCATAATGTCCATTTTGATTCCTGAATAAGAAAAGGACTAGGGTCAATTATTACTGGCAAAGTTTCTCTTTTAGCCATTCAGGAATAGTCATTCAGAGTTTTTCATGTTGTTATTGGATAGGAGGAGCTTAAAAGTAAAATGCCTCTTTCATCTGAAGTGCGCCTTTGATAACATTAGGAAATTGAAAAATGAGAATGACATCATTCTGAAAGGTATGAATACCATATCCACTCACCACCAGTACCACCAATTCTTTAAGGAAATCACATGGATTATGGATTGAGTAAAGTAGGTAACAGTAGTAGGGCAACTTAAGATTTGAATTCTAATCATACTATTGGTTTATGGAATAACCTAAATAATTGATTCCTCTTTTCTTAACTTCTATCTTCCTATCTGAAAAACAAGTAGGCAACCTATCTCTCTCTCTTTGTGCGCACTAGATAATGCAAACTAATTAAAGGTTCAAATTGTTAAATCAACAACAGGAGTCATTGTGCACTTGCTCCCCATGTAGGACCTTTGTCCTTAATGTGTTGTACTATGAGAATTAACAGTAAAACTAGTCTTCAAACAGTACTTTATACTTTGTGTGTCTGTGTGAGTGCAAACTGTTGAAATCTTAGTATAGAGTTGATCTTCTGTATATAAAGATAATTAAAAATGAATCTTGGGCCAGCGCCGTGGCTCACTAGGCTAATCCTCCGCCTTGCGGCACCAGCACACTAGGTTCTAGTCCTGGTCGGGCCACTGGATTCTGTCCCGGTCGCCCCTCTTCCAGGCCAGCTCTCTGCTGTGGCCAGGGAGTGCAGTGGAGGATGGCCCAAGTGCTTGGGCCCTGCACCCCATGGGAGACCAGGAGAAGCACCTGGCTCCTGCCTTCGGATCAGCACAGTGCGCCAGCCACAGCGCGCCGGCCGCAGCGGCCATTGGAGGCTGAACCAACAGCAAAAGGAAGACCTTTCTCTCTGTCTCTCTCTCTCACTGTCCACTCTGCCTGCTAAAAAAAATGAATCTTAATGAAGAATGGGATGAGAGAGGGAGTAGAAGGTAGGATGGTTTGGGGGTCGGAGGGCAGGTATGGGGGAAGAACCATTATAATCTAAAAGTTGTAGTTATGAAATTTATATTTATTAAATAAAAGCTTTCTATAAGTCTTTGGAATCTGTCATGTTACAAACTGAAATTAAATACTAACATTCGATTATGAAATTTTCACTAATGATCTTAAGTAATTGGTGGACATGCTGTCACATGCAGAGTCACCATAAAGGTCAACCTAACCACTCTCAAGTTTCTAGATGAGTATTTTGGAATACTGGCTCCTAGGCCCCTATTTCTAAGATACTAAACAGCCTCAAATCTCTCCAGAATCATGAACCCCTTTGCTTAACCATGCAGGGAATGACCAAGAACATGCGTATGGCAGATGGAGAAAAGTCATCTTCTTTTTAACTTCTTATTGATTACTGTTACTTGTTTCCAGTTGTTTGAGAAATTTCTCCCCATGGTTAACTCTCCAAAGATCCTTTTTAAACATCATTAATCATATTCTTTTGGGAAATGTATACACCAACCACCAAAGGGCTGTGAAACCTACCCTCTAGTCCCCATTCCCTCCCTCACAGTGACCCTCTAGGGATCCTGTATTTAGACTGTCAAAATGGGATTTTCTGATGGGCTGACAGCACTAACATAACATCTAAGTATCTTTGGATGCCTGAAACTACTTTATCACTTCCAAACCCCTCCTGTCTGGCAGTGGGATACAGACACTTAGCCGCCCAAGACCCCAGCAAGAATACACCACCCCCTCCCAAGCCACATCCACCCCACCCGGCACATACACACACAAACACAATTGGTGGTCCATACCTATTTCTGCTTTCTTTTAGGCGTAAAGCCTTGATCAGGATAGGGAATTCTTTCTTATGAGCAGCTCCAGAAACCGCAACAGCAGATTCCCTCTGCCCTAACACTCAGGATCAGGGTAAGCGCCGCCAAGAGTTCGACCACTGGTCTCTCTGAAATGTTCAGGAGGGGGAGGGAGGGAGAAATAAAAACGTCGTTTCTATTTTGCCACCAATGGCCAGTAGTTAAACAAACCAGCGTTTCCAAGAGAATAACTCCTCCTCCCATGATGCTTGGCTTTTAAATAAGTGGCAGAGTCGATCTCCACAAAGGCGGGGAAGAAGCCACACTGTTCAGCAGCTGTGTTCATTCAGGAGGCCATGCAGGTCCCCAGATGACGGAAATGCTCAGGTCTGAGCCTGGAAAGGATTGTTCTGCTCTAACCTCAAAGCCCCATAGAACCATTGATGTCATTCCCATTTCAAATAGTGGATGATGACAAAAGCCATTACCACTGTCAGCTTTAGGAAGGCAGCCTTTAAATTGCAGTCAGTAGCCAGACAGGTTATTGAGGCTCCCAGCCCCACATACCAGAAGGGAAGGCAGTCATCATAAAGCATGTTTTGAGTCAAAAGAAGAACATTCAGAGAGGCTCTCAATTTAACTCTCTCAATATTGGATGAGCAGAAGAAAAACAAAACTTTCAGCCAAGAGATTATATTGCATGCTGACTACTTCAGAAATTTTCCATTCTCACGATAGACATAATGAGGGCTTACAAACACACAAAGAGTTTCTGCCCTCATGGAGCTTACAATCTGATCATCTTATTGATGGCCCAGCCATCCTTGCTGACTGCCCTTAACTCAGAGCAGCAACCCTTCTCTGAGCAGCACATACCAAAACTGGCTTGCTCAAATTCCCTCTGTGTCCTTGTTTCAGCAAAAGGAAACTATTAGACTCACATTATAAATGCCAGATGCAAACACCCAAAAGATGTGGATTTGAGATGTCCTCATTTTTCAACTTCTTCTATGACCCTCTGGAAAGCCATGCAAGTCCAACCAAAAGTGCTATAAAACTCAATAGTTTGCATTAGGTGAGAAGCACATGAATCAGATTCCTTTCTTGTGTCCCAGCCTCACCATGACTCATTCAAATCACTTAAACAAAAAATATTAATCTGCACCAGAGAAACCTTCTGAGGAGCAAGGCAATGCAAAGGAAGCACACATGTATCTCTGTATTTTGGGATCATGTCCAAAACATTCAAGTTAAAAAAAAAACCACAAAACCACACAATGATTAATTTAACATTATTTCCTTGCAATGTTGCCAAAAACAAAGTGAACAGATATAGAGTGAACAAACACGGAAATTTGTCTTTCCATCTTGTTTGGGCCCAAGGTATAATCTCCATTTAAAGCACAATCATCTCCAATCTGCAATGTAATTATTTAAGGGTGTCTCCCCTAATTTCAAAGCAGAGGAACAACTTTTAATTGGAATCAAAGTAAGACTGTTAACAGAGCTATGGTAAATAGCCACCATGCTTCTATTGTCCAACCGAACAAAACATTTGTCTTTTTCTCAACTGAAACACCAGAAAACAGCCCAAGGCTTTTAAACTTGAGCCCCTGGAGAAATCACTATGTAATTCTTTTCCAGAACAATCTAGATTCTTCATGTCAATTGTGACTGGTTTTCTCCTGACACCTAGCTCTTCCTTGAGGAAACTGCTTGTGCAAAGTCTTTGCCTCTTCCCTTAACTTTGTTCTTTCTCCCTCATATCCTCTTCAAAACCCAAATCACTTGTTGTCCATGGGACACAGACTGTTCCCCTACCCCCATTCTTGTCATTTTCATTTTCTGTATTAAAGAGGAAAAGAAATCAACTTAAAAAAAAAAAAAGATTTGCTGAGTCCTCTCCAGTTTACTGATGTTTTTCTTAAAAAATCTTCTATTCATATACATGTGAATAGTCACATAAGGAGGAAAATACTACTCCATTTATTAGAAAAATGAAAGGCAATGATTTCTTATCTCATGCTCAAGAACTAAAATAGTATGAACTCTATAACCTTTAGTCTGCCCACAGCTTTAATCATGCTACTACAAGGGGTCTGACATCATCTTGAATCAGTAAAATAATCTTGTTTCTCCTGAACATACAGACTGTCCCTGAGGATATCTGATGGGAGAAGAAAGGATATCCCTGGTTCTGTCTTTTAAAAATGCAATCTAAGTTTATATAGTCAGCTCTTCTGGAAAACCAACTCTGCAGCAAGGCCAAGCTAAATTCTTATTCATTTATAGTCATTGACCTATCCCAGTATACCTGGAAGGTTAAGCCAAGACACTTAGTGAGAACCCAGATGTTTCCCAAGCCAAGTCCCAGAGAATCAACATTACAAGATTTCCAGGACAGACCATATTCTCACCCTTCAATAGATTTTGCAATATCCCTATAAGATCTTGTCTCCATTCCTTCCTCTAATGCCTCCTCCCATTTTGCCCCCTCCCCTCACTCCACCAACCCTGATGAAGAATCTAAGGCTAGAAAATTTTTTCTCTGTTAAATCTTGATTTACTTCTTTCATACAATTTTATTCCCAGCTGAATGGAAATGAGCCAGTTTGAAGTTTTCTCTGTAATTATGTCCATGTGTTTGTACATAACACACACAAACACACACACACACACACACACACACACCTTACAATCTCTCACAGAAAGCAAGAGGCCACAGTCAATCCTCATGTTCTGTCAGGTCAATCCATATTGTAGCTAGAAGTGTCCTAGAGAACACCTTTCCCATCAGTATTGCAACTCAGGCCACTAATTAACTTTGCGGGTAAGAAACAATAGTCCTTATACAGGTTATCTCTAAACTTGCAGTGGGTTGAGCAATCTAAGAATCATGGTTAAGGGCCTATGCCTAGGATGATACTGCCCAAGTACAAATTCAGGATTTATGACTACTAACTGGCCTCAAACATGTCTCTTGATCTCCTCAAGTCTCAAGTTCATCATCTGTAGAATAGGGATGTTGGTGCATAATAAGGTTGTTATGAAGATGAAGGGAAATAATCCATGTAAAGTAATAACCATGGCGCCTGACACATAGGAAGGGCTCAATAAAGTTAGCTATGACAATAATTATTGTTTCAAAGTAGCATTTTTCTAGAAGGTTGCAGCCATTTTATGAAGTAAGGTTGTTTTCTTAAAACAACTTTCTTTGTGGGGCTGGCATTATTTTTTTTTAACGATTTACTTTTATTTATTTGAAAGTTACACAGAAAGAGGAGAGAGAGAGAGAGAGAGAGAGAGAAAGAGAGAGGTCTTCCATCCAATGGTTCACTTTCCAGATGGCCTCAAAGGCCGGAGCTGTGCCGATCCGAAGCCAGGAGCCAAGAACTTCTTCCAGGTCTCCCACACGGGTGCAGGGGCCCAAGGAATTGGGCCAGCTTCTACTGCTTTCCCAGGCCATAGCAGAGAGCTGGACAGGAAGAGGAGCAGCCGGGACTAGAACTGGCGCCCAAATGGGATGCCAGCGCTTCATGCCAGGGCGTTAAGCCGCTGCGAAGGGGCTGTCATTCTTGACATCAGCCCTCACTATTGCGAAAATTTGGAGATTGAACCAGTGGATGGAAGATCTCTCTGTCTCCGTCTTTCAAATAAAATGAAAATTTTAATTTTCAAAATTAAAGAAAATATTTTATTTGCAATTCAGTATTCTGTGTAAGGATCCTCTGGATCATTCAAAAGTCGGAAGTAGAAAGACTCTTGGGAAACTATTCAGAGGTCCAATGCACCCTTTCCATAAAGGAAGATGCCAGGGCCTCAAAAGGATAGAGCTGGGATCAGAACACAGATTTTATATTTTATATTATTAGCTTGCACATGGAAGATGCTTAATAAGTGTTAAACTGAATTGACTGGTTTTAAGACATTGAAAATTTGTCTCAATGCTACAGGTAATTTTCCAGTTACATTGGAAATAAAATGTTAAGGGCAGAAAAGAAAAATCCAAAGAGGTAACAGGAAAATGTTTAGCTAGATGTACTGCAAAAGGATCTTGCAAAATCTTTATTTAGGCCAAGATATGCAAGTCATTCAGAGAGTTAACACAAACTTCCACTCATCAATATTTTCAGGCGTTCTTGATCTTGTCAGCATCATGTCTGCTTGGCATTTGTTCTTACTTAACTCCAGCATTAGCTTAAGAAAAGGCTTAAGTAAAAAGGAACTAGGCCATAGCAGAGAGCTGAATCAGAAGAGGAGCAGCCGGGTCTCGAACCAGTGCCCATATGGGATGCCGGTGCTTCAGGCCAGGGCATTAACCCACTGTGCTACAGCATCGGCCCCAGCTCTGCCATTTCTGTATCATACTGAACAAGAGTATAAGAGACCATTTCTAAGATGATAACTCAAAAGGCTTGGTCAATTTTGGTCCCAGTTTTACCTGACTCTGCTCTGAAGCAATTAGCTTCAACAAATAAATAGGTGGCAAAGGGGATCCACCCTGGAGTGAACATCAGCAGTGAAATACTGTGGTACCAAGAAGAATCTTGTTGCCAGCTCCCTCTGCCACAGCACGCACATTCATTTCAAAGGAGGACTTGACCAATAGTGTCATATCCCACTTCTCATTGCCTCAGGAAAAGTGTAAAGGATCCATGAAATCAGATTGAGCAGAAAATGAGGAAAGTTTAAAAACACACCTAGAAGCGGCCCACTTAACCCATCTTATGCTTCCAATGACATGTCACCCATTTGTATTTGTATTTTATTTTGCAAATAATATAACAGTATGAAGATATTTATAATAAATATAAAAATAACTTATAATCCTAGCATTTCCAGAATCATAAAATATTTCTTTCAGTTTTCCCTATTTGTTTTTGTATTTTTACAAAGCAATGAAATATTAATGCACATATGATTGTGGATGCTATATTTTTCTATCACAAGCACTTTCTCCATGTTGTAGCAAGACTTCATTAACAAACATTGTAATGGCTATGTAATAGTTATTAAATGAGTGTATCAAGATTCATTGATCCATTCTCCAATGTCTTAATACATTTAAATGGCTTACAATGTTGTGCTAGTCTAAATAATGTTACAAAAACATCTTTGTGATTTAACTGTTTTTTAAAAATACTTTGGATTGTTTCCTAATGACAGAATCCCAGAAGTGAAGTTAATGGGTCAAGGAGCCTGAATGTTTTTAGACAACCCAATAAAAAAATAAAACTAGCAACACACCAAAGCCCCATGAAATCTCTCCCTCACTAGATGAGAAGTTCTCCTGCTTCCATTTCTCTAAGAGCAGGGCTCTGGGAAGGAAAGAAGCCAAGAGAAGCAGTGTAGTATCCCAGTGCCTTGCGAAATGACAGAGTGGAATGCAGGCTCCCCTGTGAATCCAGCTTGCATGCACTTGCCCCAAATTGCCACCCAGCCAAGAAGCTAATTAGTAAAAGCATCAGGTGGGTGAGAACAGGTTCATGGCCTATAATGGCTTATATCAACTTTCATTTTTGCCCTTGGAAAGATCTGACAGTCAGCTTGAAGACATTCAGTTCTAGTGATCTGATCTGTTTCATTATGAAGACTGAACATGTTCATTTTCAGATCTTAAAGATTTTGCTGTATAGATTGAAGCTTCTATACATGACCAAGAAGCTTGTATGTATACCTCTTTCTTCAGCCTCAGGTTAGCTGGCACATTTAAGGTTATCCCTGTTTAATATTATATGACTAGGCACCACCTGCCTTAAATGGTCATTTGAAGAGCTGACCATTAAACTCATCCACTCCTAAGGTAGTGGTGATTCTTGGCCAGAGATGCCCCATCTTGGCAAGAGCAGACATGGCAAAGATAAGGTACTTCAAAAAGTTCATAGAAAAAAATTAACAGTTTATCTTGGTGCAAAATTTTTTGAAATCTATGCACAGATTTTCCATAATGCTCATTTGCCATGAACTTTTAAAAATGTTTTAATTCATTCAGTTTTTATTTCTTTGAAAGGCAGACAGTGACATACACGCAGAGATCTTCCATCTGCCAGTTCACTCCCCAAATGCCTGCAACAATCGGGCTGGGCCAGGCCAAAGCCAGAATCCAAATGGAGAGGAGATCCAGGAATCTAAGGCATTCCCATATGGGATGTGGAAGTCCTAATCAGCATGTTAGCCATGTCTAGTCAAAAATGAACTTTTTATAATGTCTACTCCTCCATGAACTTTTTGAAGACCCCTTATAAGCATGGATTTCAAAAAATTTTGTACCAAAATAAACTGCTCTTTTAATTCCATTTTTCCAGGAATTTTTTGAAGTCCCCATGTATTTCCTTCCATGGCTTCTTTGCCAGAACCCCTGGAAAAGGCAATTTTGCTTTTCACCTTCTCTGTGAAGGTTTTTCTGGAATCATTATCCATCTCTCTCTGCCCCCAGTTCTTCTTCTTACTATGAAAAATTAATTATCTCTTCTCTGTGACCCTACTAAACTTTCCATGCATCTCAATGACATAACTGATCACAGCATATTTCCCACAAACATTTATTGAGTACTTACTGTAGCTAGATACTGTATTGGGCAGGCCCTGAGGTGAAAACAATAAAATAAAATGGAACCCAGTCCTCAAAGAACTCCCAGTGAAGCAGGGGAATCACAATCCACTGGGAAAACAGAGATAGGAGCAGATATCTCTGATAACAAAGAGATCTATACAAAAGATTGGGCTCCCTGAAAAAATTTCCCAGAGGAAAAACAAATCTATGTGCTGAGATGATAGCAAAGAATTTTGTGACCATCTCGATGTCAAAGATAGATTGAGGAGTAGATATTTGGCCTAATGGTTGCATACCTGTTAGGATGCCTGTGTCCCATGTCAAGGTGCCAGGAATTAATTCCCAGCTCTGCCTCCTGACTCCAACTTTCTGCTAATGCAGACCCTGGAAGGCAGCAGTGATGGTTCAAGTGACTGGGTTCCTGCCACCTATATGGGAAAACTGGATTGAGTTTCCAGCCCTTGGCTCTGGATCAGAATAGCCCTGATCATGGTGGGCTTTGCGGGGAGTGAGCCAGCAGATGGGAGTTAGCTCACTCATTCTCTTTCTCTCTCTCTCTCTCTCTCTCCTCTCTCTCTCCTCTCTCTCTCCTCTCTCTCTCCTCTCTCTCTCCTCTCTCTCTCCTCTCTCTCTCCTCTCTCTCTCCTCTCTCTCCTCTCTCTCTCCTCTCTCTCTGCCATTTGAATACATTAATAGTTTTTTTTAAAGCTATACTTTATGGAGTCATTAGCATACTGATGACAGGTCTTAAGAATTGGATGGTCTAGGCTGGTGCCATGGCTCACTAGGCTAATCCTCCAACTGCGGCGCCAGCACTCCGGGTTCTAGTCCCGGTTGGGGCACCGGTTCTGTCTAGCTCTCTTCTGTGGCCTAGGAGGGCGGTGGAGGATGGCCCAAGTCCTTGGGCCCTGCACCCGTATGGGAGACCAGGAGGAAGCACCTAGCTCCTGGCTTCAGATCGGCGCAGCGCGCCGGCCGTAGCAGCCATTTGGGGGGTGAACCAACGGAAGGAAGACCTTTCTCTCTGTCTCTTTCTCTCACTGTCTAACTCTGCCTGTCAAAAAGAAGAAGAAGAAGAAGAAGAAGAAGAAGAAGAAGAAGAAGAAGAAGAAGAATTGGATGGTCTAGACAGAGAACAGAACCAAGAATGAAAGTAAGTACAGAACTCCAGGGAAAAAAAGTGATCAATCAAGGACCAGGCACTTTGCAAATGTGGGAGTGAGAAAAAAATTATTTCTCCCCACACACTTTCAATCTGGACCTTAGAATATATTGCGCCAGGGATAGAAGTCTGCAATACTGAGAGAAAAAAACTTAATGCTTGATTTTTAAGCCTCTAAATGCCCAGGCAGAAGGTATTGCAATGGATTGAGCCCAGTGTAAAAATAGAAGTTGCTAGGCTGTGAGTTCTTAGAAGACATGGGCTGGGTTTGTGATTTTGCAGTGCATATGAAAGCATTTTAAAAACTGTGGTAAATGGCGGCCAACATTGTGGTGTAGCGGTTTAAGCTGCCACCTGCAATTCTGGCATCCCATATGGGCACCATTTCGAGTTCTCGAGTTCTAGCTATTCCACTTCTAATCCAGGTGCCTGCTAATGTGCCTGGGAAAGCAGCAGAAGATGGATCAAGTACTTGGGCCCCTGAAATCCACATAAGAGACCTGAATGAAGCTCCTGGCTCCTGGCTTCAGCCTGGCCAAGTCCTGACCATGGCAGCCATTTGAGGAGTTAACCAGATCTCTCTCTTGCTGCCTTGCTCTCACTCAATTGCTCACTCTTTCTCCTTTCCTCCCTCCCTCTTTTCTTTCCTCCCTACCTGTATCTTTGCCTTTCAAATAAAATAACTAAATCTTAAAAACAGTTTGTGGTGGGGGTCAGCCTTGTGGTGCAGTGTGTTAAGCTGCTACACACAGCGCCAGCATCCCATACAGATGCTCCCTGCCAATGTGCCTAGAAGAGTAGCAGAGGAAAGTCCAGGTCTTTGGGCCCTTGCACCCATGTGGGAGATCCAGAAGAGGCTCTTGGCTCCTGCCTTCCGATTGACCCAGTTTCAACTACTGTGGCCATTCGGCGAGTAAATCAGTAGGTAAAAGATTTATCTCTGTCTCTCCCTCCTTCTTGCTGTAACTCTGCCTTTCAAATAAATAAAATAAATATTTTTAAAAAAATTGTGGTGGAAAATATATTGAAAGATAACAGGGGCCAGTGCTGTGGCACAGCAGGTAAAGCTACCACCTGCAGTGCCAGCATCCCATATGGTCACTGGTTTGAGACCTGGCTGCTCCACTTCCAGTCCAGCTCTCTGCTATGGCCTGGGAAAGCAGTAGAAGATGGCTCAAGTCCTTGGGCTCCTGCACCTGTGTGGGAGACCTGGAAGAAGCTCCTGGCTTCTGGCTTTGGATCGGCACAGCTCTGAACATTGTAGCCATTTGGGGAGTGAACTAGTGGATGGAAAACCTCTCTCTCTCTCTCTCTCTCTGCCTGTCTCTTTATAATTCTGCCTTTCAAATAAATAAATATTTTTAAAAAGAAAGATAACATTATTTTGGTGCAAAACAATTTTTTTTTAAATCCATGCCACAGGACATTTGAAGTTTATGGAAATATGTACCACAAAAAAAAACTAGATGGATTTCAAAATTTTTTGCACTAAAATAATTTGTACATGAACTTGAAATGTACAAGTATGTACATTTCATGTACATGTAAAAATGTACATGTATCCCAACACCTAAAACATTAACACATAAATAAGCTTAATAATTACATCTTATTGAATAAAAACTCCCTAAGACTTTGCTGAAACAACAGCAGGAAATGAAAAAGAATGAAACACATGGACTAATAATAATAATAATATTACCTTTAGATTCTCAGACTTCTTTCTAAGGAGTCAAAAGTTCTTTCACTTCTGTTTTCCTTTTCAGCTACTCTGTGTAGAAAGAAAGGCAGTTGTGATTTATTCCATTTTATAGCTGGAAAAGCTCAAGTCCAGAACACATAGTTAATGAAAACCAATTTGACCAGAGTTTTATATTGTTCACTGGTACAGCCAGAATCAGAGCTCAGGTCTTGTAACTTCCTGCCTGTGCTCAGTTATAACACCAAACTTTCTACAGAACTGCCTGTCCAGTTTTTAAGAGGCCAGTTCTCAAGAGAAATTCATGAGGAAAGCAAACACCCTGGGAACCTCAACAAATCTTTTGAGCAAGAGTACCCTGAACCTAGAAGAAAATACCTAAGCCATTGCCCCATGCCCACACTGGAACACATGGTTAAAGGTAATTCCAGGTGGGGCTTTGCTAACATAACTGGGAGTTCCCTGTTTTGCTGTACCCCTTTGGAAGGCAGCCCCATCTGCCTTCAGTCTGGTTTTTGTGTCTGAGTAGGGCTCAGGTGCTGACTGCAGGTGTGGCATCCAGCAGGTGCATGGACAGGAGCCAGTATTTCATATCTTCATACCGAAGGGCCTGAGTCACTCTCCCAAGGCAGAAAGCAGCCCCTCCTCCTGCTGCTGACTTGCAAGCACAGGGAAGCTGCCTTGATGGAGCTGCCATTTAACACTGAATCTAGACCTTGCCGTCCCAAGAAGGACTAGGGTGAAATCAATTAAACTAGAGATCACAAAATGCAGCTAACTTTCCCACTAGCAGAAACTAGTGTGAGAATGGCAAGGGACATAGCAACAAGGAGAATATATGTACAGAATGACAGCCTGCTGCAAGCTATGGTGCAAAGGAGTTCCACAGCAGGTCTGTATTATCTGTTTACTTACAGAACACTTACTGCACTACAATGGCCCTGAAAGCTCAGGCAAGAACTTATCCATCTAAAAAGTTGGAGAACAGCAGAAAGAACCTGTTAGGTATCCTGCACTCATGTTATCACCACAGCTCTCTTTTCCAAGGGACAATTGCTTAGCCTGGTCACCCAAAGCACCTAGTCAGAAAACTCATCACATTCCCCTGCCTAATGGAAGCCTAACTGGCAACCTCTCAGGCAGGCAGAATGTTCTTGGGGGTAAAGGAGGTCATCAGTATTTTCTTAGCTCCAAAAATTGTTTGCTTTTAAAAAACAATTTTCTTCCTTCAATCTCTCTCTCTCTCTCTCTCTCTCTCTCTCTCTCACACACACACACACACACACACACACACACACACACGCAGGAGGGAGGGGAAAGAGGAAGGAGGGAGGGAGGAAGAGAGAGAGGGAGGGATGGAGAGTTG
The DNA here is from genome assembly GCA_949820135.1 of Sylvilagus floridanus. Classification (NCBI taxonomy): domain Eukaryota; kingdom Metazoa; phylum Chordata; class Mammalia; order Lagomorpha; family Leporidae; genus Sylvilagus; species Sylvilagus floridanus. The sequence goes on from OX463223.1 coordinate 51,069,392, forward strand.
GAGAGGGAGGGAGAGCTATGAGAAACTAATTGTAGAAGGAAATAAAATCAAATATAACCTTAATGAAATGATTTATGATTCATTGTATTTCTCCAATTCATTTGGAAAATTCAAATTAATATACTTTGTTTTACAGCCTGTGATTTAGAAAGTAAAACTGAATACTAAACTAAAATGTGATCACTCTATATAAACAAAATGAAACAAAAATATGTACTGAAAATCTAATGTAATAAAGAGGAAATTAGATTTCTTCAAAATAGGCAATCTAAATAATTTCCCCATCTGTGATTTTTATCTTAGTTTGCTATCACATGGAAAGAATGTCATTAATTCAACGCAAATCCGTGCCCCTTGAAAACACTAAAATGAGTAAGGGATGCACTAATTAGCTTCCTAATGAGGAAGGTTTTAATTGAACTATTCTATAACAACCTTCATCAAAGTTTCCAGGGCAACTTCATAAAAGGATGTCAAACCTGGCCCATATTTTTATCCCCTTAAAAATGATTCTCAATGCACAGAAACACAGAAAGCTGATTTCTCTTCAATGCTGTTAACACTCAGGCCACTACATTTTCTGATGTCAGCAATCCCCTTCCCACAAATATTCCAAGTATGCACCACCGTCATTCTCCTTTCAATTATGTGGTTTCTCTGCTCCTTTACTGATTGAGTCCAGGCCTCTGGGATAATGAGAAGCATGTGCAGGGAAAATATGCTCTTAAAAAACACATACATCAGTTTCATCTGCATTATAAAGGGGGGGGCAGATCATTTGTTCATATCAAAAGGATCAAAATGTGAAGTTTGCTATGGGATATAAAGGGGAAAAAACAAGATCAGCATCTTTGCTTAAAGTTGGGGGTAGGCAGTTATTGTGATCTGAGGTAACACCAATGAGAGTAAGAAGACTCCCCTCCCCAAATCCACATTTTCTAGCTTGGCCACATTTATATTTAATGTTATCTTAATGTTGCTTTGGGGGGTATTTAAGTTCTGACATACACATGGAAATGAGCCACGGATTGTACAGCAAGCATAAATATTCCATCATTAATAAAAAACAGCTGTGCAAAAAACACTACAATGGCCGGGTTTCAGTTACTGGCTATCATCAGTATGTGTCACACACAAATATTACTCAAAACTTTCTTCCTCAACACACACACACACAGAAAGAAATTTTCTTTACTCTTTTTAATATTTTGGAGGAGCTTTGACAAACTCACTGATTCCTACGGCACATTCCAACTCATGTTTCTTTATGAAACTATTTTTCTTCACCCTGGCAGATGATAGAATTCCCTTATTTGCACCTCAATTTACCACATAATATGAAAATTTTTTTCAACAAGCTGAAGGGGCCAACAATACAAATGTTGGGTCAATCTTAATTATAGTCAATAAGGCAATGGGGCACCAAAGGGCACTGTATGTTATAAGGGAGCAAAGCTCATTAAAAGTGAACACCTGCTCAGGACCCTATAATAAGCCTTCTTTGCCATCATGCAAACACCTTTCATCCAATGACCTCAAAGCATGTGCCCAATATGAAGCATGCCTAAACACCTCTGTGAAGTATTAATATCCTTGCTTCCCAGAAGGGTAACTGAAGCTTAGAGGAGCTAATTCATTTACCCTTGGTCACATGGCAAGTCCGAAAGGAGTTGGACAGAGAAAGCCAGATCCCGACTTCAAGTCACACTGTTTAATGACATTTCATGGAGTTGGGGCAAGAGTGACAGTGACTTTAAAAAAGTGAAGGCAAGCCTATAGAGTTAAAAAAAAAAAAAAGTAGGCTTTTCCAAGAATTGTCTTTAGAAATATTAGCAAAGAAATCCATCAGCATTTTCCCTGTGAATACATATGCAGAATCTTCAGAAAGCTTTTAAATGCATACTATAAAAAACTATGCATAGTTTTCAAATCTTTTTGCACTAATATTAACTTCTCTTTTAATTCAATTATTCCACAAACTTTCTGAAGGACCAAAAAAAAAAAGTTTCTGTACTTCACTTGATACTTTCTACATTCTAAAATCCCACAATTTGCTTTTCTATTCTAGTTACAGAAATTTAGTCTAATTGGTGATGAGCAACTGGTTTCCATGAAAGGATCCCTCAAAAACTGGAAATCATATGTGTGCTATACCTTGACTACTAAAGGAAATTTAAAGGACCACAGAACTGAATGGTGAAGGTCCCACAGGAAGGCCACTCTATGTAGGCCATTCCACTATACTTATATGGCTATTATTGTCTGAAATGCTAAGTTTCCTTGCTATATTTTATTTGAATTCAAATATATTATTTTCAAAGCTATAAAAGAAGTACAGCTGTGCCACCACAAGGTCTTCTTTCTCATTCTGGAAATTTTATAGTCTACACAAATTTGTATTCTCTTGATAGAATAGCAGACCTCAATGACTTAAGAATTACTGTTAATGATTTAAACGAAGTAAACAATGGGCTCTAGGGCTTTTTTTTTCCTTAAAAAAAAAAAGAATGGGAGGAGGAATAACAGGAGGTCAAAGGAGTAGAATTAATATCCTTGCTAGGTAGATACATGAAGAATCCCTAAATCACAGAAAATGTTTAGGGATTACTTATTAAATCTGTTAGTCTCTCCTGGCATTCAAGGAACAAAACCTATGGTACTCAGTCAGGTTCTGACTTCATTCCTGTACAGTGGTTTACAGGCAAAGTCTTAGCTGAACTCTTATTTAAAAGCAACTCTGTATATTCTTACAGCCTTAACTATGTAAAATTCATGTTAGCATGGGAACAAAGAGCTGGAAAGGAACTAGAAATAATGAAAGCAAGTGATCTGTTAGGGTAAAGAGATTCTTGATGATGTTTTGAACAGGGTCTTAGAATTAAATTGTATGTTCTTAAAAATATAAAGCATATTACATTTATGTGGATGTATCTTTACAGGCTCTTTTTAAAAACACAATAATTACATAATTGTATTTCTAACAAGTGCTCGTTCTACCAGCAATCATTCACACTCATATCAGAAATTGAATCCTAGAAAAAGAACCATGTAAGATCTCTGTCCTTAATGTGTTGTACTATAAGAATTAATGGTAAAACTAGTACTCAAACAGTACTTTATACTTTGTATGTCTGTGTGGGTGCAATCTGTTGAAATCCTTACTTAGTATGTACTAAGTTGATCTTCTGTATATAAAGATAATTTAAAAATGAATCTTAATTTAAAAAAAAGAGAAAAAGAACCATAAACTTATGAGAACTGTTTCTCAATCACCTTGTCCAACCCTCACAATTTACAATAGGAGAAACTTGCTCAGGGAGCTAAACTGAGTTAGAATCAGGCCTAGAGTCCAGGTCCCTCTCATCAAACAGGCTCTGCATAAGCTTATTACAGATTGTTAGAAAAAATGTCATCAATTTCTATTATTTACTAGAAACAATTTTCTGGATCCTTGGGTTAGTCTACTACAATTATAAGAAATAAACTATTTTACCTATATAGGGTAGATAGTCCCATCCTTTTTCAATTTATTTCCAGAAAGCAATACTAGCTCCATCCTATAAGCAATTTGTACCAGGGCTAATGTATCCATCATTATTAAAAACCAGAATGATTTAGACAATTAAGTTGATCCTATATGACAGAGATTTCAAAGACCAAAAAATGGCCTCTCCTAAATCAAACAATAATCATTCAAGCAAATTCTAAAGTATTCCTTTAGGCAGTAAATATGTTTCTGAAAAGGTCCAGTTATAGTGAATTTTTATATATCAAATTATAGTTTAAAGGTACTAACTATGAAAGCTCATTCTTTCAAATAAACATGTTATGGATTCTTTTATAAGGCAAATGGATTTCTATTTTCTTTCTTTCTCTTTTTTTTTTGTTTAGATATTGTGTATCTGTTGTGTGTGGAAGAGGCAACTTCCCTCCTTTCTCTGGGTTAAAAAGGGTCAGAAGCCTGCCATGCAGGAGAGTGATGCAGTATGGCCAGGCTGTTTAATGTCCCCCTAGTTCCTGGGACCAAATTCTAACCTTTGACTTGGGGATGAGACCCTGGATTTCCGACCAAAGTCCAAACACAAAAAAGTAAGACCAAAGACAACACATCATAGTAAAACACCAACAAAAATTCCTGGGGACAGGAAATCAATGGATCACAATTCTAAACAAATTGGTTTAGTCCCCAGCTAATTAACTTGTCAAGCAGTTCTCTAAACTTACTGAATCCATGGGAGACAGAGGTGATGTAATAGGAGATTTGGAAACATTTACCCATTTACCATCCCAAAAGGCCTGGCCTCGACCACACACACCTCTCTCCACCCCTTTCAGTGGGTTTAAGCTGTGTTTAATGGGTGCAAAGGACAATTTCTACCAGACAGTCCTAAAGAATAGACTGTTCTCATGCATTCCAAATGCTCAGTCTCCATGGAGGAGGCTACCTGGTCACAAGCATTTCCCAAGAGGGAATATATCCTCTACTCTTCTTCATTGATAACAATCCCCCCCACCCCACCCCTTCCTAACCCTCCCCCAAACAAAACAAAACAAAACAACTTTGAATCATCCTGAGAACCTCAGGGAATTTTTCTGGGGTAAAGGAAAAGAAACATTAAGAGGGGAGCAGGAGGGTGTGAGAAACTCCTCTTGTCTCCAAATGGAGGGAAAAGGCCTTAAAAAGCTGGATCAAAGAGAAAAAGGGGGATGGGGGAAAGAGGGGCTGCTTAATTACAAAGACACCCTTTTAAAGAAGGCACAGGCCCTGGGAGAGGGCTCTCAGGAGAGGCCCAGAAGCAGATGTACCCACTTAGAATTCTGGCACTCAATGGGATCTCAAAGTCATAGCATCCATCCCTCTGCCTTCTGATTAGAAGGTTCTTAAAGCATCCTAGAGAGAATCTGATTCATTCTTTATAAAACTTCAGAGAAAGCAACTCCACAGACATTCCCTAGTTATTCATTAGTCAAATAAACCATACTTCATAAACCAGAAATGAGATTTAATTTCCGAACTCAACACAATATTGAATACGAATTTTGACTGTTTGCTTTCTAAAAATCTCTTTCAATAGGTAAACAGATCTACAACTCTCACGTAAAAGTTACTCTGACCACATTTCTGTGTAGAGATTGACTTCACATCTAGATTGTGAAGTTAGAAAAATGCACTTTCAATTTTACAGAGCTACAAACTTTTCCGAAGAACAAAGAACTCCAAATGAATTATGATGTAGTGCCAGAATGTCTGTAAATGATACCGGATAAACCCATACAGAATAGCTGGAACTTGAGGTATCCTCTGTAAATAGATGCAACTACTCTACAACCACCTGGCTATTAAAATGTCCTAGGCAGTTACAAAATGTAGTTTGGTTAAGTCAGCTTTCCCTCCCAGCTGATCTGAAACCTGATAGTCTTTAAAATCATCGCCATGTAACGTTCCTGCTCCACCTTCCTGCTTTCTTTTCTTCCATTAAAACCAACCAAAGAATTTATTTTAAAAAGTAAGTAATTTGTTCCCAAACAAGTCACAGGTTGGAGATATCTGAACGCCCCCATTCTCATAAACTTGACACCCTTGTCCAATTGACGATAGGTGAAAGATGGGTGAAAATTTATCCCACATCCAAAATGGCATTTCAAACTATTCTTAGCTACTAAATGAGGGTGCTGAAAGGTCTAACTGAGAAGGCTTCACAAAGGCTGGCCTGAGAAAGAACTTTTTACAAAGCCTAGCTCAAGGAGACTTAAATACACTTAGCCCTTCATCATTGAAGATTATGGTGACTAATTATCTTCCTCTCTGAATGGGAGAGGAAGGTTATATTCATAAGTTTCTAACTGCCCCTTATCGTCCACTCTTCATGTTGAAGGAAGGAGGATAACAGAACTAAATACCACAAGTTGTCAGAAAATTCTAAAACAAACACTAAATTTGGAAATGCCATTTCTCACTAACTTCCCTTTCCTCTCATTAATTTGTATTTAGTTCCTTGTGCAAATTATTATATATGATTATTAGTGGTGAGAATTTACCAGGGACAGCTCAGTCTATAAAATTTCTCATTTCCCTCCCACTTTTTCTGCTCATTATTTTCTTGCATTCATGAAACCCATCTTACTGTTGAAGCGCCAAATTACAGTGGTCCAGATGTGAACCTTCAAAATACCTGCCCAATCACGCAACATTGCTTTCTAATATATTTGAATTTTCAATAGCACTTAGAAGCAACCACCACCTCCACCACAAACACACAAACACACACACACACACACACACAGAGAGAGAGAGAGAGAGAGAGAGAGAAAGCAGCGTTGTACTGCAAATTACTTCTAGACTTTAAAACTTCAAGAAATCACGCCCTAGGGCTCAGGGAGTGTAAGCACCCACCCTAACCCTAAACACTTGAAAGAGGCCCAGCCAGTTATCAGAGGTAAGAGCAGACATTCATGCTGGGCTGAAGGTAGAGCTCAGCTTCCTTGGGTTTTTAGTTTCTTAGGTGATTAATTACCCTAGAGACCTACAAGAACCCCAGGAGTCAAGAAAGTAAAAGTACCACCAAGTCGTGGTACCCACTAGCATCTCCTAGCCAAAGTAGGACGGGAAACGAGTCTTTAATCAATTTAACTCGCTGCATATCCCAGAAAACTCTCGGCCAGATGTAAAGAAAGTGGAACACATGGGCATTGCCACACGCAGCTAAATCGACTCACTCATGCCGAGGGCACGACCAAGTTCATGCCACCATGGATTCCTGACCCAGCTCCCCGCGAAAAGTAACCACGCGTCTCCTACCCCTGAAGGCAACGAAGACAAGGTGACGACTCTCTGCTCGCTCAAGTGGCTTCAGTCCCCGGCCAACGGCCAGGGATGGGCAGGGTTGAAGCCCCAAGTCCCGGCTGCTCCCCTTCTCGTTGCTCCGTCCGGGCTCTCCTTGGTGGCAGTGGACAGGCAGGATACCGGGCCGGAGGGTGGAGCAGCGGATGGTGGGAGGCGAGATAGACTGGAGGTGGTGGTAGTGGGGGAGAGACGGTGAGAACTAAGAGGAGACGAGAGAGGAGATGAAGAAGTAATTCAGGGGGTCTACCCGTTTAGGCAGCCAGAAAGCTCCTCGGAAGGAAGGGGCGTGACTGCGATGAAGGCAGCTCCTGGGCAAAGGATGGGAGGTAGGGGAGGGGGAGGAATGGGTGGCTTTTCTTCTTGCGGTGAGCGGCTAGGACCGCCCAGGAGCGGAGGGTGGGCCACGGAGTGGGGCGGAGTAGAGGGCGGGGAAAGAAGGGCGGGAGCCAGCCTGGACCCCGGGAGGGGGGCCGGGCGCGGAAGACGGGCGGGGCAGGGGGCGGGGAAGTTTCAAACAATTGAACTGCTGGGTCCCTGAGCTCGAGGGGGAGGGGGAGTAACGGAGGACCCTAGCTCTTGCCCTCCCACTTGCCGGGAGTGCCTCGGTTATGGCAGCTTGGATAGCCTACGCAGGCACTGGCTGGGAGGAAGGAGAGGGTTTTGCCAAGACGGCCAATAATACTCTCCGGGCATAGCGCAGCCGAGTCGTGTGGGAGACCCAGTGCAGCTCCCAGCCACACTGCAGGAGGAAAAAGAAACAATTAATAGAAATGCTGAAAAGCTGCTACCACCAAAGCCTGGCTAAAATAAGGCACGAGGAAGCAGCGTTCCTTCGTTTCCCTTACCCTCTTGCTTCCTATTACCAGCAGGCCTCCACTCAGGTCACAGCTTTACGAGACACCCTCTTTTCTTCCTCTGCTCCCCCACCTACCCTACCCCCGCGCCCCTCCCCTCGGTCAACTTCGGAGGCGGCAGGGGGCGTGGGCGGGGCCCTGCAGAGGCACCGCCCCTAGGGTGGGCAGGGAGCCACGGGCTGGGCGGGCGGAGCGAACCCTGAAGCAATTTCCAACCCACCACTATTTTGCGGTTACCCGTTGGCTAGTCCTAGCTTAGGGTTCGTTTTCGATTGGTCTCTTAAGACGCCAGTCCCATCCTTTTGTCCCACCCGCCCTCAAAATTCGTGAAAACGAAACAAGAGGCTATTGTCTAGCTCTTTTCTCTCGCAGCTGCTGCTGGGAAGCGAAAGATGAGAAACTTGATTTCTGTCTGGTAAAAGTGCGACGATGTGTCTGCGGACTCCCTGTACACCTTTATGTTTATGGCACTCTCCAGGCCGCTGGAAGTAGATAACTTTTCTGCCTCCTTACTTCATTAAACCAGGAGGAGAGAAAAGTGCGTGCAGTGTCAATGTCGTGTTCCCATTACCTGGCTGCGAAATATCAGTATTGCTGAAGAACACGGGGGTTTGAAAATATCATCCTGGGACACGAAAATTACCATTTTACATCTTGGGAAAGGAAAGCACAGAGAAACAGTGTAGGGGTAGCTGAATAACAGGAAATTTGAAACCATAGCAAGAATTTATCTGTGACTCTGATGCTTAGTAGCTAGTTTGCGACTTTTAAGTGGCTTAACAGAAGGCTGAGAACAGCCTTCATTTTCCTATCTGTAAATAAAGGCTATTAAGACATGCCCTGCTAACCTAATGGGACTGGTGTGAAAATGCAATGAAATGTGTGTGAAAACGCTAAACCACAAAGCAAAGCACTCCACACATGTATGTGTTTATCCTTGTGAATCACACATGGTGGAAAGTCTCACATGTGTTTGGAAATCAAACGTTCTTCTCATCTGTTTAAGCATTTACATCCATGGTTGTGTAGGCTTTGTGGCTTTATTTTAAAACGTCAACTCTTCTCCTACAGCTTTGGGGGTGGATATGAAGCTGGCTCCCTGCAGTTAGAATAATAAATTACCCCTTTTCTAACCAGGGTGGGTGAGATTCCTTTTTTAAACAGTTCTGCGGTTGTGCCACAATTCTATTGTGGTGCTGATACTGAAAGAGGAAATCATGCTGTGTATTTCTGAAGTGAACTTGAGAAAACAAATATGAGGGAACATTTACCATGGAAACCACCATTCTCTGCAGATTCATATTTCCTAGAAAACGTTTCAAGGAGGAAGCAAATCTAAATGTAAAGGCCTTGACAATACTCTGAGTTATTATAAGGAACTCATGGCAATGAAAGGGTGGCATCCAATTCAAGCCTGCCTAATGGGAGCCATTCTAGGGGCCATGGATCAAGGAATGCAAGAGAGATTGTGCTTAAAGGAAATATTACCTCTTGGTGAACAGATCTCCAAATATACTCAGGGTATAGGAAAAGTGGTAGGTGGGAGGCGTGCTGCAGAGTGTACCATGTGCTCTGCTAGGAGCTGCTGAAAGATTCAGGAGCAGCTACTTAGGCAAAATGGATTCTTTGTCTGATTCCATTTGAGAGGTGAGGTTCTCCAAGTGAGATTTCATGGTGAGGGTGAGTTTTTTGAGTGTTACAAAGACATGGGGACACCTTGTTTGTTAGGCAAGATTGTTCTAGCCTTATTATTTAAAGGATGGGACAGGAGAGTTAGATAAGGTGGGACTAGGCTGGAGAAGTACCACTGATCACATTTACAACAGGATACTTATTAAAATCAACCATGCAGTTAATATGGAAGAAGTAAAATATGCACAAGATCAAATTAAAACAGTACTGAGACAGCACAGTGAAAATTTCCTCTCTACCATTCATTCCCATAATCTCTCTCTCTCTCTCTTTTTTTTTTTTTTTTGACAGGCAGAGTGGACAGTGAGAGAGAGAGAGAGGCAGAGAGAAAGGTCTTCCTTTGCCATTGGTTCACCCTCCAATGGCCGCTGCGGCCAGCATGCTGCAGCCAGCGCACTGCACTGATCTGAAGGCAGGAGCCAGGTGCTTTTCCTGGTTTCCTATGCGGTTGCAGGGCCCAAGCACTTGGGCCATCCTCCACTGCACTCCCTGGCCACAGCAGAGAGCTGGCCTGGAAGAGGGGCAACCCGGACAGAATCCGGTGCCCCGACCGGGACTAGAACCCAGTGTGCCAGCGCCGCAAGGCAGAGGATTAGCCTAGTGAGCCGCAGTGCCGGCCCATAATCTCTTTCTTAATGATTATGTGTAATCTTTGAAATATATTCATTGCATGTTTAAGCATAAGTTCATGTGCACCTACACAAGGATATTTCAAAGCATTCATGGGAAATGGAGCTAAAACATGAGTTTTTTTGGTGCAAAAATGATTGAAATCCATGTAGTTTTTTAATAACATGCACTTTCTATGTTTCCATTTTTTGAAGACCTGTAATACATACACACACACACTTTCTTTCCCTTACAAGTGGCATCACCAATCACAGCACACCTTGCATTTCTTTACTCAATGATAACTCCTTTTTAAACAAAACATGTTATTGATTTACTTATTTGAAAGACAGAGATCTCCCATCCAATGGATGACTCCTCAAATGTCAGAAACAGCCGGGGTTCTACCAGAATGAAATCGGGAACCAGAAACTCAATCTAGGTCTCTGATATGCCTGGCGGGGCCCAAGTACTTGCTGCCTCCCTGGGTGTACATCAATTGGAATTGAGAGAAGAGCTGGGGCTGAAACCCAAACACTCCAGTATGGGATATGGACATCTCAAGTGGCTTCTTTTTTTTTTTTTTTTTAAGATTGCTTTATTTTGTTTGAAAGCCAGAGACAGAGAGAGAGAGTGAGAGAAATACAGAGAGACAGAGAGAGAGAGAGAGAGAGAGAGAGAGAGAGAAATTCCATCTGCTGGTTCACACTCCAAATGGCTGCAATGGCCAGTGCTATGCCAGGTTAAGCCAGGAACCAGGATCTTCATCCAGATCTCCCACATAGCTTCAAGGGTCCAAGGACTTGAGCCATCTTTTGCTGTTTTCCCAGGTGCATTATCAGGGAGCTGTACTGGAAGTGAAGCAACTGGAGCCCATATGAGATGCTGGCGCTGCAGGTGGTGGTTTTAACCCACTGTACCATGGTGTGGCCCTGTTAACTCAATTCTAACACCTCCTTTTGAAAAGCCACCTTGGGTCTTCTCCAAATTCGAATTTCCATGGGGCAGAGTCAGCAGAACTCTGAACTTAGTGGTGAATTGGGCAATTTGTGTCACTTCTTAGCCTGTGGCAAAGTTCTTGGTCCTTCTGCTTCCCCCAGGTTTTCCAAGCATCTTAGGTGTTATTTGTCTCCTGCCATGCAAGACTTCCTGTGTGTTTTTGTACCCTAAAAACCTTTCAGTTTGTTTAAACTGAGTTTGAATTTAAAGCTCTGCACTGCCTACTCTACTTAAAAGGGGGAGGAAGAAGGGGAGAAACCAATATCAACAAACATTGATTGAGCTGCTATTAGGGACAGGACTGAAAAGACAAAGAAGTATGAGACTTGGCTCCTGCCTTCAAGGATATATACATAAAAAGACAGTTAACAAGCATATGCTAAGTACTAAATGAATGGTATTGACAGTGAAAGCTGTGAAAGTTAAGAGCAAGGAGTGAAAACTAGTTTCAGAGATTAAGTTTATACAGCAAACTGCCACACACATTTAACTAATCCCCACAGCATCCCTGTGTCTTCATACCATGACTATAAAATATGGAAAGCCCTCTGGGGGATACCAGAAGAATTAACCACTAGCTGCAAAACACCTGTGTAAAGACAGTGGTTACCTAAGTACTGCACATTACAAATCTGCATATAGCAATGCAAGGGGAAGAAAGGAAGGTCATTTTAAGCTCAGAACTGATGATTCTCCATCCCAAACTACCTGTCCTGTTTAATCAGAGCTTTTTTCATTAGGAAAAATACCTACTTTAAAGCACAATAAAATTCAATGTGTGTGCTTTAAAAAATAAAGTACATTAAAACAAATCAGATGTCTGATGTGAAAACATTAGGAGAAATGAAATAAACCAGACACAAAAAGACAAATGCATGATTCCACTTAGGAGAGGGACCTAGCATAGGCAAATTCATGGAGACAAAAAGTAGAGTAGTGGTTATCAAGGGGTGGAGGAAAGATGGAAAGTGAGGAGTGTTTAACCAGTACTGATTTTCAATTTGGGAAGATAAACTTGTGGAGATGGACAATGGTAACAGTTGTACAATATTTTGCATGTATTTAAAGTCACTGAATTGTTCACTGAAAATCATTAGAATGGTAAATTTTGTTATGCATGTTTGACCACAATAAAAGAAAAAGATAATGAGACTTAGGCTGAATGTCAGGAGCCAGCAATGGGACTGCCAGGAAGAAGACAGGACTTACATGAAAGGAGTGACCTGATGTCCACACAGCGCGAAGCAGACCAATGTGGCCAGGACTGATGATTTTTTCAAGACTAATCAGAAGTCAGATATATTTAAATTTTTAAATTTATTTATTTGAGAGACAGACATATGGAAATCTCCCATTTACTGGTCCATTCCTAAAATGTCCTCAACAGCTGAGTCTGGGCTAGGCCAAAGCTAGGAGCCAGGAATGCAATCTAGGTCTCCCAGGTAGATAGAAGGGACCCAACTACTTGAGCCATTACCTGCTATCTCCCAAGATGTTCATTAACAGAAAGCTGGAATCAGGAGTGGAACCAGGACCCAAACCAGGCACACCAATAATGGGATGCAGGCATCCCAGGTGGCATCTTAACCACTGCACAAAATGCCAGCCTCAGAAGTCAAGTATTTTTAACATAAAATTCCCTGCTTTTTAAATTTGGGCAACTAATAAGCATCTCAATTTTTGAAAGTCTGTCTGTTGTGTGCACTATTTTTGCATTGGTACAGGAAAAGTAGAAAGGAACATGCTGCTTATAGTCTATTCCCCAATCCTTAGCTAGATTCTTCTTAAAGGAAAGACCACAAAACCTTAGTGCTTCACATGGAATGACATTCTCCCCAACCCATAAAGTGGGCTGAAAGTGTGAACTGAGCACATCTTCCTCTAATTGCCTGGTGAACAACTAAATCATTTAAATGCATTGAAGAACAAAAGCAGAGTCAAGTACATATGCTGGGGAAAACAAATCTTCAGGATTTATGTCTTCATCCATAACTTTCCCTTCCTCTCTCCCCCAAAATACCCTATGGGAATATCAGACAAATACGGAAAAACAACCCTCTCCAGAACACCTCTTAAAGTCAGGTTCTTGTTTATTCCTAAGGATGTTAGCCCTGTGCATGCCTAATCCAAACTGATCAGGAAATATCAGCTTTATCTGAACAGGAAAGAAACAAAGGGACATATATGCAATACAGGCATTCAGTTAAATGCTCTTCCTTTTGGATCCCCTTACACCCTTATCAAGTATATAAACACACACACACACACACACACACACTGAGGCACACATGCTTACAGGCACACACACACAGTCCAGACACAGGAAGTTTGAAGCCTGATCCATGTGTGAAAAACAGCAATGCGGGAATTCAGGAAACAACATCAGAACTGTGCTCCAAGGCCAAGACCCACTCCAGCATTTTGGAGCCAAGTTACTCCTGGGGTTCTTGTGGATCCCAGCATTTTGGAAGTAAATTGGCTGCAGAAAAATAAAAGCTGCCTATGAGTCTATTCCCCAAGTACCTCCTAGGATTCTGTTTTAAGTAACCTGGGTTTGCCTCTTTATGATTTATGCAGGGTTTCACTTCAACTTGACTAAATACTCTCTCTCCTTCAACAGCTTGAGTTTCTGGAAAGGTCCTGATTGTCCACACCCCTCAGGAGGGTTTTGTTTGCAATATCCTAGGTTAGGCAGACCAAGAGAGAAGTGGGAAGGCTGAGGAACAGGTACCTAAGTCTGTTCTCTGAAAAGTGCTAGATTGAACCTCTGGAAGCATGGCAGAGGAAAATGATATTCCTATGCTCGGAAGCACGTTAAATGTAGAGCGTTAGCAGAATTTAAAGGAAATTCATCCTCTGACATTACCCTTTGCAAATAAACTCTTGATTGGTTCGGTATTCTCTTTGTTTCTGTAGTTGCCAGAGTGTCTGAGAATTGTTATCTCAGTAGGAGAAGGAGAAGGCTGTGAATGGGTATAGAGATTTATCTTCTCTGGCTCATAGCCCTACTAGAGGAACACCAAGGAGAAGGCAGGTCAATGTCATTCTGGTGTGATTTAAGGGAGGTCCACCTTGCAGGCCCTGTCAGCCTTCTCAGGTCTGTCACTGTCCTGTGAAAGTTGCATAGGAAAGACCCTTGTGAAGGTATGAATATCTTACTGGGGGAGGATAGCATAGAAAAGCTGTCATTGATGTGTTCTGATGGAAAGGGCCCAGACTTCCAGAGCTACTCAAGCCTGGATTCCAGTCCCAACTCCACCACTTACCAATGAGGTAAGTCACTTAAATGCTTTCAACTACAGTTTTCTCATCCATAAAATGAGGAGAATTTCTTCACCATAAAATGTTGCTGTGAGGATTAAAATAACTAACATCTTTAGAAATCCTGTCTCAATGTGTGGCATCTAATAGTCTCTTAACACTTTGTCTCTGGATGGTCCTCCATTCCTTCTTTAGACATTCCAGTAGGCAGGATGATGGGCTTGTCTAGTGGTTTCCAGGGATTACAAAGTACCTAGCAGTAAAGCCCTCAAAATCCCTCTTCTGTTCTAACCCTCACTCAAGGCAGTGTAGTGTTGAGCAGATATGCGCTTTAGCACCAAAAGGACCTGGTTTCATATCTGTTGTTCATTATCTATGTGAGTTTTGGCAAATTTTGAGCCCCAGTTTCCTCATTTGTAAAGTAAGTATAATAGCAGCAGCTATTTCAGAGGGTGATGAAGAGAAATGACAGCCACAGACAAATATTAGCTGGCATTATTTATATTTTATGCAATGAGCTGACTAGAATTTACTTTTTCTACTAAGCAGTTTCTGAGCTAAACTAGGGAATATTTTTAATAAGACTGTTGAAAATCCTTAAGCAAATGTCAGCTCTGAGCTCCTGACTTCCTGATCTTGACTAAGGAACATGGGGTGGTGCTGAAGTAGTAGTGGACACCTCAGTTTCAGGTGTTCCCTCTCTTTTTCCTCACAGTGTTTGGGCAGGATGTGAGTGAAAAGATGGATTCTTAGGAGGTGTTGCAGGAGATCGTGGGAGGTGTATGTGGTTTTGTCACTCTCTGGCCTCTGGCTTTTTGAGTTCCTCACATGTGCCTTAGAACCCTTGTACACACTATTCCTTCTGCCTAGGGCACTGTAAAAAGTGCTTTTAGCTCACTCTCCTCCCACTTCTCACCTCACTAACCCAATCTAATTTCTCAGGCTGCTGTTTAAATCACTTCTTCAGGGAAATAGTTCCTGAGCAGTATCCTCTACTTCCTGTTTCTCTTTAAGCATTCATGTGAATTGTGTGTTCTACGGGATAAATGGCATCACAAGTATTTTTGACATAAAATAAGATTTAACGTATTTAATGGACAAATTATTTAACTTTATCTGTCAATCTGGAAAACTATTGGTCCAAGATAGAGCATCATGCTTATCTCACAGCTCTATCCACCCCCAGCACCATCTTGCCTATCTCCTTAAAGATACTTGTGGGCTAACCTGAGTTAAGTAATTCTTTAGAGTTATTCCTGCACTACTAAGTGAGTACATTGAACTAGATGATCTTTGGGGCTCCTTGCAACTGTTGGGAGTTATCAGAACATTGACAAGTTCTCTGAATACTGGGGCAGAGAGCTGAACAGAAGTGGCATGCCTATCTTCTTGTCTCCCACTTCATTGGCGTATAATGGGAAGTTTTTGAAGTATGAGGGGGTCTTCATGGGAAGAGTGTATTATGGAAAACTATGCATGGGAGCCAGCGTTGCAGTGTAGCAGGTAAAGCCGTTGCCTGTGATGCTGCTATCTCATATGGGCACTGGTTTGTATCCCAGTTACACCATTTCCCATCCTGCTCCCTGCTAATGCATCTGGGAAAGTAGCAGAAGATAGCTCAACAGTTTGGACCCCTGTGACCCATGTGGAAGACCTAGATGAGCCTTGTAGCTCTTGGCTTCAGCCTGGCCCAGCCCTGGCTGTTGAACCCTTGGGATGGAAGATCTCTCTTTATCTGTTATTCTGACTTTCAAATAAATAAATATTTAAAGGAGAGAGAGAGAGAGAGAGAGAGAGAGAGAGAGGTCTTCCATTTGCTGGTTCACTTTCCAAATGGCCACAGTGGCCAGGACTGGGCCACGGTGAAGCCAGAAGCCTGGAACTCCATCCAAGTCTCCCATATGGATGTGGGGGCCCAAGCACCTGGGCCTAAGCCATCTACCACTGCTTTTCCAAACTTATTAGCAGGGAACTGGATTGGAAATGGAGTAGCTGGCACTGCAGGCAACAGCTTAACCTCCAGCGACATAGCACTGGCACTTGTATATCCATTTAAACTGTAAATTAGGAATAGATTTCTCAAAAGTCAAGTCAGTATAGTAGAAGAAACAAATTATTTGAAATAAGACAGAACTAGATTAAGATCTCTGTTGTCAAGTGATTGTGTGACCTTGGATAAATCACTTTACCCCTCAATTTTCAATTTTCTAACTTAGTGGTTGAACAAATGTGTGTAGATCATCCACTATGAATGGATGATTCATCATTATGATTTGAGGGTGTAGGATGCACTGATGAACAAAACAAATAAACTCTCTTTCCTAATGGGGCTTACATTTTGGAGCAATATGCAAATGATAGGTATATATTTAAGGATTTGTTAGAATTTGTGATGCTGTACTTACAGTCCTGTAACATATTAGACTTTCAATAAATAATAGCTGTTATTACTATGAGAAGGAAGAAGATATTTTAATATAATGATCACCATCTGTTAAAACTCATGAAGTCAGGTAATTTCTATGCAAGAAGTCAGACACTGTAGCAAAGCTTGTTAAGACTCTGCTTGCAATGCTGTCACCTCATATTGGAATGTTGGTTGAAGTCCTGGCTGCTCTGCTTCTGATCCAGCTTCCCCTACTAATGTGCCTGGGAAGGCAGTAGAAGATCACCTAGGTACCTGGGCCACTGCACCCACATAGGACACCTGGACAGAGTTCCTGGTTCCTGGCTCCTGGCATTGGCTCTGCCCAATTTTCTAGCTGTTGTGGCCATCTGGGAAATGAATCAGCAAATAGAAGATCTCTCTGTCTCTCTCTGTCTCTGTCTCTGTCTCTCTCTCTCTCTTTCTCCCCCTCTTTCTGTGTGTCTGTGCCATTCAAAAAATGAATTTTAGAAAATAATGAATAGATGGCTTAAACAAAGTGCTTGAGATTCTTCTAACACTAAATACTATGTGACTTGTGAGAGTTTTCTCATCCTAGTGCTAGTGGGTCTCCCCCAGCCCCATCCTAGGGTTTCCTCAGTAGCATTTCCTTCTGTGGTAAAAATTTAGCCAAGGTGACCCTGAACACTAGGTTGAACCTCTTATTTGGATTAACTTTCCTCCTTTGTTATCTCTGGGGGTAAAGAACAGAAATTTGAAATTATGATATTCCCTTAAAACCACTCCTGTCATGTTCTTACCAGGGTGACATTAACCAACAGCAAGCACATTTAACACAAGTTCAATTTTCCAACCTTCTCATACTATAGTTCCCTCTCTAGAAGCATAGTGTGGTGGAATGGAAAAGGAAGAGACACTGCCCATAATTTCTTATGGTTCATGATTTCTAGGTTAATGTTTTTAAAACGGCAGTTTTTACCTATTGTGGAACAACAGAACTATGACTTACATTTCACAGTTCATGTGGTTAATGTCCCCAATGTCATGTTTCATGTAGCATCACATTTCCAAAATTTCAATGACCTGTCCCCGCCTGCTAAGGGGTGGGGCAGACATGAAGTCAGGGTGTTGAGGGTGAGAGTGTGCAGTGGGCTTGCTACACATATTCCCCCCAGATTTCTCTTTTTCCATTGGATTCAGTCCTCATTCCTATATCTATCCTGTTTTGTAGCAATTCATTCTCCATATTGCTCACTAGACCCTAGGTTCCCCTGGAGGACATGGACAGTGCCTCATTCACTGCTGTATGCCCCACACCTACAAGCACTCTATCTGGCACCTAATGGATGCTTACCAGGTGTTCTTTGGATTAGGGAAACGTGTTTCATGATGACACAGGTTTCTGTGTAAATCAGTCATTTATCTTCTTTTTTGAGACCCTTAGTATGTAAATCCAAAAGCAAAGCTGTTTTTCTCAGGATCTGTAGTCAAATGGGCAGGCAATTTCATTGCTCTGGAGAATTCCTCTGCTTCAGGGCAAACTCCTCAAACCTATCCCTAGACCACCTCTGTGGATTTTCCAGGTTACCCTCAACATTTTGGAAACTGAACTCCCTGCTTCATTTACACATAGACTCCGGATTCAGAACTGTTTCCATTTAAAAGCCCTTCCAATTTACAGCCTCCTAAAAGCTTTAAGTTCTTCTTCCTGACTCCAACATCCACATCTTCCAGCTGTTTGTTGGAATCCATCCCCCTCCAGCTCCCAGGTACGTGACACCTCTCCACAAAACCTTTGCCAATTATTCCCCACGTTGCTGTGAAAGTAGCACTGGGTTTAGAGTCTAGGATGAGATTGGTTAATGTATACAAAGTGATAGGAAGGAAGAATTTCTGGTGTTTTTTTGCACAGTAGGATGACTATGGTTAAGAATATTGTATTGAGGGGCCGACGTGGTGGTGCAGTGTGTTAAAGCCCTGGCCTGAAGTGCCGGGTTCCCATATGGGCGCCAGTTCTAGTCCTGGCTGCTCATCTTCTGATCTAGCTCTCTGACATGGCCTGGGATAGCAGTAGAAGATGACCTAAGTCCTTGGGCCCCTGCACCCACATGGGAGACCTGGAAGAAGCTCCTGGCTCCTTGTCTCAGATCAGTGCTGCTGTGGCCATCTGGGGAGTGAGCCAGCAGATGGAAGACCTCTCTCTCTGTCTCTACCTCTCTCTGTCTTTCAAATAAATAAAATAAATCTTTCTTTAAAAAAAGAGTATTTTATTGAGGGGCTGGTGTTGTGGCTCAGCAGGTTAAACCACTGTCTGAAGCGCCAGCATCTCATATGGGCACCAGTTTGAGTCCTGGCTGCTCCACTTCTGATCCAGCACCCTGCTAATGTGCCTGGGAAAGCAGTGGAGGATGACCCAGGTCCTTGGATCCCTGCACTCATGTGGGAGACCAGGATCAAGCTCCTGTCTCCTGGCTTCAGCCTGGTCCAGCCCTGGTTGTTGGAGCCATTTGGGGAGTGAACCAGAAGATTGAAGATCTCTGAGTCTCTCTCTCTCTCTCTCTCTCTCTCTCCCTCTCTCTCTGTCTCTCCCTCTCACACTGCAACTCTGACTTTCAAATAAATAAATAAATCTTAAAAAAAGAATATTGTATTAAATATTGGGGCCAGCCTTGTTGTATAGTGGCTTACCACCGGCATCCCATATTAGTAACAATTCAAGTCCCAGCTGTTTCACTTCAGATCCAGCTCCCTACTAATGTGCGTCAGAAAAGCAATGGAAGATGATCCAAGTGCTTGGGGCCTTGCCACTCATGTGGGAGACCTGGATGGAGTTCTAGGCTCCTAGCTTTGGCCTGGCCCATCTCTTGGCAATTGTGGCCATTTGGGAAGTGAACCAGTGGAGAGAAGAACTCTCTCTCCCTTTCTGTAACTCTTTCAAATAAATGCATCTTTAAAAAAAAGCAATACTGTATTTAATATTTCAAAATAGTTATAGCCGGCACTGCGGCTCAATAGGCTAATCCTCCGCCTCGCGGTGCTGGCACACTGGGTTCTAGTCCCGGTCGGGGCACCGGATTCTGTCCGGGTTGCCCCTCTTCCAGGCCAGCTCTCTGCTGTGGCCAGGGAGTGCAGTGGAGGATGGCCCAAGTGCTTGGGCCCTGCACCTGCATGGGAGACCAGGAGAAGCACCTGGCTCCTGGCTTCAGATCGGTGTGGTGTACCGGCTGCTGCAGCGCGCTGGCCGCAGGGGCCATTGGAGGGTGAACCAATGGTAAAGGAAGACCTTTCTCTCTGTCTCTCTCTCTCTCTCACTGTCCACTTTGTCAAAAATTAAAAAAAAATAGTTAGAAGAGAGGCTTTTGAATTATCTTGGCATGAAAAGGTGATAAATGTATGAGATGATAGTTATGCTAAATACTCTTATTTAGTTATCATGCGATATATATATATGTGAAAACATCACATTGTACCCCATAAATATGTATACTTCTCACATGTCAATTGAAAACCCAAGTTCTCAAAAAGACTTGACTGTGACACTGTTACTACAAGCTATGTAAATTTGTGCAAGTGGTTTAACTCTCCTTAGCCTACACCTTCTCATCTATAAAAAAATGAGAGACTAATCATTGCCATGTCTTTGTACCACACTGGCTTGCTGTGAGCTTTACATCAAATAATGCTTGTGAAAACACTTTGGAAACTGAAATATATGGCTTTTTAGAGGGGACACCTGTGGTTAGTGTGGTTACCACCCACACTAACTCTCTCAGCTTTTTCAGGACTAGGTAAGCACTGATTCAGTCTTTAGCCCTGGGCAAGTGCTGGGTGGGGGAAGCATTGTTCTTCATATCTTCTTGACAAGTTGATCTTGGCTTAAGACTTGTTGCCCTCCAGTCTTTTCAGTCAGCATCTGCAGGGAGCCCCTCCCTTGACTTCTCAAAAAGCTTATTATTAGGTGCTCTGTAGATACCAGGCAGCTTCCACCTTCAGGCTTGTTTTGTCCTCCCCAGTGAAAAGTGAGTCTTATGGGGGGAAAAGAAAAGGGAACTTTCCCAACCTCTTCCTCAATGCACCAGAACTCCCAGGGTCCCCAGACTCCAATTCTTCAGGCATAATTTCTTTACATTCATTAAAGTCTATCCTATGAGGCATTTTAGACTGATCCCAGGCAGGTAAGTTACATTCTGCAGAGATTTTACTTATTCCCAAACTGCAGCCTCAGCTGGTTGGTAATTACAAAACCCAGGACTTCCCCTGCCTGTGCTTTCCAAGGCTCACTCTGTGTTTGCCTCTCCTTGACCCCAGCTTCCGGACTGCACTAGAGCTTCCTCAGAAAGCTCCTCAGGGAGGTCCCCAATTTTAATTTGACCAGATACTCAGTGTCTTGCTCAAGTCACACTCATCCTCCTCCTCCACCCCGCCCCACCCTGCTCTGCATACTTGAAGAGCTTTTGCACAGACCCTCAGATTCACTGAAACCTGGGCCCTCTGTGCTACTTCTACCTACTGAGAGCAGTTGCCTTATTGAAGACTGAGGAGCCCTGGTTAGCTGGTGTTGAGTTAATTAGTCTTTTCCGCATTCAGAAGCCTCCTTATTTTTACCTTAGAAAACTTCTGCTGATTTTGCATAATCAATCCTAAGCAAAATAGGTGCTCAGTAAGTCTTCATCAAGCTGAAATTTACACAAATAATCACCATTTTCCAGAATGACCATGAACAAATACCTGTGACTAGATTTTGTGCCATTTCAGCTAAGATTTTTGTTTTAACATTTTTACTGTGTTGTTAAAAGAAACAAGGAATATGTAACAGAGACTATAGGGATGTGGCTCACAAACCTTAAAATATTTGCTATCTGCTCCTTTACAGAAAAAATTTGCTGACTCCAGAGTTTTTCTAAATATCAAAAACCAGAATTTGAAGCAGTTTTGACTCTATCACCTTTTCATCCAAGTTTACAGGAAATTTCTGACTTATTTATCATCTCATTTTAACATCTCATCTATCTCCTCCACTCAACTTTTAGTCCAGCCATGAAGGGTTTAAAAGGTTTCCATTCTATGTCCTGAACTCACGTTTCATTTCTTTCCCAGGGAATAAACTAACTTCCTTTAGTAAGACCAACTTCCTCCTCCTTCCCCTCCTGCCTCTAATTAACAAATTAACATCCCTTTGGCTTTGGTGGATACTTTGGAAAGTGAGAGCTCCTTGCTCATTTTCACCATCTCAAGAAAATGCTCAAAGTAACTTGAAGACAGAGCAGATGTTAAATATGGTGAGACTTTTGTAGACAACTAAACCATAGAGACACTTAAAATCCCCTTGCATATGGAGACTCTGTTTCACCCACAGGTGATTTATTTCCATAGCTCTTTGGAAGGAGGCAAGGATCAGTTTACTAGGGCTCAGCTTACTCAGCAGAAGGGCTAATCTCCTCTGTTAAAATGTATTTTTCTGCCAAATTTATTCTTACTTTCATTCATTTTCCTTGTGCACTACCTTCATAGTTACTGAGGGTGGACCACGCCTGAAGAATGTTGCCAAACTCAAACAAAAGAACATTAGCCCTTAGTCCAAACACAAATACTTACTTAACCACTGTAGATACCTCACATGTGATTGGTGCCATGAAGTCTAAACTTGGATCCAGCCTCCAAAAACCCTGGGGGAGGTGGAGAGACAAAATGCTTAAATAACTAGAAAACGGGTTCAATGAAACAGTTCAGAGGAATGAACAGCTTCCATTTTAAATAGTTTCTCCCGATTGTCATATAATACATATATATTTTTCAAAATTTTATTTTTTTTCTGAATATATAGTCACCTTAACCAAGCTAGATATAATAAGGAAAAGAATTAGCTTTATGAACTTTGATCATCAAAGAAGATGGTGTTCAATGGAGATTCTTTAAATGACTACAGGTAGAGAGGTTAAGGGAAGACATTCCAAGCACATGGACGGTGGTGCAGTTTAGAAAATGATATCTTGAAGTATGGCACATTGGTATGCTGAGGACTTTAACCTAAAACAGCTTGAACAGGTTACAATTGTTCTAGTTGGCATTCTAAGTTCCTTAAAAACTTGATCCTACTTTACAAAGTTGAACTTTTTTGAACTCCTGCATAAACTGTCTGTTTCACTCAAGCTAATATACTCACTTGGGCTGCAAATAAACCAGATTTTTTTCAGATTACAAACTTTTGTTAATGCTATTATTGTAAGGACAGAAAGGTTTGACACCTTTTCTCTCCCATCCCAAGGATCATGACCAACACTTTGACGAAATATAGGTAAACAAGATAAAGGTATAACAAATGTAATTAATGCTGTACATGATATGAGAGTCTTCATAAAAGAAGACTCAAAGATACAGGGAAAGATGTCTGTTTTTATGCTTATGTTAAACAAAGAATGGGCAGTTGTATAGCAATGTAATTTGGCAAAAGAGTATGTTCTAATGATAATAGACTGAGGGAGTAAACCGAGTAACACCTGTCTTTTTCAGATTCTTCTTGTCTCTTATGTGTAGTGTTCCTTCCTCCTGGATACCAGACCAAAGATCTTCAAGGGAGCAAGGAGACTGAGTTTTGTGTTTTGCTTTGCGGAGAGGGAGTTCTAGTTTCCATGACTTATCTTGGAGAAGAACAAATCTGATTTCTATGGCTTACTATAGGGGAGAAAAGAGACCAGAGATAACAAGACAGGAGATCAGAGAGAGACTTGACTTCTGAGGCCTTCCCATCTTCTTTAATTCAAAGCGCTCAGAATGCCAAAGTTTCATACTTTATGAAACTGCTTTGTGAGCCTCCAAATTACTGTGGTACTTAAAAGTCTTCATTAGTGCCTTTATGTCTTTCAAGATTAAACTCAAACTCCTCAGTTTGGCTCACATGCCTTCTAACTTAACTAAATCTTGCTCTCCTTCCCAACTCATGCCTTGCATTTTATTCACAAAAACAAAATAAAACAAACAAAAAAACCCGATGCTCTTTCTTTAAATGCCAGCTTGTGCCCTGGTGCCTTTGCACATATTATTCTCCTTCTCTGGAAATTCTTACTTCTTTGCCCTTTTGTCTACTACTTGGGATTCATGACAGCCTAACCATTACCTTCTTGTGAAAACCTTCCTTAGTTCTCTTAGTGTGGGTTAGATATTGCCTTGTGGTCCCTATGGTACTCTAGTCTCACTTTGAATAAAAACTATGTTGTAATGGTCTATGTGTCTATGTCATCCACTAGAAACTGAGTTTCCTCAGATATGGACCCATGTATTTATTCTATCAACAATAGCATAGTATTTGTAACTGGAATGGATGGATGGATGAATTTCAGCATATTCACAGCGATATATAAATGACTAATATCTGGTTATATCTGGATAGCAGGTTTGAGATACAGAAGACTGAAAGCGTAAAAGTGGCATAGTATCTAAAACATAGAGGCAGAGCAGTCATTTTGATGCAGTGAGTTAAGCTGCTGCTTGTGATTCTAGAATCCTATATCAGAGTGCCATTGGAGTCCCAGTTAATCTGTATTTCCAAACCAAATTCCTGCTAATGTGCCTGGAAGGCAACAGATGATGGCCTAACTACTTGGGTTCCTGCCACCCTCATGGGAAGCTGAGATGAAATTCTAGGCTCCTGGTTTTGGCATAGTTCAGCCCTAGGTCTTGCAGCCATTTGGGGAGAAAACCAACAGATGGAAGATCCCTTTCTCCCTCTCTCTTTCTCCCTCTCTCTTATTCTTTCAAATAAATAAATAATCTTTAAAAAATATTGGGGAGATGTTGGTATGTTGAAGATTAGGGAATGCCAAGAGCTGAGAAAATTACATTGAAGTTACCGGAGAACCTCTACCACCCCACCCCCCATCATTGAAGAGGACAAGCTCTGACAATGTAGAAATTCCTGTTCCAACATAGAAAGAATTCAACTGAATGAGGAGAAACAGCTGACTTCCTAGAAGGCTGGGCTAGAGGTTAACAGGATACTAGAAGTTAACAGGAGGCTACTGCTTGTCCAAGGGGAAATAGACTTTTCTTGTAGAAGAAAAAAGATTTTTGGACTTTTGGTCATCAGAAAGAACTGAATTAAAATATAATCAACCACCTTCCTTTTCTCCTCAACCCTCAGTGATTCTCTAAACGAGAGTTGCTTAGGCCTGGGTAAGACAGACTGGTTTTAGGTACCAATTATGTGACATGAGTTGATGTGAATATATTTTTTTCTTTTTTTTTAACTTTTATTTAATAAATATAAATTTCCAAAGTACAGCTTTTGGATTACAGTGGCTTTTTCCCTCCATAACTTCCCTCCCTCCTGCAATGTGAATATATTTTAAGTTTATGGATGATGGCATGGACATGCTGTAAGGTAGTGCCTCTTTATCCACAGTTTTGTTTTACATGATTTCAGTTAACTGAGTCCAACTGCAGACTGAAAATAGCCATGGAAAATCCCAGAAATGGACAATTCATAAGTTTTAAATTGTGCACTATTTTGAATAGCATGATGAAATCTTGGCCAACTTCTGCTGATTTTCTCAGGCCATTAGCAGAGAGCCACAATAACAGCCCTGGGATGTGTCTTAACTGGTGTCCCAACCACTAGGTTAATTCCCTACTTCTATTATTGTTTATTATTGTAATCCCTTACTGTATCTGATTTGTAAATTAGTCTTTATCATGTATATATATATTTTTTACATATATATATATCATAGTATCTATAAGATTCAGTACTATCTCTGATTTCAGGAATCCACTGGAGATCTCAGAATATACCCCCCTCAGATAAAGGGGGGACTACTGTGCTCATTTCTGCATCATCCCATAAGATGCAAAGCAGAGTCTTGCATATGGGAGGTATTCCATATCATGTTAAATGAGCCAATGTAGTATATAGAAGAAAGGATTGGGAATCAGAGAGCTATGGGGAACTAGTTCTAACTTTGATACATTCCTGTTGTTTGTTCCATGGGAACGTCATTTCAGTTCTCTGGTCCTCAGTTTACTTTTACTTAAAATTAAGATGTCAATATCTATTTCATGTGGTTGTTTTGATACAATGATCTTTGTGAAAGAATATGTGTGGGATGATCAGGCAAAGAGTATCAAGTGCTCAACACTTGACAGTTGGAACTGAACAAATGACTATGACAAGGCACAGGACTCCTGTCACAAGGATTTACCCACTTCACACCAGTCCATCGTTAGCACTGGATTCGTTTTTATTTTAAGAGATTTTTGACCTCTAAGACATCTCTCCTTAAAAATAAACTAGTATTGGGGTTGGTACTGTGATGCAGCAGGTTAAGCTACCCCCTGTGACACTGGTATCCCATAAGAGTGCCAGTTGGAGTCCAGGCAGCTCCACTTCTGATGCAGCCATCTGTTAATCCCCCTGGGAATCAGCAGAAGATGGCCCAAGTGCTTGGGCCCATGCCATCCATATGGGAGACCTAGATGGAGTTTCAATATCCTGGTTTCAGCTTGGCCCAGCCCTGGCCATTGCAGCCATTTGGGGAGTGAACCAGTGGATGGAAGATTCTCTCTCACTCTCTCTGTCTCTCCCTCTATACCTCTGTCTTTCAAATAAATACATACATATTTTAAAAAATAAAACAAACTAATACTGTGAGGTGGTCAGATCTTAAGCTGAACCTTGGTATTAGTTCCCGGGTAGTAAAAGTTACCATAGGAAGCCAAAGCAAGAATGTGACAAGGACTCAAAATAATCACCTTATTGAGGGTGGATACAGCATGATAGAAAATGGGGCCTCTACTCATAGAAATGGGATGGAACTGAAGACAAATACTACTGGTTTAATCAATTTGCCAAGGGCTTGCCATGGTGGCATAAGAGTCCAAGCCATGATTCCTGGGTTCTGTTATGAAGGCTTATAATTTTTAAAAACATTTATTTATTTATTTATTTGAAAGTCAAGGTTCAAGAGAGGGAAGGAGGGAGAGAGAGAGAGAGAGAAAGAGAGAGAGAGAGAGATCTTCCATGTACTGGTTCACTTCTCAAATGGCCACAGTGTCTGGGGGTGGGCCATGCTACAGCCAGGAGTTAGGAACTCCATCTGGGTTGCTCATGTGGGTAGCAGGGGCCCTAGCACTTAGGCCATCTGATTTTTCAGGTACATTTGCAAGTAAATGGATCAGAAGTAGAACAGCCAGAACTCAAACCATCACTCTAATATGGAATGCTAATGTCATAAGCTGTGGCCTAACATGCTGCACCACAACACCAGCCCCTCAACATATATTTTGAGAGACACAATTCAACCTACAGCAGAGCCCTCTCCCTAATGTCATTTCCTGGTTATTAAATTTGAAGAAAATAATGTTTCTCTAGACCAAGTTCTAGATTGACCCCTACCTTAATAACTTTCACTTTTCCTCCTTAACTTGCCTTTTTCAGGAAAAAAATCGTGTGCAACATTTTTCTGTGTGGCTGTGTTTTCAATCTCTTAATGTACTTGAGTAAATGGTATGCCCACCCTCATTATGTTAGGTTTTCTTTCATTTTTTTAACGTGCTCTTTGTTCAAATGGTTTCAGTGCAACTGTGTTTATTTTCTTTAGTCTGCAAATATTGGGAGTAAGGGAATGAAGGGCTTTTGAGGAAGCAGGAAGGTCAGAGATGGTGATGGCATGCAAGGAAAATGTTCCAGCCCAAGCCCTGCACTTGCTAGACTAAAATAGTATGACTGTGTTCCCTGAGTTTCATCTATATCTCATTCCAATCAGGACCTTTGGTTGTCACCATCAGCTCTACTTCCCTGTACTTCAATACCTAGCAGTGGTTTTATGTGAGCCTTTGGTTCTTGATTGGTAAATGATCAAGAGTAGAGTTCCTCTACCTGGCATCCACGGGGTAACTGAAATCTATAAAATTGTGAGGGAAAATGTGTGTTTGTATTAGTTTGGAGTGGTGTCTGTAACAATTTACCCCAAATTTGGTGACTTAAACCATAAGAAAAGACTCTCTCATAGTTCTGGATGCTAGAAGTCTGAAATCAGGTATCAGTAGGGTTACAATCCCTCTTAAGGTTCAAGGAAAGAAGGAAAGAATCATGCCATGTCAATTTCTAGCTTCTGGCAGCTGCCAGCCTTCCTTGATTTCCTTTTTTTAAAGATTTTATTTATTTATTTGAGAGGCAGAGTTACAAACAGTGAGAAGGAGAGACAGAGAGATAGAGAGGTCTTCCTTCCATTGGTTCAATCCCCAGATGGCCGCAATGGCCGGAGCCCTGCCGATCCGAAACCAGGAGGCAGATGCCTCAACCCAGTCTCCCACGCTATGCAGGGGCCCAAGGACTTGGGTCATCTTCTACTGCTTTCCCAGGCCACAGCAGAGAGCTGGACTGGAAGAGGGGCTGCCAGGACTTGAACCGGCACCCATATGGGATGCTGACACCACAGGCCGATAATTAACCTACTACGCCACAGAGCCAGCCCAGCCTTCCTTGATTTGTGGCCACATCACTCTAATCTCCCTCTATATTTACATTGCCTCCTCCTCTTCTATCTCCTCTCTGTGTTCTTTATAAGGAAATTTACCATTTGATTTAGAGCTTACCTGGATAACCTAAGATGACAGGTAAAGACTGGGCTTTGGGAGGGGGAATTTTATTGATTTTTACTAGATTCTCAAGGGCTTATGATGTAAAACATAATTAAAAATCAATAACCTTTAAACCTTTTAAAGTTAAACAATCTATGTTACAGTAATTGGTCAAGCAAACATGACTTGGTCTTAGAAATAAAGGAGTACCAATTTGGGACATGCTCAATCTGACTTGCCCAAAATGGTAGAGTTAGAAACGTGCCAGGGGATTCCAATTCAATCCCATCAAGGTGGCATGTACGAATGCCATCTCACTAGTCCAAGTGATCAATTTCACTTCACAATTGATCACACTGATAGGTCTAAGAGTCAAAGGGACCACATAAACAAGACTAGTGTCTGCTAATACTAACTGATAGAATTAAAAAGGAGAGAACAATCCAACATAGGAAGCGGGATACACAGCACTCCGAGAATGGCAGATGCCCTAAACAGCACAGCACTCTGGCCTCAGAATCAGCCCTTAAGGCATTCAGATCTGTCTGAAGAGCCCATGAGAGTATTTCAGGCATGGAAAGCCAAGACACTCTGGCAAAAACAAACAAACAAACAAAAAAACCTAAATGAAAGATCTCTGTGAGTGAGATCCCAGAGGAAAGAACGGGCCATCAAAGAAGGAAGTAACTTTCTCTGAAGGGAGGAGAGACCTTCCACTTTGACTATGACCTTGTCTAAATAAGATCGGAGTTGGTGAACTCAAAAGGCTTCCATAGCCTTGGCAACTCATGACATGAGCCTCAGGTGATTACTGATGCCATAAACAAGAGTGTCAAATTGTTAAGTCACCAACAGGAGTCACTGTGCACTTACTCCCCATGTAGGATCTCTGTCCTTAATGTGTTGTACTATGTGAATTAATGCTATAACTAGTACTCAAATAGTACTTTATGCTTTGTGTTTCTGTGTGGGTGCAAACTGTTGAAATCTTTACTTAATGTATACTAGATTGATCTTCTGTATATAAAGCTAATTGCAAATGAATCTTGATGTGAATGGGTTGGGAGAGGGAGTGGGAGATGGGAGGGTTGCAGGTGGGAGGGAAGTTATGGGGGAGAAAAAGCCACTCAAATCCAAAAGCTGTGCTTTGGAAATTTATATTTATTAAATAAAAGTTTTAAAAAAGAAATAAAGGAGTACCTTGTAAGAGGTGTACATTTTGGTACATTTGATTGGTCATTGGAATTATAATAATAATACCTAATATTATTGAACTTTTACCATGTGCTAAGTACTGTTATCAATGTTTTGTGTATATTAACTGATTTATCTTTACAGCGTTATGAAGTAGTGTTCTCAACCCTATTTTTTCTGAGAAAGCTGAGGTGCAGAGACAATAAAATAAATTGCCTGAGAACTCACAGTTTATTGGTGGCAGACCTGGGATTCTAATTCAGGCAGTCTGGCTTCAGAGTCTTTACTTTCAGCTTCCGTACTTTGTGGAAGAACCCTGTTTCTATTGTAAAATTTACGGAACATTCATTGTTGTAAAAGACATTAGAAATGCTGTCCAAATGTTCCAAATTTAACGTGGCTAAAGAGACTTGACAAATAATTGAAGTACATCATCTTAGAATCCTGTAAGGAGGCCGGCACGGAGGCTCAATAGGCTAATCCTCTCCCTTGTGGTGCTTGCACACTGGGTTCTAGTCCCAGTCGGGGCGCCGGATTCTGTCCGGGTTGCCCCTCTTCCAGGCCAGCTCTCTGCTGTGGCCCGGGAGTGCAGTGGAGGATGGCCCAAGTGCTTGGGCCCTGCACCCCATGGGAGACCAGGAGAAGTACCTGGCTCCTGGCTTCAGATCAGCGCAGTGCTCTGGCAGCAGAGCGCTGGCCGTGGCAGCCTTTGGATCAGCACAGTGCTCCGGCAGCAGCGTGCTGGCCGCGGCGGCCATTGGAGGGTGAACCAACGGCAACGGAAGACCTTTCTCTCTGTCTCTCTCTCTCACTGTCCACTCTGCCTGTCAAAAAAAAAAAAAAAAGAATCCTGTAAGGGGGAAGGACAATATGTTGCAGGGGACATTATTGGGCCAATTGACAAAAATAAAAAACAGGTGGTAGATTATATAAAATATTGTACCATTGTTGACATTACTGGAGTTGTTAACTATACTGTAGTATGTAGAACAGCCTGACAATTATCACATGATTTCACTCATATGTGTAGTCTAAAGAAAGGTGAATTCATAAAATTTAAAAGTATATGGTGGTTAGATTACCAAAGGCTGTGAAGGGAAGGGATGGAGGGAAGAATGGAAAAAGGTTGATTAATATATATTAAATTATAACTAGACAGAAAAGTAACAAGTTTAGGGGTTCTATTGCGCAGTAAGGTGACTTTTGATAATGTCAATATACTGTATATTTCTCCATAAAATAAAACATTAGAGGTGAATGTTGGTACAGCAGTTAAGATGCTGCTTAGGACAATTACATCCTGTTTCAGAGAGCCTGGCTTTGAGTACCCACTCTGTTTTTGATCCAGCCACCTGATAACGTGCATCTTGGGAGGCAGAAGATGATGACTCAAGTATTTCGGTCCTTGCTACCCACAGGGCAGACTTGGATGGATTTCCTGGCTCTTGGGTTTGGTCTGGCCTAGCCATGGATGTTGTAGGCATTTAGAGAGTGAATATGCAGATCTTTCTCTATCCATCTCTCTCCTCCTTTAAAAAATTAAAAAAAAAAAAACTCCTACAAACTAGAAGATAGGATTTTGGTGTTTTTTTTTCCACTATAATAAAGTGTTAAACATTTGAGGATATCGATATCATTACCCAGATTGGACATAATATGATGTATAGGGTACTTCATACGTATGTAAAATTTTTATTTATCTGTTAAAACACTTTTAAATAAAAAAAATTTTAAATGTACTTATAGCTCGAAAGAATATACCAAGGAATTTAGGAGCAATGGACCATAATGCATGCAACTTACTCTCAAATGGTTCATGAATTTATATATAGAGAGGTATATCTGGATAAAAACAATAAGGCAAATAAGATAAATTGTTAGAGAGTATATGGGTATGTTTTTATGGAGTTTTGTTCTTTTATAATTTTGAAATTATTTCCAAATAAAAAGCTAATTTAGGGGTAAATGTTTATAATGCCCACATGCCACATCAGAGTGTGTGGGTTCAATACCTAGACCTGGCTCCTGACTCTAGTTTACTGCAGATGTAGACACTGGGTCATAACAGGTGATGATGGCTCAGGCAGTTGGGTCTCTGCCACCTATATTGGAAGCCTGCATTTAGTGCCTACTTTCTAGGCATTTGGGGAGTGAATCAGTGGATGAGAACTCAATCCATCTGTCCTCCTCTCCCTTTCCCTCTTTCTGAAATAAATAATTTCTTTTTTAAAAAATATTTATTTATTTTATTTGAAATTCAGAGTTACACAAAGAGAGGAGAGAGAGAGAGAGGTTTTCCATCCACTGGTTCACTCCCCAACTGGCCTCAATGGCCGGAGCTGTTCTGATCCTAAGCCAGGAGCCAGGAGTTTCTTCCAGGTCTCCCACAGGGTGCAGGTACCCAAGGACTTGGGCCATCTTCCACTGCTTTCCCAGGCCATAGCAGAGAGCTGGATCGGAAATAGAGCAGCCAGGACTCGAATCGGCACCCATATGAGATGTCGGCACTACAGGCAGCGGCTTTACCCACCACACCACAGCGCTGACCCTTGAAATAAATAATTTCAAAAACCAAAAGAACACTGAACTCCATCTAAAAATAAAATTAAACAATCAACAACAATAAAATTTAAAATTAATTAAGACAATATGGAACATTCTTTAGGGGAGCTAGATGACCTTTCTTTGTTAAAAAATTCTCATTTATGCTAAATATGCAAAATATCATATTTTAGCAGTTATCTAAACCTGCTAACATTTATTGAGTATCTACTATGTGGTAGGGACAATCACATAAAATGTCTTTTTAAATAATTCTCCAAACATTGTGCTATTTACTGCTGATTCCATTTTATTGATAAAGAAACCTTTCCTACGAGGCTTATGATTTGCTTAAAGTCATAGTATCATTAAGTGATAGAACTGGAATTTGAATTCAGCTCCTTTGCAAGTTTCTTGCCATTTATACAATACTATAGCTGACTTCAGTGAAAAAAAGTCCTTTTCAACATTTCTAAACATAGAAATCTTTTTTTGTCAGCCTAAATTTCTGACCTAGTGATCAGAAGCTCAGTGGGAAGGTTTTCTCCTGTCTTGGGCTTCCTTAGTGATGATAGTCTCGGGCCTGGAGGAGCCAGAGAAGGAGGATCAGAATTAACAGAATCTTGTTTCTGTCTTGGTAAATGAAATTGGCACTCCTACATGAACAGAAACTATTTTAATAGACTTCCTTGGGTTTATTATATATAATATATCTACATGCGTTGGCTATATCTAAGAGGAACTCATAGAAGCAGCCCTGTCTGAATGTGATGTTCTTTTTTTTGTCAATTTGTGTATTAACAAGAGTAGAATAAACATAGTGATTAATATTATTATATGATATCATGGCACAAACATATATAATTCGCTACATGTTGATTGAAGAACCTGTTGATAGGATTACATAAGTCAATCAAAATGTTTACTGAATGTTTATAATATTCATAGTACTATACTAATATACTGTACTTATTAACATTATTAGGTACAGAGGACACATATGGTAGATATAGACTTGTCTCCAAGGTTTTTTGTTTGTTTGTTTGTTTTGTTTTGTTTTTACAGGCAGAGTGGACAGTGAGAGAGAGAGAGAGACAGAGAGAAAGTTCTTTCTTTGCCATTGGTTCACCCTCCAATGGCTGCTACAGCCAGTGCACTGCGGCCTGTGCACCACGCTGATCTGAAGCCAGGAGCCAGGTGCTTCTCCTGGTCTCCCATGGGGTGCAGGGCCCAAGCACTTGAGCCATCCTCCACTGCACTCCCTGGCCACAGCAGAGAGCTGGCCTGGAAGAGGGGCAACCCGGACAGAATCCGGCGCCCCGACTGGGACTAGAACCTGGGGTGCTGGCGCCGCTAGGAAGAGGATTAGCCTAGTGAGCCGAGGCACTGGCCATCTCCAAGGTTTTTAAAATCAATTTGGAAAGTGAGATATGAAAGAAGAAAATATTACTACAATACTAGGTGGTACTCAGGAAATGAATATACAAAAAGTCTTCAACATTTCATGTAAAATGCATATAATGAAAAAAAAAACTATGAATGGCTTTTAAAATTTGGGGGTGCCTGTTTAGCATTAGCAGTTAAGACTCCCATGTTCCGTATCAGAGTACCTATATTCAATATCTGTTTCTGGCTCCTGACTCTAGCTTCCTGCTAATCCAGATGCTTGAAGGCAAAAAAAATAATGGCTCAAATAATTGGGATCCTGCCACCTACGTGGGATACCTGGACTGAATTCTTGGTTTTCTGTTTCTGCCCCAGCCCATCCCTGGTCTATTGCGGGCATTTTAGGAGTAAACCAGCAGATGAATATTCTCTCTCTCATTCCCTCTTAAGCAAATAAATAAAAATAAATAAAAAAGCACTAAAATAAGCTTATCTTTTAATTTTATTTTCCATGAACTTAAAAATAGTTATTTGAGAGGCAGAGAAACACAGAGAGAAAGAGAGCTTCCATTTCCTGATTCACTCTCCAAGTGCCTGCAAAGACTGGGCCAGGCCAAGTCAAAGCTGAGGCCAATAACCCAATCCAGGTCTCCCCATGTGGATGGCAGGAACGCAGTCACCCCTGCCTCCAAGGATCTTCATAGCAGGAAACTGAGGTCAAGAGAGGAGCCAGGTATTGAACTCAACTCCCCCAACCCCCAGTATGAGACATGGATGTACTAATCAATATCTTAACTGTTCAGACAAACATCAATTCCTTCTGTGAGCCTTTTGATGTAATCTCATGTAGAAAAAAGGGTATATCAGTGCCCAGAGGGAGATAATCGCTGTGGTTTGAAATCCTTAGGGAAATCCTAAGATTGTTGGATGAACTGGACCTTGAAGGAGGGGTAGAATTTGGATAGACAGAGGAAAGGCATTCCATCAGTGGTTATGGAAGTAGAAAGTTATAGGTTTCAAGAGGAAATATTGAATCACATTACAGGGTTATTAAAGGTTGCTGAGCTAGTAAGTTACATAATAAGAGTGTTTATAGACGTCTTGGAAGTAGTGTGAAGAATACAATATGTACATGTGTGAGTTAGCTTTTCAGCACTACAATGAAACACCTGAGAGAAGCTAGTTTTACTATAGGTTCACAATTCAAGATCAGGTGGCCCATTGATTGAGCATCTGGTAAGGGAATTCTTTCTGGAAGAGACTTGTGGTGGCACAGAGGGTGTGTGTTTATGTCTCTCTTTCTAAAGCCACCATGATTCCATAATGGGCACCATACCCTAACACCCTATTCCAATATAATTACTTTCTAAAGGTCTCACTTCCAAACACCATAATTAGATTAAATTTCTACCTTCTTAGTACCATTAGCGTAAGACTTTGGGGACCAAGCTTTTAACACATAGCTTTTAGGGGACACCCAAAGTAATATCTACACCATAGCAGCATAGGATCTCAATCTTGGCTGCACAGCTGGGGAGCTTAACAAAATACGGAGGCCTGACTCTGAACCTGAGATTCTGATTTGGACTATAGCTTGGACTTTAGGATTTTAAAAAGATTGCTACTAGGTGTTCCTAATATTCAGGAAAGTTTGGGAGGCATTACAATGGAGAAACAAGAGATATTAGCATGGAGTCTTCTAGAAGATGATACTAACAGAGGCATAAGATCACAAGTCCTGGGACCTTTGGGGTGGTTGGCAAAGGACATACAGAAGAAGGTTTGGCTATGAGTGACATTTCACAGGAAGAACTTACTGAGCTTCAGATTACTTTGAATGTAGAGAATGAAAGGGAAGATTTTAAAATGCCAGCAAGATTTCTGGACTCAACATCTTATTCCTGATAAGCACTCAATTAACATTTGCTGAAATAAACTGAATTCATGACAATTTGGAGACTCATGTTCTGTTAGCATACAGCTTTCTGTCAAGGAGGAAAAGTGAGTTTTGGAATTAGAAGGGGATTTTGTTTTTAGGTCAAGTATGAGATGACAACAAGTTGTGCAAGTCATCAGTTAGTTTTGAGAAATAAGACTGGAATTTTCAGGCAAAATTAGGAGTGGATAATGTCACTTAGAATCTCTCTACATAATTGATGTTTGAAATCCTGAGAGTAGATGGTATCAGCTGGGGACAGGAGTATAATAAGGAAATAAGAAGGTGGATAATAGGAGCTGGTGTTCTGGTGCAGCAGGTTATGCACAGCTTGGGATTCCCACATCCCATGTCAGAGTGCCTGGGTTGGAGTTCTAGCTCTGCTCCCAATTGCAGCTTTTTGCTAATGCACACCCTGGGAGACAGAAGAAGATGACTCAAGTACTTGGGTCTGTTCCATCCATGTGCAAGATCCGGATAGAGTTCCTGGCTCCTGACTTCAGCTTGGCCCAGTCCCAGGTCCCAGGTATTTGGGGAGTGAATCAGAGAATAGAAAATCTCTCTGCCACCCTGCCCCACCCTTGCCACCAACATTCAAATATTTAAATAAATCATTTTTTTAAAAGATGGATGATAAAACCTTAGGGAAGGCAAAATCATGTTTTGGACATTGCTTTTACTAGTCAAAATGATCTGTGTATGTTAGTAAGCAAGGAAGAAAAAGTTGATACATCCAGCAGAAGCAGGAAGAACTATTGTACAGCTATCCCAAGAGGTAGAGGACAAAGTCCCTCTCTTCAGGTAGATTATAATCCAATTGCATAGATGATCATGGTAATACCTGCATTAATCAGTAGACCTGACCATGTTAAATGTGATAGTACATGCTAGAAACGTTCATAGGTGGAGCATGAAGGTTGAATTTGGACAGTGACTGGGTGTGCATCTTTTGTGATTAGAGGGTAGTAGGAACAGATGCATTCAGAAATAGAGAGAAGCAGAGTCAAAAAGGAAGGACAATTCTTACATGTCTTAAAAAGCAGGGCTCAAGGCCCAAATTTTTTCTGTCACCTTCCCTGAATATCTCAACCCTTTGCCCACTCCTTCTGTTAGCCACAGGCCCTACCCTTGATATTGTGTTTCCTTTCAGTCCAGCCCTGCCCTAAGTTACTATATAGAACAATCACCCTAATTTGTCATTGCTTAACATGCCCTGGGGTAGCATTTAATAAAATATTGCCAGTGCCCAAATAATTGATTCTTTACATGAATGTAAATCAGATGATTAAAATAGGAAAGAAAATAGGTAAATTTAGTCTATCTCTGCAAGAATGAATGTATTGAGCATGTTCAGTATTGTGTACTAAGACAAGATATGGGAGAACAGCCCAGACTATCTCACATCACAATGTTGCCAAGAGGCAGTCTCACTGTGTCTTTCAGAATAATTTCAAGTTGCCAACCTATGGTGTAGGCACAACCTGAGACACTCCACAGCTTACTGAATCAGCTCATTATTTGTTTAGTGCCCTACCATTTGTTTGACATTATGTAGACACAAGGCTCTACTGAATGCAAGTGTGTTAGTCGGTAGGTCATAACAGGGGTCTTAGAATTACAATCCAAACAACCTGTCATACATTTCAGTCACACATAGCAGCAATATAATTCTGTTGCTTTGGAAATAGTTAAAAGCTAGTTTTACAATAATAAGACAAGCTCTTGAATACAAGGAAGGGCCAGGTTGGTTTGTGATTGACAGACTGTCATTAGTATTTGACAGATACACATGATTGTTTTTTCTAACAGGAAAATGGGTGATTCTTAAAAGCAGTTTTTGGTTCCTTTATTATTTTTTAAAAGAAAGCCTCTTTCTTCAACTTTTCTGTCTAGTGTCAGTAAATGAACTGTTTCCTCTCAAATTATGCATATAGCCTTGAAGTCTTCAACTGTGTAGTAGGCAATGTAACACAAACATTTCGATGTGGGAAGAGGAATGGCCAGAAATGACCATCTAGGTCATATGGATTTGCAAATGCATCTGTTTACGTACAGAGGGTCCCTACAGAAGACTTCTTTAATCCAAGGACTATTTTACCCTCATGACAAATTGTAAGTCATTGAGTCATTTTCATGCTCTGGTATTTTGCTGTAAAAGTGCTTGAAAGAGGGTGCATTACTTTTATGGGCTGCTCATTTACTGAATCAAGTTTCAAGCATTGGATATGACACAATATATGTTATATTGGATGGTGGACATTTACAAGACATGGTTAAAATGAAAACTTTCAATTTTCAACTTTATTCCAATTACCTTGTTACAGAGTTTAATACCACTTGCAATAATGGATAATTTAAGAACTATAGCAAAGGATTCATATAAATAATCTAGTTATAATGCCTAAAATGTTACAACTGTATGTTGCCCTGATTATTTTTTCTTTAATCAAAGCTTTTTATTTTCATATCTCTCTAGATTTCCATTGATAAACTTAATATACTTCCATAAATAATCCAAGAAGTTCTCAATTTCAAAGATTTTTTTGGGGGGGGGACACAGAAGCAATGTTACCATATAAATAATGTTATAAATTAATGGCATATTCCCAAACCAGTCCACTCAAGGCTACTTAATCCATAATGTGCTCAAAGTAGTATACCTCATATTTAATAACATTCCTATGGAAAACACAGTTCAATTCAAATATGGGGGGGTATCAAAATTAATTCCCTTTTTCTGCAGTCACTCCCCTGCACTGCTGCCCCCTTCTCCAACCTATAATTCTTTATCCTTCAAGCAATGTGAAAGAGAACACCCTGGACTCCAAAACAGGGGTAAGCTCTTCTGGGGCAAGATAGGGGGGGAGAAAGCTGAGATATTTAGGTATTTGGGGCTGAGCACTCCTTTTCTTCTCCATCATTAGGTATTGATCTGTTCACTACTTTGACAACACAGAGTCTCATTAACAATTATTAAATATTATATATATATATGGATTTATTAGCAGCAGTGTAAATGGATATAAAAGTTCTCAGGTCTGTGCTTCCACTTCTAGACACTCATCTGCTTACTTAACAACGATGCATTATTCAATTCCTATGTAGCAGGCACTATGCTCTAAACCCTAGGCGTAGAAATATGAATGAGCCCTTGAGGCCCTTCCAAGTCTACTGAGGGATGCAGATATATAAACAAACCATTGAAATGCAGCATGCTATCTGCAGTGATAGAGTGGTCTACCAGGTGGGATAGTGTTACAAAAGAGGCAGTGTTCAGCAGGGTCAAAGTCCTGCAGAACAGACACTAAGCCTAGTCTTGAAGGATGAGGTGTTCAGCAGGCAGACAAAGAACACTGAGAAGCCATTTTAGACAGAGAAGAAGTCTTGAAATAGCATTTCAAAAAACAAGAGCTGTGGAATGCATATTTGGCTCAGCAGTTAAGACACCTGCATTCTGTATCAGAGCGCCTCTGCCTCCGGCTCCCAATTCCAGATTTCTGCCAATGCAAATCCTGGAAGGCAGTGGTATATCCCAAGTATTTGGGTCCCTGCCACCCATGTGGGAGACCTGGATTGACTTTCCAGCCCTTTGACTCAGGCCCAGCCCTGGCTATTGTGGGCATTTGTGGAGTGAACTAGTGAACTAGGGGATCTCTTGTCTATCTGCCTATCTCTGTCTCTCGGCCTCTTGGATAAATAAAGTTTAAAAATACATATTTTAGGGGCTGGTGCTGTGGCATAGTGGGTTAAGCACCTCTGCCTGTAGTGCCAGTATCCCATATGATCACCAGTTGGAGTCCCAGCTGCTCCAGTTCTGATCCAGCTCCCTGCTAATGCACCTGGAAAAGCAGCATAAGATGGACCAAGGGGCCTCTACACCATATGTGAGACCCAGAAGAAGCTCCTGGGTCCTGGCTTCAGCCAGGCTCAACTCTGGCTATTGGTCATTTGGGGAATAAACCAGTGGATGGAAGACCTTTCTCCCCAATCCCATTCTGTAACCCTGCCTTTCAAATAAATAAAATAAATATTTTAAAAACTGCATATTTTCAAAAAATATGAGTAAGAGTGATTTGGTATGACTTGATTGAAAGTACAAAATGAGACTGTGTTCAGAGATAGGGTTAAGTAAGGGCTTTAGGTAAGCGCTTTGCATGTCAGACTGAAGACTGCATTTTGTTTTCTAGTGACTAATAGAGAGAGTACTGTGGTCAGATCTTGTACTTGAGTGGAAATATGGAAAATAGATTAAATTGGACTCAAAATAGAGGCAGAGACCTTTAAGGAGGATGAGAAGAAAGGAAGGAAATGTTTTCATTTAGTTATCTTAATTTTTGAAAATTTTAATTTAAAAAGTTTTAAATTGTGGTAAAATATAAGGATATTTTTAAAAGTTCATAGAAAATGGAAGTGAAAGGTAAACTTGTTTTGGTGAAAAAAATTTTTGAAATCCAGG
Source organism: Sylvilagus floridanus (assembly GCA_949820135.1). NCBI lineage: Eukaryota > Metazoa > Chordata > Mammalia > Lagomorpha > Leporidae > Sylvilagus > Sylvilagus floridanus. The sequence goes on from OX463223.1 coordinate 51,109,124, forward strand.
CATAGTTTTTTTACAAAATACATTTTCTGTGAATTTTTTGAAGACCTCTTATATGTATAACATAAACATTTCCATCTTACCCATTTTTCAGCACAGAGTTCAGTAGTGTTAAGCACATTAACACTGTTGTGTAATCATTATTCATAATTCTTTTCATCTTGTAAATCTAAAATTTTGTATGATTAAACACTAACTCCCACCCTCGCCTCTCCATAAGCTTACACAACCTCCATTCTACATTCTATTTCTATGAACACATTAGGTATTTTATAGTGGTGGAATCATACTGTAATTTTTTTTTTGTGATTGGCTTAGTTATTTTAATTTTTAAAATGAAGGCAATTCATGTTTATGGTTGGAAAAATATCGAAATAATATCAAAGTATGTAAAGAAAGATGTAAAAACATAGAATGAATAGCATATTTTGTTGAGATATTTTTATATCTCTTTGAGAATTAACATTTGCTGAGTATATGCCAAATAGCATTGTGTTGAGTGCTTAATATATGTAATTTAATTTATCACTTAGAGAATATATAACTTCATTTACTCATCATACTTCATCATTTAATTATCTATAGCCCCTGGGAAGAAGGGTTAGCCAAGAATTAAGCAAGAGGTCAGGGATAATGTCATAAAGACTAGAATGTAGAAAGGAGCTTTTGAACAAGTGAAAGAACAAGAACATACACTGGAAACCAAGGAAACCCAGCCTCAAGCACGGAATGAAGTACAGCAAGGCAGAGGGAGCACATATAACTCAGGTGGTCCTAGAGCTCACAGGACCCTCCACAGATACACTGTCTCTGGAACCTGATACACTATAATGGTACATGCTGCCTGGTGGGGTAAGCACTCTTATCAAGATTTCTTAGGTTAACTTAAGACCTTTTAGGTTGGCTTCCAGGAATTTCTGATAATTCTTTGATCCTTAAGTATTGATATAAAATTTGTTTCACACCATAGCCCAGACCAGCATTACTTAAGCTGTATATCATTCAAACACAGGAGTTTTCTATAAGATGCTAATAGGCACTCATAACAAAGAAAACAAATAAAAAATTCCTTGTCAAATGCATTTGGAAAAAGTTCATACTAGATGTTTCACCTAAATATTCGAACACATCTGAGCTTATTAAAACGTCTTAGAAATTCTGTGACCATTAATAAGCCTATTGAACATATATATGATGGTGCCTCAGATAGTTTGACCTCATATATATTTTTCTTTTCTTCCTATCAATATTTGTATGCTTGTATGCCATGGGGCCATTGTGTTCTAAGGAGCACAGTGTAGATACTATCTTGGACAAGTCCAATCAACCACCCAAGAATCTATAAAGGCTGACCTGAGGCAGCATTCCAAGTATGTAAGATTCAGAGCTAGGCTCAGTAAGCATGAAGTCAAGGACATGTTATCCTCTTCAGTTGTGATTACACTATCTCCATAATGCTGAGGGTGATGATTTCTGCTAAAAGGTTTAACTACATTTCAAATCCCTAAATTGGAGTTCTTTAAGATTATCTTCGCACTGAGCCAGTCTACAACTTCCTACTTCCCTCTTTATTTCCATAACTATTATTGAGGTTTAAATCAAACATCCTCCAAGATGCATGACTGATACTTCTTATCCATGACTTTCTAGACTATATTTTCTCTTGTATAGGACTCTGAAAGATATAAAAGTCAATTCAAATTTGTATGAAAGATGAAAAATCTATCTTTCAGATTGAATATAGATAATGTAAACATCCAAACACTTTGTGTAACAGCCCCAACATTTTCTAGAGATTCATGAACATTGGATTTCATTACAAACTAGAACAGTGTGGGATTATCAGTCTACTTTGGCAATAATAGGATGTACTCTAATGTCCTTGCTTGAATGGATAGAACACCTCATTCTGTACAGATCTAGGGGAAGATTCAATTCTGTGAAAAACTCCAGAGAAGTTAATTGAACCTTCTAACCATCAGATTTCTCATACTGTAAGGAATCCAGAGTTTAAGTACAAAGGCTGCACATATTCTAAGCACCAAAAACACACCATATATTTCCTGATCTTTCTAGGCTTCATAGAATATTCCTAACATTCCACAGGCAGCCTCTGGCATAATGGTAACAACAAAAATCTTGGACTTAGGAAAACCTAAGTTTAAATTCCAACCCTTGGCTGGCGCCGTGGCTCAACAGGATAATCCTCCGCCTTGCGGCGCCAGCACACCGGGTTCTAGTCCCGGTCGAGGCGCTGGATTCTGTCCCGGTTGCCCCTCTTCCAGGCCAGCCCTCTGCTGTGGCCCAGGAGTGCAGTGGAGGATGGCCCAAGTGCTTGGGCCCTGCACCCCATGGGAGACCAGGAAAAAGCACCTAGCACCTGGCTCCTGCCATCGGATGAGCGCCATGCACCGGCCGCAGCGCGCCGTCCGCGGCAGCCATTGGTTGGAGGGTGAACCAACGGCGAAGGAAGACCTTTCTCTCTGTCTCTCTCTCTCACTGTCCACTCTGCCTGTCAAAAAAAAAAATTAAAAAAAAAATAAATTCCAACCCTACAAATGAATATTTCTGTGACCTTACCAAATTATTTAAAATAGAGTATAAATATCTAAGTAGTGTTACTATTATATAGTGTATATAAAATATCTGACATGATGCTGTGCACACAGAAATAATAATGATAGAGCCATTGGCTAAACATCTAATATGTGATCATTTTGTTAAGCATTTGATATTCATTTATACTTTAATACATCCAACACTATTTTGTACATGGACCTCAATAATTCTGGATTTGATCATGGATATATCACAACTTTAAGGCCATGATGTTATCCATTATCTTGAGGCTGTATTCTCTCAACAATGGATTCCACAGATAATCATCCTTAGGCAAATGTCCTGCTCTCTATTTTCCTTGACTATTAAGTCTCCAACTGTGACCCAAATTCATCTCTTGAATTTGGAAGGGCTGTCTTTGACACTTTACTCATTACAACATTTCTCTTGTGTACATCATTTCCAGGTTCCTGAGAAATGATTCCATTTCTATACAAGCTGTCCTCAGTAGACTTCTCTTATATTGACATACATTACATATCTATAGAAACTACTCCATTCTATACCAAATATGGTTTTCACCTTTATATCTTCCAATTCTAATCTTGCCTACTGCTGTCTTCAGTATGGATGACTGAAAAGCATTTTGACATCACATTGTTTTCAGCATACAATATCCTATAATAAAATTAGTTCTTGCATGTGCCAAAGCCATGCAAAACACATGTAAAAAGGTCTGAATCTGGACCCTTCTGTCCAGAAAACTAGAGCACAAGTGCATAGATCCTGTAACAGGCATAACTTGTTTTTTCATCTAGCACTCTCCCTTCCTATGGGAAACTGCTCATCATCTTTTTTTAATCAGATAATTCTGGTAAGGCAGCTACTAATCATAGTGTCTTATTCCACTGGCTACCGAGATGGACCTCTAACACAGGTACTTCCAAACATACAATCCTATTCCTCTAACTACACTGATTCTTCTGGATTGAGCATGTGACCAACATTAGTCAATCAAAGTCCTTTCCTTAAAATTTTCAGTCCTGGGCTAAAGAAAAATTACTTTGCTTCTATGTGTCACATATCTGAAACATATGAATGGGAGCCTCAAACAACCATATGGAAATATATGTCTTAATAGAAGAGAATGAGGCCAGCAAACAAAAGTAAGGACAAAAGAAGGACAGAGACGTTTATTGAGGCCATTATTGTGCTGCAGCAGATTAAACTGCTGCTTTCAACACTGGTGTCCCATGTCAGAATGCCTGTTCAAGTCCAGGCTGCTCTGCTTCCCATCCAGGTTCCTGCTAACGCACCTCAGAAGGCAGTAGAATATGGTCCACATACTTGCACCCCTGCCACCCATGTGAGAAACCTGGATGGAGTTTTGGCTCCTGACTTCCACCTGGCCCATACCTAACTATTGTGGCCATTTTGAAAGTGAAAAATAAATATTTATTTATTTATTTAGAAGGCTGTGTGTGTGTGTGTGTGTGTGAAAGAGAGAGAGACAGAGAGACAGAGAGACAGAGAGAGAAAGAGACTGGTTACTCCCTAAATGCCCACAACAGCCTGGGCTGGGCGTGGCAGAAGCTAGGAGGCAGGACTTCTATCCAGGGCTTCCATGTAGGTGGCAGGGGCCCAAACACTTGGGCCATAATCTGCTTCCTCCCAGGTGCATTAGCAAGAATCTGGATTGGAAACAAGAAATAGCTGGGTCTGGAACAAGCACTCCAACACACAATGCTGGCATCACAAGGAGCACCTTAATCCACTGTGCCACAACTCTCACCCCAAGCAGATATTCTTGATAACATCACTGGAACCCAGATATTCCAGAACTACCCTGAAGTTCTCAGTTACATAATTCAATTATTTCCTTTTCCTCTTCAAGTGACTTTGATTTGAATTTCTTTCATTTGCATGTGGACTTTCCCATAATCGTCACTGTCAAATTGATTATGTTGTGTCTGGCATTGCAACATAGTGGGTAAAGCTGCTGTCTATGAGGCTGGAATCCCATATCCTGTCCTGACTGCTCCTCTTCCAACTCAGCTCCCTGCTAATGGCCTGATAAAGCAGCAAAAGATGGCCCAAATGCTTGGATCCCTGCATCCACGTGGGAGACCTGGAAGAAGCTCCTGACTCCTGGCTCCTGGCTTCAGCCTGGCCCAGCTCTGGCCACTTTAACCATTTGAGTAGTGAAACAGTGCATGCAAGATCTCTCCTCTTTCTCACTCTCTCTCCCTCTTTCTTTCTCTCTGTAACTCTCCCTTTCAAATAAATAAATCTTTATAAAAATTGATTATCTTATGTCTGGTTGCTTCAGATATATTCTGTATTCCAACGCCCCTTCCTCATTTTGTGTAACCTGGCTCTGTGTGACCAACTATCACTGAGCTCCAATCTAGAAGTATCAGAATTCAAGTGGTAATGAAGCAATGTTTTGGAAGTAGCCATTCAGTGCAAAAATTCACTGGATTTTCACCATCAGATTAGTGTGAAGTAGGAGCACAGGATTTACAGGGGAACAGTGGGGCATCTTAATAGGGGGCATATTACAACAATGAGGAAATAAGAAAGTGGGCAATGCTGAGAAAGTGAGAATAAGAAATTAAAGTTAAGAAGAAGGTGTTTTTGAGGGGCCAGCGCTGTAGCATAGCAAGTAAAACTGTTGCCTGCAGTGCTGGCATCCCATATGGGCACCAATTGAGTCCCGGCTGCTCCTTTTCTGATCCAGAGCTCTGCTACGGCCTGGGAAAGCAGTAGAAGATGCTCCAAGTTCTTGGAGCCCTGCACGCACTTAGGAGACCTGGAAGACGCTCCTGGTTCCTGGCTTCAGATCGGCCCAGCTCTGGCCATTGTGACCATTTAGGGAGTGAACCGAACCAGTGGATGGAAAAATTTCTCTCTCTCTCTCTCTCTCTCTCTCTCTCTCTCTGCCTTTGCCTCTGCCTCTCTGTAACACTGCCTTTCAAATAAATAAATAAATCTTTTTTAAAAAATATATTTTTCATGTTTTAGAGTTTTCTGTAGCTCTGCTAACTATCTCTACCTGTTTATGTATTTACCACTTGTCATACCTAGTTGCCCATAGCTACTCAAATAAGAAAAAGGACTTTAGAATTGAGTGGAATGTATGCTTGTGATCTTTTAGGTTTATTCCAGTTACTCTAGTTTTCTCTAGTATCTAGCTATTAGGTTATTAGTTAACTTATTATATAATTTCTTAAATCTTTAGTTTTCTTTAGTTCTTATTCACTATTTTCACAAGAGATGAGAAGTTTGTTGAAGGCTGTGAGCTTTTTAGCTTCCTGATTTACTCTAGTTATTCTAGTTATCTCTAGTGTACCATTTACCTATGTAACACCACATTCATCTAGTTATCAATGCTTACTCAAGAAAGAAATGAAAACTTAGAATTGAGATGAAAGTGTCATTTTGAACCTCTTAACATACCCTAGCTACTCCAATTATCCAATTAATTCATTATTAGTTAACACGATCCTCTATTTTTTTCAGTTTTTTATGTTTTTCACTCATGATCCTAACATTAAATAAGTTCCTCTAGTTATCTCTAATTACCAAGTTATCCAGTAACTACTTGTTACATCTAATCATCACTAGTCATTCATCAAGTCTGTTTCCTTTTCTTAGGGACACAGCTATACTTCATTTCTTAGTCTCCCTTTGTCTCAGTGGAGCCTTGCGATTGGTTCTTTCCTACAGACTGTGAGCAAAAATAATGCATCCATTTTGGGCTGAGGCAGGTAATAGTACAAGTGTCTTCTCTGTGCTCTTGTGCACTCTCTTTCTCTTCTGCAATGATCTTAGCAACCATACACGACTGAAGGACTCTGAGCTCCTGCATGAATGCCTAGAGTAGGGGTTCTTCTGCCTGTTGTTGACCACATAGGACTTTGACTTGAATAAGCAAAAAAAAAAATTACTAACTTAAGCCACTGAAATCTTGAGGTTTGTTATAGTATTTATCCCATCCTGACAAATATACTCTGTCATAGTACTTATCACATCCTATTGTAGGTTACGTATTTTATTGCTCTGTCTCCTCCACTGTACTGTGAATTATTTGAGGGCAGGTCTAGAGTATATTTATTCACTGTTTTATCCTTAGTGCTTAGTGCAGTGTTTAGCAAACAGTTATTTTTTTATTTTTTATTTTTTTTGACAGGCAGAGTGGACAGTGAGAGAGAGACAGAGAGAAAAGTCTTCCTTTGCCGTTGGTTCACCCTCCAATGGCCGCCGGGGCCGGCGCACTGCGGCCGGTGCACTGTGCTGATCCGAAGGCAGAAGCCAGGTGCTTTTCCTGGTCTCCCATGGGGTGCAGGGCCCAAGCACTTGGGCCATCCTCCACTGCACTTCTGGGCCATAGCAGAGAGCTGGCCTGGAAGAGGAGCAACCGGGACAGAATCCGGTGCCCCGACCGGGACTAGAACCCAGTGTGCCGGTGCCGCAAGGTGGAGGATTAGCCTATTGAGCCGTGGCGCTGGCCTAGCATACAGTTATTACAATAATGGACAATAATGGATATTATTGAATGAACACTCTAAATGAATGTATATGCACTGACTGGATCCCTACCTTCCCTTTTGTAAAAAAAGTTATTTATTTTACTCATTGAAAGAATTATAGAAGAGGGGAGAGAGAAAACTTTTATCCACTAGTTTATTTGCCAAATGCTTGTAAAAGCTGGAGCTGGGCCAGGCAAAAGCCAGGAGCCAAGAACTGCTTCTGGGTATCCTATGTGGTCGGCAGGAACCAAGTTTTGGGTTATCATCTGCTGCCTCCCAGGTGTATTAGCACTAAGCTGCATGGGAGTGGAGATGATACTCAACCTCAGGCATTCTGAAATGGGCTGTGGGTGTCCTCAGCAACAGCTTAACCTACTGTGCCACAACACCTACTCCCTAAAAGGATCCACCTTATTATCTCATCTATAAAGACCATTCTTCATCAAAGAAGAGAGTCTAGTTTTTCACAAATGGAGATTCATTCTTTGTGTCTCCCTCAAATTTTAGTTGTAGATAGAAGTATTTTATAGTGGCTTTGATTTAAGTGATAAGATTAAATGATCAACTAGTGGCTCACATAAAATAGATTGGGGGATCCTTACTATACATAGTTAAATCGCATTTTAAGTTCCTTATAAGTAATCAACAGAATTTTTCTAAAAAGCTGAATTTCTCTTATGGAGTCCATAGATGTCAGTATAACAGAGCAAATATACTGAAAACTGACTGCATGGAATATAAAGTGTGCATAGCAGATATTTTCAAATTCATATATATGCGATTTATGAAAGGGCAGTTTGATTAGTCATTCTTGATAAAAATGCAACACCAAGTACAATTAGTCAAACTAACATTTGGCAATTCACAGCCAAAATGAAATCTAGTTATTCAATAAAATTTTCACTTTAAGAGGTTGAGCAATTTTATGTACAAATGAGCCCAGGAGCCAATACTCTTAAAAATGAGTATTTACAATTATCCAGCAAATTTAACTAAAATCTCATTGGTCTCTAGCATGTGTGTTTTTTTTTTAACTTTTATTTAACAAATATAAATTTCCAAAGTACAGCTTATGGATTACAGTGGCTTCCCCCCCATAACTTCCCTCCCACCTGCAACCCTCCCATCTTCTGCTCCCTCTCCCATTCCATTCACATCAAGATTCATTAGCATGTGTTTTAATATGCGACAGGCATTTTCTAAGCTGGTAGGAAAAAGAAACTTGCAATGTTCAGTGGAAATATTTTTCACTGAATCTTAGAAAAGGTCACTAAAGAGATATCTGAGAAATTTCTAGAACATTCAGACTACGCCACTTCCTGAATGGGTTTGTCCAGTTCAAAAGGAAATTAAATCCAAAAAACAAAAACAAACAAAAGAAACCGACATGCTAAGGGTTATATCAGGGTCTACTTGATGCCAAATAATCATTTTTAATTTTTCAACTATCGTTTTGCATTTATTTGATGTAATCTTAGTATAGGCAGTATGGCACAGTGCTACAGGCACTGATTGACTCTCCTGCAATTCAGTATGCTAGTTATACTTGCTTTCAGTATTGTACACATATTCCTATGACAGATCTAAGAAAAGTACAGAGTGACAGGCAGCTATTGTGCTACCAAAAGACAATGAAATAAAGTTACAATTTCCAAAATAAAAGTTTTTAGTTATAATTGCACATGTAGTACATTCCATAACCCACTTACATATAAGACATTTCCAATTACATCTTAACATCAAAAAGGGAGAGTTAGGTCCATATTCATATGCTAATAAGCATTGCATTATTTAAACATGTTTTTCTTTTTAATCTATGAAAATGGGAATTGAGCAGTGGCAATGGAATCATACAAAAGTCACAATTACCTTTTTTAAAGTGCAGCCTTTCACATAAACACATTTCAGCATTTGTTAGATGGGCTGGCTGATGGTTCATGAAAATAAAGTCATAAAAATTATTCTTTGACTTGCTTGAGGGGCAGATTTGAATTTCCCAAATGCATCAGGAAATAAACTCTATCATGAAATTCAAGTGAATTCAGCCTTTAGCAGGGTGTTTTGTGGTGTTTGGATCACACAGCACATTGCTATGAGACTGGTGATGTTGAGCATGGGTCCCTTATTGAATATTACCTGTTCCATCCACATAATGCCCATTTCACTGGGCAACATGATTGGTGCTTTCTGCACAATGGTTAACATACTGAGAATATTAGTGGCAAAAAGAATGAGTTTGTGATTTCCTTCTTAATCAGGACTCCTAGAGGACAGAATTAGGTGTTTTTCAGTTACTTACCTTCCTAATTTATCTAACGCAACTCACAATGCAGTTTTGGCAAGTTCTTAATCTTCATGGGCCTGAATTTCATCATCTGTCAAGGGCCCATATGAATGAGTACTTTTCTCCCAGGGTTGGGATGGACATCAAATGAAATAATGACTGTAAACAGGCTTTATAAACTGTAATGTGCTATACAGGTGCAATATGTTAATAATAGCAACAGCAATCTATTAGAAATTGAATGTGGCTTTTGTTTCCACTGCTGCTTTTCTGCTCTCTCGCCCTTTAAAAACACCAGAAATTCTGAATCAATTCTATTCTGGGTTTATGAGATTGTTCCAAGGAGAATTGCTGTTTAGCAAATTGCACAAGGTACAACCTCTGATTCAAACTAGAATTAAGCTGGAAAGTATGCTTTGTTCTGTGGTATTTAAAGTCTGGGAAAAGTTATCTGTACACAAGACAAGATAACATGATCTGAGAAGAACTACACATTCAGGTTCTGCTTAATTGTGCCACATATATGATAAAACAAAACTAAGAAACAATCCTATTTTAAATCTAGTACGTAGTGTGAGTGAATGGAAAAGGGCTACATTTTCCTCTGTGCTTCTCCACATGAATTAATCCTAGATGTTTATGCATTCCATGGTAAAACCCAGAAGTAGCATAGAAATCCTTCTTCTCAATGGGAGGAGCAAACAACAGGCATATAAGCTGTAAGTCATGAGATCTCAATGCGAAATATATGATCAGGTTTGCATTAAGTACAGCCCTGGAAAACTGATCTTACACTGATCTAAATGCTATGATTTCATAAGTGCCAGCTGAGCCTGCTTCCCTCAGAAATGTGTCTGTTGACAGCAATCTGAATGTTCACTTTGAGTTGGAGCTTCGTTCCAGGAGCTCAAGAATGCCACTCTTCTCTTCATTATTTTTCTCACTGACATGTGGCAAGTACTTGTGTGTTACAAGGACACTTCAAAAAGTTCATGAAAAAATAGACTTAAAAGATAAATTTATTTTGATGCAAAAAATTTGAAATCCACGAAGTGAGTATTTGGTGCAGCAGTCAAGATGCTACTTGGGACACCAACTTCCTATATTGGAGTGCCTGGGTTCAAGTTTGAGTTCCAGATTCCTGCTGAAGTATGCTTACAGAGGTAGCAGGTGATACCTCAAATGTTTTGTTCCCTGCCACCCATGTAGGAGAACTGTGTTGAGTCGTTGGCTTCTGCCTTCTGTCTGGCTTAGGCTTGGTTTTTGGGGAGTGGATCACTGGATAGAAGCATTTTAATGCTCTCTGTCTCTGTCTCTCTCTGTCTCCCTCTCCCTATCCTTCTCCCTCTCCCTCTCTCTTTCCCTCTCCTCCTCAGATTTTCAAATATATAAAAATAAAATAAATAAAAATTAGTAAAAATTTTTGGAATGTACACAGCTTTTTCATAATATGAATTACTATGTACTGTTTGAACACCCCTCTTGTTTAAAATTACTGCAGAACAGACCTGTTGTGATTTAAAAATGAAAGTAAATAAAAAATTGGATTTCTTGATAGTGTAAGAGAAGTGATTCTCTAGGATATTCAGAATTTCCAAATGCTTTTTAGGAAAGCTGGATTTGAAAATGCAAAAGCATATGGGGAAAGAGAGCCTGACATGTATAAGTCCTCCATGGAAGGATAAAAGTTGGATACAAGAAAGACCTTTGCCTGTTTCACCATTTTCCCCTTCTAGACACATTCAGAAGAGACATTTTATGACTGCAGTGACCTTGGAAACACAGTATTGCACCACAGACACACACCTGCAACAGTGGCAGGCCTTAGAAGTTTGTTTCTATCAGGCATCTGGCCAGCTTAAAAGAATTTTAATCAGGAAGAAGTTTATGAAGTAAGATCGCATGGACTCTGTCCTTTCTGAAGCTCTTTTGATAACAAGCAAAAGGTAGTTCAGTCAATTAGTGGCTTATCAGGCCTATCTTAATTATACCTTGGAAATCAGTATGCAAGTTAAATTGTCATTAAGCTGTTACTGTACTGTCTTAGGCAGTGTGCACTCTTTCCATTCATTTCTAAAAGGAGATTTTCTTCATCTTGAGAGTCACAGCTGGAGTAGAACTAAAATGTAACACCAGCCAGGAAGCCTCCTGCTGGGCACAGTTTCCTAGCTTTCAGCATAATTATGCAAATCCATCTTTGACATTAGAGAAAGGCCAATGACAATGTCAAGCAAATGTTATCCGATTTTCACTTAGTCCCATTTTTGGTATTGACAGAGCTGATATTCAAGCACTAAACCATGTGAATCATTTCAGTTTCCATGGGGGTTGCACTTCGATTACTGCTACTGGAGTGGTTCAATTAGAAGAAAATCATCTGCACAGAGGCTTCCCCACTTCTATTTCCTCAACCAGCAATGATGCTTTCTTTTCAAAGTGATTCTTGCAACACTCACAAGTGGTTTTCATGGCACTGACTACTGTCAATTCTGTTTTTCTGGAATTAAGCTGTGTCTGAATGTAAAACAGAAGCACCTGCAGTCAGTCCTTCATTCTGTTGTGTTTGTTCATTTGTCGTTCTACTCAGTGCAGTTACAAGGGTCCTAGGAAATCAGAAACATAATATGGCTTTTCAAATAGAATAAAATGAACATGAGAATCTTCTTATTGGTTATAGAGGTTGCAGATATCTATTCATAGATATTATGATCTGAAAACAACCATAGTATGGCATTGAATGGCCATTATGTTACACATATGAACTTCCAGAAGCCCACTGCAAGACTTGCCCAAAGTCTTGAAGTAATTCAGAGACATAGCAAGGAGAAGAATCCAGATTTTCTGATGAGCAATCCAGTGTTTGTTCTATTGTATTACATTGTGTTCAGGAGATGTTTGAAGACGAGGGGTCAGCCTTCCACGGAGCTAATATGAGCATTTTCTTATGCCATGAAATTTCAGAGTTCTCAAAACCTCTCCATGAAGACCAGAAACCAAAGACTTGCTCCCATGAAAGTAGAAAGCTTGGCAGTTTGCCCAACAATGGTGATCATGAAAAGTAAATGACCCAGAGAATGATGTTTATTGGAAGTCTGACTATTGAATATGAGTTTCATATTTCAGAGAAAATCAGCTGCCTGTGAGGGATGCCGATGACTTCACTGTTCTACGTTGTTCTGGTTGGGCAAACTAGACTACATGATAGTCATGGCAATCTCAGGATACAGGAAGTGTGGAAAACATGCACAGTTCTTTGATAATTATATTATGAGTTTTCAGGCTTTATCCTAGAGAGACTTCAGAGATTACAATTACAGATTACCTGGGTTTTAAAGGATACAGGCTAGAGGACAGGAGAGATGGAAGAGGAAAATGGCACTGATATGTAACAGAGAATAATAGAATTAAAGAGAGAAGGAATTCAAGCAAGGGAGGCAAGTATCCTATCTTGGTTTCTATAATGTGGCTGCAAACCTGTTGTGCTTTTATTGTTGTTGAGTTGGAAATAGCAAAAGTAGATGAGAAGATCCTGTAAATATTATAAACAGGATATAAATTGCCAAACACTGTACATAGTATATTTTTTAAATATTTGTTTACTTATTTATTTGAAAGTCAGAGTTACAGGGAGAGTAGGACAAATTGGGGAGTGAACCAGTGGATGGAAGACCTCTCTCTTTCTCTCTCTCTGCCTCTGCCTCTCTGTAACTTTGCCTTTCAAATAAATAAAATAAATCTTTTATAAAAGATTTATTTAATTATTTGAAAGTCAGAGTTACACACAGAGAGGCAAGGCAGAGAGAGAGAGAGAGAGAGAAAGAGAGAGAGAGAGAGAGAGGTCTTCCATCCACTGGTTCACTCCCCAATTGGCTGCAATGGCTGGAGTTAAGCCAATCTGAAGCCAGGAGCCAGGAGCTTCCTCTGGGTCTTCCCACTTGGGTACAGGAGCCCAAGGACTTGGTCCATCTTCTACTGCTTTCCCAGGCCATTGAAGAGAGCTGGATCCTACGTGGAGCAGCTGAGACTCGAACCAGCACCCATATGGCTCAGCGCTGGCCCCAACAAAATAAATCTTTTTTTTAAAGAAATAATAAAATGGAACCAGTATGTATATCTTTTTTTAAAAAGATTTATTTATTTGTTTGAAAGGCAGTTACAGAGAGCTTCTGGGACTTGAACCAGCAACCCATATAGGATGCTGTGACTATAGGTTACGCCGCAGTGCCAGCCCCTAGTATGTATATATTATGCTCAAGTTTCTGTGCTCTGTGTTGGTGGTTGGTCTGGACTGAACGTTCGGGTCTCCCCAAAATTTTTATGTTGAAATCTTAATTCCCAAATGTATTGGTACTAGGAGGCAGGGTCTTTGGGAGGTAATGAGGTTCTGAAGGTATAGTTTTGTTGATGATATTAGTGCCCTTATAGGAGACACAAAAGCTTGCTTGATTTTTCTCTCTCTCCGCCTTTGAGGATACAATAAGGAGAAGACCCCTCCCCCCTTTAAGCCATGAAGAAGGCTTTCACCAGAGCACAACTATGTTGGCACCCTGATCTTGGACCTCCAGCCTCTGGAACTGAGAGAAATAAATGTTTGTTGTTAAAACTGGGGTTAGCATTGTGGCATAGTGGGTAAAGCCTCTGTCTGCAATGCCAACACCCCCAAATAGGCATTGTTTTGTATCCTGGCTGCTTCATTCCTGACCCAACTCTCTGCTAATAGCCTCAGAAAAGCAGCGGAAGATGGTCCAAGTACTTGGGCTCCTGTCACACACGTGGCAGACTCAATGAAGCTCCCGAATCCTGGCTTTGGTCTGGCCCAGCCCTGGCCATGCGTCCATCTGGGGAGTGAACCAATAGATAGAAAAATCTCTCTCTCTCTCTCCTTCCTTCCCTTTCTCCCTCCCCCTTCTCTCCCCCCCCAACTATAATTTCCATGATAAATAAATCTTTTAAAATACTACCTAGTGTATTGTATACCGTTATAACTACCAAAACTGACTAAAATAATGGTAGAGCAAGCTCCAATTAAAGAAGGCACTATATACTTATGCAAACAGTTGTATTAACAGCACCTTGCACCATGACTGGCCCATAGTAGGGATTTTACAATGTTTCTTCAATGGATAAATGAATGAATGAAAAGAACATTCTGAGTTGGGCGATTGGCCACAGGGACAGAAAAAGAAGCCCTGAGGATATTTAGAATGAGAAGAAATGGCAGAAAGGGGTGGCGGTGGAATTCGAGGGTATAACCTGGGGGGCCTGGATGAGTGCCTAAATGATAGAGTTAGGGTAGTTTATTATTTTTGCATAAGGCAAGCTTTGTGTTTTGTTTTGTATAAAATGAGATGATGTCTCTTTGTGAACATACTTTGAAGTTTAGAGTGTCAATGTAATATGAGTTGAATCAAGGTATGTTTGTTCTTCCTGATCCATTCCCTTAGGGCTTTTGTTGGTACAGAATGGGTGTGGGATATACCTGGATTGGACAAATTTCAATGTATTTCTTCTCTTCCGCATATGAAAAGAACTAATGCCTTCACATTTCTTGTTAGGCTCATGTGTCACTACTTGTATTGACATAAAAGGGAGTCTTTAATGTCATTATGATCAAAGGGTACAAGCAAAGTCACAGAATTACCATACCAAAGTATTAATTGGCCATGAAAATTCAAAAGCACCCATGGAGTGCTCATAAAAGAGTCCCCCACCCCCTCATTGATTTGTTCCTCTGTATTTTTTTTTTAAATAGCAAATTGCGGATTAGACTCATAGGAACTACTTAATAAATATGTAGTAAACTAAAGAACTCAGAGGTAATTATCTTGTACAATAAGGGAAATATTTATATGTATCATTAGTAGCCATTAAGAAGACAAGGGCCAGTGTTATGGTGCTCTGTATTAAGCTGTCTTCTGCAGCTCCAGCGTCCCATAAAGGCACAGGTTCAAGTCCTAGCCAATCCACTTCTGATCCAGCTGCCTGCTAATGCACCTGAGGAAGCATCAGAACATGGCCCAAGTTCCAGGGTCCTGCCACCCATGTGGGAGACCTCGAAGAATCTCTGGCTCCTGGCTTTAGTCTAGCCCAGCCCTGGCCATTGCAGCCATCTTGGAAAGTGTACCGGCAGATGGAAGAGCTTTTTCTTTCTCGGTCTCTTTTTCTTTCTCTCCCTGTAACTCTACCTTTCAAGTAAATAAACAATTTTTTAAAGATTTATTTTCTTTATTTGAAAGACATAGTTACAGAGAGAGGTAGAGACAGCGAGAGAGGTCTTCCATCCGCTGGTTCACTCCCCAAATGGCCACAGTGGCTGAAGCTAAGCTGATCGAGAGCCAGGAGCCAGGAGCTTCCTCCAGGTCTCCCATGCTGCGCAAGGGCCCAAGCACTTAGGCCATCTTCCACTGCTTTCCCAGGCCATAGCAGAGATCTGGATTGGAAGAGGAGCAGCTGGGACTAGAACCAGCACCCATATGGGATGCTGGCGCTTCAGGCCAGGGCTTTAACCCGCTGCACCACAGCGCTGGCCCCAATAAATAATTTTTTTAAAAAAAGGATGACAATTATCATATCTTTTCTTCCCCCAATCAACTTCTTATAACCCCTGCTTCTGGGTCATAATGTCCTTGAAATTTAGCAGAATGGACTTTTTGACAATAAATCATTACAGAGCATTAATTTTCGAAAAATTATTCCTGTTGCTTGGATTACTGAACCTTAACAGATTAACACAATGTGTTTGGGCTTGAAACCTTCCTCTCTCAATTATTTGCCATTAATTTTGTACAAGTTATTTAATTTTTTGTGTCTCAGTTTCCTAGTCTGTAAAATTGTAATAGTGTATTATGAGGCATGTATGACATTAAATGTAAATCATTTTATAATGGTGCTTAGCACATAGAAAGTGCTTGAAAGTGTTTCCTATCATTATTTTTCCATTATCATCACTAAAGATTTTTATTAGCAAATTTGTATAAGTCTGGAAGGAGAACTACTGCTTTGTTAGTAAAGATACTGGGCCCATTTTTGGCAAACTGAGTTTAATGTACAAGTAAAATATTCAGTGAAGTTAGTCAGCAATTTGTTTTAAATGTATAATGATCTCAGGATAGCAATTGAATTTCAGAGGAAGAAACTGAGGAGAAATTTGTACAGTGGTGAGAGCTGAAGCTAAGAAAAAAATCAGACAACTTTGGGAGAGAATACTGCAGGCCTTGACCTGGGAAAGATCCACACTTAGAGAGTCAGAGGAAAAGGAGCTAGCAAAACCAACGGGGGTGTGGAGGGGGGTGGGTTCAGAAAAGTAGAACTACTGCCACAAAATGAAAAGGACAGGATATGTTGTAGAAAGATTATTGAATCAATAGTTTCAAATACTTGTGCAGAGAAAACAGGGCAATTGAGAAGTCATAGCCTTGACTGTTGAGGACCCTTGGGGTAGGGGATGAAACAGTGGATTGAAGGTCTCTTTGTCAGTCTGATGGTCTCTCTCTCTCTGTTTCTCTGCCTTTCAAAAAAATTAAAATGGAAAAAAATTAGCTGTATTTGTTAGATGGATGAATTAAAAGAACAGCAAAAAGATAATTTCCAGGACCAGCATTGTGGGGTAGGGTGTTAAACATCTACCTGTGTTGCCAGCATCCCATATGAGCGCCATTTAGTGCCCTGGCTGTTCCACCGTCCGATGCAGCTCCCTGCTAATGCATCTGAGAAAGCAATGGAAGATGAGTCAGGTACTTGGGTCTGTACTACTCACATAGGAGACTCAGAACAAGCTCCTGGCTCCTGGCTTTGGCCTGGCCCAGCCCTAGCTGTTACAGCCATTTGGGGAGTGACTCAGCAGATGGAAGATCTGATCTCCACCACAAAACGTCCATGCAGATTTATTTACTTGAATGTCAGAGTTAAAGACAGAGAGGGAGAGATCTTCCACAGATACATTTCCAGTCACTAATCTTCCTCCCAGTTTTATTGTTTTCTGTTTACCCTGTTTATTTAAACTATTGGTTTTCTTTTCATATATATATATATATATATATATATATATATATATATAACCTCTAGTCCTTTGGAAGAGGAGGAGGGTGGTAAGTAAATACAGTCATGTGCTACATAACAATATTTTGCCCAATGATGGGCAACATATATGACATTTGTTCTCATAAGATTATATCTAATCTAGTGACATTGTAGCTGCCTTAGTTTCTGTAAGTACACTCAATGTTGTTCACACAGTGATGAAATTGCACAAAGACATTTTCTCAGTATACAATATCCCTGTCATTATGTGACATGTGACTATACATATAAATCGTACCCATAGCATAGACTTCCTATAACCTCCTGTTTTCTTTTCTTTTTAAGATATATTTATTTATTTATTTGAAAGGTACAGAGAGATAGAGTGAGATCTTCCCTTTGCTGGTTCACACCCCAAATGGCTGCAGTGGCCAGGGCTGAACAAGGCTGAAATCAGGAACTCCGTTCTGGTCTCTCACACAGGTGCAGGGATCCAAGGACCTGGGCCATCTTCCATTGCTTTCCTAGGCGCATTAACAGTGAGCTGGATTGGAAGTGGAGCAGCCGGGACTTGAACCAGTGCTCACATGGGATGCTGGTATCGCAGGTAATGGCTTAATCTACTGTGCCACAACATTGACCCTAACCTCCCATTTTCTGCAGGACACTTTAGGAAATTTTCTATCTTCTTCTATGACTAGCACTTCTAAGAATATGTTTCCCTAGAAACCTTTCAAGAGATTCTGTAATATCACCATAGGTTCCAAGTACAAACATGTCTGTGGAGAAGCCACACTGTAAATACAAGTGTACTTCAAAAAGTTCTTGGAAAATAGAATTAAAAGAAAAGCTTATTTTGGTGCAAAAATTTTGAAATCTATTCATAGTTTTCTTGAAATATGCATTTTCCATGAACTTTTTGAAAGATCCTTGGACATAGGGAAGCTTTCCAGCCACATTGAATTTGTTATTTTATTCCTGAAGGGTCAATAACCTTGGAGGGGGACCTTTGAAACATAGTTACAGAAAGTGTTTGAACAAGTTAGAGTCATTCTACGTTGATGACCATTACTTCATACTGCTGCAGGTCTTGCAGTATTCAGAGATAACTTGGTGTCAACCCTCTGAAAAATGCTACAAATTCTGTCTTTCATTACTTCAAAGTATAGGTGCTCACCTAAAGTAAGGTAATGTAAGATGATAGGATACTGCTAAGAAATTTTAAAATTGGACTTTGAATGACAAACTCTCAAAAAAAAAAAGTGGTACTTCTTGGTCAAGAAGCAACACTCAGCGGGTGCCGCAGCTTACTAGGCTAATCTTTTGCCTGTGGCGCCAGTACCCCGGGTTCTAGTCGCGGTTGAGGCTCCGGATTCTGTCCCTGTTGCTCCTCTTCCAGTCCAGCTCTCTGCTGTGGCCCGGGAAGGCAGTGGAGGATGGCCCAAGTGCTTGGGCCCTGCACCCGCATGGGAGACCAGGAGGAAGCACCTGGCTCCTGGCTTCAGATCGGTGCAGCACGCTGGCCGCAATGTGCCGGCTGTAGAGGCCACTTTGGGGGTGAACCAACGGAAAAAGGAAGACCTTTCTCTCTTTCTCTCTCTCACGGTCTAACTCTGCCTGTCCAAAGAGAAAAAAAAAGAAGCAACACTCAATGACTTTGAATCAGAAAGTGCAGTGTTAATATTTGTCACCTGGGGCCAGTGCTGTGGAGTAGCGGATAAGCCGCAGCCTACAGTGCCAGCATCCCATATGGGTGCAGATTCGAGTCCTGGCTGCTCCACTTCCCATCCAGCTCTCTGCTATGGCCTGGAAAAGCAGTGGAAGATGGCCCAAGTCCTTGGGCCCCTGCCCAAGTGGGAGACCTGGAAGAAGCTCCTGGCTCCTGGCTTCGGATTGGCAGAGCTCCAGCCATTGCTGCCAATTGGGAAGTGAACCAGCAGGTGGAAGACCTCTCTCTCTCTCTCTCTTTCTCTCTCTGTGTAACTCTGACTTTCAAGTAAATAAATAAATCTTAAAAAAAATACTTGTCACCTTCCAGAGCCAGATTGGTGGTTGGTATTCATATGTCTGAAATCATCTGTAGGTTTTTTGGGGGGAAGGCTCCACCTGTGTTCTATTGACTTTGTTGGTCAGAACGCTGCATATTTTGAGTAGGATGAATATTGGTAACTGTATTTTTCATTTAGGAGACATTTAGCTATACTATTTCACCATATTTGTCATTAAAAATGTGAAATAGAATCCAGTCAATAGTTTCATCAGATCCTCGATATACAAGGTGATTATCTGAGAAGTCATGAAGCAATATTGAGTCCAGTTTTGTAACTTGGGGTTGTGAACACTGAGAGCTGTTGATTAAGATTTTGATACTCACATCTTTAAAACAAGGGTGAAAGTGTGTATCTTTACTACCTTGGCTAATTTATCAAATATATTTATCTCAGATGAAGGTAGGAAGCTGAGAGGTACTAAAATGGAATTTACAAATGATCAAGAGCATTGTGTGAACCTGCTTAGCACTAAAAACATCTATTCCAAAATCAAATAGAATCCCTTGGCACACTTCACTTTATTCAGCATGCAAAGAAAAGACACTAACTTAGCACAAGAGTGGCATACCTCCCCTTCATTATATAAAAAATTAACTAGATTGCAGAAAGAGAAAAAGTTAGTGGCCACTGAAGGGCACAAGCTTAAACTTTCTATTTAACGAGCAGTCTAGATCTGAGCTGCTCTTAAGGTCCAGTCAAGGCTGATGAGGCAACAAGTGGTTGACCTGACCTAGATTGGTGAAGAGTAAGTGCTGGGTGTCAGCAAAGTCTGAGTTTTGTGCTGCAGACATGGTGAACAATTTTTTTTCTTTTTTTCTTTTTTGATAGGCAGAGTGGACAGTGAGAGAGAGAAAGGTCTTCCTTTTGCCACTGGTTCACCCCTCAACGGCCGCTGCGGCCGGCGCATCGTGCTGATCCAAAGCCAGAAGCCAGGTGCTTCCTCCTGGTCTCCCATGTGGGTGCAGGGCCCAAGCACTTGGGCCATCCTCCACTACATTCCCGGGCCATAGCAGAGAGCTGGCCTAGAAGAAGGGCAACTGGGACAGAATCCGGCGTCCCGACCAGGACTAGAACCCGGTGTGCCAGTGCTGCAGGCGGAGGATTAGCCTAGTGAGCTGTGGCGCTGGCCACATGGTGATCCATTTGTAGTCTATCCTGTTTCAGGCCATGCTTCTGACCTCTCTTGTTCTTGACCTTCAAATAAGAATCTTACTTTGAATTCCTGTATCCCTGACACCTCCATCTCTGGAAAACCATAAATTTACAATTTAATTCCCATTTTAAAATTAATGCATGATGCAATAATCTCTCTCTCTCTCTCTCTCTCTCTCTCTCTCTCTCTCTCTCTCAAACACACACACACACACACACACACACACACACACACACGCCCCCTTTTTTTTCAGTGAAGCTTTCACTTCTTTACTTGATTGTTGACCTCTTCCAAATTTATATAAACCCAGTTACTGGTCCTAAATCCTGCATTAAAGTGTTTAAAGTCAAAAATCAAAAAAAGAAAAAAAACATATAATTTTATTGTACCATCATAGTCTGTTCCTAATAGAATTCTGCTCAGGATATTTTTAAAAAAGAACACAGTGAATACTGACAGTCAAAGGTAACTTTGCAAAACTTGTAAGGCTGTAACATGCACATCAAGTGAATATTAACCCTGGCTTTAACATTTCTACCAGATAAGTCCTAAAGCATTTTACAAACATAAAGTGGTTTATTCATTCAACAAATACTTAAAGCAAAGTTGCCATGCTCCACACATTGCTCAAAGTACTGGTTATATAAATACCTATGACTGGGACCGTTGCTGTGGTATAGCAAGTAAAGTCACCACCTGTGACACCAGGATCCCATATGGGCATCGGTTCGAATCCTTTATTTATTTATTTATTTATTTGAAAGGCACTCTATCATCTTTTTAAAATGTTTTATTTATTTATTTTAGAGGTAGGGTTACAGACAGAGAGAGGGAGAGACAGAGAGAGAAGTCTTCCATCTGCTGGTTCACTCCCCGAATGGTGCAATGGCTGGAGCTGAGCCAATCCAAAACCAAGAGCCAGGAGCTTCCTCCAGGTTTCCCATGTAGGTGCAGGGGCCCAAGCACTTGGGCCATCTTTTACTGCTTTCCCAGGTCATAGTAGAGAGCTAGATTGGATGAAGAGTATCCAGGAATAGAACTGAGCGCCCATATTGGATTCTGGTGCTGCTGGTGGAGGCTTTGCTCACTATGCAACAGCGCTGGCCCCTGCTGCACTTCTGATTCCATTCCCTGCTAATGGCCTGGGAAAGGAGCAGAACATGGCCCAAGTTATTGGGCCCCTGTACCCATGTGGGAGACCTGGAAGAAGCTTCTGGGTCTTGACTTCAGATTGCCCCAACTCTGGGAGTTGTGGCCATTTGGAGAGTGAATCAGTGGATAGAATATATCACTCTCTGTCTCTGTCTCTGGTCTCTGTCTCTCTCTCTCTGTCTCTCTCTCTCTCTAACTCTGCCTTTCAAATAAATAAATAAATAAATAAATAAATCTTTTTAAAAAAATATGACTTAGAAGAATTTAAAATATAGCCCTAGAAATATATAAGATTTGGAAGCTATTTTCAATTTCCTCTCTTTTTAAAGATTTAGTTATTTTGAAAGGCAGAGTTACAGAGGCAGAGAGAGAAAGGGTTCTTCCATGCACCAGTTCCTTCCCCAGATGGCCACAATGGCCAGAGCTGCACCAATCCACAGCCAGGAGCCAGAAGCTTCTTCCGGGTCCCCCATGCAGGTGCAGGAGCCCAAGGACTTAGGCCATCTTTTACTGCTTTCCCAGGCCATAGCAGAGAGCTGAATTTGAAGTGGAGTAGCCAGGACATGAACTGGAGCCTATATGGGATGCTTGCACTGCAGGCAGCGGTTTTACCAGCTATGCCATAGCACCAGCCCTTTCAATTTCCTCCTAAATCTAGAAAGAGAAAAACTCTGAACTGATAGGAAATTCTAATCCTCAATCCAAAAGTGATAACAGAGTAGGAAATTAGTGCATCTGTTAAGACACTGCTTGGGGGCCGGCACTGTGGCATGGTGGGCAAAGCTGCTGCCTGAAGTGCTGGCATCCCATATGGGTGCCGGTTCGAGTCCTGGCTGCCCCACTTCCAATTCAGCTCTCTGCTATGCCATGGGAGAGCAGTGGAGGATGGTCCAAGTCCTTGGGCCCCTGCACCTGTGTGGGAGACCCAGAGGAAGCTCCTGGCTCCTGGCTTCAGATCAGAAAAGCTCCAGCTATTGAAGCCAATTGGGGAGTGAACAGCCAGATGGAAGACCTCTCTCCTTCTCTGTGTAACTCTGCCTTTCAAATAAATAATAAATCTTTTTTTTTTTTAAAAAAAGACCCTGCTTAGGAAGCCTACATTCCATATTTGTGTGCCTGCTTAGAGTCTCAGCTATTGTGCTTTACTTCAGCTTCTGTATAGTGCAGACTCTGGGAGGTAGCAGATGATGGCTTTGATGCTTGTGTTCCTGCCACCCCATTTGGAAGGCCCAGATTGGATTTAGGGATGCTGGTTTTGATTTGACCTGGTTGTTGTGAGCACTTGGGGAGTGAGCCAGCGGCTGAAGAACCTCTCTCTTTCTCTCTCTCCCTGAAAGCAAAAATAAACATATTTTTTAAAAAAATGTTAAGCATTGGTTTTTCCTTTGTACATGATAAGTAGGAGAAGAGTTTAGGATTTTTCTGTCCATTCTGGAGCTCCAATGAGCTGAACAGGAAGAATTGAGCAAAGAAAGGATAGGAAGTAATACCTACATCACCATGAGGAAGAGAATTTTTAACATCACTATGGATTTTTAATTTTTCTTAAGGAGTATTTCTTTCAAACAGCACTATCATTAATTTATCCTAATGCCTTACTCATTGGTGAGCAGTCGAAACTACAGACATAGATGAGGTAGAAAGCAGAAAAGATATTCAAGGTGAACCCTGAGGAGAGTTTGCATGCCTAATGATCAAGGATTATTCAGAAATCTTGTGTGTAGGGGAGATTGGTTCCCACCAGGCTGAAGTCAATTATCCAGATGTTGTGGCTGGATTGAATGATGTGGGAGAGTTTGTTCTGCAGGAAATGAGCTTAATGAATTTTTTTTCAACATGTGGTACATTGAGTACATATTCCTCTTAGGATTTTATTTTTACAACAAAAACAAAAAAGAAGTATGAGTCTATGCTTTTTTATCCTGCAAATTAGCATTTACTTTGGATGTGCTCTGAATAAGTGAAACATGAACTAAAATATTATTTACAAGGAAACTTCTGTGAAAGAACCCCCTCTAAGACCATTCCTAGTTGCCATAGGGCTTTGAATATATAACCTGAGATTTTTCTGGGTATCATTTTATATTTAAGCCAACTAAAAATCTCAATTTAAAATGGAAGGTTAAAAAATAGAAAACCACTAATAAATGATGCTGACTACATAAGTGAGTATATAAATGGGTTGAGGGGATGCAGAGGTACACAGAAGTAGGCTGGGATGGTGTACCTTTGTTATTTTTTTTTTTTTGAAGACTGAGAACACTTGGGAGCTGCTATATTCAATAGAATGTTCTGGGATGGGTATTTGATGCACAGTAAAGACCCTGCTTGGGGCATCTGCATCCCATATAAGAGTGCCTGGGTTCAGCTTCTGATTCTAGCTTCCTGATAATACACAACATGGAAGGCAGCAGGTTATGACTCAAGTGCTTGGGTCCCTGCCACCCATGAAAGAGACCTGGGATGAGTTCCAGGTTCCTGGCTTTGGTCTGGCCTAGCCCTGGATGATGTGGGTATCTTGGGACTGAATAAGTGTGGTTGGAATATCTCTCTCTCTCTCTCTCTCTCTCTCTCAGTGTGTGTGTGTGTGTCCCTCTCAAATTAATTAATTAATTTGAAAAGCAGAATATTCCACATAGACATCTACATCTGTGAGAATTTCACACATTTTATGAAATGAGACATCATTTGTTTATTGAAGGCAGAAGCATTTTTGGTCATCATTTTCCCCGTATAATAAAATTCTAGCCCTTTGTAATTTCCACAGTGATGGAGAAAAATATATGAATTATGTTGTCTGATTTCTCTCATGGGTAGACACCATGTTGTCTAGCATTAATCCCACTGAAGGCTTGGTCAGAGCAGGGGAGATGGTATAAACAATGCTGGTGAATGCAGAAGGAAGATAACTTCATAATTGTTTCAGCCTCTTGTCTTGATAATGTATTCAAAGCATATCCACTGGTACTTGTCATACATCTAGTTGTAGCAGTAGTTCCATAATTAAACTAATAAATTACTTTGCCACCACAGTCTCCTCTATCATGGGTAAACTGCCATCTTAAAGGTGGAAATATTTTTTAGATTGTTATTATTCATTCTTTTATGTTTTGACTTTAAAAAAATTTTAAGGTATACAAATTTCATGTATTTCATATATTCAGATTGAGGAACACAGTTATAATTCCCACCCAATCCTCCCGCCCACCTACACGACCCTCCCTCCTCCTTCCTTTCTTGTTCTTTTAATTTTTACCATGATTTATTTTAAACTTATTTTATACTAATACATTAAACCTATACTAAGTAAAGAATTCAAAAAATAGTAAGAGGGGAAAAAATTTTGTTTCTCAACAATAGAGATGAGGGCTGTAAACAATCATTGAATCTCAAGACATCAATTTCACTCTTATACATTAAATTAATTTGGTACTCTACTACCTACCACAGATCAGGGACTGGCTTAGTTTTTTTTAAATTTTATTTAATAAATATAATTTTCAAAGTACAGTTTTTGGATTTGAGTGGCTCCCCCTCCCCCACAACTTCCCTCCCACCTGCAACCCTCCCATCTCCCACTCCCTCTCCCAACCCATTCACATCAAGATTCATTTGCAATTAGCTTTATATACAGAAGATCAATTCAGTATATACTTAGTAAAGATTTCAACAGTTTGCACCCACACAGAAACACAAAGCGTAAAGTACTATTTGAGTACTAGTTATAGCATTAATTCACATAGTACAACACATTAAGGACAGAGATCCTACATGGGGAGTAAGTGCACAGTGACACCTGATGTTGATTTAACAACTGACACTCTTATTTATGACGTCAGTAACCACCCTAGGCTCTTGTCATGAGTTGCCAAGGCTATGGAAGCCTTCTGAGTTCACCAACTCCGATCTTATTTAGACAAGGTCATAGTCAAAGTGGAAGTTCTCTCCTCCCTTCAGAGAAAAGTATCTCCTTCTTTGATGGCCCGTTCTTTCCTCTGGGATCTCACTTGCAGAGATCTTTCATTTAGTTTTTTTTTTTTTTCCAGAGTGTCTTGGCTTTCCATGCCTGAAATACTCTCATGGGCTTTTTAGCCAGATCTGAATGCCTTAAGGGCTGAATCTGAAGCCAGAGTGCTGTTTAGGACATATGCCACTTAAGGGGTCTGCTGTGTATCCCACTTCCCATGTTGGATTGTTCTCTCCTTTTTAATTCTAACAGTTAGTATTAGCAGACACTAGTCTTGTTTGACTCTTAGACCTATCAGTATGGTCAATTGTGAACTGAAACTGATCACTTTGACTAGTGATATGGCATTGGTACATGACACCTTGATGGGATTAAATTGGAATCCCCTGGCATGTTTCTAACTCTACCATTTGGGGCAAGTCCGATTGAGCATGTCCCAAATTGTACATCTCTTCCCTCTCTTATTCCCACTCTTATATTTAACAGGGATCATTTTTTAGTTAAATTTAAATACCTAAGAATAATTGTGAGTTAATTACAGAGTTCAACCAATAGTATTAAGTATAACAAAAAAAATACTAAAAGGGATAAAGTATTAAGTTGTTCATCAACATTCAGGACAAGGAAGGGCTGATCAAATCACTGTTTCTCATAGTGTCCATTTCACTTCAACAGGTTTCCTTTTTGTGCTCGGTTAGTTTCACCGATCAGGGAGAACATATATTTGTCCCTTTGGGACTGGCTTTTTTCACTCAGCATGGTGTTTTTTTCCAGATTCCTCCATTTTGTTGCAAATGACCAGATTTCATTGTTTTTTACTGCTGTATAATATTCTATAGAGTACGTGCCCCATAATTTCTTTATCCAGTCTACTGTTGATGGGCATTTAGGTTGATTCCAGGTCATAGCTATTGTGAATTGAGCTACAATAAACATTAATGTGCAGACAGCTCTTTTGTTTGCCAATTTAATTTCCTTTGGGTAAATTCCAGGGAGTGGGATGGCTGGGTTGTATTGTAGGGTTATATTCAGATTTTTGAGGAATCTCCAAACTGACTTCCATAGTGGCTTTGCCAGTTTGCATTCCCTCCAACAGTGGGTTAGTGTCCCTTTTTCCCCACATCCTCGCCAACATCTGTTGTTGGTAATTTTCTGTATGTAAGCCATTCTAACCTGGGTGAGGTGAAACCTCATTGTGGTTTTGATTTGCATTTCCCTGATTACTAGTGATCCTAAACATTTTTTCATGTGCCTGTTGGCCATTTGGATTTCCTTTTTTAAAAAATGTCTATTGAGGTCCTTGGCCCATCTCTTAAGTGGGTTGTTTGTTTTGTTGTTGTAGAGTTTCTTGATCTCTTTGTAGATTCTGGTTATTAACCCTTTATCTGTTGTATAGTTTGAAAATATTTTTTCCCATTCTATTGGTTGCCTCTTCACTTACCTGACTATTACTTTTGCAGTACAGACACTTCTCAATTTGATGCAATCCCATTTGATAATTTTGGCTTTGACTGCCTGTGCCTCTGGGGTCTTTTCCAAGAAGTCTTTGCCTGTGCCTATATCTTTTAGGGATTCTCCGATGTTCTCTAATAATTTGATGGTGTTGGGTCATAGATTTAGGTCTTTAATCTGTGTTAAGCAGATTTTTGTGTAAGGTGAAAGGTAGGGGTCTTGCTTCATGCCTCTGCACATGGAAATCCAGTTTTCCCAGCATCATTTTTGAATAGACTGACCTTACTCCAGGAATTGGTTTTGGATCCTTGATCAAATATAAGTTGGCTGTAGATGTTTGGATTGATTTCTGGTGTTTCTATTCTGTTCCATTGGTCTATCTGTCTGTTTCTGTACCAGTACTAGTCTATTTTCATTATAACTGCCCTGTAGTATGTCCTGAAATCTGGTATTGTGATGCCTCTGACTCTGTTTTTGTTGTACAAGATTGCTTTAGCTATTCGAGGACTCCTGTGTCTCCATATGAATTTCAGCATCATTTTTTCCAGATCTGAGAAGAATGCATTTGGTATTTTCGTTGGTATCATATTGAATGTATAAATTGCTTTTGGGAGAATGGACATTTTGATGATATTGATTCTTCCAATCCATGAGCATGGAAGATTTTTCCATTTTTTAGTATCTTCTTCTATTTCTTTCTTTAACATTTTGTAATTCTCATTGTAGAGATCTTTGAAGTCCTTGGTTAAGTTTATTCCAAGGTATTTGATTGTTTTTGTAGCTATTGGGAATGGGATTGATCTTCGAAGTTCTTCCTCAGCCATGGCATTGGCTGTGTTTACAAAGGCTGTTGATTTTTGTGCATTGATTTTATATCCTGCTACTTTGCCAAACTCTTCTATGAGTTCCAATAGTCTCTTAGTAGAGTTCTTTGGATCCCCTAAATAAAGAATCATATCGTCTGCAAAGAGGGATCATTTGACTTCTTCCTTCCCAATTTGTATCCCTTTAATTTCTTTTTCTTGCCTAATGGCTCTGGCTAAAACTTCTAGCCCTATATTGAATAGCAGTGGTGAGAGTGGGCTTTCCTGTCTGGTACCAGAGCTCGGTGGAAATGCTTCCAACTTTTCCCCAACAATAGAATGCTGGCCGTGGGTTTTTCATAAATTGCTTTGATTGTACTGAGGAATGTTCCTTCTGTATCCAATTTGCTTAGAGTTTTTATCATGAAAGGGTGTTGTATTTTATCAAATGCTTTCTCTGTATCTATTGAGATAACCATATGGTTTTTCTTCTGCAGTTAGTTAATGTGGTGTATCACATTGATTGATTTGTGAACGTTGAACCATCACTGCATACCAGGGATACATCCCACTTGGGCTGGATGGATGATCTCTCTGATGTGTTGTTGCATTCTATTGGCCAGATTTTTATTGAGGATTTTTGCATCTGCATTCATCAGGGAAATTGGTCTGTAATTCTTTTTCAATGCTACATCTTTTTCAGGTTTAGGAATTAAGATGATGCTGGTTTCATATAAAGAATTTGGGAAGATTCCCTCTTTTTCAATTGTTCTGAATAGTTTGATAGGAATTGGAGTTGGTTCTTGTTTAAATGTCTGGTTGAATTCAGCAGAGAATCCATCCAGTCCTGGGCTTTTCTTTGTTGGGAGGGCCTTTATTAGTGATTCAAAAATTTCTGTCTCAGTTATGGATCTGTTTAAGTTTTCTATGTTTTCATGGTTCAATTTAGGTAGGTTGCATGTGTCCAGGAATCTATCCATTTCTGATAGATTTCCCTGTTTGCTCGCGTAGAACTCTTTGTAGTAATTTCTGATGACTTTTTATTTCTGTATTGTCTGTTGTTATATTCCCTTTTTCATCTCTGATTTTATTGATTTGTGTCTTTTCTCTTCTTTTTTAGTTAATTGGGCCAATGGGGTGTCAATTTTGTTTATTTTTGTCAAAAAAACCAGCTCCTCATTTGTCTGATCTTTTATAATGTTTTTTTTGGATTCAATCCTGTTGATTTCTTCTATAATTTTAATTATTTCTCTTCTCCTACTAGTTTTGGGTCTTCTTTGCTGCAATTTCTCTAGATCCTTGATATACATTGATAGTTCGTTTATTTGGTGCCTTTCCAATTTCTTGATTTAGGCAGCTATTGCTATAAGCGTTCCTCTTTTTTTTTTTTTTTTTTACAGGCAGAGTGGACAGTGAGAGAGAGAGAGACAGAGAGAAAGGTCTTCCTTTTGCCGTTGGTTCACCCTCCAATGGCCGCCGCGGCCGGCGCGCTACGGCCGGCGCACCGCGATCGTCCGATGGCAGGAGCCAGGAGCCAGGTGCTTTTCCTGGTCTCCCCATGGGGTGCAGGGCCCAAGCACCTGGGCCATCCTCCACTGCACTCCTGGGCCACAGCAGAGGGCTGGCCTGGAAGAGGGGCAACCGGGACAGAATCCGGCGCCCCGACCGGGACTAGAACCCGATGTGCCGGCGCCGCAAGGCGGAGGATTAGCCTGTTGAGCCACGGCGCCGGCCATAAGCGTTCCTCTTAACACTGCTTTAGCTGTATCCCGTAAGATTTGATATGTTGTGTTGTTATCCACATTTACTTCCCGAAAGTTTTTGATTTCTATTTTGATTTCTTCTATGTCCCAGTGTTCATTCAGGAGCATGTTGTTCAGTCTCCATGTGTTTGCATATGCTCTAGGGATTCCTGAGTTGCTAATTTCCAGCTTCATTCCATGGTGGTCTGAGTAGATGCATGATATGATTTCAATCCTTTTGAATTTGTTGAGACTTGCTTTATGGCCTAGTATGTGTCAGTCCTAGAGTAGGTTCCATGTACTGCTGAGAAGAATGTGAATTCTTTAAGTTGAGGATGAAATGTTCTGTAGATATCTGTTAGATCCTTTTGGTCTATAGTGCCAATTAAATCTGCTGTTTCCTTGTTGATCTTCTGTCTGGTTGATCTGTCTATTGCTGAAAGTGAAGTATTGAAGTCCCACAATACTACTGTATTGAAGTCCAGGTTTCCCTTTAAGTTCCTTAACATATCTTTTAAATAAACCGGTGCCCTGTAATAAGGTGCATATACGTTTATAATAGTTACATCTCCCTGTTGAATTGATCCCTTAATCATTATCCCTCTTTGTCTCTCTTAACAGTTTTTGTGTTAAAATTTATTTTGTCCATCTCATTAGTCCAAGTGATCAATTTCAGCTCACAATTGATCACACTGATAGGTCTAAGAGTCAAAGGGATCACACAAACAAGACTAGTGTCTGCTAATACTAACTGATAGAATGAAAAAGGGAGAGAATGATCCAACATGGGAAGCAGGATACACAGCAGACTCATAGAATGGCAGATGTCCTAAATAGCACTCTGGCCTCAGAATCAGCCCTTAAGGCATTCGGATCTGGCTCAAGAGCCCATGAGAATATTTTAGGCATGGAAAGCTAAGAAACTCTGGAAAAAACAGAAGACCTAAATGAAAGATCTCTGCGAGTGAGATCCCAGTGGAAAGAACGGGGCCATCAAAGAAGGAGGTACCTTTCTCTGAAGGGAGGAGAGAACTTCCACTTTGACTATGGCCCTGTGGGAATAAGATCGAAGTCGGCTAACCCTAAAGGCTTCCATAGCCTCGGCAACTCATGACCAGAGCCTAGGGAGATTACTGACGCCATAAACAAGAGTGTCAAATTGTTAAATCAACATCAGGAGTCACTGTGTACTTACGTCTCATGAGGGATCTGTCCTTAATGTGTTATCCAATGTGAAGTGATGCTATTACTAGTACTGAAACAGTATTTTTACACTTTGTGTTTCTGAGTGGGTGCAAACTGATGAAATCCTTACATAGTATATATTGAATCGATCTTCTTTATATAAAGATAATTGCAAATGATTAAAAAAAAATCTTGGTGTTAAACTGGAAATTGCATAGACAATTAATCAATTTTTTTAAAAAAAAATCATGTAGGATCTCTGTCCTTAATGTGCTGTACATTGTGAATTAATACTATAACTAGCACTCCAACAGTATTATCATTTTGTGTCTATATGCGAGGGCAAACCGTTGAAATCTTTACGTAATATGTACTAAATTGATCTTCTGTGTATAAAGAGAATTGAAAATGAATCTTGATGTGAACAGAAGGGGAGAGGGAGCGGGAAAGGGGAGGGTGGGGGGAGGGAGGGAAGTTGTGGGGGGGAGCCATTGTGGTCCATGAGCTGTTCTTTGGAAATTTATATTCTTTAAATAAAAGCTTTATATAAAAAAAAAAGAAAAAAAGAAAAAAAAATCAAAAGATTGGTAAGAGGCATTAAAAATCCATGCCACATTCAGTAAATTATATCATGATATAGAATGCTAGGAAATGAGACAGAAATTGCCATTGAGCTGCAATCAGTGCTGAAGAGAAAAAGCATATTTTGCATTCCTTACTAAGATGAAGGGGTAATGTTTTCATGTGAAGAAACTGTCAAATGTTTATTAAATAAATGAAGCATAAAAAAAAATTTATTTTGTGTGCTATTAAGATGGTACTCCAGTTCTTTTTTGGTTTCTGTTGGCATGGAATATCTTTTTCCAACCTTTCACTTTCAGTCTGCATGCACATTTGTTGGAAAGATGTGTTTCTTGTAAGCAGCAAATAGATGGGTTTTGTTTTTTAATCCATTCAGCCAGTCTATGTCTTTTAACTGGAGAGTTGAGGCCATTTCCATTCAGTGTGACTATTGATAAGTAGCGACTTTGCCCTGCCATTTTTCCGAAGATATTTCTAATATATGCTTTGAACTTCCTGTGATTTTTTATTGGGAGATCTTCTTCCTTTACCTTCTTTCAGACTGATGGTTGTGCTTCTGTGTTTCTGTGCGTAACACATTTTTAAACATCTTTTGCAGGGCTGGACGAGTGTGACAAATCCTTTCAATTTCTGTTTGCTATGAAAGGTCTTTATTTCACCTTCATTCACAAATGAGAGCTTTGCAGGATACAATATTTCGGGCTGGCAGTTTTTCTCTCTTAGTACCTGGGCTATATCTCGCCATTCCCTCCTGGACTGTAGGGTTTCTGACGAGAAGTCAGCTGTGAGTCTATTTGGAGATCCTCTGAGAGTAATCTGACGTTTCTCTCTTGCACATTTTAGGATCTATTCTTTCTGCTTCACTGTGTTGAGTTTGATTACAATGTGTCATGGTGAGAATCTCTTTTGGTCATGTTTATTTGGGGTTCTATGTGCTTCCTGTACTGGATTTCTCTTTCCTTCTCCAAACATGGGAAGTTTTCTGCTCCTATCTCACTAAAAAGGCCTTCTAATCCTTTCTCTCTCTCTCTCTCCATGCCTTCAGGAACTCCTATAATCTGAATGTTGGGTTTTTTAATAGTGTTCTGTAGATCCCCAACAATATTTTTTAGATTTCTAATTTCCTCTTCTTTTCTTTGGTTTGACTGTGTACTTTCCTGTGCTCTGTCTTCTAAGTCTGATATTCTCTCTTCTAACTCACTGACTCTGTTTTTAAGGTGCTCAAATGTGTTTTTCATTTGTTCTATTGAATTCTTCATTTCATTTTGATTTCTCCCTAAGATTTCATTTTCACGAGATTGTCTGTCCTGTCCTGTATGGATTTCTATAGTTCATGCATTTGTTTTTGATAACTTCTAAATGTTCCTATCATAACTTTTTTGAATTCCAATTCTTTCATTTCTTCTATCTCATCATCTTCATAATCTTGTATTGCAATGTCATGCTCATTTGGGAGCATCATAATGTCTTCCTTGTTCTTGTTTCCTCAGTTTCTTTTTTGTTGTTTGGCATTGTGGAGATAATATTTGGTTTCTTCTTTTATTTTCTCGCTGTGGGGTTTTTCTCATTATACTAGGACTCTAGATTAAGTGGAGTGCCTGCTTTTGTCAAATCTCTAGAGGCTTGTGGTGGGTGTGGCCAGAGAGCTCTGTTCAGTTTTTCAGGATTAATGGTGTGCCAAAGGTGACACACCGAGGTTTGGCTTGGTAAATTCTCTCTCTCTCTCTCTCTCTCTCTCTCTCTCTCTCTCTATTTTATTCAGAGGAAAATAATCCAATACATCTTTAAAAATATAATATGGAAATAAAATATTTTGCTTTTAAAAAATATAAATATATTTGTTTTACTTTATGTATTATGCTCAATATCTCAATCCAAAAATAGTATATCTAAATATCATCTATTTGTAAAAACATGACTGTTCTAGAAAAGATAGAATGTTATAACCTTTAGGCTCTTTCCAGTTCAAATCATGTCTACATAAGGCTCACTTTAATTAACAAATTATATTCTTTGGTTTCAGATTCATCTATAGCCTCAAACTGTTGTATTGTCCAGGAATCATCGTTGCCATGTTTATAGGTTCTGGCAGCCACAGAATTCTTGTGATGGCTACATCGCAAGTGAGAGCCTAACTATCAAGCTTTCCTTTGCTTTTTGAACAAGTTTCTAGCTGTAACTGCTTTGGAACTTAATTTTTATGCATGGGAAATCAAAGTGGCTCAACTTTCTGGATTGTGAATCTTCAGGGAAAAGGTTCAAGTTAATTTAATCATGTTTTGAGCCTCCACTAAATGTTCAGTTCTATGCCACATACTACATCTGGAAGGGGAGATAAATGAAATAGAATTCTACCCTGTTTATTTAAAGCTCAGATTTTTGGCACCTGTAAATGTCTAAAATACTTGCAAATTGAAGTACATAAAGAAGCCTCCAAGTGCAATCATTCTTTCCCCCAAATAACTAAGATGCAAAGTTTTTAGCTAATTTTCCAATGAAGGAGTGTTCTGTTTGACTCATAACTACAAAATCAAACCCAAATAGTGGCAATATATTGCATTTTCATAAAACAGAAATTAAAAATTATGAAAATTAATTGCCTTTAAATCAATGTAAAACTGGTAATTTTGTGCTATTTTTAGAAGAAAAGGTTTTAAAAGGCTGAGGCCGGTGCTGCGGCTCACTTGGATAATCCTCTTCCTGCAGCACCAGCACCCCGGGTTCTAGTCCCGGTTGGGGCGCCAGTTCTGTCCCAGTTGCTCCTCTTCCAGTCCAGCTCTCTGCTGTGGCCCGGGAGTGCAGTGGAGGATGGCCCAAGTGCTTGGGCCCTGCACCCACATGGGAGAGACCAGGAGAAGCACCTAGCTCCTGGCTTTGGATTGGCGCAACTGGCTGTAGTGGCCATTTAAGGGGTGAACCAACAGCAAAGGAAGACCTTTCTTTCTCTCTCTCTCTCTCTCTCTCACTGTCTAACTCTGCCTGTCAAAAAAAAAAAAAAGGCTGAAAAAAGTTAAGGACTTTTTAATAAGTTTGCCAATGACTTCTATTCTCTTTTTAAGGTTTATTTACTTACTTGAAAGGCAGAGTTTTACACATACACACACACACACACACACACACAGAGAGAGAGAGAGAGAGAGAGAGAGAGAGAGAGAGAGAGAATCTTTCATATACTGCTTCACTCCCCAAACGGCTACAATGGCCAGCACTGAGCCAGGATGAAGCCAGGGTCCTGAGCTTCATACAAATTTCCCATGTGGGTTCATAGGTCCAAGCACTTGAGCCATCTTCTGTTGCTTTCCCAGGCACATTAGCAGGGAACTAGATGGGAAGGGGAGCAGCTAGGACAGTAAGCGACACCCATATGGGATGCTGGCTTTGCAGGCTGCAATTTAATTGACTATGTCACAATGCTGTCTTAATCCTTTCTATTCAAATAATTTTCCTTTCATGTGTCTACCTTAATATCATTCTTGTTCCTTCTTTTTTGGTTAACTGATCTTACTCTACCAGATTCTCAGTGGCTGTGATCAAAATAATTGTGCAGCATCACTTTTATCAATTTCATGCAATCCTGAATATTTTACAAGATCTGCAATTTCACCTTGAAATTGATTTCCATTTTATTGTCCTACATAGGCTCATAGAAGCAAGAAGAAATGCTTGTCTAGAAACTAATTTTACGGTTCATTAGTGGATAATTTGTATTATTATAACTTTAGCTTTCTGCATATCCTCTTAATTTCTAGGACTTTGGTAATGGATACTTCGATAATAAGGATCACCTGCCCTATGTCTACTATAAACCAAAAAAATTCAGAGCCAAGGCCGGCGCCGCGGCTCAATAGGCTAATCCTCCACCTTGCGGCGCCAGCACACAGGGTTCTAGTCCCGCTCGGGGTGCCGGATTCTGTCCTGGTTGCTCCTCTTCCAGGCCAGCTCTCTGCTGTGGCCCGGGAGTGCAGTGGAGGATGGCCCAAGTGCTTGGGCCCTGCACCCCATGGGAGACCAGGAGAAGCACCTGGCTCCTGCCATCGCATCAGCATGGTGCGCCGGCCGCAATGCACCAGCCGTGGCAGCCATCGGAGGGTGAACCAACAGCAAAGGAAGACCTTTCTCTCTGTGTCTCTCTCTCTCACTGTCTACTCTGCTTGTCAAAAAAAAAATTAAAAAAAAAGAAAGTCAAATAAAAATTCAGAGCCTGTAAATTAGATCAATATTACCAAAGTGTCTTAACTGCTAACCTGTGTTGTTTAATTATTAAGAAAAATGTACTTGTGACTCAGATTTAAGCCTTGAGTGAATACTTTCATTGTCCTAATTATTAAAATGTGAATAACTTCTGTCTCCCCTAAATGATTGTGAGCTTCCTGAGGGTAGGATATCTGGTAGCAAAACAAAGAAAATATCCAGTATGATGGGACAATATCTTTTTTAAACTTTTATTTAACAAATATAAATTTCCAAAGTACAGTTTTTGGATTTGAGTGGCTTTTTCTCCCCCATAACTTCCCTCCCACCTGCAACCCTCGCATCTCCCACTCCCTCTCCCAACCCATTCACATCAAGATTCATTTGCAATTAGCTTTATATACAGAAGATCAATCTAGTATATATTAAGTAAAGATTTCAACAGTTTGCACCCACACAGAAACACAAAGCATAAAGTACTATTTGAGTACTAGTTATAGCATTAATTCGCATAGTACAACACATTAAGGACAGAGATCCTACATGGGGAGAAAGTGCACAGTGACTACTGTTGTTGATTTAACAATGACACTCCTGTTTATGGCGTCAGTAATCACCTGAGTCTCTTGTCATGAGTTGCCAAGGCTATGGAAGCCTTTTGAGTTTGCCAGCTCCGATCTTATTTAGACAAGGTCATAGTCAAAGTGGAAGTTCTCTCCTCCCTTCATAGAAAGGTACCTCCTTCTTTGATGGCCCGTTCTTTCCTCTGGGGTCTCACTTGCAGAGATCTTTCATTTAGTTTTTTTTTTTTTCCAGAGTGTCTTGGCTTTCCATGCCTGAAATACTCTAATGCAGGGAGAATATCTTTTTTTGAAATTTATTTATTTATTTATTTGAGAGGCAGAGTTACAGACAGAGGGAGAGACAGAGAGAGAGAGCTCCTCTATCTGCTGGTTCACTTCCCCAAATGGCTGCAAAGGCTGGGGTTGGACTGATCCAAAGCCAGCAACCAGGAGCTCATGTCTCCCAAGTGAATGCAGGGACCCAAGCACTTGAGCCATCTTTTGCTGCTTTCCCAGGCTATCAGCAGGGAGCTGGATTGGAAGTGGAGCACATCCATATGGGATGCTGGTGCCACAGGCAGAGGTTTAACCTACTACACCACAGCGCTGGCTCCAATTATATCATTTGAGGTAGTGCTCACTTTATAAGATTGTTTTTCTTGTCCATATCCAAGGCACCGTTTTAGCAGTGTCTCTCAAACTATATCTTTTGGTATTCTGATTTTCTCTGAAATGTAAACATTCCAAGAGAAAAAGTTTCTATATTCAATTGAATTGGGAAAGGAATGTGCAGTGGTACAGCCACTATGGAAAACAGCATAGA
Organism: Sylvilagus floridanus; assembly: GCA_949820135.1. Lineage (NCBI taxonomy): Eukaryota > Metazoa > Chordata > Mammalia > Lagomorpha > Leporidae > Sylvilagus > Sylvilagus floridanus. Next base: position 51,146,179 of record OX463223.1, read on the forward strand.
GATTATCTAAAAATATCACTTCTGGGTAAATATCCAAAAATATTGAAATCATGATCTGAAAGAGATATCAGCACTTTCACATTCATTGCAGCACTATTTACAATAGGCAAGTGGTGGAAGCAATCTAAATGACCATCTACAGATAAAACAAGAATGAATCAGGAAAATGTGACAGGGACTTGTGGCACAGCAGATTAAGCAGCTGCCTGTGACATTGGCATCCACATCAGAGCACTTGATTGAATCATGGCTGTTCTGTTTTTTTTTTTATTTAGTTCCCTCCTGCTGTGCCTGGGAAAGAAGCAGAAGATGGCTCAAATGTTTGGGGCCCTGCCTCCCATGTGGGAGAACCAGATGGACTTTTAGGCTCCTGAATCTGGCCTGGCCCAGATATAGCTGTTGCAGCCATTTGGGGAGTGAACTAGCAGATGGAAGGTCTTTCTCTCTCTCTTTCTGTATCTCTTCGCCTCTCCCTCATTCTGTCTGTAACTCTGCCTTTCAAATAAGTAATAAGTCGTTAAAGTTTATAATGAAATTACATGTCACGTTATGTCAGAAGCAGCCTCATCCATCTTGCATTTACTATGTCTCTTGATCTCATCCTTTCTTCTTGCAGTTGGTTTAATCTCATGTTGTTTCATTTGGGAGCAATTAGTAATGACATACATACATACATCATATAGCCTAAGTGTGCAGTAGGCTGTATTTTCCAGGTCTGTGTAAGTACACTCTATGACATTTACACAACAAAATCATCTAATAACACATTTCTCAAAACATATCTCAATGTTTAATTGATGCATGACTGTACATGCAATGGAATATTATTCTATTTTAAAACAGGAAAAAATATTGTCATATTATAACACAGATGAACTTGAGGACTTTATGCTAAATGAAATAAGCTAGGCACAAAAAGGAAAACACTCCATGAATCCACATACATGAAATCTCAAAAGCAGTAAAACTCTTAGAAGTTTCTAAATTTGGGGAGTTGTGTTCAATGGTTACAGATTTTGAGTAATGCAAGAAGAAAAAGTTCCAGAGATTTGCTATAGTTAACAATACTTTGCTGTACACTTAAAAATGGTTAAGATGGTAAATTTTGCTTTGTGGTTTTTAGCACAATAAAAATTAATTTGGGAAATGTTGTGTAATACGGAATCTTGTTTTAGAAGTTCACCTGTTAGATTTGCATATTATTACCACTGAGAATCACTCCAAAAAGGAAATTTGTTTACCATTCTTTAGCCCATCATTTCCTAAACAAATGACTTTGGGAACAGAATTTTTTCTGACTGTTAATGAGAAAAACTTATTAACATTCTAAAGAACATCAGTGTTATATGGACTGTAGTTTGGGAAATGCTGACCACAGAGACCTTCCCCCAGCACAATACAAAAAGAAGAAAATATTTCCAGGCAGCTATAATAGATTCCATTTTGCAGATCACATAGTGAACAGAGCATGTGCTGGAAGAGCCTCATCACTTTTGGTTCTTTGAACATTAATAAAAATCATTGTAGTGGTAAATAGAAATCAAGACCTATAGAAACACATCTGGTGAAAACTGTGTTTAAATCAATGGTTCCTAAACCTGGTTGAATCTTTTTGGTTGCATTAAAAAATAAAAAGAAAAAACCCATTTAGGCCTCACTATCTGGATACATTGACTCAATATGTTTGAAAATCAGCTAGTCTTGGAAACCACTGCTTTAGGAGTTTGAATTTTGAATAACTACAGACAGAGAGATTAAGAATTGTTAAAATTTACATATTAGCCTAACGTAAGGAAATGAGGGCATAGATCACGGAAGAAAACAGGATAACAAACACAACAGGCCAGTGCCATGGCTCACTAGGCTAATCCTCCGCCTTGCGGCGCCAGCACACGGGGTTCTAGCCACAGTCAGGGTGCCGGATTCTGTCCCAGTTGCCCCTCTTCCAGGCCAGCTCTCTGCTGTGGCCCAGGAAGGCAGTGGAGGATGGCCCAAGTGCTTGGGCCCTGCACCAATAAATAAACACAACTTGGACTGGAACCAGAGCAGAGACGTTTTGGCTAAGGGTTGCAAGAAGGACTGGAAATTAGTCAAAAATCTATATCCCTGTTAGTGATGCTTGAAATTATTTGTATATTAACATGTACACATTTATGCTAAATTTAACTGCTTAATAAATTACACATGTAGTTTACTACATAGGGTAGGCATTTTTACTCCCAATATGTAGGTCTTGATTTACAAATTTCTTCTCTTACTATCAATGTAATTTGGATTTTCTTCTTTGAGAACTATAATCTTTTTTAAAAAATTATTGATTTATTTGAAAGGCAGAGTTACAGAGATGCAGAGGGAGAGAGAGAGAGAGAGAGAGAGAAAGAGAGAAAGAAAGAGAAAGGTCTTCCATCCACTGGTTCACTCCCCAGATGGCCAGAATGGGCAGAGCTGGGCCGATCTGAAGCCAGGAGCCAGGAGCTTCTTCTGGGTCTCCCACACAGGTGAAGAGGCCCAAGGTCTTGGACTATCTTCCACTGCTTTCCCAGGCCATAGCAGAGAACTGGATTGGAAGTCGAGCATCTAGGACTTGAACTGGCACCCATATGGGATACTGGCACTGCAGGTAGGGGTTTTACCCACTATGTTACAGCGCCACCTCTGAAAATTGTTATCTTGACTTTTTCACAGAATAAGTGGATAAGCTAAAGCATATTCATTGCACTGTGGTACTACAGCAAGACTTGTTTCTGTTTGGGTTATAATGTCTACATGTGAAACAGCCACTAGGAAAATAGTCAAGGAATCAAGTTAGAAAAAGAAGCTCAAAAAGAATACAACTAAACATAAAAATATGAGAATATAGCATAAAATAAATTTAGAGTGCAAACTCTCTTGTTACATAAGCATGAACTCATACTGAGTCAACACATAAACCATTTAATAGCCTGTATGAGAAGATGGATCACAACAAGACCATTCAAATTTACACGCCTGGTTTCAAAAGCCAAATGATTTTTTTGAAAAAAACTCCCTAAAGAATGGTGGTCTTCATCTGGAGATTTAGAGTTGATGTATACTCAACATGGACATAAAGATGGTATAACAAGCCAATTATTACCCCTCCCAACCTGATAACTTAAAATTCAACCTCCAGGATTTTACAACTTTAATTCTAAGGTTTGTCTCTGACATTGAAAGAAAGCAAAACAAAGGTCTAAAAGGCAGCATAGGACAGAGGGTGAGTTAATAGGTGCTCTAGCTGGAAGGTCTGGGTTCAAATGCAAGTCCAGAGTGATATTAGATAAGTTGCTTTGCCTCATCCAGGTTTTCTTTCTTCAACAATAAAATGTAGGATGATAATTACATCCATCTCATAGGGTTGTATTAAATAAGATAATAATTGTAAAGCAATGAGAGCAGTACCTGCTGACACACAAAAGGCGGTCAATAGGTGGTAGCTGTTGTTATTATTAGACACTGATAGCTCACTGCGAACAAGTTTCAGACTCTTTTCACAGCCATGACTGTTACAGAGAAAATAAGACTCTACGTGGAACAGGTAGTTTGGGTTTAGAGAGGTTAGAGAAGGTGAAGAACAAAATTCTCTTGCTGACTATTAGATATCATGATATTCCAGTTCAATCTTCACTTTTTATTTTCCACAGTTTGGATAAATATCATCACTCCAGATGATATTTATTTTCCTACATCTATGTGTTATTTTACATTTTTAAAGGATTAGTAATCTTGACTGAATTGAGGGAGTATGCCCTTGATATGCTAATTATAATTGCTATGCAAGTAATGGAACCTGATAGATTATTTTGTCTCAGACCAGACCACTTAATGTGGCAACTGCAAAAGAACACTGTTAACAGTGTCAGAGCTATTTTTTAAGAAAATGTTGTCAGTAAAAAGCAATCACTTAATACCGAGAAAGCCTTTCTCAAGGCAGACATAGTTCCTGTCTAGAGTAAAGTCATCAAAAGGGGGATGGGGCTAGGCTGAAAGGGAATCACTTTCCGGATGCTGAATTGTTTATTTTAATATTGTATGTGATGTTTGAGTTTCTCCGTCAACCCAGCAATGCTTCTAACCCCTGACTTTCTTTATTTTTTTAATCACCTAAATATATACTTGATATGAATTGCAGATCACCTTGTCAAATCCCCGTTTAATTTTACTATGATTGTAGAAACAGAGAAGTAAGGAAGGGGTAAGTTAAAAGGCAAATTTCCCAGGAGACAGCCTCCACTCTCTGCCTGTGACCTATATAACCTCTCACCACTTCACAGCCCATATAAGCATTTTCTTATCCCTTATCTTCTAAAATGCTCCATGCTTTCTTGCCTCTGTGTCTTTCCTCATTTAAATCATTTTCACTGACATGTATTGAGTGTGTATTAGTTCATTTCTTGCTTCCATAGTGAGATACCTGAGGCAAGCTACTCTAAAAAGAAATTAAGTTTATTTCGGCTCGTGGTCCTGGAGGTGCAAGGTCTAGTGGCCTCATCTGGTAATGGCCTTCTTGCTAGCAGAGTCCTGAGATAGTGGAGAACATCATGTAACAAGAGATTGAGAAAGCACATGTCTGTGTGTGTGTCTTCCTCCCTACTTATAAAGCCACCAGGATTCAGTCATTGGACTTTACCCTAGTGACTTTATCCAATCCAATTCTAATCACTTCCCAAAGGCTCAATCTCTAAATGCCATAACCAGGTTAAGTTTCCACCCCTTTAATAACTGAAAATGGGAATTAAATTTCAACATATGAAACCTTGAGGGACGCTCAAACTATGTTATAGCAAATTCTTGCTATGTGCTGTGAATTGTTCAAGGAACTGGAGTTACAGCAGCAAATTAGACAAAGTCAGTTCTGGGGTAAAATACTTTTCCCCTGTCTCTCTGGTTACAGATACTACACTTGATCTTAGCCAAAGGCCAAGAAACAATTCTCTTTTCTCTCTATGTTTAGATCCTTCAAGACTAGCTCCAAGTCATCCTATCTTGTGTCTTTCTTCCTGACAAACTGAACTTACAAGACCTTTTCTTGCTTTCAACTAGCACTTAGTTTGTACACCATTTTTGCACTAGTTGTTAAAAATGTTTTTGACTTCAAGTAACAAAATACCTAACTAATAGCAGCTGAACCACAGGGTATTCAAGAAAGAAATGGTTCTAGACTTGATCTGGCATCACAATATCCTTAAGCAGTCAGGTTGTTTTGATCTTCCACTCTGCTTTCTTTAGTGAGTCAGTGATATCTTCTCTTGTGGTTTAAAAATGGCTACTGTAGTTCTACATATAAAAATATTTTACATGATAATAGCAAAAACAGGATATAAGAGGGTAATAGTAGCACCAAAAGAGCTTTCTTTGTGCATTTCTCAGAAGCTCCAACTGATTTTCAGTCACTGGCAAAGGAATCAAAGATTTCCGTTGCTAGCTTAAATTATTTATTATTTATCCTCTAGGTCTGGACATGTTGGTGTCAGAAGAGCATTTGGATCTGTTAGGAGAAAAAGGGTGAGAAATGACTTTTTCCTCAAACATCAATCCTGTATGCCAGAGAGTTCATAATTTTGATGCGCATATTTTTAGCTGTGATACTTTGGGCAAATTATCAAACCTTAATTCTCAGATAAGGAATCTGCAAAAGTGGATATAATAGTACTTACCTCACAATATCTGTCTATGAGCTTCAAATGATATTCTGCCTGTAAAAACGCCACACACATTGCAGATGCTAAAAAAGTTTTTCCTCTATTAAACAGAATAGGGATAGCTCTAGAACAACACATCAATAACCATGCTTCCAGATTTTGATCTGTAATATGATTCCCAGGTAATACAGGCAATTAGAGTGAAACTTTGTAATTTGGTTCTATGTGTTGGCTAAATGATTGCCTATGAGTGTAATACAAGGAGTGTTCAAGGAGATTTCTAAGTCTAAAAATGCTTTCTCTACATTTCCTGTGGCTCATGTCTCCTGTTATAATTCAATGGCTCTGAGAAGAATAATAAAGTAAACCATTTATCAGGCAATAGAGTCTTACTATGAATTTTATAATCATGTCTTTCAGATGATAATTAAAGTAGGTTGAGGGATGTGGGATAGGTTTAGAATGTCAAATAGGGTATGATCAACTCATATTTTTCCTTTAACTTCCAGAGATCTTGAAACAATAAACTAGTTCACACAAAGGTATTGATATCTAACTCCAGTATGGTGTGTTAAATAGTCTAGCTCAATTTATACTTTCCCATCTGGGTCAGGCTCTGGAATTGTACAAATCTGGGTTTGAATCTCATCTTAAGTGTGAGTGCCTGATCTGAAGCAAATCTCTTAACCTTTTTGAGCTGTATTATCCACCAGTAAACTATTTGAAAATAGTGCTAAACTCATAGAGTTGAAACCATCAAATGGTCTGTATAAAGGGCTTAGCACAGTCGGGCACATGATAAGTGTGAACAAATACTCACTATTATCATTGATAGTTATTGACATAAACCTAATCATTGAAATCATTGTATGGCATAGAAATAGAAAAGATGATTTTCACCTTACCTTTGAAGAAGCGACTACATAGAATTGGACTGATTGCCCTTACATCTTACAGAATGTTAATGATGGAGCCAGGGCAAGACTATAAACTTACAGCACACAGACAGAGGCTCTTTTGCCTGGATTAAAGAGGCTCTCACAGACTCAGTGGTCCTCCTGACCAAGGCTAATTCCTACTGACACAGGCCATTCATGGCACCTATTTTGATAAAGCAACTGAGTTAAGAATACTGCCTTTTATTAACAAATAATGTGTGCTGCAGACATTCCTGGCACTTAGTCCATCCATCACCTCATCCTTCTGACTCAGGCTCCAGAAGGATCACGCTCACACATCGATTGGGGGTCACAAATGGGACAAGATGGCCAGTGATCACATGTGACTTTGTTGTTCTTCTTCATCATTAAACACCCAGTACTTAGCCCAGAGCCTATCACGTGGTTGGTACTCAATAAATACTTGCAAAATGAATGAATTATTTGGTAATTTTCAAGAGCTGAAAATGTAATGGTTTGGTTGTTTTGTTTTACTTCAATAAAAATATCATGAACCTACTTGATTATTACAACCAGACCATTTGTGTAAAAAGCATCTTGTTCTAAAGATAGAAGGTAAGAACGAATCAGCCAGGCTAGGGTTTTTAATTTCTCCAATACAGATCTGGACTTTGGACAAACTTTCATTTTATACGAGGTTGGACTTTAATGTTAGTCTCTTCTCAGACTGCTCACAAATCACTTCCTGCAGTGAGAAGCAATTTTCGAAAGGAGCAGCAAAGCCCAGTCCTTGGGGGCAAACTCAGCTAGTTCTTTCTGGCTTCTTTATAAATGAAACATTTAGACAACAGTTTTACTTTTTCCTTAAACCAAACAACACAGAAGTAGTGCTTGAAAAGTTAATGGATGAAGTCACCCTTGACCACAAAAAGATGACAATCTTTTTAACAGTGGGACAATGGGCATTCTGTAGTTCTGATTCCTGTTACTTTACCTCTACTCCTCTTTTGGGGCCTTGACAGTGGTGTTTGTTTGTTTGCTTGCTTGGTGCTTTGTTTTGTTTTCTCCTCCAACTGTGTACCTAAGAAAAGCTTTCTTCTTGATCCTTTAGACTCTATGGTAAATATACATTTTCTCTTTCATTAATTCATTCCTTCACTGTCTTTTGCTGTTTGTTTTCTGCCAGGCACTAGTAAAAACCCTGAAAAGTCAGAGATGAGTGAAGCATGGTCATTACCCTCAAGGAATTCACAGCCCTTGTCGGGGTAGGCAGACAGGCAAATAGATAAATTATAGTTAAGTGCTATTACTGAGATATGAGCCAATGCTATGGGAGTTCAGTTCTCCCTCTCAAGTGTGTCTGATTTATCATCTTTATCTCTAATTCTGAAAGAGAATGCAAAGTCCTCATTAAATGATTTCAGGCCTCAGAGAACAGGCTGCAGAGATATTTTTGGCAAAGGGCACCTTCCCATTGTCACTGAAATAACACCAAGAGACTTCTTAACCCATCTTTGCATAAGGCTAATCTTGCTATTAATAGTTTGCCCCCACCATGAACAATAGAGCATCTAGTACAAAAGGAGGTGCCCCCATCAGTTAGCTGTAAGAAAGACATGTCTGTGTCTACTGAGAGTCATCTGAAATAGTTCTGGGAAGAAAGTAGCATGACATGGAGGTTATTGTATTTTCTGGGATTGTCTCTAAAGCAATCATTTATTCTAGTGTTCTAAGTTTAATTGAAACCAAGCAGCAAAAATAATGGAGAGCAAACCTTTCTATAAGTACTCAGACCCAAGAAGTCCTTAGATCTTCCACCAATCCAAATGGGCCCATTTGGAAGTAATACCTTTCATTTTTGCGAATGGGAGATGAGTGTGAAAAAGAGCAGAGCCTGACTGATGTCTTGGCTTCCCCTAGTGTGGGGGACTTAGGCCTTCTGCCTCTGGGCTTGGAAGGTTTCACATATGGCCTGCATAGCAGTGAAAAGCTTAGTCATGCTGTTTATTAACAACAACAAAACCCAAAATGAATACCTGCTTCACGGAAAATGTGGTAGAGAGCCTGTATATGAGTGTTGAATTTGTTAAGGAATTGAAGAATGCTTTATTTTTACATGCTTTTTCATTTTGCCATTTCTGAAGGCTAGAATTAATTATGATATTTTCTTGTCAATATTGATATCGGATGTGGATAAAGCTTTGCAAAACCATTGATCTCTAACAATTTTAATGTTGAAAGCTTTAATGGTGAAAAATTCAGGACTTCCAGTTACCAGTCTGGCATGTAAGGAGCATGGATGTCTCCACTCCATCACAAGAAAAAGTAAAAGCCTGAACAAACTGAAAAAGTAATGACTCGTCTTGGATCTTTTGAAGTCACAAGGCAAGCTGCTGCTCCTAAAATTGAAGAGACAAGCAAGTGGATACACAGAACCACAACCTACCAGAAAAGAAACTCACTTTTCAACTCCAAGAGTTAAAAAAAAAAAACCAAGTCATTGGGCTATTGTCTACATTTTTGTGAGTTTACCTACTGGAGCACAATCAGGTTCTCACAGTAAAGATCAAAGAAAAATGCCTTTGTGCTTCCACCAGGGGGAGGAGAAAACTAATCATTTTGAAATATGCCAGAACATTCTGTTCTTATTAACAAAGCCTGCTTTCAAGAGAAATTATTTTACCAGAACCTAAATTATTGAGGTTTGTCCAGAGCCTGATTGACCTGGGGGAAGGGAAATACATCATTCCCTAGTCTTTCACATAAAGGAAAGGAAATACACAACTCCAATCAATTCAAGCTATATCATTCCATGTAAGAAGTGAAAAGCATTGAATAACACTTATGAAGTTTACAGAGCAGAGGCACAGACTCACTACAAGTGTGAGACTGAATCATGGGCCCATAGAATGCTTCTCCTGGCCCAACATCTTACCAGTCCACCACTAAAGGTCTGCTTATAGTAGTTCCTTTTACCCAGCACATCACACTTGCCTTTCAAAAAATTTATGAGATGGGGCCAGCGTTGCACTGGAGCAGATTAAGCCTCTGTCTGCAATGCTGACATCCAATATGGTTGCTGGTTCTAGTCCCGGCTGTTCACTTCTGATTCAGCTCTCTCCTAATGCACCTGGTAAAGCAGTGAAAGATGGCCTAAGTATTTTGGCCTCAGCCATTAATGTAGGGGACCCAGATGAAGCTTCTGGTTCCTGGCTTGCCCCGACCAAACCCCAGCCATTTCTATCATTTGGGGAAGTAAACCAGCAGATAGATGATCTCTCTCTCTCTCTCTCTGTGTGTGTGTGTGTGTGTGTGTGTGTATCTCCCTCTCTCTCTAACTCTGCCTTTCAAATAAAGATAAAGTGCTAGGGGGTCAGTGCTGTGATGCAGTGAGTTAAAGCCCCAGTCTGCAGCCTGGCATCCCATATGGGCACCAGTTCAAGTCCCGGGTGCTCCTCTTCTGATCCAGCTCTCTGCTATGAACTGGGAAGGCAGTAGAAGATGGCCCAACTCCTTGGGCCCCTGCACCCACATGGGAGACCCAGAAGAAGCTCCTGGCTCCTGGCTTCGGATCAGCTCAGCTTGGCCATTGCAGTCATTTGGAGAGTGAACCAGCGGAATGGAAGATCTCTCTCTCTCTCTGGCTCTACCTCTCTCTGTAACTGTGTCTTTCAAATAAACAGAATAATTCTTTTTAAAAAAATAAAAATTACAAGACACAAAAAAGGTAGAAAACTGCCTGAAGAGAGAAAGTGTCAGAAATAGACTCAGAGATGTCACAGATTTTGGAATTATCAGAAACATGAAATTAAAACAACTATCAGGTGGGCGTTGAAGGTAAGCTTTGATGACTGTTGGGTCACTGGTTAAATTGATGGTTATGATGCCCACATTGCACATTGAGTACTTGAGTTTGACACCTGGCTCTGTATTCTGACTCTAGCATTTTGCTGATACTGAATCTGGGAGATAGCTGGGATGGCACAAGTAATCAGGTTCTTAGCACCCTTTTTGGGAAACCTGGACTAAGTGACCAGCATGAGCCCAAAGTTGGGAGCCCATTTTCTTGCTCAACTAAGATTTAAAAATAAATAGAATAACTGTGATTAGCATACTAAGAATTCTTAAGGAAAAACTAGAAAATATATTAGAACAAGTGTATAATGTAAAAAGAGACAAATGGAAATTCTAAGAAAATATCAAAAATAAATTCAAGACATCAAAAGCATTGTAAAAGAAATGAAGAATGCCTTTAATGAATTGGCTCATTAGCAGACTGTACACAATTGAGGAAAGAACTGCTGAGACAGAGGAAATCACAATAGAAACTTCCAAAACTAAAACACGAAAGTAAAAAACACTGAAAAAAAACTTGCAACAAATGTCCAAAAATCATGGGACCTACAAAATATGTAACATACATATAGTGGGAATACCACAGGAGGAAAAAGAAAAAAGGAACAGAAGTACTATTTGAAGCAATAACGATAGAAAAGCTTAAAGAACACCAAACAGAATAAATGCCAAAAACAAAGAAATGATGACACCCAGCTACGCCAGGGTAGATTATATTTAAACTTCAGAAAAGCAAAATTAAGGGAAAAGTCTGGAAAAAAGCTAGAGGGGGAAAATACTTTACCTATACAAATTATATCTGACATCTCCTTAGAAATCATGAAGGCAAGAAGAGAGTGGAGCAAAATTATGTGGAATTCATAAAAAGTATCATAAAGCGAGGAGAGAAGTATATATTGTCATGTAGATGGTATAATTCAGTGAAAACAATATTTATAATTATGTATATACCAAATAATATGACATCTACAAAATTTTTGTACTCTCCATTTATTAACTTCCATATATGACAGAAAACATGCGATTTTTGTCTTTCTGTGCCTGGCTTATTTCACTTAACATAATAATCTCCAGTTCCATCCAATTTGTTGCAAATGTCAGGATTTCAATCTTTTCGTGGATAAGTAATATTCTATCATGTATGTATATATATATATATATCACATTTTCTTTATCTAGTCAATCAGTTATTAAGCATTTGTGTTGATTCCATAACATTGCTATTGTGTATTGAGCTTGGGAGTGCAGGTATCTCTTTTACATGCTTATTTAAATTCCTTTGGATACATTCTCAGAAGTGAGATAGCTGGGTCATAGGGTAGATCCACTTTTAGTTTTCTGTGGAATCTCTATATTATTTTCCATAATGGTTGTACGAATTTTCATTCCCACCAACAATGTATTATGGTACCATTTTCTTCACATTCTTGCCAGCATTTGTTATTTTTTGATTTTTGAGTACTACACATTGTAACTTGTGTGAGGTAATACCTTATTGTGATTTTCATTTGCATTTCCCTGATGGCTAGTGATTCTGAGCATTTCTTCATGTGTCTGTTGGCCATTTGCATTTCTTCTTTTAAAAGTGTCTATTCATATCCTTTTCCCATTTCTTAACTGGATTATTTGTTCCATTGTTATGGAGTTTCTTGAGCTCCATAGAATTCAAAAATTTAGAGCACTGACAATGCCAAATGCTAGTGAATATATAGAGCAGCAGGAACTCTAATTTATTGCCTGCAAGAATGCCAAATTGTATAGGCACTTTGGAAGATAGCTTGGGAGTTTTTACAAACTAAACATACTCTTACTATAGAATCTAGCAACTATGCTTCTTGTCGTTTACGTAAAGGAGTTAAAACTTGTGTCTAAACAAAAATTTGCGCATGAATATTAAGAGCAACTTTATTCATAATGACTAAAACCTGGAAGCAACCAAGATGTATTTCAGTAGGTGAATGGATAAAAAAATGGTGCATCTAGACAATGGAATATTCAGTTCTCAAAAGAAATATTATTTTTCAGTTCTCAAAAGAAATGAGCTATAAAATAATAAAAAACATGGAAGAAACTTAAATGAATATTACTAAGTGAAAAACAATGTATGTGTGATTCCAACAACATGACATTCTGGAAAAGGCAAAACTATGGGGACAGTATGAAGTTAAGTAGTTGCCAGAGGTTAGACTGGCAAGATGTTTGAATAGGCAGAGTACAAATGATTTTTAAGGCAGTGAAATTACTCTCTATGATACTATAATGATGGATGCCTGTCATCATACATTTGTCCCAATCTATAAAATGTACAACTTCAAGAATGAGCCCTAATGTAAACTATGCACTCTGGTTATGATGTGTAAAGAAAGGTAAGTTTATTGATTATAACCAATGTATCCCTCTGGTGGAGGTGTACTGATAATAATGGAGGCTATGCATATGAGTAGGTGGGGAGTGGATGGAAAATCTATACACCTTCTGCTCAATTTTGGTGCAACAATAAAATTTCTCTAAAAAGTAACTTATTTTAAAAAATTTCAGAGAAAGACAATATCCTATTTAATTATTATAGGTAAAAATGATTATAAGTATGTTGTTAAATGATAATAACCTAAGTGTATGCTTTTGTTAACTTACAAAAATTTTATTTTTAAAGGACATATAGTAATGTACATATTTATGGGGTATACTTCTGTTATCTAGTGATTTCAACTACACACACACCTACTTGTTTATTGTTTGGCCCTCACTCTGTGAATTGATGAGGACAAGTTTTATCTGCATTTGGCAGATGTTAAAAGTGTAGCATATCAGGCCGGCATTGTGATGTAACGGATAAAGCTATCCACATGCGATGCTAGCATCTCCCTATGGGCTGGTTCCAGTCCTCCCTGCTCCACTTCGGATCCAGCTCCCTGTTAATGTGCCTGGGAAAGCAGCAGAAGATGGCCCAAGTGTTTGGGTCCCTGTGCCTACATAGGAGATCCAGATGAAACTCCTGGCTCCTGGCTTCAGTCTGGCCCAGCCCTGGCTGTTGTGGACATTTGGGGAGTGAACCAGCAGATGGCAGACCTCTCTCTCTCTCTCTCTCTCTCTCTCTCTCTCTCTTCCTCATCCCATAACTCTGCCTTTAAAATGAATAAAATAAATCTTTTAAAAAGTGTAGCATAGGGATTAAATAACTTATCCTACTTTATATAGTTCACATCAAAAATCATGCTGGACTTACAGTCTTAAGTTCTTTCCTCTAGAACAGGAGTCAGCAAGCTATGTCCAGTGGACCAAATAGGGTGCCAATTTTGTAAATAAAATATGTTGGGCCAAAGCCTTTCCTATTTGTATAGTCTCTATGGTTAAAGGTCATTAAATAAAAAATAAAATTAAAAAATTAAAAAAAATAAAGGTCATTAAATAAGGGGTGTGGCAGGAGACCCTAGAATGCCTGATTTAATTTGAGTTTCAGGTACAGAATAATTTTATGTGTCACATACAGTATTATACAGAATAATTATTTGTTGATTATCTGAAATTAAAATTTAACCAATCATCTTCTATTTTATCTGACAAGCATACTGTAGATCCTATCATGTTGCAATATCAGCGAAGTGCAGTAATGACACAGACATGTATGGTCTACAAAACTCAAAATATTTACTATCTGACTATTTCTAGAAAAAAATTGCCAACCACTTCCCTAGACGGTGAGTGGGTGAATTTACAAAAAAAAAAGCACAGTGCAATTATTCCACTTTGTATGCGTATAGAAGAATTCCTGAGATGTAGGTCATTGTGGAGGTAAATAGTATGTACTGATATAGTAGTTTTGGACAAAGAGTAGTACTAATGTTAAATTTTGTATTTGGACTTCAAAAATAAGTAGACTGATCTAATCAGGCAGATATATGCTGTGTTAGAGATAGGGAGTTAAGAAATTCAAATATCATTTGCCCACTTTATGACACGTACTGTGGGGGAACCCAGAGAAATAGGAATCATGGTTCTTGTCCTCACAGAGCTTCCAGTCTTGTTGTGGAACTAAGCTAAACAATACGATACATGTGGAGAACAATGCCATGCCAAGTGTTAAGTTTTATAGTGAAGAAGTTGAATCTAAAGACTTCCATAACCCCATTCGATAGCTACATTTCATTTAGAAAAAATTTTCAGTTTAAGCTGCCAAAATTATCTAATCAGATCTTATTTAGACTCAGAGTAATTGAGAAAATATATTTGTGATACAACTGGGGAGACTTTAATATGGATTAGGTGACATTAATACTCTATTTTCAATTTTTTTAGGTATGATAACAGTATTGTCCTTTGTTTGATAAAATCCCTATCTGTTAGAGGAATTTACTGAAATATTTCCAGGTGAACTGATCTTATGTGTGGAATTTTCTTTAAAATGTCCTACACGGGGTCGACATCGTGACATAGCAGGTAAAGCTGCTTCTTGGGACACGGGCATCCTACTTGGGTGCCAGTTCAAGTCCTGGTTGCTCCACTTCAGATACAGGTCTCTGCTAATGTGCCTGGAAGCGTAGCAGAGGACAGCCTAAGTGCTTGGACCACTGCACCCATGTGGAAGACCCAGAAGAAGCTCCTGGCTCCTGGTTTCAGCGTGGCTCAGCTCCAGCCATTGAGGCCACTTGAGAAGTGAACCAGCAGATGGCAGATTCTCTCTCTCTCTCTCTCTCTGTTCATCTCTCCCTCTCTAACTCTGTATTTCAAATAAATAAATAAATCTTTAAAAAATATGTCTTGCTCCCTCAAAGCCATGGAAAAAAATTGAAGATAGAGGACAGATGAAGTAATCTCGGCAAAATATTTATAATTGTTGAAACCTGGTCATGGTCATATAGATTTGTTATAATATTTTCTCTATTTCTATGAATGTTTGAAATTATCATAATGATTTTTTAGATACTCATTTCAGATGCTGATGAAACTACAACATTTGTGCATAAAGATAAAGAATACATGAGGTTTTATTATTAGCAATTTAGTTATTGGTCATTCAATCACAGTTCTGAATCTCTCTGTACTGAGCAGTGGAGAGACCTATCAGGAAAAGTAAAATCTTGTTTCATGAAGCTTCCTGCCCAGAGAGCATGACAGTATGTATACACTGTGCTCAACAAACATTTAGTAAGTGATATTTCTATACCAAGTATTGCAAAGCATGACAAAGGATTATTTTTACAAAGTGCCATGTAGACAGACTGAATATATGGTATAGTTGCAGGCTAAAGTATAAGGCACAGCCAGTGAGGTTAATCAGTGCAAGCTTCCTAGAGTTAGCTGGAACATTTGAAGTCAAGCTGTGAGCCTGGTAGATTACCTGATTGGCATTTCATACAGATAGCATAGTGTTAGGTGAGGCAAGAATGTGCTATCCTCATGAGAAGGATAAAAGGGACCAGAAAGAATAATCAGAATTAGAGTAGGAAGAACTTGCTGTGATAAAACTAATTGAGGAAGGGTTAATAGAGAAGATGAGGCTAAAGTAGGGCTTTAAAGGATGTGGTAGAAAATGAATAGGCAGAGATGAGAAGGCTGGTTTCTCCAGATAGAGTAATGATATGGAGGTGGAAATCAGTAAGATTTTCTCTGGCCTAAAAAAAAGAGGCAATCTATCCTTTTAACCAATCTCCCCTTCTAATTATATCCATTGTATCTTTCCTTTTACTCATATAAACACTTCTTGAAAGAATATTCTATACTGGTTATTCTGGCAGCAATGTCAAGTGCCAATGCCATGAAATATTTTAATCATAACCAAGCATTATTTTTAGAATAAATTCTAACAATATTTCAGAAAAGTTTTAGACTTACAGAAAAATTGTGATCATAGGACAGAATTTTCTGTATGTACTACTCCAAGTTTCCCTTATTTTTAAGATCTTACAATAGTATGATTCATTTGTTGTAACTAATGAAATGATTTTGTTAAATTATAAGTAACTGAAGTCCATATTGAGATTCCCTTAATTTTTATTTAATGTGTTTTATTCTGTTTCACTATCCCATATAGGATAATACATTACAATTACTGTCGTTACATTATATTAATTTCCTCTTAGCTGTGTCAGGAGAGCTTTCTGACTGCCCTTGTTTTTGATGACCTTGAAGATGTTGAGTATCGGTCATATATTTTTGTAGAATATCCCTCAACTGAGATTTGTTGATGTTTTCCTAATGAATAAATCAGATCTCTGAATTTGGGGGAGGAGGACTACAGAGGTAACTTGCCATTCTCTCTGTGTTATATCATGGGTTTTTAACATCAACATGATCACTTTGTTAATGCTTTATTCTTTCCATACCATTTTCTTTGGAAGGAAGTTTTTCTGCATAGTTCAAACCACAAATGAGGAATGGGAGTGGAGTTTCTCCTCCTTTTGGATGAAGTATCTACATAAAGCATTTGGAATTCTTTTATGGTGGAGATTTGGCTCTTCTCTCACATTTATTTATTCAATCATTCACTTATATTAGTATATACTTATAGATGCATTTTTATTCTTGAAGTATAACCCATTAAAATGTATTTATTTTGTTGCTCAAATTCTTCCAACTTTGGCAGTTAGGAAGCCTTTTAATTGTCTCCTGTGTGCCTTTGACATACACAATCTTGTATGTGTATGTGTGTGTGTGAATCAGCACTTCCAATTTTCCTATGTTTGTGCACCAAAAGAAGCTCCAGGATGACTTATGCATTTTGTGCCTTAGTCCAATATCAGCTACTTCTTTAAGGATTGCTCTTTCTTTTTTTTTTTTTTTAAAGATTTTATTTATTTGAGTGGCAGAGTTACAGTCAGAGAGAGGGAGAAACACAGTGAAAGGTTTTCCATCTGGTGGTTCACCAAATGGCCGCCATGGCAGGACCTGGGCTAATCTGAAGTCAAGAGCCAGGAACCTCTCTGGATTTCCCGTGAAAGTGCAGGGGCCCAAGCACTTGGGCCATATTCTATTGCTTTCCCAGACCATAGTAGAGAGCTGGATTGGAAGGGAAGCAGCCAGGACTAGAACTAGCACCCATATGGGATGCCGGCATCACAGGCGGAGGCTTAGCTTATTATGCCACAGCACTGGCCCTACTGTTTCCTTTTTTAAGAATGGTTTTAGAACCCACAATCTAGGTACTGAATGTTCTCCCCGGGTCGTATATTATTTCTCATTTTTTCCTTCCTTCCCTCTAAGTCTGAACATCTTATCCTCTGAATTATTGGCATTTGAACTGAAATTTTCTGGTCTTGCTGTAGGGATCTGTCCTATGTACTGTATGATGTTTAGCAGCATTCCTAGCCTCACACATTTGTGACAGGCAAAAAATGTCTCCAGACATTCCCAAATATTACCTAGGAGACAAAATCACCCCCAGTTGAGAACTACTACTCTAAATGTACTTGTTTTCTGGGATCTCATATTCCTTGTTCTCTTTATTTTTCTCATTCATGTTATCCTTGAACAAACTTAGCCATGCTGTTTGTCTTAATTATCACCATAGACTAACGTCTTTCAAATATATATCTTTATCTCTGATTTCTTTTCTAAGGTCAGGCCTGTGTATCTCTATTTGGATGTCTTATGGTTGAATGAGCCTATCAAATTAAACCTATTCAAAGTGTATCCCATTGTTAGGAAAGGATCTGGATATCACAGAAAATAGTAAAGAATAACAAAAGTGTAAAAGATATGACTAAGCAAGAAAATAGATTAGCTTATCACAGTGCCATAGGTTTTAAAAGCAGACAACTTGAGTCAGTTTTTACAGACAGGGTTGGCAAGTTATCTCCCCTGGCAAAATTTAGCCAAGTTTATATATATATATATATATATATATATATATATATATATATATATATATAAAGAACTTTTTTTTACATTTAATGGTGAAAACAACGAAAAGAATAATATTTCATGACATGTGAAAGTTATATAACAGGCAAATGTTAGTGTGCCTAATAAACTGTTAATGTAATGAAACCACACTCATTTGTTTACATGTTGTTTGTGGCTGCTTTCATGTTATAATAAAAGAACTGAGTAATTGGTACAGATGGCTTGTAGAGTCTAATTTACTCACTATCTGGCCCTTTATAGGAAGAATTTTCTGATTCTTGGATTAGAGAAAGACAATAATTCACAGCACAGTAAGTCCAAAGAGTGTCTGCATAGTAGTGCTTCTTCCCTTGTCCTAGGTCCCATGTGGCTTTGCAACCTGAGGAACCCAGAACTAAGGACACAGTACCTTTTGTAGCAAGCAGTAAACAAACCAGTGCCTCACTCCAGGAAGCAAAAAGTTACATAGTAGTTACATGGTAGTCATGCCTTGATCTACTTCATTGTTTATGTGACTAGCTACAGAAAGGGCTCAGGGTCAGAGATGATTAGGAATTGCAGCATAGCACATGAGTCAATGACCTTCAAGAGTGCTTGGGGTCATTGTAAACTGTACTCAGCTCCCACATTTTGCTTGTATTCCCATTCCACGAAACCACTGCTTCATTTTCGTGGAGTTCATGATATCATCATTCCCTTAGTTACCTATGGGAGAAACTAGTAGTTGATTAGATTCCTCTGGCTTCCTAAAAATCCAAGGCACCCTTAAGTCCATTTTTTTTTCTTTTTTCTTTCTTTTCTTTTTTTTTTTTTGACAGGCAGAGTGGACAGTGAGAGAGAGAGAGACAGAGAGAAAGGTCTTCCTTTGCTGTTGGTTCATCCTCCAATGGCCTCCAAGGCCAGAGCGCTGCGGCCAGAGCAGCACGCTGATCCAAAGGCAGGAGCCAGGTGCTTCTCCTGGTCTCCCATGGGGTGCAGGGGCCAAGGACCCAGGCCATCCTCCACTGTACTCCCGGGCCACAGCAGAGAGCTGGCCTGGAAGAGGGGCAACCGGGACAGAATCCGGCGCCCCGACTGGGACTAGAACCCGGTGTGCCGGCGCCGCAAGGTGGAGGATTAGCCTATTGAGCCACGGAGCTGCCCCCATTTGTTTTTATTTGCAAGATTTCTTATGTTAATCTATATTTCCTCTATTGTCATAGATCTAGGTCAAGCCATCACCATCTCTCACCTCAGTTGCTGCAAAATGCAAGTAGTTATCCTCTCATTTTCATCTTTGTGTGTCTACAGCTTATTCTCCATGCAGAAAATTTGATCTTGAAACAGTTAATCTAAGAAAAAATTAATAGCATATTTTTATGTTTTCATTGAAAGAAATATACAACCAAGAACCCAATTCTCTATTCTAATTATTTATTAAAAATTAGCAGTATTAGTAATAGTATCTAGTTATTGGGCATATATTATGTGCCAGGTACTGTGCTAAGTGATTTACATGCATTGTGTTATAATCTTTCAGGTGAGTAGTATTATATCCATTTAATAGAAAAAAATCAACTGTGATAGGTAAAGTGACACAGATAGGAAGAGTGAAGCTGGGACTGGAGCCTAGCACTGTTTATCCCTTTATTATACTTCCTCAGATGAATGTGGAACAATAGGAATAACTTGGGTAGAAGAAAAGCCTGGGATGGTGTTAGGAATGAGGGAAAGTTTCCTTTGAAAGATTCAATTTCTATCAGGAGTTTCTACTTAGTCTGAACAGAAATATTCCATTAGGCATTCTTGGGCTCTCATTTTCACTTTAGGGATATAATAGATTTCAAAAAGAGGTCATGGTTCTCAGATTCCATCTGCTTTATGTTAATTGGGGAGCATAGCTAAGTTGAAGGTAAGAAGACCAGTGTCTTAGTCCTTTCATGCTATAGTAGCAAAATATTGCAGGCTGGGAAATTCATAAGTAACAGAAATTCATCTCTTACAGTTTTGGATGCTTGGAAGTCCAAGCTTCTATGATGGCACCTTAAACTCTGTGTCCTCTAGAGGGGAGAAACACTGTACCCTCACATAGCAGAAGGACAAAAAGGAATAAATTCCCTCCATCATAAGAATGCTTAAATTCCATTTACCAGGGAGAAGCCCATATGGCCTAATCACCTCTTAAAGTCTTACCTTTTAATCCTATCGATTGGCAACACCACAACTTTGGAAGGGACACACTGAAACCATAGCATTCCACCACTGACCTCCTTAAATTATACTTTTCTCACATATGAAATACATTCATTCCATAACAATAACTCCTTATACCCTTTCAGCACCAAATTCAAAGTCCAAGTCTATAACCTCATCTAAATCAGATATTGAGACTCAAGGCATGTTTCATCCTGAAGCAGGTTTCCCTCAAGCCTTGAAACAAAACAAGGTATGAACCTCCAAAACACAAAGGTAGAATAGGCATAGGGTAGATATTTCAATTTCAAAAGGGAGAAAGTGAAGAAAGGAGTAACAGGTCCTAAATAAGTCCAATATTCAATACAGTAGCAATAATAATGATGGTTTGAGGATAATCTTCGATTTCTTA
Organism: Sylvilagus floridanus; assembly: GCA_949820135.1. Lineage (NCBI taxonomy): Eukaryota > Metazoa > Chordata > Mammalia > Lagomorpha > Leporidae > Sylvilagus > Sylvilagus floridanus. The sequence continues at coordinate 51,167,019 of OX463223.1, forward strand.
TACTGCCTTTCAAATATACAGGTGGAGATTGAGTCCCCAAGGCACTGGGCAACCCTGCCCTGATGACTTTGCAGGGCACAGTCCACACTTCAGCTCTCACACATTGAAGTTACATGCCTGTAGCTCTCCCATGCTCGTGGCTCTACAGCTCTGCATTCGTGAGATACCCCTGCTCCCATAGCTCCACTAAGCAGTTCCTTACTGAAGACTCTGTGGCAGCTCCGACCACAGTGTTTTGTCGGCCATTACTGTAGTGAGGCTCTCTTGCACTGTGCCTTGGTGGCAGGTCTCTGCGTAGGCCCTGAAGAGCTCTATGGGCATCCTTTGAAATCTAGGTGGGAGCAGCTATGCCTCCACAGCTCTGGCTCTTTGCAAACTTGCAGAGTTAGCACAAGTGGATGGTACCAAAATTTACCAGACTGTGCCTTCCAGAGCAATGACTATAACCACACCTGGGCCCATCTAAGCTACAGTTGGGGTGACTAAGGAGAACTGCCCTGGGATACGGGTCATGGGCAGTGAGCCCCAAGTTCTCAAGTGTGCTTTCAGCCTCTCCCCCAATATCATTCTAATTAAGGCCTTAGCAAATGCCTTAAGATCTCCAAAGATCTCCAAAGATCCCCAAAGATCTCCACAGTGCCTGTGGGATCATTCATTCACTGTCCACAAATAACATTTAGCTTCTTCTACCCACAGTAATTTTCTCAAATGGTTGCTTCGGCTGTACCTTTGGTGTTCTCTTCTATCCATGCTATTTTATTCTTTATATGGCCAAGCTGAAAACTTTATAAATTTTACATTCTGCTTACCTTGGAACTATACATTTCATCTTTAAATCATTTCTCTCTCCTCACATTTAGTATAAGCAGTTGAGAGAAGCCAGGCAGCCTCGTGGACACTTTACTACTTAGAGATTTCTTCTGACTGCTGTTCTAGTAAAATACTTTAAATTTTGCCTTTCACAGGGTCTTAGGATATGAATTAATTCTCCCAAGTTCTTCCAAGGTGTTTTCTCTGGCTTCTGATACCTTGTTTCTCATTTCCCTCTGAGGCCTCATCAGAATAGTTTTCACTGCCATTGCCACTTAAGAAATCTGGAGGAGAATGAGGCTCTGCTCTTCTGAAACCTCACCCAACTCACCCTTAATGCTGCCCTCATGACTCATTAACCTCCTATATGGCACATCTCCCAATACCTTGCATTGGAGATTAAATTTCAGCATGAATTTTGGAGGAAAACATTCAAGCTATAGCAACTTGGGAAAAACAAAATCTACATTTTCAATGCAGTGGACAGATTAAAAAAACAGATTTTATTTGCATGTTTACATATGCATAGAAACATAAATTTTTTAAATTTAAAACATATAATTTTATTTTACAATAATTATAGACTCATAGGAAACTGAACATAGCAAATCTTTAATAGTTGTGATTGGGTACGTGAGCTATTTTCAAATTTCAATTTACACACTTTTGTATTTTTTAATTTGTCAGAATGAATATGTGTTATCAGTAAGATTTTTAATGAGCCATTTTTGAAAAATTTTAACTGATGGAAAAATAAATAGGTAGTCTTAATAAAACCTCTTAAGCTTTCAAACTTAAACATTTAAAGATGCTTACTTATTTTACAAACAATAATAGTTCATACATAAGAAAACCAGTGAGAGAAAGCTTCTAAATAACAAAATGTGTTAAGGAAATATATGGCACCTTAAATTAGAATTAAAGACCTTACACACAGAGGGGTAAAAAAAGCAGGATAAACATTCTTTACATCATGTAAGTATTTACCTAAGTGTATAATATATATGAAGTAAAAATAAAAATTGTCACCTACCCAGGCTGGCCTCTTTTTTTTTCCATGAAGCTCAATTGTTACAACTCATTTTTATAAAGCTTGGTGTTTCACTTTTTGCTCAAGAAAGTTGTTTACCATTCTTAGCTACAATGCTTCCAGGTATCGAAAAGGTCTGGCACTCCATATTTTCACAGCATCTTGACAAGGGCTGGCAGTTTTCTTCAGCTACTACCTCAGCTAACAATCTTTAATGGTCAAATCTTCAAGCTCTCTTTCCTTCACTTTGCTACAGGTGTCAGAAGCTGTTAACTCTCTCTTCTCCCCTTTCTAGAAACAAACCCCTTTCCCACTGCTGCTAATTAGATTTAGAGGACATTGGCAGTTCTTTACTTTAATATTCAGAGGGAAAAATGGCATTTTGGTTCTCTCCCCTTTGTGTTTATTTTCCTTCTAAATGCCTGGTCTGTAGTCAGGAAAAAAAAAAATTTGTGGAAAACAAGTTACCAACTCATTGAACTGACTTTGCTTCTTCCAGACAATAGCTCATGTCCATAGAAAAAGTGTTCATTATCAGACTACTTCAGGTTGACTATTTTTTTACCCTGGTACTGATCTTTACTAGCCTTACTTAATTTTTTAAAAAAATTTATTTTATCTTCATTTTATTTGGAATTCAGAGAGTCAACAAGACAGAAAGAGAATGGTCTTTCATCTACTGGCTCACTTCCCAAATACCAGAAAGAGCCAGGGCTGTGCGAAGCCAAAGTTGAGCCCTAGAAACTCAATTTAGGTCTCTCATGTGGATGACAGGGGCCTAAATACTTCAGCCATCAGTTCCTGCTCACCAGGTTGTGAATTAGTAGGAAGCTGGATTGGAAATGGAGTAGCTAGGACTGAAATCAGGCACTCTAATACAAGTGGCAACTTAACTACTGCACCACACAACTGCCCCTACTAGCATTATTTTTAATGCATACTGCTTTAAAAATATCTTTTGATCTTTCCCCTCAACAGTTTAAAAAGACACTTAAATAACACAGAACAGTTTTATTTAAAGAGTAATGTGGTGCTCTCTTCTGCAGTGCATGTGCTAAATTTGGAATAATATGGTAAGATTAAAAGAGCAAGAACAACATGTCTGTTCACAAAGAATACCATATATTCTTTTTTCATCCTTACTGTGATAGAAAACATTGATCCTAAATCAATCAGCTAATATCATATGGTATGGTAAAACACAATAGATGTATTTCCATTAAAATCAGGAACAAGATAAGAATACTGCTTATCACCTCTATAACATTTTTTATTCCCTAGCTAGTGAAATAAATCAAGAAACAAAATAAAAGTTATCTCTACTACAAATTAGGAGACTCAGTTAATATCTACAAATGAGATAATTTCCTAACCCAAGAGAATCTAAGTGAAGTATATTTAGAATAAGAGTTTAAAAGTTTACCACTTTTTCTAAGCATTTCAGTAAAAAGTTAGAAAACACAATGGAAAGTCCATTTTCAAAATAATACCAAATTGTAGCAAATACCTAGGAATAATGTTAACAAGAAATGTACTGGAGGTGGGGGGGTTGACTTACTAATTATAACATCTACATTCTATATTAGAATACCTGGGTTCCATACCTGGCTCTGGCTACTGAATGCAGCTTCCTGCCAATGCAAACCCTAAAAGGTGGCAGGAAATGGCTGAAGTAATTGGGTTCCTGTCACCCATGTGGTAGACCTACGTTTTCTGTCTCCTAGCTTCAGCCCTATCCAGCCCAGTCTCAGCCTTTGTGGGCATTTGGAGAATGGATCAGTGGATGGGAGCTTTCTTTGTCTATATCTCTGTCTTTCTCTTTCTCTTTTTGCTTCTTGAGTAAACTATTTTTATAAAAATATGGGTGTAGGACCTATATGAAAACTGACAAAACATTACAAGAAAATAAACTCCTGAAAACGGGACATTTTCCAAGTTGTTAATTCCTCTGAAATGGTTTTAATTTACAATAAAAATCTTATAGATTATTTTTGAATCTTGAACCCTGATGAAGTGATTTTAGACACCGTTATAAAGAATATGTAACCAAGAATAACATTTTTTTAAAAGAAAACTTACCAGGAGGACTTGCTCTACTAAATAATAAAACCTGGTTAAGAAAATGACAATAACAGTATGATACTAGTACATGTTTTTTTCTTAAATAGATAAATATAGCAGCCCATAGAATCTCAAAATAGTGAAATAGAGCTTAGGATGTTTCCCCACAAGTTTGGATATGTGCCTTTTTGGATCTACGTTAGCACTACAATAAAAGGATTTATATTGGGGGCAAACATTGTGGTGCAGTGGATTAAGGTGCCTCTTGCAATGCTGGCATACTACATCAGAGTGCTAATTTGAATCTCTGCTCCTCCATTTTTGATCCCGCTTCCTGCCAATGTACTTGGGAAGCCATCAGAGGATGGCTAAGTGCTTTTGTCCCTGCCACCCACGTGGGAGACCCCAATGGCATTCCTGGTTCCTCAGTCCTACCTTTTGTCTGCTCTAGAACTGGCTTCTGCAGCCATCTGGGAAGTGAACCAATGGTTGGAAGATTTATCTTTATCTTTTTCACTCTCTGTTGCTCTGCCTTTCAAATAAAAAGCATTTATGTTGTGGCAGCTGTTATTTTCCTGCTAGGATTCTGGATTATTTTGAAGATAACAATCAGAGAAAATCAGTCTTTGACAGTACAGAAGCTCCTAGGAAAAGTTAATAGGCATAGATTTCATCAACCAAGATTTTCTTCTAATGTTTCATTCTCCTATTTAGTGAATATATGGGCAACAAGAGCTGAATTGCTTATATTGGAAGATGGTCTCATATCTAGAAAGGTTAGCACTACCTCTGAATTTTCCTTTTGCAAGTGTCTGATTGAACAGAGATTTCATCATTCCTACTCTCTGATCTAAAGAGCCTTTTAAAATGTAATTTCAAGATTTTACTTCCTCTTGGATAGATGCCTCAATTAGCACTTCTTTTAATGTAGCATCAAAGTTATCTTTTGGCAGACTGCGTTTGAAAAGCAAATGGATCCCAGTTACAGATTTTTTTTTTTTTGCTTTATTCTACAATGCCACAATATTTACGTGATCAAATGTGTACCTTTGTATTTTACAAACTAAATTATAATATATGAAATTATATCTGTTTATTCATGCATGAGTTTGTATGTTCTGAGATATACTATGCTGCAAATTGAGAGAATGAAGAACTCTTTAGAATATTATTAGGAACAAAGAAACTAACATTGTACCTTCATCCCTGTTCAGTTACAAGTTCTTTAGCCTTTGCCTTTGAGGCTTGGCAATGAAAAATGAGAGTCAGAAACTTGTGATGCTGCCTTTCCAGTGATGGCAGACCTCATCAGACTTATCATCATAATTGGACCCAATAGCTTTCACCAGTTTAACCAGATCTCTTTCTTTTGACTTAGCCCATGTAAAGGCAACAGTGATGTAGGTCTTTCTGTAGACAGGGCATCTCAGTCTGGTCTTTGAAAATGAACTAGGGAACTCCTATTTTATAGAACAAGGTGAGCAGTAAGAATAACGAGCTCAATGGGCTCCATATGTGTGTCATCATCCCTAGGGAGCCTTCTTGTTCTCCATCAAGTGGGGGACAGTCTTAATACCTGCTCAGAGGACAGATGGCTTCACTGGGCACATCACTTTGTTGCCGCTTCCTGCTTTTTTTTTTTTTTTAACTGTGTCTGGCTGTAGCTGAACAGTTGAGTGGCCTGAGTAGGCTAGTAAATCTCAGGACATGCTTTCACATACTTGGAAAGGAGGACCCTTTCCTACACACAGCTGGAATGAGCAGGGCCATTTGACAAGCAGACAACAGATGTGGATACTGCAAATGATAATGATTTGATTTTTAAAATTTTATTAACATAAAGAGAACAGATTTCAGGAGCTGGCATTTTGGCAAAGTGGGTAAAGCTGCAACCTGCGATGCCACCATCCCATATGGGCACTGGTTCAAGTCCTTGCTGCTCCACTTCCAATCCAGATCCCTGCTAACATGCCTGGGAAAAGCAGAAGGAGATGGCCCAAGTCCTTGGGCCCCTGCACCTATGTAGAAGACCCAGAGGAAGCTCTTGGCTCCTGGCTTCAGCCTGGCCCAGCCCTGGCTGTGGCCATCAAGGGGAGTGAACCAGCAGATGGAAGATATCTTTCCTTCTCTCTCTCTGTCACTCTTTCTCTCTGTAACTCTGCCTTTCAAGTAAATAAATACATTCTTAAAAAAAGAAAAAAAGTTCATGTATTTCATAGTTACAATCCTAAGATATCCATGCTTCCCTCCTTCCTTCTCTCCTTCCCTCAACCCCGCTTTCTTTTTTCTTTAATTTAAAAAAAAAAACTTAATTTATTTTTTCAAGATTTATTTCCTTATTTGAAAGGCAGTTACAGAGAGGCAGAGGCAGAGAGAGAGAAGCCATCCACAAACACATAGTTTCAATCCACTCTGTAACCACAGGTTTACTGCACTTGAACCTTTTAAAACATCTTGATAGTATTTGACATTTTTATCATATATATCTATCCTTAAAATCAACAACCCCATAAAGCCTGTTACCTACCTGAACTCTGAGGTATACATTTTTGCAGAAGTTGTCCAGACTAGTCTCACAAAGGTAAAGCTGGCATCTCAAGGCCAGTCTAAATATATACTTTTAGAGCAATGAATGTAAATATGACCACAGCATTTCTTCCCCTGATAGTGAAGATCTATCTTTTTTTTAATTCAAAGGACTGTATTGAATCAATTTCTATCATTTTTCTTCTTGGTAAGCAAAAATAAATTTTTTATCTGCTATAAAGGCAGCACTAGATCTTTTTGTCTCCTCTTGATTAAAAGCATGATATTAATAATACTATGACATTTATATTCAGGATCTTGTGAATAATTGCATTCAAACACATGTGACCTTTTGTCTGTTTTAGATATATTGCTCTCTCTTCCCTGACTTTTGAATAATCTCTTAAAGAACAGATTCAAGAGAATAAAAATTGAGATACTAGACTACCATTATATATATTTCAAGAAAAATCTAGGTCTGATATAATTTGTGTTTGCATTTTAATTTTTATTTATCTAAGGGGAACAAATTAAATGTATTAATTTATACAGTTTTAAGAGCATAATGATACTTCCCAATCTGCTTTCCCTCCCTTACTCACTCCTACCCTCCCCCTTCCTTCATTTCTTATTTCTATTTTAATTTTTATAATGACATACTTTCAATTTTCTTTATAATCACAAGCCCAACCTTTCACTAAGCAAAGAATTCAACAAGTAGTAAGCAGAAAAACCACTGTTCTTCAAGAGTATAGACAAAGGTTATAAATAATAATCAAATCTCAAAGTGTAAATTTTCCTTATATACATTGCATTGTTTGTACTCCATATGTTTGTTACCACAAATCAAGGAAAACATGTGATATTTATCTTTTTGTGACTGGCTTATTTCACCAATCATGATGGTCTCGAACTGCATCCATTTTGTTGCAAAAGACGGGATTCCATCCTTTTGTAGAGCTGAGTATTATTCCACCATGTATATATACTATAATTTATCCAGTCATCACTTGATGGATATCTGCATTGATTATATATCTCAGTTATTGAGAGTTGAGCTGCTATAAACATGGAACTGCAGATAACTCTTTCATATATTGATTTCATTTCCTTTGGATAAATTTCTAGGAATGGAATGACTGGATCATAAGGTAGAACTATTTTCAGATTTCTGAGGAATCTCTGTACTGTCTTCCACAATGGTTGTACTAGTTTACATTACCACCAACAGTGTATTAGGGCACCTTTCCTCCCATATCTTCTCCAGCATTTGTTATTTCTGATTTTTGGATGATAGCAGTTCTAACTGGGGTAAGGTGAAATTTCACTGTGGTTTTCTTTGCACTTCCTTGATAGCTAGTGATCTTGAGTATTTTTCATGTTCTGTTGGCCATCTGTAGTTCATCCTTTGAAAAAAAATGCCTGTTTATATCATTACCCTATTTTTAAAAATATCTATTTATTTTAAAGTCAGAGTTACAAGGAGGCAGAGGCAGAGAGAGAGAGAGGTATTCCATCCATTGGTTCACTCACCAGATGGCCGCAACGGCCAGAGCTGTGCCAATCTGAAGCCAGGAACCAGGAGCTTCTTCCAGGAACCAGGATCTTCAACCACATGGGTGCAGAAGCCCAAGGACTTGGGCCATCTTATACTGCTTTTTCAGGCTATAGCAGAGAGCTGGATCAGAAGTGGAGTAGCCAAGACGAACTGGAACCCATATGGGATGGCGGGTCTGCAGGCAGAGGCTTTACCCACTGTGCCACAGCGCCGGCTCTGCCTACCCTATTTTTTAACTGGATTGCTTTGTTGTTTAGTTTCTTGTGATCCTGAATTTATATCTTTATCTGAGCATAAGAATAGGAACAGAAGATTATTTTCAAATAATAAGTGTTAAATTGAAAGCAAAGCATTTTAAAAAGCCTTAGGTTATGTTTCTATTTGCAAATCAGCTACCAACAAATACTTTATGTATATAACATCTAAAATTATATTTGATTCTTTCAAAAACATTCTAGGGTTGCAAACAAGTTTGTAATTTATGGGTGAAACCAGGCTTTATTTTAAGCTGACTAATTTTGCCTTATTTGCCTTTGTAAAATAAAAGCTGTAAGTTTTAAGAATAAATTTCTTGCTTATTATTCACATAGCAGAGAAATATTTATTGATTCCTTACTATGTGTCAGGTTCTATATTAGGTATTAGATTGTTAGGATAAAATAAACATATTCTTTGTTCTCACGAAGTTTTTGTCTAGACACTTAAATAACCAATAGAGGATGCTGGCACCATGGCATAGGAATTTAAGCCACCATCCGAAGCGTCAACATCCTGTAAGGGGTGCCAGTTAGATCCCTGGCTGCTCCACTTCTGACCCTGCTCCCTGCTAATGCACTTGGGAAAACAGCTGAGGATGACTCAAGTGCTTGGACCCTGCACCTGTGTGGGAGACCCTGATGAAGCACCTGGCTCCTAGCTTCCGCCTGGCCCAGCCCCAGCCATTGTGGTCATTTGGGAGAGTAAAGCAATGGCCAGAAGATCTCTCTCTCTCTCTCTCTCTCTCTCTCTCTCTCTCTCTCTCTCTCCTTTCTCTGTAGCTCTGCCTTTCAAATAAATAAGTATATCTTTATTGCAGAAGAAAGTCATTAAAGGGATTTAGATTCAGATTTAAATTTTTAAGTGATTATTTTTGCTTCGATGTGGGCAATGGATGGAGATGAACAAGAATGGATATTGACAGAAGTTGGCTACTGATTTCTGGGTGTTAAGAGCCATGCCCAAGAAACTGAATGGACCCTTGAAAGGAAAAACTCTTGTTTTCAACTACCATGTCTGCTGCAACCACACTATATTCATAATGGTTCTCTTTAAAGAATTATGTGTTCTTACAGCATTACACAACTACTAAATTGTGACAACATTCTTCTTAATCTTTGCTTGTGAACCATATTAAATGTACTATTAAAATGAAAGCTGCATTTTCAATTATCTTTTATTTTGAAGACTGTGTTTGCACATATTTATATTTTAAATATGCATATTTGTGAATAAGCAAATAAGGATACCATAACTTTGTGACTAATTCACTCTGGATTCAGTTCTTCAGAATCTATACACCAAAAGAATGGACTGAAGAGTTCAGAAGAAATTTCTTTGATACCCAACCACACTAACCAATTATCTCTGGGTAGACTTTTTTCACAACCTCTTTTTTGCAGTCCAGCTATTTATGTGTTAGCAAAATACTTAGAATAAACAAATGCTTATGTGATTTCCTATGATTTCAGTACAGTGACAAACATAGTTATGAAGAAACATTTGTTTCTTTAGAAATTGATTTAATGATCGAGCATGTAAAGAGTTTTAGACATTGAAAAATTGTGGTCATGGTTTCTGGGAGATTGCTTCCTAGGGACATGAGGAAACCACCGTACATTGTAACTCACAATGTCTTGGCTGTCTACTGGGCTGGGGGTTTGTCAGTAATAATATCTACATGAATGAACTGAGGACAAATGGAACTTAGTGACTATTCCTGAAAACAGAGCTCTCCAAAAGAAAGAGGTGGGTGGTCTCTGATAATGTGAGAAAATTAACATAACTAGCATACTAAGAGAAGAAGTTCACTTGGTTGATGAATCTGTCTGAAATGAACTGAACAAGAATGAAACAGTCCGAGTATTATAGTCCTAGGGCTTTCTGAGATCTGTGAGAGGTAACTGAAAGATAGATGATTGACAGACTATAGCTGAAGAAGAAATCTTTTTTTTCTTTTTTTTCTTTTTTCTTTTTTTTTTTTTTTTGACAGGCAGAGTGGACAGTGAGAGAGAGACAGAGAGAAAGGTCTTCCTTTGCCGTTGGTTCACCCTCCAATGGCTGCCACGGATGGCGCGCTGCGGCCGGCGTACCGCGCTCATCCGATGGCAGGAGCCAGGTGCTAGGTGCTTTTTCCTGGTCTCCCATGGGGTGCAGGGCCCAAGCACTTGGGCCATCCTCCACTGCACTCCTGGGCCACAGCAGAGGGCTGGCCTGGAAGAGGGGCAACCGGGACAGAATCCGGTGCCCTGACCGGGACTAGAACCCGGTGTGCTGGCGCCGCAAGGCGGAGGATTAGCCTGTTGAGCCACGGCGCTGGCCGAAGAAGAAATCTTTGAGATTTGGTATGAATCAACATTACTTTTGAAGGCTATCAAGAACTGAGTAAGGCCTGAGGTACCTTAGACTCAAGAAATTGAGGGCAGGTCCAGCATTGTGATGCAGTGGGTTAAATCCCAGGACTGCAGCATGGGCATCCCATATGGATGCTGGTTCTAGTCCTGGCTGCTCCACTTCCAATCCAGCTCCCTGCTAATGTGTCTGGGAAAGCAGCAGAGGATGGCCCAAGTGCTTCGGCCCCTGCACCCATGTGGGCGACCTGGAAGAAGCTCCTGGTTCCTGGCTACGGATTGGCCCAGCTCCAGCCATTGGGGCCATTTGGGGAGTGAATCAGCAGATGGAAGATCTCTCTCTGTGTGTCTCTACCTCTCTCTGTAACTCGGTCTTTCAAATAAATAAAAAAAAATATTTTTTTTTAAAAAGAGAATGAGGGCTTTTGTTAAGTGGTAGTCTAGCACAATCAAAGGTCAGAAAGGATGAGACAGAGGACTTGTATCCAGAAAGGAATGGACAATAAGTTCTAGGACAAATCAAGGATCCTGAAAACTGTGTCATCTCAAATCGACCTCAGATTAAAAGCCTGTGTAGATTACTCCAGCATACTCTTGTCTTCTTAGAAAATGAAGTGAAGGAAAGAAACCTGGGTTGTTTTGAAACTACACAAGCCAATCTGAGATGAAGAGGATATTAGTAAGAAGAAAAAGTTTGCTCTAGGATGTTTTCTCTTTCTTTATTTCTTATTTTGGTTTTATTTCCATTTAGTTTCCTTGATAAATGTTCTAGTTATAATCTGTCAGCCTTATCTTGGCTGAATCCACAGTGAAAAGCCTTTCCATCCAGGATAAATGGAAAGAGAACTCTGTATACTGTATAGCCTGTAGAAGTGGCCAAAACCATCTAGAATGGGGAAAGGGAACTGAAGAGATGGAGATTATATTTTTACCCAAAGAAAACTTTTATTTAAGGAATGCAAATTTCATAAGTACAACTTTAGGAATATAGTGATTCTTCCCACCATACTTGCCCTCCCACCCATACTCCCACCCCTCCTGAACCAGAGGGTGGAAGATTTCTTCTCTTTCTCCTTCCCCCTCTCCTTCAACCTCTCCCTCTGTCTTTTCCCCTTTCCTTTTCTCTCCCTCTCCCTCTCTGTAACTCTGCCTTTCAAATAAATAAAATAAATCTTTTTTAAAATAAAACCTCGCTGCTGGTCAAGTGAGGGTTGTTCAGAGGAACATAAAAGAGTAGAGGAAAAGGAAAAATCAGTGAAATCTATTCTGTGTCTTTGGAGACTATTACTACATGAGGAACATAATCTGTCTGGATTTGCTCTATTGCCACCTTATATGAAAAGTCTGAAATGAAACAATAGGATTGTTTTGGTCATTAAGATGCCCCAAGGCCAACCAATTCAATATTTTTTCCCTCCTGAAACAAAGATATTTAAATGAAAGAATCTGGTGCTAACAGTAAATAAGATCATAAACCTCACAGCTATTCGCATTTATATTTTCAGATTTCATAGTTTGGTGTATCCAAGTATGCAATAAATATTTTGGTGATACTTTTTCTACAATGACAATTAATTCCCTAACAAACATCTATTTTATACCTACCATAAAAAGCAATATTTCCATTGTCCCTAATGGATCCTTTTTTAAAAACTGCTACAGAATGCCAATTTACACACTTATTAGAAAAATGCCACACATCTTGCTCAATGAAGGCTTGCATTGGGTCATTTATCCAGTGTTCCCAGGATATAAAAACAAATACTATAGCAAACGTCTTATACTTAAGACTAACCATAGTTGGTTTCTAATATATTTCAAATACATGTCACTTGTATTTATGTGCAAGGGATCTTCAAAGAGTCCATGAAAATGCCCATTATCTCTAAATTTTATTTTTTATGAAGTTTTTTAAAAGATTTATTTTATTCATTTGAAAGACAGAGTTACAGAGAGAGGTCAAGACAGAGGTAGAGTTACAGACAGAGGTAGAGTGATCCACTGGTTCACTCCCCAGATGGCTGCAATGGCTGGAGCTGTTCCGATCCAAAGCCAGGAGCCAGGAGCTTCTTCTGGGTCCCCCACTCAGGTGGGGGACCTGGGCCATCTTCTACTGCTCTCCCAGGCCATAGCAGAGAGCTGGATTGGAAGAGGAGCAGCCAGGACTAGAACCAGTGCCCATATGGGATGCTGGCACTTCAGGCCAGGGTGTTAACCCACTGTGCCACATCACCGCCCCTGAAGTATCCTCTTATAATCTGCATTTCTAAAAGTCCCACTTGCAGTGAAAGCTTTTCTGACTTACCAGATCTATGCAGTGAATTGACTATTACAAAATTGGATGTTCAATGAGGAAGCTATGGAGGACAATATCACATAAGGATGACAGTGTACTTATGGGAATTATGCATAGATTGGGAGTCAGGAGACTTGGGCTGCAGTCTGCATTCACACTTAGCATAGGTGATCATGGAAAGCAACATTCTCAGCTTAGATATGTCATTTGCAAGCGCATGCTTCAGAGCCCTGGAATTTCTTGGCGATATCTTAGAGATAACTGCTAATTAAAAGATGAGAAGGAAGTTAGAATTCATATTGATTTGTTACACCAATTTAATGTTTGGTTGTAAGTTAGGATTCCACAGGTCCTAGAATGGTCTGAATGTTTGTGTGCTCTGAAAATTCATATGTTAAAATATTACTTCCCCAAGATGATGGGATTGGTCAGGAGGAGCTTTGCTGGTGATTAGGTTGTAATTACAGGGCCTTCATAAATGTGTTAGTGCTTTTATGAAGAGGCCTTGCCATCATGGAGAGAGGCACCTTTCTCTGAAGGGAGGAAGGAACCTCCACTGTGATACGGCCTTGACTAAACAAGTTCAGAGCTGGTGAACTCAAGGGGCTTCCATAGCCTAGACAGCTCATAGCAAGAGTCTCGGGTGATTGCTGATGTCATAAATAAGAGTGCCAATTGTTAAATCAACAACGGGAGTCACTGGGTGCATGCTCCCCACGTGGGATCTCTGTCCTTAATGTGTTTTACTATGAAACTTAAAAACAACACTACTAGTCAAACAATACCCTATACCTTGTGCGGTTGTGTGAGTGCAGCCTGTTGAAATCCTTGCTTAGTAAATACTAAGTTAATCTTCAGTATATGAAGGTAATTGAAAATCAAACTCGATGAAGATTGGGATGGGAGAGGGAGTGGGAGGGGGGAGGGCCGCGGGAGGGAGGGAGCTTGGGGGGGGAGCCACAACAATACAAAAGTTGCACTTTGTAAATTCACATTTATTAAATTAAAAAAACTATATAACAAACAAAAAAAAAATAAAGAGGCCTTAGACAGATGTCCTAAACAGCACTCTGGCCTCAGAATCAGCCCTTAAGGCATTCGGATCTGGCTCAAGAGCCCAGGATGGAAAGCCAAGACACTTCTGCAAAAAAAAAAAAAAAAAAAAGGACCTCAATGAAAGATCTCTTCGAGTGAGATCCCAGTAGAAAGAATGGGCCATCCAAGAAGGAGGTCCTTTCTCTGAAGGGAGGAGAGAACTTCCACTTTGACTATGACCTTGTCTAAATAATTCTAAGTCAGCGAACTCAAGAGGCTTCCATAGCCTTGGAAACTCATGACTAGAGCCTAAGGAGATTTCTGACGCCATAAACAAGAGTGTCAAATTGTTAAGTCAACAACAGGAGTCACTGTGTACTTACTTCTCATGTGGGATCTCTGTCCTTAATGTGTTGTACAATGTGAATTAATGCTATAACTAGTACTCAAACAGTACTTTACACTTTATGTTCTGTGTAGTGCAAACTGATGAAATCTTTACTTAGTATATACTGAATCGATCTTCTGTATATAAAGATAATTGAAAATGAATCTTGATGTGAATGGAATGGGAGAGGGAGTGGGAGATGGGAGGGTTGCGGGTGAGAGGGAAGTTATTGGGGGGAAAGCCATTGTAATCCATAAACTGTATTTTGGAACATTATATTTACTAAATAAAAGTGTTTATAATAAAAAAAAAGAGGCCTTAGAGGAACATTTTTCCCTTTCACCACGAAAGTACAGAAAAAGAATATGTCAGCTATGAACCAGAAAACAGTCCCTTACCAGATACTGAATATGCAGAAACCTTGATCTTAGTCTTAATCACTTAGTCTGTGGTCTTTTGTTCTAGGAGCTTAAATGGACTAAGATAGTTGCCAGACATTTCTACCCAAATAACTGGACAACGTGCTTCTCCCACCAAGATCCTTTTAGTCTGTACCAATTTTTGACACTCTAACACAGCTTGATTTTATACCATCATTTTGAATTGCAGTTATTTAAATTTGGGGATTTATACCTTTCTCTGAAGCCAGTGGAACATTTCCCCCCTTAGCCTTTTGTGGCAGGAATGTATCAGCCACCTGACTGATAATTGGCAGTTCAGGTGCTTCTTCCTTTGATTTAAATGGCTACCACCTTTCTCAGCACCATCATTTTTCCCTCTCTCCTTTCTTGTCACTGTGAGTGACACACCAGCTGACAGTGTTATGAATAGGAAGGTTTGGGCAGAGTGACTGTCAAAAATATTTTTACCACGCGAAAGGACATTTGTGGAATGTTATGGCATCATTGCCTCTTGCCCCTCAGAGAATGTGGCATTGAGTATTGGGTTCTTGCCATTGTATCCAGCATACCAAAATAATTTTCTGGCCTCACTGAACATTACAAAATACTTTAAAAAATCTTCACTTTATATATGTATATATATGTGTATATATAAAGCATATATATATAAAGTATATATATATATATATATATATAATGTATTTATTTTCATGTTCTTCCTTATGCCCAAACTTAAATTTTACATTTTGACTGAGGTATGATTTAGTTGAAGTTCTCAGAATACTTCAGTAAATGCTATTACCAGAATTAGAATGTTCTCCTTGAGTTGTAGTGAGATTTGTGCTAAAGTTCACAATGTGAATTTGATAGCTCTAAACACGAGATATGTGCTTGCTGCATTTACTGAAATCCCTCAGTCCCCTATCACTTTCCTTCGATTTCAAAGTTATGGAATTGTTCAGTATGTTTGCTCAGAATGACCTGATGTGACTCAAGTGTTATTCTGGGCATTGATGCTGTTGCCAGTTACATTGGCCCACATGTTTTAATGTGTTTTGAATTACAAATATAAATGACTTGATTGCATAGGATTGCTTTGTATTTTCTATTGTAATAACATATTCCTTTTCAAGCATTTTGTTGTATAAGATTACAGTATGACATCTCGATAGAAAGCAATTTTAAGTGGACTTGATTCTCTCTCAGTGCTTTAATTTTAAACATACCAGATTTTAAATTTGGGTCATGTTTTAGTGGCAAATATATAAACCTCTAACATGTCTTGGATCATGTTTAAAGTTATTACAAGGTTTTCCCTACTCCAAACCATGTGATAATCTGAAAAATATTCCTATATTATTTCTTTATTTATTTTGGAAACAATTCATTACTCATTATGACTATGTGAGTAACTAGGTCCCAGAAAACGCACTATCTTGGTTTCACATACAGAATTACAGTTAGTTTTGCTCAGAGGTAAAGTAGCCAGTTGTGTATGTTTTGAGATTTGATGATTCATGTCTTTAAAAAAATTTCCCCCTTACTGGCTCATTTGAAACTACCCCATAGTCTTTGATTTCTCTGAATAGTCTGATGAAATGAAATAACTAGATAGGTAAAATGTTGGTCTATTGTCTAGCGTCTTAGAATAATTTATTTAGCTGATATCTGATAATTAGCTGAAAATGATTTTCAATACAAGATTTGACATTGGTTCAAATGGATGACATGCTATTGGTTTAAGTGGAGACAATTCTGATTTAAGTAATGGTAACTTTTCTCCAGGGAAGGGAAAGATGCTGGCATAGAGCATCTGGATGCAGGCAAAGAAAGAGAAGTAACAGAATAGTCCCACAAACTTCAAATTCCCCATTTTCCTGAAAGCCCTTGCCTGTGACTTGTAGTAGTCAAGGTTGGGCTCCCTGATTGCCACTCTGCCCTCCATCGATCAGAGTAATTTTTAACACTATCTTAGAGGTTGAGGTATTGAGGCTAAAATACAATTCTGTATTATCTTCCTCTTTCACGACTTCCTTAGGTGTCACCTTGCTATTTTTTGGAAAAGCATTCCTTGGAAAACTTCTCATTTAGTATTCTTGATCTTCACCTTTAATCAAGGTAATTCTAGTAAATTCTTCCCACTAATTTTTCTCTTTAAAATATATTTTACGTGTTAAACAATTAGTTGAGAAGACTGGTATAGTTTACTCAGTTTCTTGCAGAAATCCCTGAAAATCCTGCTTAATGCTATTTCCCACATGTTCTCCCACTCTTTTTGTTTACTCTTTTATCTTGATAGAACACAACCTCCAAGACTTTCTGTGAAAAGCTACTTGGAGAGAAAAGGATATTAAGTGGAACTTTGTATGTTTGAAAATACCTTAATTTTACCACTAAGTATGAATAGGCATAGCCGGTTGGAACTCATTTTCCCTCAAACTTTGAGTCATTGCTTTCTAGCTTCCAGGGCTGCTACTGTGCAAATGTTGTTACTTGGTTCCATGGTGTTCTGAAATTTCATTGTGACACTTTCTTGTGTGATCTGTTTTCATTCATTACACTGAGAACTCGGTGGGCCCTTTCAGTCAGGAAATTCAGGTCCTTCACTTCTAAACATTTTTTGCATTATTTCTTCAAAATTTTGTTTTTTCAATTTGTCTATCCTCTCTATAAATGTTATTATCCAGATGTTAAGCATTCTAGATTGAGCCTCCAGTTTTGTCTTCTTCCTATTTTCCATTTTTTAAAATTTCTAGTTTCCATGGGTTTCCCTCCAATTTGATTTCAAAACTACTTTTTTAATTTTACTTTTAATTTCCAAAATGTTTTTCTCTTTCTGAGAATTTTATCTTTTTATCTTTTAAAGATTCATTTAGTTATCTTAAAGTCAGAGTTACACAGAGAGAGAAAGAAAGGCAAAGAGAGAAAGAGGTCTTCCATCTAATGGTTTACTCACCAACTGGCTGCAAGGTGCAAAGCTGCGCCGATCCGAAGCAAGGAGCCAGGAGCTTCCTTTGAGTCTCTCACATGGGTGCAGGGGCCCAAGGACTTGGGCCATCTTCTACTGCTTTCCCAGGCCATAGCAGAGAGCTGGATTGGAAGTGGAGCAGCCAGGACTTGAACCAGCGCCAATATAGGACGCTGGCACTGGAGGCAGCAACTTTACCTGCTAAACCAAAGAGCCAGCCCCAAAATAGGTCCTTTTAAAGTTTTATTTCCTGAATTGGCTGTGTTTCTAAAAAGTTTGTCTTTTCTGTCATATTGTTTTTTTTCTCTCCTTCTTCAATGTCTTGTCATTTTAGATGGCCATCTTTTTGTTTTTAAATATTTATTTATTTATTTGAAAGAGTTACACAGAGAGAGATGGAGAGGCAGAGAGAGAGAGAAAGGTCTTCCATCTGCTGGTTCATTCTCCAGTTGGCCACAATGGCCAGAGCTGCGCCTATCCTAAGCCAAGAGCCAGGAGCTTCTTCTGGGTCTCTCACATGGGTGCAGGGGCCTAAGGAATTGGGCCATCTTCTACTGCTTTCTCAGGCCATAGCAGAGAGCTGGATCTGAAGTGAAGCAGCCAGGACTCAAACCAGTGTCCATATGGGATGCCAGCACTGCAGGTGGCGGCTTTACCCATTGCCTCACAGCGCTGGCCCTTAGATGGCCATCTTACGCATAACAGCTAGACACTAAGAAACTTATTAGAAGCTCCGTGTATACAAGTAGGTACTGTTACGTGATACATTTTCCTTCAGCTAGAAAGAGCTGCAACTCAGCCTTTTCACTAAATTTCTCCAAAATGTCAGTATTTTTAGAACATTTCTTTTTTCAAGATTTATTTTTATTTATTTGACAGAGTTACAGAGAGAGGTAGAGACAAAGTGAGAGGTCTTCTATCTGCTGGTTTACTCCCCCAATGGCTGCAATAGCTGGAGCTGAGCTGATCCGAAGCCAGGAGTCAGGACCTTCTTCCAGTTCTCCCACGTGAGTGCAGGGGCCCATGCACTTGGGCCATCTTTTACTGCTTTTCAGGCACATTAGCAGGGAGCTAGACTGGAAGTGGAGCAGCCGGGACTCAAACCAGTGCCCAAATGTGGTGCCGGCGCTGCAGTCCTGGGATTTAACTCACTGTGCCACAATGTTGGCCCCTAGATAGTTTCTATTAGACAACTTGTTTTCCACAGAGAGAATCAGTCTGACTTCCTATAAAGTCTGGCTGCCGGTATTTGGGATATGTCAAAGGAATTAGATGGAGACTGAAGACTGAGAGTGGCAACTCTTTACTAACATAAACTTTCCAACAAGGAAAATCTTTGAGTACTTTACATGCATTGGCAAAGGGAAATTACTCAATGGAGTGCATGAGTGAACTTAGGAGGAGAGGCTATATATTCCTTACATCAATTGCCAATGTACTATTCTCATTTTAGTCCTTCCCACACCCCTACCTCTAGAGATTATTTTCTGAAAAATTTATTTATTTATTTATTTGAAAGGCAGTGTTACAGAAAGGCAGTAGCAGAGGGAGACAGAGGGAGAGAGAGAGAGAGAGGAGAGATCTTCCATCTACTGGTTCACTCCCCAGGTGGCCACAGTGGCCAGAGCTGGGCCAACTCAAAGCCAGGAGCTTCCTCTGGGTCTTCCACATGAGTACAAGGGCCCAAGCACTGAGGCCATATTCCATTGTTTTCCCAGGCCAACAGTAGGGAGCTGGATTGGTAGTGGAGCAGCAGGGACTTGAACCAGCACCCACATGGGATGCTGGCACCGTAGGTGGCAACTTTACATACTTCACCACAGCACTGGCCCCTAGAGATTCTTGATATCTCTAAAAACCAATACTTTATAAGGGTCCGTGGCATGAATTGTCTTGCTCTTTGTTGGTTTCCCCCCAGTTTCAGGCTTAGGTTTCAATATTATCTACTCTGTTAAGTCAGTTACCAACTGTCCATCTACTTTCCATCTTATAAAACTTGTGTTGACTTTTCTTTTATACTGTTATCTCCCCTCATGTTCTCATTACTCTTTGAGATTTGATGACTTTTTTTTTTTTTGACAGGCAGAGTGGACAGTGAGAGAGAGAGACAGACAGAAAGGTCTTCCTTTTGCCGTTGGTTCACCCTCCAATGGCCGCCGCGGCTGGCGCGCTGCAGCCGGTGCACCGCGCTCCTCCGATGGCAGGAGCCAGGAGCCAAGTGCTTTTCCTGGTCTCCCCATGGGGTGCAGGGCCCAAGCACCTGGGCCGTCCTCCACTGCACTCCCGGGCCACAGCAGAGGGCTGGCCTGGAAGAGGGGCAACCGGGACAGAATCCGGCGCCCCGACCGGGACTAGAACCCGGTGTGCCGGCGCCGCAAGGCGGAGGATTAGCCTGTTGAGCCACGGCGCCGGCCGAGATTTGATGACTTTTAAAGAATTCTTTCTGTTATTTTAGTAATGTTTCAGGAGTGAATGGAAATAAATGTGTTTGTTCAATCTGCTATGTTTACCTGGATGTCCCTTCACTCATTTCAGTAGTTTATGGTATTCCTTAGTATGTATGGAAAGAGGAATGATATAAAATATTTAATATCTATTAGGACCTGAGCTCCAAACAATCAGAATAGGAGCCAGTTGTAGTGGTAAGCATGATCCTGAAGCCCACTTCTATGCAAATGTTAAATATTTAAATGCTAAATGATGTGGAAGTTCAAGGTATCCTGGAGAAAGGGCCAAGATGACCAGAGTTCTGGATGAGCATACTTAGTGTGGAAAAATCAAGGTAGAAACCGTGTTACAATTAACTTTATACTTATTAGTGAAAGACTGAATGGTTTTGCCTTAATATAAGAAACAATGCTAGGATGGGCATTCTCACCATACCTTATTCTAGATATTTCTGGAAATTCTAGACAGTGCAATAAGTCAAGGAAAAGAAAATAAAAGCCACATAAATCAAGAAGGAAGAAATAAATCAATTGCTAGATAGAAATAATATGTTTCTCTATGCTGGAAATTTCAGAGAATCTACAATAACTTCTAGAACTAATAATGAGATCTGAGGATATAACATAGTTCTACAAAAATGGTTGTAGTCTTGTATATTAGAAATGAACATATAGACACTGCAATACAAAATCTAATAACATGTGCATTTACTCACACAAAAAAATCAATATTTATGTGGAAATCTCATGAAATATATGTAGAACTTGTATGATTAAAATTATGAAGCATTAAGGAAAGAAATCTAATATCT
The DNA here is from genome assembly GCA_949820135.1 of Sylvilagus floridanus. Taxonomy (NCBI): domain Eukaryota; kingdom Metazoa; phylum Chordata; class Mammalia; order Lagomorpha; family Leporidae; genus Sylvilagus; species Sylvilagus floridanus. Next base: position 51,187,957 of record OX463223.1, read on the forward strand.
AAATATAAACACCGATCTTGTTTGTTAATGGACTCAACATACTAAAAAGTGTAAATTCTCCACATTAATATGCAGATTTAACTCATTTCCTGAAAAAAATCCCAAGAAGGTGTTTTTAGATATAGACAAGATTATTGTAAAATTTACATGGTAAAGAAAAAAGCCAGAGTATTTAAAATAATTTTGAAAAGAAGCAAAAAGTGAGAGGAATCAATCTACACAATTTAAAGACTTCTTATATAGCTGCCATAAACCAAACATTGCAATGTTGGTTGAAGGAAAGAAAGAAACATAGATCAGTGGAACAGAATAGAGAACAAAGAAATAGATGCAATGATATAAAAGCAATTAAATGCAAAAAAGATAGTCTTTTCAACAAATGGTGTTGGAGCAATTGGCCTTCTAAAGGCAAAACACAAGCATTGAATGAAACCTAACATCTTATTAAAAATTAGCTCAATATCAAACAAGATTCCATCAGCCTTGGACAAGTTCCCTGAGTCTTAGTCTGGTATACCATCAATTCAAAACTTTTGTTTTCCTTAGCTACTTATGCAAAAATAATGATTCTGCCTCATTAAATAAATAACTCAAAATGAACCACGGACTTCAATGCAAAAAAGTAAACTTTTAGAAAAAAATAAGTGCAAAACACCCTGTTAACAGTATGAAAAAGTTCTTGTAAGTCACATACTTGCAAAGGAATAGTGTCTACAATATATAAAGAACCCTCAAAATTTAATAGTAAAAATAGTCAACTAAAAAATGAGCCAAATGGGGCCAACACCATGGTGCAGTAGGTTAATCCTCTGCCTGTGGTGCCAGCATCCCATATGGGTGCTGGTTCTAGTCCCAGCTGCTCCTCTTCCAATCTAGCTCTCTGCTATGGCCTGGGAAAGCAGTAGAAGACGTTTCAAGTCCTTGGGCCCCTGCACCCACGTGGGAGACCCAGAGGAAGCTCCTGGCTCCTGGCTTTGGATCGGCGCAGCTCCAGCCGTTGTGGCCATCTGGGGAGTGAACCAATGGAAGGAAGATCTTTCTCTCTGTCTCTTCCTCTCACTGTCTGTAAATCTACCTCTCGAATAAGTAAATAAATAAATAAAATCTTAAAAAATGAGCCAAAGTAATGAAAAGGATTTTCACTGAAGAAGTTATACAGATGGCAAATAAGCACATAAAAAGTCCCACATCATTAACCATTACTGAAATGCAAATAGAAACACAAACCCTCCCTATATAGCTATCAGAATGGATTTTTTTTAAATGTGACAACACCAAATGTTAATGAAGATGTAGAGAAACTGGACTCATCATTGTTAAATGGAAGGGTCAAATTGTGTGGGTATACTAGAACAGTTTGATAGTTTCTTAAAACACACATACACACACACATACACAAAGGTAAGCATTTGGTCTAGTGGTTAAGATACAGGTTAGGATGCCCATGTCTCAAATCAGAGAACCTGAGTTCAGCTCCTGGCCCTAGTGTCTGATTCCAGCTTCCTTATGATGTTGACCCTGGAAGGCAGGAGTAATTGTTCAAGTGGTTGGGTACCTGACACCTATGTGGGAGACTCAATATGAGTTCCTGTCTGCTGACTTTAGTCCAGTCCAGCTATGGCCATAGTGGGCATTTGAGGAATGAACCAGCAGATGAGAGTACATGCTCTCTCTCCCTCTCTCAACCTCTCTCTCTCTCTCTCTCTGCATGAAATTAATTAATTTTGGCCGGCGCCGTGGCTCAACAGGCTAATCCTCCGCCTTGCGGCGCCGGCACACCGGGTTCTAGTCCCGGTCGGGGCACCGGATTCTGTCCCGGTTGCCCCTCTTCCAGGCCAGCCCTCTGCTGTGGTCCGGGAGTGCAGTGGAGGATGGCCCAGGTGCTTGGGCCCTGCACCCCATGGGGAGACCAGGAAAAGCACCTGGCTCCTGGCTCCTGCCATCGGACGAGCGCGGTGCGCCGGCCGCAGCGCGCCGACCGCGGCGGCCATTGGAGGGTGAACCAACGGCAAAGGAAGACCTTTCTCTCTGTCTCTCTCTCTCACTGTCCTGTCCACTCTGCCTGTCCAAAAAAAAAAAAAAAAAGAAATTAATTAATTTTAAAAATCAAGTATGTATCTACAATATGACCTACCAATTGGACTCCTGGATATTTATCTTAGAGATGTAGACTTATATTCATGAAAAATGTATATTACTATAACAGTATCTTTTTTTGTAATAGCACAAAAATGGAAACCACATTTCGGTGGACAAATGGCTAAATAAAATGTGGTATATCCATATCATGCAATATTACTTGGCAATAAAAAGGAGTAAACTATTGATATGTGCAGCAACCTGGATGAATTACTAGAGTATTTTGCTGAACAAATAAAGCCATTTCCAAAAGGTTATGTACAGTGTAATTCTATTTGTATGATATTTTTTAAATGACAAAACTACAGAAATGAAGAACAGAATAGTGGTTGCCACTATTTAAGGAGAATGTTAGAGGTGAGAGGGAAATGGGATTGACTATAAAATGGCAATATGAATAAGTCTTGTTATGAAGGAACTGTTCTGTATCAATGCCCATATCTTGGTTGTAATACTGTACCATAACTTTGCAAGATGCTACCACTAGGAGAAAGTGGTTAAAGGGTACATGGACTGTCTGTCCTATTTCTTGCAATAACATGTGAATCAATAATTATCTCAAAATAAAAATTTTAAATAAAAACTCTCCCTAATATAGATTCTGTTTGTAGTAGGCAATCTAAAATGTTGAATTTTTGTTTACTCAACATTAAAAGAGCAGTGAAATTGCTCTATTTTGTAGAAACCCAGCAATTCCAACTACTTCATGTTCCCATTCCTACATGAATACATACACACAGGCATGTTTACAGTACCATAATTTAAAAAAGAAAAGCCCTGGAAAAATCGACCTTTCAACAATCAGAATCTGCTTAAATAATTTAGAGTACATTTTGCTGTATAGTTTACAACCATAAAAAAATTTTCAAAGAATATTTCATGCATTTTGGACATGATCATGACTTTTTGTTAAAAAATAAGTTTTAAGGTTATAAAATAAATCAATTTTGTAAAACCAAAATGTGAACATAATTATTTTGGCATGACTGAAAATGTCTTTTAAAATGCACTAAATTTATTTTTCCCAAAATTATTATTTATTTATTTTTTTATTTTAAAGGCAGAGAGACAGAAAGAGATTTTCCATCTGCTAGTTCACTCCCAAATGCTCACAACACCTAGGGCCAGATCAAGTCAAAACCAGGAACCCAGAACTGAAATCTGGGTCTCCAATATAGGTGGCAGTGACCCAAGTACTTAGGCAATCATCTATTGCTCCCCAGGGTGCACAGTAGCAGGAAGATGTGTATCAGAAGTGGAGATAGCTAGGACTGGAATCAGGCACTCTGATATGGGATGTGGGTATCCCAATGGAGACTTACCCATGCACCAAACATCTGCTTCCTCTTTCCCGAATTTTCTATACTAATAAAATATTACTACTATAAATTTGAAAAACCTATTTAAATATAAAAGCTAGTTTTAATAAGAACTTTTAGAATCTAAGTTAAAAGTGAACAAGTACTCTATATAATTAAAACTTCAAATAAATGAATTATTCAGAAAATTATAATTTCATATTGATGGAAAATAAGTACAATTTCTTTAAACAACCATTAAAGTAGAAATAATACAACTTTATGGTCATAGTCTGCTAGGACAAAATATACAGAATTGTAATAGTTGTGTATTGAAAATGCATGTACGTCAATTTCTGTGAAACTCAAACACAAATAAAATTGGGCTGTATTTTCTCAATTGCCTGACAATGCATTCATCTTAAAAGAGAGTAGCAAAACACAAACAGCATGAGCTATTAGAGTAAAAAGCTCTTAGTTATTAGAGTAAAAAATGTTTCAGCTTGGCTTCTTGTCCCTGGGCCACCACCTATCAGAATGTGACTCAGGTCAATTATTTTCTCTGACCTGTCATTTTCTGTTCTACTAAATGGAGAAATTAATAATTTCTTCCTTAAGGGTTCTCATGTGAATCAAATTAAATAAGGCACACAAAAGCACTGTGCAAATTGCTAATTGCTGTATTCATTGTTCTTTATTATTTCAGCCCAGATGAGACAAACAGAACTCTTTGCTTTACTTAGTGCATGTGACTGCACATTACTGACTAGACTTCTGCAATCAGACAATACTCATGTGGGAAATATTGTGTGGAATGTCTTTTATGCTTCAATTATATAAATGTTCCCTTTAGTGGTTTCTCCTTTCTTTCCGTTAAAAAAATGCTCTTCTAAAAGAATTCATCAAAAATCTGCTTGTGGGATGACACTGGATTATTTAGACATCATCACCTTTCTTCCTTTCTATTAGGATCATCTGCAGTTTCTCAGATAGAATTGCACATTTGTGTGCTTCCCAATTTAGGTGCAGTGTTTGTTACCCATCAAGGTTAACTTCTGACTGAGGATCTCTCTTAGACCTGATTGATGACTTCTCCAGTGACCTTCAAATCTGGAGAATAAGTGCAGTTAAGAAAATAACCGCTATCATATTTTTTACAGGCCTACTGAATTGAATTGTGTTAAAATGCTCAGACAGGACCTCAAATAGATATAGCAATGACAACAATTTTTGTGGGTTTGGTGGGGTGACAGTGAAACTATTGCCTAAAATAAAAAAATTAAAATATAGAAAAGGGTTTTGTAAGACTGTTCCAAAGTATCAACCATTTCACATAGTAGTTCCTAGGGCCTGGCTTTCACTGCTATTGCAGTATTTATGTTTTTTGTTTCATTTTCTATTTGGAGCTAAAAAGGCCATGTGTTCATCTTGATATAATGACAGATGAGGCTTGTTACTCTCCAAGTGCCCCAGAGCATCCTCTGGATAGCAGAGGATGTAAAATGCTTACAGAGAATGGCTCCATAACAAATGCCAAGCAGTAAGAGGATGACCTCCTTTCTGTTGCTCCGAGGTGTGTTTGCTGATATTCATCTCATCATCCTGTGTACCAGTGCTCTCTTGTGAAAGATATTGTTATGGGTGCATATCTGTAGATATTCGAGTAGTCTCAAAAAAAAAATGAATACCAAATGTATACCAGCATCTTATCTTGTCTATCCTTTCCTCTCCTCTCTCCTTTCCTTTTTCTTAAAAAAAAGTGCGTTTTCATTTTATTTTTAAGGCAGAGACAGTGTGTGTGTGTGTTTGTGTGTGTGTGTGTCTTTGTGAGAGAGAGAGAGAGAGAGAGAGAGCGAGCGAGAGAGAGAGAGATCTTCCATCCATTGGTTCACCTTCCAAATGTCCCCAACAGATAGGCTGGGCAGGGTGGAGGAAGCCAAGAACCCATAACTCAGTTTGGATCTCACATGTGAGTGGCAGGGACCCAGCCATCAGCTACTTCCTTGCAGGCTGTCAATTAGCAGGAAGATGGACCCGAAGTGGAGCTGAGACTGAATTCCAGGATCTCCTGGAATATCTCTAACAGCATCTTATCTGCTGCACCAAATGCTGACCCCTCTCTTTTTCCTTTTTATTTTTTCTTGGTCTCCCTTTCCATGTATTCTCTTCTGTACACAACTTCTTCAACTCAAATCAATCTTATTCTCCTGTTATTAAATATATAAATGCATGACATTGGTGTTGAAAGATCTGAAAAATCTTCCCGACCTTCTATCAGGAATACAGAGATAGGAGCCAGCATTGTGGTGTAGCAAGTTAAGCAGCCACCAGCAATGCCATTTCCAATCCAGCTCCCTGCTAAAGTACCTGGAAAAGTTGCAGAAGAGGGCCCAAGTATGCGGGAGACCTGGAAGAAACTGCTGGCTCCTGGTTTCAGCTTGACAAAGCCCTGGCTGTTGCAACCATTTGGGTTGTGAACCAGTGGATGGAAGATCTCTCACTCTGTGTCTCTCCCTCTCTCTCTCTGTAACTCTGCCTTTCAAAGAAAATCAATAAATCTTAAAAAAAAAAAAAAAAAGGAATACGGAGATAGGGGTCAACATTGTGATTTAGTGGGTTAAGCCACCATTTAGGATGCTTACATCCCATATCAGAGTGCCAGTTCGAGTCCTGGCTGCTCTGCTTCTGACCCAGCTCTCTGTTAATGTGCCTAAGGAAGGCAGTAAATGATGGCTCAAGTACCCGGGCCCCTGCCACCCAGGTGGAAGATCCAGATAGTGTTCCGGGGGTTCTGGCTTGGACCTGTCCCATCTTGGGCTATTGGATCCACCTGGGGAGTGAATCAACACATGGAAGATCTTTTTCTTTATAGTTCTCTCTCTCCCTGTCACTCATTCAAATAAGTAAGTAAATAAATCTTTTTTGAAAAAAGAGTACAGAGATCATGGGAAACAAGGTGTCATTTGAGTCTTCAGACCTCTTTAAGATTCAGCCCCGTGGTTTGGAGTCATGGTGACTTTAGGAGAAGAAGTATTACCTGGGCACCAAAATAAAGATGCTGTCTGACTTCAAACATTTGTTCCAGGTTGATAAGCCAGAAGTAAACCTGTAAAACCATTTTGCAGGATAGCATTCTCTTTAACTGCATGAGCCTCAGTTTCCTGGTCTATAAAATTGGAATGCCAATACTGGTTTATAATTAAAATTATGGGGAAAAGTTACCAGATTGTTAGAAAATAAGAGCTATCTTAAATTGCAAGAAATATAGACTTGGCTGTTACACATTAGGGAGTCTGTTTTTTGCCAGCAGGTTAGTTTTAAGATTTGTGTAATGGTGATGTGTGGCGGGGATTAGAATTGGGAGATGGTACCCGCAATTTGGTGTAGCAGGTAAAGCTGCCACCTGCAGCGATGGAACCTCATATGGGCGCTGGTTCTTGTCCCATCTGCTCTGCTTCCGATTCAGCTCTCTGCTATGGCCTGGGAAAGCAGTAGAAGATGGCCCAAGTGCTCGGGCCCCCTGCACCCACATGGGAGACCTGGAAGAAGCTCCCTGCTCCTGGCTTTGGATCAGTGTAGCTCCGGCCGTTGCAGCCAATTGGGGAGTGAACCAGCGGTTGGAAGACCTCTCAATCGCTCTCTCTGCCTCTGCCTTTCAAATAAATAAATAAATCTTTAAGAAAAAATAAAAGAATTGGGAGAGCTAAAGGTGGGCACATGAGTTGACGTGTCCAAATGAGGTGTAATGGTAATAATTGTTAATATTTATTGATGCTTGCTACATCATTGGCATTATGCTAATTCTTTATCTGTTTTATTACTAATTTCCTCAGCCATTCAATGAGGTAGGCATCATTTGTTATCTACATTTTACAGAAGGGGAAACTGAGATACAGAGCAATTAGGACATATACTAAGCTGTTCCTTAGTATAAGATCACCAGAGCCAGGATTTGACCCTAGACTATCTGGCTCCAGAACCCTTTTGCTTAAATGCCGTGGTGTACTGTCTCTGATGTGCCAATCAAGAGTTCCCCAAAATGCCATCCATCTTCTTTCATTAGCATTACTTCAAAGAATAGTTGACAATTTTAGTAATTAGTCAGTTCTCTTACATTATGTGAGTATTAAGTGTCTTGAATTTGTTTTTTTTTCCCTTCAGCGAAATAAAGGTTTATTTTTCAAGCATTAAAAAAGATAATTTAGATGGAAAATGTACTAAAATATACTACTGTAAGCTTCACTGCCTTTGTAAAAACGTTTTCTTGAATATGGTCAATAAAGTGTTTCTTAAAATGTTAATTCTACTGTTATAGTAAACCTTTGGCAACTATGAAAGTTTGGAATAATGTATGAACCTGTAGCTACTGCTTTTGGATTGATTGCTGTTTTTTACCTTCTGATTCTCCAACTTGTGATTCTCTCAATTGCTAGTAAGGGTTGAGTTTTCTTTTTGGCTATAGGCTCCTGAACACTAACTAGTAAACACCTAGTATCTCCTTCCCTGTGCTCTTCTGTCTTTTGTCACTGACATCAGTGGTATCCTGCCTGCCTTTTACTCTTTCTTGCATTTTTTTTTATTTGACAGGTAGAGTTATAGACAGTGAGAGAAAGAGAGACAGAGAAAGGTCTTCCTTCCTTTGGTTCACTCCCCAAATGGCCGCTACGGCCGGTGCTGCACCGACCAAAAGCCAGGAGCTAGGTGCCTCCCCCGGGTCTCCCACGCGGGTTCAGGGGCCCAAGCACCTGGGCCATCCTCCACTGCCTTCCCAGGCCACAGCAGAGAGCTGGACTGGAAGAGGAGCAACCAGGACTAGAACCCAACACCCATATGGGATGCCGGCACCGCAGGCAGATTAGCCAAGTGAGCCAAGGCTCGGACCCCTCATTCTTGAATTTTGAAACATTGATTCTTTTCCTTCTACTTTCCTCTTTCCATTGCTTTTCCCTGGTACCTCTCCCTTTCCTACTCTTCTCAGTTTTGCTGCTAATGGGACTGGATTTTCCTATCCAATTTAATTTACCAGGTATTCTTTCTACCTTGGAGAAGGGTAGGGCAGTTTATGTGCAATTTGGCTCTTTTACTGTGGTCAATGAAGTAATCATAAATACAAGACCTGTAGACTACGTGCCTTCAGCTATTGTCTATTTTCATAATTCACCTTCTGTTTGGCTTCTTGATTTCTTTGGATAGCTGAAGTTACTAGACATTTGAATCTGGAAAACCATAGTTCTATTTTATTTCTGGAACAGAAAGCTTAATCCATGCATTTGATCCTAAGGAGTCTAAATTATGTTATCCTTAAATTTGATTATATCAGTATTAGTATATAGCAATGCACATGATGTATTCCAAATATTCCAGTTTTTCGAGTATTTTTAATTTTTTAAAAAGATTTATTTTTATTTATTTGAAAGATAGAATTGGGAGGGGGGGGTTCTTGTATCGCTGTTTCACTCCCCAGATGGCCACAACAGCCGGGGCTGGACCAGGCTGAAGACAGTAGTCAGGAGCTTCCTCCAGGTCTCCCATGTGGGTTCAGGGGCCCAAGGACTTGGGCCATCCTCTGCTGCTTTTGCAGATGCATTAGCAGGGAACTGGATCGGAAGTGGAGCAGCCGGGACTCGAACTAGCGCCCATATGGGATGCCAACTCTTTAACCCGCTGTGCCACAGCACCGGCTCCCTCAAGTATTTTTCATTTTAAAACTATGTAAGTTTCTGAATGTGATATGATATTACTTTTTATATCGTTGTTACAGTCATTCTAGGAATTTTAAATGAAACATCTCAAAGCTCTCAATAATTTTTATATAATGGAGTGGGCTTCAGTTAAGGTTCACTATAATTTTTTAGTAAATATACAAATCACATTCAGGATATTGCTGCATTACATTTCTAAAAACCATTAATATTTGAAGAGAGTTTCCTAGCACTCAAGATTTATTTGTGAAGCTGGAAGGGTTTAGTTGAAAAGCAAATCAACAAAATGAAACAGTAACTGATTATTTGAAACAGAAGCTTTTTTTCTCATTAAGTAAAACTGCTTACATTTATAGATGCAAATACCTTTTAATAAAATCACTTCCTTTTCAAACTTGCTTTCACATATTAAAATTCATAGTCTTTGTTCTCCTGCATTTAAAAAATATATGATGTTTTTCTGAGGACCTGTCTATTTTGTTTTAGTTTTAAACTGACAAATATCACCAAGCTCCCTCTAAAGTAAAGGTAGAAAAAATAGAGGCTTTCTGTGCCTTAAATTTATTAGAGAACACAAAGCTATTATATCACTGATGGATTTTCTTCAGCACAATCACGCAAAATGGCCCTACCACTACCCTATTTAACAAACTGTTTCTACTTGTAGAAGAATCTACAAACAAGAAAGTGGGTATATTCCTTTCTGTTTACACTGCTTGTAAATCAGGCCAGAAGACTAGAATCAGATTTTCTCCAAAGGAAGAGTTTTATTTGATAGGAGGAAATCTTTTTAAGGAAGGTGAACCTTCTGATTTATATATTCAATTGGAAAGGTGCCATTGTGATCAGCCTCTGGAACTATTTTATCTGAAGAATTGCCAAGAAGGTAATAATTTTTTTCAAGAATAATTTTCCAAGGAAATTGGACCACTTTAGAAAAATGGAAAAATGCTATGAATTGTGTGAAGAATGGGCCTGCAGAATTACAACCTAAGACTATATTCTCTGTGGCTGGGTCAGCAGGGCAGGGTGCTGACTGAGCGTTACATTACCTTAAGGTCATTGTTACGGGTCATGAGGGGTTAACTACAAAATGCAAGGCAGAAGCATGGTCTGGTAAGCTGTGTCAATCATTGTGAATCTATGTAGCAGGCTTACATGAGTAACGTGATTTTGTTCTTAATCCCAGGGCAAACCCCAGGTAATATCTGTGGACTATGGTAAAGCATAAGGGATTGAAGCTGTAAAGTTAACAAAGAAAAAGTTCCCTGAGGCCCCAGGAACCTGGGACTGTAGTTACTCTAACAACTACCTGCAATGTAGTTATAAAATATACTTAAATCTCATGAGCCAACATAGACCTGTCAATTAGTTGTGGCTATTCAGATCCTGTGTTGGGGATTTCCCATTAGGGAAGCGTATGGAGATTAGGTAGCAATGGACAGGATTAGGTAGCCATGATCCTGAGAGAAGAAAACGTGAGCAAATTTGCCAAGTAGTTGCCGTTTCTGAGCTGGGAATTGCTGCTGCCTCTTAGGCTTAGCTCTATCAGTTCAGTCCTACCTGACCCTTATTGATGTTCAACTAGGTTTCCTTGCCTTCAATAAACTATTATTAGGGTGAATTTTCCCATGGCAAACAAGGAGGCTTTGGATGGAACCCGACTATCACAGGGATTCTGAGTACTTTTTTAACTTTTTGATGGTGTCATTCTTCAAAGGTGGATAGGAACTGTGATCATTTTGTACTTTTTTTTTCCATTGAGGATTCCCTGTATTTTGAGACTGGCTTCTGACACCATAGTGCCACACTTTTCTGTGAACCAAATAGATAGTTAACTCTCTGCCTTTAATTGCCAGTAACTTTTAACTCTTCAGACTAGTTATATGGCCTCACTCATTTACTTTCTGTTTGTGTTCCATAATAATTCTTTTCGCAACAGCAAGAGTCTGCTTGAATCAGAATCAAGACCTCTTTCATCCTTCAGCTGATAGAAAAAAATAGTGGTATACATACATGATAGAATATTACTCAGTCATGAACAGAATGAAATCCTGTCTTTGGCAACATATGGATGCAACTGGAAACCATTATGCTTAGTGAAATAAGCCAATCCCCCAAAGACAAATATCATATATTTCCCCTGATATATGGTAGCTACTATAGAATACCAAAAGTTATATAGGATATAAACAGACATCTTGTGATTTGATTGTTGCTTTTAGCCCTTGTTTATGCTCTCATGGAACTGTGGTCTTTCTACTTTTTACTTGTTGAATATTTAGGTTAGTGGTGCATTAAGCCTATGATTATAGAGTGGATTGAAATTATTTTTTGCCAAAATTTAAGAAAAAATGAAGAAAAGAGGGGTATTGATGGAGAGAGAGGGACAGGGAAGGAAATATAGTTATCTTCTTAGAATTATACCTATGAAATACATGAAACATGTTCTCTTTATGAAAATAAAAATTTTCAAAAGTCTAAAAAACTAGACCTCTTTCATGGCTAAAAACACATCTGTTCTCCTGTCTGCCTTGTCTTGTGTTTTTGATGCTGGAGAGTGTCTTAGGCCCTAATCATTATCCCAGAGCTTTACCAGTCATCTTGTCATTTGGAATCTGACCACTCAGGTTCTTCTTGGCTTGCTCAGACTTTGACTATCCATTTTCTGTTTTTGATCATTGGTAAGGATGTCTTCCAGGTTTTTATTTCCATGTCTACATAGTTTCTGATCTACTTTTCTTCACGATATCCCTGATAACTAAAATCCTTCACTTGAGGCTCACTGCTCTCAAAACTATTTACCAGTTCTTTCAGAATGTGATTTTTCATCTTTATGAAGACCTTTAGTTCACATTCCCTACCTTCTTTCCATAGTGCACAGTTTCCTAGTGTTGACAACAAAAATGCCAGTCACATGAGTTAAGAGGTAGGCATGGGGTCAGGTGAATGCTGCATGTGGTCTGTCCCATAGAATGAAAACAATGGCAGGTACCAAGGAAAGCAGGGTCTTTACATGCAACTCTGGGGCAGGCAGGCCAGAGTAGAAAGCCTATTTGCTCCAGAACTGCCCTTTTAGAAAGCTGAGAATATCATACTTGAATTTGAATTACATGTTTCAAACATGCATTCAACCAAAAAACAGAGGGATTGAAAAGAGACAGTAGGTATTATGTTTAGACCTAATTAGTAATTCTTTAAATAGTAAGGTTCTGTACTGTGGTGCAACTACTTTATACCCAGGCTTGTGTGTCCAAGGCATAATTTAAGAGCAAAAGGGACTTTAGGGATCATATAGCTCAATCTCCTAATTTTACAGATGAAGAAACCAAAGTCTGGAGAGGTTAAGTGGCTTGTCCAAGGTCACATAGTTGGCTGGTGGTAAAGCTAGGACTAGAAAGAACCCAGGTCGTCTTACATGCATTCTTTTCTAGGCACTGCTCTGTCTCTCCACAGTTGCATTGTTTTCAAATTATGAGTGACTCAGCTCACTTCAAAGGGCATAGAACTAATTTCCTTCTGATTGAAATGAGGCAGTCACAGGGTTTCACATAAGAAAATTGAAAAATGATATATGTGGCTTATTTCTTTGTTCCTTTCTATTTTTGTCTCTGGATCAAGATGTAAAGGATGCTAGGAGAGCAGTTGGAAGCAAGACAAGGCAATTCAATGGCTGCCATGGAGCAGAGGCCATATGCATTAGGGAAAGTAAACAAACATCTGCTCATTGCTGGAATATAAACAGGAAGCTACATCTGTCTCTCATGGTGGCTAGAACCAGAGCTGCAGCTGTCAGTATTTCTGCTTATAAATTGCTCAGAATCTAGATGTTGGTGCTGACATTTAAAGGAATGGACCCCTTCTCAAGTATGCCAGCCTTGTAGTAAGGAAGAAAGACAATTTGGAGGAGATCTAAATCTAGTTAGAATGGGTAGCTTTTCTTCTAACAAAGGGAAAATGAAGAGAAATGATGGAATTGAGCTTTCCTTTGTTTACCATGAAACCATTCATCGCTGATCTTTCACATACAATCACAATTTGTCTAGTGGCTACTTCATTTGTTCATTTTGTTGTAGTCATTTTTGCTACTCTTTCATCAATTCATTCATTTTTCTCTTTCTCCCCCTTTCAGCATTTCTATGCACTATTCTAGATGTTAGAGATACAACATGAAAATGAGCCATAATTCTTGCTTTTAAGAAGTTACAGTCTGGTGGGGAGAGAGCTAAGCAAGCAATGCAGTCTACTAGCAGATATGATAATATATACCCCAGGTACTAATGAATAGCAGAGACAAGGCAGTTATCTTCTGAGGTGGACAAGAAAGGCTTTCTGGGGAAGTCAGTTTTGACTTAGTCTCAAAGAAAAAGTACAAGTTGGGCAGTAGGTGAAGCAGAAAATTAGGTACAACCAAATACACACAGGGAAGGAGGCTGAGATGTGTTGGTGGATTTTGGAGACCCAGAAGGTATTCATTCTCTCTGGTAGTAGAATTTGAGATGTGAGTTAGTCAAAGGACAATTTTGAGAAGTAAGCAGGGGCAATATTTGAAAACTTCACATTTCTAAAGGAGGCCATGTACTACGGTACAAAGATCATCTTTGTAGGCAGATAGATTCATAATAATTTCTTAACTATGGACCTTCAACAGGTTAATTAACCACTTTAGTTATACTATGTCTGAAAAAAAAGAAAGATTATTTCTGTTTCATGTTGGTGGGAAAGAGTTAATAATATATGTGAAATCATTAATTATAGCACTATCTTATGCTCTCCTTCCTTTTCCTTAAAAAATTATTTATTTATTTATTTGAAAGTCAAAGTTACAGAGAGAGAGCAGGAGATAGAAAGAAAAAGACATCTTCCACCTATTGGTTCACTCCCCCGATGGCCCCAAAGGCAGGGCTGGGCCAAGCTGAAGCTAGGAGCCAGGAGCTTCTTCCAGGTCTCCCACATGGGTGGCAGGGCGTCCAAGTACTTGGACCATACTCCACTGTTTTCCCAGGCACATTAGCAGGGAGCTGGATAGTAAGTGAAGCAGCTAGGACATGAAACAGCACCCATATGGGATGCTGACATCCTAAGCAATGGCATTTACCTACTATGCCAAAGCACTGGCCTTCCCTTCTGCCTGCTTTACCTTATTCCATTTGCATCCTAACTAATCTTTTCTTCCATATATATCTTCCACTATTCATCATGTTTACAGAAAATGTGTTTTGTGACTTAATGTCCTTTTTTATTAAATGGATGTTATATAGAAAGCAATTTTGTGCTAGTCCTTATCATAGTAAATGTACTAAAGCACTGCAATGTCCACAATTGAGTAAGTTTCTTTGCCCTTGCTTGGTGACATATTTGCATGTTTCTATCATAGACATGAATCATTTTTGCAATTTGCAGTCAGAACTTTACTTGCAAAACTGTTGCAGCTATGGTAAGGTTGAATTTATCCTTGCACACCTCCCTTCTCAAACCTATCAAAGTATCAGCGGTCTGCCTTTTAGAAAAACTAGTTTGTTTTAATATTTCAGTGTTAACTGCAAGCAATTCTTTTGTGTTTGCTCTGAAGATATCTGAACATTTTTACATGGTTAAGTGAAAAAAAATCATTTCCAATGTACTGTGTTTAAATAAAAAAAAATACCAGAAGCTAAGGAGATTAATAGACTTGAAAAGAATTAGTTTTCAAAATATATTAATTTATATTTGTAATGTACTATATACTACATTCTTAGTGGCTCCTGGAATGGTTGAGTATATAGTTCACATAGATGACTTTGGACCATTTTTCTTTAAATCCCCTATTTTGCTTGGTTCCTAGATTTCAGAGATTCTTGATGTAGGACAGAATTACAAGTTATCTGGTTTCCAACCTCCTGTCGGATGCTTGAGTCCCTTCTACAGTATTGCTGCCAACTGACTGTGCAATCCCAGCTTTACCAGATTCAGTGATAGAACAGACATTCTCCAGTGATCAAGGCAATCCATGCAATCTTTGAGCTGCTTTTACTATTTAGAAAGGGCTTCCTTATATTAAATTGAAATGGCTTATAACCATTGATCCCAGGTGTATTACTTATAACCCTATGAAATAACTCTAAACACCTTTTTCACCTTAAGACTTCTCAAGGTTTGAAACTAACATTCAACAAAGTGTCTCCTCCAACAGAATCTTATTTATTCTCAGAGCAACATTTCCATTTCAATGGATGGTTGCTGCAAGACCTGATTTCATGCTTCTCTATCATGCCTGTCAAGTGTCTCTATGTCTCTACATATATTCGTCCATATCCATCTTTTTTTTTTGACAGGCAGAGTGGACAGTGAGAGAGAGAGACAGAGAGAAAGGTCTTCCTTTTGCCGTTGGTTCACCCTCCAATGGCCCCTGCGGCTGGCGCGCTGCGGCCAGCGCACCACGCTGATCCAAAGGCAGAAGCCAGGTGCTTTTCCTGGTCTCCCATGGGGTGCAGGGCCCAAGCACTTGGGCCATCCTCCACTGCACTCCCGGGCCACAGCAGAGAGCTGGCCTGGAAGAGGGGCAACCAGGATAGAATCCAGCGCCCTGACTGGGACTAGAACCCGGTGTGCTGGTGCCGCAAGGTGGAGGATTAGCCTATAGAGCCGCTGTGCCGGCATATCCATCTTAAAGGGTAGCATTTAGAATTTTGTGTGTATTCACAGTATGCTGCAACCAGTGCAAAATTATCAACATTATTACTTGCCTTATTCTATCAATGCAGAGTAACATCAAATTACCTGTGTTTAGTGGCCACATCATAATGATATCATATCAAAATTACTGCTGACTAAATCTTTAAATTTATTTAAATACTATCCTTTACAAGGAACCCTTCATATTCTTTTAAACTTGTATTTATGATATATAATATATCTTATATCTGTTCTAAACTTCTGCTATCTCCAAACATGATAGGTCATATTTCTCTTTCTTCATCCAAATAATTAATACAATCATTTAACATGAAAAATTTAGGAAATTTTCTATTTGAAATATTCCAGTACAATAGTTTCTAACCTGGAATATCTTAAGCAATGGAAACTTGATGAATTTGATGCAAAATGTGTACACACTTTTTTTTCTGGGACAAAATTCCAGTTTTTTAAAAAGATTTATTTATTTATTTATTTGAAAGTCAGAGTTACACAGAGAGAGAAGGAGAGGCAGAGAGAGAGAGAAAGGTCTTCCACCCACTGGTTCACTCCCCAATTGGCTGCAACTGCTGGAGCTGTGCCCATCCGAAGCCAGGAGCCAGAAGCTTCTTCCAGGTCTCCCACGAGGGTGCAGGGGCCCAAGGACTTGGGACATCCTCTACTGCTTTCCCAGGCCATAGCAGAGAGCTGGATGGGAGGTGGAGCTGCTGGGACTGAACCGGCGCCCATATGGGATGCCAGGACTGCAGGCGATGGCTTTACCCACTACGCCACAGTGCTAGCCTCCAAAAGTCCAGTTTTTAATCATGTTATTAAAGGGATGTATCATCTAAATAGTTTAGGGACTCCGATTCTGGAAAGGCATCAAAATTTATTTGAATGGATTCCAATCAAAAGCTTTCCATCTTGAATGAATGGACCTCATGAAAGACTTTGTAAAATATGTAAATATATAGGTATATATATATATATATATGTATTATATATACCACAAATTTTTATTTTCAAGATTATTTGCCATATCTGAGAATGAAATGAAGTTGGTTGGTTTACATTTTTAGGTGTTTTTGAACAATTCCATTAACAGTCTATTCTAGGATCTCTCTCATGAATGAAATATTCAATTATTCATTCATCAAATAGTTATTTAGTTTCTGCTATGTGTCAAAAACTATTCTAAGCATTGAGGCTAAAACTGTGAGTAGGAGAGTCAAGGTTAGGCAATAAACACACAAAAAATAATAATTTCAAAGAATAAATTCTCTGAAGACTATAGTAAGGAAATGAAATAAAAAGTGACTCGGGTTGGGGAAGGGCCATAACACTAAATAGACTAGATAGATTAGAGAATGTGTCTATTAGAGAGTGGAATTTTGGCTGAGATGTGGTTGACAAGGATGTAGTCTGCGAATTCTCATATGTAAACAAATATCCAGATAAAGATAACAGCAAGGTAAAGGCTTTGGAGCAGGAACAATTTTGTAGTGCTCAAGGAACATAAGATCAATGTGACTATAGTATATTGAACAACGAGGACAATAGTAAGTAACAGAATTTAACGGGGAGGCAGGTGACATCTTAGCTGTGATGGTAGACTTTATTGAGCAGGGTTTCATGGTTTCATTCATACTATTCAAAAAGTTTATTTGCTGTACATGTAGGGAAATATAGCTTATGCATAAAAGGACAAGAGTAGCATAGAACTATTTACCTGTTGTTAATTGTGGAATCCACTTTTTTTCACTTCTTAAAATAATAGAAAAATAAGGAGAGTGTCTCTTGCAGCCTTCCTGGATTTCATCCATCCCCCACAATCCGTCAAATACAATTAATATAAGTTCATTATTTTCACACATTAGTGAATTTAATTTCTATATTCCAGGAGACCAAAAGCCAATTAAAACATTGTAACACTAGGATGTTTTGTGTTTTCTTTCTTTTTTTTATAATAATCTCTCCAGCCATCTTGGGATTTGGTTACTTCTTAACCCTGGTAGTTTTTTTTTTTTCACTCTTTTCAGACTGAAAAATAATTCTCTTTGACAAGGAAGACAGAAACAAAATAGGATTTAAAGGGGTCTACTTTCCTCATGTCATCCATCACCCTGGACAGCTACTCTGGCTTATTTAAGTATCCAGTTTTATTTTTTTTTTCTGCTACATCAGTATAATTTATAGTTGTGTAGTTAGGATTATCTTTTTGAGTGTTTCCTTGAACCATATATTGAATTCCAGTTTACCATACGAGCTCTACAAATTGGGAAAAGTATTTAAGTGCTCTAGGTCTGTTTATTCAACTGTAAAATGGGGACAACACTAGTCAGGTACCTCAAGGAGTTGTTGAGAAAAGATAATGTGTTCAGCATACAAAATGCTTTCTATAATATATGACGCTTAGGCAGTATTTATATATGTTAGCTGCTATTATTATTGTTATTTTTTAAAGATTTATTTATTTACTTAAAAGTAAAAGTTACACAGAGAGGCAGAGAGAGAGGTCTTCCATCTACTAGTTCACTCCCCAATAGGCCACAACTGCTGGAGCTGGGCCGATCTGAGGCTCCCAGAGAGGAGAAACTTCCCTTGCTTAACAGTACTTCTTTGTCTTCTGAGAAGTCAGGTTCATTATCCTTTATTATAATTATTTAACTGTCCTCTCCACTAGAATGGACGCTCTGTGAAGTAAGGAATTGTATTCTCTTTGTTTAAAAATTTATTTATTTATTTGAAAGTCATAGTTACACAGAGAGAGGAGAGGCAGAGCAAGAGAGTGACAGGTCTTCCATCTGCTGGTTCACTCCCCAGTTGGCCACAATAGCCAGAGCTGTGCTGATCCGAAGCCAGGAGCCAGGAGCTTCTTCCAGGTCACTCACGTAGGTGCAGGGAGGGGCACAAAGACTTGGGCCATCTTCCACTGCTTTTCCAGGCTTTAGCAGAGAGCTGGATTGGAAGTGTAGCAGCCGGGATTTGAACTGGCACCCATATTGGATGCCGGCACTCCAGGCGGCAGCTTTATCCACTATGCCACAACGCTGGCCCCTATGATTACTATTATTATACTCATACTTTGGGTATGAGCTTCAGCTTTCATACCTCTCAATATCTCTTCAGCATAATAGCCTTGCAATATCTATCCTCATATTCAGTGTTAGATTTTCCAAACTTCCTTGTTTTCTGCTCACTTCTTCAGCATCAATTCCTGTGACAACACTGGGACGGAAGTTATGCAGACACATGTTTGATTCTTGCCTATGATATTTTCGAGCTCTGTAACTCTGGAACAAGGATTACTTGCACTAATCTTCAGTTTACTATTTAGTAAAAGAGGAATAATAATATCTTTTATTGTTGGGAAGATTGACACCAATAATATTTGTCAAGCTGGTAAAGAGCCTGGAATATAGTAAAGGCTCAATAAATTCAGTCCTGCCTTTTTTTTTTCTTTCTTTTCAATGTCTTCATGCTGCCCCGATCTTGCTGTGTTAACTGTAGGAAAAACAGAACTCTTCCTGAGGGCCAGCGCCGTGGCTCACTTGGCTAATCTGCCTGTGGTGCCAGCATCCCATATGGGCGTTGGGTTCTAGTCCTGATTGCTCCTCTTCCAGTCCAGTTGTCTGCTGTGGCCCTGGGAAGGCAGTGGAGGATGGCCCAGGTCCTTGGGCCCTGCACCCGCATGGCAGACCAGGAGGAAGCACCTGGCTCCTAGCTTCGGATCAGCACAGCGCTGGCCGTAGCAGCCATTTAGGGGGTGAACCAACGGAAGGAAGACCATTCTCTCTGTCTCTCTCTCACTGTCTAACTCTACCTATCAAATAAAAAAAAAGAACTCCTCCTGGAGCATAATGCTTAGAACTAAATCTCTCTCCCAGTCAGACTTGCTGGCCCCTTAGGCTGCCCCTCACGTCCATTATTTGGCAGTTCTTGGCACTTGCCTGCTCTTGAATGGACGTTGAATTCCAAAATACTTAGCATTTTCTCAATGTGATGCCATCTTGAACTAGATTCAATTCATACTTTATGCCACAATCAATTTGGTTTTCAGAGAATAAATTTAGGTATATACACCATGTGAACTTTTTTCCACCTATGGCATTCAATGTCAATGGATCTAATTCTGTTAGCTTGATCTGTTTTCTTTCTATGCTTTGGTTTGTCCTACATCACCTAACTAGTAAAATGGCAGTGACTACAGGGTATAATTCATATGATATCGGTGAGATTAAATTAAATATTTCATTTAAAATGCTTATCACAGTGTCAGACACATAGTAAGCACTCAATAAATGGTAGCCATAGACATGTATATAGGAATACATAATTATGGATTTCTGAATCTCATGGATTTGGATCCAAGTTAAATTCCCAATGAATTGTAGTTATATAAGGAATCCCTCTCTTTTCTTTTTTTTTATAAATATTTTTTTTTATTTGACAGGTAGAGTTATAGACAGTGAGAGAGACAGAGAGAAAGGTCTTCCTTCCGTTGGTTCACCCCCCAAATGGCTGCTATGGCCGGCGTTGTGCTGATCCGAAGCCAGGAGCCAGGTGCTTCCTCCTGGTCTCCCACACGGGTGCAGGGCCCAAGGACCTGGGCCATCCTCCACTGCCTTCCCAGGGCCACAGCAGAGAGCTGGACTGGAAGAGGAGCAACCAGGACTAGAACCCAACGCCCATATGGGATGCCGGCACCGCAGGCAGATTAGCCAAGTGAGCCACGGTGTGGGCCCCTCCTTCTCTTTTCTTATTGTCATTGAAAATTTATTGCTTTTATATTCTCTCTCCTGAACCCTTGTTTCCCTGTAACATAACTGTCTTCACAGTTTCACATACTCATAGGGAGAGGTATCCCTTTGCCTCTGTCCTTCAGTGGGGATACATACCTTCACCAAATTCCTATGAAACAAGAACATTTATTATCCTCTTTTTCTATATGACAAGAACTGAAGCACAGAGAAGCACATCTAACATCTTCTGATATACTGTCTGAATTGGAAAACTCCCATCAACAGAACTGAGCTTCTGTCTCAAGACCTCAATTTGTATAAGTCTTATATCTCTGCTTCACTTCCAAACTTTATTCTGAGGCTTTGTTCTTCTGCCTGACTATATTCAGTACCTGCTACTCTCTTCCTGCAAAGCACCAAATCTTGTTCCTTGAAGTCACAATTTTCTAGTTTAAGAGGCCTCTTCTAAGTGAATCAATTACCCTAGGCTATGAGGTTTCTCTCTTCCTGTCTTCAACTATTCCCTGCTTGGAAATTCCTGCTGCTGTGCTCCATAGGTAAGATTTACTCTGTTGACTGATGAGACCAGGTGGAGTAAAGTAGGAGGTACCCACACAAAGTCCTGGTGTTTATTCCTCATCCTCGTCTTTGGCTTCTACTGCTATGATCCCCACCAGGCCTTACGCCAAACCAACAGGAAATGAAAAAAAAAAAAGTATTTTAAGCATGCAAGAATGAATCTTCTTTGATAAGGCCCTTCACTGAGCCTTTTAAGTACCACTATATTTTTCTTTCTTTTATTCTTAAAGATTTATTTTATTTATTTGAAAGGCAGAGTTACAGAGAGAGGGAGAGAGAGAGAGAGATTGATCGTCTGTTTGTTCACTACCCAAATGATGCAAGAGCCAGGACTGGGCCAGGTTGAAGCCAGGAGAAAGGGTCTCCCCCTATGGGTTCTGGGACCCAAGCAGTTGAGGCATCTTCTGCTGACTTCCCAGGCACAATAGCAGGGAGCTGGATCAGACGTGGAGCAACAAGAACTGGAACTGGTGTCCATATGAGATGCTGGTGTCGTAGGTGGCAGCTTAACTTGCTATGCCACGATTCTGGTCCCTGTATTTTTCTTATTTAATTTTATTATGCAACTTTTTTGACAGGCAGAGTTAGACAGTGAGAGAGAGACAGAGAGAATGGTCTTCCTTCCGTTGGTTCACCCCCTAAATGGCTGCTACGGCTGGCGCTGTGCTGATCCGAAGCCAGGAGCCAGGTGCTTCCTCCTGGTCTGCCATGCGGGTGCTGGGGCCCAAGCACTTGAGCCATCCTCTACTGCCTTCCCGGGCTACAGCAGAGAGCTGGATTGGAAGAGGAGCAACCGGGACAGAACCGGTGCCCCAACTGGGACTAGAACCTGAAGTACTGTCACCGCAGGCAGAGGATTAGCCTAGTAAGCTGCACTGCCGACCTGTTATGCAATTTTTAATCTCTTTAATCATTTTCTAATGTGGAAAAATGACTATACCTAAACTAATTTTAAATGTTCGATGCAATCTTTCCCTCAAAATTCTTCAATAAAGAAGTTTATTTGTTAAATCTAGAGTCACATTCCTTTTATCCTTGCACCTATCTGGGGTGGGAGCTTAAAAATAAAATAAAATCAAAGCTTTTGGTTATTTTAATGAATAATTGCATGCCTTTTTATTTTTATAAATATCTTCTTAAAAGAACAGATTTTACTGTTCTCTCCTGTAATTATGGTCTTTGTGATGAAAATCTATCTTTCCTGATGCGAAAGATACTGTCAGATGTTGACATTGTAGGAAATCTCACTTTAAGTATGAGAGTTCCAAAATAGAAGACAGTGCCAGTTTTGAGGAGGAAAATGGGAGGAAAAGTCAATACTGAAGAAAGAATGAAGCCACTTTTCAGCCTTTGGATATGATGAAATTGAAATTACTTCTAACTTTATGGATTTCTGGGATGGCTTTTTTCTTTTTCTTTTTCTTTCTCTTTTTTTTGGGGAGGGCTGTGGCAACTGACACTATAGAATTATATAGTTGGCGGAAGAAGAGAATAAACTTTTATGTTTTGATCTATTAAATTGATTTAGATTTTGTAGAAATATATATCTAAGGAGCAGAAGAGCAAGGTTCACAGCTTCTTGATGGGTTTTATTTATGGTTAGAAGTTTATTTTGGTACTGAAAAGAGCTTAAATTCAAAGGATGTTATTTTTTTAAAAATCTCACATTCTTAAGGGAGATAAATTGCCTTAGTTTTGTGAAACTCTATTATTGTGGGAGTTGGTAATCTATTGTGAACTGTTAAAACAAAGATAATTAAAGGTATGGAAGTTAGTGATCAATCACCTCCCAAGTGACTAAGTGTCTTTAATGTGCCCAGCAACGTGCTTGAAATTTATTTGGGTGACAGGATTGAGGGAGATGCTATTTTTTGTCTCCTGCTATATATTCTTGCATATGTGTTTTCAAAGTTTCTGCTGTGAAGTGAATCTAAAGCAAGTAAAAAAAAAAAAGCAAGTTTGAAAGTAAGATAGCAGTTTGCGTAATGTAAAATAACACAGGATTTAGTTTCAGACTTAACAACTGTCAGGGATGTGAAAAATAATGAGTTCAAACATCCTCCTAAGCATTGCCATACCCAGCTTTTAGTTTTTGCCGTTGTCAGCTCAACCAGGAGAGAACAGGGAGTTAGAAAAGATAATTGGAATCAAGATAGATGCACCTTCCTTGCTTTCTGAGAACTGCCCTCCCTTTCCATGTGCCTGAGAGATTTTCATCTTAAAGGCCGAATTATAGTGCTGGTGCATTCTTGTCCAATGAATTCCCTTTCTTGCAAACTCTTGATGGCATCGACACAATTCATTATGAGGCAGTAAACTATCCTCAAGACTTATATTTTTGTTTCCCTCACATGGTAGATCCTAAAATAATTTTTGACGGATGGAATGGTCCACTTTGTTGCTGCAGATGAAAAAGAATGAATAACTGGATGTAAACTACTCTGATGGCTCCACTCACACCCCCATCCCAGAATAATCACTGTTGTATTTTATTTTTGAAGTTGTTTGTAGCTCATCATAAGAAATCCAAACAGTACAGAGAATATAGGGAAGAAAATATGAAACACCTAAAATGCAGGTATTTATGAGGATCTCAGTCTCTGCATTTGTGAAACGTGATAATAATAGTACTCATATCCCATATTTGGGGTGGGGATAAAAATAAGGCAGTGCTGCACACATAGAAAAGGCTTACTAAACATTAGTTGTAATCCTCCTCATCACTATCATCACTAACACTATCAACACCTAAACGAAGATAGAGAGTATCACAATTTAGAGTCAGTGATGCTTTAGCAGTAGAAAAAGTGAAGTGTTGCCTGTTCCTTTGAGATTTATAGGATGGGAGAAAGAATAACTATAGAAATAAAAATGATATGTTAAGGGTAGATCAGGGAGAACATTTTAAGGGGATTGCACTTTAAGAAAATAGATCATTTGTTGAGAGCAAGAATGTAGGGATAGTAGGGGGATTTGGGATTTGGATGAGAGGAGAAGGTCTAATCACCAAGGTACCATTCAGCAATAAATTCTATGAATCTGTGCTTTGTTGCTTGGGGAATGAAATAAAATGTGCATTTTCCCTTTTCCCAGCTTTTTCAACTACCTAGAACACTGAAGATAAATTAAGAGAGTCTTAAGTGAAAATTTAAACTTCTAAAAGAAAGAATGGTGTGTGAGGCCAACAGTGCAGATAAACAAGTGGATGCCTGAGCTGTGACTTAATTTAAAATACCATAATGGCTTTTTGCTGCAGCAATTAGGAAAAAAATAAAGCAGGTTGTTTCAGATAAACAGAAGCTGACTGATGATAGGGCTCCTAAAGAAACAGAAGCTACTGATAAAAATTGAAATTCAGAAAGCATGTTAAGGATAAGAAGTAGCCAGCGCAGTCAGACTGGTACACGGTCACTGGGCCTCTGAGAAGAGCATATCGTTAGGCAAAAACATTGCACATTGATTCAGTTCCCAAGTGTTATTAAGTGAGAAAAAGAATATACATGAGAATGTTTGGTATTTCTATTGGCCATGCTGAAGGAAAAAAAAAACAAAAACAATGAAAACAAACCCTCAAGCTAGTGGCTGACAAAAACAAACCTTGAGAAGTTATTAATTAGACATTGATTCTCATGTTTGAAGATGGGCTAGAGAACTAGGGAGCTATGAAAAAGCTTTTATTAATTTTGGCTTTGTGATCAGGAGAAAATCATTATGTTCTATATGGGTATTTTTACAAATACCTTGGGCTTACAACTCATTTTATTGTTTTGGTTGGAAAGAAGGGTGTTTTGGTTATCTGGATTCTTTTTTGTCATTTTGAGTATTATTAACTCGTTTATGCAGCAAAGCTTCCTGCCAAATGGGCACCCCCACAAGCATAATACTACTGCAATCTCATTCACACCATTGTGATTGTTTTAGTAGAATTCAAGATTATGTATTGCTAAGACATTATAATAATGAAGTGATTTTTATAAGAGATTATATAGTACCTTTCTCTAAATGCTCTGATCCACACCCAGGGGTCTCTTTCAATTACAGAACTGCATCACTCTCCTATATCTCATAGTCCTCTCATATGTGGGTCTTTGTGTTTGCTATATTCTGCCCTTTCCTGCCTCCAACCTTTCCTTTACCTCATAACCTCCTAATTATCTTTTAGGTCCTAGTTTAAATGTCATTGCCTTAAGAATGTTTTCTCTGGTGCATATGCCCTTAGAGTATTGTGAACTCATTTTCTATAGTACTTAGCACAGTCAATCCTCTGTGTCCCTGTGCTCTGTACCCATGAATTTGACCAATTGCAGATAAAAAATGTAATTGGGCCTATAATTGTTGCATCTGTATTGAATATGTGCAGATACTTTTCTTGTCATTATTCACTTAACAACACAATATAACAAATATTTACATGGGATTTACACAGTATTAGGCATTATTACTAATCCATAAATGACTTAAAGTACACAGGAGGATGTGGGTATTTTATAGGCAAATATTATACTATTTTTATATTAGGGACTAGAGAATCCATGGATTTTGTCAGCCTCAGAGAGTCCTGAAACCAATTCCCTAAGGATACTGAGAGATGATTATATAAGTATAGTTGATTATGTTGTAGTTATTAGTTTGGTGTCTTTTTTATCAGACTGGCTTAGGATGATGCTCATCATTTACCCGCTTTTTTCCTTTTTTAAAAAGATTTATTTGTTTATTTGAAAGGCAGTGTAGCGTGGTGGGGAGGGAGAGATATCTTTCATTCCCCAAATGGCCACAATGGCTGGGGGCCGGGACAGGCTGAAGTCAGAAGCCTAGAAATCCATCAGGGGCTCTCACATGGGTTACAAGGGCCAAGCACTTGGGCCATCTTCTGCTGCTTTCCTAGCTTGATCTGAAGTATAGCAGCTGGGACTTGAACCAGCACCCATATAGTATGACAGCATCGAGGGTAGCTTAACCCACTATATGATAGCGCTGGGCCCCAGCATTCTAACCAATAGTGTGTGTACACAAAGAATAGACAGCACTAAACCATGACTCCACAGCAGTTTGGAAAACCGTTGGAGGACAGAGATTAGATCTGAGGTCAAAATGGACTTTCCTGCTCCCTGACTCCCTGAATTGAAGATGCCCAGGCCTTAGTGCTGATCTGATGCATGTATACACCGGGGCCAGGAGATAGAAAAGAGAGCTCATCTGCTCACACTGTGGAGTCCAGAGATGTGGACGGCGCTGCCTTTTTTTCTGTGGGTAAGGCAGACAGTGAAAGAGACAGATACACTTTCACACTTTTCTAGGAAAATAAACCTCAGCTGCTAGGACAATGTCTCTCAGTAAATGAATGGGAACAATGAGATTAAGTATCCTTCCTCCTGTGGGGAGAACAGAATGCACCAGTGAAGAAGGAGAGTAGTGAAAGCAGGAGCTGGAAGTCAGGGAGGGAAGAAATAGATTTGCATCTCCATCACTTTTAAGGCTAGAGACCTTGTGTGCCTCGTTTATCCACTTCATCTTCTGTGCTCACATCAAATAGCAGTTGGGAAGTTTAAAATAATTAAATGTGCAGGGGGTTGGCGTTGTAGTGTAGTGGGTAAAGCTTCCACCTTCAATGTCAGCATCCCATATAGGCACAGGTTTGTGTCCTGGCTGCTCTATTTCTAATCCAGCTCCCAACTGGTGGTCTGGAAAAAGCAGCAGATGATGGCCCAAGTACTTGGGCCCCTCCACCCACATGGGAGACTTGGATGAAGCTGCTGGCTTTGGCTTGGCCCAGCCCCGGCCATTGCAGCCGGGGCTGCTGAGTAGTGAACCAGTGGATGAAAGATCTCTCTCTCTCTGTGTCTCTCCCTTCTCTCTCTGTAACTCTGACTTTCAAAAATAAATACATTTTAAAATAAAAAAAGAATTAAAACATGCTATTAATTCAGCATGTTGAATCATGTGTCAGTTGTTATTAAAATTACAGAATCATGGCTAAATTGTCAAACTTTGAAAAAGACACTATCATTTAGTAGACAATAAGAAGCAGAAAATCTCATATTCACCGTGATTGTGCAACTTGGTGTTTGACCTTGATCAAAGACATTTAGTCTCAATTTTCTCACATGAAATATAAAGTAGTTGAATGACTTGTTCCTATCCAGCTCTTGAGTCTGGTTCTGAAATATATGGTTCAAATGTTCTTTGGCTTTAACAAAGCAGAAAAAACCCTTTAGTGCAAAAAAGTAAACTCTTCTTAAGAACTCTGTAAATAAGAAAGTTTCTAAAGTCCATTAGAAGTGGCTGGTTTTGAAAAGTAAAGTCTAGTTGGAAATGTAAGAAGCTGGAGGTGATTCTAAAAAGAACTCAAAACAAATGCAAAAACAATTTCTTTAAAAAGCGCTTTTAAATGTAATTAATTCTTAGGTTTTTTCTCTGGCCAATTTGGTAATCAAGGATGAATATCCGTCAATTATTTTTCCTATGTTCAGTCAAAACCTCAGAGGTTAAAATTAGTGAGTTCTAGAAATTGTTAGAGGACTATGGCTAAAGCTATTGTGTGTGTGAATTCTCTTTGCTCAATCTACAACCTGGGTTAACAATTAATATTCATGACTTATCCATTTCTGAATTACTGTCCTTACTTAATTTGTGATACTTTTCCTATATTGATTTACACATAATTAGAGCTACATCTGCATGTACTCAGAACTTTCCTGGATTCTCTTTGGTTGTCAACTACAACTTTAAAATTTTTAAATTTATTTTTGAGAATTATTTCATTTATTTGAAAGACAGAATTGCAGAGAGAGAGGGAGACAGAGAGAGAGAGACAGAAACAGAGACAGAGAGAGATTGATCTTCCATCCACTGATTCACACCCAAATTGACTGCAACAGTCAGGGCTGGGCCAGGCCAATGCCAGGAGTCAGGAGTTTCATTCATGTCTCCCACATGGGTGGCAGGGGCCCAAGCCCTTAGACAGTCTTCCTCTGTATTCCCAGGTACATTAGCAGGAGCTGGATCAGAAATACAGCAGCTGGGACTTAAACCGAAGCCCCTATAGGATACTGGCCTCTCAGGCAACAGCTTTACCCTCTACACCACAATGCTGGACTTCCAACTACGTTTATATTCAAAATTGTCAAGGCTTCTGGGACTGAGATGTTAGTAATCAGTAAGAATTTTCCTGAAGTTCTGATTTCATGATTATTCACTGAAAATACATCCCGTTTATATTTTTATTATTAAACACCATTTATTTGGGACCCAAAACTAAGCATTCAACAAAATATTTTAAAGGTTTTATTATTTTCCAGGCATAGTAAAATACATAGGAAAGACCAGTGTTGTGGCACAGCAGGTTAAGTGGCCACTTAGATGCTGGTATCCCATACTGCACTGCCAGTTTGAGTACAAGCCTACTCCACCAGTTTCTTGCTAATGTACCTGGGAAGGCAAAAGAAGATGGCTCAAGTTCTTGGGCCCATGCCATTCACATGAAATACAAGAATGGAGTTTCTAGCTCCTGGCTTTTGCCTGACCCAGACCTGGCTGTTCAGTCATTTGGGGAGTCATTTGTGGAGTAAACCAGTGGATGGAAGATGTCTCTCTCTCTCTCTCTCTCTCTCTCTCTCTCTCGCTCACTCACTCTGCCGTTCAAATAAATAAATAAGTCTTTTGAAGGACATAAGGAATATAAAAATGAGAAAGAAAATAACTGATTTTAAGGAGTTTACAGTCTAATGGAAGAGAAACTCATGAACAAAATAATTGCTTCAGAAATAAAAAAAGAAGAAATAAAAAAATAAATAAATAATAAATAAATAAATAAATAAATAAATAAAAAGAACTGGGGTCTGGAGGTAGATACATATACAAAGTGTCATGGGAGTACATAGGCAGGAGTGAATAATTCTCTCTCAAGAAGTCAAGTAAACCTTAAGTAGGAAATGTCATTTGAGTGAGTATTAAAGGATGCATAGGGACTGAGTACATTCCTGATAGAGTGGATAACACACACAGAGGAAAAGAGTGGTAAAAGGTATAATTTGTTGGGAATATAGTAGCAGAATAGTTTTTGGTCAAAAATTATTTACAAAAAAGATATAGAATTAAGATCCTTAGTATATAAAAAGTTCTTATAGTTCAATGGAGAAAATTAACACCTCAGTAGAAAAATACTTATTGGACATCTAGCATATTTATACCATAGTAACAACAATAACAACCCATTTGTTGCTCATATGGAACTTACAGTTTAGTGTGAGATGCCAAAAATAAGAGTAATTACAAATCAATGTGATAAAGCTACAATCAGGACACATAGGAGTGATGCATTATTCATACTTGGGGAGCCAAGGAAATTTTCAGGAAGGAAGTTAGACCAAGATTTTAAAGGCAAAAATGTGTAAATGATATCCAGATACCAATAAAAGAGGATTGGAGGATGAAGGGATGAATTTAGAATTGTCTAGTATTGGTGAACAATAAACAAGAAGATGCACAATTGAGAGACAACAAGGTATATTTCAGGGAAATTAAGGCATTTCAATTAGGGTAAAATACAGGGCACTAGGGAAGAAGTCAGATCGTAAGCTTTGAAAACAAGGTTAAGAAGTTTGGGTTTTCTTAAGGAAGTCAGTGAAATACTCTAGGCAGGGAAACAATGACATGATTCAATTAAATTTGGACTTTAGCCAATGTGATTGACTTTAATGTGGAAAATGGATTCAAATAGGCAAGATCTGAATCTAGCAGATAATTTAAGGGGATTTTTCCTTGCCTTAGGAGAAAAAGGGTGATGGCAGCCTACATAGAGGGACCCTCAATGAGAATGGAGAACAGTGGATGGATTTGAAATTTATTTGGAAAGTAAAAGTGGCAGAACTTGGTGACTGACAGGACGGAGCTGGGGTGATGGTGAATGGAAACAGGAATAGCCTAGAGAAGTAAGATGATGAACAATGTTCTGGATAGGAGTTGAAGGTGTCTAAATTAATGTAAATGGGAGTTTCTGGAAAGCATTTAATTCTGTGGGTCTGCAACTTAGGAGAAAGAATGTTTGGAGATAGATCTGAGAATTAATCAGCATATAAATGGTAATCAATGTCATGAGATCATTCAGAGATAGTGAATACTGTAAGAAGAGAAGGGGGCTTCAGAGCCTCTTTTAAATTTTTTAAAAGATTTATTTATTTATTTATTTGAAAGGCAGAGAGGAAAAAGCAGAGAAAGAGAGAGAGGTCTTCCATCCACTGGTTCACTCCCCAGTTGGCCACAACAGCTGGAGCTGCACCGATCCAAAGCTAGGAGCCAGGAGCTTCTTCCGGGTCTTCCCTGTGGGTGCAGGGGCCCAAAGACTTGGGTCATCTTCTACTGCTTTCCCAGGCCATAGCAGAGAGCTGGATTGGAAACAGAGCAGCAGGACTTGAACTGGCGCCCATATGGGATGCTGGCACTGCAGGCGGCAGCTTTACCTGCCACACTCAGTACCAGCCCCAGAGCCTCTTTTTTTTTTTTTTTTTTTGACAGGCAGAGTGGACAGTGAGAGAGAGAGACAGAGAGAAAGGTCTTCCTTTGCCGTTGGTTCACCCTCCAATGGCTGCCGCGGCCGGCGCGCTGCGGCCGGCGCACCGCGCTCCTCCGATGGCAGGAGCCAGGTGCTAGGTGCTTTTTCTTGGTCTCCCATGGGGTGCAGGGCCCAAGCACTTGGGCCATCCTCCACTGCACTCCCGGGCCACAGCAGAGGGCTGGCCTGGAAGAGGGGCAACCGGGACAGAAGCCGGCGCCCCGACCGGGACTAGAACCCGGTGTGCTGGCGCCGCAAGGCGGAGGATTAGCCTGTTGAGCCCCGGCGCCGGCCAAGAGCCTCTTCTTAAACCCTTAGCAATGTACAGAGGAAGGAAAGCTCTCAGAAAAAAAAAAAAAAAAAGAGAGAAGCAATGGCCCTGGAGAGAGGGATAAAGAAAACTAGGATATATTTGTTCCAGGGTGGCTAACGGTAGCTATTGTTCAAAAAGGAAGTGGTTATCTGCAACCATGTTGCTCAGAAGTTCAGTAAGACAGTTGACAGAAACCTTGAGTAGATTGCTTTGGGGAGGCATCTTGGGTACCCAGTCAATGAAAAGTGAACTAGTAACAGAAATCAGACAAAAGAAATAAACAGACAATTCAGAATTTCAGAAATAAAAGGCTCCATAAACATAAAAAGCTTTTATCTCATAATAACTAAATATAAAACAAAATGTGATACAATATGTATTTTTAACCAGTCAAGTTGCCAAAGACATATAATCAAATAATGTATTATCTTTCATACACTATTGCAAGTGTCACTTATACAACTTGTGAAGGCAATTTGGCAACGTCGAAAATGTTTTAAATGTACACAATCCTGTTGCCTCCTTGGCGGAGAGAGGAAAATATGTTCCTCCTTATGCTTTTTTTGGTTTTTTAAAATTTAATATATTTTTATTTATTTGGAATACAGGGAGAGGGAGAAGGAGAAAGGGGGAGAAGCAGAGGGAGATGTCTTCCATCCTCTGGTTCACTCCTCAAATGCCTACAACAGGCAGGGCTGGGCCAGGTCAAAGACAGGAATCTAGAACCCTATCTGGGTCTCCCATGTACATGGCACTTGAGCCAACACTTATTGCCTTCCAGTATGTGCATTAGCAAGAAGCTAGAATCAAAAGTGGAGCCAGGATTCAAACCCAGGCACTCTACATATGGGATATAGGCATCCCGAGTGACATTCTTAACTGTTGTGCCAAATGTCCTCCCACCTTTTTTTGTGTATGTGCATTCTCTACTGTCATCTCATAGTACCTATTTAGGAGATGAAAGTACCTTGAAAAATTCCAAATGGAGAAAGTTTTCTTCTTCTGCATTGTTGTTGTTAATGCTGTTACTTTGCTGTTTTTAACAGTAAGTGAAAGGCTTACTTTAGTAATGCTGGGATGTCCAGCCAGGCTATCAAGAGTCCTGTCTGCTGGGAGACAGGCTTAAAAAAGACTCCAAGGAGAATCTGGGGATTGATGGTCCATGGACTTCCAAATCAAAAGAGGGAGATTCTTATTTTTCCCTCACTAAAAGCAAAATAAATAAATAAATAAATAAATAAATAAATAAAAACATTAGAGAAATAGAGAAATTCACCTTTTCATGTGAGGAATAAAAAGATAAGTCCTCATTTAAAATACTAAGGAAGTAAGTGGGTGTTATGGCATAGGGGTTAAACCACTGCATACCATACTGGAATGCCTGGCAAGTCCCAACTCCAGCTTCCTGCTAATGTGAATCCTGGGAGACAGGAGGTGATGGCTCAAGTACTTCAGTCCTTGCCACCCACCTGGGAGAACTGGTTGGGCTCTTGGCTTTGGCTTAGCTACTACAGGCATTTGGTAAGCGAACAGTAGATGGAAGATTCATTCATCCTTCATTCTCTCTCTCTCCTCAAATAAATAAAACAAGTAAAATAACTTAACATACAAATAAAGGACATGGGAATGATTTAAAAAGTGATGCAGACAGCCAGGTCACACAAATAATTTTCTCCCTTGATTCCTAAGGGATTCAGGGCATATTTCCTAGCAGTAGGAGCAATACACGAAAGGGGAAGTTCCTTAGGAACTTTTTTCCTTCCAAAATTTCACATAAACAAAGTCAGAAAGTAATGTTTGGTGTAGTTAGCGTCGCAAAATCAAAATAAACCAAAAGTTAAGCTGCATTAGGGCCAGAATTTATGTCTGTTCCATTGCTTTATTGCTACCATTCAGAAGAGTGCTTGGCATGTAGTAAATGCTCAATAAATAACAGTTGAAAGTATAATGAAAATTGAAAGAGAGATTTGAGCTCAACATTGCCTGAAATGTAATCTGGGTCCTTAATTACTTCCTGTGAAGGGTATGGTCTAGGGAACTAAGGCTCACAACTGTTAAAACTGACAGCCTCCAAAACAAGAGCAGAGAATGGTGGGCTGTTGGCAACACTTGACTTTATTATTGTTGTTACTTTACATTTACTTAACAACAACAACAACAACAAAAAACCCTCCAGCCATTTGACAACAGTTGTTTTTTTGTTTT
The DNA here is from genome assembly GCA_949820135.1 of Sylvilagus floridanus. Classification (NCBI taxonomy): domain Eukaryota; kingdom Metazoa; phylum Chordata; class Mammalia; order Lagomorpha; family Leporidae; genus Sylvilagus; species Sylvilagus floridanus. The sequence goes on from OX463223.1 coordinate 51,221,142, forward strand.
CTTTGTTTGAAATGCAATGGTATGATTATGCAATGGTAATGTTAATTTTAAGCTCATAAAGTTATCGCCATATATATATGGAGAGTAGGGAAGGGAGAATATTATTCATTCCCAGAACTTGTGTTATCATTAATTAGTGATTATGGTAATGTGCACAGCAGCTTTTACTTTTTCTTTGTTTTAAAATTTATTTATTTTTTGGAAGTTAGGGTTACACAGAAAGAGGGAGAGACACACAAAGAGAGATCTTCCATTCCCTGGTTCACTCCCCAGATGGCTGCAATGACCAGGGTTGGTACAGGCTGAAGCCAGAAGCCAAGAACTTCATCAAGATCTCCCATGTAGGAGGCAGGGGCCCAAGCACTTGCGCCATCATCCGCAGCTTTTCCCAGGCTGTTCTCCTGGAGTTGGATCTGGAGTGAAGCAGGTAGGACAAGAACTGGCATTTATATGGGGTACCAGAGCTGCAGGCAGCAGCTTTACTAGCTATGCTATAGCATTGGCCTCAGCTTTTACTTTTTCTAAGATGCAACTATCTGATTTTGGCTTCATTTTAATGAGAGGAAATCAATCATAATTACAGAAATAAGAGAAGTGATAATGTTCCTAACAAATTGCATTAAGAATACCATTTATTACAGGATTTTTTTCCATAGCAAACTTGGATATAGAAACCCACATTCACAAAAAAAAAGAAAGAAATTAAAAGAAACCCATGTTCAAGTGCACATGGAGAAATTTACAGTACATTTTGATTATCTTTTGGCTCCCACCTTCTTTTCCTGTACCTTAGAATTCTGTTCTTTATGTAAATTGTAGGAGGAATGAAGGAATTTCCTTATTAAAGTTTTCATTCTTATAAAGCCAGCAAGATGCAAGAAGCAAAGTTGACTAAACATTTAGAAAAGAGTTTATGTGATTGATAAAAAAAAGAAAACCTATGATGGCTTTTTAGACTCTGATAGCCAGCATTCTATATATAACAATCCAGACTGTTGATTCCTTAAAATGTTCTATTGTCTTAGTTTTTCTGAAGTAACATTCTTGTAGTTTTTTACCCACATCCTTAGCTTCCTTCTTTTTTTCTTGTGATTACAGGTTCATCTTATATGACCTAGCCAGTTTAGGACTTCTTTTCTCAATTTGTACTCTTTCCCTAGGAGATCTCATTCATGTCCAACACTTGCATTACCATCTTATTCACGTCTCTCAAAATGTTATCTGTAGCATAGGTTGTTCCTCTAGCTCCACGCTTTTATAGATAACTGCCTACATGATATATCTTCTTATTCTGAAAGTACTCACACTCATCATGTTTAAAAAAAAAAACCAAAATCATGATTGGCCTTTCCAAATTATGGTCTCTCCTAATAGCATTACCATCTATTCTGCTAGGCAGGCTTAAATTTCTTCTAATACTTCTTTTTTCTTCCCTTGACATATCCATCACTAACTCATGATATCACTAAATATCTTTCAATTTTGTTTTGTTCTGGCTATGCCACAATTAGTTTAGTACAAAATACAATATCTCATTTGGAATACTTCTTTAAAAGTCATAGCTCATCATCTGGCTTTGCCCCATTTCAACCCATTTTCCACAGGGCAGCTATTTCAAAATACATATATTAACATGTGGTTCTCCTTGCCACTGCTCTTAAGGGAACCTCAAAGACCTTAAGACCCCCAAAGTTGGGCCGGCACCGCAGCTCACTAGGCTAATCCTCTGATTGCGGTGCCGGCACACTGGGTTCTAGTCCCGGTCGGGGCGCCAGATTCTGTCCCAGTTGCTCCTCTTCCAGTCCAGCTCTCTGCTGTGGCCCAGGAAGGCAGTGGAGGATGGCCCAGGTCCTTGGGCCCTGCACCCCATGGGAGACCAGGAGGAAGCTCCTGGCTTCGGATCGGAGCAACGCGGCGGCCGTGCGGCCACTTGGGGGTGAACCAACGAAAAAAGGAAGACCTTTCTCTCTCTCTCTCTCTCTCTCTCTCACACTCTGTCTGTCAAAAAAAAAAAAAAGACCCCCAAAGCTTTGGATGATCCAACCCACACTCACCCTCTCCAAGTGTCATCTCATCCAACACAGGCCTTACTTAGCTCTTGGAACTCCAGTTGCACTAACTGCATTTCTTGAATTCTTATTCTCTTTAAACTCTTTCCTATCACAGGGACTTTGAGCATTTTTTGTTGTTCCCAAATGTAAGTACTTACACAATTTTCTTTACTTACTTCATATTTCTCATTTAGATCTTAGCTTATTCTTCTTTAAGAAAGATCTTGGTTAGTGTTGTGGTGTAACAGGTAAAGCTGCCTCTTGGGATGCTGACGTTCCATATGGACACCGGTTCTAGCCCCGGCTGCTCCACTTCTGATTTAACTCCCTGATAATGTGTCTGGGAAGGCAGTGGAGGACTGCCCTGGTACTTGGGCCCCTGCACCCATGTGGGAGACCCAGAAGAAGCAGCTCCAGGCTCCTGGTTTCTGCCTTGCTCAGCCTCAACCTTTGTGGCTATTTGGGGAATGAATCAGCAGATGAAAGAGTGCTCTCTCTATCTCTCCCTCTCTCTCTGTAACTCTACCTTTCAAATAAAGTGAATCTTTAAAAAAAAAAAGAAGAAAAGTGTTGGAGCAGATAATGTACATTGAGTTCAGCTGCCACATCCCATATCGGAGTCCAAATTCATGTAGCAGCTCCTTTGCTTCCTATCCAGTTTCCTGCTAATGTGCTTGGAAAGGCAGAAGATGATGGCCCAATTATTTTGTTTCTGTTACCCACATTGGATATACTGTTGGAGTTCTTGGCTCCTGGCTTTGGTGTCGCCCAGTCCCAGTTGTTTCAGGCACTTGGGGAGTGAACCTACAGGTGAAAGATCTCTTTCTCTCTCCCACTCTGTGTGTCACTCTGTCTTTCAAACAAACAAACAAACCTTTTCTAAAAAGGAAGGTGTTTATGACTTCCTTGACTTGGTTAGCTCTCCCTAGCCTACATTCTCATTTTCCATTGTGCTTCTCACTGTTATACTTAGTACAATTTTTAATGATACATCCTTGATTTACCTGTGTTTTATCTGTCTCCTATACCAGAGTCTCAGTTACATGAAGACAGATATGGGCAGAGGCAGCTAGCTGCCCATTTTCCACAGTCTAGAGTGGCTGTCAAGTCAGTTATTAAATTTTGTAGATCGTTGAAGTTTAATTCTAAGAAGTACTAAATTTCTCAAGACCACTGCAGCATGAGTGCAACCAAGTGATGGTGCTCTAGCTAGTGGAATATGAGTGAAAGTGATGCTTGTCACCTACACACCTCAGTTGTGTTTCCTCCTTCACAATGTCTCCTCTCCATGGCAGTGACTTTCTCCATTCTATTTTCCTTTTCTAGCTGTCTGGAGTGGAAATGATCCCTAGATGGAGCTTGGAAACCATATGTTAAAAAAAGAGAGTCTCTCTCAGATTATGTTCCTGATTGACTATGATCAGAAGTACTGCCATGCCCAACTGCTGACCTGCTTGTACCATTATATATGAAATAAATAAGCAATTCACATACATTTCCTACAGCAGTTTCCCTACCCCAAGTATATCAGGAATGATGTCTGTCTTGTTTACTACTATATTCCTAGTGTTAGCACAGTGCTCTGTACTTAGTAGATATTCATGAATCATTTGCTTAGTGAATAAATAATAAAGTAGATACTCAATAATTATTTCTTGAATGAAATAATTTTTAAACTGACACACAGAATGTGCTATATCATTGCTTGAAGAGGGATGATATTAGCACACAAATAGTAGAGTTTTGACTAAAATTTAAAAAATCAATTTGACTGTTTTGAAGTAATTGCATAATAATTATAGCCAAAAAACATGGATGGCAAAAAAGCACATGTGTAAAAATGTGACTTTACTAAGGTAAACGGAAATATGGTTACAGAAAGCAAATACTATGAGTCCCTAGTCTGTTTTTAGGATGAATAATATTCAAAACAACAATTGTTTTACAAAGTATACAATTAATTATATATTGTATTATAGTCTTTTATGGGATCCACTGCTGTAAAATCAGAGAAAAAAATGAAATTTTTCTATCATGACATTACCTTCAGTTCCAAGTTATTTAGTTTTGTCTGTGTTGAGTGAGTCAGTATGTTTGTGCCTATTTGTGTCTATTGGGTCTATCTGGGAGAGGTGAATGTTTATGTGTGTGCCTGTGTGCATTTGCATGTGTTCTTGAAATCCTTGTGCTGTGGCCTCTGAGGGGGCCCGACTCTAGTTCAGAGCCTAGCTGGTTGTGCAAGAGAAACTATCTGGTGCTTGCTGCCACTCCGGCACTTGTAGGCTCATGCTCACAGAGCCCAGGAAAGGCGCAGCATCTGTGGGAAGCAGAGGTTCTGTGGTGAGAGGAAACTGGGTTTCAGGAGATGGATGGCAACTGCTCTGGTGAGAGTGTGTGTGTGCACACATGTGTGTGGCAGGGGAGCATGAGGACTCCCAGCCCTCCAGGTGACAAGGGTGCTAGGTGCTGTGTCAGCTGGGAGAACCCAACTTTAACTTCCCCCTCGCATCCCCAACAGCTGTCGCTGGGAGGACCATGACTTTCCCTATTTCTTTGAGAGACAGAGTTACAGAGGGAGGTAGAGCCAGAGAGAGAGGTCTTCCATCCGCTGGTTCACTCCCCAAATGACTGCAATGGCCAGACCTGAGCTGATCCGAACTCAGGAGCCAGAAGCTTCTTCCGGGTCTCCCACGTGGGTGCAGGGGCCTAAGCACTTGAGCCATCTTCTACTGCCTTCCCAGGCCACAGCAAAGAGCTGGATCAGAAGAGGAGCAGCTAGGATTCGAATCAGCGCCCATATGGGATGCTGGCGCTGCAGGCTGGGGTTTTAACCCACTGCACCACAGCGCCAGCCCCCACATCCCATTTTCGGCAGAGCACCAGTCCTCTTCAGAAGGAAGGAGCAGGATGAAGGGATGGAGGGAAGGGGCAGGAAGGCTGGTCAGGGCTTCCAAGGGACCTGGATTCTATTATCTGCTGGTAGCTTGTGCTTCCTGGTTAATGTGTCAGTGGGGAGCAATCTAGCTGCTGTGTTGGGTGGAAGGACCTGGAGAGTGAACCGCTCACATGACTGCTGCTTTTATTTATAATTCATCTCTGTTTTGTGTTTGCTATTCCCTGACCATAATTTATACTTTCTCAACTAGGTGGTCACTTTTCAGAGTAGAATAACTTCCTCCTTTTTCATCTGCAAACACTCTATTTTCTCCATAAAACAATAAGAAATTATTTTGCTACTTGAATTCTCTTTGCAAAGTCTATTACTTCTATTTTCCCATTTTAATCCTCATGATGATTCTATTTAGTTACTGTATTCTTACCTCCATTTCACAGATGAGCAAACTGAGGCTCTGAGAGGTTGGTATCAGCCACAAAACTGATAAGTATTAGAGCAAGAGTTTATGCTGAGAAATCTGACAAACTGATTTCTAATGATGTCCTCTACATTGCAAAATGACTCTTCCTTCATTAAGCCTTTCTTAATATGCTGAACAAGATGTTATCCCTTCTTGCAACTTCCTGTGCTTCCCATACATACTTCTAATATAGTGATTATGGCCTGTACCTCATAATCGATATATGTATTTCATTCAAACATATTATATAAGCTCTTTGAGGCCAAAGACTACATCTAGGCATCATGTTCTTTCTTTGAGGTAGTCAAGGAAAACTACTTAACATCTGAATTAGTCCACCCCTATAATGTTGCAAATTTGGACCCACAAGCAGTTGCAAACTCAAATGAGTATAAGAGTCTAGCATGCAATAGATACTTGAGATGACTTGTTTCACTGTGAAATACTAAATAGCTCAGCCATACAAGCAGGGAGTGAAAGATACTCATTTCCTGTTTATTGTGATCACATGGGACTATAGGTCTGGTGCTGTCAAATCTTTTGATTTTTCAAGAGAAATCAGAAACACTGATTTTCAAAAAGTGATGTCTCATGCTTTTTGTTGTTGTTTTTATTTGAGAGAGATAGAGAGATTCTTATATACTGATTCACTCCCCAAATGCCTATAATGGCCAGAGCTGAGCGGAGGTCAAAGCCAGGAGTTCAGAACTCAGTCCAGGTCTCCTACATGGGTGGCAGGAACCAAAGTATTTGAGCCATCACCTACTGCCTTCCAGGGTCTATATCAGCAGCAAGGTAAATAAGGAGACTGGAGTCCAGTATTGAACCCAGACACTTTGATATGTTACACAGGCATCTCAACTGGTGGCTCAATGACTAGGCCAATAGCCCACTCCAGTATCTCTTGATTTTTAAGCATTAGATAAATTAAAACACAGACTAGACCTATGTTAGATAAATCTGGGCAAATGACTAGTTGATACTTTTTCTATGCTTCTTCTGAGCTCTTGTTATATAATGAATGATTCTATGTAAATGTTATTCTAATACTCATTTTTCTTCTGGAAATGAATACTGTTATGAGTACTGTCTCTTATAATGTTTAACTGTGAAAAGAAAGAGGGAGAAGAAATATCAAACCACCAAGGTTTCATTACTATTTTGGAAGAACCAAACAAATACTTTAAAAGTAGTCTAAGAGTCTGATTTATAAGACTATTTCAAAAAGTTCTTGAAAAAGAGAATTAAAAGATTATTTGGGGGCCAGTATTGTGGCGTAGCGAGTAAAGCCACTGCCTGCATTGCTGGCATCCCATATGGGTGCCAGTTCAGGTCCCGGCTGCTACACTTCTGCTCCAGCTCTCTGGGCAGTGGAGGATGGCCCAAGTCCTTGGGCCCCTGCACCCACGTGAGACCCAGAAGAAGCTCCTGGCTCCTGACTTCAGATCAGCACAGCTCCAGCCATTGCAGCCAACTGGGGAGTGAACAAGCAGATGGAGGACTTTTCACTCTCTCTGCCTCTCCTTCTCTCTCTGTGTAACTCTGACTTTCAAGTAAATAAATAAAATTTTTTTAAAAATTATTTGGGGGCAAAAAAAAATTAAATACATAGGGTCAACTTTGTGGTGCAGTAGGTTAAGACACTGCCTGCAATGCCAGACTCCCATATGCATGTCAACTCGTGACCTGGCTGCCCTATTTCAGTCCCACTACCTGGCTTTGGCCTGGCTCAGCCATAGATGTTGTGGCCATAGGGGGACTGAATCAGTGGATAGAAGATCTCTCCCTCTCTCTGTAATTGTCTTTCAAGGAAATAAATAAATTCTTAAAATTTTTTTTGAAATACATTCTTACAGTGTTCATTAAAAAGTTTGCCATGAAAAAGGTATGCATGGATTTCAAAACTTTTTTTATCCACAAGTAAAATTATCTTAATTCCATTTTTCATGAACTTTTTCATGTACCCTGAAAGTTATTTGTGTGTATATTTATAAGCAGAGCAGTCTATGTAATTTGAATGTGTACCATTAAATATGTACATATTTATTTTATATACAGAATTTACGGATTTATATTTTAAATTTATGTAAATCTACTTTTGGATTTATAGAATAAGTAAATTCACGCTGGAGATCTTTGAAGATCTGTAAAAGGCTCAGATTGAATTGTGAATGAAAGAAGTAGAAAACTGGACAATAATCTAACTGCTTTGATAATCCAATACCTTAAACTAGCCAGACCTTGGAAAAAGAACAGCCTAAATTTCTTTCTGCCTGTGCTAGAGTTTGGAATGACTGTCTAAACTGTTTTGGTCACATCCTGTATGCTAAGAATACTTTTGAAATACTATGTGTCACCAAGAATGAAAATGAAATGTATCAGTCTCTTTCAATATATACAAAAAATATAAAGTCTTTCAATTTCTATTACAAGAACCCTGAGTTTCCTAGGTCACCAGTCTTATACAGAATAATAGTCTTATCTAAAAATAGGTATAAAAAGTCCACTGTGGAATGCATCATGAAGTACTATAGGGATATTGAAGAAGGTAACATTTTCAAGGAGCTGAAGTCAAGACAGTCTCAAGTAAGAATGAAAATATTTGGCACCATTTCATCAGCTTCTCAAGACTGCCCAGGAGAATATAGGAATTTCCTTACTGGAATGGATTTTAGAATAGGCTAGATGTTAATCTAAGTCATGCTCATTTGCTTTCTTTGCTGGTGCTCTGTGTTACAACTTTATTGTGGTTAAGAGTATTAAGAAGAAAATAATTTCAAATTTTCCTCTTTTGGAGTTTCTTCTAGATTGCAGTTTGTATTTTTAGCCAAAAGTAAATAGAGATGGTTATATATTAGCCAGATGAATGACCATAGGCATAGCATATAATACAATCTCATTGACATTCCACAGATTAGGAAATGTTGGCGCTGGAAGGGACTTTAGCAGTTCTTTAGCTGTTGTCCTAACCCTCTTAGTGAGTTAGACTACTTATCTCCAAGTTACTTCATAGCTCATTTGACAAATGGGGAAGCTGAGGCCCAGGGTCAAAGCTTATGTTTACTGTGGATCTATCTCTCAGAGGAACAAGAGTTGGCTATTAAAATACTGAAATGAATTAGGAGAGCAAAAACTGGGTGACAATTTACATTATATTTCTTTTTTTTTTTTTGACAGGCAGAGTTAGACAGTGAGAGAGAGAGACAGAGAGAAAGATCTTTCTTTTTCCATTGGCTCACCCCCCAAGTGGCCACCACCACAGCTGGTGCATAGCGGCCAGCACGCTGTGCCGATCCAAGGCCAGGAGCCAGGTGCTTCCTCCTGTCTCCCATAGGGGTGCAGGGCCCAAGAACTTGGGCCATCCTCCACTGCCTTCCTGGGCCACAGCAGAGAGCTGGACTGGAAGAGGAGCAACTGGGACAGAATCCGGCGCCCCAACTGGGACTAGAACCTGGGGTGCCGGCGCCGCAGGCAGAGGATTAGCCTAGTGAGCCTCAGCACCCGCCTGACAATTTACATTGTATTTCTTTTTTTTTTTTCATTTATTTTTTGTTTGTTTTTTTGATAGGCAGAGTGGACAGTGAGAGAGAGACACAGAGAGAAAGGTCTTCTTTTTTCCGTTGGTTCATCCTCCAATGGCTGCTGCGGCCAGCATGTTGTGGCCGGCGCACCCTGCTGATTCAAAGCCAGGAGCCAGGTGCTTCTGGTCTCCCATGGGGTACAGGGCCCAAGCGCTTGGGCCATCCTCCACTGCACTCCAGGGCCACAGCAGAGAGCTGGCCTGGAAGAGGGGCAACCAGGACAGAATCCAGCGCTTGGAACCCAGTGTGCTGGCACCGCAGGCGGAGGATTAGCCTATTGAGCCGTGGCGCCGGCAACATTGTATTTCAAATAAATGGACAGCTTTAGTTTAATAGTTGAGATTCTATAGATAAAATTTTCTAGTATTTCTTTTTCTTTATTAAATAAATTCTCACATACCTTGTATAAGTATACGCAAAGAATTAAACCAATTAAACCAAAAGCCCCTAGTTCCCTGCTTGGCTCATTGAAGGCAATCAATATAGATGTGTTTGTTTAGTGTCCAATGGTACTTTTGGTCACCATGGATGTTTTTATTTTCATGTTTCTAGTATGTTTCACTACTAGTATTAGAAGTAACTTTGTGATGTTAAAAGCAAATGTTCTTTGACTAAAGCATATAATTCTTTTTGATGCAGAAACTAATTAAATAACTCATTTTGACAGTTATTTTATCATGACACTGCTGCAAAAGGTATATTAACATCAGTATAATTTTTGATATATATATACAAAGAAAAATAATTCTCTGCCTCATATTCCATGTCCTATCAAAATTAAATAAATACAGAAAACACATGCATACATAAAACCTCACTGAACTCTAAGACTTCATTATCTGTTTAAAAGATAATGATCACTGTTAGGGAAGAGAATAAAATCCATGTGTATAGTTTTCATTCTTCAGCACAGCTGGGAATAGGAAACAGGTGGTATTAAGTGTCAGTTTTCTCTATTCACAACAGAACATTCATACATATGATGAAAAATTTCACCAGGGGATATGATATGATATGCACTTTAATATTAATTGTGGCTTAATTAAAGTTTATGTTTTTAATAAGTCATTTAAAATTATGAATGTTGCTTTTATGTTCTTCCTTCACATACCTGTTGGGAAAATCTCTGATCAACAGTGTTTTCATTACATCATTCTCTTGCTTAAAAATGTATAGAGATGCTTATAGCTTTAGCAGGTGGAAGTGAAAGCTCTAGAGACAAAAGGGCTGGATCTGACTCTCTACCTTTTGCTAACTCTGAGATTTTGGGGAATGTTATTTATCTCCTGTGATATTGGGTTCCCTTATAAGCAAACTGGAGGGATATATATATATATATATATATTAACACTTCACTGAGAATATTGTTGTGAGGGATAAATGAGACAATGTTTAAAACTTTTGCTTGGCATTCTGCTCATCATGAGGTAAGCCGTGATACCTACTAGGTATTTACTCAATATCAGTTGGGGACAGTGTTGCGGCACAGCAGATTAAGCCACAGCCTTTGATGCCTGCATCCCATTATGGAGTCCCAGTTGTTCCACTTAAGTTCCAGCTTCCTGATAATGTGCCTAGGAAAGCAGCAGAAGACAGCCCAAATACTTGAGTCCCTGTCACTCAAGTGGGATCCCAGGTAGAGTTCCAGGCTCCTGGCTTCTGCCTGGCCTAACCCTGGATGTTGTGGGCATTTGAAGAGTGAACCAGTGAATAGATCTCTCCCTCTTCCTTTCAAATAAATAAATAATAAATCGTTAAAAACCTATTGATTTAATGAAAGATATTTAGTGCTTGAAAGGTAAAATGAACTCCATCTACTATTCAAGAACTCATAGTATGATTGGCTCCCATATGTGTTCTAAGTGCTAACACTCCTAGTTTGTTATGGCCTGGTTAGGATGGTCCCATTGTTACAGCGAAACTAATTTCCTTTGAGCTTCTCAGTCCCATGTGTTTACAACCCCATAGAGAGGGATCTTCACACTTTAATGCCACAGGATTCCAATTACTTTCATAATCTTGTTCAGCATTAACATCTTTCCAGGAAATTGTCTAATTAACCCATCTGCTTGAGGTCCCACCATTATTCAGGTGCATCTTCTCAGCACTCATATAATCAGTTTACATAATCCTCTGCACCTGCAGATACACAGCTCCATGTTGTTTTTAAGCCATTTTCTGCATATTTTGCCACCAACTCATTTCCAAGATCTTCTGTGGCAGTAAGGAATGTGTCTCTTACTTAGTAACACCATTCCCATATCATTGGATTTAGTTTCAAGAACATAGTTTAAAATGTATGCTGAATAAATGAATCAGATATTTAAAGAACTGCATTTTCCAGCCATGAAAAGCAAAAATGTCAAATGGATAAAATTTCATTTTTTTTTTGACAGGCAGAGTTAGACAGTGAGAGAGAGAGAGAGAGACAGAGAGAAAGGTCTTCCTTTTTCCGTTGGTTCACACCCCAGGTGGCCACCGCCACAGCTGGTGCGTAGAGGCCAGCGCGCTGCGCTGAGCCGAAGCCAGGAGCCAGGTGCTTCCTCCTGGTCTCCCATGGGGTACAGCGCCCAAGCACTTGGGTCATCCTCCTCTGCATTCCCAGGCCATAGCAGAGAGCTGGACTGGAAGAGGAGCAACCAGAACAGAATCCGGCGCCCCAACTGGGACTAGAACCCAGGATGCCGGTGCCTCAGGCAGAGGATTAGCCTAGTGAACCATGGTGCCGGTCAATAAAATTTCATTCTTATAATCAAAAGCAGCAGACTGAGTATTCTGACAATGAACAGATATTTGTAATTATTTTATGTCTTATAAAGATTAAAGAGAAAAATGCATGTTTGTGTGACTGCAATGGTAATGGTTAGCATAATATAGTTTACATTATATTACAAAATGTTCTACAGTCACTGAATGTTCAATTTAAAATGATGATGTAACTGTTTGACCTTGGGCATGTCAACTAACTTCTCAAATGCTCAGTTTCCCCACTTCTAAAATAAATGAAGGGTTGGATTATATAATATCTGTTTGCTCTCAATTCTACCGTGTCAGGGTTTTCAGATCACATATGGCAGCCTAAAGTTGGCATTGTGGCAGGTGAGTGTGGTGTGAATTTTGAGGATGTAATATCATAGTAACTACCAACTGGTGCCTTTTGGTCATGCCTAAGTATGTATTAAATATGTGTAGCTTCTGTCTTACATAGATAACATTTGAGTTGTATATCCAAAGAGATCACATAATTCTTGGGCTAGGACGAACAAGACTCAGAATTTTCTTTTTTTTATCCTCAAAGATTTTTTTTTTAACTTTTATTTTTGGATTATTGTGGCTCCCCCCCCCCATAACCTCCCTCCCACCAGCAGCCATCCCATCTCCCACTCCCTCTCCCATCCCATTCTTCATCAAGATTCACTTTCAATTATCTTTATATAAAGATCAACTTAGTATATACTAAGTAAAGATTTCAACAGTTTGCACCCACACAGATACACAAAGTATAAAGTACTGTATGAGTACTAGTTTTACTGTTAATTCGCATAATACAACACATTAAGGAAAGAGATCCTACATGGGGAGTAAGTGCACAGTGACTCCTGTTGTTGATTTAATAATTGACACTCTTTTTACGACATCAGTAATCACCTGAGGCTCTTGTCATGAGCTGCCAAGGCTATGGAAGCTTCTTGAGTTCACACACTCTGATCTTATTTAGACAAGGCCATAATCAAAATGGAAGTTCTCTCCTCTCTTCAGAGAAAGATACTTCCTTCTTTGATGGCCTGTTCTTTCCTCTGGGATCTCACTCACAGAGATCTTTCATTTAGGTCATTTTTTTTTTTGTCATAGTAAGACTCATAATTTTCTAGGAGGCTAAGGATGATGAGAGAAAGTGTCACAGAAGAAATGATTAGTTCAGGACTAGAACGAAACTTAGGTAAAATAGGGCCAAGGATTTTCTTTATCAAGATGCAAAAATAAGCATCTTTCTTCACTTTCTCACTCCACTTCATTTACCTTCCCACACCCCAAGACCATCAATCACTCCAACTGAGGACTTTCTCATTAATTGCAACTCACAATCCAAAATCATCATAAATATTGCTACTCTTGGAGCCTGTACTGTGGCACAGCAGGTTAAGCTACCACCTGCAATGTCGAATCCCATATGGGCACCTATTCCTGTCCCAGCTATTAGACCTAACCTCTGATCTAGCTCTCTGCTAATTCCTGGGAAAAGGTGCTTGAGCCCCTGCCATCCACGTAGGAGACTCGGATGAAACTCCTAGCTCCTGGCTTCAGCCTGGTGCAGTGTCGACTGCTGCAACTGTTTTGGCAGTGAACCAACGACGGATAAAAGATTCTCTCTCTCTCTCTCTCTCTCTCTCTATATATATATATATATATATATGTATGTATATAACTCTGCCTTTCAGATAAATAAATAAATCTAAAAAAAATTTTCTACTTTTGGGGCAAGCATTTGGCCTAGCACTTATGAACCTTCTTGTGATGCTCACACTGCATATCAGAGTTCCTGAGTTCAAGTCTCTGCTCTGCTCCTGATTCCAGTTTTCTTCTGTTGTGTACCCTGGGAGGGAGAAGTGATGAGTCAAGTACTTGGATTCCTGGCACCTATACTGGACACTCAAATTGAGTTCCTGGTTTCCAACTTTAGGCTGGTTTTGCCCTGGCTGTTGAGAGCATTTGCGGAGTGAACTGGCATAAGAAAGATCTCTCTCTGTCCTTCTATTTAAGTCTCTGCCTCTCTAATATTTTTATTTAAATTGCTACTCTTATGAGCAGAGATTTGTCTCTTATTAAAAGCTATGTAAAATTTTTATTAATATGTGAAAGTGGAGAGACATATAAATGTATACCAATAAAAATCACTTGCAAATCTGCCAGTGCCCTAGGTTAATAAGATTAAAGAATCGTAAGATATTGATGAGGAATGTATCCCCCAAACACCAGCCCAGAATAAAAAACAGGCTGTTTTGATTTATCTAGTTTCACAACACATTTGTTCCTAATGTTTGAGTGAAATTTGCTTATGCAAAAACATTTCCCCACTAGGCCTTTTTTAAAAAGCAAAAAAGTCTACATCATTACTAGTTTACTCTTTTCATGAAAATGGAAACCATTCTAATGTATAAATGAATATATGTAGAATACACATGGTAAAAGAGAACATCTTTCATAACAAGAACTAGATTTGCAAAAAAATGCAATTTGGTCATGAAATAATAACCCAAAAAGTCATCTCAGAGCTTAGCACTTTACGTATCACACTTAGCTTATAGGTCTCCACTCAAAGAGATTGTCGAGAATGGACAACTTTTTTATCCTTAACAGTTAAAATATCTATAGAGATGTGTTGTTGAATCCACATGGGTAAATGAGTAGAGCACAAAGGAAACAGAAAAAAGCAACCTGAGAAATTTCTCCTAGATGTTTTATGGCCTCAGAGGAAATACAAACCTTCCTCTGAAACCCCTTGGAAAAAAACAAGAATTATTATAGATCAAGAGTTTGTGTGGTGAAAGTGAAGGTAGAAGAGTAAAGAATTGAGGTCAGAGAGCGAGATATTGGTTTTAAGATTTGCTGATGCAGAACCATTCTGGGGATGGTGAAATCTAGAAAGCTACCATGGCAGTGGGAAAGGTGGAGTTGGGGTGGAGGAGAATATTACAGGAGTTACAGGCTGCGGAACCATAAATATAGGGTGTTGAGTGGACTGACTGTTCATAGAGATCTTCATTCATTGAATGAAAAATGAAGGCCTATTGTTTGGGAAATTCCGTGGAGATAGTCATTGATGAAGAGAATACAATTCTGGGGCCAGCGCTGTGACTTAGTGGGTAAAGCCGCCTCTTGCAGTGCAGGCATCCCATATGGGCACCAATTCAAGTCCCAGCTGCTCCACTTCTGATCCGGCTCTCTCCTATGGCCTGGGAAAGCTGTAGAAGTTGGCCCAAGTCCTTGGGACCCTGCACCTGTATGGAAGTCCTGGAAGAAGCTCCTGGCTCCTGGTTTCAGATCAGCGCAGCTCTGGCTGTTGTGGCCAATTGGGGAGTGAACCAGCAGATGGAAGACCTCTCTCTCTCTCTCTCTCTCTCTCTGCCTCTCCTCATTCTGTGTAACTCAGACTTTCAAATAAATAAATAAATATTAAAAAAGGAGAATATAATTCCTTACTTCACAGAGCTTCCATTCTAGTAGAGAGGACAGTTAAATAATTATAATAAAGGATAATGAACCTGACTTCTCAGAAGACAAAGAAGTACTGTTAAGCAAGGGAAATTTCTCGTCTCTGGGAGCAAATGAAAATGGAATTATCTCTAGGAGACCTGCCCTTACCCATTTTTCAAATCAAGAATAGCTTTCAGGAGAAAATGATTATAAATTACAGTTTAGAGATGAAAGTAAAATGGGCTTGGAGAAATCAGGTGATTTATGCTATGTCACACAGCTAAGTGTATAGCAGACCTAGGATCACTCATAGTTAGAGCCCTGTTATGGCAATGTAATGCAACTACAGCCCATCCAACTGATTACATTGGAAAAATATGGAAAAATGCAACAAACAGCCACTTTAGGACTCTAGAAAGTTAATTAAAGCAGGACAGTTATAAAGAAAACTTGATAAAATGATCTGCATGGTGGTGAGTTTCCCGTTTTTTTTTTTTTTTCTTGTGCTGCTTTGTACCAAGGTTGGGTTCCAGCCAATAATGGTGTTATAGTGTTGGAGGTTAAGATTCTCATAAAAATATCAACTTTCTGGCTAGAAGAATAGGGGAAAGGAGCTTCCTCTAAAGCTGGAATGTGTGAGAGGGATCACAGAGTGGGGAAAGCTGGAGGAATCTCCTAATTCTGTACAAGTTACAACTGAACCCCTGAGTGCATGCATAAGGCAGACCCTAATGAGCAGAGTAAAGGCTTTGAAAATTAAAGTGACATCCATCAGAAACATCCATTCAAATCTCATATTAACCTTGAGTCATGATTTCATTGCACAGATCCAAATTAGCAGAGCAAATTCTTAGAGGAAAAAATAAAGATGTAATATTTTAACAACTTTACAAGGTATAATGTACATACTATTAATCTTACCCCTTTTAAATTTGTAATTAAATGAGTTTTTAGGAAATTCATTGAGTTATGTAAAAACTGTGTTTGCAGTTCAATTTTGAACATTTCCATCACTCCAGTAAGATCTTTTTTCTTGTTTACATTTAGTCTTTATTCTTATCTCTACCTCCAGAAAACCAGTCACGTACTTTTTGTCTATAGATTTGCTTTTACTGGACATTACATAAGAATGGAATCATACAATATGTGGTCTTTTGCATCTGGATTCTTTTACTTACCATATTTTATGGTCCATTCATATTGTAGTGTTTTATTCTATTTTTAGTGGCTGAAAAGTATTTCACTGTGTGGGTACTCCACCTGTAGAAGATTTGAACTGTCACCCATGGAAGACAAGACAGAATTCCTGATCTGAACCTAAAAGGAAGATTGCCTGATAAAATAAAAAGCATCACCATTCTCCAGAGGAGTAGAACAGGATCCAAAGTCCAAATGATACAATAGTCTGCATGTCTGGGCAATGATCTAAGCTGAACATACTGACATCCAGGAAAATGTGACCAATTCTCAAGAGAGAAGGCAATCAGCAGACCTGAACATTGAAAAAAAAAAAAAAAAACACAAGGTGTTGGAATTACAAAGACTGAGGAAAACACACTTGAAATGTGTAACAATGGCACCAACACTGTGGTTAAGCCCACTGCCTATGACAGGAACATCCCATATGGGCGCTGGTTCCTGTCCCAGCTGCTCTACTTCTGATCCAGCTCCCTGCTAACATTCCTGGAAATGTGGTGAAAGATGACCCAAGTCCTTGGGCCCCTGTACCTATATGGGAAAACCAGAGGAATCTCCTGGCTCCTGACTTCAGATTGGTTCAGCTCTGGACTTTGTGGGCATTTGGGGAGTGACCCAGCAGATGGAAAACCTCTCTCTGTCTCTATCTCTACCTTTCTGTGTAACTGTGACTTTCAAATAAATAAAAATAAATCTTTAAAAAATTATTAAAATAAAAGGAGAGAAGAGATTAGTGCAGAAAATATTTCAAAGAACGATGGCTGAAAATTCTCCACATTTGGTAAAACATAAGCAGATTCAAGAAGTTCAATGCAGGGCCGGTGTCGTGTTGCAGTAGGTTAATCCTTCGCCTGCGGCGCTAGAATCCCATATGGGTGCTGGTTCTAGTCCCGGCTGCTCCTCTTCCAATCCAGCTCTCTGGCTATGGCCTGGGAAAGCAGTAGAAGATGGCCCACGTGCTTGGGCCCCTGCACCCACGTGGGAGACCAGAAGAAGCTCCTGGCTCCTGGCTTTGGATCAGTGCAGCTCCAGTCATTGTGGCCTTTTAGGGGGTGAACCAACGGAAAGAAGATCTGTCTCTCCCTCTCAGTGTCTATAACTCTACCTATCAAATAAATAAATAAAAATATATATATAAAAAAGAAGCTCAATGAATCCAAAACAAATAACTCAGAGAAAACCATGTCCAGATATATCATAATCAAACTGCTGAAAACCAAGATAAATTTGCAAATCTTTTTTTTTTAGATTCTTTTTTTTTATTTTTTATTTATTTATTTATTTTTTTTTTTGACAGGCAGAGTGGACAGTGAGAGAGAGAGATACAGAGAGAAAGGTCTTCCTTTGCCATTGGTTCACCCTCCAATGGCCGCCGCGGACGGCGCACTGCGGCCGGCGCACCGTGCTCGTCCGATGGCAGGAGCCAGGAGCCAGGTGCTTTTCCTGGTCTCCCCATGGGGTGCAGGGCCCAAGCACCTGGGCCATCCTCCACTGCACTCCCAAGCCACAGCAGAGGGCTGGCCTGGAAGAGGGGTAGTGAAGGAAATACATCATATGCTATATATGGAACAGTGATTTGAGCATCTGTGAATTTCCCATCAAAAAAACATGAAAATGAGCAGTTGGAAATCAAAATCTTAAAGAGCAATGCCATTTATAATAGTAGACACAACACAAAACACTTAGGTACAAATATAACAAGGTATGTATGTTGCAAATTACTAAATACTGATGAGCAAAAATCAAGAAATATCCAAATAAATGGGGGCCAAAACTGTGTCCATGGTTCAGAAAACTAAATATTGTTAAATGTTAATTTATCCAAGTAGACTTAAAAACTTGATATAATCAAAATCATAAATATATATATATATATATATATATATATATATAGAGAGAGAGAGAGAGAGAGAATATATAGAGAGAGCTGTTTGAAAATGTGTGTGGAGGGGCCGGTGCTGTGACATAACGGGTAAAGCCGCCGCCTGCAGTGCAGGCAGCCCAGTTTGAGTCCTCGCTGCTCCACTTCCAATCCAGCTCTACTATGGCCTGGGAAAGCAGTAGACGATGGTCCAAGTTCTTAGGCCCCCAAACCTGCATGGGAGACCTGGAAAAAGCTCCTGGCTCCTGGCTTTGGATCAGTGCAGCTCCTGCCATTGTGGCCAGTTGGGGAGTGAACCAGTGGATGGAAGATCTCTCTCTCTCTCTCTCTCTGCCTCTCCTTCTCTCTGTGTGTAACTCTTTCAAATAAATAAATAAATCTTAAAAAAAGAAAATGTATCTGGAAATGCAAAGGCATTAGTATAATCAAACTATCTTTAAAAAAAGATTTGGAATCATTTCAGTTGATTTCAAGACTTACTATAAAGCTATCTTAATGAAAATATGAGGGTATTCATGAATGGATAGACACAAAGATCATTGGTACAGAATCTAGAGTGTAGATCAACAAAAATACAAACTATTTACTTTTTAAAGAGTTGTCTATTTATTTTAAATATTTATTTATTTATTTGAAAGGCAGAGTTACAGAGAGGCAGAGGCGGGGAGGGGGGGAGTCTTCCATCCACTGGTGCACTCCCCAGATGGCTGCAAAGGCTGGAGCTGAACCAATCCAAAGCCAGGAATCAGGAGCTTCTTCCAGATCTCTCACTTGGGTGCAGGGGCCCAAGGACTTGAACCATCTTCTTTCCCAGGCCATTGCACAGAGCTGGATCAGAAGTGGAGCAGCTGGGACTCAAATTGGCACCCATATGAGAGGCTGGCAGTGGAGGCAGTGGCTTTACCCATTATGCCACAGTGCCAGCCCCCATCGACTTTATTGCTTTGATACACATTTGAAATGTTTTTATTTTGGTAAAATGCATAACACGAAGTTTACATTTTATTTATTTTTTAATATTTTATTTCAGAAAAGTTTTAAATTTACAAAACAAAATTTATGAGGCAGTAATACCTCATATAACCCTTTACCTCATTTTATCATATAACCCTTACCACATTTCCTCTATTAACATCTCATATTAGTGTATTTATCACAATTAATGAAGCACTCCTAGCTCCCCTATTGTTTCCTACAAACTCCTTTTAATGATAGAAGTTTATTTTTTAGCTTTTATTTAATGAATATAAATTTCCAAAGTACAGCTTATGAATTACAATGGCTCCCCCCATAACTTCCCTCCCACCCGCAACCCTCCCCTTTCCCGCTCCCTCTCCCATTCCATTCATATCAAGATTCATTTTCAATTCTCTTTATATACAGAATATCAGTTTAGTATATATTAAGTAAAGATTTCAACAGTTTGCACCCACATAGAAACACAAAGTGAAAAATACTGTTTGAGTACTAGTTATAGCATTAAATCACAATGTACAGCACATTAAAGACAGAAGTTTTTTTAAAGATTTATGTATTTGAAAGTCAGAGTTACACAGAGAAAGGAGAGGCAGAGAGAGAAAGGTCTTCCATCACTCCTCAATTGGCCACAATGACCAGAGTTGTCCCGTTCCGAAGCCAGGAGCCAGGAGCTTCTTCTGGGTCTCCCACATGGGTACAGGGGCCCAAGGACTGGGCCATCTTTGACCGCTTTCCTAGGCCATAGGAGAGAGCTGGACCAGAAGTGGAGCAGCCAGGTGACGAGATACCTCATTGTGGTTTGGATTTGAATTTCCCATTTGTATTTCTTCTTTTGGGAACTGTCTAGTGAGGTCTTTTGTCCATTTCTTAACTGGATTGGTTGTTTTGTTGTTGAGTTTTTTAACTTGCTGATATATTTTGGATATTAGTGCTTCGTTGGATAGGTAGCTCATAAATATTTTTACCCACTCTGTTTGATGTCTCTTTACTCTATTGATCATTTCCTTTGCTGTGTAGAAGCTTCAGAGTTTAATATAATCCCATTTGTCTAGTTTTGCTTTTGTTGCCTGTGCTGTGTGGGTCTTATGCAAGAAGTCATCACCTACATCAATATCTTGAAGTGTTTCCCCTTTGTTTGCTTCTAGCAATTTCATATTTTCAGGTTTTACATTAAGTTTTTAAATCCATCTTCAGTTAATTTTTCTATAAGGTGAAAGGGATCTCATTTCGTTTTTCTATACATGTATGTTCAGTTTTGCTAGCACCATTTATTGAAAAGACTATCCTTTCTCCAATTTATATTCCTGGTGCCTTTGTCAAAAATTAGTTGGCTATATGTACATGGATTAATTTCTGAGGTCTCTGTTCTGTCCCATTGATCCTTGTACCAATTCCTATGCCAGTACAAGCTGTTTTAATGACTATAGCTTCATGGTATACTTTGAAATAAGGTATTGTGAGGACTCCAGCTTGATTTCATTCCTCACCAGGATCACTTTGGCTATTCTGGGTCTTTTGTGATTCCATATGAATTTGGGGGCTTTTTTCTAATTCTGTAAAGAATGTCATTGATATTTTGAAAGGAATTGCATTGAATTGGTAGATTGCATTAGGTAATATAAACATTTTAAAAATATTAATTCTTCTAATCCATGAGCAAGGAATATCTTTGCAATTTTGTGCCCTTGGCAATTTCTTTCATCAATATTTTATAATTTTCAGTGTAGAGACCTTTCACTTCTTTGGTTAAATTTATTCCTAAATATTTGATTTTTATAGCTATTGTGAATGGTATTTCTTTCTTGATTTCTCTGTCAGTGAGATAATTATTGGTATTTAAAAATGCTACTTTTTTGTATTTTGATTTTGTATCCTGAAACTGTATTCTATTGGTTTATTAGTTCTAATAGCTTTTTGGTGTAATGTTCAGGTTTTTCCATGTACAACATTGTGTGATCTGAAATATGGATATTTTGACTCCTTCCTTTCTAATTTTGCTGGCCTTTAATTCTTTTTCCTGCTTAATTGTTCTTGCCAATAATTCCAGTAACATATTGAAGAGTGGTTAAAGTGGATATCTTCATTTTGTTCCAGGTCTGAGAGTGCCTGCTAATCTTTTCTAAATGTTTGATGCAGTAGTGCCAACTATATTTACATTGCTGTGCATATCATAAAATCACATCTCATAAAATGGAAACTCAATATCTATTGTCTCAGTCCATTTCTGATTCCCTAATAAAATAATTTAGTGACTCCACCCCTTTTTAAAGTACTAACCCCTCATATAAGGTGTAACCACCTTCTAAAGACCCATCGTTGAAAACTATTGGGTTATGAATTACATTTTTTAAAGATTTTATTTATTTATTTGAAAGAATTACAGAGAGAAGTAGAGCCAGAGAGAGAGAGAGGGAGGGGGTCTTCCATCCACTGGTTCACTCCCCAGTTGGCCTCAATGGCCAAAGCTGAGCTGAAGCCAGGAGCCAGGAGCTTCCTCCGAGTCTCCCACATGGGTGCAGGGGCTCAAAAACTTGGACCTTCTTCTACTGCTTTCCAAGACCATAGCAGAGAGCTCAATTGGAGGCAGAGAAGCCAAAACTTGAACTGGCATCCATATGGGATTCCAGCACTGCAGGCCAGGGCTTTAACCTGCTGTGCCCCAGAGCCAGCCCCTGTGGATTAAATTTCAACATGAACTTTAGAGAGAACACGCATTTAAACCATAGCATTCTTTTTTTGTTCTGTTTTGTTTTGTTTAAATTTTATTTAATGAACATAAATTTCCAAAGTACAGCTTATGGATTACAATAGCTCCCCCCCTCATAACTTCCCTCCCACCCACAACACTCCCCTCTCCCACTCCCTCTCCACATCAAGATTCATTTCCAAGTATCTTTATATACAGAAGATCAATTTAGCATATATTAAGATTTCAACAGTTTGCACCCACACAGAAACACAAAGTGTAAAATACTATTTGAGTACTAGTTGTAGCATTAATTAAACACCTAATAATAATTGTGTATTAATTACAGAGTTCAATGAATAGTTTTAAGTAGAACATAAAAAATACTAAAAGGGTAAAGTATTAAGTTCTTTTTTTCTTTTTTTTTGTTTGTTATATAGTTTTTTTTTTATTTAATAAATGTGAATTTACAAAGTGCAACTTTTGTATTGTTGTGGCTCCCCCCCAACCTCCCTCCCTCCCGCGGCCCTCCCCCCTTCCACTCCCTCTCCCATCCCACTCTTCATCGAGTTTGATTTTCAATTACCTTCATATACTGAAGATTAACTTAGTATTTACTAAGCAAGGATTTCAACAGGCTGCACTCACACAACCGCACAAGACATAGGGTATTGTTCAACTAGTGGTGTTGTTTTTAAGTTTCATAGTAAAACACATTAAGGACAGAGATCCTACGTGGGGAGCATGCACCCAGTGACTCCCGTTGTTGATTTAACAATTGGCACTCTTATTTATGACATCAGCAATTACCCGAGACTCTTGCTATGAGATGTCTAGGCTATGGAAGCCCCTTGAATTCACCAACTCTGAACTTGTTTAGTCAAGGTCGTATCACAGTGGAGGTTCCTTCCTCCCTTCAGAGAAAGGTGCCTCTCTCCTTGATGGCCTGTTCCTTCTGCTGGGGTCTTGTTCATGGAAAGCCATGACATGGTGGCAAAAAACAATCTAAATGAAAGATCCTAGTGAACAAGACCCCATAGCATTCTTCAAGGACTTGGCCTTGCCCCAATTCATTTCCTTTTCACATAAAAAATATATTCATCCCATCTTAATAGCCTCAAATGTCTTGACTCATTTCAGCATTAATCCAAAGAGGTAAATTCTAGAGTATCATCTAAATTTCTACTAAATCATATATGGGACAGATTCAAAGTATGATTCATCTTGAGGCAAATTATTCTTCAGCTGTGAACCTGTGAAATCAAACAAGTTATGTGCTTCTAAAATACAATGGTCAAACAAGCATAGGCTAGGCATCCCCATTCCCAAAAGGAGAAATAGGCAAGAAGAAAGGGATGATAGTTCTCAAAAAAGTCCAAAGCCCAAGAAAGCAAATATTGTATCTCAAGATTTGAGAATAATTATCTTTGATTCTATATCCTGCCTTCTGGACACATTGGAGGAGTTGGGCCTGCAAAGCCCCAGTAGGGGCTCTCTGCAGGATGGAAGGACTGGCTTGTGACCAGAGACTCTCTGAGTCGTTCTTTGAAATGTAGATGGAGACACCCATGCCTCCACAGTTTATTTACTCCTCACACCTGCAGGTTTAGTACCATGAAGATGCCAAATGATAGCTTCTGCCTTCTGGAGAGATGGCTCAAGCTGCCACCTAGGTCATCTTGATGGATGTACTCAAATGTGGGAGCAGACTCTTGACATTGAGCTGATCAGTAAGCCCCAAAATCTCATATATACCCTGATGGGCTGCCTTGAAATTGTCTACCCTTTAGGCACTGGCATTCCAGGCTTACAAATAGAAGTGGAAGCAGTAATCTCTGAGATGCTTCTGAGACCAATTTTCCCACTGTCCTGATAATAGGACCTGGCTTCTACATATCCATACTAATCTCTTTATCAAATGACAACTGGGTTACACCTTGGTGTTCTCTCTCAAAAACATCTTTTCATTCTTCACATAGCCAGACTGAGAATTTCCCAAATCTTTATGTACTGCTTCCCTTTATATTATAGATTCCATTTATAATTAGTTTCTCTTCTTGCCTTTTACTATGAGGAGTTAAGTCATGCAGGAATTGGAACACTTTGATTAGAAATTTCCTTAAATATTTTCCTTAAATTTCCTTAAATATTTTTCCTCAAATATTTTAGTCCATTGCTTTTTTAAACAAGATTTATTTGAGAAGTAGAGTTACAGAAAGAGAGAGGGAGAAACAAGAGAGAGGGAGGTCTTCCATCTGCTGGTTCACTCCCCAAAAGGCCACAATGGCCAGAGATGGGCCAATCCAAAGCCAGGAGCCAGGAGCTTCTTTTAGGTCTCCCATGTGGATGCAGGGGCCCAAGAACTTGGACCATCTTCCACTACTTTCCTAGGCCATTAGCAGAAATTTGGATCAAAAGAGGAGCAGCCAGAACACAACATGTGCCTGAATGGGAAGCTGATGCCACAGGCGGAGGTTTAACCTACTATGCCACAGCGCCAGCACCAGTCTACTGCTTTTAAATTCTACCTTCTAGAAGGATACAGATATATGAAGGTGCTTCAAAAAGTTCATGGAAAATGATATCAAAAGATAGTGTGTATTTTCCATTAATTTTTTAAAAAGATTTATTTATTTATTTGAAAGGCAGTTACAGAGCAGAGGCAGAGGCAGACACACACACACACACACACACACACACACACACACAGAGAGAGAGAGAGAGAGAGAGAGAAAGATAGTCTTCTATCCACTGGTTCACTCCCCAGACAGGCACAACAGCCAGTGCTGAGCTGATCTGAAGCCAGGAGCCAGGAGCTTCTTCTGGGTCTCCCACGCTAGTGCAAGGGCCTAAGGACTTGGGCCATCCTCTATTGCTTTCCCAGGCCATAGCAGAAAGCTAGATCAGAGGTGGAACAGCTGAGACTCTAACTGGTGCCCATATGAGATGCTGGTACTGCAGGCAGTGGTTTTACCTGCTATGCCACAGCACTGGCCCCTTCCATTAACTTTTGGAAGTACTTCATAATTGAGCCAAATTCTTCACTACTTGGTAACAGGGATGACCTTTCCTTTTATTTCTAATACCATGATCCTGTTTTCCTCCTGAGACCTCATCAGAATGGTCATTAATATCCATATTTCCACCAATATTCTGTTAATGGCAGCTGGCATCATGACATAGTGAGTTAAGTCACTATCTGAGACTGCAACATCCCATATGAGTGCCAGTTTGAGAACTAGCTGTTCTACTTCCAATCCAGCTCCTGCTAATAAACCTAGGAAAGCAGTGAGGATGGCCCAAGTACTTGGTCTTTGCACTCACGTGAGAGTTCTGGAAGAAGCTTCTGGCTCTTGGCATTGGATTGAACCAGCTTCAGCCATTGCGACCATTTGGGGAGTGAACCAGTGGATGGAAGACCTCTCTCTCTCTCCTTACCCCCAACCCTCTGTAATTCTGCCTTTCAAATTAACTAATTAATTAACTAATCTTTTTTAAAAAGAAAATTCATTGAGTCTACCTTCTAAATATATCCCAAATCTGATGACTGTTCACCATATCTGAGTCAACCACTCTAGTCCAAGACACCATTATATCTCCGCTGAATTATTGTGATGGCTCCTAAATGCTCACTCTTGTTCTGCAAGCATGACTTGTTTTACAAACCATAGAATAAAGGATACTTTGAAAATGCAAATAAAATTATGTTAATGCCCTTTTCAAATCTTCCAATGGCTTCCTATTATACTTAGGAAATCCATAGTTCTCTGCTCCTATACAATAGACTTCTTGCCATCCCTTGAATGCCCCAAGGACTCTCTCTCTTGCAGTTACCTTTGTTTTTTCACTTCATTTGATTTACTGCTTAGCTGGTACCTTCTCAGTAAGGACCTCTGTGATTACCTCCGTGTCAGAAAGTACCTCCTGACACTCTACATCCCTTCCCCCCTTATTCCACTTAATCTTTTAGTAATGACTTTTTTGTTTTTTACCAGCACTCAAATGCAATTTATATCCATTTGTTAAAGTGCTTACTTTTGTCTCATAAGAATGTAAGACCTGGGGTCCACATTGTGGAGCAGTGGGTAAAGCTGCTGCCTGGGACACTGACATCCCATGTGGACACCTTTTTGAGTCCCAGCTGCTCTACTTTCAATCTAGCTGCATGGTAATAGCCTAGGAGCCCACAGGGGGATGACTCAAGTGCTTGGGCCCCTTCCACCCATGTAGGAAACCCAGATGAAGCTCCTGGCTCCTGAGTTTGGTCTGGCCCACTCCCAACTGTTTTGGCCATTTGAGGAGTGAACCTGTGGATGGAGGATCTCCCTTTCTATCTCTCCCTCTCTCTCTATAACTCTGACTTTCAAATAAGTAAATAAATCTTTAAAAGAAAAAACCATTAAAAAATATAACCCCTACTATGGGAGGGATCTTTTCCTATTTCCTTTGTTTTTATGCATAACCGAATTTCAATGAATAAAACAATGAAACTGAATGCTATTGTCTAAATGTTTGTAATATCCCTCTATTTATGTGTTGAAACTTAATACCTTAATGTTGTGGTATTAAGAATTGAGGTCTTTAGGAGGTGATTATTCCACAAAGGCCCATGAATCAGATTGGCGTCCTTATAAAAGTCTGAGGGAGATTTTGCCTCTTCTGCAGTGTGGATGTGAAATGAGAAGGCACAATCTGTGAAACAGTGAGTGAGCCTCAGCAGAAGCTGAATTTGCTGGCATTTTGATCTTGGACTTTTCAGCCTCCAGAACTGTAAACAGTAAAAGTTTTTGCTAAAAAATTTACTCAGTCTAAGGTATTTGTGCAGCATCCTAAGTGGACTATGACACAGATCCATATGCTTATTATAATGTCCACCCCCAGCAGCAGTGTCTGAGTCTGTTTTCTCACATCTTTCCCAGCAATGGATATTATAAATGTTTTTCATCTTGTTAATGTGTGGGTTACAAAATGACATGATGATGAGAAACCTTTGAAAGATGATCAAGATGGAGTTTTTTTTTCTTTCTCAGTGGTATATAAAATAATATTCATCTTAAAATTAATGACATCAAAGATGTGATGAGGCATAGTATGTTAGCAGCCTATTATTCACCTTCCATTGTGGCTCTAGAATGATTAGGGGGGACTGGTGTTAGCATTTGAAAAGCTAACATAATGAGTGGTAAGTCAGAACATGCACCGATATTTGGAATAATTGGAGGCTACGTCATGTAGCAATCATTTTATAATTATTAGATTTGTAGTCTTTCTGGCTGTGTTTGGTAGACCTACTTCAGGGGTTTCATGCTATTGGTAAAGAAAGAAGGAAAGGGTAGTTTGGCTTAGCCAGCAGAGTTTTATGGCTCATAATCTAACTTCAGTGGAACAGGTCTTCCTTTACCTACTATACATCTTGTATTTCTTTGGTCTTCCTCTTATTTTGCTTGAATGGATTGTCAGTGACTAAAAATTAACATAAATATTTGAAAACTACTGTTTTAAATGTTGAGAAAATGCAAAGGAGTATGCTAGAATTACAAATAATGATTAAATTGAAAAGGCAAAGGGAAATTAAGCAACACTCCTTTGTAGTTATATAATGCTTTACACTCTTCCAAATACATATACATATATTATTCCATTTAAGCTTTGTCCAATTCCCATGATTTAGGTGAGTTTTACAAGTGGGAGACATGAATCTTTGAATTGTTCAACTTTGGTTGGAGTCGTGGTGCAGTGAATTAAGCTGCCACCTGTGATGCTGGCATCCTATTTGAGCATTGGTTCAAGTCCTGGCTACTCCACTTCCTATCCAGCTCCCTGCTAATGCTCTTGAGAAAGCAGCAGATTATGTCCCAGGTGCTTAGGCCCCTGACACCCACATGAGAGCCTAGGATAGAGTCCCTGCCTCCTGGCTTCCACATGGTACAGTTCTGACCATCATGGCCATTTGGGGAGTGACCAGCAGCCTCTCTCTCTCTCTCTCTCTCTCTCTCTCACTCTCTCTCTCCCTATAACTCAGCTTTTCAAATAAATAAATATTTTTAAAAAGAATTAATTTTATATGACTAATATAATCTGTGTAAGAGCCAGAATTCACACATCAGAAACCAAGGGAGGGAGGTATTCTGACTAACAGAAGAGCATTAGTGAAAAGTGTACTCTTTTATAAAAAAGAAAAAAAATTCATTCTTAAGACTTTGGTTATCTTTAAAAATTCATATTTAAAAGGTTTTTCTCACAACTCCATTTATCTACAGGTAAAATATGATCCTTATATTGCATTGTTCCCATGCCTAAAGATTTCTAGCTCAGAGTTTTGTCCTATCTAATCCCCTGAAAAACAGGATAATGTGGTCACACCGTGATGTGCTATAAGTAGACTTTTAAAAAATGTAGTCATGAGTAGATGCCTCCAACAGACTTCAAAAACAAATGCTTTTTGCTTTTACTTATTTTTTTAGTACATAAGGTAAATGATGACCTGGTAACTTACCCATAATCAGTGCATCGGACAGTTACTCTGTGTGTTACACATTACTCAAACCATTTCTTTTGATTTCTCACATCAGCACTACTTCATGAGATGATTGATTTTTTTTAAATTTATTTGAAAGGCAGAGAGATAGAAAGATGGAGAGATAGAAACAGATAAAGAGAGATGTTCCATCTGCTGATTCCTTCTCCAAATGTCCATAACACCCAGAGCTGAGCAAGGCTGAAGCCAAAAGCCCAGAACTCAATCTGGGTCTCCCATGTAGGTGGCAGTTACCTAAGTATCTAAGCCACCACTTGCTGCTTCTCAGGTGCACATTAGAAGGAACTTGGAATTGGAAGTGAAACTGGAACTTGGACCATGGCACTCTGATATGGAATGAGGGTGTCCCTAGCAGCATTTAAACTACTGTGCCAAATGTCCACCCCAAATGATAGATAGTTAGTTGATTCCTTTCACAATTATCACCCTCTCCCCTCCTAAGGACATTCTACAGGAGATCAACCTTGAAGAAAAATCATGTTTTTTTTTTTTCCTGTCATCTACAGCATCCAATTTTTAGAGACATTTGTATCCTTTAATATTAGACTTTAGCTTTTACTATCACTTAATTTTTAAATTTAGACATGTACATTCTGGAGAGCTCTTCTCTAACAAGTAGGTGAGGTACTTCAATAAACTATAAATATAATTGTAGGGTAAAGTTTTTGATGGAGTGAAATAAATGTGTATCTGCTCCAAAAAGCCAGTTCTCAGGGGTGAAAAGAGACCTCTTGCTTGCAACCCAATTTTATTAATGTAAGAATGGATTCAGAACAGATACAAGAATTCTGGGGCTTTGTCTGACCTCACAGAGATCCTTTCCCTCAGGCAACTTGAACTTAAACTGATTTCATACAGATTTAGAATCTTCCAAATTCCCTGCTTCTGCATTCACCAATGCCCACAGCTGAGACTGCTTTACCTTGCCTAGAATTTTGAGGTTAATTTTGCTTTGATGTAAGAGACATGGAAGGAAACTAAATGGCATCTGTTAGGCATGTTCTCTGTGCCAGACACGTTACCTAGATCATTCCACCTGACTCCTCACAACAACTCTAATTATTGGTAATCCATAGTAGTTAAGACAATAAACTCAGTAAATAATCATTGCATGAACAAGCAGGTGAAATAGTTCCTTTTTTAAAAAAAATTAACTTATTTATTTGAAAGGCAGATACACACACACAGACATACACTCCCTGGGTGGGAACGGGGTGGGGGGATGGAGAGAGAGAGGGAGAGAGTCTTCCATACAATGGATCACTCCTTAAATGCCTGCAACAGCCAGCACCGGGCAAGGCTGAAGCCAGGGTCCTGGACCTCAGAAGGGTTTCCCATATGAGCAGGAGGGACCCAAGTACTTTAAACATTACCAGCTGCTTACCAGGGTGACCATTAGCAGAAGGCTGAATCAGATGTAGAGCCAGAGCTTGAACCCATGCACTCCAATATGGGACATGGGCATTTCAAGTGGCATCTTAACCACTGTGCCAAATGCTTGCCTCCAAAGTAGTTCTTAAGAGTCCTATTTTGTAATTGAGGAAATGGACGCTCAGATATAGTAAATATATAAATATATTGTCCAAGATTGCACAAGTAAATTTCTTCTTTCTCCTTCCTTTCCTTTTTTCTGTTTTAAAATATTCAGATTTACATAATTAGCATTAAAAACCAAAACATTTCAAAAGTGTAAGCCCTTAAAATTAAAGTCATTTTCTCCCCTTCTTTCTCACTCTACTCTCCAGAGTTAAGTTACTGTGCACCCATATCCCATATCCTTTTCATTGTATCCAGCAACTTTCATCACTGCTACTGTGATTCCATGTTGAGCCTTATAACTACTAGGTCCTTAGCATCGGAAATTGTCTTTGTCTACTTTCTGTCTCCCATTGTGTACACCCTACACACACACACACATGCACACACACACAAGTTTGCACCTGAGTGTTTATTATTGCATGCTCCTGAATTCGTTTCTACAACTGTTGGCAACCATATGTTGGTGTTGTTTATAATAAGGGTGCAACCTAGCTGAGTTTTACAAAATTAAATCTTTTCTCTTTAAACTGCAGTGTACAATCAGGGAATGTGACAGACAGTGGAAGTGTACTATGCAGCAACTGTTTTATGACCGTGGTAGCAATCGAAAGGGTAAGCATGGCAGCAATGTGCACTAAAACTGATAAATGCGTTGTAAAAGAAAGCAGTGCACAAAGAACCTGTAACTGTTTGTGTCTGCTCTTGAGCCTTAGTTTTTCTGGAGGCAATGAGAATTGCCACAGAAAAAGGTAAACCTATCTTAATAGATCTTTAGTTTATCATCACCTTTCGTCTTTCATGGTGTCTTGCAGTAGTTTATCTTTTACAGAGGATCTTTTGCAATTCTATTTCCAGAAAATTACTCCCCCACATGATCTTTACTCAACTTAACCATTTCTTCAGCTAGTAAGTTTTAAGGAGTAGCCATCACTGCTCTCCAATCTCAGTATTTACTTCCTCATCCTCCTTATACTTAATGAGTTCTCCCCTTTTGTGCTCCCCCAACAAATAATCTCCTGTGTCTTTAGTTTTCCTAATGAATTTTTCATTTAATTCTCTTTACTTAACTTGCTCACCACTCCCTGGCTCTGTAATATCTCCTCATTAACTCAAATAATTCCTTATCTCTTTGATCTTAGGTTTGCAAAACCCATTCTATTCCTCTGCTCTTACTCCTAAGCCATGAAGCATTTCTGAGTAAGGACACAAAACCATAGTAACCAAGTTCACAATAAAGTTGGCCTATTGAACTTCACCTGGATTTTGTGCCTTCTTACTAATTATTTCCTCCTTTCTTGACCTTTCCTGATCCATTCCGTGTGATGGAGACCCAAATTTTATGCAGTCTCTAGGGTCTCAGCTATAAATATGGTAACTTAATTTATGGAGCAAGATTGAGGCCATTGGCTAAGGGATCCCCAATCTTCCCATTTCCCTCAAAGTAAGCTTTATTGTTGTACCCTTTTCTATCAACATCTAATCATCTAACATCCTGTCTTTCCAAAACGAGATACATTTTCAAGGCAGGTGCCTCCTGTTCCCATACATTCCACACTCCTCTGGCACCTTGCTGCATCTGTGACATTCTCTGCAATGTCAATATCCCTTCCTTTCCCACAAACAACATCAGCTGCCCTCTGAATACTCCACAATCTTCCTTGAAATAGTTTACCTCCTAAAATTGCCATTTTGTTCTGCCCCTCGCCCTTTTACTGCCAATATTTTTTAAAGAGTAGGCTATACTTGCAGCTTTCATTTCTTATGGCTTATTTGTATTGCTTACAACTTGACTTCTGTATTATAACTGTCCTGAAATGCTTTTTCCCAAATTCTAATAATTTTTTCATATAGTAACTTTCCCAGTTGTTACTGCCTTAGCTCTCTCCAAGGCATATGACTTGTTGACTACCATATCCTTCTAAATTTTTTTCTCTTCATATAGAGATCCATAAGAATTTGTAAGATTTTGTATAGAGGACTAAAGGCATTAATCTACACAGAGATCTGTATATAAATGTCATAGAATTTATTCAAAATAGTTAAAATTTAGAATTGCCTGTGGTGCTGGCATCCCATAGGCACTGGTTCATATCCCAGATGCTTCTCTTCTTATTATTATTCTTTTTTAAAGATTTATTTATTTATTTGAAAGGCAAAGTTACAGAGAAAGAAGTCTTCCATCTGCTGGTTCACTCCCTAGACAGCCACAATGGAGCCAGGAGCTCCTTCCAGGTCTCTCACGTGGGTACAGAGGCCCAAGGACTTGTGCCATCTTCTACTGCTTTCCTAGGCCATAGCAGAGAGCTGGATCAGAAGTGGAGCAGCTGGGACTTGAATCGGTGCTCATATGGGATACCAGCACACAGGCAGCAGCTTCACCTGCTACACCACAGCGATGAACCCACTCCTTCTGAGCTCCAGGCTCCAGGCTTCAGCCTGGCCCAGCCCTGGCTGTTCCATCCATTTGCAGAGTGAATCAACAGATAGAAGATATTTCTGTCTGTCTCTCTGTTACTGTTTCTGTCTCTCCCTCTCTCTTGCTCTGCCATGCCTTTCAAATAAATAAATCAATCCTTTTAAAAATAATATGAGTATTAAACTTTTTTTTCTTAAAAAAACTGAGATCTTAATTCCAAATGGAAAAGTATACTTATATTGAAAAAAAAGATGAGTTATTTAGGACTAGGTTTGAGTAATTTCACAAGTCAATTAATTAGTGCACTTCCCTTGTATGCCAGCAACCACAATAAATTGGTGATATTCTTTTTTTTAAAGATTTATTTATTTATTTGAAAGTCAGAGTTACACATACACACACACACACACACACACACAGACAGAGAGAGAGAGACAGAGAGAGAGAGAGAGAGAGAGAGAGAGAGACAGAGAGAGAGGTCTTCCATCCACTGGTTCACTCCCCAATTGGCTACAATGGCCAGAGCTGCGCCAATCCAAAGCCAGGAGCCAGGAGCTTCTTCCGAGTCTCCCAAGTGGGTGCAAGGGCCCAAGGACTTTTACTGCTTTCCCAGGACATAGCAGAGAGTTGGATAGGAAGTGGAGCAGCTGGGCCTCGAACTGGCACCCATATGGGATGCCAGCCCTTCAGACCAGGGCATTAACCCACTGAGCCACAGCGCTGGCCCCAATTGATGATTTTCACTGTCCTTTTTGTTTTCTCCTCCTTTTATAGAGGTACCTGGCAGTAAAGACTTTAGGTTTTAAGGTACTTTAGAATTTATTCTGAAGATGATAGATTTTAACATGGAAATGGCTTAATGAGATTTACATAGTTGTATGGATTCTCCTTGTACTGGGTGACAGATGGATTGGAGTTGGTTAAGAGCCTGTGTAGTAATCCAAGGGGAAGATTACTGGGGACCTGATATGGGAGTGGCAGGAGGCCTGGAGAGGAGTGCAAAATTGTAGAAATGATAGGATACCATGACCGATTAGAGATGGAGGGAGGACAGCCTGAGAGATAGAGCAATAAAGGATGATGTTCAAATTCCTTGTTTGGAGAAATAGGCACACATTGGTGATATTGGCCCTTACACCACTCTCAAGTGCCAACTCTGGACCTGGTACTATGCTAGGCACTATAGTAGTATAGGAAGGATTCTGTACATCACCAAAAACTATATATCATCCATAGCGCCCCTACAGGGTTACCTAATCCTCTTTAGATGGCAGCTATTTTGCTACTCTGTAAATTGGAGGTAACCAAGAGCAATGCAAAAAAAAAAAAAAAAAGAAGAAGAAGAAGAAGAAGAAGGACATTCTGTTGGTGGAGGGACAACTCTCTCCCATTTGTGGGCAAACCAGGTTTGCCTGCCATCTGTGTATTCATTCAGTACTTTCTATATTTCCATGTATTTGCTCTTGAATTCTCACTTTAACCAGTTGTAACAGTTTATCAGTTTTCTCATTAAAAAGTTAAATAAAAATCTTTCCTGTGATTACTTTGGTATTTGTATGAATGACATTATATGTCATTTTTAAAAAATAATCTTGTGGGGTCAGTGCTGTGAAGTAGCAGATAAAGCCACCACCTGCATTGCCGGCATCCCGTATGGGTGCCTGTTTAAGTCACGGTTGCTCCACTTCCAGTTCAGCTCTCTGTTATGGCCTGGGAAAGCAGCAGAAGATGGCCCAAGTCCTTGGGCCCCTGCACCCGCACGGGAGACCTGAAGGAGGCTCCTGTCACCTGGCTTCGGATCGGCCCAACTATGGCCATGGATGCCATTTGGGGAGTGAACCAGCGGATGGAAAACCTCTCTCTCTGCCTCTCCTTCTCTCTCTGTGTAACTCTGATTTTCAAATAAATAAATAAATTTTCAAAAAATTATCTTTTAAGAGGAGTGAATTTGACAAACATTGTCCTCATAGAATTTATGTTCTAGTGAGGCAATAAAAATAATAAAACAAAAAAAAATGATGTATATAGTAAAGTGTGTATTATTAAGTACTGTGAAAGAAAATACAGCAGAGAATTGAGATAGAGGGCGGAGATGCATGGGATAATATGGAGTTGCAATTAAAAAGAGGTGGTCAGAGGAAGACTCTAATGGGAAAGTTCTCTACAACTCACATAAAACAGTGAACTCTTGACTTTATTTTTTTAAAAGATTTATTTTATTTATTTGAAAGACAGAGTTACAGAGAGAGGTAGAGAGAGAGAGAGCTCTTCCATCCACTGGTTCACTACCCAGATGGCCACAATGGCCGGAGCTGCTCTGATCTGAAGCAAGGAGCCAGGAGCTTCTTCTGAGTCTCCCACGTGGGTGCAGGGGCCCAAGGACTTGGGCCATCTTCTACTGCTTTCCCAGGCCACCACAGAGAGCTGGATTGGAAGTGGAGCAGCCGGGACTAGAACCAGTGCCCATATGAGATGCTGGTGCTTCAGGCCAGGGCTTTAACCCTCTGCGCCACAGCGCCAGCCCCTTGACTTTACACTATTATATTGTAACCACATTTGTAATCCTGTTATTCCTGTCCCATTATAAGAGGATACTTCAAAATGTTCATGAAATAATGAAATTAAAAGATACTTACTTTGGTGCCAACTTTTTGAAATACATGCATACAAGGGGTCTTCAGAAAATTACTGGCCGGCGCCGTGTGGCTCAACAGGCTAATCCTCCGCCTTGCGGCGCCGGCACACCGGGTTCTAGTCCCGGTCGGGGTACCGATTCTGTCCCAGTTGCCCCTCTTCCAGGCCAGCCCTCTGCTGTGGCCCAGGAGTGCAGTGGAGGATGGCCCAGGTGCTTGGGCCCTGCACCCCAGGGGGAGACCAGGAAAAGCACCTGGCTCCTGGCTCCTGCCATCGGACGAGCGCGGTGCGCCGGCCGCAGCGGCCATTGGAGGGTGAACCAACGGCAAAAGGAAGACCTTTCTCTCTGTCTCTCTCTCTCTCACTGTCCACTCTACCTGTAAAAAAAAAAAAAAAAAGAAAATTACTGAAAAAAAAAAGGCATGAATTTGAAATTTTTCTCACCAAAAGAAACTTAATTTTAATTCCATTTTCTAATAATTTTTTGAAGTACCCTCCTATGTCTCTTTGCTACCTTGATTTGTGGGAAGGGAAAATTTGTTACCCCACCATTTTGTTCTTTCTTTTTTTTTCTTTTTTGCCTTGCAGGGAAATCTATTCTAACCTTATGCTCTCCCTTCTGATCAATATCTTATCTTCATATAATTGGAGCTGGTGGTTTGCATTCAATGAATATTTTAGTGAGTATGTCACAGATGGGTTCAGAGATAGGATTATAGGCTTTCTGAAACAGAGCTTGGAGTTAGGAAAACTTCAGGTTGTTCCACAAACTTCTAAAATATGGGGATACCCCTGAGAACAAACAAATCAATGAGGAAGTGTGTGTCGAATTTCTTCTAGTGAAAGACACTAAACCTGGAGCTGTAGGACATGAAAGAGAGGATACTGTGGAAATCAATATTTAAGCTAAACTGGGCCAGATATTAGGTTATTGGAAAACAGACAATTAGAAGGATTTCACCATCTCTTCCATATTTAGCAGGATGCATGCTGCTGTTCATGCCTATATAGTTTGCAGACATAAAATTACATTTAAATGTTAATTCTTTCCTGGGTCCCCTTCTCCAACAGTTTCTAACTCCTTTTGGTTGTGGTTGAGAACCACTGCTCTCAAGTATCTTGAAAATTCCATTCCTAAATCATGATTTCAGAGCTGCAAACTGAGGAAGTTGTTCATGTAATTGCTGAACTCACCATCTGGATATTAGAAACAAAGTTAATTAAAAAGCCATCAATTCTGTTTCCAATGCCTTAGCAGTGAAGTGATGGAAACCAGTTCTGAGGAAGTATTTACCAAATAGTGGTTCATGCATGTATTCCCCCAAGATTGTATCCTCACTCCTGGACCAATTTATCATACACTGGGATTCATGGGTATATATGCTATGGCTATGGGTTTGTTTGGGCAATGCATTTGTGACTCTGTCACTCTTTACTTAACTGCTGCTGTTGCCATATATCTTGAGGACAATAATTTAGAATTTTCTTTAGCCCCTTTTCCTTTGTAAGATAGTGTCAGATCACTAGGGTCAGCTAGATAATTAGTTTCAAGAAGACCATCTCATTTTGGTTCTGTTGTTTTACTTTTCCTCTGTGATAATTTTGTCTCCACAGCTAAATTGTAACGCTCTTCACTTTAAGGGTCCCAGCCATACAAGTAATGCCTCATTAAGGTTTAGAAACAGATTTCACATCTCTTATGCCAATTCATCTTTTATCTTATGGAAACAAAACCTATTTGTTGCTGTTGTTGCAGAGATTGTGAACACACCATGATACAATTTATGGGTTTGCAAATGAAAGAATGGGAAGGTGTAGTTTAGGGGGAAAGACAGATCTAAGGCTTTATAAGTGTTGCCAAAATGCAGATGTGTAATCTGGAAGGGGGAATGTATTAAATCATCACTAGCCATCAGCGTCTTTGCTAGATAAATTGATCAACTGAGTTTAATTAGAGATCCTAATTGAAAATAATTTATAGGAAGAAACAGTTTTGGCTTAGGTAGGGAGGATGCTGTGGAACATGAAATATGTTATGGGAGTGGCAGAGAGGAGCCAGTATCACGCTAGGAGGGTTGGACAAGCATTTATTCAACAAGTATTTATTAGCTCTTTGACTACTTAGGGTGGAGGAGTAGCATGATAGGAGGAGAGGTAGCATGATAGGAGGAGAGCAGATGGAGTAAAAGAGAAAACAGATAACCTTCCCAATTGTGTCAAAGGCTAGCCCTTTGGACATCCAAAGGTTGTGTTTTCTGAAAACATGTTATCTCTTCTTTGCTAGTTTGCTTGGGACTATACTAGAAATTCTCTTATCTGCTTGTTCTTTATCAGCTCTTTATTCCTTTGCTTGTTCATTGACAGCAGGTCTGAGAGTAGCTTGTGAGATCCCTGACTTCCTGGAAACTTTTCTTTGCAATCACAGAAGACGTTTGCTTTGCCCTTTAAAAGTTCTCTTAGCTGGGATGGGGGTGGTGGTGTGCAGGATAGGGGAGGTTTACATAAAGAGATAGTTGAAGTGAAAAACTGAAGCTCATTTCATCTTGTGTTCTGCTGTTGTCTACAGATTGAATTGATGAGGGGGTTAACTTCTTTTCCTGCCAAGGTCATCAAGAAGAAAAAAGCTGTTCCCTGAGACATGCTAACATAAACCTAAGACCTAAAGATTAGGGATGCAAAGGGGCCTTTGAGCTATAAGTCTTTCATAAACTGCACTAAATCAGAAAAGAAGAAAATTAAAACAAGGAGAAGTCCACTGCAAAGGAAAAAGAAATGCATCATTGTTCCTTTCAGGACTAGTATAAACCTTAATATAACTTGTCTGATTGCAATGAGCCAGGGTTTTGAAGGTAGCATAGTATCAGAAAGACCACCCAAGGTGTTTGGTGCTGAAAGACTTGTTTGAAATTTGGTATATCATTTAATAGCTATAGGCCTTGATCAAAGATGCCTAACTGCTGTTGCCTTTGTTTCCCAATCTCTAAAATAGAGATATCCATGTCTATCTTGAACAATTTTAGAAACAGAAAAATATCAGGAAAACATTAGCATGGAGATCACACAAACTAGGTGTCCAATCAATGTCAAGCAATATTAATACAATATAGGAGATGGGAAAATCATCCAGGTTATTTTCTCTGCCTGGGGGATGGACTAGAAGCTGAGATGGGGGTAGAGGGTTGTCTGGGTCCTTTGCAATGGTAGTTTTTAGAAAGGTGAGATATATACTGTCATGTTAGAGATATAAAAAAAAATGTTTCAGATAGATGAGGGGAGGTCAGGGGATGAACAATTTTTTTTTAACATAATGAATAGCCCTAAATTCTGAGATTTGTGGAAAGTTAAACTACAGGAAAAATCCCTTCCTTTAAAATGAATAAATTCCTTTCCATAGATGTGCTGAATAACTTATAAATTGCTTTGTCAAAACAATATAATGACAACCAATTTAGCTTAAAGACCTTGGTTGGCTTTATCTTGCCATTCTAGAACCAAGAAACACTTCATTC
Organism: Sylvilagus floridanus; assembly: GCA_949820135.1. Classification (NCBI taxonomy): domain Eukaryota; kingdom Metazoa; phylum Chordata; class Mammalia; order Lagomorpha; family Leporidae; genus Sylvilagus; species Sylvilagus floridanus. The sequence continues at coordinate 51,259,704 of OX463223.1, forward strand.
CATGAAATAGATAAGTGTCCTGAGATCTAATTTGAAGAGGTCAGTTTTGTATACTAAGAAAGGCTGAAAAAAAAGCAGAAAAAATGATTCAGTCATTTCAAAACTGTCTTGAAAGGTTGAGACAGAACAATAGAAAAATAACTGATTGGTTAACATCAGGTTACTTTTTTGTAAAGCTTAAAGCCAAAGTATCTTCATTATCATGCCCATTGAAGCCAACTTGTTTAGGAAACTTGGCTGTAATCTCTTTCTTGATTTCTTAGAAGGTCAGATAACAACTTTGCTGACCTGGAACATCAGCATGAGTGACTCCATTTTGATTTTCTGTCTGGGCTATTGTGACATAGTATAGAAGATTTGTCCAAAACAATGGCTTTCTATAATTCTTATTAATAATTAGTTCTGTGAAATTGACTAACTCTAGCTCTTGTTTACATTGATGAGAAGACATTGAAATTTCAACATTGGCTTGAATCAACACAAGTTCTGAATTAATGGGCTTGTGATACAACCAAGTAAAGATCTTTTTATTTTTCTTTTGTTAAAAACCTCCTATTTTATGACATACTACCTTTCAGTTGAGGTAATTTCTATTTAGGTTTTCATTATCAGCAAAAAAGCTTAAGGACACATTGTGTAAAAAGTAGTTTAAAATTATGGTAAGTAAACATAATGTAAAATTTACCATTGTAATCATTTTTAAGTGTACAGATTTGTGGTATTAAGAGCATTTACATTATTGAGCTCCCATCATCACCATCCATTCAGCTTTTGCACCTCCCCAGACTGAAACTCTGTCCCCATTTAACGTTAACTTCCCATTCATCCTATTCAAAGTCCCTGGTAACTACCATTCTACTTTCTCTTATTATGAATTTGACTATTCTAGGTACGTTATGTAATAGAATCCTATGATATTTGTCCTTTTGTGATAGGTTTATGTCATTTACTACAGTGTCCTCAACAATTATCCATATTTAGCATGAATGAGAATTTCATTCTTTTTTATGGCTTAATGATAATCTATTGTATGAACATACCATTGTTAATCCATCTACTGATGGATATTTGCATTGTGTCACTTTTAGGCTATTGTCAATAATGCTGCTATGAACATGTGCATATAAATATCTGAATCTCATTTTTTCTTTGCGGGTATATATCTAGGAGTGGTATGGCTGGATCATATGTAATTCTGTTTAACATTTTTCCAGGAAACACCTAATAGTTTTCTACAGTGGTTGCACTATTTTACATCACCACCAGCAGTGTTCAAGTGTTCCTACTTCTCCACATCCTTGCCAATACTTCTGTTTTCACATTCAGTTATTATTCAAGTTTATAATACTTTTTGATATAAGCAAGTTAAAAAAAGAATATCTCATCTCAATCCACCAAGTCTCAGTTTATGCCTTGTAGCTCAAATCCTGGAGGTCGTGGCCTACAACTGCCATCTGGTGATGGTATATTCACATAGCAGAACAAAGTATTTAATACATTAGCATGGCTTTGCAAAAATTGAAGAAAAGAAAGAGTAAGGACGGGGATTGAGCGAGGGAGAGGAGGTAGAGGGAGGGAAGTATGGCTATCTTCTTAGAAATGTACTTATGAAATACATGAAATCTGTTCTCTTTATATTAATAAAAATTAAAAAAAAACTAATTGAGATCAGAATGTGTCAAAAAAAGTGATGATGTGGTAGTGTTTCTGAGGTTCTAAATTAATAATATGGTGTTTTTCCTTTTAGAAAAGTTTAATGATCGGAGCCAGCACTGTGGCACAGTGGGTTAAAGCCCCAGCCTGCAGTGCCAGCATCCCATATGGATGCTGGTTTGAGTCCCAGCTGCTCCTCTTCCTGTCCAGCTCTCTGCTATGGTCTGGGAAGGCAGTGGAAGATGGCCCAAGTCCTTGGGCCCCTGCACCCTCATGGGAGACCTGGAAGAAGCTCCTGGCTCCTGGCTTCGGATCAGCTCAGCTCTGGCCATTGCTCTGATTTGGGGAGTGAACCAGTGGAATGGAAGACCTCTCTTCTCTCTCTGGCTCTACCTCTTTCTGTAACTCTATGTTTTAAATAAATAAAATAAATCTTTTTTTTTTTTTGACAGGCAGAGTGGACAGTGAGAGAGAGAGACAGAGAGAAAGGTCTTCCTTTGCCGTTGGTTCACCCTCCAATGGCTGCCGCGGAAGGCGCGCTGCGGCCGGCGCACCGCGCTCATCTGATGGCAGGAGCCAGGTGCTAGGTGCTTTTACCTGGTCTCCCATGGGGTGCAGGGCCCAAGCACTTGGGCCATCCTCCACTGCACTCCTGGGCCACAGCAGAGGGCTGGCCTGGAAGAGGGGCAACCGGGACAGAATCCGGCGCCCCGACCGGGACTAGAACCCGGTGTGCCGGCGCCGCAAGGCGGAGGATTAGCCTGTTGAGCCACGGCGCCTGCCTGAAGAAAATAAATCTTAAAAAAAGTTTAATAAGCAACCTCTAAGAATACATCCTATGGAATTCAGAGTGACATAGAAACTTGATATTTATTATTGTCAAAATGGACTTTTTTAATGCATATAGACAGTCTATGGGTTGTGATAGTCTCATTGTCATGGTGATCAGGTTTACACTTAAATATTCTGTAGATATACACAGATGAGTAACTGGTTAAACATTTAAAAAGTACTTCTTAAAAGAGACATTATAAAACTCCCATTTTAAAGATTGTAACCCTTTGAATGCAATCAAGTATTCTTGTTCTACTCTTATGTAGTTCACTCTTAGAGTTCTGTCATTCAAGAGTGGTTTATGGTTCTAGAAATTATTTTACTCAAGGAAATAAGTTTGATAAATCAAACCCTAGGATGATTTGGGGATTAATAGACCTTCTTTTAAAGCTCAGTATGCTGATAGCAAAAATTTAGCACAAATTTAAGTGGTGTGCTGCAATCATCTAAAGTCAGTGAGGTTGGCAGGGACAGATAACCTAATCTCCAACCGTCTTCTTTTGGGAGTCCAGATGTAGAAAAATTGTCTTTTTCTGGCCGCATCTTAATTAGTTGATCAGGAGAAACAATGATGAAACAGCCAGAGGGAAACCTCTGAACTATTCAACTGAACATCACAAGACTGGCTTTATGGTCTAAAAAAAGATAAAGCATTGCTTATATTTAAAGGGAAAAAAGACGACATTGAGACCTATTGAAGTTAAGAGGAATGAGAGTCTTAAATGCATTCCTTTATTGCTCTATTATGAGGAAGTTTGTTTAAGAAATTATAATTTTTTAAAGAATGCTACCTCTCTGAGGAAAACAGTCAGATGCCTCTCAATTTACAATGGGGTTACATCTTAATAACCCCTTGTAAGCTGAAATATCATAAACTGAATATGCACTTAATACACCTAATCCTAGTATCACATGGCTGAGTGGGAGCTGCTGCCCAATTTCAAAAGGGAGAGAAAGGGAATTGGTGTCATACCACATATGGCTAGTTCAGCAAAATATTAAAATTCAAACTTCTAATTGTAGTTTCTAATGAATGTGCATCATTTTCACACCAGTATGAAGTCAAAAATCAAAAGTCTGGGATCGCCTGTATTTCTCTGAATAACATTAGATGAAGTTGTAAGTGACTTAAATTTTCCTGTAGCTCCCTTTGTGAGCAATTAACTACCCACTTTCTTGATTCACAGGAGTCACAGGCAAAGGAAGAAGCTGAGAATGGCAGGGAGAAATTTATTCAGGTGTCAGCGAGAAACTCCTTTGGTCATTTTTCTAAAGCTTACTTCTATCTTAAGCAATCAAGTCTTATTATGAGCCTCGATTAATACTTTACATGTATATCTAGTACTACATTAAGCCTCTGACACCTTTGGTGTCACTTGTTGTAGGGTCTTCAAAACGTTCATAGAAAATACATATTATGATAAAAGATAAACATGAATTGCAAATTTTTGTAACAAAGCAAACTTCCCCATTTTCCATGAGCTCTTTGAAGTACCCTAGTATAAAATGAGCAAATAGGCTACAGTTCTACAAGCCTGAGACTGATGTACACTTTTTTCCTCCTTTCCATTCTTTTTGTGTGTGTGTGTGTGTTTAACTACCACAGTTGAATAGTTTGAAGATGGTAATAATCAGTAGTCAGGAGTCAAATGGACACCTTGCTGTCTATAACTTTAGTACCTCTTCATGATAATGTCTAGATGTCTTCTACTTCCTCTTAATATAGCCACCACACAAGTGTTGGTCTTATTACAAAATGGACAATAACTAAGTTAGGTTTTCTGCCTGCCTGTTTTGTCCCATTTAGCATAGCATAATCAATATGGAGAAAATTAAATTAATTTCATCAGACATAATTTTCTCTTACTCAAGTTCTTAGACTGCTTACTAGTCATGTAGTATAGTAAATCCAAATTCATTGGTCTGACCTTCATCTACTCTCCCTATTGCTTCCATTTTTAATTTCCACAGTGTTCCTTCTTGTTAGTTCCTACCACTGCTCTGGTGCAAGTAAGCTCAATATACATTGGATTATCTCATTGAATGTTCACAATGACTTTATAGGTACTTTTATGCTTACTCTTATTTTGCAGATGAAGAAACTCAACTTACAGAGATGAAAAAGCAGTCATGCTTTGCTTATCTACAGAACAGGTCTTGAGAAATGTGTCATTGGGCAATTTTTTCATTTTGCAAAGAACATAGAGTAAATTACACAAACCTAGATAATAAAGTCTATTACGCATCTAGGCTATATGCGCTCTCTCTCTCTCTCTCTCTCATACACACACACACACACACACACACACACACACACACGTCCAGCACAGCCTATTGCTCTTAGAGCCATGCTGAACAAAACAACATACAATCGAATCAAGCACAGGAGAAAATGATGCAATCAAGCGATGTGATAAACTGCTGCAAGCATAACATAGCACACTGTTTACAGTAAAAATTTTTATAAGTAAAAGGAATACACCCTAAAATAATATTTTAATAGTACAGTAAAGAAAATATATAAACTGGTAACAGCCATTTATTATCATTGTCAAATATTGTATAGATAGTTGTATGTACTATACTTTTATGTAACTGGCAGTGCAGTAGGTCTGTTTACATCATTATCATCACAAACACCAGAGTAAAGAATTGTGTCACAGCATTACAATGGGTATGAGGGTATGATGTCACTAGCTGATAGGGATTTTCAGTTCAGTTACAATGTTTTTTTTTTAAAGATTTATTTATTTATTTGAAAGTTAGAGTTACATAGAGAAGGAGAGGCAGAGAGAGAGAAAGAGAGAGAGATAGAGAGAGGTCTTCCATCCCAATTGGCTGCAATGGCTAGAGCTGTGCCGATCCAAAGCCAGGAGCCAGGAGCTTCTTCTGGATCTCCCATGTGGGTGCAGGGGCCCAAGGACTTGGGATATCTTCTACTGCTTTCCCAGACCATAGCAGAGAGCTGTATTGGAACTGGAGCAGCCAGGACTAGTACCTGTACCCATATGGGAGGCCAGCGCTTCAGGCCAGGGCATTAATGTGTTGCACCACAGCATCAGCCCCAATGTTTTTTGTTTGTTTGTTTGTTTGTTTGTTTAAGATTTATTTATTTGAAACGCAGAAGCAGAGAGAGAAAGTCTTCCATTCACTGCTTTGTTTCCCAAATGGCCGCAATGACCAGATCTGGGTTGATCTGGAGCAAGGAGCCAGGTCATTCTTCTGGGTCCCCCATGTGGGTGCAGGGGTCCAAGGGCTTGGACCATCTTCCACTGCTTTCCCAGGTCATAGCAGAAGACTGGATCAGAAGAGAAGCCAGTACTCGAACTGGCACCCACATGGGATGCTGGCAATGCAGACGATGGCTTTAAAAGCTACACTACAGTGCCAGCACCAAGTTACAATCTTTTAGGACCACTGTTGGATATGTGGTCTTTCATTGACTGAAATGTTATGCAGTGTGTGACTGGACTTTGTCCAAAGGAAATTCAATTAGTTGGTGGCAAGTCTAGAATGAGAATCAGTGCTGGAATATCCAGTGTGCCTATTGTTAGTGCCTTCAGGCTGTGTTTGAAGAAGGCACACAAAAAATTTTAAGAATCTGATTTGATATTATGGGGGAAAATATGGACAATAATAAAAAATTTCTTAATCTTATTATTTTACTTTGTTTTCATTTTCCTCATCTGAGGCTATTGAACTGGGTTGATTTCTTTTTTAAAATATTTATTTAGTTAGTTGAAAGGCAAAGTTACAGAGAGATAGACACACACACACACACACACACACACACACCCCTCTCTCAGAGAGAGAGAGAGAGAGAGAGAGAGAGAGAGAGAGAGAGAGAGATTGATATCTTTGTTCTGTTGATTCGCTTCCTCCCCAAATAGTTGCAATGAAGCTAGGGCTGTGACTGGCTGAAACCAGGAGCCCAGAACTCCATCCAGGTCTCACATGTGGGTGGCAAAGACCCAAGACCTGCTTTCCCAGGTGCATTAGCAAGGATGCAGATCAGAAGTGGAGCAGCCAGGGCTCATACACATGCTCAGATGCGATGCCAGTGTCACAGGCAGTGGCTTAACTCATTGTGCTACATGATGGCCCCCTGAATAGGTTTCTTAATAGAAAATGGTGAGAAAAATGATAGATGAATTAAACAATTTATCTTTTTAAAATTTTGTGTTATGGAGAATTTAGAATGTATACAAATTTAGTACAACACTATAATAAATTTCCAATATATGCAATATCCAGCCCCAATAATAATTTATCACACATAATCCATGTATCCATCCAGTTTCTCTATAAATATGTTTCTAGAAAGAACAGCCCTCTTTTAAATATGTGTATACATACATATATATACATATACAAAACAGTGCAATTATTCTACCTATAATATTAATACATAATAATTCTCTTAATAGAATCAAATATCCTGTATTGTACAATTTTCTAATTGCTTCATAAATTTTAAATATTTTACATACTGTATTTTTACATGAGTTTTTAAAATATTTATTTTTTTATTTGAGAGGCAGAGTTACAGACAGAGAGAGGGAGACACAGAGAGTCTGCTGCAGGCAGAGGTGTAGCCCACTATGTCACAGCACTGGCCCCACATATTGCATTTGAAATAAGATCAATATAAAATCTACATATTGTGATTGTTCTTTTAAGTCATTTTTAATCTGTCAGTTACCCTCCATTTCTCTTCTTTCTCTTTGTTAATTCATGTTTGTCCTGTACAGTTTCCCACAGTGTGGACTTTATCAATTTCATTACCTTGGTGTAGTTTGTGTTCTAGGTTTTCTATAAAATGATAATTGGACCTAGAGATTTGATTGGACCTACAGGGGTTTTTTTTGTTGTTTGCTTTCTTTAGGACTATTTTACATGCAGTGTTGTCTTTTTCCATTAGGAAACATACGATGTATGATTGTCTCTCCAAATATATTTGTTTTATCTTGTGATACCATATATATTTACTTATTGATCATTTGACAAATCAATAAGCTCAGCTTTATTTTTCTTGCATAAATCACATTCATGTTGTCTAAGATTCTTCAGTTTCAAATTTTTTTTTTCCGACAGGCAAAGTGGACAGTGAGAGAGAGAGACAGAGAGAAAGGTCTTCCTTTGCCGTTGGTTCACCCTCCAATGGCTGCCGTGGCTGGAGCGCTGTGGCCGGTGCACCATGCTGATCCGAAGGCAGGAGCAAGGTGCTTCTCCTGGTCTCCCATGGGGTGCAGGGCCTAAGGACTTGGGCCATCCTCCACTGCACTCCGGGCCACAGCAGAGAGCTGGCCTGGAAGAGGGGCAACCGGGACAGAATCCGGTGCCCTGACCGGGACTAGAATCCGGTGTGCTGGCGCCTCAAGGTGGAGGATTAGCCTATTGAGCAACGGCACCGGCCCTTTTTCAAGTTTTTAAAATGAAATACTTAGACTCTCTTGAAGTGAACTGAGTATAGAATTCTAGATGCTTTTTCTTCTAAAATCTCTTTTAAAAGATTTATTTATTTATTTGAAAGTCAGAGTTACAGAGAGAGAGAGAGACATCTTCCATCCTCTGGTACACTCCCCAAATGGCCACAAAAGCCAGTACTGAGCCAGACTGAAGCCAGGAGCCAGAAGCTTCATCCAAGTCTCCCACATGGGTGCAGGGGCCCAAACACTTAGGCCATCTTCTGTTGACTTCTCAGGAGCATTAACAGGAAACTGGATTGGAATTGTAGCAGTGGAACTCAAATTGGTGCCCAAACGGGATGCCAGCGCTGCAAATCACAGCTTAAACCACTGAGCCACAAAGCTGGCCCCCCAAAATCTTGTAAAAATATTTAATTGCTAAATAAAGATCAAATATATTCAAAGTGTACAATGTATCATATATATGTATCTATACATATATATAGTGTAATAATTATCACATTAATTCAATTAACACATCCAACACCATTCATGTTGTAGATTAGATTTTCCGAATTTGCTCATCTCAAAACTGGAAGTTTGTATTCTTTGCCCATGATGTCCCCATTTCTTTCACCATCCCCGCATGTGGGAACTGATATACTGCTCTCTGCTTCCATGTGTTTGACTTTTTTAGATTTTGCATATAAATGAGATCACACAGTATCTTGTAATTATCTTATGCCTAATTCTACAACAAATAAAAATTTTAAAAATATTTATTTCATTTATTTGAATGGCAGAGTGTGAGAGAAGAAGAGACAGAGAGAGAAAGATACCTTCTATCCTCTGGTTCACTCCCCAAATGACTGCAATGCCTAGAGCTGGGCTAGGTGGAAGCCAGGAGCCTAGAATTCCATCTACATTACTCTATGAGTTACAGAGGCCCAAATACTTGGGCCATCTTCCATTGATTTCCCGAGTGCATTAGCATGGAGATGGATTGAAACAGAATGGCAAGGACTTGAACCAGTGCTCTGGTATGGGACACTGGTGTCACAAACATATTGCTTCACTTCTAAGGCTAAGATATGAGAAGTCTTGCATTGTCCACCTTTATTTCTTGGGGCACTTGTTCTTGTAGACTTGAGCTACCATATAAGAAACCAAATTACCTTGCTGAAGGAATCACATAGACAAGTCCTGAGCTACACCAATTTTTGTTCCCGCTACTCCACTTCCTGTCCAGCTCCCTGCAACCCATGTAGGAAACCTAGAAGAAGCTCCTGGCTCCTGGCTTCATCCTGGCACAGCCATGTCCATTGCAGCCATCTGGGGAGTGAATCCATAGATGGAAGATCTCTGTGTCTCTCCCTCCCTCTCTGTTACTCTGCCATTCAATTAATAAATAAAGAAATATTTGATAAAAAGCTCTGAGTCTTCATAAGAGAGGAAAAGTTTCAGTTGAGAGCAATCTTTATTTTTTTTAAAGATTTATTTATTTATTTGAAAGTCAGAGTTACACAGAGAGAGAGGAGAGGCAGAGAGAGAGAGAGAGAGAGAGAGAGAGAGAGAGAGGTCTTCCATCCAATGGTTGACTCCCCAGTTGGCTGCAACAGCCAGAGCTGCACTGATCTGAAGCCAGGAGCCAGGAGCTTCTTCTGGGTCTCCCACGTGGGTGTAGGGGCCCAAGGACTTGGGCCATCTTCTACTGCTTTCCCAGGCCATAGCAGAGATTTGGATAGGAGGTGGAGCAGCTGGGCCTCGAACCGGCACCTTCAAGCCAGGGCGTTAACCCACTGCGCCACAGCACCGGCCCCGAGACCAATCTTTAAAGTCATCCCCTTCAAGGAATTAAACATATGAGGGAAAACTTCTTGGATCCTGTAGAGTATCCCAGCTGCTGAGCAGCATTTAGTAATCTCACAAGAAGAGCAGAGGAATTGCCCAAGTGTGTCCTGCCCAAATTTATCATCCACAAAATCATGAGCTGTGTCAACCTAAATAACAACCAGAAAAAGATTCTCCAAAGATAATGATAGTCTCGTGGGAAAAGCAGAGAATTGCGACGGGAATATCCCAATCATAGTAAACTCTGGGAATATTCAAAGATGTAAAATTAAGGGAAAACTTTCAAAGGCAAAAAGGGAGAAATTCATGTAAGCTACTTGGATACAAGTTTCATTGGTGGTAGGAGTTGACATGAGTTTGTTGGTGGAGGTGCCATTGCCGAGCAAGTGTTCTCTTGAGAGAGCATTTTATCTCAACTGCTGTGGTCTTAAAGAATGTTGAACTTTCTTATAGCAGTCTGTATATATGGACAAAGCATAGAAAGCATGGCATGCATGCAGAACAAGAAGTAATTATGTTGTGGGGGCTTTAGAAAGTCCTTGATAAAGTACTTATCTGAGACAGGAAGGCATGAATCCTCTGCCTTCTTCATTCATTTATTTGGGGCTCTCACAACAGAATTTCATCCTGACATCAGCAGCTTTCATAGAATAATAAAAATAAAATATGTGCTTATAGGAGTAGTTTGTTGCATTACAACAGATAAAAGAAAATCTTAATTTCACTCTTCCTTCAGGAGTCAGTTTAGGCGTCATGTTGAGGAAAGCTTTTCAGTTTCTGTATTTAACTCCCTTTCCCAGATCTCTGTTGATTCCCATGCCGTATGAGCACTTATTACACATATTCTATGAATATTCAAAGATTTAAAAACATTTTTGCACCAAAATAAACATATTTTAATGTCATTTTCCATGAACCTTTTGAAGAACCTTCATACACTGTGCGCAGTGGTATATTTTATTTCTGTTTGTGAGAGGAGTTCACTCTAGTATTTGTTATACAGTGGCTATTTAAAATAAATTGAATAAATCATAGAATCTCAGAGTTGGAGAGATTTTAGATGTCATTTAAAATAACTCAATTTGAACTACTACCAAGTGTTTGTTCATCTAGCCTGTGTGTGAAACCCCTCCCTTAGTGAGAATTTCCTACCTCCAAGGGTAGTTTATCCTGTTTTTAATTAGCTCAGTGTGTTAACATGTGCTTGTCTGCATAACTCTCCTCCCCTCTGATCTAGCTTATCTCAAGATCATGTACTTTTTAATGTATTCATTTTTGTTCACTTGTGTACAAACTGTTTTAAGCCATTTTAAGCCTTTTTAATGTTTTTGCCCTGTGTGCCTAACTACATTATAAGCTTCAAATTAAGGTAGCTGTATTAGAGGTATTTTATTTTTCCCTGTTGGAAGGTGCTGCACAAAGAAGTAATTCAATTTATACCCTTAGCTGATGGAAAGTAGAGATCTTGTATTCAAATCTTGTCACTATCATGTACTAGTGACTATCTGAAAATAGATTAGTCATTTGATTTAAATAAATTTCAATTTTCCCATTTAAAAAATACAGCGATAACTTTCTTATACAACCATGCATATCCACAGCATTGTATATGTATATACATGCATTATATTACTACATATATATTACTATGTATACAGTACTTCTTTTAGAAATTAAGTATATATAAAATGCTCAATGCATTCATGATTGTAATCACTATTATAGAAACACACTGCCAGTCGACCAAACTAAGCATTATTGCTCATATTGAGCATTGGACAACTGCCTGGATTTATTTTGTATCCCTTATCTGTTTGCCTCACCTTTGCTTGGTTGCTCTCCCTATAAACTTTGCTATGGTGACATTTGATTTTTTAAAGCTTATCTGCTTTTGCTTTTTTTTCTTCAAAGTCTTCTTTTTTCTAACCCTTAAAGAGAGAAAGACAATTCAAATGTGTAAATAATGCCATCTATGCACAAGGAAATATTCATGAAACTATTTGGAATCAAGTCTGTGTTTCACTTGCAAAGTATGTGACATTGCATAGACAAAAACATCAGTTAATTTCTGGTCAATAATGCCTACATTCATACCATAAAGAATTGAAATATTCTATCTTGGTTTCAACCTAGCTGTGTTAACTCTTCTAGATCTCAGCTTCCTCTAGCAGAAAGCAAGCAAAATAATAACTTCCTATTTATTTTTTAAGGTTACTGCGAATATCAATGCAATGAGGTCCTTGAGGGTAGGTGTTGGGGTGAGAGAATGCTTCCTCTCCACTTCAAATGTTTACTCTCAGTTTGAATGACAACTATTACTGTAAACTCCTGGCCTTGATTTATTCCTTACTCATTCTTACCTGGATGTGGGAAAGAAGTCCATTATTTGATGACACTGAATGGAAATATAAAGTGTGCCCAGCACAGTCCTTTATTCTCTCCTGCCTTCTGGGGGTGAGCTGCCAGCAGGGAGCATATGTCTTTCTTTGTTCTCCATGAGATAGCTCTGCTAAATATTTAAAACAAATTTAAGGATTTAGCTTAACAAATCCATGTGGCCTTAATTGTATCATATTCTTCATTGTTAGTTTTATGAACAATGGAAGTTGATATTCTAAGATCTAGTTCCTTTAATTCTATGCCCTATATTTTAAGTGGTTTAGAATTTGAAAAAGAAAGTCACTTTTTGTTTATTGGGTTGCCTTAAATATCCCCAAAGGAAGGGGTTGATCATCATTTTAAATAGTTCTGGCATGAAGCACTGTAGCTGGCACATATAGCAGGTAGCCAATAAATGCCTTTTTAAATAGCATTTATTTACTTGAAAGGCCATTACAGAGAGAGGGAGAGAGAGAGAGAGAGAGAGAGAGAATGAATCTCCCATCCTCTGGTTTACTCCCCAAATGGGCACAGTGGCTAGGGCTGGGACAAGCCTAAGCTAGGAGCTAGGAACTTCATCTAGGTTTCCCATGTGGGTGGCAGGGGTCCAAGGATTTGGAGCCATCTTCTGCTGCTTTCCCAGGTGCATTAGCAGGGAGCTGGATCAAAAGTGGAGCAGATGGAACTCAAGCACGAGCATATATGGGATGCAGGAATTGTAGGTGGTGGCTTTACCTGCTGTGACACAATGCCAGCCTCAATAAATGCCTTCTTGTTTAAACACTGTTGAATAATGCAAAATGCTATGTAAATGCATGATAGCATTTGCTTATTAAGAAAAACAGAATTGTGCTGGTAAATTTACGTATATTAAATTTCCAGGACAATGGCATCAGCAATGCTGTGGGAAATTTGTATAACCATGCCCTATGTCCTAAATGTTTTTAAAAATAGGATGCAGATGCCAGTTCTGCACATATTATAGATTGGAAAACTCAGCTATAGACAGTAGTAAAATTTGCTTATGAAGTTATAGCAAATCAGCAGTCATGTTTGGAGTACAATAATAATTTCAGATCTTCATTAGCTACTCTGGATTCTTATTTTCAGTTTTGCTGGGATACATAGAGATCATATCTGCAAGCTTCGGAATCACTAAATGTAGATGCCAGACTTGATCTTCTCTTGGAGGACCACAGTCAGATGTGTTCTGGAGTCTGAATCACAAAGTCATTGAGGGTGTATAGACAGAGGAAGTAAGGGACTATCAAAATAAAAAAGAGATGTGAGACTTTTGATTATTATCAGAAGAGTAATTACTGGAGAACTGCCACATTTATAAAGATAGCAACAGATGCATGACAGCTGGGTTAATTGAACGTCTGGCAGGCCTTTTTCTATATAAGATAATTCCATGCGTGTATTATGGGAAAGAAAGCAGGTGTGACCAGTCAATTGTCAAATGAAGAGAGTATCATTCAGAGAGTATACTAGTCTACTAAACTTAATGGTTTGTTTTTCTTAACTTGCAAGATAAGCTGGCAATCAATCTTTTATGCTGTGGTAAATAAATTTTATACCTAGAGAGTGCATTCTATTATAAAATTACATGCCAAAGACTTTGTAATAGCATTTCATATTTTTAGGTTTATGTAAAAACTTTGCAAAATGTACATTATCATGAATTTCTAAAGCCATATCCCACCCCAGCATAACAGTATATAAATGAAAATGGCAGTGAAGTTAATGAGTATGACATTTCCACTGGACTGCTAGAGTATTTACTATGTATTTTTAAAGATTTTCATTTTATTTATTTGAAAGGCAAAGTTACAGAGACAGAGATGGAGAGATAGCAAGAGAGATCTTCCATTCGCTGGTTCACTCCCCAAATGGCTACAAGGGCCTGGGCTGCACAGTTGAAGTTATCCAATATACAACCATTCTGTCTCCTTTTCTCCTCCATATCATCTCTATTTTTCAGACATGGCTACCACATGTTTTCCCCATAGTTGCTTTGATCAATATGTTTAGTGTTAATTACTTTTTGACTTTACGTTCTTTAAAACTCTTGAAGTTTTCCCATTCATGTGTACAAACACAGATGCGTAAATCAACCTGGAATTCTTAGATGCCATCCTATAGCTGGATTCCAGCTATCTCAGCTGCCCCATCTCAGAGTACTGAACATATACCTGCATCCTATCCATAGGGTGTGAGATTCACAAAATCAGCAGGGGGGACTGCTTGGAGGAAGCTGAATTTGGATTAGGCTTTGTAAAATGGGTCAAGATTTCTGCAGAGATGAGGAAAATGGGTGCTCCAGAAGGCAGCAAATACTGTCAGCAAATGCACAAGAGAATAGAGCATTGGTAGTCAAACTGCAGTGTGCACAAGAAACACCTGGAGATTTTATTAAAATATAGATTCCTGGACTACACTAAGAGATTCTGATTTTAGATTTAATAAGCATATTGGGTAATTTTTATATAGTGATTCATAAGCAGGACACTGAAGAACCAGAAAACTGATAAAATATATTCTGTCCTTATAATGTTGGGGTGTACTATGTGTTCTTATACCCTAAAATATACTATTTTGATTTAATTAAATTGATCAAGTATTTATTGAATGTCACTTATGAATTATTACTCACTATAGAACAATAGTTCTCAAAGTGTGATCTCTAGACCAGCAACATCAGCATCAGCCGGGAAACTGTCAACATTGCAACTTAAGGGCTCTGTCTCAGACCTACTGAAACAGAAACTTTGGAATTAGATTGCAATGATTTGGATTTAGCTAAACCTTCTAGGATATTCTTTCTTAAAGATTTATTTATTTATTTTAAATGCATAAATAGAGAGAAGGAGAGGGAGACAGAGCAGGAGAGGGAGGGAGAGGGAGAGGGAGAGGGAGAGGGAGAGGGAGAGGGAGAGGGAGAGGGAGAGGGAGAGGGAGAGGGAGAGGGGAGAGAGAGATCTTCCACCCTTTGGTTCACTCCCCAAAATGGCCATAATGTTTAGTGTTAATTACACTCCCCAAATGGCTGGGGCTGGAGCCAGGAGCCAGAAGCTTCATTCAGTTCTCCCACACGGCTTCAGAGGCCCACGGACCTGAGCCATCTTTCACTGCTTTCCCAGGCACGTTAACAGGAAGCTGGATTGAAAGTGGAGCAGCAAAGGCTTTACCTTCTACACCACAGCACCAGCCCCCTTCCAGGACATTCTGATTCTGAGGAGGTTAAGACCTCTGCTCTGAACTTTATGTAATATAAACAATATAAATAAGCTCAATACCTTAATATAACAATTGCCATGTCATGACTTCAAATATCATTAAATCTTGGTGGATCTGTCATATGTGGTCCAACTTATATTTGGGAAGTATTTGAAACCAGAATAGGCAAAAACCACAATATATAGTAACAAAAAGTAAACAGGTACAATCTATGCAGAGAATCAGTTTTAATTGTGTCCAAACTCAATGACAGTAGGACAAAAGAGCATGGTGAAGGGGCCAAAAGTCATAGCTTAGTGCAAATGCAAGGAAAAAGGAAATAGAAACTCAGAAAAATAATCAAGAAACAGTCAAACTAATTCTATGTATTTGTTTTCCAGGTGAATGTTCTTAGTGTTACAACCTTTTGTGGGCTGTCAGTTTCCTCATGATACTTCTGAGGCAAATGTATTCTTTTTTTTTTTTTTTTGCAAATGTAAATTCCATGAAGATACAGACTCTTTTGTTCACTGTTTTATCTAAGACTGATATTCAAATCAGTTATCACTACCACAATTTACTGGACTTCATAGGTTCTGATTAATGTAACCTTAGAACGCCCATGCCATACAAAGTATCAAATATTTTGTATGTCGCCACTGGATTTATCCCCTTTGTCTAGTATATTGTCCAGCGCATAGTAGGATTTCAATGGAATTTTTTTTATTGCTATCTAGTTTTTCCAAAAATTCTCCATCTGCCCTTTTCTATTTCCTACTATCATCATGGCATAATTCCATGCCGAACTTTCAATGACCTCCATCTTCAACACTCTTGTACATTCCCCAGCCATCATCATCATCATTGCCAATCTCTATCAGTTGGTAGTTAGCCTATCACCAGAAGTATAAATATATATCTATATTATATATATACATAAACATACATGTGTGTAGAATATATATGTATGTATGTGTATATATATATATATATATATATAATTTTCCCTGATAAAAACACAACAAGGACTCTTTTTAGTCCATTAAGATAGAATTCAAAGATCGAATACTTCAGTTTATATCCAAGAATCCAAATTGAGGCAAAACTTACCTTTTCAATTTTAGCTCCCCAAATTCCTCTGCATCTTTGCTTATGATGTTTCTCCTTATTAGATTAATCTCCCTATTTCTTTCTTTATTTTTTTTTTTGGCAGGCAGAGTGGACAGTGAGAGAGAGAGACAGAGAGAAAGGTCTTCCTTTTACTGTTGGTTCACCCTCCAATGGCCGCTTCAGCCAGCGCGCTGCGGCGGCGCCCCGTGCTGATCCGAAACTAGGAGCCAGGTGCTTATCCTGGTCTCCCATGCGGGTGCAGGGCCCAAGCACTTGGGCCATCCTCCACTGCACTCCCGGGCCACAGCAGAGAGCTGGCCTGGAAGAGGGGCAACCGGGACAGAATCCGGCGCCCCGACCGGGACTAAAACCCTGGGTGCCCACACCACAGGCAGAGGATTAGCCTAGTGAGCTGTGGCACCGGACTATTCTCCCTACTTCATTCATTAGCTCAATTTCCACTTCATCTGTGAAATCTTCCCTTGTCACTCTAACCCATTGTCTCCCATCCAAGTACTAACCAGGCCAGATTCTGAGATCAGATGAGATCAGGCATGTTCAGGGTGGTATGGCCATAGACCACCCTAATCCATTGTAAACTTCCTCCTCTTATAGAATCCAATAGCACTTAAGTTTTGTGTTGTTGGTGCACAGAATCACTTTGTAATTTTAACATATATATGTTATAAATTAATTCAAAATTGCTAAGTCCAACAGTATAGGAACAATACTATTTTCTTTGCTTCTTTTTCTATAATTCTAGATTCATGTATGAAAATAGTAGATAAGGGCATAATACTAGAGCAGTAGTTGGAAATAATAGATAAAAACTGAGATCCTTGCCAGTGAATTGGCTCTCTCTCTCTCTCTCTCTCTCTAATACTTTTGAGTGTTTATTCTGTATCCAGAGGCAAGGACATAAAAATGACAACACACAGAGCCAGAGCTGTAGTGCAGAATGTTAAAGCCCCAGCCTGCAGCGCCGGCATCTTATATGGGCACTGGTTCAAGTCCTGGCTGCTCCACTTCTGATCCAGCTCCCTGCTAATGAACCTGGGAAAGCAGCAGAGGACGCCCCAAATCCTTGGGCCCCTGCACCCACATGGGAGACCTGGAAGAAGCTCCTGGCTCCGGATTGGCTCAGCTCCGGCCATTGTGGCCATTTGGGGAGTGAACCAGTGGATGGAAGACTTTTCTCTCTCTGTCTGTCTCTACCTCTCTTTGTAACTCTTTCAAATAAATAAAATAAATCTTTAAAAAAATGTTTAAAAA
This sequence comes from Sylvilagus floridanus, assembly GCA_949820135.1. NCBI lineage: Eukaryota > Metazoa > Chordata > Mammalia > Lagomorpha > Leporidae > Sylvilagus > Sylvilagus floridanus. The sequence continues at coordinate 51,277,430 of OX463223.1, forward strand.
TGATAAAACACAATCCTTGATTGCTAGGATTTTTCTGTCTTGATATCTATCACTAAAGAATATGAAATAATTCATTGATCACCCAATTAATGAAGTTTCATTTATAATTTATTGATCTGATAACCACTATTGTTTTTTCAGAATTATTTTTTTGTCTGAATTCTTTCACTGTCATTTTTTTAAATGATACATTTGCTGTTAAATAGATGTGAAGGCAAGATAAGAGCCATCTAGGAAACTACAGACCAGTGGATCTCAAACCTCGATGCATTTATCAATCTCAAGGAAATCTTATAAAGATACCCAATACATGTGCCCCAAGAGAAATCAATTTAACAAGAAGAAGGTATGGTGTTTGCTTTAGCAGTAAAAGGCACTACTTATTTACATAAATACATAATAACAGAATGGGACATCTAGGCATCTACTTCATTTTAAGTTTTAATTGAGAGGAAGAGAGACAAAGATCAAATGACAGAGACAGAGACAGAGTCAGAGTCAGAGACAGACAGAGACAGAGTTCCTGTTTACTGGTTCACTCCTTAAACACTTGCAATATCTGGGAATAGTCTAGGTCAAAGCTAGGTCCTAAGAACTCAATCCAGGTTCCCCACATGGGTGGCAGGAACTCAAGTACTTGGGCCATCACCTGCTACCTCTCAGGGTCTGCATTAGGAGGAAGCTGGAGTCAGGGACAGAGCCAGCACTAGAACTCAGGCACTCCCAAGTGGGATGAAGGTGTTTTAACAGCTAGGCCAAATGTCCACTCTGGAATTATTTTTCAAAAGCTCCCAGGTGAATCCGTTGTGTAATAAAGGTTGCTGTATGGTAAAATAAAATTATACTTTGATATATTGCATTAAATTTCTATTGAGAAAATAGCAAAAAACTTATATAACTTACTTACTCTTGTGAAAATAAAATCACATCATATCTGTTGTTTAAACAATAAAATTAAGTAATGTCTTCTGAGGAAGAATCTCCAAATTATTCACTACTTTTACCAGTGCAGAAAAATAAATCTGCTCTACTATATATCAGCTATATATTTTTATTTTACATAATTATGAGATAAATCTTCCCCATGCCTGTTTCAAAATAGTGATTTGGAATGAGAGGATCTAATAGCAAATGTGGTGATCAAGTTGGTTGAGGGAGAGGGATATGGAGAGCATGCAAACTGGACCCAAGTTTATTGGTCACTAAAGAGTTTTTAGATCAAGTTTAATTTTGTAGACTTGTTAATTATTGCGCTTTTGCATAATTGATAAGATGACCTTTGTAGTAAATTCATTCTGCTTGTTAAAATGTCTTAAAACATTAGACTGACCATTTTGCAGGCTATTTCTTAATCACCTTTAATCAAATATAATTTTTAAAAATTATCCATTCAAAGTGCTATCTTTTACACAAGAAAACAATCTTAATCATTAAACACTAGGAAAATCAAGTGTATTATTGAAACACTCGGTAAGGTCATTTTTTTCAAAGGCCCAACTTTTAAAAACATTTTATCATCTAAGACTTCTTGTTTCAAGCAAAAATAGTATGACTATTGTAAAAAGTACCCTGAAGATACAGAAAAATGAAAGTTAACTAAAAGCACCCATATTGGGGCCAGCGCAGTGGCTCATTGGGTTAATCCTCTGCCTGTGGCGCTGGCATCCCATATGGGTGCCCGGTTCTAGTCCTGGTTGCTCCCCTTCCAGTCTAGCTCTCTGCTGTGGCCCAGGGGGGTAGTGGAGGATGGCCCAAGTGCTTGGGCTACTGCACCTGCATGGCAGACCAGGAGGAAGCACCTGGCTCCTGGCTTCGGATCCGCGCAATGCTGGCCGTGGTGGCCATTTGGGGGGTGAACCAACGGAAGGAAGACCTTTCTCTCTATCTCTTTCACTGTCTATAACTCTACCTGTCAAATAAAAAAAAGCACCCATATTTGCACAACAGACACACAACAAAATGTAAGGTAATTATTTCATCTCCAAATTCTTTTCTGTGTGTGGAATGATGCATTATATAATTTTATATATTAATTTTATATAATTTACCTTCAATAATTTCACATGTCTCTGAATATTTTTTTCTAAAATTTAATTAAAGGTTCTATATAATATTATGTTGCAAGGATGCACAATTCTTTCCTTCACAATTCCTGTAGTGTGGAGGATTTAGATGTTTCCAACCATTCTGTCATAAACAAAATATTCTTTCCTGAATTTCTGATTATGTCTTGAAATTATAAACTTATAACTATTGGCCTCAAATGTATGAATATTGGTAAGGATCTTAATATATTTTGTGATATAGAAGATTATATGTATCTACATAGACAATAATATCATGTTTGAGAGCTTCTGCCTCACTGTAATTCTCACAAGAATTGAGCATTGCTGCAGGGGGAAAATGGTATTTTTGTTTCTAGTAAACCAACAAATCAGGTATGCAGACATATCTTCCCATGAAAAGCAAATAAGTGAATAAAAACGTTATTTATGCTTTTTGAATATATTCATGAGCTAATAAGAAGTTATCATCCAGCAGCAAAAGAAGGCAGAGATCCCAAAGGGCTAAGCAGCTCTCTGAAACCAACTTTTAATTTAAGAGCATTTTGCTGCATCTAACAAGCTTGAATTTTTCTTTTTCACAGCCTTTTTGTGCAGTTCAAGGAATAGAAGACAAAACTCGTGATTCATTTAAAGGTAGAAAAGCCAACAGCAGACCCTTCTACAAAACTTGGGCCCCAAAGAGTCATATCACAAGTTAAGGATTTACAAAACATCAATCTGTTGTGTATACAACAGACTACCTGCCTTGAATTTGGACACTGAGTAGGAGTGTGAGGCTATCTCCTTTTGAGATTTCTAATAGCAAGCTAGTCCTCACATGGGTTTACAGCCCAAGTACATACTATTTGCGTGGACAGAAAAAAACGTAAAGCAGAGTATTTGCTTCAAAGCAAACCCAGATTTTCCTCCAGTGCCTGATAGAACCAAATTCCAATGTTTTTCTGAGGGAATTCACATTTATCCCAAGCTCAAGATAATTTCCATTGATTAGTGTTCAAAAGAAAATGAGAGAAAAACTCGTGAGGAAGAAATGAACCAAGAGTCACTAGGAACAGTGAACAACAGAATATGATCCACAAGAGGATCATCTCTGGAACTACCAGACTCAGAGTACAAAAGAAGCATGTTTTCTTTTTTTCAATACATTAAAGATGGAATGAAAACACGAATAAAGAGCAAATGGATGAGAAAATAAATCGTAAAAATATCTTGCAGACCTAGGATATATTACTTCTAAAAATATTTATTTATTTATTTATTTGAAAGACAGAGTAACAGATAGGCAGAGGCAGAGAGGGAGAGAGAGAGAGAGGTCTTCCATCCATTGGTTCACTCCCCAATTGGACGCAATGGCTGGAGCTGAGCTGATCCCAAGCCAGGAGCCAGCAGCTTCTTCCGGGTCTCCCACAAAGGTGCAGGGACCCAAGGACTTGGGCCATCTTCCACTGCTTTCCCAGGCAATAGTAGAGAGCTGGATTGGAAGTGGAGCAGCCAGGTCTTGAACCAGCACTCATATGAGATGTTGGCAATGCAGGCGGCAGCTTTAACCTGCTAAGTCACAGTGCCGGCCCTGATATATTACTTTTTTTTTTTTTTGACAGGCAGAGTGGACAGTGAGAGACAGAGAGAAAAGTCTTCCTTTGCCATTGGTTCACCCTCCAATGGCCGCCGCGGCCGGCGCACCGCGCTGATCCGAAGCCAGGAGCCAGGTGCTTCTCCTGGTCTCCCATGGGGTGCAGGGCCCAAGCTCCACTGCACTACTGGGCCACAGCAGAGAGCTGGCCTGGAAGAAGGGCAACCGGGACAGAATCCGGCTCCCCGACTGGGACTAGAACCCGGTGTGCTGGTGCCGCAAGGTGGAGGATTAGCCTACTGAGCCGCGGCGCTGACTTCTGATGTATTACTTTTTTAAATTCATTTTTAAAAATTTTTAATTAGTTGTTAAAGAACATAATGATACTCCCTTCCTTCCTCCCTCCCTCCTACTCTCTCCCTCCCACCCTCTTTCCTTCTCCCTTTTTTCCTGATTTTTTTAGTTTTTGAGATAACATTTCAATTTATATTATAATGTAAAGGCTTATTATTTCATCAAATAATAAGTTTAATAAGTAAACAGAAAAAGACTCTAGTGGGACTATAGACAACAGAAATAATAATTGAATGGGGAATGACCATTTCACCCACATACAGTAAATTTTAAAGTAATCATAAATCATCAAAAAAATAGTAGTATAACATTATTAACCCATGGTTTCACAAAAGGTACAAAACAAATTTTCACAAAATTATATTTGTAGCAATACTGATATACACAGACTCTCTCTCTCTCTCTTTTCCTCCTTTTTTAAATTTCAGCTCTCACATATAAGGGAGAGTATGCAGTATTTGTCTTTTTGGGTCCAGCTTATTTCACTCAACATGGTGTCCTCCAATTGCATGCATTTTCCTGCAAATGGTAAAATTTCATTCTTTTTTATAGCTGAATAATATCTCATTGTGTATAAAGTCCTAGGATAAACTATAATGGAAGTTTAAAACTTAGTGGATGTTTTTAACAGTAGATGACACACAATTAGAGATCTAGTGAATTATAATATAGAACTAAAGAAAATATATAGAATATATTGCAAAGAGATGAGAAATATGAAAGAGGGGTTCACTGATTAGTAGGACAGCTTGTGTAGATCTCACATACATTTAATCAGATCCAAAAGGAGAGCAGACCAGAGAAAATACTTGAAGACCGCATAGCTAAATTTTTGTAAAGCTATTTATTAGAAACTGAATGTTTTTTGTTAATAAAAATGCATTTATTGAAGCCCTAACTTCCCAATGTGGAGTTCTTAGGAGGTAGGGCTTTTAGTTCATGAGGATGGAGTCTTCACGATTGGAATTAATTCCCTTGTAAAAGAGATTCCGGAGAGTTATGTTGCCCTCTTATGGTCATGTGAGGATAAAATGAGAAGTCAGTAATCTGTAACCTGGAACAAGGTCTTCACAAGAAACCAACCATGCTGTCACCCTCACCCTGGACTTTTTTGTTTCAGAAAAAACATGTTTCTGTTATTTATAAGCCACGCAGATTATGGTACTTTTTTACAGCAGTCCAAACTGATTAAGGCACTATTAAGACACTAGTATGTGGATTCCAGAAGCCAAGTAAATCCAAAGATTTAAAAAAGAGGCCAACAAACAGAAATATTATGTTAAAAAAAAACTATATCACACCAAAAACAGAGATATGACAATAAAGAGTAAACATTTGCTCTTGTTTCCCAATAAGAAATCTTTCACACAGGAGAAAAATGACCCAAGAAGGAAAATTTGAAAAGAAGGAATAATGACAAAATAATTTAAGTACATGGGTGCTATGATTTGGATCTGATTTCTCCCCTAAGGATTCATATGTTTGGCCCCCATTGTAATGATGGGAAGATATCTAGCCTAGTTCAAAAGAACTATATTAGGGACCTGCATTGTGACATAGCAGATAAAGTCGCTTCCTGCAAAACCAGCATCTCATATGAGTGCCAGTTTATGTCCTGGTTGCTGCACTTCTGATCCATCTCCTTGATGACAGTCTGGTAAAGCAGCAGAGGATGGCCCGAGTGCTTGGGCCCCTGCACCCACATGGGACACCTGGATGAAGTTCTTGGATCCTGGTTTAGGATTGGCCCAGCCCTGGCTGTTTCAGCCATTTGGGGAGTCAATCAGCCAATGGAAGATCTCTTTCTCTCTCTCCCTCTCCCTCTCTGTAACTTTGACTTTCAAATAAATAAACAAATCTTTAAAAGTTTAAAAGAAGAGGATTACTGTTGTTCTTATGGAATCCCAGTCAGTTCTCATGAAAATGTTGTTATTCAAGAATAACGCAGGCCTCTCTCCACTCTCTTTGGCTTCCTGTCTCACCATATGATCTCTCCCTTCTATAGATTCTCCTACTGTTGTGATGCTATTTGCTATAAGGCCCTCGCCAGAGACAGTTGAGGCTAGAGCCATGTTCTTGAGACTCCAAAACTGTGGTCTAAATAGACCTCTTTCTTTACAAAGTACTGACCCTCAGGTATTTTATTATAACAATAGAAAACAGATTAAACAGAAATAGGGAATAATTAAGCAACAATAATGATCCCTTCTGGAACAAGAAAAGATAAAAATAAATACAGAGTAGAAACATATAACTATATAACTCAAGAGGAGGATTGATCAGATTAGGTCAGACTTAACGTGTTCTAAGGTTCTTAGATTATTCAGTTCAAGGGTAATTATACTGATTAACTAGAATTTCAAGGGTAGCTATCATATAGGTAGATTAGGGTCCAAGTGGTATCTTCAGTTTGGACCTTTGAAAAATGATTACCCTGGATTAAAGTTCTGAAATGGGCTCCCATGATTGGATTATGGTGGCTTAATAAAAGAGAGGCACAGAAACGTAAAGGACAAATGTGCTCTGTCTCTGCTTCCTGGTTAAGCATGTGGTCTTCCCTTTGTATGCATTCTTTGTTCTCATCACATCATAAACCAATGGGCTGGCTACTCAATATAGACTGTGTGCCTCCAAAACTGTGAGACAAAATAAATCTTTTTCCTACTTAAGTAATTCCTCTGAGGTATTATAGTTGTAGAAACAAAACACTGATACAAATATCAGTAAGAAAGTAGAAAGATTACATGTGCTTGGAAACTAATATACACCTTTCAATAATTAATTAATCAAAAGAGCAAATGGAATTTATGAAATTATTGGAAATTTAAAAACAACAAAATTGCTGGTATTGTGGCACAGCAGATTAAGCTGCTGATTGCAAAGCCAGAATCCCATATCAGAGTGCTATTCTGTTTCTGATCCATCTTCCTGTAATGTACTTAGGAAAGCAGCAGGTGACGGCCCAAGTACTTGGGCCTTTGCTACCCACATAGGGAGTTCCAAACTCCTGGCTTCAGCCTGGTCTAGACCTGGGTGTTTCAGCCAGCATCCTGGGTGTTGCAGAGTGGACCAGTGGATCTCCTCTCACTGATTCTTTTCCTTTCATGCAAACAAATCTTTAATCACACAAAAACAACAAAATGTAACATAAAAAAACTTTAGATACAGCTAAGGAAATAATTAGATGGAAATTGATAGATTTAAGTACTAATATTGAAAGAAATACTGGATATTAATGAGATATACATATATCCAGGAATTTAAAAATAATAGAAAATAAATATGAAGAAAGTATAAGTAAAAAAATGAAAAGAGATTAGTGATATACAAAATTATATAATAGCAAGGACCAACAGCAAAGGGTTATTTAGGAAGAAAGACAAAATTTACAAATGACTCACAAAAATAAGCAAGGAATAAAAAAGTAAGATATATAGGGCAATGTCAAAGTTTTTATATTTTTATTAATTATTTTCATAGTATTTGAAAAACAGAGAAGGACACACATGCACACACACACAAACACATATACACACAAACATGGGAAGAGATCTTCTATCTGCTGGTTCACTCTCCAAATGCCCACAACAATCAGGACTAGGCCTAGCCAAAGCTAAGAACCTAGAATTTAATCTAGATCTCTCACATGAGTGCCAGGGACACAAATATTGAGCGATCATCTGCTGCCTCCCAGGGTGAGCATTAGGAGGAAACTTGTTTGGAAGCAGAGTAGCTGGGACTCAAATCAGGCACTTCAATATGGGATACAGGTGGCTCAATGAGCAACTTAATCACTGTACCACACACCCACCCTTAATTGCCCAATATTAGGGATGAAAGAGAACTTATGACAAAAATGAAGTTATTTAAAAAGATATCATAATATAATAAATAATTTCATGCCACTATACTTGATAACTTACATGACATGAAAAGATTCCTAGAAAAATATAACATGCAAAATATCTTAAGAGGAAATATAAAGCAAGTCATTTAGATGAGTTCATAATCCAAAATGTAAAAGAGAGACACACCAGGAGAGTACACATGCAGAGAAACTACCATGTGAGGAAATGATGAGAAAGTAACCATCTCAAGCTGGAGACAGAGGTTCAGGAGAAACTAATCCTGCTGGCATCATGATCCTGCACTTCTGCCTCTAGAACTGTGACATAATGAATTTTTATTGCTCAAGCTGCTTCATTTGGGATATTTTGTTATGGTAGCCCTAGCAGACTCAGACATGTTTTTACCTGACAAGAGCATTCTAAAATACCTGAAACAAACACTGAGAGAGTTGAAAAAAAGAAGCAGATAATTCGCCAGTAATAGTTTTAGACTTTAATACTTCATGTTCCACTTTGGACAGCACAGCTAAGAACAAGATCAAGAAATAATTAGAAGATGTAATCAGCACTATAAAACCAACTAGACCTACCAGGCAACTGTTGAATACTCTGAAGGGCAGAATACACATTCTTCTTCTGTGTTTGTGCAAGATTTTCAAGACAAACCACATGCCATGCCATAAAACAAGCGCCAATATATTAAAAGGACTAAAGATAATAAAATGCATGTTTGCTGGTCACAATAGAATAATGTTATAAGCAAGTCATACAAAACATAGTCCTAAATAACCCATGTATCAAAGAAAAAATGTCAAAGGCCATTAGAAAAATCCTGTGAAATGAAATGAAAACACACCATGCAAAAACTTAGGGGTTGTAGTTGAAGCTGTACTTATAGGAAAATTTATAACTGTAAACATGCATATTAAAACAGCAAGATCAATAAATATGTCTTCTGAGACACTGAAAAGATGAGAGCAAACTAAAGCCAGATAAAGCAAAATGAACAAAACCATGAGAATTCGGGCAGAAATTAATGAAATAGTAAATAGAAAAGCAATAATGATAATCAAGGAAACAAAAATCTCAGAAAGATAAACAAAATTGACAAATTGTATATATTCTGATCAAATAAAGGTTTTGAGAGAAGAATGAGAATCAGAAATAAAAGGGAGGTCATCACTATTAACCTTAGTAATAAAAGGGATTATATAAGAGAATACTATGTGCAGTTTTCTGCTAACAAAGTAGATAATTAAGATTAAATTTACAAGTTCTTAGGAAACAAAAAAACTTCTGCTCTCGGTTTGTGGTTTAGCAAGGAGTTTGGAAGTTATTATTCTCATCTTCACAATAAGAAAAAGGCTGCACAAATTGAAAATCAGCCACTCTCCTTAGATCCTTCAGAGGATTGAGATCACAGATCAAACTGTTGTCTTCTACTCCACAAGCTGGAGTGCCAGGTGGATACAGAGAATCAGTTTTTTGAAGCAGAAGCTCAGGAGCAAAAATGTCCAATGGAACAATACTGGGGTAGGAAAATAAGCTGTAATTGATGAATTGTTGGAGGACAAGTATGAACTGTGAACAAGTTTAAGAGCTAAAAACTATTTTTAAAAAATATTTATTTATTTGAAAGGCAGAGTAACACACACAGGAGAGAGGGAGAGACAGACAGACAGACAGACAGACACACACACACACACACACACAGAGGGAGAGAGAGAGAGAGAGAGAGAGAGAGAGAGAGAGAGAGAGATCTTCCATCCGCTGGTTAACTCTCCAAATGGCCGCAACAGCTGGAGCTGAACTGATCCAAAGCCAGGAGCTAGGAGCTTCTTTCAGTTCTCTCAAGTGGGTGCAGGGCTCCAAGTACTTGGGCCATCTTCCCCTGCTTTCCCAGGTGCATTAGCAGGGAGCTGGATTGGAAATAAGGCAGCAGGGACTCGAACTGGCACCCACATGGGATTCCAGCACTGCAGGCAGAAGCTTTACCCACTACACCACATTGCCGGCCCCAAGAGAGAATTAAAACCTTTTGGAAGGTCCCAGTATTGGGGAGGTACCCTCACATTTTTTGAGTTTTACCTTCACAGTGAGGAACGTGTAAAAAGCCCCATGTGGTTCTGGTAGGCACACAGGAAAAGTAACTATGTTGACACATGTCCAGAGAGTTCTGCTCTTCTCTAGGGGATCCTGCCTCAGGAGAAATTATTTCCAAAGATAAAAGTACTAGAGTTTAAAATACCTGGCTAAAATAAGATCCCTTTACATCATGACATAATATGGATCAGATCTGATCATTGTTACAAAGTGATTATTCAAATGTTTGAAAATAAGCACATATTCAAATAACCCGTAGCTTAATAATAAAAAAAAAACTCAGCTTTTTAAAAAAGATTTATTTATTTATTTATTTGAAAGTCAGAGTTACACAGAGAAGGAGAGGCAGAGAGAGAGAGAGGTTTTCCATCTGATTGTTCACTCCCTAATTGGCCACAAGGGCCGGAGCTGAGCCAATCCGAAGCCAGGAGCCAGGAGCCAGGAGCCTCCTCTGAGTCTCCCATGTGGATGTAGGGGCCCAAGAACTTGGGCCATTCTCCACTGCTTGCCCAGGCCATAGTACAGAGCTGGATCGGAGGTGGAGCAGCCGGATCTCAAACCAGCGCCCATATGGGATGCTGGTGCTTCAGGCCAAGGCGTTAACCCACTGTGCCACAGTACCAGCCCCAGATGTTTTTAAACAATTAGAATTTAACAGAGATATCAAGAGAACATTATAGATTACTTTAAGTCATTGCTTTAACAGAGGATCAGATTCTAATTCTATGTCAAAGAGAAATAGATTAATAGCTTTTGTATCCAAAATTTCTTTCTTTCATAACCTTCTGTGATTTCTTAGCGTCCTTGACAGGTGTTCAAAAAGAAAAAAAAAAAACAATGTTCTAAATTATTTGGACTTTGATATATCCAGTTGGGCCAACTGGAAATATTGAAGCATATATGTCTCTCATCTTGTAGAGACACCAACTAATCAGGCTATTTGGATTATGTTAGAAGTACTGTCAAGATGTGAAGTGCTGCTAAATTTTAAGTTTTGATAACATAAAATGCTACTGATACAAATGTCTGAAAGTTAAAAAGTCTAATGATGTTGTGTTACTAGACACGATGTAACCATGAGAAAGGCTTAGAGGCCTAAAAGGGTTAAATGTTTTATAAAATCCTACAGGTGCTCTTGAAAATACTATGTGAAGTAAGCAAGTGCCTCTTGTTGGTTAATGAGTTTATAATTTTAAACATGAAGTCTTTTGTCATCCACAGTTTTGTATATGAGATTTGATGCTCATAAAACTAAAATATTGGTCTGTATTTAGTTGTCCTCCTATATGTTCCGATGGACTTTTATACAGTAAATTCTATTGAATTCAGTACTTTAGGATGGTTCTGTAAACAGATGAAGCCAATAATGCACTACAGGTTACAACTAGAATAAAGTATGGTTAATTCAGGTTATTAAGAGCAGAAAGTAATTTGAATCAGTTGGTAATTTAAAAAAACAGTTAAAGTTTAAAAAGCTATTACTGAAACTAATTTATTGTTCTATCTTGTATATTTTATGTTTCACATACAAAATGTATGTGTATACATATTGTATGTCTACATGGGAAAATTTACTAAGAACTTTGTTTTAATTGGCTTATAGATAAAAGATTGCTCATAAATTTAAATAGCTAAAATTAATCAAAGATGCATTTTGATTCATGTGACCTGAATTTGTGTATCAAATATTTTAAATTTGATGGAATAAAGAAACTAAAACTTCTCCTCCTCCTCCTTCTCCTTTTCCTCCTTCTTCTCCTTCTCTTCCTTCTCCTTCTCCTCCTTCTCCTCCTCCTTCCCTTCCTCTCCCCCTCCTCCTCCTCATCCTTGTGCTTGTGCTTGAATTTGCTGGTTAAACAGGCTACACCATGTTAGATATTTAAGAGATTTTTCCAAAAACATGTATTCTTAAAATTTATAGGTGGCATTGGACCTTCTGGTAAATATTTTCCTAAGTTATTATCTAATGGTTGGAATTGCTTACTACATTTTCTTTTCTTTTTTAACTTTTATTTAATAAATATAAATTTTGAAAGTACAAATTTTGAATTATAGTGGCTTCCCCCCCAATAACCTCCCTCTCACCCCCAGCCCTCCCATCTCCCACTCCCTCTCCCATCCCATTCTTCATCAAGATTCCTTTTCAATTATCTTTATATACAGAAGATCAACTTAGTATATACTAAGTAAAGATTTCAACAGTTTGCACCCACAAAGAAACACAAATTATAAAGTACTGCTTGAGTAATAGTTATACCATTAATTCACATAGTACAACACATTAAGGACTAAGTGCACAGTGACTCCTGTTGTTGATTTAACAATTGACACTCTTATTTATGACGTCAGTAATCACCCGAGGCTCTTGTCATGAGCTGCCAAGTCTATGGAAGCCTCTTGAGTTCACCAACTCCAATCTTATTTAGAAAAGGCCATAGTCAAAGTGGAAGTTCTCTCCTCTCTTCAGAGAAACTTACCTTCTTCTTTGATGGCCCATTCTTTCCCCTGGGTCTCACTCACAGAGATCTTTCATTTAGGTCATTTTTATTTTTTCTGCCACAGTGTCTTGACTTTACATGCCTGAAATACTCTCATGGGCTTTTCAGCCAGATCCAAATGCCTTAAGGGCTGAATCTGAGGCCAGAGTGCTGTTTAGGATATCTGCCATTCTGTAAGTCTGCTGTGTATCCCGCTTCCCATATTGGAATGTTCTCTTCTTTTTAATTCTATCAGTTAGTACTAGCAGACACTAGTCTTGTTTATGTGATCCCTTTGACATTCCTATCATTACAATCAATTATGAACTGAAACTGATCAGTTAGACTAGTGAGATGGCATTGGTACATGTCACCTTGATGGGATTGAATTGGAATCCCCTGGCATGTTTCCAACTCTACCGTTGGGGGTAAGTCAAATTGAGCATGTCCCAAATTGTACATCTCCTTCCTCTGTTATTCCCACTCTTATATTTAACAGAGATCATTTTTCAGTTAAATTTAAACACCTAAGAATAATTGTGTGTTAATTAAAGAGTTCAACCAATGGTATTAAGTAGAACAAAAGAATATGAAAAGGGATAAAGTATTAAATCATTTCTTGACAGTAAGGACAAGGGTTGATCAAGTCATTGTTTCTCATAGTGTCCATTTCACTTCAACAGGTGCTCAATTAGTTATCACCAATCAGGGAGAACATATGATATTTGTCCCTTTAGGACTGGCTTATTCCCTCAGCATGATGTGTTCCAGATTCCTCCATTTTGTTGCAAATGACCAGATTTCATTTTTTTTACTGCTGTATATTATTCTATAGAGTACATGTCCCATCATTTCTTTATTCAGAGTTCTGTTGGTGGGCGTTTAGGTTGATTCCATGCCTTAGCTATTGTGAATTTAGCTGCAATAAACATTGAGGTGCAGGTAGCTCTTTTATTTGCCAATTTAATTTCTTTTGGGTAAATTCCAAGGAGTGGGATGGCTGGATCATGTGGTAAGGTTATATTCAGGTTTCTGAGGAATCTCCAAACTGACTTCCATAGTGGCTTTACCAGTTTGCATTCCCACCAACAGTGGATTAGTGTCCCTTTTTCCCCACATCTTCAGCAGCATTTGTTGTTGGTAGATTTCTGTTTGTAAGGCATTCTAACTGGGGTGAGGTGAAACCTCGTTGTGGTTTGGATTTGCATTTCCCTGATTACTAGTGATGCTGAACATTTTTTAATGCGTCTGTTGGCCATTTGAACTTTCTCTTTGAAAAAATGTCTATTTCATTCCTTGGCCCATCTCTTAAGTGGGTTGTTAGTTTTATTGATTTGGAGCTTCTTGATCTCTTTGTAGATTGTAGTTATTAATCCTTTATCAGTGCATAGTTTGCAAATTTTTTTCCTGTTCTGTCGGTTGCCTCTTCACTTTCCTGACTGTTTCTTTTGCAGTACAGAAACTTCTCAATTTGGTGTAATACCAATTAATAATTTTGACTTTGACTGCCTGTGCCTCTGGGGTATTTTCCAAGAAGTCTTTGCCTGTGCCTGTATCTTGCAGGGTTTCTCCAATGTTCTCTAATAATTTGATGGTGTCAGGTCATAGCTTTAGACCTTTAATCCATGTTGAGTGGATTTTTGTGTAAGGTGTAAGGTAGGGGTCTTGCTCATGCTTCTTTTTTAAAATTTTTTCACCTTTTTAGCAAATATAAATTTCCAAAGCACAGTTTATGGATTACAATTGTCCCCCCTCCCCATTACTTCCCTCCGGCCAGCAACCCTCCCAACTCCTGCTCCCTCTCCCATTCCATTCACATCAAGATTCTTGACAGTCAGGACAAGGGTTGATCAAGTCACTCTTTCTCATAGTGTCCATTTAATTTCAACAGGTTTCCATTTTGGTGTTCAGTTAGTTGTCACCAATCAGGGAGAACATATGATATTTGTCCCTTTAGGACTGGCTTTTTCCCTCAGCATGTGTTCCAGATTCCTCCATTTTGTTGGAAATGACTGGATTTCATTTTTTTTACTGCTGTATATTATTCTATAGAGTACATGTCCCATCATTTCTTTATCCAGTCTTCTGTTGATGGGCATTTGGGTTGAATCCAGGTCTTAGCTATTGTGAATTGAGCTGCAATAAACAGTTTTTGATTTCTCTTTTGAGTTATTCTATGACCCAGTGTTCATTCAGGAGCATGTTGTTCAGTCTCCATGTGTTTGCATATGCTCTGGGGATTCCTGAGTTGCTAATTTCCAGTTTCATTCCACTGGAATCTGAGAAGCTACATGGTATGATTCTAATTCTTTTGAATTTGCTGAGACTCACTTTATGGCCTAGTATGTGGTTAATCCTAGAGAAGGTTCCATGTACTGTTGAGAAGAATGTAAATTCTTTCAGTGTAGGATTAAAAGTTCTGTAGATATCTGTTAGATCCATTTGAGCTGTAGTGTCAATTAAATCTGCTGTCTCCTTGTTGATCTTCTGTCCTGTTTATCTGTCTATCTCTGAAAGTGGAGTATTGAAGTCCCCCAGTACTATTGTATTGGAGTCTAAGTCTCTCTTTAAGTCCCTTAACATATCTTTCAAATAAACCGGTGCCCTGTAATTAGGTGCATATACATTGATAATAGTTACATCTTCCTGTTGAATTGATCCCTTAATCATTATAGAGTGCCCCTTTTGTCTCTCTTAACAGTTTTTGTGTTAAAGTTTATTTTCTCTGCTATTAAGATGGCTACGCCATCTCTTTTTGGTTTCTGTTGGCATGGAATATCTTTTTCCAACCTTCACTTTCAGTCTGCATGCATCTTTGTTGGAAATAGATGGGTTTTGTTTTTTAATCCATTCAGCCAGTCTGTGTCTTTTAACTGGAGATTTGAGGCCATTTACATTCAATGTGACTATTGATAAGCAGTGACTTTGCCCTGCCATTTTCCCAAAGATATTTTCTAATATATGCTTTGAACTCCTTGTGGTCTTTTACTGTGAGGTTTTCTTCCTTTACCTTCTTTCATATTGATAGCAGTGTTTTTGTATTTCTTTGTGTAACACATCTTTAAGCATCTTTTGCAGGACTGCATGAGTAGTGACAAATTCTTTCAATTTCTGTTTGCTATGAAAGGTCTTTATTTCACCTTCATTCAC
This sequence comes from Sylvilagus floridanus, assembly GCA_949820135.1. Lineage (NCBI taxonomy): Eukaryota > Metazoa > Chordata > Mammalia > Lagomorpha > Leporidae > Sylvilagus > Sylvilagus floridanus. Next base: position 51,293,001 of record OX463223.1, read on the forward strand.
AAATGAGAGCTTTGCAGGATATAATATTCAGGGATGGCAGTTTTTTTCTCTTAGTACCTCGGCTATATCTTGCCTTTCCCTCCTAGCCTGTAGGGTTTCTGATGAGAAGTCTGCTGTGAGTCTAATTGGAGATCCTCTGAGAGTAATCTGACGTTTCTCTCTTGCACATTTTAGAATCTTTTCTTTATGTTTCACTGTGGTGAGTTTGATTACAACGTGTCGTGGTGAGCATCTCTTATGGTCATGTTTATTGGGGGTTCTATGTGCTTCCTGTACTTGGATGTCTCTTTCGTTCTGCAAACCGGGAAGTTTTCTGCTAGTATCTCACTAAAAAGGCCTTCTAATCCTTTCTCACTCTCTCTCCATGCCTTCAGGAACTTCTAGAACCCAAACGTTGGGTTTTTTAATAGTATCCTGTAGATTCCCAACAATATTTTTTAGATTTCTAATTTCCTCTTTTTGTCTTCAGTTTGACTGTATACTTTCCTGTGCTCTGTCTTCTATGTCCGATATTCTGTCTTCTGCCTCACTGATTCTGTTTTTAAGGCTCGCAAATGTGTTTTTCATTTGTTTTATTGAATTCTTCATTTCATTTTGATATCTATATTTCAGTTTCATATTCTACTAAATTTTTCATTTCGTTTTGATTCTTCCATAAGATTTCATTTTCACAAGAAAGATTTTCTTTCCTGTCCTGTATGGATTTCTATAGTTCATGCATTTGTTTTTGATAACTTCTAAATGTTCTTATCATAAATTTTCTGAATTCCAATTCTTTCATTTCTTCTATCTCATCATCTTCATAATCTTGTATTGGTATGTCATGTTCACTTGGGAGCATCATGATGTCTTCCTTGTTTTTGTTTCCTCAGTTTTTGTGTTTGTTGTTTGGCATTGTGGAAATATTCTTTGGTTTCTTCTTCTTTTGTTTTTCAATGTGGTGGCTTTTCTCATTTTACTATGAATTTAGATTAAGTGGACTGTCTGTTTTTTTGGCCAGAGAGCTCTGTGCAGTTCTTCATGGTTAAGGGTGTGCTAAAGGTGAAAAACCCAGGTTTGGTAAATCTTCTCTCTCTCTCTTTTATTTTTTATTCAGAATGGAAGTAATTATGCTCAGCTGAGCTCTTCTCCTTGATGGCAATCAGTGCCTGAGCACTAGCCCCATTTGGAGTCCCGGCTGTTCCAATTCTAATCCAGCTCTCTGCTATGGCTTGGGAAAGCAGTAGAAGATGGTCCAAGTCCTTGGACCCCTGTATCCACCTGAGAGACACAGAAGAACCTCCTGGCTCCTGGCTTTGAATTGGCTCAGCTCTGGCAATTGTAACCATTTGGAGAGTGAACCAGCAAATGGAAGATCTGTATCTCTCTGCCTCTCAGCAACTCTGCCTTCCAAATAAATAAATTAATTAATCTTTTTTAAAAATAAAGACACTAGGCTTGACATTAAGAAAGGAAGAACATTAAAGAAACAATAAAGTTTAAAATAAAACAATTTATTTTCTTATTCTTAATTGATATGATAGATAACCTTTATTCAAAATAATAGTAACAACAAAGTATTGAATGATTATAGCTTATGATTATGTTGAATTACAGCAATTTCATAAGATCATGAAGCGAAATGGTAATATCTGAAAATAGATTTCAATTGTTGTAAATGTATATTGAAAATTCAAGGGCAATTATTTTATTTTATCTTATTTTATTTTTAAGATTTATTTTTTTTTTTGACAGGCAGAGTGGACAGTGAGAGACAGAGAGAAAAGTCTTACTTTTCCGTTGGTTCACTCCCCAGTGGCCGCTGTGGCCGGCACGCTGTGGCCGGCACGCTGTGGCCGGCCCACCACACTGATCTGAAGCCAGGAGCCAGGTGCTTCTCCTGGTCTCCCATGCGGGTGCAGGGCCCAAGCACTTGGGCCATCCTCCACTGCACTCCCGGGACACAGCAGAGAGCTGGCCTGGAAGAGGAGCAACCGGGACAGAATCCAGCACCCCGACCGGGACTAGAACCCGGTGTGTCGGCACCGCAGGCAGAGGATTAGCCTATTGAGCTGCGGCGCCAGCCAAGATTTATTTATTTATTCAAAAGAGTTACACATAGAGAGGAGAGGCAGAGAGAGAGAGAGAGGTCCTCCATCAGATGGTTCACTCCCCAATTGGCCACAACGGCCGGAGCTACACCAATCTGAAGCCAGGAGCCAGGAGCTTCTTACTGGTCTCCCACATGGGTGCAGGGGCCATCCTGCACTGCCTTCCTAGGCCATAGCAGAGAGCTGGATCGAAGTAGAGCAGCAGGGTCTCAAACTGGTGCCCATATAGGATGCCGACACTTCAAGCCAGAGTGTTAAGCCACTGCGCCACAGCGCCAGCCCCAAGGGCAATCATTTTAAAGAGTTAAGAATAAAAGAAATATTAGGGTGCTCCGGAGAAACTGGACCAATAGGAAATACAATTACCATGAAGAATTGGCTAGAATTATAGTGACAGCCAAGTCCTATGATCTGCCATCTGCAAACTGGAAATGCAGGACAGCTGGTGTTATAAGACTAGTCTAAGCACCAAGATCTGAGAATCAGGGGAGTCAATGGTGTTAATTCCAGCCCAAGCACTAGAAACCAATGTCCAAGCTCACACAGGCAGCCAGGACACAAAAGGAACAAAATTTCCTTCCTCCGCTTTTTTGTTCTTTTCAGGTCCTTAATGGATTGGATGATGCTTGTGTACACTGAGTAAGGTAATTTTTTAAAAAGTTTTACTTATTTATTTGAAAGGCAGAGCTACAGAGAGGCAGAGGCAGAGAGAGAGGGAGAGAGAGGTCTTCCATCTGCTGTTTCACTCCGCAGATAGCCGCAATTGCCAGAGCTGCGTCAGTGCAGGGGTCCAAGGACTTGGACCATCTTCTACTGCTTTACCAGGCCATAGTAGAGAGCTGGATTATAAGTGGAGCAGCCAGGACTCGAACTGGTGTCCATATGGGATGCCAGCAATGCAGGCAGCAGCTTTACTAGCTATGCCACAGCACTGGCCCCAAGAGTAAGGCAATGTAATTTGCTGATCCATGGGTTTGAATGCTAAACCCACACAGAAACATTCTCATAGATGCACCCAGAAAAATCTTTTTTTTATTTGACAGAGTTAGACAGTGAGAGAGAGAGACAGAAAGATCTTCCTTCCATTGGTTCACCCCCCCCCCAAATGGCCACTACAGCCATAGCTATGCCTATCTAAAGCCAGGATCCAGGTGCTTCTTCCTGGTCTCCCATGTGGGTGCAGGCGCCCAAGCACTTGAGCCATCCTCCACTGCCTTCCCAAGCCACAGCAGAGAGCTGGACTGGAAGAAGAGCAACCGGGACTAGAACTTGGTGCCCATATGGGATGCTGGCACCACAGGTGGAGGATTAACCAAGTGACCCACGGCGCTGGCCCAGAAAAAAATGATTAATCTGGGCCGACCACTGGACAAATTGACAAGTGAAACCTAATATTACAAAGTACAATTTATATACTTAGTTGAAAAAATGGAATAATATGGAATGCCCCAAACCAAACATCAACATATATAGCATATATGAATTCAACTACAAGAGTAATCACTTTAAAAATCAATGGTTGGGGCCAGTGCTGTAGTTCAGCAGGTTAAAGCCTACAGCGTCTCATCCTATATGGGTGCCAACTAAGTCTCAGCTGCTCCACTTCTGATCCAGCTCTCTGCTAATGCACCTGTGAAAGCAGTGGAGGATGGCCCAAGTGCTTGGGCCCCTGCACCCATGTGGGATACCTGGAAGAAGCTCCTGGTTCCTGGCTTTGGCTTGCTCCAGCCTCTGTCATTGTGGCCAGTTGGGGAGTGAAGATCTCTCTCTCTCTCTCTCTCTCTCTCTCTCTCTCTCTCTCTCTCTCCTTTTGTCTTTCCATAACTCTGCCTCTCAAATATATAAATCTTAGAAAAAGCCAGTGATCAAAATACAAAAGCTAAATTAAAAGACAGAGTGAAAATAAAAATAAATCCCAACCATTTGTTTACTGTAAGAAACCCAATTAAGCATAAATATTCAGATAAAAAGTACAAAAATGGAGAAATATAAAACCATATTATATCAAATGAAAGCTAGAATAGCTACATTAATGTTATATATTATATTGAGACAAATCAGACTTTATAACAAGGAAAAGTATCAAGGATATCACGGGGAATAATAATAAAAAAGAGGTCAATCTTCCAGGACTTAACAGCCTTGAATGTGTATGTGCCTAACAACCCTATGTTAACATAGTAAAACTTTAAGGATAAATAAGTTAATTCACTGCTAGAGTTAGAGAATTCAGCATCCTTCTGTCAGTAATTGACAGCTCAAGCTAGCAGAAAATCAGTTCAAGACATCATTGTACTGAACACTACCATCAATTAACTGGATCTAATTGACATTTACAGAACACATACAACAGTAGCAGAATGCTTGTGCTTCACAAGCCCACCCAGAGCATTCACCAAGACAAATCACAGTCAGGACCATAAAACACAAATTAACAAATTTAAAATAATAGGAATTACACAAGGAATGCTCTTGGATGACAATATAAATGAACCAGAAATTAACAGTGGAATGATAATTCGAAAACCCCAAATTTGGAGATTAAACAATGGATTTCTAAATACTGGATGGGTCAAGGAAGAAATCTCAAGAGAAATTTAAAAAATATTTTGAGTTAAATGAAAATAAAAATGTAACTTATCCATATATTAGAAAGGAAGAGAGAGTTAAAATCAATTATCTATGTTTAGGAAACTGCTAAAAGAAAAGTAAATAATTTTAAAAGGTTATTTATTTATTTGAAAGTCAGAGAGAGAGAGAGAAAGAGAGAGAGAGAGATCCTCCACCAAATGGCTGCAACAGCCAGGGCTGGGCCAAGTTGAAGCCAGGAACCAGGAGCTTCATCTCAGTCTCCCAAGTGGGTGCAAGGGTCCAAGCAGTTAGGCCATCCTAGGCTGCTTTGCCAGGTGCATTAGCAGGGAGCTGGATTAGAAATGGAGTTGCCAGGAATTGAACTGGTGCCCATATGGATTGCAAGTGACACAGGTGCCACAGCACAATTTTCCAAGAAGAGTAAATTAAATCTAAGTAATCAGAGGAACTAATGAGTTAAAGCGAGATTGTAGGACACAAGGCTAACATAATACTCAATTGATTTCCTATACAGCAACACCAAAAATTGGAATTAGAAATCAAAACTACAGCACCATTTTTATATTGCTGTATTTTCTTTCCTCTAATTTTCTTAAGGATTTATGTCTATATTTGTATGAGATATTGGTCAGTAGTTTGTTTTCTCAAAATGACATTTTTAGGTTTTGATGTTAGGACTTTATGGTTTAAGATGGGAATATTTTAGAAGTGTGAAGGATTGGTGTCATTGCTTCTTTATGTATTTAGTAGAATTTACCAGTGAAGCTCCTGAACCTGCACTTTTTATTGTGAGAAAGTTTTTCAGTTAATATTTTATCTCTTCATTTTATATAGATATCTTCAAGTTTGTTATTTCCTATTGAGTTTATTTCAGAAATCTGGGTTTTTTAAGTTGATAGACTATTTTTTTAACAAGTATTTAAAAGCAAGGTTTGGTTGGCACCGCAGCTCACTTGGCTAATCCTCCGCCTGCAGCGCCGGCACCCCAGGTTCTAGTCCCGGTTGGGGCACGGGATTCTGTCCCGGTTGCTCCTCTTCCAGTCCAGCTCTCTGTTGTGGCCAGGAAGGCGGTGGAGGATGGCCCAACTGCTTGGGCCCTGTACCCGCATGGGAGACCAGGGGAAGGCACCTGGCTCCTGGCTTCAGATAGGTGCAGCACACCAGCTGTAGTGGCCATTTTGGGGGTGAACTAACAGAAAAAGTAAGACCTTTCCCTCTGTCTCTCTCTGTCTCTCTCTCTGTCTCTCTCTCTCTCACTGTTTAACTCTGCCTGTCAAAAAAAAAAAAGCGAGATTTATTAGAGTCACAGACCTCCAACCAGAGTGGCATGCAAGGGGGGTTCCAAGAGAGACAAAATCCAAAGGGGCTGGTGGTAGTAGGTAGGGTTTTTAAGCACAATTTTGGAGGAAAAAAACTTGACAATCAGGTTGACATTGATAGACTATTTTTTAAAAGATTTATTTATTTATTTGAAAGTCAGAGTTACACAGAGAAGAGGCAGAGAGATAGAGAGGTCTTCCATCCGCTGATTCACTTCCCAATTGGCCGCAACAGTTGGAGCTGGGCCCATCTGAAGGCAGGAGCCAGGAGCTTCTTTTAGGTCTCCCACATGGGTGCAGGAGCCTAAGGACTTGGGTCATCTTCTACTTCTTTCCAAGGCCATAGCAGAGAGCTGGAGCAGAAGTGGAGCAGCTGGGACACGAACTAGCGCCCATATGGGGTGCTGGCACTGCAGGTGGCGGCTTTACCTGCTATGCTACAGTGCCGGCCCCTTGATAGAGTATTTTAAAACTGATTTTAGTTTACAGAAAATTTTAGATGAAAATGTAGTATTATCACATATCCTCATACTTCCCCCAACAATTGCCTCTTATTATTAACACCTTGAATTAGTGTTTTGTATTTTTTACAATTAATAAGCCAATATTTATACATTAAAATTAACAAAAGTACATAGTTTACATTAGGATTCACTTTTTAAAAATTTACTTTTTATGTATTTATTTTTTTTGTTACTCAAGGCGGATTAATATGTTTTCCTCTACCAAAAATGCATTAGATGCTTTTTTAAAAAAAAGATTTATTTATTTAAAAGTCAGAGTTACACAGAGAGAGGAGAGGCAGAGAGAGAGAGAGAGAGAGAGAGAGACAGACAGACAGACAGAGGTCCTCCATCCAGTGGTTCACTCCCCAATTGGCTGCAAGGGCCAGAGCTGTGCCAATCCGAAGCCAGGAGCCAGGAGCTTCCCCCAGGTCTCCCACACGGGTGTAGGGGCCCAAGGACTCGGGACATCTTCTGTTTTCCTAGGCCATAGCAGAGCTGGATCGGAAATGGAGCAGCTGGGTCTCGAACCAGCGCCCACATGGGATGCTGACGCTTCAGGCCAGGGCGTTAACCCACTGTGCCAAAGCGCTGACCCCATTAGGTGCTTTTTTTTTTTTTAAAGAAAGCTTTTTATCTAATGAATACAAATTTCATAGGTACAGCTTTAGGAATATAGTGGTTCTTTTTATCTAATGAATACAAATTTCATAGGTACAGCTTTAGGAATATAGTGGTTCTTCCCCTCATCCCCGCTTTCCCGCCCCCACTCCCATCCTACTCTCTCTCCTATCCCACCCTTCATTAAGATTTGTTTTTAATTAACCTTATATACAGAAGTTCAATTCTGTACTAAGTAAAAATTTCAACAATTTGCACCCATATACACACACAAGGTATAAGGTACTGTTTGAAAACAAATATTACAATTAATTCTCATAGTACAACTCATTAAGGATAGAGGTCCTACATGGGGAGTAAGTGCACAGTGACTCCTGTTGTTGATTGAACAATTAACACTCTTATTTATGACGTCAATGATCACCCGAGGCTCTTGACATGAGCTGCCAAGACTATGGAAGTCTTTTGAGTCCACAAACTCTGTCAGTATTTAGACAGGGCCATAAGTAAAGTGGAAATTTATAGTAACAAGGAAGGGCAGGGAGAGGGGAATCTTCCTTTCCCTAGTTCACTTCCCAAATGGCTGCAACAGCTGGGGCTGGGTCAAGCTGAAATCAGAAGCCAAGAACTCCATCCAGATCTTCACATGGGTAGCAGGGATTCAAGGAATTGAGCCATCATATGCTGCTTCTGAGGCACATTAGCAGGGAGCTGGATTGGAAATGGAGTAGCTAGATCTTGAACTGGTATTCCAGCATGGGATGTGGATATCCCAAGCAGCAGCTTAACTCACTGAGCCACAGTGCTTACCTGTGGGTTTCATTCTTTATGCTATACATTCTATGAACTTTGATACACACACACAAACACACAAATATACATACACAAAAGTGACAACATGCATCAACCATTAAAGTATCATGCAGAATAGTTTCACTGCCCTAAAAATCTGTTTCTTCTACTCACTCCTGGTAAACATTAATCTTTTTACTTTCTCCGTAATTTCTCCCTTTTTTAGAATGTCACATGGATGTTATCAAATACTGCACAGTCTTTTCATATTGACTTATTTCACTATAGGAACATGAAGTTAGTTTTCTCGATTTCTTTCTGTGAAACCCACTGAATAGTATTCCACTGTGTGGATGGATCACAAATTATCCATTTATCTGTTGCAAAATATTTTGATTGTTTCCAAATTTTAACAATTTTGAACTTCTAAAAACAGTCATGCAGGCATGTTTTTGTGTAGACATGCTTTCAATTCAATTGGGCAAATACCAGGGAACATAAGTTTCTGTATCATATGATAAAATTATATTAATTTTGTAAGAAACTACCAAATGGTTGTACCATTGTTTGCATTTCAGCCACTAATGAATACAAGTCCATTTTACTCCACATCCTTCCTGTTGAGGTTTTTTGTTTGTTTTGCTTTTAGCCATCCTAATAGGTGTGTAGTGATGTTTAAATTTTTATACATGTATTTGTTAGTCATTTACATTACTTCTTTTGTAAATCACTTAGTGAGAACTTAGGATTTACCAGGAGACACAATAAAATCTTGATGTACCACATTAAGTAAATCTTCTTAAGGGTATTTTATTTTGTTTACAAAAACAAATGAATGTGATGACACATTTTTTGGACAAAATTATTGCTTTGGTGGAAAATGTGATATGTACATAAATATGCAACTAAGGGAAATTCATTTCATCAGCAAAAACAGCACTCAACTTTTACAAAATGATGGGCATTTATTTAAACAAGGTTTATTGGCTAATTCATTTGGTGCTTTGTGTCCCAAAATATCTTGGACAATGGTTTGCTCAGCAGTTAAGATGTTCCTTGGAATGCCCACATTCCCTGTTGGAGTGCCTAGGTTAAACTCTAGACCCCACCACTTCTAATTCCAGTTTCCTGTTAATGTGAACCATGGGAGGCAGTACATAATGTCTCAATACTTGGGTCTCTGCTTCCCAAGGGGAAGACTCACAGTTAGTTTCAGTCTCTTGACTTCTGCCTGGCCCAACTCAGGCTTTTGTGGGCATTTGGGGGATGAACCAGAGGATGGAAGATCTCTCTCTCTCTCTCTCTCTCTCTCTCTCTCTCTCTCTCTCTCCCTTTCAAGAGAAATGAAAAATGAAATAGATTTACAAAGCATATTTTTAAAAAGAAGACATCCAACCACAAATTTTATTGGCTTATGACCTTAAATTTATTTCATCATTGATATGTGAGTAAAGGAATCTGGTTTTGTGTCTAACTTCATCTGTGTTACACTTAAAAATAATAGATTTCACAGAAAGTCAAGCATAGCAGAATTTTTGTTAAATTTTCATTTAAAAATTTTTTCAACTTGGTATCATCCCTGGAGCAAGAAACTGTATCAAAAGTAGTGACTCCACACCTGGCAACTTCTCATTATATGCAATTACAAGGAATAGGCTCCCAGTAGTCTCATCAGTTGTCTTCACTCTGTGAACATCACTACTTTACTGCCTGATTTTTCATTTCCTTCTGTGAACCTTATTTTTTTTTAAAAAAGTGTGAAGTACATCTCATGAACATTTCTATGTACAAAGAGATATATAAAAATGAACTACAGTCTTAATTGGCAGATCTGTAAAAACCACTGCTTTGCACAAAGGATAGTAAAGTTTCCTGAAAGCTGAAAATGATCCGTAGACAATGATCCTTTCCTTGGAGGATTACCCTTGAATAATTCCCCCCTTCACAGCCCTAAATCATTACCTATCATGTTTTATAGATCTCCAGAGAAGGCATTAAAGACAATCTTGCACTGTTAATGTTTAATGTTCCATAAACTATTATCAGGGTAAAATTCTTTTTTCTATCTAACCTACTGTTTTAGCCTATTCCATTTAAATTTACACTGAAGGTAACTACTGCTCATCAAGTTTCTTCACATTCTGACAACTGTTATTAATAAAGGCAAGAAGCTTATGTTTTCCATTCCAATAGTCAATTTTCACCAGTCATCTACTTGACCCCTCAGCAACACTGGTATAGATGACCACTTGTTCCAAGTTCATATATAGATATATGATATATAATATGTATTACTTTGTTTCTAGTACACTACATTATCTCATTTTTGTTTCTTTTCCTGCTACTTCACAAGCTGTTACTTCTCAATCTTATTTTCTGTATTCTCCATCTCTACTACCATCCCCTAAATGTTGGAGTGCCCTAGGGCTTTGGCATTTAGATCTAGTTTTTCTTTATCGTCATGTGTTCCATACCATTCCTTGGTCTTAAATAAAATCTATTCTCTTTTGATTCCCAAATTTCTATCCCCATCATAGATCTGTTCCATGAGCTATAGACTGATACATTTTGCTGCCTTTTTCACAGTTCAAAACTGATATGTTCAACTATGAGTTCTTCAATCCACTTGATCCCACACAAACTGCTTGGTTTTCACTATTTACCATTGAACTACTGGGACCACCATTCATTAGTTATTCAAGCCATACTTCTTATTTATTATTGACTATTTCTCCTCAAAACCCACATGCAATGTGTTAGTGATTCATATGGGCTCTACCGTCAAAATATGATAGAAAAAAATCTCCACCATTTCCCACTAACAACACTACTACCCCTGTCCAAGCTACTATAATTCCTTGTCTGGATTATTATAGATTTGTGGATAGTTCCCCATTTCCATTCTGGGTCACTAATAGTCTATTTCCTATACACCATCCAGATTAAACTTTCTACTATAGACAGCATCATGTCCCTCCTCAAAATTCATTTTTGTAAAGGATTTTTTAAAAATCATTTATTATTTAGTTGAAAGTCACAGGAAGAGAGAGTGAGAGTGAGAGAAAGAGAGAGAGAGATTGGGTTCATTCCCCAAGATGCCTGCACAAGGGCCTTTTTATCCGAGTACTAGTGGTTGAACTCTGTAATTAACAAACAATTATTCTTAGGTGTTTAAATTTTAACTGAAAAGTGATCCCTGTGAAATATAAGAGTGGGAATAAAAGAGGGAGGAGATGTACAATTTGGGACATGCTCAATCGGACGTGCCCCAAATGATGGAGTTAGATACATGCCAGGGGATTGCAATACAATCCCATCAAGGTGGCATGTACCAAGGCCATCTCACTAGTCCAAGTGATCAATTTCAGTTCACAATTGATCACACTGATAGGTCTAAGAGTCAAAGGGATCACACAAACAAGACTAATATCTGCTAATACTAACTGATAGAATGAAAAAGGGAGAGAATGATCCAACATGAGAAGCGGGATACACAGCAGACTCATAGAATGGCAGATGTCCTAAATAGCACTCTGGCCTCAGAATCAGCCCTTAAGGCATTCGGATCTGGCTCAAGAGCCCATGAGAATATTTTAGGCATGGAAAGCTAAGACACTCTGAAAAACAAAAAAAAAGAAGACCTAAATGAAAGATCTCTGCGAGTGAGATCCCAGTGGAAAGAACAGGGCCATCAAAGAAGGAGGTACCTTTCTCTGAAGGGAGGAGAGAACTTCCACTTTGACTATGACCCTGTCGGAATAAGATCGAAGTCGGTGAACCCTAAAGGCTTCCATAGCCTCGGCAACTCATGACTAGAGCCTAGGGAGATTACTGACGCCATAAACAAGAGTGTCAAATTGTTAAATCAACATCAGGAGTCACTGTGTACTTACGTCTCATGAGGGATCTGTCCTTAATGTGTTATCCAATGTGAAATAATGCTATTACTAGTACTGAAACAGTATTTTTACACTTTGTGTTTCTGTGTGGGTGCAAACTGATGAAATCTTTACATAGTATATACTGAATCGATCTTCTGTATATAAAGATAATTGCAAATGATTAAAAAATCTTGGTGTTAAATTGGAAATTGCATAGATAATTAATCAATTCTTTAAAAATATCATGTAGGATCTCTCTGTCCTTAATGTGCTGTACATTGTGAATTAATACTATAACTAGTACTCCAAAAGTATTTTCACTTTGTGTCTCTATGTGAGGGCAAACTGTTGAAATCTTTACGTAATATGTACTGAACTGATCTTCTGTGTATAAAGAGAATTGAAAATGAATCTTGATGTGAATGAAAGGGGAGAGGGAGCGGGAAAGGGGAGGGTAGTGGGTGGGAGGGAAGTTATGGGGGGGAAGCCATTGTAATCCATAAGCTGTACTTTGGAAATTTATATTCTTTAAATAAAAGCTTTTTATATATTAAAAAAATGGGCAATAGAGCTAAACAGACATTTTTCAAAGGAAGACACATACAAATGACCAAAAGGTACATGAAGAGATGTTCGACGTCACTAATCATGAGGAAGATTCAAATCAAAACCACAATGAAATACCACTTGACTCCAGTTAGATTGGCTATTATCAAAAAGACAAAAGATAACACATGCTGGAGAGGGTTCAATGAGGATCTGTAAAGTAGTACAGCCATTGTGGATATTAGAGTCAGGAGTCAGAGCTGGGTGGGAATCAGGCCCATGCACTCCGATATGGAATGCAAGCATCTTAACCGGCATCTTAACCATTAAGCTAAAATGCCTTTAGGAAATATCTTAGGAACTTGCTTTTAGTATACCAGAATAATAATTTTATTTGAAATTGATGTTTCCTCACACAGTTGACTGTCCTGCTTGTTACCTTGATAAAACATGCTGCAGTTTAGTAGTCTCGATTGTTTCAGATGAATTAACCATCTGATGCCTTAACTTTCTACTTAAGTCAGTTTATTTAGAAATGTTGAATACCTAGAGACATAAATACACCTGGGCACAAGTTCATGCCACTGAGGAGCTCACAGTTTTTTTTTTTTTTTTTTTTTTTTGACAGGCAGAGTGGACAGTGAGAGAGACAGAGAGAAAGATCTTCCTTTACTGTTGGTTCACCCTCCAATGGCCACTGCGGCCAGCGAACCGCGCTGATCTGAAGTCAGGAGCCAGGTGCTTTTCCTGGTCTCCCATTCAGGTGCAGGGCCCAAGGACTTGGACCATCCTCCACTGCCCTCCCGGGCCACAACATAGAGCTGGACTGGAAGAGGGGCAACCGGGACAGAATCCGGCACCCTGACCCGAACTAGAACCCCATGTGCCAGCGCCGAAGGCGAAAGATTAGCCTATTGAACTGCGGCACCAGCCAAGCCCACAGTTTTAAGGGACTATTATAAAATGAGATAATTCCAATACAATATGACAAATGATGGAGAGGAACTCAAGGTACAGTTTAGGAGACTAAAGTAAAAGAGTATCTACAGCTTCCTAGAAAAGTCAAAGAATATTTCTTAGAGGACATGGCATTGGAACTGAGAGATAGACACACGAATGAGACATGTTGCCAGGCAAAATACGCAAAGAGGTTTCCTTGAAGAATGTGGCACATGAGCTGGGTCATGAAAAAGGATGTGGTGATATAAAAGGGAACCTATAGAAGAGGAAATAGAATGGGCAAAGGTGCAGAGTCATCTGAGTTTTTAAAAATACGTGGTTTGTTTGTATGATTGCAAACAATGTGTATTGGCAGATATGAAAGACCAGACTAATGTGGTCATCAAAAATTTCATGGAAAATGCATTTTATATTTAAAAACTATTCGTGGAGTTCAAAAATTTCAGTGCCAAAATAAACTTATCTTTCAGTTCTATTTTTCCATAAATTTGAAGTTCCCTTGTATAGGTAATAATAGTTGATTTTGTGATTGCCAGAGTGGCTAATCAAGAGAATATGCCAAGGGGCCAGCGCTGTGGCACAGCAAGTTAAGCCATAGTCTGCAGTGCTGGCATCCAGTATGGGTTCCGGTTTGAGTTTGAGTTTGAGCAGCTCCACTTTCAATCCAGCTCCCTGATAATGTGCCTGAGAAAGCAGCGAGGATGGCCCAGGTCCTTGCACCCCTGCATTCATGTGGGAGACCTGGAAGAAGCTCTTGGCTTCTGTCTTCGGCCTGGTCCAACCCTGGTCATTGCAGCCATTTGGGGAGTGAACCAGAAGATGGAAGATACCATTACAAATGCCATTTTCACAATATACTGCTAATTATCAGTTAAGAGGGAAAATTGATAAAGCAATTTAAGGTTCAATGTACATGCTCTTGGAGACATATAGATTTTATAGGAGGATGCCTGACTTAGATTAAGCAAGCGTTTCTAGAAAGTTTTCTTGCCCTTAAAAAATACTGTTATGGTCTGTGTCTACCATGCCAGTTCACTGCCTAGCAGACTTTAAATTCTTCCTATGATACTCAAAATGGACAGAGAATATAGTTTCTAAAAATATACTCATTCCCCTTGATTAAAATTCTAAATGGATAGAAGAGCTAAAAAGAAATAGTGTGGTATAGGAAACACTTGGTTACAAAAGGAATTAAACCAGCTGCTCTTTACCTGTCAAAGTAGAGAACAATACATACAGGGGCAAAAAATCATCTGCTTTGAGTCCTGGAATGATCCTCCAGGCTTCACAGAATGCTTATAGCCAAATGGGAGAGAAAGTGATTCTCACTGTGAAACTCATTTCCAAAGAAAAGAATATTTTCCTCGAGGCCTCCTGGTGGGATAGATCTTCACCTTTCATCAGTCTAGGTTACTGAACAACAGATAAGTGTAAATGTTCAATCACAATGCCTCAATTGAAACATTTAAGGCCTGTCAGTTGCTCATGCCCTCAACACCAAACTAAAAATTAGAGCTTTAAAAACAGAACAGGAAGAAATGATTTTTTCATAAAGAAGGTAAAATCAAAATGAGTTTGGTGTAGATGAATGAAGCAAGTTAGAGATTTGGGTATTTTAAAATGGCAATATAACCAAGTAGAGAACAGAAAGTTCTAATATACCTGCATTTGCATGTCAAATTTATTATAAATTGTCTTTAAAAGAGTGCAGACTTCTATTTATTCATTATTAGTATTAAGATACATATATATTGTTGTTACAATAGATATTTTTAAGTGAATGGATATTGAGCACTGTGTTAAGTGATGTTGGTGATTACAAAAGAGTCCTTTTTTTCCAATTAGACCAATTCTGGAACCTAGTCACACACTAGAAGACATTAGGATACATGTTGAAGTCATTTGATATAGATGTACATATTCACTCTGTAAGGGAACAGTTACTGAGGGATGGGATTAGATTGAGCAGCCTTTGTGGAACGAATAGTTTTGATCCCAAAGCTTTGAAAGGAAAAAAAATGGGAATTGTGAATGGTGGATGGAGAGGAAAAGAAGCACTTTAGATGTAGAGAAGAGGAATGAGTGGATATTACAGAGGCAGGAATGTGGTGTGTGGTTTTAAGGAGTCCAGTCTGACAGAATTGGGGCCAGTAATCATGTTGGGGATTAGTGGGAGTTTAAGATGAATAGGTAGGGTGGAGCCAGTTGATGGAAGACCTGGAATGCTAGCTTGATTAGTTTTGACTTGATCCTCCAGGCAAATGGATGCCCTAGTAGGGGAGTGACATGCTGAAAGCAGTGCCTTAAGATTAATCTAGCAGTAGTGTTTCAGGAAGGATTTGCTTGCTGTCTGAAGCAAGTGATGGATATATGTAGAGATAGTGAAAGAGTTAAATCAGTTATTGCCTTAAGGCTTATCAGAAACAAATCTTTAAATTCTCCTCTCAGTGATTAGTATAAAAGACAAAACAGATTGATTTTTCTTTCTTCTCTTTTCTCAGTTCTGTTTTTTAAATGATCATGATTTGTTATTTTAACTCTTCCCTTTTCTCATTCAATATGCTGGTGTGTCTGGACGGGAGAAGAAAGGGTGCTGCACTTGAGAGAACTTCCAGGGTGTGTTGCTGCTCTTTAATGCCTTAGCCCCCCACAAGCTCCTCTCCCCCTCACCCCACCCCAACCATGTCCAATGGTCAGGAGAGGTCTTTTAAAACAGGTTTATGATGCATTCTTCCATTCCCTAGGGAAAATATGAGTCTTTCAGTATGTAATTTTCAAAACCTCCTATGTCTAGGCTTGATGCCTTGTTTCAGTCTTCAGAATGAGGATAAACTGGGTTGCTTTCTGTTTGCTTCAAAATCACCTCTTTCCAGTGTGACTTCATTATCTGAAATTATTCAAAGTCCTAATACCACAGACAGATCTCTACTGGAATCAAAATACAAATTTGCAACAAAATGCTAAATAAGAATGTGTTGGGAATTATGCATGTTATTGCTCCCCTCAATTCAATTTGGGTCACCTCAATAATTATCGAACATCTTCTCCAGGAATTTATGAACTACACAATCATAAAGTATTATATATATTACATAAACACAAATGAACAAACCACATAATTAAATATGAATATGGAACATATATGATTAGATGACAAAATAAGTGGCATGTTGTGAGAATTGACTGTAATAATTATTCATCTATAAAGACATAAAAAAGAAAATCTCAAGCCCCCAATGGTATGCATGTTATGAATATGTAGTCACCTTATGGGTTTCATCTTTGATTTTTCTCAAATCTGATATGAGCACAGATAAAAAGTGACAACTAATGGATGCACTATTAAAACACCATTTCCAAATGGACTCTTTCTGCTTAGTTTTGAATTTTGCTATTACAATATTCTTTTGAAGTAGCTGAGTTATCTTTAGTTAGGTGCCATTTTTTTCCTTACAAATAACGGGATCAATTTCTCATGGAAAAATATTATCTGGTGTTTGCATGCAATAACCCGATTTGGTTTAAAAAACACATTGTAGGGTGATGCAGAGAGACTGTGTACATTCCATCTGCAGATTAATGAGGTAGAATTGAAATTTCTCATGATTGTACAGTCGCATCTGGAAATGAAGTTTACTTTTTTTGTTAATAAAAATGTACCTGTGTTCACAGAAATATCTTGACGATTCTGATATTTCTGTTTGTGGTGGGATGAGGAGGCCATGCCAAGGTGACTGCTGGCAATGGAAACTGCTTGGCAACAGGCTGTGATTGGATGGCTTTGGAAACTACCTGGCAACAGGCTGTGATTGGTTAGTGCATAGACTGCCCCTTGACCAGATTGGCTGCCTTTGCTATTTAAGCTGCAGTACCAACTGAAATAAACAAGTCTGCAGGGTGCTCACCTCTGGCCTGCTTTCACCTGACTCCTGGGGTCTGTGTGGTGACTCCGCGCCTTTTACCCCCACCATGCTCCTCCTCTCAGAACGAATCCACTGCAACATCTGTTGGCTAGTTTGAGAATGGGTAGGGAAAGTTGGAATCACTTTCTAGAGAAAACTATCATCTTGAATCACTGGACAAGGAAGGAATAGAAAGAAAGTGGCTTTTGCATAGCATTAAAATGCACTAGATTGTCTGATCCATCATTTAACAGTACCTGTTAACATTAGGTCCATGTATTCTGTGTTTGCGACAAGATTGAGAGCAAGGGTCTGAAGGACGATCTTAGGGATGACAGGAATTGTGAGGGGTAAGAAATTTAGTATAAAAGAGAGAAAGAATGAGAGTGAGAGGGTAGAACACGTGAGTAGAAGACATAGATGACAAACAAAAAACATTGCTCAGTTAAAATATCTAAAATATTGTTTGATGCTCCAACATACTTTCCTCCTTCTCCATTTCTGGCATATAAATGCATTCAAATCACAATGAAAGAATGTCCCAAGGCTGCATTCACCCTGGCTGTTGCAAGGTTGATGTAGTTGAAGCTACTGAAGGTATGAAAAGAATGTAATTCAAAAATGATGGAATAGTTTAAAATTTATGATATATACAATCCCTATACTTTCTGAATAGCAATCTGCTTTTTTATTCTTGTAGCCCAGAGGTATATTTTTTATACTTATACTAATTTTATGCCATGAAGTAATAGGGAATGGGTTCCAGCAGCTCAGGCTCCTTTCCACGGGTTCTAACAAAGTGGGCTTGTCTAGGTGGAGCAGGCTGATGAACCCAGTTGAAAACAGAGGTACCTTTATCTTCGGCTTCCTTATTTTTCCTTTTTTCTCTTTCCATCTTTTTTATTAAAGAAATATTTGTTTATTCATTTTTGTTTACTTAAAAGGCAGAACAACACACAGAGAGAAAGAGAGACAGATAGAGCGAGTGCCCATCCTCTGGTTCACTCCCCAAGTGCCCCCAACAGCTAAGGCTGGGTCAGACTGAAGCCAGGAGCCTGGAACTCCATCCAGGTCTCCACACGGGTGGCAAGAAACCAGACTTGGACCATCTTTCACTGCCTTCCTAGGGTCTTCCTTCTTTCCCTGACCATTTTCCTTCACACAATTCAGGAAGCTATTTCAGCTTTTAAGAGTGCTTAATATGCTTGATATACACATTCATTCTCTTGGCAAGAATCTTGCCCTTGACTTATCTGTTTACAACAATGTCAACAGCTTGCTGAGTAACATTGTAGACTTCCAGTTCTGCCATTATTATTAATGTTAACGGTGCACTGATAATTAATTAATATTAATGGATCATTCCTTTTCTAACAGTATCCATTCCCTTGATGTCTACAATATCACCTTTCCTGTCGATGCACATATTTGTGGCCAAAGGAACAACCCCATGTTTCCCAAAAGTCCTGCAGAACATGTATTGGGTGCCTCTCTTCTTTCCCTTTGTGTTCATTATCTTGGTAAATTACTGGAAGATGGCTGTCCAGCTTAATGGTGCAATTCACTCTTAAGGCAATTTGGAGCATAATAAACATTCATAAATAACCATGTTATTGAGTAACAATATTTTGAAAATATTCCATTTGTGTGTAATTCAGAATCTCCGTCCCCAAAACTCTCTTTTTCTATTATTTCAAGACAAGTATACTTTAACAACCTAGCTAAAAGATCTTTCTCTGCTTCCTACAATCAAGCTGGTGTATACCTAGCAGACATTAAATGGCAAAGATAGAAGTAGGAGGAGTGGGGAAAGTGGAGAAACTGAACCCAATCTTATTTTTCCCAGCACTTGCTCTGAAAGAAGTTCTTATTGGAGGGATCACAGTTAACCTGTGTGGATTTCTCGAAATTCAGCACAAAAGCCAAGATTTAAGTACTTATTTATTTATTATTTTATTTTATTTTATTTCTACAGGCAGAGTTAAACAGTGAGAAAGAGAGACAGAGAGAAAGGTCTTCCTTCCATTGGTTCAAATGGCCACTACAGCCAGCACATTGTGCTGATCCGAAGCCAGGAGCCAGGTGCTTCCTCCTGGTCTCCCATGTGGGTGCAGGGCCCAAGCACTTGGGCCATCCTCCACTGCCTTCCCGGGCCATAGCAAAGAGCTGGACTGGAAGAGGAGCAACTGGGACTAGAATCCAGAGCCCATATGGGATGCCGGCGCTGCAGGTGGAGGATTAACCAAGTGAGCCACAGCGCTGGCCCCTTAAGTACTTTGTTAAGTACTTTGTTACTTGGCATAAGCAATTATTTTTTATTAATCAGATGCAAACTAGTACTAATATATGACTGTGATTTAGTTTTCAAAAGCTGGCTTCATGTCATTAGATTGGCCATCTTAGCCTACCTGATAGCATTCCTAGCTGTGGTATTATCCCACAGTCTTTATTTGGAAGCCTCAATATGAGAACCATTAGAATGTCACCAATATGGAATGATACCTGGGAAGGTCATGAGAAGCATCTAAAGAACGTGCAAGTGTGGATATTTAGTATTGAAAGGCATTCATTTGGGTGACTCAAATATCTAACACATTTCTAACACAACATTCAAAGCTTTCTGTACCTTGTTTTTTTCTTGTCTTTCTAGCTAAAGTAGGGTTACCAGGATTCACATAGAACTCTGAAGCCTATGGGGATTCTAGGGGGCAACCTGGATTTCTATTTCTCTGCTTTTATAAAAAATCTTCTACACAGAGCTGAAAGTAATGATTTTTATTACTTCTAGGATGATTTTTCCCAAGGTTTCAATGAGACAGATGGGAGAAATAACCTTTTTTTTTTTTTTAAAGAACAGAGGTAAAAGGCTATTTCCTATATAACTGTCTCAACAAGAGTCAAAATGGAAAAAAAAAAGTTTGATTTAACCCTTGAAGAAGTAACTCTAACATTTTGTTGATCAAATTTCATCAGTTGCAATTCTGTTCTCTTAATTCATTACAGTAAAAGCAACATTTGTTAAGGAAGTGTAATAGGTCCCCTTTTTGTGGTCCTGGAGAAAATATAAGGTTCTGTTATGAGGAGAGTTTCAGTGCTCCTAGAACTTCAAAGGAATAAATTCATCTTAAGATTTCCAGGAAAGCTTTTATTCATTTATAAGAAAACTATAGAAAAGTTAAGAGAATTCATAGAAGTTCTATGTAAAATATTCTGCCTGTCATAATGAATAATCTCTCACTTGGTGGAATAATCTTGAATCAGATTTGCTGTTAATGGGAATATTCCTTGAAGAATTAAAAGAGTCTAAATCAAAGAAGTCTAAAAATATATTTATTATTCACTATCCCTTCCCAATCTCAGTAGGACACTGATTTAACTCTTTCTTTTAAAAATATTATTCAATTATCTATTTTATTTTGGGGAGGGAGATAGAGAGCAAGAATCTCCCATCTGATGGTTTCCCCCCAGATACTTGCAACAGCCGAGGCTGAACTAGGCTGAAGACAGGAGCCAGGAACCTAATCTGGGTCTCCCATGTGGATGACAGGGATCAAAGTACTTGGATCATTACCTGCTGACTTGCAGGGTACATATTAACAGGAAGCTGGAATTGGTGGCAGAACTGGGACTCCAACCAAGCCACCCCAATATGAGATGAAGCAAGCCAAACGGTGTCTTAATTATCACACTGAATGCTCACTCCTAACTATTTACTGTGCCAAGACATACTTGTGTGATATTTTACTAAATAGCAGCTAAGCGACCTGAAAGTGTCAATGCAGTTTAGGGTTAGCTTTCAATCACGTAGGTGACTTTGGAAAAGCTCATCTTTGGAGTTCTCTTACCTTCTCTTTCAATGATTTTTCCCCATTGTGATACCTTACTATCTTTTTTTAGCTTTTTCATTTTTAAAAAACTGTACTTATGTTATACAAGTTTCATATATTTCATATATACAGATTTAGAAACATAGTGACATTTCTCCCCTATCCTCCCTCTTCCCCAGCCTCCAACCCTTCTTCCTCCATCCTTTTATATTCCCACTCTTAATTTTTACAAAGATCTATTTTCAATTTACTTAATGATTTTATAGTTAACCCTACACTAAGCACCTTTCTATTTTAAAGAATGATTAATATGCATATACTATTTTAAAAATTAATTTTAAATGCACAGCTTGATTTTGGTTGTTACATATAATGGTGTAAACATCACATAATTAATATATGGATTCTATCATCATACAAAGTGTCCTCTTTTTCCTTTAATTTGAACCCTTCCCCTTGGTCCTGGGTCCAGGAAATCATTTATTTTGTATCATTATAGTTTGGCATTTTTCAGAATTTCATATAAATGGAATAATACATTATGCAATGTTTTTTGTTTTGACTTTTTCTACTCAACACAGGGTATCTCAATCTTGTCACTATTGACATTTGGGCTGGGTAATTCTTCGCTGGGAGTGGTTGCTTTATTTTGTAAGATGTCAAACAACATTACTGACTTCCACCAATAGCATCTTCCAGTTGTGACAAGTGAAAACATCTCCAAATACTGTCAAATGTTCCCTGAAGGTAAAATTATTTCTGATTAAAAACTAGACTTACCATAGTGTTTTTGCAATTCCATCTTGTTTGATATACCAAGAGTTCACTATTTTTACTGCTGTTTAGTATTGCAATTTAAAGATTTGCCACACTTTGGATATTTGGGTTTTTTCTAGCTTTAGGTTACTTTAGATGGTTACAAATCTGCTATGATCATGCACAAAATATTTTTGTGAGCTTATATGTTTCTCTTTCTCTTGAGTAAATATCTAGGAGAAGAATTTCTGAGTTAAATGGTGGCTTTATGCTTAAACATTTGAGGAACTGTAGGACTGATTTGTAATAAGATATGTCATTTTACATTAAAATATGAATGCTATATGTCCTCATCAAAATTTGCCTTGAGTTGTCAATCAAAATTTGATTTGTGTCATCCTCATGGGTACATAGTGTCATTTCATTGTAGTTTTGATATGAATTTCTTTAGTGACTTAATAATGCTGAGCACTTTTTTTTTCATATACTTATTAGTTCTTTGTGCATCTTCTTTGGAAAAATGTCTGAACTCTTTTCCCTCTTGAAAATTGGATGATTTGTCTATTTGTTATTGATTTGTAAATGTGATTTGTATGGTATTAATATAAGAGCTCTTTGTCAGATATGTGTTTTGCGAGAATTTAATCACAGGCTATGGTTTATCTTTTTGCTTTTTTAATTATGCCTTCCAGAGAACTAATTAAATTTTTTTCTATTACATTTTATGCTTTTTCTATTAGATTTGTGTCCTGTTTAAGAAATTTTATCTAAATGAATGCTATAAAACAGTTCTTCTGTTTTATTCTATGAGTTTAATGATTTTATCTCCTACATTTATATATATGACCCATTCCATGCTATGTACAATAGAGTCAAGGCTGAATTTTTTCTACACAGCTATATAGTTAAAAACACTGCATTTTCTCCATGGAATTAACATAACACACTTATTAAATATCAGTTGACTACATAAGTATGTAAAAGTACTAACAGCACATTGAAAAAATGTGTATCCTGTCAATGTTGTGTGTGTTCTATAAATGCCAATTAAATTTAAATGGTTGAGAGTTTTGTTTAGATATGTTTTACTGATTTGTTCTCTCTGTTCTACCAGTTTCTGAGAGAGGTATGTTAAAAATCCTCAGGACGTCTGAGGAATTGTCAAAATTAAATGACTGTCAGTTTTTCTTCATGCATTTTGGAGCACTGTTATTGGGTGAATGCACCCTTATCATTACATCCTATGGAACTGAATTTTATTTTATTTTATTTTATTTTATTTTATTTTATTTTATTTTATTTTTGACAGGCAGAGTGGACAGTGAGAGAGAGAGAGAAAGGTTTTCCTTTGCCGTTGGTTCACCCTCCAATGGCTGCCGCCGATGGCGTGCTGCGGCCGGCGCACCACGCTGATCTGACGGCAGGAGCCAGGTGCTAGGTGCTTTTTCCTGGTCTCCCATGGGGTGCAGGGCCCAAGCACCTGAGCCATCCTCCACTGCACTCCCTGGTCATAGCAGAAAGCTGGCCTGGAAGAGGGGCAACCGGGACAGAATCCGGCACCCCGACCGGGACTAGAACCCGGTGTGCCGGCGCCGCAAGGCGGAGGATTAACCTGTTGAGCCACAGCGCCGGCCGGAACTGAATTTTATTATTATGGTAATACTATTGTTGCTTTGGTAGTATATCTTGTTTCACAATGCATTTTATTGAATATTATAGATATTCCAGGCTCTTCTAGTTAACTGTTTGCATGGATCCAACTTTAAAGTTTACTCAAATGACTGTTTGCTGAAGCTTGAATTATTCACCATGTGGTCCTTCAATAGAGATTTTCATGACATGCCAACTGGTTTCCCCTGAGTGAGTGATCCAAAGGAAAGAGTGTGAGTGACCAAGATAGAACTGACATAACAATCATACTGACTATATTCTATTGGTCACCCAGACAACCTGTGGTGCAACTTGACACTCTTTAGAAGTGTGAATCCTAGCAGGAAGGGGTTATTGGGAGCTGACTTGGAGACTGGATCTAATCATATTCTTAGAATATTGAAAAATGAACTTAGAGGTCTTGAGTTCAAGAATAACTTCTTTTATTCCCAGTGTTACCTAGGTATCCAGAATTGTCACACTCAGCTAACTTCTCAGAAGATATCTAATGAACATGCACTTTAAAAATTTGATACTCCTAAATTCTTCGACATTGTGTTATCTCTTATATTTAGGGGAAAAGGTATAAATATAACACTTAACATAGTTTTAACTTTTAATTAAATCAACATTCAGTTGATATAATACATTTTAGAATTACTATTAATCTGGAGCAGGCTCTCATTTTATTTTCCATTATAGTAACATCTCAACTAATATCCTTCGTTCCAGACACTTGCCTCCCTGACTCCATATTTTATTTTGTTGCCTGATGTATCTTTTCAATTGTCCTATTATATAATTCCATTGTATAACCATTTGATGTTTCCCTATTGACCATAGGGGGAAAAAAAACAAACCAAATATCCTTGGAAAGTTATTTAAGATCCTTCAAAATGGCCCCAATCTGTTTCTAGCTACATCATTCACCACTCCCTATACAATGCAAATTATATTGTGTTCTAATTCTTTTCTTCTTTTTTTATACTTTTTTAAAAGATTTATTTATTTATTTGAAGTCAGAGTTACACAGAGAGAGGAGAGGCAGAGGGAGAGAGAGAAAGAGAGAGAAACACCTTCCATCTGATGATTCACTCCCCAACTGGCCACAATGGCCGGAGCTGCACCGATCTGAAGCCAGGAGCCAGGAGCTTCTTCTGGGTCTCCTATGTGGGTGCAGGGCCCCAAGGACTGGGGCCATCTTCTACTACTTTCTCAGGCCATAGCAGAGAGCTGGATTGGAAGTAAAGCAGCCAGGTCTCAAACCGGCGCCCATATGGGATGCCGACGCTTCAGGCCAGGGCATTAACTCACTGTGCCACAGCGCCGGCCCCTCTATTTCTTTTCTAAATCATTTTATGTAGAATATTAATATCGTTAGTTCTGAGAAAAATGGTTCCATAGTCATTTAAGTTTGGAAAATTCTGCTTACTGTATTTTCTTAGAAATGCATGCACTATATACGTATATTAAAAGCTCTGAAAAAAAATACTGTAGAGTATATTTAATGTTAATTGTTTCCCAAATCTTTTTGATCATGGAACCACTATTTGAAGAACATCTCTTAATATCCTACATAAACCTCTCCGGTAGAAAAATGCTTTGGTAAACGCTACTCTGTCATACTAGACTATTTCTGATATCCACGTTTCATAGCTGTATTTTGCATGAAGTATGGGAGGAGTTCTACTTATACATCGTAAGTGGTAGTGAAAACCCTACAATGATTCTCTCCCAACCAACCAACTCAGAAAGTATACATATTCTTCAAATCCCAGTTCATGTTTAATGTTCCATGAAACTTTCTTTGCTACAACATACACTTTCTTATAAGTCAGAATAACAGATTGTCTCTCTGTGTTGTTACAGAACTTTGCTCAAAGCCTTTTTAATATTACCTCTCACAGGGCTAGTGCTGTGGCACAGTGAGTAAAAGCTCCAGCCTGCAGTGCCATTATCCCATATGGGTGCCTGTTCGAGTCCCGGCTACTCCTCTTCTGATCCAGCTCTCTGCTGTGGCCTGGGAAAGCAATAAAAGATGGCCCAACTCCTTGGGCCCCTGCACCCACGTGGAAAACCTGGAAGAAGCTCCTGGCTCCTGGCTTCAGATCAGCCCAGCTGTGGCCATTGCGGTCATTTGGGGAGTGAACCAGTGGATGGAAGACCTTTCTCTGGCTTTATGTCTCTTTGTAACTCTTTCAAGTAAATAAAATAATTATTAAAAAAATATTACCTCTCACATTTTGTTTGTCTGCAGACTGTGAGCTTCTTGAGGTAAAGGCCATATTTTATGCACTTTCTTATATTGAGTGCATAGCATGTAGTTATGTTTCAGAGGCATAATAAGTATATGTTCATTGGATACACATAAAATCACTATCTCAATATAAGTCCATATATATATAAAGGCTGAATTATGCACTGGATACCAAGTTCTATTAGGATTAAAAAAAAAATGATGGCGCTGACTCCATGGCACAGTAGGTTAATCCTTTGCCTGTGGCACCAACATCCCTTATGGGTGCCAGTTCTACTCCTGGCTGCCCCTCTTCCAGCCCAGCTCTCTGCTATGGCCTGGGAAGGAAGTAGAGATGGCCCAAATCCTTGGGCCCCTGCACCCACATGGGAGACCACGAAGCTCCTGGCTCCTGGCTTCAGATCCCTGCAGCTCGGGCCATTGGGGGCATTTGGGGAGTGAATCAACTGAAGGAAGACCTTTCTCTCTGTCTCTTCCTCTCACTGTCCGTAACTCTCAAGTTAAATAAATAAAATCTTGGCCGGCGCCGTGGCTCAACAGGCTAATGCTCCGCCTTGCGGCGCCGGCACACCGGGTTCTAGTCCCGGTTGGGGCGCCGGATTCTGTCCCGGTTGCCCCTCTTCCAGGCCAGCTCTCTGCTGTGGCCCAGGAGTGCAGTGGAGGATGGCCCAAGTGCTTGGGCCCTGCACCCCATGGGAGACCAGGATAAGCACCTAGCACCTGGCTCCTGCCATCGGATGAGCGCGGTGCGCCGGCCGCAGCGCGCCGGCCGCGGCAGCCATTGGAGGGTGAACCAACGGCAAAAGGAAGACCTTTCTCTCTGTCTCTCTCTCTCACTGTCCACTCTGCCTGTCAAAAATAAAAATAAATAAATAAATAAATAAATAAATAAAATCTTTAAAAAAATGAAATCAATGAAGGATGGAATAATAAAGGGAAGATTCATAGAGGAGGTGGATCTTGAACTAGAATTGAAAGATGGGAAGGATTTAAGCACACTAAACCTGTACTTGAAGACAGGGGTAGGATTGATCCTGGCATGCTAGTGGAATAATTAGGGAAAACAGTGCATGCCAAGGATGTGAAAAAATAAGATTGGGATATGGACAGCAGGGAATACTACACAGCAGTAAAAAAAAAAAAATCCTGTCATTTGCAACAAAATGGATGAAACTGGAAAACATTATACTTAGTAAAATAAGCCGATCCCAAAAGGACAAATATCATGTTATCCCTGATCTGTTTTAACTAATAGAGCACCCAAAGGGTAATCTATAGAAGTGAAATTGACACTTTGAGATGCAATCACTTTGAATAGCCCTTGTCTTGACTGTTGAGGAACAGTTTATATGTATATATAAAATGATGAACTCTTCAATTACTAGAGTTAATCATATATGTATAAAATTAATTGAAAATAGATCTTAGTAAAAAATAAGACTGGGAATACAAGAAGGAAGAGAAAGAGGGGTGGGAGGACAGGGATTGTGGGAAGAATCACTATGTTCCTGAAGTTGTACTTATGAAATGCATGAAGTTTGTATTCCTTAAATAAAAGCTTTCTGGGGAAAATAAATAAATAAATAAATAAAATACCAGCTTAAAAAAAAAACAACCTAGCAACGCCACTGCTAAGGATCCACCTAAGAGAAATGAAAATATATGACCACATAAAGACTGGTATGATAGTGGTCAGAGAAGTGTGATTCATAATCACCAAACATACATGCACTGGTCGTCAGCCGGTAAATGGATATGTACATTGAATACATAAATAGAAATGGAATGAGCTATGGGCACGTTTGTGTCATAGATGAACCACAGAAATATACTCAGTAAAATAAGTTAGGCACAGGGGGAAAAATAGGGTTGGGAAACCAGAGTGGTAACAGAGTACAAAAAAACTCAGAACACCAACTAGAATAGCTTAAAGACAGTTGATCACATGATTAAATTAGAATAAAAGCAGAATTTAGCAGAGATTGGACAAAAACATATATTGATTCCAATTAAGTTCTCTGTGCATTATTAAAGCAAACAATATCTATCATTATTTAACTGACCAGTGAAATTCAAATACACAAAGTATTAAGATTCATGTCTGGGGGTTGGTGCTGTGGCGCAGCGGGTTAACGCCCTGGCCTGAAGCGCCGGCATCCCATATGGGAGCTGGTTCTAGTCCCGGCTGCTTCTCTTCTGATCCAGCTCTCTGCTATGGCCTGAGAAAGCCGTGCAAGATAGCCCCAGTCCTTGGGCCCCTGAACCCATGTGGGAGACCTGGAAGAAGCTCCTGGCTCCTGGCTTCGAATCAGTGCAGCACCGGCTGTTGCGGCTATCTGGGAGTGAACCAGCAGATGGAAGACCTCTCTCTCTCTCTTTGCCTCTCCTCTCCCTGTGTAACTCTGCCTTTCAAATAAATAAATAAATCTTTAAAATAAAATTTATGTATGAATTGTATAGGTTCTATATCTTCTAACAGAAACTTACTCATTCATAAATTAAGCATTATCATTAAAGCAGACTCACCTCTTCTCAAAAATATTTTTTTGATAAAATATTTCTCCATAGGACTATAAATAAGTCCTCATAAATTCAACCACTACAGGTTATCCCTGCTCTTGGGCATTAATCCAAGTTCTCTGCTTCTTATATCTTGAAATTTAGATGGAGTCCCTTGAAATCACTGAAGAAAAGGTATTCCTTAGCAGAGAAGCAATCCTTAATTTCTTAATTTCATCTTTCTTTAGCTCCAACTCATTAAAATAGTGTGAAATTAGTTTGTAAGGCATCATATTGAATTTTTAATATACCTATTGTCAAAAATGTTTTTTCTCTTAATGAGATTGTACATTCCTGGAGAATATTTCAAGTCCAATAATTGGATTTTTGATTGACTTATTCTGGGAATATATTTTCTAAATTTTATTAAATGAAAGTTCTTAAAATTTTTCTAAGTTCCACTTTGTTGAAATTGATGAATCCCAACTTACTTGTTTCTTGTTATTTCAAACCAAACCTCTGCATTTCCAAGACACTATGACAAACAAATGACCTACATGAAAGATCACTATGAGATCCCAGTGGAAAGAAGGGGCCATCAAAGAAGGAGGTACCTTTCTCTGAAGGATGGAGAGAACTTCCACTTTGACTGTGACCTTGTCTAAATAACATCGGAGTTGGTGAACTCAAGAGGCTTCCATAGCCTTGGCAGCTCATGACAAGAGCCTCCTGTGATCACTGACATCATAAATAAGAGTGTCAGTTGTTAAATCAACAACAGGAGTCACTGTGCACTTGCTCCTCTGTCCTTAATGAGTTGTACTATGAGAATTAATGGTAAAATTTGCCTTCAAACAGTACCTTATACCTTGTGTGTGTATATGGGTGCAAATTGTTGAAATCTTTACTTAGTATAGAGTTGATCTTCTGTATACAAAGATAATTAAAAACGAATTTTAATGAAGAATGGGATGGGAGAGAGAGTAGGAGGTATGATGCAAGTGGGGGAGGGAGAGTAGGTATGGGGGGAAGAACCACTATATTCCAAAAGCTGTACCTATGAAATTTATGTTTATTAAATAAAAAATTTGTAAAAAAAACCTCTGCTTTTGATGTATCTTTAGAGAATATTATTAAGCAAAAGCAATATTTTCTATGATACAAATGAACAAGAATGGTTGCAGAAAAAACTTTAATGTATTCTCGATATAGTTTTAAAGTATATATATTAGAATTACAAGTTAATCTCATAGTTTTAATGTTTTTTATTTGTACTTGTCTCATTGACTTATTCAAGATATCAAAGCTATGGAAGAATATTTCACATTATGACACTGATTTGTTCAATATTGGAGGCTAATTATGCATAATGCTTGAGCAAGCAGGTAGGAGGCTATGTGTGCAGCAATGTATCTTTAGAAAAAGTCATCTTTTTAAGCAATTGTTTAGTTTATTGTTTTGGGCACCGATGGATGTTAAATCACCAACTGTAGGCCAGCCCCTGCTACATTAACATATCTATTGATTTACATAGGCACAGTTTTCTCCATTATTGTAATCTATATCCTATTAATAATAAAAACATATTACTAAATATATCACAGTCCTGAGGAAATGAATGGAAAGCACATTATCTTCATTATTGAATTTATGTTAATTGAATCCTTCATGAAGGAAAATAAGGCACATTAAGTACATTTCCAATAACGATATATTAGAAATTTATGAGTTCTGCTAAGGCGCAGTTCAGGTGCTTTTGTGTACATTGCACATAATTAATAGCACAGTGCTACTGAAACCAGTAATAATGATTTGGGATAAAATTGTTCTTTGGAAACTTCCCAACTAATGATTTTTTACATGAACGAAAAAACCTGGAATTGAAATATTTATAATTTCAACAGAAGTCTTGATAAAGTAAGTGTCTCAAAAAGAGTCTTCATGTGTAAATGTTCCAATTGTAACTCACTTGGAGCCTCATTGCTCTATTAGTTACATATCAAAGAAAATAAACTTGCTATGAGTACTAAGTAAAAAATTAATATGTCAGGCACATGGCATGTTGTCAAAGTGGAATGATTAGAGAAAAAAGGTGGAAAGAATCATAACCCACTTAACAACTTTGGCTCACAGAAGGAGAATTTCTTCATTTCGTTACTAAAGCACAGCCAGACAAAGTTTCTTTTATAATATTAAATGGATGATTAAGATTTCTCATTCAGTCAAATAATTGAAGATCAGAGACCTTCACCAATGGCCAGGTGCAATCATGAAAAATAAAGCAGCAATTTTCTAAAGATCCTATTGGTCTGATGCTATTATCCTTTTAATCAGAGTGGCAAATGTTATGTTCATTTTTTAGGCAATAACAGTTTGATACTATTTATAAAAAGCAGGAAGGATATGCTGTTATTAAGCAGACTCAGCTATCTAGATATTAATTTGAGGTAGAGCATATAAATGTGAGAAAAGAAAATTATTTTAATGAATTACTGGAGATTTTTTTCTGCATTGAGGTAAAATATATTTATCCTCCAAAATTATTTTTTTTAGTATTGTGAAAATGGTATTTTTAAAATTTTCTTATTTAATTATTTGACATGCAGATGAAGAAGGAGAGAGAAAAAGACAGAGACATCTCCCATCTGCTGGTTCACTCCCCAAATATATGCAACAGCTGAAACTGGACCTGATTGAAGCCAGAATCTAAGAACTGACTCCAGATCTCCCATGTGGTTGGCAGGAGGCTGATTATTTGAGCCATCACTGCTTTAGTTCTTCTATCATCATAGTATATGATACTGCTATGCTTCATGAAACTATTTTTAAAAATCTATCTAGTTCCTGTGGCAATCTAGCTTTACAGTAAGTGCTCAGTTCTTTGGATGCTATATCTAAGGTGGTCATGGTGGAACAAGGAGGAAATGTTCAGTTATTAACAGAATCTGTCTCATCTACTCTAACAGCAGTATGTTCAATGAAAAGGATATTACAAATCTTTAGGCCTGGGGTAGATGTTTTAATAGTTTGCACAGAGATAATATATCAGCACCTACTATTTGGGAAACAATAGAATATACTTTTCCTTTCCTAAAGGGGATTCCAACAGCTATTTACCTTTTTCTAATTATGCTGTTCATGATTGATCAAATTGTCTGTTTCAGAATTTGATAGTTTCTCAGAATTATGATGACCTTGCAGGGGTCACAGGCATTGGCAGTTACAGATGAAAATTCTCCAACTCATGAAAAAGATCTATTATATGGGATATGTAGAGGTTTCTGAACCTAAGACGTAGAAGAACAATGCCCCTTATTAGCAAGAATTAGATACAAAAGGTGGAACTTCATCCATCAGCATCCTCTTAAGACTAAGGGTTGGAAATACCTTAGGGGGGAATGACATGGGGTTAATAGGCAAACAGCTAGTTAGGTCTGCAGATTCTGAAGTCACAAGCCACCTCCAACCCCACACTCCCTACTTGTCCATTAAAAATGTCTACATCTGCACAATGCAGCTGTTACATCCAGGACCTGTTCACCACATGGTTCCCTGTACCTCCCCTTTGCTTACTGGAAGTGGGAAGGGGAAAAAGCCATTTCATGTTACCTAGTTGTTACATCTAGCAGCTGGGGGGTGGGATGGGACTTACTTTTCTATCAGAAGTGGGGAAAGTAGGGCTCCCATTCTTGCCCTCCCTTTTTTGTAACAGTGTGCCATGCCAGCAATGTTTGTTTGCGTGGCACCCAGATACATATAGTTTATTTGAAGCTTGATAGCCATTGCAACCTCTCTGCTGTAGGACAACTAATAGTCATGAAGAAAGGTTTGAAATGCAGCTGGATTTTGGCTCCTGGTGTATGAATGTGGTTTCTACTAGCCAGATGGAACCTAATATTTCATGCATAATCAAATCCTCCCTCACTACAGAGATCACCTTCAAGAAACGAGTGCTGGGATTTCTCAGTTTCAACATCTGAATACCCTTGGACACTGGCACTGATTTGATTAATTTTTCATCCAGACACTTGACTCCCACAAAAACAGAAATACTGTGCAGAGACTAGTATGCTGTACAGACATCAACAGTTTATTCAGCAGTGAGGGAATACACAAGCATTCACATGCCAGTGTGGGCTGCTCTACACAGAGAACAATACAACATGAGTGGGCCAAAGTGTTTCCCAAAAACTAGGGGAAAAAGGGAAAACCAAAAATTGTACTTGCTAGAGGGAAGGGCTGTCTATAAATAGGGAGGTGAAAGAGTGGAAATGCTCTGTTCACATGGTGAAAAGCTGAGGGTTGAAAGATGAATGCAGTAGGAACAGGCTGCTCTCTTATCTTTCACTCCTTTTAGATCCTCTGTGAGCTATGTCTATATTATTAAATGCATTAAATTTTATTTTTACCATATGGCTCATGGAAATTCGGGGTCCAACAAACAGTTTCTGAAATTGTGCACTTTGCAGTGTGTTCATTGAAATGAATTCCAGACTATATACAATGGAAAGGTCTGTAGAACCTGAAAAAGCAAAAGTAGACATGGCACCCTGGAGCCGAATCATGCTCAAGCATGTGACTTAAATCCCTTGTATTAGATGTAATTTCGTGCTTCAGAATCTCCTTTTTTTAACTTTTATTTAGAATATAAATTTCCAAGGTACAACTTATGGATTACAATGGCTTCCCCTCCCATACCTTCCCTCCCCACCACTACCCTCCTCCCTTACCCTCCCCCTCTCCCCTTTCATTTGCTGCCAGATTCATTTTCAATTCTCTTTGTATACAGGAGCTCAGTTTAGTATGTGTTAAGTAAAGATTTTAACCATTTGCCCTCACATAGCAACACAAAGTGAAATATACTCTTTGAGTACTAGTTATAGCATTAAATCACATTGTACATACAGCACATTAAGGACAGAGATCCTACATGATATATATTTATTTTTTTAAATTGCAGAATCTCCTTTTTTTGCAGCCAAGATGGGAATTTCTGTTACTTTCCACTTGGTGTTTCCCTGTAGGTTGATCTATATCTGGCATGTTACCAATATCCAATGTCCCTTGAATTTTTCTAACCTCCACACCTAAGGTAAGTAGCCACTAGAGGCACTGCCATGATGCTAAGATGTCAGTAAATAACAATCCCTTACATATAATCCCTTACATCTTTATAATATTGAAAATATTTTATAGTATTCACTGGGTGATTAACAAATACCAGGTACTCTGCAAGGTATTAGCAATATAGCAGTTAACCAAAAAAAGATCAAAATCTCTGCCTTCATGGAATTTACATTCTAGTGAAATCTACTGTTTTATTTTGGTTCTCACAAAAATCCCATAAGTTAAGTAGAACTGATTTTTAATTTTTTAAAACAAACTTGTTTGGAAGGTGGAGGTAGAGAGGACAGAAAGACATATTTTCCATCCACTGGTTCTCTCTCAAATACCCATAAGAACTGGTGCTGGCCAGGGTCAAAGCCATGAGCCTGAAGCCAATCTGGGTCTCCCATTTGGGTGGCAAAGATCCAAGTACTGGACTCATCACCATTGCTTACCAGGGCATTAGCAAGAAGCTGGGATAGGAAGCAGAGCTGTGACTTGAACCCAGGTACTCTGTTGCAGGATGTTGGTGTCCCAAGCAGCAACTTAAATACTGCACCAAACACCTGCCTCAGGACTTGTATTTTTATTAATAAGACAATGTGGAAATAGAAATTACATGAAATTAATATTTACTCAAGGTCAATCAGCTAGTGAGTCCAAGAACCAGATATTTGATGTGCAGTGCTTTTCTCACTATTTTATCCTTCCTCTTGTAACTCCTCATTTATCATGCGGGCATTTTTTTTTAAGAAAAGTAAGATACAATTTACTCAACATCATCTGTAAAACAAACTGAATAAATATAGAATGATAGCATGACTCAGGTTTTTAAAACTATGCCATTTCAAGCTACTTAAATCCAAAGAAAATTTAAAATTAAGTCTGAATTTCTTTGTTTAGCTGTGTCCTGTTGCTATTTAAGTAGTCTCTAACTCTTTTTTGTTAATTAATTAGTTAAATTTTTAAGGAATACAAATTTCATAAGTACAACTTTAGGAATATAGTTATTCTTTCCAACATACCTACCCTCCCACCCACACTCCCATCCCTCCCTCTTCTCCCTCTCCCCCTGCTCCCATTCCCAGTCCCATTATCAATTAAGATTCATTTTCAATTAACTTTATACACAGAAGACAAACTTTATACTAAGTAAAGATTTCAACAGTTTGCACCCACACAGACACAAAATATAAAGTACTGTTTGAAGACTAGATTTACCATTAATTCTCATAGTACAACTCATTAAAGGCAGAAGTCCTACACGGGAAACAAGTGCAGTGACTCCTGTTGTTGATTTAGCAATTGACACTCTTAATTATGATGTCAGTGATCACACGAGGCTCTTGTCATGAGCTGTCAAGGCTATGGAAGCTTCTTGAGTCCATAAACTCCGTCATTATTTAGACAGGGCCATACTCAAAGTGGAAGTTCTTGCCTCCCTTCAGAGAAAGGTACCTACTTCTTTGATGGCCCCTTCTTTTGTGGTGAGTTTGATTACAATATGTTGTGGTGAATATCTTTTCTGTTCGTGTCTATTAGCAGTTCGCTGTGCTTTCCGTACTTGGATGTCCCTTTCTTTCTCCAAATTAGGGAAGTTTGCTTTTTATTTCACTAAAAAGACCTTCTAATTCTTTTTCTCTTTCCACGGCTTCAGGGACTCCTAGAACCCACATGTTGGGTCATTTGATAGTATCCTGCAGATATCCAACAGTGTTTTTTAGTTTTCTAATTTCGTCTTCTTGTGTTTGATCTGATTATAATTTTCTGTGCTTTGTCTTCTAAGTCAGATATTCTTTCTTCTGCATCACTGATTCTGTTGTTAAGGCTATCCACTGCTTTTTTAATTTGTTCTATTGAATTCTTCATTTCATTTTGATTTCTCTTTAAGATCTCAATTTCATGGGATAAATTTTATTTCATGTCATGTATGGATTTCAGTATTTTGTGCATTTGCTTCTGATTATTTCTATGTAAACTTATGATCAATTTTTAAAATTCCATTTCTGACATTTCTTTAATCTCATCATCTTTGCAATCTAGTATTGAAGTGTGCTTTTGGGGGCATCTTGTTGTCTTTCTTATTTTTGTTTCTTGAATTGGTGTGTTTTTTGATTCAACATTTGTGGAGATACTGCTTGGTTTCTCCTTTTTTATTTCACGGTGGTGACTTTTATCTTTTTACTATGCCTCTGCAGATAAGTGGGGTGTCTGCTTTCAGTGAATATCTAGAGGTGTGTGGTGTGTGTGTGGCCAGGGAGCTCTGTTTAGTTCTCCAGGGTAAAGGGCATGTCTAAGGTGATACCACCAGGTTTGGCACGGTAAATCTCCTCTTTTTTATCAGAAGGGAGTTTTATCCTATTCAGCTGGCCTCCGCTCCTCAAAGGAGACCAGTGCCTGAGTGCTGGCCCCAGTGGGTATAATATTCGTCTGCTCTGCCTCAAGGACCACACAAAGGATTTGTGAATCCTCAGTATAAGTTCAGATTCCTCAGCAATGTCCCTCACCAGGTAAACAGGAAGCCTGGAGAGTGTGGAGTCTCCCACAGTGACTGCCCAAAGTCCCAGCCACAGCATGAGTCCTTCCAAACAGCCTCAGTGTTTTCACAGTCTCAGCACATGAGCCTCCTACAGTCACGAGCACCCAGCCCCCTGTTAGTTTTCCCCACCAGAGTCAGGAGTCTCCACTTGGCTGGTTGCTGGGTGTGGACATGAGCTGGTGCAGCTGTTATGTATGTGCAAAATGGCACCTGCTTTATTATCTTGTTACAGGATGCCATTGGAGTATGATCAGGAGAGAGAAAAGTGATCATCCTTTTTTTTCTCCTCTAGGTTGGCAGGTAGAGTAGCCCCCAAGCCAGGTTCCTTTTAGGTTCTTCCTGTGCTTAATCACCAGTGGCTTGGGCTGCTGCAATCTGGTCTCACCTCATGCTCCAGTGCTGACGTGTAGCCTCTTGGCTGCTGAGTTTCTGAGTTGTGGAAGTCCATGCCCTCCACACAGATCCAATGTGTCCCTTTAATTTGTGTCGAGTTTCATCTACCATTTTCTCCCTAATTCTTCCCTGAGACTGCACTCTCTCCAGTTTTATATTTATTTTTATTATTTATTGGATAGACACAGAGAGAGAGACAGAGAGAAAGGTCTTCCTTCTGTTGGTTCACCCCCCAAATGGCTGCCACAGCTGCAGCTGTGCCGATCCGAAGCCAGGAGCCAGGTGCTTCCTCCTGATCTCCCATGGGGTGCAGGGCCCAAGCACTCGGGCCATCCTCCACTGCCCTCCCGGGCCACAGCAGAGAGCTGGACTGGAAGAGGAGCAACTGGGACTAGAAGTGAGCCATGGCACCGGCCCCTCTCCAGTTTTTTTTAAAACTATCTTAGACTAGAGTAGTAAGCTCACTCCACACTCTGCCATCTTGGAAGCTCCTTCCTGAGTTTGTGGTAATCCATGAAAAGGAGTCCTCTCTCCTGTACTTCCAAAAGAAAAAACAAATCCCAACACCCTAAGCAGTTGGATACAGGAAATTGTTGTTTGCTCTTCCTCCTTCAGTACACAAAGGGGTGGGGGGTGAGTCATGCAGTGAACAGAAGAGAATATGGAGGACCAAGATGGGTAGGATGGGCAGAATGTGTGTTATGCAACAGTTATGGCTCAGTGCTAAGAACCAATCTGTCCCACACCAAAATTATCTCTAAAAACACTGCCTCCAAAATGTGCAACCTTGAGCACAATGGTTCCAGTCCATGACTGGTAAAGAACAATTACCCAGAATTCACATGGTTTCTTTTAAACAATGTTTCCAGCTTGAGCTGAGGCTGGCCTTCAATATTTACCTAACAATATACAAAGCATTAACAGTTACATTTAAATGCTGGCCCATTCCAATTGTGGAGACAGGAAAAAAAAAAAACCTTTAATCTGACTAGTTTTCCCAAAAGGTTTTTTCCCAAAACCTGAAATGACTGCAAGTGAGGTTTTTTTCTTTTTTTTTTTTTTTTTTTTAATCTCTGCTATTGTGAGGTTACGCACTCCTGGCTATAGGATTACCAATATGATGTGGGCCATGAACTTTTTTAATATTTTATTTTTTGAGTAAGTAAGATAAACAATTTTTAAACCAAGGTTTTGTCTAACAATATGGTATAATGACTAAGAGGACACTAGTAGTGTCTTGAAACAGAAAAGTTTATTTGGCAGTGAGGGAATAAACATATATTGATGTATGACTGTGCACTGTCCCACAGAAAAATATACAACATGATTGGAACAAAGAGTTCCCTATAAAGTAGGGAATAAAAGGAAACTGAAAATAGTACCTGCAATAGGGAAGATATGTCCAAGAATAGACCTGTGGAAGAGTGAAAATATTCAGTTTGCACACTGAAGTTTACCTGCCTAAAAGTCTAGCACCTAAAAGATGGGTGCAATTCTTTGATGTTAGTTCCAAGGTGGGAAAGAGACCACTCTCTTGGTGTCTATCCTTTTTATGTACTTTGCCCATAGGTCATTGATGTAACAGGTACATTATTGTAGGACAGATGATTTGACTGACAGACAAGATGTGAGGGGCAAAGTGGTAGCTAATGAGTTCCTCCTCTGCAGACCTAACTAGCTGCTTGCCTATCTTGATTTGCAGACCTAACTAGTTGCTTGCCTATCTGGGTCTGCAGACCTAACTAGCTGCTCGCCTATCTGGGTCTGCAGACCTAACTAGCTGCTCACCTTTCTGGGTCTGCAGACCTAACTAGCTGCTCGCCTATCTGGGTCTGCAGACCTAATTAGTTGCTCACCTATCTGGGTCTGCAGACCTAATTAGTTGCCTGCCTAATCTTTATTTACAGACCTGACTAGTTGCTCACCTACTTTATTTGCAGACCTAACTAGCTGCTCGCCTACCTGGGTCTGCAGACCTAATTAGTTGCTCACCTATCTGGGTCTGCAGACCTAATTAGTTGCCTGCCTAATCTTTATTTACAGACCTGACTAGTTGCTCACCTACTTTATTTGCAGACCTAACTAGCTGCTCGCCTATCTGGGTCTGCAGACCTAATTAGTTGCTCACCTATCCGGCTCTGCAGACCTAACTAGTTGCCTGCCTAATCTTTATTTATAGACCTGACTAGTTGCTTGCCTATCTTTATTTGCAGACCTAACTAGCTGCCTGCCTATCCAGATAAACCAACCTACCCAACAACTTGCCTATAAATATCTGCAGACCTAACTAGCTGCCTGCTTATGATGATCAGCAGACCTAAACAACGGCTTTCCTAACTGCATCCACAGAACTGCTTGCCTGGTTACAACACGTCATTCCCCCTTCAGAAATTTCTGACCCATAATCTTAAAGGAGTCTTCAAGGATGAAGTTCCATTTTCTGTATCTGTTTCCTACTGCTCAGGGATATTGTCCCTCACTATCCTGGGTTTGGAAATCTACCCCTGCAATCTAGTAGATCTGTATCAAGCTGCAGGATTTTCATCTGTCATTGTCAATGACTGTGGCCCCTGAAAGGCCATTATTACTCTGAGAAGCTGTCAAATTCTTAAAAACAGAAGTTTATCAATCAGAATGAGCACACTTTTAAAACATAACTCATTGTTGGAATCCCCTTTAAGAAAAGGGAAGGTATATTCTTTTTTTAATTTGACAGGTAGAGTTGTAGACAGTGTGAGAGAGAGACAGAGAGAAAGGTCTTCCTTCCATTGGTTCACTCCCCAAACGGCCGCTACAGCCGGTGCTGACAGGCAGAGTGGACAGTGAGAGAGAGAGAGCGAAAGGTCTTTCTTTACCGTTGGTTCAACCTCCAATGGCCGCCATGGCCAGAGCGCTGTGGCCGGCGCACCATGCTAATCCGAAGGCAGGAGCCAGGTGCTTCTTCTGGTCTCCCATGGGTTGCAGGGCCCAAGGACTTGGGCCATCCTCCACTGCCCTCCCATGCCACAGCAGAGAGCTGGACTGGAAGAGGAGCAACTGGGACTAGAATCCAGCACCCATATGGGATGCTGGTGCCGCAGGCAGAGGATTAACCAACTGAGCCAAGGCGCCAGCCAGGGAAGGTATAGTCTATAGTTTCCCAAACAATAAGCATGGCTAGATTATCTCTATACAAATTATAAACAATCTAGCCTGGGCATAAAGTTTGCAATATCTTTTTCAGTGAACATACTGCTATTAGAGCAGATATGACAGATTCTATTAATCACTGCACATGTTTGTTCTGCCAGTGAATATTCTAAAGCTAGCCATAGTCTATGACTACCTTAGAGCATACTCAGACTGTAGAACTTGCTGTAAAAGGTGACTTGAAATGTATACTATTTTGCCTTAGGATACTTATGTGTTTTACAATCTTCTATGACAGAAGACTTCACTAAGGAGTCTTCCTGCCAATAAGCAATTTCCTCAGAGAATCAGAAGTAGATAAAACATGTCTACCATAAAGTACAACACCCTCGATTTGACAAAAACAAAGATGTTATTTACCTTTTTTGCCTTTGAAGATGTGTTTGAGGTCTTCAGTTACTTCAGGAAAGTAAGTAGATATCTCCTTGCATGCACCTGTGAAGAATAAAGAGGTAGAAGTTTAATGATTGACAAATGGTCCCAGCTCAGAATTCACTGTATATCAAATGCAGGAGGGATGATAATTAGCACATAGTAAGGTTGCTTCAATTTAGGCATTAGTAAATGACTTCCTTTCAAGCAGTTTTTTAAGATTTCTTTTTAAAATTTATTCAAAAGGCAGAGTTACAGAGAGTGGAAGAGAAAAACACACACACATATACACAGACCCTCTATCTGCTGGTTCACCTACTCATCAAAAACTACAACAGCTGAGGTTGGGCCAGGCTGAAGCCAGGATCCTGGAGTTTCTTCCAGGTCACCCATGTGGCTTCAGGGGCCCAAGTACATAAATCACCTTCTGCTGCTTTCCCAGGCACATTAGCAGGGGCCTGGATCAGAAGCAGAGCAGCAGCGACTTGTACTGCCACTAATATGGGATGCTGGCATTGCAAGTGGAAGCTTAACCTGTTAAGCCACAACCTCCCCTGATATTTGTCTTTTAGGGACTGGCTTATTTCACTAAGCATATTGGAATACTGTGGCATCCACTGTCTTGCCAAAGAAAAGATCACATCCATTGCTATGACAGAGAAATATTCCATTGTGTATATATAACACATTTTCTTTATCCAGTCATCAGTTGATGGACATCTGGGTTTATTCCATACCTCAGCTAATGTGAATTGAGCTTTAATAAACATGGGGGTAAAAATAACATTCTATGGAAACAAATGGA
Source organism: Sylvilagus floridanus (assembly GCA_949820135.1). NCBI lineage: Eukaryota > Metazoa > Chordata > Mammalia > Lagomorpha > Leporidae > Sylvilagus > Sylvilagus floridanus. Next base: position 51,333,600 of record OX463223.1, read on the forward strand.
TACATATATATTTATCAGTTTGCATGAAGCTATGAAGAGACAAAGACGTGGTATCTGAAACAGATGAATGGATAAAGAAAAAGTAACACACACACACACACACACACACACACACTGTTTGCATGAGGCTCCTCTTTCTTGATAGATAGAATCTTGCATTTCCTTAATAATTTTCCATTGACAGACCATTGGGAGCATGATCTTGTGACCTCAAATCTTGTGACCTATTTAGTACCTTTGTTATAACCAGGATGTTGAGACCATTCTATCTCCATCTCAGTATTGTAGGGATCTTCTGTTACTGATGTAAGTTGTAGTATTAAATCCATTTTTTGAACCTCCTGTGCAGCAGGTATTGTTGTTGCTTTATCTGCTAACGAATTTTCTCTAATAACATGGCTGTATTTCTTCTGCTGTGACCTGCAGTTAATGACAACCACTTTTAATGCTCCAATACTGCCTGAAGAAGAGTTAATATATATTTTCTTATTTAATGGAGAGTTCTTTGCAGTCAGAAGATATCATTGTTTCCAAATTGCTACATGTGCATGTAACACAAGGACAGCATATTAGCAGTCTGTATATATATTAACTCTTTGATCTTTTCCTAATTGCAAGGCTCTAATCAAAGCAATATGTTCAGCCTTTTGAGCTGATGTGTTAAATGGCAATGCTTGAGCTTCTATCAACTATGTCAAGAGAGTCTAAATGCCAAATTATACTTAATACAAGGGAATTAAATCATAAGCTTAGGCATAACTGGGCTCACACTGATCCCTTTTTGCCTTTTGTCTTCTCAGGTAATGGAGATCTCACCTATGGGTAACTTACATCCATTCCCATGTACAAAAGACTAGCACGCATGCATAATAATTGGGAAGCTCTTAAACTGAATGATTTAATTGAAAAGCGATTTTCCTCTATAATACTGTTTGGCCAAAATATAAGCTGAAAAATGGGGAGACATGGCCAATGAATGAGAATCTTAACTCTAATACTGTTTCAGAACTTGAACTCTATTGTAGAGAGAAACAAAAGTGGTCAGAACTTGCCAATGTATAGGCCTTTATGGTGTTATAGAAACATTTTACTTACAAGGAGATTGGTGAACTGTATTATGTCCTTACTCTCTCAAATACAAGGGAACAACCAATAAATATAGTGGATGATCCATTACTAGCTGGTCCTCGACTATCCTAAACTCACCAAATCCTGGTGTCAGGATCATCTCCAAAGAACTCCAGATCCTCTATACCTTCAGAACCTGACTCCATTTTACCTTCTGTCACTCTGTGACATCTACTTTTTAACCTTTCCTGTCCTTTACCAGAGTGTGCCCCAACTGGAATTACTTGCAGTGGGGTTCCCTAACAGCAAAAGTGTGTATGCTCTTTCCTTTGAGAGAAGTGGCAGATGGAGTTGGTACAATTAGAAAGCATGTCCCTTTCACCCTATTTAACTTAAGTCAATGTAAACAAAAGCTAGAAAGATTTTGAGGACCTTACTAGTTTTACTGAGGAATTTCTGGCCCTAACTCTAGCCTTTGACTTTATTCGGCCTAATTTACATGTTATTTTATGCACTACTTGAACCCTTAAAGAGAAACAGCATATTTGGGCTGAGGTTCAAAAATATTCAGATACTCTGGTGGCTCAGTATCCTGGGTGTTTTTCTGTAGTGTGTTCATCAGTCTCAACAGCTGCACCTGATTGGAATTACCAAAAGGGACATGCAAATTTACAGTTAGAAAACCACATGGTTTTATGCCTACTGGCAGGGATGAAGAAATGCATACATAATCAAATGTTGGAATTTTGATAAAACAAGAGAGGTAATGCAGGTGAGGGTTGAAAACCCAGCCTTGTTTCAGGTTTCAGGGATGGCTTGTAAATGTAGTAAGAAAGTACTTATATAGATGTTGAATCTCCTGAAGGATAGATTTTTCTTGGTACTCATTTCATGAGTAAGTCAGCAGCAGACATTGAGAAGAAAGCTTCAGAAACTGGCCATGGGATCTTAAACCCTCACGAGACAATTTGTAGAAATAGTATTTCAAATGTACTACAATAGAGACAGTCTGAAGAAGAAAAGATACTCCCGCATGGGAAGCAGTCCAGACAATAGGTTCATAGGATGGCAATGGCTATAACCAACATGTGGCAACCTCAGAGACAGCTTAGGGGTCATCCTGCCAAGGCAGGAGAGTGCTTCAGATGTGGAAATCCAGGATATTGGCACAAGGAGTGTTCCTCTGCAAGAGATCACCCTGGTCCACAATCCCAATGCAAGCAAAGTGGTCACTGGAAAAAAGACTGTCATCCTCTCCAAAGGGAGTAAGGGGTCCGCACTCAGCTTACGGCCTTATCTGAAGACTGATGGGGCCTAGGACCTCCAATGGCTCCAGAGGAGACAAACGTCTCATGCCAAGAGCCCCACGTGGTTATTGAGGTTGAAGGTAAATGTGTAAATTTCTTAAATAACATGGGGGATGCTTACTCTGAGAATTGTGTCATTAAGCATGTTGATGGTGAACTTAATTCTAGAAAATTTACTCTTAGTTTCTCAAGTAGAAGATGCTCTTAAATTCCATTAGTTTTCAGTAATGTCTGAATGTTCAAGTCCTCCGCTTGGAAGGATTTTCCATTATCCCTGGATGCTTCCTTCAAACTAATTGCTCCTCAGTCCAAGTCATTTTTAGTAATGTTAGCAAACATGTAAGTAGACCCAATTTGGATGTTCTCCCTATTAAAATGAAAGATCACATTCATCCTCAAATCAGGGATTATGGAATACCTGGACAGGCTACATTTGCTGTACCTGTCAGAGTCATCTTAATAGACAAGCCTGAATTTCTAAATTTGCATCAATATCCCATTAAACCAGAAATGGGGGACATTGATCTCTGGTTGATAAATTTCTCAAACATGGTTTCGTGTCAGTCTCCCTGTAACACTCCTGTTATGCCTCTTTTGAATCCAAATGGGGAAAACAGAATGGTTCAGCACGACAGGGCTAATATTGAAACAGTCATTCCAATTCATTCAATTGTACTAGACCTTTATACTATATTGACACAGAGAGATACCTGGGGATACTTCATGGTATACAGTCATAGATATAGATGGTGCTTTCTTCTGTTTCCCTTTGTACTCAGAATCCCAGTTTTTATTTGCCTTTGAACAGAATGGTCCATTTTCAAATATAACTCAGCAATATATGTGGACAGTACTCCATCAAGCTTTCAAGGATCACCCTTGTTTGGTAATGGTCTTGCAAGCAGCTTAGAGAGCTCCAGTTAAAGAAAGGAAAAATTCTGCAATATCAGATCCCTTTTTTAAAGATTTAATTATTTATTTATTTGAAAGTCAGAGTTACACAGGGAGAGGAGAGGCAGAGAGAGAGAGAGAGAGAGAGCAAGAGCAGATCATATTCTCATTTGCAGACCCTTTCAAGAAGGACTCAAACTAGTATACCATCCAAGTATTAAAATTTTTAGAAAAATGAGGGTACAGAGTTTTCCCAACCAAAGCTCAGATTCTTAAACAAGAGGTAAACTAATTAAAATGTATTCTGACCTCAGAGAAGCATGCATTTTCTCTCAAGAGAAAGGAAGCTATATTATATAGGGCCACCACAGAGGAAGAAACAGCTGAAATCATTTATGCAAATGGCAGGATTTTGTAAAATATAGAATCCTGGATTCCACACTGATAGCCAAACGTTTATGTGAGGCTTCAAAGAGTCCAGACACAGACTTACTTTACTGGACAGGAGAGCAAATGGAATTGTCTCAATGGGTTATTTTTATAAAACTTTTATTTAATAAATATTTTATTTAATAAATTTCAAAAGTTGTACTTTTGAAATTATAGCGTTTTTCCCCCCATAACCACCCTCCCACCATCAAACCATCCCATCTCCTACTCCCTCTCCCATCCCATTCTTCATTAAGATTCAATTTTAAATATCTTTATATACAGAAGACCAACTTAGTATATACTAAGTAAAGAGTTCAACAGTTTACACCCACAAAGAAACACAAATTATAAAGTACTGTTTGAAGACTATTCTTACCGTTAATTCTCATAGTACAACACATTAAGGACAGAGATCCTACATGAGGAGTAAGCGCACAGTAACTCCTGTTGTTGATTTAACAATTTACACTCTTATTTATGACATCAGTAATCACCTGAGGCTCTTGTCATGAGCTGCCAAGGCTATGGAAGCCTCTTGAGTTCGCCAACTCCAATGTTATTTAGACAAGGCCATAGTCAAAGTGGAAGTTCTCTCCATCCTTCAGAGAAAGGTACCTCCTTCTTTGATGGCCCATTCTTTCCTCTGGGATCTCACTCACAGAGATCTTTCATTTAGGTCATTTTTTGCCACAATGTCTTGGCTTTCCATGCCTGAGAAACTCTCATGGGCTTTTTAGCCATATCTGAATGCCTTAAGGGTAGATTCTGAGGCTAGAGTGCTGTTTAGGGCATTTGCCATTCTATGAGTCTGCATCTCAATGGATTAAAGAGCTATTAACAGGAGCTCTAGCACTAGGAATCTCTAAGGGGCAACAGAAAAATAGGGAGAAGTAGTAGCTGTAGGTGTACTGACTTAGAAATTGGATGTACTTCTATGACTATTGGTCTGTTTTTCTAAACATCTAGATTCAGTGGCTATAAGATGGCTTGCACCCTTAAGGGTAGTTGCTACAACAGCACTTTTCATGAAGGAAATCACCAAGTTGTGTTTGGACCAGCCACTTGCCGTTCAAATTCCACACAGGTGCAAGTAGTCCTTGAATTTAAAGGACATCAATGGGTAACAGGGGGATGCCTCACAAAACATCAGACTCCATTTTAGACTCACCTGAGTTATCTCTCAAAGTATGGCAGCTCTTCAATCCAGCTACTCTGCAAGCATCTGAATGTTGAAGAACTAACTCACTCTTGTGTAGATACCATATAGCAGGTCTATTCTAGCAAGCCTGACCTACAAGGTGAACCTCTGGAAAATGCAGATGATGGTAGTAGCTTTATGAAGGAAAAAGTTAGGAAAGCAGACTATGCCATAGTTTGTATTACACAGGTTATAGAAGCTCAGGCATTGCCATCTAACACTTCAGCTCAAAAGGCTCAACTACTGTGTCTAAAATAATTAAGCAGGTAGCTATTGTTCTAAGGATCTCTTATCATCCCCATGCCTCTTGGAGGCCTCAGTAATCAGGTAAAGTAAAAAATGCTATTCATATTCTTTAGAAACTACTGGTTATGATTTGCCAAAAGACTTCAGAAGCAAGGCTTGCCTATTGTTCTCCTCAGCATGAGAATTGCACTGAAGCCTGCTTTAAACCTTAGTCAGGGGCTGAGTTGTGACACAGTTCAGCTGCCACCTGCAGTGACGGTATCCCACATGGGAGCCGATTTGAGTCCCAGCCGCTCCACTTCTGATTTAGCTCCCTGCTAATGCAGTAGGGAAAGCAACAGAAGATGGCCCAAGTGCTTGGGCCCCTGCACCACTGTGGGAGACCTGGAAGAAGTTCCTGACTCCTGGCTTTGGATCAGCTCATCTCTGGCCATTTCAGCCATTTGGGGAGTAAACCAGTGGGTGGAAGATCGATCTCTCTCTCTCTCTCTCTCTCTCACTCTGCCTTTTAAATACTATAAATAAATATTTTTTTAAAAAGCTAGGTCAATTCAAAAAGCTACTTGAATGATCCTTCCTGACTTCTGACATCCTCTTTGATTCAGAAACTCAAGATCACATAACGTAATATGGGTAACACTTTGGTCCACTCATGTGGACCCATGAAGGGTAACCCACATTCACGTGTGAATGTGTATTTGTTCCCACACTGTCAAATAAACAGTTCTTTTTTTAAAAAAATTTGATTTATTTATTTGAGAGGTATATTTACAGACAGAGAGGGAGAGACAGAGAGAGAGATTTTCCATCCACTGATTCACTCCCCAAATAGCCTCAAAGGCCTGAGCTGGGCCTATCCGAAGCCAGGAGCCAGGAAATTCTTCTGGGTCTCCCTTGTGTGTGCATGAGCCTAAGCACTTGGGCTGTCTGCTGCTTTCCCAGTCCATTATCTGAGAGCTGGATCAGAAGAAGAGCAGCAAAACATGAACCAGCACGCAAATGGGAGCCCAGCGCTGCAGGCAGAGGCTTAGCCTAGTATGCCACAGCGCCAGCCCCATAAACTGTTCTTGTTTGCACAAAATACCAGTTTCTGCTTAGTATTTCTATCTATGTGGAAGATAATAGCTGGGTTTAAAAAAAAGCTCATTGCCCACATCACCTTTACTGTAAAAAAAAAAAAAGGACCAAAAATAAGAAATAATCCACCTGAAAAAAAATAGAAAATAGAGAGAGAAAAGTAAATTTAAAGCAATTAAAGTGATGTATGTAAAAAAGTTTGGAGCAGAAATAAACAATATAAAAGTAGAAGAAATCATATCTGGAAAAAGATATTCTTTTTAAAAACCAACAAAATTGGTATACACTTACTAAAAATTTTTAAAAAATAGAGAATGCTCCATTTGAAAACATCAGAAAAGAAAGAGTATATTGCTACTGACATTACAGAAACAAAAAAAAAATTATAAGGGAATACTATGAACAACTATATGCCCACAAACTAAATACACCAATAAAATCAATAAATTCCTAAAAAGACACAAACTATTGAAGCAACCTAAAGAGACATAAAAATTTGTATAGACTTATAGTAAGAAATTGGATTTTCATTTTAAAAAGTTCCCACAAAGAAAAGCCCTGTCTCAGATGGCTATGCTGGCAAATTCTATCATTTATTTAAATAATTCACATCAATATTTCACAAACTATTACAAAACAATAAAAGAACACTTCCAAACTTTTTATATAAGGCCAATATGACCTTGAAATATAATAAGTCAAAGAAAGCAGGACTGTGTTCGGACAGGAGTGTCAGGTTCACAACTTCACGTTTTGACTTGTGCCTCAGCTCTATGAATCATCCTTCCTTTTCTGTAAAAGGTAGTATGTATTTGCATCTCAGTAGTTTTATTAGTCTGTTTCTTGCTAGTAGAATTTTGGATTCCAATAGTCTTCATCATTTTCAGCCCAAGCCAGCAGTATTTTTGGTGATAGTAAATGTTCAATAAATTTGTGGTCTTCTTGTGTTTTTTTATTTTTATTTTTTTGACAGGCAGAGTGGACAGTGAGAGAGAGAGACAGAAAGGTCTTCCTTTGCAGTTGGTTTACCCTCCAATGGCCGCCAGGGCCAGTGCACTGCGGCCAGCGCACCGTGCTGATCCGAAGCCAGGAGCCAGGTGCTTCTCCTGGTCTCCCATGGGGTGCAGGGCCCAAGCAATTGGGCCATCCTCCACTGCACTCCCGGGCCACAGCAGAGAGCTGGCCTGGAAGAGGGGCAACCGGGACAGAATCCAGCACCCCGACCAGGACTAGAACACGGTGTGCTGGCTCCACAAGGTGGAGGATTAGCCTGTTGAGCCATGGCGCCGGCCTTCTTGTGTGTTTTACAAGGTTCACCTCAGTAGGCAAAAGGCTTATTTATAGGATCTTTCCTAGATAATCTTTATTTTTGGCCTCTGAAATGGCAAAAGAAACATGATCTTAAGATTTTGAGATGCTCTCTTTTTTTGATTGGGAGGATGTGAGAGCCAAATACTTATTATCGTTAAGGAGCCTTTTGTCTAAGTGAGTACTCTGATCACTTGGTCATTTTCAGGTAATAGTAAAAGTTTACTCAGCTATGCCCTCAGTTTTTTTTTTCCTACATCATATTTCCCTTGGAATGAATCACCTAACTTTAACATCTTTTATAATCTAGAGCTACTCAGAATTTCAAAAATCATCAAGCTGTGTTTCCTTTTTGTTTAATGATTTTTACCTCAATTTCTCTCTTTCCTGTCATGTTTTACATTAAGCATTCAGCAGAAATTAGGCTGAACCTTTAGAAATCTATCTTGAAAATATCCTTAGCTAAATATACAGGTTCATTGATTGCAAGTTCTGTTTGGCACACATCTGTTGGACACAATTTCACTGAATTTCTTGGCACTGAATAAAAGAATCTTCTTTTCTGCAGTTCCTAATAACATGTTACAAATTTCTTCTGAGCTCTCAGCAGCAGCACCTTCAAAATCAATATTTTTTTACTGATAATCTATGTTTTCATGTATTTTCTAAGTCAATTCAGGATTTATCTTCCATTTTCTACACTTCCTTCTTAATCTTTACTAGCACAATCATTAGACTTTTCTATTATGCTGTTTAAAATTCCTTCAGTCTGTGGCTACTGTACAAGTCCAAAGCCTCTTCCACATTTTTAGTTATTCATTGCTGAAACAATGTTAACATAATTTGTAGGAGTTTCCTATTACTGGTGTAGCAAATTGCCACAAATCTGTCAGCTTAAAACAAATTTGTTATCCTACAGTCCCTTAGGTAAGGAGTCTGACAGGAATCTCAAGATGTTTGCAGGAATGCTTTCCATTTTGGAGGCTCTAAAATAAAAATTTTTCCTTACATTTCCTCTTTCTAGAGATTTCCCACATTCCTTAAATCATGGCCTCTTCTTCCATCTTCAAAAATTGCAACACTCTATCTCTTTAACCAGTCTTCCCTTGTCACATCCCCAAGTGACCACAGCCAGAAAATGTTTAAGAAATCATGTGATTATATCAGGACAATTCAGATAATCTATGATAATCTCTCCATATCAAGTTATTTCATTTAATAGCATCTGCAAATTCCATTTTGTCATATAATATAACATGTTCACAAGTTTAGAGGAGTATAATATTGAGATCTTTGTGTGTAATGGTGGCAGTAGGACAATTTGCTTCACAGTACAAACATTAAAATGCTTTAGTATAAATTTAACAAAGTGTATGATTTTACACTAAAATTATAAAATACTACTGAAGGAAATCAGAGAATGTCTAAATAAATGCTCTAAATAAATGCTACATAAATTATATCATGCTTACAGATTATAAAAATAAGTTTTAAATTGCAATAATTTCCAAATCAATCTATAGTCAATTCATTAGGAAAAAAGTCAAACGTGCTTGAACAACTGGATATCTAGCTGCAAAACAGAATCATTCCTCAAACTACACTCCCCCAAAACCAACTAAATGAAATGCAGACATAAATGTTAAGAGTGAAATATACAAAACTTCTGAAAAAAAATTAGGGTAAATCAACTTCACTAGGCACCTGTAGGATAAAGAATAAATAGTATATATACATGTCAGGTCTGTCCTCAATGACACAGTGGGGGTGAAAATAATGAGTGCACAGAAAGGGAAAAAAACAGGAAATCAGAAAGAAAGGACACAGATGAAGAGATATGGGAATTAAAAGAGGGGGAAACCATTTTTTGCTGTTGGAGTCAGGGTGGATATCATGGGCAAGATAGCATTTGCCACTGTCCAAAAATTTAAAAACAAAAGATAGCTTTTGCCATATGGTAGGTGAATATCTAAACATGATTTTGAAGTAAATATATTCCAGATAGAGGAAAAATTATAAATAAAACATAGGAGAAAGAAAGTATAGGGTATTAGCTCATTGTTATTTTATATCAATACACATATAGCTGACATTTATGGAGCCACGATTAAGGAACTATCAGGAAAAAATATCAGGTTGACAATGTACTAAACTATTTACCTCTTTGTTGACACTTAGACCACAGCCAAACCAAATCATCTCCTTCAGTGGTGTTATGGGTAGGCAGGAGGTGATTAACAGAATATGAACTATGACAAAAGTTCTGTGTCTGAAATCTAGTTTTGTGCTTTCTCTGCATTGTTCATCACACAAAATATGTGTGGTGGATATCTTGGGATTTCAAGCTGGGCTTTTGGCTGCCTAGCAAATGAAAAGGCTAGAAAACAATTGAAAATGAAACAGAGATATATTTACAATTTAAACTGTGTTTTTTTATAAAAGAATGTTGTAATAGATCTATCATAAAGCCAAAGTGTAAATTATCAATCTAGAATATATTTTAAAAAACAAAAAAATTTTCCTGTGTAATGAAACTTTTTGTTTTCTCTTCAGTAAATAATCATCAAGAAATGATGATATGCAACAAATTGAGTTAGGCACTGTAGGATAAAATATGATTAGTATGTCTTATTTATTGAAAATATTGAGAATTTAATAGGGAAAATAAGGCATCTGTCAAAAATGTCATAGTACTTTAACTGTAAAATTTAAATGATGCTTTGTTTTAGATATTTGGTTATCTCCTGAAGGACTATGTGTTAAAGACTTGGCCCTCAAAGTCTTATGTTAAAGAGGATAGAAACTTAATCCAATCATGATGTTTAGAAGTGGGGTATTTGCAAGTGATTAGATTGGATCAGGTTGTTAGATTGGAGCTCCCACCATAAAAACATGGAAGCTTCATAAAGAGAGATATAGACAGACACTTGCTCCTTCCCTCTTGTGTGCTGCCTCAGGATTCTGCCAACAAGAATGCCATCACCAGATGCCCAACCAAAGACACCACTCAATGTTGGTCTCTGAACCCCAAAAGCTGTGAATCAAATTAACCCTCCTTCCTTCATAAGTAAATTGTCTTAGGTATTTCATTGTAGTAATGAAAAGCTGACTGATATGAGTGCCTTAAGAGACAGCAAAACACAAACATGGAACTACAGATGAAGAGGAATGCAAACCCATTTATGGAGGGAGATCTTTGAGATAATTGCATTGGACCTGGGACTTGAAGGTTAAATAGGGTTCAATCTAAAAAAATGGAAAGAAGAATTTTATGGAAGTGAGCAATGGTATATATATGAAAAGATGTGGGGTCTTTTTTATTTTTCATCGTTTTTGAAGAGTCTACATATTGCTTTATGGGTCCAGTAATTAGCAGTCAAATGACTGGTATAAATATGGCCCATGGCCTGCACATTCTAAGTGAAATTATTCTTTTTCTTTTGTTAAAAAGATCTAATGAAATCTCATTAGTAAGTTACTTACATCTACTCTTAGTACAGTGATGAGCATAACAGTAGAGCATTGAGCTATAAATGAAGGCCGTAAAGTGAGAAAAATGAAATGGCTCATTTCACCCTATGTCTGATGATCTATATGATGAAAAATAATCAATCTGACAAAATTTTATTTGTCAGTTTGTGATTTATCATTGTGTATATATATATATATATATATATATGTAGGAAAAAAGCAAATACATATTTGGAGTGTGTTTTAAGCTTTTGTGCTAATTTTACATTCTTATTGTCATGGCTGCCTGTCTTAAGAATAAAGCAAAGCAGAAGTTCCTTGACTATATTGCCTACATCACTTGTCCACACAATAACATGCTACTTATCAAATCAAGGGAAGTAATAGTAAATAAGTCTATGTTATTAAAAATTCCCTTTTTGAGGCCAGTGTTGTAGTGCAGTGGGTTAAACCTCTGGTTGCAATATTGGCATCCCATATCAAAGTGTGAATTCATGCCTTGGCTCCTCCACTTCAGATCCAGCTATCTGCTAATGCACCTGGGAAAGCAGTGGATGATGGCCCAAGCGCTTTTGCTCCTGCAACCCACATGTGAGACCCAGATGGAGCTCTGGGCTCCTGGCAGCTCCACCCATTGTGACCTTTTGGGGAGTAAACCAGTGGATGGAAGATTCTCTCTCTCTCTCTCTCTCTCTCTCTCTCTCTCTCTCTCCCCATCACTCTGCCTTTCAAATAAATAAATAAAATAAATATCTAAATAAAAGAAAAAAGAATTTCCTTTTTATGTCACATTCATTCTTTTTTTCTGAAAAGTTAATAATATTTGAATAGATAAAGACCAGCTTTTCTACTAAATGCAACTAATTGCCTAGACCCTGGCTCTACTATGGTTGTATATAAGTCTAACTAAACAGTTTTCAAGATGATTTCAATTAGAAATCCATATTAATAGAATTGTAATATGACAATATTTACATGTGTGAGTAACTCAGTTTGAGGAAGAATTGAAAAGGGTTGATGACTATGACAGTAATGTTTTCCTTCATTCAATAATATCCCCTGTTTTGATGCAATATAATAACTTAAAATTATGGTTATTTAAAATAACATTTATTGATTTACTTTGGAGTCAATAGTTCACACCAAAGTGTTTTATGATTTTGGGTTAAATGAGATAATTTAAGGAGCCAGATAAATGACTCATTCAGTACCTTGCATGTTCATAGATTTAAATTAAGACTGTGTATATGTGAAAATATATTGGATGGTGAAGTGGTAAACTGAGGACTGGCAACATAAGATAGTACTTAGGAGTGAAAATCTGAGTTTATATCCTAGATTTCAATTTACCAACTCTAACAATGGACAAATAAATTGATCTGCCTAAATTTTGGTTTCTCAATCTATAAATGGAGATAATTATGTCTATGACATAAGATTGTTGTGATATTTGATGAGAAAGTATGTAAAACAACTTAGTCCACTGTAAATGATCAATGTTTATGCTATTTTATTATTTAATCAAAAACTTCCTTATTTCATCATTATGTTTTTAGTACTTTCATATTTTCAATTTTTTACAAAAACATAAATTTTAATAATTCTAAAATCTTTTTATCTCAGTACCCCCTTTACACACTTAAAATTACTGAGTATTCCCAAATGCTTTGCTTTACATAGGTTATATGTATTGATGTTTGTCATATTTGAGATTTAAATTGAGAAACTTAAAAAATTAACTCAAAATAATATTAAATCATACTGATGCATAGGTACGATTATAAATGCATGCATTTTATGAAATTATAAAGTTTTCACCTGCGCCATGGCTCAATAGGCTAATCCTCTGCCTGAGGCGCCCGCACACCGGGTTCTAGTCTTGGTTGGGGCGCCGGATTCTGTCCCTGTTGCCCCTCTTCCAGGCCAGCTCTCTGCTGTGTCCTGGGAGTGCAGTGGAGGATGGCCCAAGCCCTTGGGCCCTGCACCCCATGGGAGACCAGGAGAAGCACTTGGCTCCTGGCTTCAGATCAGCGCAGTGCGCCGGCCGCAGTGCGACGGCCACAGTGGCCATTGGAGGGTGAACCAACGGCAAAGGAAGACCTTTCTCTCTGTCTCTCTCTCTCACTGTCCACTCTGCCTGTCAAAAAAAAAAAGAAAGAAAAAGAAAAAAATAAATTATAAAGTTTTCTAAAAAAATAAATAAATATAGTGGGGAGAATAATATTACTTTATACTATTGCAAATTGCCGTGGTGTCTATTTTATTAGAAGAGTGTTATGGTTTAGATAAGAGTTTGGATGTCTGCCCAAGGCCTGTATATTGGGAGCTTGGTTCCCCAAAGTCTTATTGTTAATGTTTTTTAAAAAGATTCATATGTTTATTTGAAAGGCAGAGTTACAGAGAGAGGCAGAGGCAGAGAGAAAGAGAGAGAGGTCTTCCATCTGCAGGTTCACTCCCCAGATGACCGCAATGGCCAGAGCTGCGCTAATCCGAAGCCAGGAGCCAGGAACCTCCTCCAGGTCTCCCACGTGGGTGCAGGGGCTTAAGGACTTGGGCCATCTCCTGCTTTTCTAGGTCATAGCAGAGAGCTGGATGGGAATTGTATTAAAGGTGGAGTCTTGGGGTCAGTGCTCTGTCACAGTGGGTTAAGCTATCATTTGCAGTGCCAGCATCCCATATGGTCACCAGTTTGAGTCCCAGCTGCTCCACTTCTAATGCAGCTCCCTGCTAATGTACCTGGGGAAGCAGCAGAAGATGGCCCAAGTGCTTGACCCCCTACACCCATGTGGGAGACTTGGATGAAGCTCCTGGCTCCTGGCTTCAGGCTGGCCCAACCCTGGTTGCTGAGGCCAATTGGGGAGTGAACCAGCAGATGGAAGATCTCTCTCCTCTCCTCTCTCTCTCTCTCTCTCTCTCTCTCTCTGTGTGTGTGTGTGTGTGTGTGTGTGTATGTATGTGTATGTGTCTCCCTCATTCTCTCTGTAACTCTTTCAAAAAAAATCTTTAAAAAAGGTGGAGTCTTCATCTAATTGTGGTATCCAGGAAGTGTGCCCTGCAGGAGGACTCTAGGTCATTATGGGTGTGTCCTTGAAAGATAGTTCTTAATAGAGTGTTATTTATAAAAGATGAATTGGGGGACCAGTGCCTGAAAAGATAGTTCTTAATAGAGTGTTATTTATAAAAGATGAATTGGGGGACCAGTGCCTTGGTGTAGCAGGGAAAGCCAACTGCAGTGCTGGTATTCCATGTGTGCCAGTTCATGTCTTGGCTGTTCTACTTAAAATCCAATTCCCTGCTAGTGGCCTGTGAAAAACAGCAGAAAATGGCCCAAGTGCTTGGACTCCTGCCACCTAAGTGGGATATCTGGAAGGAGCCCCTGGATCCTGGCTTCAGCTTGGCCTAGTCCCAGCTGTTGGGGCTATCTGGGGAATGAAACAATGTATGGAAGATTCTCCCTCTCCCTCTCCCTCTCCCTCTCCCTCTCCCTCTCCCTCTCCCTCTCCCTCTCCCTCTCCCCCCCCCTCCCCCTCCCGCTCCCTCTTCCTCTCCCTTTCCCTCTCCCACTGACTTTCAAGTGAATGAATAAATCTTAAAAAAAAAAAAAAGCTGAATTGTATCCAATTGCCTTCTTTCTGTGCTTCCTGGCTCACCATATGATTTTCACTCTGCAAACCTTTCACTATCCTCCACATCCATCAGACATCAGACCAATGGGACCACTGAATCTTGGACTGTGAACTTACAAAACTATGATCCAAAAGAAGTCTTTTTCTTCTATAAGTTAGCTCCTCTCAGGTATCTTAGCAGTAATGAAAAAGTGAGTAATACAAAAATATGTCTCATAGCATCTGAAAAACTTTATCATACACATATAAGAGAATAAGAGTAAAAATGGTAAAAAAAAAAAAAAACTTCACATAGATATGACACTTTTCTTTCTTTCATAGGCTTCTGGAAGGGTCTCAATAAACTCCAGTTGTCCACAGACTACGCATTGAGAACTATTGATTAAAACCAATTTGTGCCTAACATATAAGTTTTTTAATGTTCTAGCTCCATATATTGTTGATATGCTTTTCTCTGCCTGCTTCATCCCAGATTTGAAAGGCCATCATTATGATTTGCTCAAAGTAAATCAAAATATTTATACTTGATTTGTTTCTGAGCGCTCTGCTTTCTTTCATATTTATTTATTGACATTACCACCATTCCTCTAGCTTGCTTAGTTTTATATTATATTATTTTAATATCTGGGGTATAAATTTCACTTCCTATTCTTTCCAGCCATCCTAGTAGGATTTTTGTCTCTAGAATTCTAGTAAAACAACTTTTATCAAAGGCTTCAATGGCCTACACATTACCAAAATCAGTGGCCAATTCTCTGTCTTTATCTTAACCTTTCAGATGCATTTCCCATGATTAACCATTTTCTCCTTTTTGAAGCATTTTCTTCTCTCGGCTTTCATGCCACCACATTTACTGGTTTCTTTCTGTCTCATTGATAGAACTTTCTGAGTCTGATTTTCTGAATCATCTTCTCCTAAAGGAATTGAACCGTTGAAATGCTTAAGTTATGCTTTCTCTTTATCTACATTCTCAGCTTTGGAATTGCAAGTGCTTACAGAATTTCAAATATTAGTAAAAGTTCAATGACTATCAAATTTACATCTCCAAAGTATAGAAAAGATGATCATAGTGGACGGTGCTGTGGCATAGTGGGTAAAGCCACCACCTGCAGTGCCAGAATCCCATATGGGCACTGGTTCAGGTCCCAGCTGCTCCACTTCTGATCCAGTTCTCTGCTATGTCCTGGGAAAGCTGTAGTAGGTGGCCAAGTCCTTGGGCCACTCCACCCACGTGGAAGACCTGGAAGAAGCTCCTGACTTCTGGCTTCGGATCGAGTGAACCAGTGGATGGAAGACCTCTCTCTCTCTCTCTCTCTCTCTCTCTCTCTCTCTCTCTGTAATTATGACTTTCAAATAAATCTTTAAAAAATCTGATCATAAAGAAAAATAACAATGCTGGAAATTATACTGCCAAATATTAAGACCACTTATTAGACTATAGTGATTAAAACAGGTACAGGGATAGATAATCTGACTAATTGAATAGAGTAAAAAAATACATACCTGTGGATGTATGCAGTTATTTGATTCATGAAAAAAATGAAAATTCAATGTATTATAAAAAGCATGATTTTTTTTTACTTTGAAGAGAGAGACTGACACATAAAAAGAGAAAGTTCCCATCTGATTGTTTACTCCTCAAATGCTTCAATGTCCAGGGCTGGGCCAGCTGAAGCCATGGGCCAAGAATACAATCCATATGATGTGTCAGAAACTCATTCACTTGAACCTTTACCACCATTTCCCAGGGTCTGAATTAGTAGGAAGCTGGAGTCAGGAGTCAGACCACAGAATTGAACTCAGGCACTCTGGTGTGGGATGTGGATGTCTTAACCAGAGTCTTGACCACAAGGATAAATATATGCCCTCTGGGATACTCTTTTGTAATAAATAGCTCTAGCTTAATTGGATCCTCAAGTGTGGAAAACTGTATCTTGACCCTATCTCACACATACACAATAATTAATTTTGTAGGCGTTGTATATGAAAGGTAAATCAATAAAAACTTTCATAGAAAAACACGGGAAAAAAACTGTCATCTTGGAGTAGGCAAAGATTTTTTAAAGGTAACTAAAAAAGGAAAAACATAAAAAATTTCACTGCAGTAAAATTTATAGCTTGTTTTCATCAAATGACTTCATTAAGAGATGAAGTAACTTATTAGTGGGGAAATGATATTTGTGGGACATATAACTAACAAATTACTAGTATTGGTAATATATAAAGAAGTCTCACATATCAATAAAAATACTGGCAACAAAATAGAAAAATGAGCAAAAGATTTAAACAAACATTTAATCAAAGAAGATCTCCAATGACTAATAAAAATAAGAAAAGTTGCTCAAGTTCATTAATCATCAGAGGATGCAACTCTAAACCACTACACATTGCTCTGTACCCATCAGAATGACCTAAACTAAATGATAGTAACAATAAAAACACAAAAAGCAGTTAGTAAGGATATATAGCACTAGTATTTTCAAATTATGTTAACAGTATCATCACTTTGGAAAACTGGTAGAACTAATAAAATTTAATAAATTCATACTCAACTCAGCAATTTTACTCCTAGGTAAATAACATGAGAAATACATAGATATGTTAAGGACAAAGTATTCACTAAAATATTTGCAGCAAACCAAAGTAGCCAGGCTGGAAATTACTCAAATGGTCATGAACATTAGAATTAATGAATAATTTTTAGAAAATTAACCAATGTAATGCTACATAGCAAAAAATGAATAATACATGGATCAGAAAATATAATATTGATAAAGAAACCAAAATATATTCTCCTTCATTTCATTAATATAAAAAACAAAACAAGGTAAACCATCCCATGCTATTAGATATAAAGATTAGTTAATTTTGAGGAATGAGAAGAGTGGCTAAGAGGGAATGCAAGGGATGCTTATGTACTGCTGGTCATGTTCTCCTTCATGATCTTGGTTTTAGTTACCTAGTGTGTTTCTACTTATGAAAATCCAGTGAATACTTACAGCATGTCCACTGAATATCTATGATAAAATAATTTTTTAAAAAGATTTATTTATTTTTATTTGAAAGACAGAGTTACAGTGAGGCAGAGGGAGAGAGAGAGAGAGAGAGAGAGAGAGAGAGAGAGAGATGAGAGAGAAAAGTCTTACATTCACTGGTTCACTCTCTAAATGACCGCAACGGCTGAAGCTGTGCTGATCCAAAGTGTGGAGCCAAGAGCTTTTTCTGGGTCTCCCATGCAGGCGCAAGAGCTCAAGAACTTGGGCCATCTTCTACTAATTTTGCAGGCCACAGCAGAGAGCTAGATCAGAAATGGAACAGCCAAGACTCAACTGGTGCCCATATATGGGATTCCGGCACTGCAGGCAGCAACTTCACCCGTTATGCCACAGTGCCAGCCCCATGATAACACAATTCAAAAAAGTTTTTAAAATTCACATCTCTGGCCCTGACTTGAACTTTGGTATAATTGTTTACTCAATACTTCTATTTATTTATCTAATGAGCATGACAAATAGAACATGATCACAAAGAACTATTGAATTATTTCCCCCTTACCCTCTTTCAAATCCATTCTCTCTATTTTTCACTTTGGTAAATGACATCTACTTGCTTAAACCAAAACCCTAGGAGATATTCTTGATTATTTTCACTCCTTCATAGCTTATATCCAATGCTTCAATAAATTCTCTTGGATTTAGCTCTAAAAATAGCCTGATTATGGTCACTTCTCACCATTTTCAATGTTAAAATGTAACTATGGAACATGGCTATTCTCTCACTTGGACTTACTACAGACGCTTGGTGGATTTTCCTGCCTTAATTCCTGCCAACAGCCCCACTCCATAGACCCACCTACAGTGAATCTTTACAAGAGTAAATCAGATTATATCAATCTATTGCTTAGCAATGAATTAGTCTATTTTAGAGTACTCAAAGAAAGGTATTTTATGAGTGAAATTTCACCTTTTCAGAAGAATTCCATTTAATAAATCAGAAAGGAATGAAGACTTGTGAATCACTGTTGTGAAATAATGAGACAATTGATTTGGTCAATAATCTTTAATTGATGGAAGCCTTGAATGAATGTTTTATGGGGCACTTTACAAAGGAGGAATCAAGTTACCAGCACAGGAACTCACTGACAAATCACTAAAAATGACACCCAGAAATCTAGTGGCTTCTCAAGATGAAGCGCAACACAGTCTATAAAATACTTTTGTATAAAAGTAAAACTTAAGTCCAATTAAGAACTAGCTTCTATTAAATGAATGCAAGAGTTAGAGGAACAATTTCAATGTCATCATAAAGAAGTGAATTCACTATATCAGGGCATTCTTCAGGAGAGTGGACTTTAATTCTTTTACACATCACTGACAGGAAGAAAAAGAGGGGATTATTGCATTAGAATGAAAAAGGCATAACAACAAATATTAAGTGTGGAACTTATTCATATCCTGCTATGAATAAAGCAATAGTGAAAAGACACTTGTGACATAATCGGATACATTTTATTATGGATTTGTTATTAGATGATATCAAAGACTTATTGTTATCTATGATAGGTTGATAGGTGTGATAGTAACATTGCGGCAATGTAAGAAAACATCCGTAATTTTTAAAGATGCATTCTGAATTATATATATGTAAATTAAATAACATGTAGTCTCAAATTTGCTTTAAATCACTTAAGCAAGTTAAAAAGAAAACAGATGAAACAAATATGACAAAATATTGATGACTTGGATTTCAGTGATATTTTTATGGGTTGTATTATATCATTCCCTCTATTGTACACAGGTTTGGAATTTTCATTAAGAAATGTGACTCCAACATCTTCCTATATGACTTAGAATAAACATTTAAATTCCTTTTATAGAACTTCTAAGATTTACACGATTTGTCTAATTCTCTGGCTTGTCTTTCTCCCATCTTTCCTCACAATCATTATCTTTCACCCACTCTGCCTTCATTTCTGTTCTTTTAAGATTTTTATTTATTTATTTGAGAGGTAGAGTTATAGACAGAGAGAGGGAGAGAAAGAGGGAGAAGTCTTCCATCTGCTAGTTCACTCTCCAAGTGGCTGCAATGGCTGGAGCTGGGCCGATCTAAAGCCAGGAGCCAGGAGCCAGGAGCTTCTTCCAGGTCTTCCAAGTGGGTGCAGGGGCCCAAGCACTTGGGCCATCTTCCACTGCTTTCCCAGGCCATAAGCAGAGAGCTGGATGGGAAGAGGAGCAGCCAGGACATGAACCAGTGCCCATTTGGGATGCCAGCACTGCAGGCAGCAGCTTTACCTGCTGTGCCACAGCACCAGCCATGGCCATATCTTTCTGTTCTTAAACGCCCCCATCTCTTTCCTGTATCAGCTGTTGAATTTGCTCTTTCATCTGCTTGCAATATTCTTTCTCCTAATTGTTCCATGGTTAACATTTGTCCACCATTGAGGTTTCAACTCAGATATCACCACTTTGGAGAGTTTGCTACCAATTTTCCTAGAGGAAGTCTCCATATTCATTCATACTCTACTATAACACTCAGTGGAGAAGATCAGACATTAGTTTAGCAAATATTCACTGCCCACCCCTTCTCAATCGGAGGAGAATATTTTCTCTGCCCAGTGTTCTTGGACTTGGCCAAGTGAATTGTTTGAGCCAATTTAGCCAATGGGATTATGAGCAAATGTAACCAGAAAGACTTGAAATGTGCCTGTATTGTCAGACTAGCCTTTTTACCTGTATTGGTACAGAATCCTATGTATTGGGAGGTAGGATAAAAAAATTTGTCAAACAAGGAGAAAAGATTTTATAGCTTCTCTAGCTTTCATTATGTACTTTGTATGCTCTCAAAACCATTCCCTATCCTCACTGTGGAGAAATGGACAGATTCCTTCATTATCTCTGATCCTGTGAGAATATGGTGGGAGGAGAAAATAGAATGTAGATATGGTAAGGGTAGGTCTTTCCATGAGAGAGTTCCCTTGTGATTTGTTGGTGTTTTCTATCAAAATGCAATTTTTGTGATAATCACAGAACAAACAGTACCATGACCCTTGTTTACAACTTGGAAAGCTTTCATATAACTTGATTTATTTTTTTTCCTTTAGGGTGTTGACATATTATGTTGTAAAGTCATAGGACTCAAGGTTTCTACTGTCACTACTGTTATTTCTGACTCTTAGGAAACTGATATTCAGAAATCAGATAGCTATTCCCCACATGAATAAATGATGAAAAAATTTACTGTACTTCCTATTAATCTTTGCCCATTCTATCTTATAAATGTACCTCCTGGGACAGGTGGCAGAAAAGGTAACAAGGCATTATTGTTCTTCTTGAGCTACTTATCTTTTTAAAGATTTTATTTATTTATTTGAGAGGGAGATACAGAGAGAAAGGTCTTCTGCCCATTGGTTCACTCCCCAAATGGCTGCAATGGCCGGAGCTGCGCGGATCCGTAGCCAGGATCCAGGGGCTTCTTCCGGGTCTCCCAGATGGGTGCAGGGGCCCAAGCACTTGGACCATCTTGTACTGCTTTCCCAGGCCACAGCAGAGAGCTGGATTGGAAACAGAGCAGCTGGGACTAGAACCGGTGCCCATATGGGATGCTGGCGATGCAGGCGGAGGATTAACCTACTGCACCAAAGCGCCAGCCCCTTGAGTTACTTATTAAATCTCACAAATTGTGGTTGTGAAGGGCAAACAAAGTTTGTATTTTGTATGTGCTAAAAATCATAATATTGGGGCCAGCGTTGTGGCATAGACATCTCATATGGGCACCAGTTTGAGTCCCAGCTGCTCCATTTCTGATTCAGCTCCCTGCCAATGCACCTGGGAAAGCAGTAGAAGATGACCCAAGTGCTTGGATCCCTGAACCCATGTGGGAGAAAACTCTACTCCTCTTTTCTGCCTGCCACAGCCCCAGCTGTTACGGCCATTTTGGGAGTGAACCAGAGCATGAAAGATTTCTCTCTCTCTCTCCCTCTCTCTCTGTAACTCTGCCTGTCAAATAAATAAATCTTTTAAAAAATCATAATATTAACTGATGTATCACACATTTAACTTCATGATTATTTTAAAATATAATCTTTAATGATCATGTTTTCCTTTAAAGTTCACACTGCTATAACCTGTGATCGTATACCATGGCCTACATAATTTAATCCATTACTACCAATTGTTCTTAAGCTTTCATAGCATCATAAATCTGGTTTTAAACCTTTCTCCAAAGGAGTCATATGATATCTCCAACAGGCACAAGGGTGCCTCAAGAACTTTGTAGGAAAATGGACTTAAAATATAAGTTTAATTTGGTGAAAAACAAAATTTCATTCACAATTTTTCATAATATGCATTCCACAAACTTTTTAAAGACCACTTATATATGAAACATGCTCAATATCACTAATTTTTAGGAAAGTGTAGATCAAAGCAAAATGTAGTATTATCTCATGCATATCAGGATGGCTATCTTTTTTATTTTTATTTTTAATTTAAATTAAAGGCAACAAATGTTAAGAGATGAAGAAATTGGAGCCCTTGCACAATGTTCATGGGAATGGAAAATGGTGCAGTCTTTGTGGAGAACAATATGTAGGTTCCTCAACAAATTAATGGTAAAACTAACATATTATCCAACAGTCCAACCTCTGATTACATATCTAAATGAGTTGAAGTGAGTATATGAAAGAGACATCTGTTCTCCTATGTTCATTGTAGCACTACTCACAATAATTAAGATGTGAAAACAACATGAATACATAAAGAAAATATAGCATATATGAGTATCCTTTACAACGCTCATAGAAAACGGAATGGTAAGATAAGTTTGAGACAGGCATTTGGTTTGGTGGTTATGATGCCACATGGGTATGTCTGAATCAACTGTCAGAGTGTCTGGGTATGAGTCCTGGCCCTGTTACTAATCCCTGCTTCCTACTCATGTGCAAATTGGAAGGCAGCAGGTGATGGCTCAAGTAGTTGGGTCTCTGCGACCCAAGTAAAAGACACAGATTGAGTTCCTGGCTCCTGGTTTTGGGTTGGCCAGCTCTGGCTGTGGAGGGCATTTGGAGGAGTGAATTGCTAGTGGGAAATCTCTGTCTCTCTTTCTCTCACTACCTTTCAAATAAATAAATAAAGATTACTTTAGTATCAAAATAATTTGAAATCTTTGTGTAAGTTTTTCATAACACACACAGGTCCATAAAATTTTTGAAGATCCTTTTTGAATACATGTGATTTTATCATCTTCTGCATCAAAATAAATGAATTTTAAATTCCATTTTTCATGAAATTTTTGAAATGCCCTCATGAATATAATGAAATACTGTTAAGGAGGTTCTGCAATATGTGACAACATGGAAAGACTTTGAGGACATTATACTAAGTGGAATAAGCCAATCACAGAAAGATAAATACTGAATAATTCCACTGAAAAATATAATTTAAAATAGTAAAATTCAGAGAATTAAAGAGTGAAGTGGTGATTACCAGGACCTAGGGAGATACAGAAATGTGAAATTACTAATAAATAGGCAAAAAGGTTCAGTCAAGTGAGATGAATCAGCTATACAGAACTGCTGTATAAAACTGTATTTATAGTTAACAATAATGCATTGAATACTTAAAAATTTATTAATAAGGTATGTCTTGTGTGTTCTTACCACAATTTTTAAAGATTTATTTATTTATTTGAAAAACAGAGTTGCAGAGAGACAGAGGCAGAGAGAGAGGTCTTTCATCTACTAGTCCACTCCATAAATGGTCGCAATGGCCGGAGCTGCACCGATCCGAAGCCAGGAGCCAAGAGCTTCTTCTGTGTCACCCACGTGGGTGCAGGGGCCCAAGAACTTGGGCCATCTTCTATTGCTTTCCCAGGCCATAGCAGAGAACTGGATCATAAGTAGAGCAGCTGGGACCTGAACCAGGGCCCATATGGGATTCCGGCACTGCAGGCAGTGGCTTTACCTGTTACACCACAGTGCTTGTCCCCCACAGTATATATACTTTTTAAGATAACATGTCATCTAAGAGCACTGTGCTGGATACTGGCTCTTGAGATAAAGCATTAGTTTTGATCTTCCATTATTTGATCTTTTTCAATCCAGCTTTTTCACTAGCAGTTTAATGATTTTCTGGGACTACCACCAATGCTGTTCTTTCAGTTACTAGAAACTTCTTTGATGAAATTTTTCTCTCGCTACTTTTATGGTATAAAATTTGAGTAATGACCCTCTAGATAAGGAAATAAAAATATCAGCAGTTTATGAATGCAAGTTTGGGTTGATAGGAGGCATAACATACATTAGAATGACCTACAGAAGCTGGTGAGTATGTAAGTATTTCATTTGGGCTCTACTACTTGACTTGGCTGTGGACCTATCCTAAGAATTGTTCCATAGTGTCTTGGCACTGGCAGATCAACCTTAAGGTAGCATCAAACCATAATGAAGAAGGGGATGGGAGAGGGAGTAGGAGGTGGGGTGGCAGCGTGGGTGGGGGGAAAGAATCACTATATTCCTAAAGTTGTACCTATGAAAAATGCATTCATTAAATAAAAGCTTTAAAAAAAGGTAGCATCAGTTCCACACATGCTCAGTCAGGCTTACCCCTAATTGTAGAGTTAGAAACGTGCCAGGGGATTCCAATCCAATCCCATCAAGGTGGCATGTACCAATGACATCTCACTAGTCAAAGTGATCAGTTTCAGTTCATAATTGATCATCATGATAGGATTAAGTGTCAAAGCGATCACATAAACAAGACTAGTGTCTGCTAATACTAAATGATAGAATTAAAAAGGAGAGAACAGTCCAACATGGGAAGCGGGATACACAGCAGACTCATAGAGTGGCAGATGCACTAAAAAACACTCTGGCCTCAGAATCAGCCGTTAAGGCATTCAGATATGGCTAAAAAGCCCATGAGAGTATTTCAGGCATGGAAAGCCAAGACACTGTAGCAAAAAAAAAAAAAAGACCTAAATGAAAGATCTCTGTGAGTGAGATCCCAGTGGAAAGAATGGGCCATCAAAGAAGGAGGTACCTTTCTCTGAAGGATGGAGAGAACTTCCACTTTGACTATGGCCTTGTCTAAATAACATCGGAGTTGGTGAACTCAAGAGGCTTCCATAGCCTTGGCAGCTCATGACAAGAGCATCAGGTGATTACTGATGTCATAAATAAGAGTGTAAATTGTTAAATCAACAACAGGAGTCCCTGTGCACTTACTCCCCATGTAGGATCTCTGTCCTTAATGTGTTGTACTATGTGAATTAACGGTATAACTAGTACTCAAACAGTACTTTATACTTTGTGTGTCTGTGTGGGTGCAAACTGTTGAAATCTTTACTTAGTATATACTACATTGATCTTCTTTATATATTATATATATATATATATATATATATATATATATATATAAAGCTTTTATTTAAAGAATATAGAATTCCGAAGTACAGCTTATGGACTACAATGGCTTCCCCCCCATAACTTCCCTCCCACCTGCAACCCTCCCCTTTCCCGCTCCCTCTCCCCTTGCATTCACATCAAGATTCATTTTCAATTCTCTTTATACACAGAAGATCAGTTTAGTACATATTACATAAAGATTTCAACAGTTTGCCCTCACATAGAGACACAAAGTGAAAATACTGTTGGAGTACTAATTATAGTATTAATTCACAATGTACAGCACATTAAGGACAGAGATCCTACATGATTTTTTTTAAAAAATTGATTAATTATCTATGCAATTTCCAATTTAACACCAAGATTTTTTAATCATTTTCAATTATCTTTATATACAGAAGTTTGATTCAGTATATACTAAGTAAAGATTTCATCAGTTTGCACCCACACAGAAACACAAAGTGTAAAAATACTGTTTCAGTACTAGTAATAGCATTATTTCACATTGGATAACACATTAAGGACAGATCCCTCATGAGACGTAAGTACACAGTGACTCCTGATGTTGATTTAACAATTTGACACTCTTGTTTATGGCATCAGTAATCTCTCTAGGCTCTAGTCATGAGTTGCCGAGGCTATGGAAGCCTTTAGGGTTCGCCGACTTTGATCTTATTCCAACAGGGTCATAGTCAAAGTGGAAGTTCTCTCCTCCCTTCAGAGAAAGGTACCTCCTTCTTTGATGTCCCCATTCTTCCCACTGGGATCTCACTCACAGAGATCTTTCATTTAGGTCTTCTTCTTTTTTTTTTTCCCAAGTGTCTTGGATTTCCATGCCTAAAATATTCTCATGGGCTCTTGAGCCAGATCTGAATGCCTTAAGGGCTGATTCTGAGGCCAGAGTGCTATTTAAGACATCTGCCATTCTATGAGTCTGCTGTGTATCTCGCTTCCCATGTTGGATCATTCTCTCCCTTTTTCATTCTATCAGTTAGTATTAGCAGACACTAGTCTTGTTTGTGTGATCCCTTTGACTCTTAGACCTATCAGTGTGATCAATTGTGAACTGAAATTGATCACTTGGACTAGTGAGATGGCCTTGGTACATGCCACCTTGATGGGATTGTATTGGAATCCCCTGGCACGATTCTAACTCCATCATTTGGGGCAGGTCCAATTGAGCATGTCCCAAATTGTACATCTCCTCCCTCTCTTATTCCCACTCTTATATTTCACAGGGATCACTTTTCAGTTAAAATTTAAACACCTAAGAATAATCGTGTGTTCTATATATAAAGATAATTGAAAAGGAATCTTGATGAAGAATGGGATGGGAGAGCGAGTGGGAGATGGGATGGTTGTGGGTGGGAGGGATGTTATGGGGGGGGGAGCCGCTATAATCCAAAAGTTGTACTTTGGAAATTTATATTTATTAAAGAAAAGTAAAAAAAATGACAAAAATGAAATGAAATTACCTACTTTTAGATATAAATGTTTAAATTTCAAAAAAAAGAAATAAAAATTATCAAACTCTTCTTTAAGGATCCGTCCAGGTTCCTTTTCCTCTGTTGGAAAGCCTTTCTAATGAATGTCAATTTACCTTTTAAGTATTTATTTATTCATAAAAAGCTGAAAAGGTACTTGGGAAAATGAAATTTTGCATATTCTTCATAATATGCACTTTCCACAAGCTTTTAAAATTTTTTTAAAGTTTTTTTTAATACTTTTTTTGAAAGTAAAAGACACTCACACATGCACACACACACACTGAGAAAGAGAGAGAGAGAAAGGTGAACGGGGGGAGAATTCTCCCATCTGCAGGTTCACCATCCATATGTCTGCAACAGTGGAGTCTGAGCCAGGCTGAAACCAGGAACCAGGAACTTCATCCAGCCTCTCATGTGGGTGGCAGGTAACCAAGCACTTGAGTCATCATCGGCTGCCTCCCAGGATCCATATTGGTAAGATTAGCGGGATTCTTGATGTGGAATGTGGGTAACCCAAGCAGGGTCTTAAGCACTGTGCCAGACATCCACTCTATATATTCTTTACAAAGACACCTTCATATAAATGAATTTCAAAATCACTTGACTTAAATAAATATATCTCTTAATTTTATTTTCAGAAACTTTTAAAAACATATTTATTTATTTGAGAGGAAGAGTTACAAAGAGACAGGGAGCAAGGAAGAGAGATTGAGAGAGAGAGAGAGAGAGAGAATATCTCCCATTTTCAGGTTCACTTCCCAAATGATCACAACAGCTGGAGACTGACCAGGTCAAAGCTGGGATCTGGGAACTCCATCTTGGTCTCTCACATGGCTAGCAGAGGCCCTAGAACTTGGGCTGTCTGCTGCTGCTTTCCCAGACAAATTAACAGAGAGCTGGATAAGAAATGGAGCAGCTAGAACTTGAACCTATACTCATAAGGGAATCACAGGGGCTTAACCTACTGTACTGCAATGCTACCCTCAACCCTCCAATTTTTGGAAATACTTTCAAAATTAGAACCTTACAAGTTTACCTTTATATCATCGACTTCATCACTTTAATGTATACTTTCACATTCTTTATACAGTTTATGACTAAGTTTTGTCTCCTCCGCTAATTTTTAGGGCCTCAAAAGAATTCTTTCTCTGCTTGCAGTGATTCCTTGAAACATCTAGCATGCTTCTGGGCATATAGAAGGTTCTTGATTAAATGATTGATTAATCAATATGGCTTGATGAAAAATGATTCAGAATGACACGGGCTATGTGCAAATCTGAGAAAACAAATGTGACACTTGGATGCCTTGAAGGATGTTCCATTAGGATGTCCGATTAATGGGCAAACTTTATTTAATTCATCATCTTTTCATCATTGCCCAGCAGGCACACAGCATTAACATTGGTGCTACAGAAACTTATTTTAGGAACAGAGGAGTATCTGTAATATTATAAAATAGAAAAATGATCAAGCCTGATCAAATTGCATTTTTGGTTGTCATGAAAGACTTTATTTTTTTGAAAAAAAGGAATTAAATAATAATTTTGGACAAAAATTTTGAAATCCATGCATAGGTTTTATAGCACATTTTTCATGAGTTTTTTGAAAATTCTTCATACACGGTGTCAGTGGTACCTGGCCTTGTGAAAAAGAACCATCCTTGCTTTAGCTCCACTTTTGTTCAGACTGGCTTAGCACAATGTCCCATCAGAAGTAGGAAGCCCTACTAGTATCTAATTTGCTCTAAATATCTTACGCCAGCTCTCGTGCCCCAGAAATCCCTTCCTTTTCTGGGTCTGATTCAGGACTACTGTCTATTTAGTTGCACATATTGCTAACTGTATTAAGGTACCAGGATTGGGAGAAAATGGAGTCTGCCATAAGTCTCTATTATCTAGAGAAACAGGGGCCTTTTAGTAATTTTCACAGTATGAGCTAGCAGCAGCCCTGGCCTGATTGTGGCTTAGTTTTCAACTTTGGTTTAGTTTTAGCCTTGATCACGGTGTATGACTTGAAACCTCCTGTCCCCTTTCTAAGCTGGCCTCTCTGTCCTCTCTCTATTTTGTTCACTTACTGCATCCATTTAGACAAACCTTCTGAACCTGTCCTTATTATACACGATGTTGTTAGCACAGCATGCCTGTTCACTCCCAAGTGTAGGAATCACTCTGATGTTCAGGTTCTTAACTATTTGCTCCCGTCATGCCATTTTGCTGAAGAATGGCAGGCACTTCACCCACTGGAGGTCAGTCTCTTCAGTTACAGCTACAAAAAAGCTTATGTCATTCTTCAAAAACTGCCCTTATGACTTTTTCTCTTCCCATCAATGATATGAATGTGTTGCAGTCAGTGATTTCTGTGAAGTTAAAGATAATGGTTCTCTTTTTTTTGTCAGAACATAGTCCTTATATTTAACATATAAATATACATTCAATCTGTACCAATTTCCATTGAAATGCAGGGTGATCTTACTAAAACACATTTAAAATTTTCCAAGAGGTAAGGAAATTACGGAAGTGGAACATGTGCAAGAACATTAGAATTACAATCATAGTGGCCTTTTAATACATAGTATAATCATTTTACCAATATCAGTATTTGAACACTGCAAATGAAATGCAAATTTGTAGAGCCTAGAATATTTCTCAGGTTAACCCTGTGTTATCAATTTGTGTTTCTCGTCTTTCATGTCGCACTTGGGCAACCCCACTGGGCAATCTGCTATACTGTTCTCAGCAGGGATAGCACAGATCTTTTTATTGAAACACCAGAGGAGGGCATATAGTTAATGACCCTGAGCTGGCTGCTGGGAGCAACTTGTTGGTTGTGGCTGACTGCAGTCCCTTCTCTTTCTAGATAAAGCCATTGCTCCATCCAGTACTCGACTGTGTTCTGTTTTGCATGACTCTCATCCCAAGATGCAATGGGGGGAAATGCTTGGATCTCTGTTCCTGGAAATTGCCATGCTTCTTGACGTTGCTATCTTACTGGTAGAGTCCTCCCCTGGGACTGGGACTGATGCTCATTGTTTTACTTGCTCGGATTGACACTGGTCTCTTAAGTCTTTTGATACACTTCTGCTTGGGCATTTCTTTGTTGTATTTCTTCCTCTTTTCAAAAAGCCATTTAATTATCTGTTTATCTTGTTAAATTGAAACAACAGGGACAAAATGTCTTGTACTGTGGGGTGCATGCTAAATTTAAACTTTTCCCAGAGACTGTTCATGAGGGATTTGCTGACCAATCTCGATTTTGGACTTGGTGCCTCACATTCCTCTTTCTCATCTTTTTTCAGTTCCTCTTGTAGTTCTTTTTCCACTTTATCCTCTTCTTTTTCTCCTTCTTTTCCTGTTCCTCCTTCTCTCCTGTTCTGCTTTCTCTGCCTTTCATCTTCACTGTGATTCCTATTTGATTGCTCTGGATTTTTTTTTTTGACAGGCAGAGTGGACAATGAGAGAGAGAGAGAGAGAGAAAAGTCTTCCTTTGCCATTGGTTCACCCTCCAGTGGCCGCCGCAGCCTTCGTACCACGCTGATCCGAAGCCAGGAGCCAGGTGCTTCTCCTGGTCTCCCATGTAGGTGCAGGGCCCAAGCACTTGGGCCATCCTCCACTACACTCCAGGGCCACAGCAGAGAGCTGGCCTGGAAGAGGGGCAACTGGGACAGAATCCGGTGCCCCGACCAGGACTAGAACCCGGTGTGCCGGCGCCACTAGGCGGAGGATTAGCCTGTTGAGCCACAGCACCAGCGATTGCTCTGGATTTTGATCCCAAGACATAGCTGGTTATTTTTGCATAACAGGATCTGAATGTTGGATAGGATTTGAGTTTTCAAGAAAGCCTTTTCCATGTGTCTCTGTGTCTTGGGGTTACTGCACATAGCCCATATACTGGGCATCTTGGGCTAAAAATTGTGGGATGGAACTCATGGTTTCTTCAAAGCTCATGCTACTGATGACATCTTCAAAAGGTGGATTCACATATTGGTTCAGGCCAATCCAGTTATTCCATGAGCCAGATATGCCTGTGTAAACTGATTTCTCAGGAGTTTTTAATGGTTCTGATTTTTTAAGTCTCATATATAGACTTTTTATATTCATTAATTGTAAAAATTAGATCTTGTGAATGAAAATGATAAATCTGCAACCATTAAATGGGTTTTAGAAATCACAATATTTAAAGTAAGATTTTCTTTTTTTTCTTTCTTTCTTTATTTATTTATTTTTATTTATTTATTTATTTATTTTTGACAGGCAGAGTGGACAGTGAGAGAGAGAGACAGAGAGAAAGGTCTTCCGTTGCCGTTGGTTCACCCTCCAATGGCCGCCGCAGACGGCGCGCTGCGGCCGGCGCACCGCGCTCGTCCGATGGCAGGAGCCAGGAGCCAGGTGCTTTTCCTGGTCTCCCCATGGGGTGCAGGGCCCAAGCACCTGGGCCATCCTCCACTGCACTCCTGGGCCACAGCAGAGAGCTGGCCTGGAAGAGGGGCAACCGGGACAGAATCCGGCGCCCCGACTGGGACTAGAACCCGGTGTGCTGGCGCCGCAAGGCGGAGGATTAGCCTGTTGAGCCACGGCGCCGGCTATTTATTTTTTTTTTTACATTTTTTTTATTAGAATATAAATTTCCAAGGTACAACTTATGGATTGCAATGGCTTCCCCACCCATACCTCTCCTCCCCCCCGTTACCCTTCCCTTTCCCACTCCCTCTCCCCTTGCATTCACATCAAGATTCATTTTCAATTCTCTTTGTATACAGGAGCTTAGTATGTGTTAAGAAAAGATTTTAAACCATTTGCCCTCACTTATCATCACAGAGTGAAATATGCTCTTTGAGTACTATTTGTAGCATTAAATCACACTGTACAGCATATTAAGGACAGAGATCCCACATGATATTATTTTTTTTTAAATTGATTGATTTTTATGTAACTTCCAATTTTTTTTATCATTTCCAATTATCTTTCTATACGGAAGATTGATTCAGTATATACTAAGCTAAGATAAGATTTTCTTAAGCAGTTAAATCCGAAGATAAAAGGGAAGTGCATATCTAATCACTACTACCACAGATTATTCATTTTACAACTGTTCACATAAAAATAAGTTACACCCCTTGAAATAAAATTCAAATAATATAAAAGTGTAGAAAATAAAAGCTTCAAATCTGTTTCAACCTACCCACCTAACAAATCCCACTTTCCAGGGACAACTACTGTAAGAATATTGATGCTTTCTTCTAGTCATCTTTTGTGTATATTCCACTATATAACTATTTGGATATTTTCTTCAAAAAAGTTTTTAATTTTCTACTGCAAAAGATGGTTTGCAGCACATGTATTAATCTGCTAATGGCTTTTTAAAATGTAACATACTATTCAGGAAATACTTCCATATTAGCATATAAAGAATTTAATTTTAATGGCAACATGGTATTCCATAATTCACATTTACTCTGTTTTACTTAACAAATTATTTGTTTAGACATTAGATCACTACTTCCCTTTATTATAAATAATGTTGACATAAACATTCTAATATAAATAACTTTTATTAGTTTCTACTGCTGTGCAATAAATTATAACAAGCTTAGCAGCCTAAAACAAAATCAAATTATTATCATGAAATTTCCAAGTAGCCTTGACTAGGAAAAAAATGGCTTCAATGCTTCCTCATGTTAATGGCAGATTCTATTTCCTTGTGACTCCAAGACTGAGTTCCTGGCTTTCTTACTGGCTATTGGCCCAAGACAAGCATCCTTCATAGGCCTTTCCACACTCTGAATTTCTCTCATGTCAGGAAAGGCTCAATGTCTTTACAGGGCTCATCTAATAAGGGCAGATGCATGAAGATACTCTTCTTGGGTTAATTCCAAAGTCAACTTAGTTAATAACATAATGATGAAAGTGATTCTCAATATATTCATAAGTATTGCTCCTACTCAAGAGAGAGAATAATAGAAGGCTTATACACCAAGGGATGGGAATCTTGGAGGTTATCTTGTAATTCTGCCTATCACATACCCTTAAACCTTGCTTCAGTTTCTCAGAAAGATGGGGTCATTGAAATAGCATTACTGGCCAAAATATATTGGCATTGTGAGTTTTGATTCACATCTAACTTCCAAAATATTGTATGTTTTTTAAAGATTATTTATTTATTTGAAAGCAAGAATTACAGCGAGAGAGGGAGAGACAGAGAGTGAGAAAGGCAGAGAGAGAGAGAGAGAAAGAAATCTTCCATCCACCAGTTAATTTCCCTAAATGGCCACAATGACCAGGGTTAGTCTTCATTCAGGTGTCCTATGTGGGTGCAGGGGCCCAAACACTTGAGCCAACTTCTGCTGTTTTTCCAGGTACATTAGCAGGGAGCTGGATTGGAAGTGGAGCAGCAGGACACAAAAAGGAGCTGATATGAGATGCTGGCCCTGCAGAAGGCAGCTTAATATTGTATGTTTTTATACTCTCACAAAAGCCTAACATTCTCCTAATCCTAGATTAGTAATGTAAGCATTACAAGGGCAGGCAGCTTTGTTTTGTTCATGTACATGTCTCAAAATGGCTAGAACAGTTCTTGGCATACAGTAGATATTCAATAATTATTAATGTAATGGATGAATAAACATGCAGAATTCACATAGAAACTTAGTGTGATTTCAGTACTTCCAATGTCTTGTCCGTCTACTGCTACCTTTATGGGCGTCAATATTTTATCATCATCTTCTTTGAATAATCTGACTGGTAAGAAGTTTTCATTACAATATTTTCTACCTTTATAGTAATTTCATTCTCCTATAAATCATTCATCTCTGAAATTTGCTCTAAAAGTTGCTCTTCTGTTTACCCTTCAGGAAAACACTCCAAACATATTTTATTTCAGGAGGTAGTAAAGTACTATTCATTTCACTGGCCAACTAATAATTTCTGTCATTGGAAAGAGAGTGGAGATATTTTTGCGTATTTCTTATAGGTTTTCTTAACTGAAACTTTGGATAATTTCATCTACTTTCAGAAATGTGTATCCTTACATCAGTTAGCTGATTTCATTAGTAATCCCTAAAAATGGCTTTAAAATATCACAAATACAGAGGTTACAGCCCTGACAATAGCACTTGAACAATAACAAAATTAAACAGAAATGTTCTGTTTTTCAATTGAAGCAAAGCAAGAAGGCTAATAGAGATAAGCGGGGGCTGCCTAATATATGATAAGTGATGTGAAGAGTCTGAGTAAGGGAAAATCACGTGTTGGGGAATAGAAGCAAGGTTGGTAGAGCAACAAACGTAAATAAGATGAATTTTCAACAGAAGTTAGATTGGGAGCAGAGTAGAGAAGTAATTTTGCATTTGATAGAGGATGTTTTGAGTTTTTAATTAATAATTCATGACACTAAAATGCATTTTAATGTACAAAATGATACACTTTTATCATTTAATATTTGATGCATAACTAAGAAATAAATGAATGTTGGAAAAAGTCATATTGCTTGGAGAAAAGTATCTTGAAATCTATTTCCTCCCAGTTTTTTTTTTTTTCCCGACAGGCAGAGTGGACAATGAGAGAGAGAGAGACAGAGAGAAAGCTCTTCCTTTGCCTTTGCCGTTGGTTCACCCTCCAGTGGCCGCCGAAGCCTGCGCACCACGCTGATCCGAAGCCAGGAGCTAGGTGTTTCTCCTGGTCTCCTATGTGGGTGCAGGGCCCAAGGACTTGGGCCATCCTCCACTTCACTCCCGGGCCGCAGCAGAGAGCTGGACTGGAAGAGGAGCAACCAGAACAGAATCTGGCGCCCCGACCGGGACTAGAAACCGGGGTGCCGGCGCTGCAGGTGGAGGATTATCCTAATGAGCCACAGCGCCGGCTCATTGAACATTAAAACTTGAGGTATATTTTCTATTGAAGTGACAGAGGAGAAAGAAGACAACACTTACCAGCCTGAGAAAAGTTGGAGGCTAATTGTCCATCTAACAGTGATGGGTAAATAGGGAAAAGAGGAAGGCTTGGGTTAGAAGTACTTTAAGTATTTTTTTGATGGTATCTGATTTAAGATTATCTTCCAAGGCATTTATCAAGGGATTAGTAACTATTTGGGAAGTTGTACAAATATTCTGTGCAAAGGTCATGCTTGGTCCAAACCGTATAATATTTACTATAATTTTCTCATTCAGTGATAATAAAACAAGGCCTTAATGGACATATTATAATCATTTGGTTCTTAAGAATATTTCTCTGGACTCCAAGGTGGACTCACTAAAATAGAAATTTGGGAAGCTATACCTGAGAATATGCATTTGGAATACAGTTCCTCAGTGATTTGGATGTAAGAGTGGATCTAGGATCTAGGATCCACGCTATATGATGAACTAGAGTCCATCAGCCTGGCACAAATAGCTACTAGCACACAGACAGACTTGTTCTGAACAGTGTCCTCCTCAATAAAAAAGGGAGAGATGTTTCTTTATTTTCTTCACTAATTAAATGTGATTACATATTTATCAGTTCTAATAAGGAATTTGGAGAATATATAGGAATCTGACATATTACTGTTTGAATAATAGCATGAAAGGTCTACAGTTTAGATGGATTCATGTGCCCCTAACATATATAATTGATGATACTTTAATGTAGAACTGTGTTGATGCCTTCTTTTAGTACACTTTCATTAATAGGGACAGCCATACATGTAGGCAATATAGATCACTGATTTCCTCATATGATTTAGTTGTTGGAAGTAGAGAGCCAAGTTGTCTTCCCAAAATACTTCTCCTGCCCTGTCACTGTTAGATAATTGAAATTCAACAGTAGTGAGAAAGATTTTGATTCCTTTTAATAACATAAATGAAAGTAATATGCAATATTCTGACAATGTGTGTTTCTGGAAAATGTGGTAAAGCTGATCATGTCAAGCAGCTTATTTCCCTTTAGGCTTTAAAAAATGTATTTGAAATGGAGGGAGAGAGAGAGAATGAATGAATCTGGAGAATCTGGCCTTCCACTGCCTGCTCTTTGTAAATAAAGTTTTTTTTTTAAATATTTATTTTACTTATTTGAAAGGCAGAGGTAGAGAGAGAGAGAGAGAATCTTTCATCTACTGAAATGGCCACAACTGCCAGGGCTGGGCCAGATTGAAGCTAGGAACCAGTAGTTTCTTCTGTGTCTTCCACATGGGTAAGGAGCACAAGCACTTGGGCCATCTTCCCCTGATTTCCGAGGCACATCAGCAGGAAGCTGGATCAGAAGTGGAGCAGCTGGAACTCGAACTAAGGTCCATATGGGATGCTGGCATCACATGCAGTGGCCTTACCCACTATGCCACAATGCTGGCCCTGGTAAATAAAGTTTTATCAGACAACAAACTGTTTTGTATATGTATTGTCTATGATTACTTCTGTGCTATAGTAGCAGGGTTGAGTTGTTGCATTAAAGATCCTATGAGATTCATGAAACCTAAAACGTTAACTGAGTGATCCTTTACAGAAAAACTTGGCTATCTCTGCCCAAGACAATTGTCTTTATCAGAATAGTCAAATCTGGCTTTCCAACAATTCATGTTCAAGTTTAAAGTAAAGAAGAAGATCCAGGGTTTGTTTTAGAGTAGAAATCACACAGAAGTTACATCTTATTGATGAAATCTGGTTATATGGCCTCAGGTAGCTTCAAGGGAAGTTATTCCTTTCCTGATATCAGGGGTAAAAAAAAAAAAAACCAGGATGACTGGTTTTGTTGGACACTAGCATAATAAGTTCTGACACATTTGTGTTTCTGTAGACATTTTTAATAAGGAAAGGTGAAATAACAGATCTTGAATGACAATGTCAATGGCAGTATGAACTGATTGTGAACTTGATCTATTGAGTGCTTAACTGAAAAATAAAAAAGGTGGGGAAAATGTTGGTGTATGTACAGAATGTACTGATTTGTGGTGTGTCTGCAGTAACACTTGTTCTTGTGTGGTGTTGTGTGGAATTTGCCCACTTCTAGGCGGTAAGAAAGTGAGGAGAGCCAAAGAATAAGCACTGCTTTCAAGTTTCAACTAACAGCATAAAGGGTACAAGATTAGAAAATGGTCTCAGAATCAAAGGCCACATCTTGATTCTGGCTCTACCAGTTACTGACTGTGGCAATGTCTGAGTTTCGGTTTACTCCTCTGTAAAAGGATAATAATAGGACCTAATTCGCTAGTTATTGTGATGATTAAATTAGATAATCCAAATAAACCTATACTTAGCAGAGGTGCTGACAAGAGGTTAACATTCTTAAAAATGTGAGTTAATATTTTTAGCAGCTTTGGTTTATGAGTGGTGAAAGGTAAAGCTACAGAGAAGGGAAATTCACCATCACCTACCTGTTGTCAGGACTTGTGATAGTTTACATGAAATAATGCCTTAGAAGTGTACCTGTGTGTTGCACTTTCAAATTTAAAAATATATATATATATATCTATTGGAAAGGTAGTGTGACAGAGATAGAGAGGGGAAGACAGAGGGGATTCCATCTGGGCCTCCCATGTGGGTGACAAGAACCCAAATATTTGAGCCATCACCTACTGCTTTCTAAGGTGTGCATCAGAAGGATGCTGGAAAGGGAAGTGGAGTAGCCAGAATCTGAGCCAGGCATTCCAGTACAGGATGTAGGCATCTCAAGTGGAGGCCTAATCTGCTGTACCACAAATCTGCCCCTTGCACTTTTGAATTGTTATCAATCATGTATGCCTCTTCATGAGTGTCATAAAGACCCTAATGTGATGTATGTGGAAACTAGAAAGCACAGAATAAAAGAACAAGCATGGCGAAGGGTAGGGGGAAGGGCATTTGGCAAAAAAGAAATCAATTTGAAAATTGATTTTTAAAATTATGAATAAACTCAGGAGCAAAGTTGAAACACAAGGTCACTTCAAAATGTTGTGAAAAGTGAAATTGAAAGATAAGTCTATTTTTGCACAAAAATTTTGAAATCTATGTATAGTTCATTTCCCATGAATTAAAACAAAAATCAAATCTTTTTTTCAAGATTTATTTTCTTTGTTTTACAGGCAGTTACACAGAGAGAGGGAAAGACAGAGAGAGATCTTCCATCCACTGGTATACTCCCCAAATGGCTGCAATGGCTAGGACTGGTCCAGACTGCAGGCAGGAGCCAGGAGTTTCTTCTGGGTCTCGCATATGGGTACAGAGGCCCAAGCACTTAAGTCACCTTCCGCTGCTTTCCCAGGCCATTATCAGGGAGCTGGAACAGAAGTGGAGCAGCTGGGACATGAACCAGCACCTATATGGGCTGCCCACGTTGCAGGCAGTAGGTATAGCTGTGATGCCACAATGCTGGCCAAAGAGTCAAACCTTAAAAATCAGATGAAGGCATTTTATTAAAGTGGATTATACCTCAGAAATAAGAGTGATGCTTGGTTTATTTTTCTCTGGAAGGAATATTGATTTTTCAGCTTGATTTGGGTTATTTATTCTCATTAACATTATCTGAATAGGGAACTTCATTTTAATATTGTGATTAAAACCCCCTTTTGCAATTATTGTAAAGTATTGTCATAGTTCATCAAATTTTTGGCATTAAAGATATTGACATTTCACATCTAATTTCATCATCTTGAACAGGTTTATGGTATTCAGAAACTCTC
The DNA here is from genome assembly GCA_949820135.1 of Sylvilagus floridanus. NCBI lineage: Eukaryota > Metazoa > Chordata > Mammalia > Lagomorpha > Leporidae > Sylvilagus > Sylvilagus floridanus. The sequence goes on from OX463223.1 coordinate 51,371,735, forward strand.
ATTGACTTTTACTAGTGAAGTCTTACTCCTATATTATTATGTGATCTCATGCTCAGAAAAGAAAGACTGTTCAGATATTTATTTTTAGAATATAATAAAGTATTGGTAGAGGAAATGGTTTTTCTATGGAAAGAGCCAAATATTATTTAGTGGAAACATAGAGATATATTTAAAATACATTTATTAAAGTTCAATTTCTTGAAACACTCAAAGATTATGAAAAGTTTCTTGATAGCTAAATGTGATTAAGTAAATCGGTATCATGTCTCAAAACAAAGTTTATTACCTTTCAATTTCATGTAAATGTTAACCAAGTGCTTTTAGGAGGCACTGCATAATTGCTAATGCCTGGAAAAATCTCAAAAACTTACTTGGAGTGGAGGGACATTCAATAAATATTTTTGATAGTGAACCTCAGAAACCTCCTTAGTAATTAGCTCTTCCAGGTGTTCACACACTGATCTAGTTACCCTCACAAGGTAGGCGGGTTAGATTTTGTGACCACTAGTATATGGCAAAATCATGTCATGAGGTCACTTCAAAGATGAAGTTATGTAAAACTGTGGCTACTATATTTGATGTGCTTTCCTCTCCCTCTCCTCCCTCTCTCTCTGCCTCTCCTCTCTCTCCCTCTCATCCCTCTCCATCACATGCTTTGGGGAAAACCATGTTATGATATTTTTGAGCAGCCCTGTGGAGAAGCCCATAAGGTAAGGAACTGAAACCTCCTGGAAAGTGACATATATATGATTGTATATAGATACTTCAGGCCATTTAGGAGTGTCTCCTTGGTCCATAGCTTGACTGCCAACTTATGGGATCCCTGAGTCAGAACTACATAGCTCAGCTGATTCTAGATTTCTGCTTCTCAGAAGCTGTGTGAGATAATTAATGTTTGTAGATTAAATAAATTTGTTAGACAGTGGTAGATGACTAATGCAAACATGTCAGATTTCAAAGAATTTCTCTACAACAGGAACAAAATATTTGGAACAAATTTATTCTTTAGAAAGAGATTTATTTATTTGAAAGGTGGAGTGATGAGAGAGACAGAGAGAGATCTTCCTTATGCCGATTCACTTTTCAAATGGGTGCAATATCCAATTCTGGGTCAGGGTGAAGGGAGGAGCCTAGAACTTCATCTAGATCTCCCAAATAGGTGGTAGGAACTCAAGTACTTGAGCCATCATCTGCTTCCCAGATGCATTAACAGGGAGCTGAACCAGAACGGAAACAATAAATGTGCCAAAGATCACTAGGTTGGGTGGCTATAGGGTTGTTAGGAAAGATTCTCCTGTACCTTAAATCCATGCCTAACCATCTACTTTAGTGTTTTCCAAACTGTTTTACTAAGAGTCTCAGTAAAATATGGTTACCATTATGTCCAGCATACATGCTTATGAACACATGTGTACATATATACAACTGAAATAAGCACCTGAAAAAAATGATAGTCACTTTTATATAAACTGATGTTTTCAAATCTCTATATTTGATTAATTTGGTCAAAACAATGCCTATCAGTTTCCTAAATATCAAAGGCTCATTTTGAAAATCTCATTCCATTGCAACCTTTTCTTAATGATAAATTCTTTAAAGTGTTGCTATTTGTAAAGTACAAACCTAAAATGAGGCTACATAAAGCCTACTTGCATTCCAAGATAAATCCATTCATTTGAAAAATAAATACTGCAGTATGTTGCCATTCTTTAGCTGATTCAATTTTCGAAACATGCTTTTTAAAACGTAAATGCCTTTAGATAAGGAATATTTTCTCTAGTTCATCACAGGCCCCTCAAAACATCTTGTTAAATATTTGTCCATTTTTAACATTTCTGTGATCTGTTAGGTCCCTGAAGGCACTTGACCTGTTAGCTTCCTTTGGAGTAGTGGTTATTCAGGTGAGCAGAACATTCCTAGGGGATGTTTAGGTGGAATTTGGCTTTTTGTTTTTGTCACAATGCTAGGAAGGTGGAACTATGTTTAACAGGGATCAGCATGACAGGGATATAGCCACATAAGGGAGATTTTCCCTACACCCCCCGTGAGTTTCAATTGCCTCCAGCATACATTTCTGTAAGGAAAATCTAAAATTATTTGGGTCTAGAATATAGCTCAAATTTTCATGTGAATGTAAAGCAGGATTGCTGTACAGTTTTAAACTTCCAGAAATGCAACAACTGTGCAAAACAAGGGAAAATTCTACTTTGTTTTGTTTATAACTCCACTTAGGGTTGTTTACAAATTAGGAAAATCATGCCATCAGTACCAATGCCCTTGTATTCAATCTGGCACATATTTAGTCACATTCATGGTAATTGTATGGATAGATTTATTTTTTAAAGATTTACTTATTTATTTGAAAGGCAGGATGACAATATGAGAGAATTAGAGCAAGAATGAAAGAGAGAGAGAGAAAGAAAGATTTCTTATACCCACTGTTTCACTGCTCAAATGACTGCAACAGCAAGGGCTGGACTAGGCTGAACCCAGGAGCCAAGAACTCAAACCTGGTTTCCTTTATGGGTGGCAGGAACTCAAGCACTTGGCCATTATCTGCTGCTTTCTCAGGTGCATTAGCAGGCAGTTGTATCAGAAGCAGAGCAACTGGGGCTCAAATTAGCACTCTGATATGGGGTGTGGGCATCCTAAGTGGCAGCATAACCCACTGTGCCACAACACAAGCCCATGGTTACATTTCCATAGATGCTATATTTTTATTTTTATTTTTTAATTTTTAAAAGATTTATGTATTTAGTTGAAAGTTAGAGTCACACAGAGAGAGGAGAGGCAGAGAGAGAGAGAGAGCAAGGTCCTCAATCCGATGGTTTATTCCCCAACTGGCCACAACAGCCAGAGCTGCACTGACCTGAAGCCAGGAGGCAGGAGCTTCTTTTGGGTCTCTCATGCTGGTACAAGGGCCCAAGCACTTGGGCCATCCTTCACTGTTTTCCTAGGCCACAGCAGAGAGTGGGATCGGAAGTGGAGCAGCCAGGTCTCGATCCGGCACCCACATGGGATGCTGGCACTTCAGGCCAGGACATTAACCCGCTGTGCCACAGTGCCAGCCCCCATAGATCTTATTTTTTTAGACTATTTTTGAAACGTCAAATATAAATAAATAGCAAAATATTCAACATTTTCTTTTATTCAATCCAAACTTTTTAAATTTAAAGTATGTAGAAGCAACTGATTACCTCATTATGCCTTCTAACATATTCATACCCAAACACTTGCATATAGAAAAGCATAGTAACTTATTACAAAGCCCTTTCCTGGTATTTCTCTTTTACATTTTAAGTAAGGTGCTGTATTGATTACATAAAAATATATGTATATATGTATAGAGAGATTATATTATTTTATAGTTATCATTTCAGGATCACAAAGAGGACATTACAAAATATTTGTTCAGACAAGGAAGCATTGGTCTTATAGAGGTGAAGGCCACTGCTTTAGCTTTAGCTGTGCTAGTATGGGTTGAGGAGCTGTACAAATATACAGATTTTTAGGCCACAAATAAGGTCTACTGAATTATAACCTGTGAGGGTTGAGTCAAGAATTGTATCATTTTAAGATGCTCTTGGATTTTAGGAATTTCTTATATATTTTGAAAATTATCCCCTTGTCTAATATATGGTTGGAAGATACTTTCTTATGTCCCATAGATTGAATTTTCATTTTGTTGATTATTTCCTTTGCTATGCATACTCTTCTTAGTTTAATGCTAAATGAGCCAGGGAATTTTACTCCAAAATATGGCACCATTGTATGCCAATTATTTTAACGCCCTTGGATAGCAGCAGATGTTGGAAGAGACTCTATTTGGATATTCCTTTAACTACCCAAAGATATAACACACACAAAAAAAGAACATCTTTAATCCCTTCTGTGAATTTTTATTAACTAAATTCATATTTTCAGGAAGGGAGATTAAAGAATGTAATCCCAGTTGGACAGATTTTATCATGAAGTATTGTCCATCTCTTAGGCCATTCAATATCTAAAGAGACTCCTTTTTATTGTCTGAGCATTGAGTCCATTCATTCACCTTAAATCATTTACTAATCCTCAAATTGTCACATTCCCTATCTTCTGCTCCCTGTTGAAGATGACTATAGAAGGGATCTTCAAAAAGTTTGTGGAAATGCATATTACAAGAAACTATGCATGTTTAATATTTTTTGCACCAAAATAAACCTCGTTGAATTCCATTTTCCACAAACTTCTTGGATACTCTTACTTAAATATTTGGAATCATTGGGCTATTTAGGCCATCACACTACTCTGAGTCTTGGTCTTGCATGTTAATACAATCATATATCCTTTCTCTTGTTTAATCTGCCTACTGCCAATTCATTCCTCAAACCTTCAGATACTGATGGGGCATCTTTCTCTTTGCTCTGCCAATGCATTCCCATTTCTCTATTTTTGCTTTTGTTGCCTGTACTTTGGGTTTCATATCTAAGTTTATTGTCCCCACCAAAGTAAAGAAACTTTTCCCCTATTATTTTGTCTAGTAATCTTACAGTTAAAAGCAAAACAAGGGAAAAAAAGAAAACATTTAGATGTGATAAGTATGCTTATAACCTGGATTGTGATGGTAGTAATGTGTGTTTATACATATGTCCAAACTCAGCAAATTGTAAATATTAATTATATGAAGTTTTTATATTTTCTAAATATTTATTTGAGAAGCAGAGCAATATGAGAATAGTGGAAAGACAGGGAGAAAGAGAGAGATCTTCCGTCTACCAGTTCTCTCCCCAAAAGCCCACAGCAACCAGGGCTGGCCCAGATTGAAGCCAGGAGTCAAGAACTCTATCTGGGTCTCTTATGTGGGTGGCAGGGACTCATGTACATAAGTCATCACTGGTACTTCCCAGGCACATTATCAAGGAGCTTGATCAGCAGTGGAGTAGCTGGAACTCTAACCAGGCACTCCAATATGGGATGCAAGTGTCTCATGCAGTGGCTTAACCAGTTGCATCCCAATGTCCATCCCCATATATGTGGTTTTTATATACCAGTTATCCCTCAGTGAAACTGGAATAAGAAGCTCCTGGAATGATTCTGATAAAGTATTTCAGGAATCAGTTCATGAATTGGCACTTGGAAAGCATTGATATTGATGTCATCATCTACTGACTATATTCTTGCTATCTTAGTCCTACCCTCACCTCTTCTTGGGGATGGAAATAAGTTACTTTCCCCATCTTTTATTTTTAATACTTTCCTCATCGGCTCATTTATCTTTGTCTACAAGGGTGCTGAAACAGTGGCTTAAAGAAGTCCTTATTTGTCTTCATTTTCTTCTTAAAACTGTGCATTATCATACACACTTCCATCCTGAATGAATATCCTGAAAGAGCTGTGTGTTGGGGCTGGTGCTGTGGTGTAGCGGGTAAAACCGTCACCTGCAATACCGGCATCTCATATGGGTGCCAGTTTGAGTCCTGGCTGCTCCACTTCCAATACAGCTCTCTGCTATGGCTTGGGAAAGCAGCGGAACATGGCCCAAGTCCTTGGGACCCTGCGGTTGCGTGGGAGACCTGGAAGAAGCTCCTGGCTCCTGGCTTTGGATCAGCCCAGCTCCACCTGTTGCAGCCATTTGGGGAGAGAACCAGTGGATAGAGACCTACCTCTCTCTCTGCCTCTGCCTCTCTCTAACTCTGCCTTTCAAATAAATAAATAAATCTTTATCAAAAAGAGATGTTGCTTTCTGGCTTGAAATCTTTAAAAAAAAAAAGAGTTGTGTGTTGTATCTCCACAAATATTTCACTGTTCTCAATGATTTACAATATGTCTTCTGCCCTTACCATTTTAATTAAACTGCTCTTTCAAACCATTCTACCTGAAAATACAATAGCATCTTTTCGGTTCTCATTCTGCATTCTTTTGTAGCCCTATATAATTTGAAAATCTACTCTTGCTGGAATGTTTTCTTTTTCTTGGTTTCTAGAAAAACTGAGCCCTCCTGATTTTCCTCTTATCCCTCTGATAGCTTCCTTCTGACTCATCTGCTTCTATTTACTCTTTATGAATCTTTTCAAAGATTCATTCCCAGCATCAATTTTCTGTACATATATAATGTCCCAAATTGCCACACTTTTTAGGGTTTAGGCCTATGTTTTTATCTGCCTTATGGGTATTTTTCAACACACAATGTATCCTTAAGATATATATGTTAAGTTATGCTTTTGGTGCTGTGATCTTTGGTATCAGCTAATGAAGTTCTTAAGATATAAAGGGGAAGAATGTAGCTTTAACTGGAATTCAGAAATGTTACACTGGGCTTGAGAATATTCCTTGAAATAATCCCAATTTCAGTAGACTAAAGGAATCTATTTCTTTGGAGGTTAATATTTATATACTGTTAACTTTAAAAAGATTGCCATGGAAGTTAAAGGAAATAGCATTATATTTGGTGAAAAAAATTCAGTTTGAGTAAATGGCATCAGGGCAGTCCTTAATAGTATCCTATAAGGCAAGCACAGGAGAGGTTTTCTATGGAGTATTTCCACAAAACATTGTTTTCAGAAGCAGTTTATCAGCTGAGCAGAAATCCTAAATTGCAAATCTGTTCTGATTAGTGAGTTAATTTAGGGTACTCCCAGCTGAGACATGAAGACCGTGCATACTGACTTTGCTTGTTTACCCAAGTCTATTGGAACATGCTGTGGTTTGACCTTTAGCAGGTGTGAGTAGAATCCTCTTGAAATCTTCTGACTATTCCATAGAAAGCCTAACCTTAGTTACTACATTTTCTTTCACAGTACCATCTTTATAGTATGTTTCTATTTGACTTTACTTTTTGACTATTTTATATGTACTTTTACACAGTATATATGGAGTTTTTCAGGATAAGCCAATGTCTCTGATTTTACACTCAGGATGGATAGATTCCAACCTCCATCCTTAATACTGCTGTGCTGGACAAATTATGTGGGCTTTGAGTGTTTGGAAGTTAGACATGGATTATACAGAATGCATACTCAATATAGGTCACCCTGTGATATTTTCAGGGCTCAAACTCTGAAAATGTTCATGATTCACAGGAAGAAATCAATGCATTTGCCTTGTTGCCTTTCACAGTTTTCAGATCATTTCTACAAACAGGCTAGCAGAGAGGCAGGAAAAGTGCAGAACTGGGGAGAAAAATAGAGAGCAAAGGGGCTGGAGAGAGATCTGCAGGTGGAGGAGAGGGAAGGATGTGTTGGAGAGGAAATTGTCAGCTTCATCATCTGTGTCATGGAAGTTCTCCTGTGGTTTTTACCTGTCTCCATATAAGAAAATGTGATCAGCTGGGAGATCTGAATAGCAAGAAATTTCTGAATCCAGTAAAAAAAATCTTTAGGGGCACAGTGGATTGACCTGGATTGAGCCACTGCTTGGACACCTGCACCATGTATCAGTGTGCCTGGCATAGAGTCTCAACTCCAGTTTCAATCCAACTTACTGTTAATGCATCCTGAGAGACAATAGATGATGGTTCAAGTACTTGGGTCCTCACCACTGATGTGAGAGAGCTGGCCAGGCTCCTGGTTTTGGCTTGTCCCAGACATGGCATTTAAGTGAGGGGACCAGTAGATGGAAACTCCTCTTTCTCTCTCCTTTTCAAATAAATAAAATTAAATAAATAAAATTTAGAAAGAGTTTTAAAATTTTGACACTCTGAGGTCTATGCTGTGGCACAGCAGGTTAAGCCACCTCTTACAGCGGCAGCATTCCATATGGGCGCCAGCTTGAGTCTCAGCTGCTCCAATCCAGCTCCATGCTAATGCACGTGGGAAAAGTGCTTGGGCCACTGCCACCCATGTGTGAGACCCGGAAGAAGCTCCTGGCTTCTGACTTCAACCTGACCTAGTACCAGTTGTTGTAGCCATTTGGGGAGTGAAACGGGATAGAAGATTCTCTCTCTCTCTCTTTTTCTCTCTTTCTCTCTCTCTCTCTCTCTCTCTCTCTCTCTCTGTATCATTGCCTTTCAAATAAATAAATAAATCATTTTTTAAAAAAATCTTTACACTCTTACCTTTTGCAGTATGTCATTTACCTCATTATTCCTCACATTTTCCAGTCTTTTCTCCTTGACTTATCCTTCTATCCTTTCCCCCATTTTATGTATGCCTTACACCTGCCCCCTCCTCAGTCCTTTCATTTCTTCTTGTTAACCATCTTCCCTGACCTGCTGCTAAAGAAGCTGTGATCCCTGCTTATTAGCAGCTGCCAAAGCAGCAGGCAGTGAAGCAGCAAAGTGAGAGCCTAACTCTAGGGTGCATAGAGGTCAAAACATGAATTTTCATGGAGAAAAATGCTGATAGACCAGTAAATGAGAAAAACATGTTATCACTTATTAGACATGTAAAAACAGGAGTACCTTCAACTTCCCTACACTATTTCCCTTCCACAGCTTGTCTCCTTTCTCATTCACTGCTCACCAGCAATCTCTAAGTTGGTTTCCTTCCAGCCTCCCCTTCTTTTCATCTATAGTCCACCTGGCTCTTCCCCTGCACAGTCATAGCATGAAAAGTATACTTTTACATCCATTAAGTTGGTGAAAAAGCAGAATGAGCTTATTGTTATTGATTGATGGGGCTATCCTATCACTTAATTCAAATTTGCAAGTTGACAGTGCTGCCACACTCATTTAACAAGGGACATGTAAAATGTTTTATGAGGTACTTCACTTTTAGAATTATGCTTAGAGCAACTCCTGCAAAAACTAGATATGGTTTCTGTCCTCAAAAAGTTGATCAAATACCAGGTATGAGTGGACATACACAACTGGAAATACTTAACAAGCAAAATATTATAAAATACATGTTGATTGTGTTATGTGTTGGGCCCTTAGGAAAAGTGGGACGCTTTGGTGAGGAGAAGTTAGATTTGGAAGAGGTATTACATGGAATCATGTGAATCAATAGATTTAGAGGAAAAGAAACAAAGATGTAGGACTGAACCATGATATCTTCTAAAACTCAAAAAAAATTGAATTGGTCACTACTTAGTGACTGTATCCTAGGCTTAGTGATTTTTACTGATTTGTCTTGTATAATTATTATAACAGCTTTGTGATAGTACGAATGCTCAAAGGGATTATGTAAGTAGATCACACAGCTGGAAATGAATCAATTGGCTTTGGATTATTGATTAAAAAGTACGGTAAGTCCTGTACTTTTTAATATTATGCTCCCTGCAAAAGAAGGGAAAGTCAGAAAAGAAGCATAGAATGAAACAATTTGAGAAGGGGACCACTGGCTTCAATTATGTAACAGTTTCTTTTTAGCGAAGGATCCCCATGAAAGCAAGTTGGCAGATGAGTGCTGTCACACGGGAAACTTAGGAACATTTCTACCTTCTTTGCACCAATAATTGTGGGGGAGACTGAATCTGGAGAGGCCTAGAGGAAACTTCCTGAGCTTGCCTCGAATTTGAAAACCTGTCTTTAAGTTTCAAATCCTTGGAGGTAAAGGACCCAGTCCCTGGGCGCTTTTGCCTAACCATCATTAAGGTGGTATAATAGGAGTGGCTAAGACCCTTTTACATCACATCACCCCACCCCTTGCCCACATCACTGGGTACCATCGGCTCTGTACCTCAGCTATATAAACACCTCCCTTTTACAATAAAGTGAGATCCTGCTTTGACTGTGCTCCCCACTGCGTCTGATTGTCTCTCGGGGTTTGGGGAAGGCTGAGTGGTGGGTGTCGCACTTCCCCTCCTAGGCCAAGGGAAGCTGCAGGCAGCCTGCCTAATTCTCTCCAACAGTGATGAGGAAGAGTCACCGCAAATAATTAAATACAAATTATTCAGGCTACAATGTTTTCTCTGGTAAGTTATGATTACTGTCTTTCTCCAATAATGTGTGCAAATTAAATCCACAGTAATGTGATTCCTATTTGTAATGTACATTGCCTTTGCATTCTGACAACTTGAGGTCTGTTACCAAGAAAGAAAGAAGATAATTAGCAGTTAGCAGTGGGAGTTTAACATTTTAATTCTCCAGCTGTTTTGCAAAAAATGTTTTTGTGCATGTAGATTCAATTAGTCCTAGAGTAGGGAATCAGAGTAATCAGCTATGTTATATAGCCTTTGAACATGCACTGCAGGTAGAAATTGATATGTTCTTTTGTTTATTTCCACTATTTAAAAGGAATAAAGACATCAAAAACCTTTCAAACAAAGGTTTCTTTTTTATTAAGGTTTATTTATTTATTAGAAAGTCTGAGTTACTCAGAGAGAGGGTGACAGAGAGAGGGTGACAGAGAGAAAGAGAGCGAGAGAAAGATTTTCCATCTGCTGGTGGAAGATGGCCACATCAACCCAGATAGCTGCAAGAACCAGTGCTGGGTCCAGGCCGTAGCCAGGAGCCAAGAGCTTCATCCAAGTTCCCCATGAGGGTAGCAAGAGCCTAAGCACTTGGGCTACCCTCTGCTGCCTTCCCAAGCCATTAACAGGGAGCTAGATTGAAAGTGGAGCAGTTGGGACATGAACTGGCACCCATATGAAATGCTGTCATCACAAGCGATGCCTCTATGCCACAACGCTGGCTCCCAACGATTTCTTAATATTCACTAGGGAACATTAAGAGAAGACACAAGATTATAGTAGAATTATGTAGAATTTATAGAATATAAATTAAAGTGATAATTACAAAGGAAATATTGCAATTTAACCATTTACAATTCAAAAACACAATAGAAACATCTGTCCAACTAAATAATTAACAAAATTTAATGGCAAACAATAGTCTAGAGTAAAATTTTTGTGAAAATACAGTAGGAAAGAAGACAATGCAGTTGGTATGTAAAGAACATTTGTAAATCAGTGAGAGTTTAAAAAATACAGATGGGATAAATATTGTGGCTCAGCTGCCACTTAGGATACCTGCTTTCCATATCAGAGTGCCATACTCACTTCTGATCTAGCTTCCAGCTAATGCACCATGAGAGGCAGCAGTAGATGGCATCTCCAGTGCTTGAGTGCTTACCACTCATGTGGGAGATCCAGATGGAGTTTTGGGCTTATGATTTTAGCCTGGCCCAGTCCTGACTGTTGCAGGCATTTGGGTGATGAATCAGTGGATAGACGATTTCTCAGTCTTTGTCTCTTTCTTGTTGCTCTACCTTTCAAATAGATGAAAATGAACAAGTAAACGCTAAAAAGGGGGGTACCATACCAATAAAATTGTATAAAACTATAAACCAAAAATCTACAAAACTATAAACAAATATGCAAAATCTTTTATCTTTATTACAAAATTGTTGTAGAAAAAATGAACCATGGGTTTATACCTTAATCTTCTCCTTCTCCCACTTGTGCAACATAAAATAATACAAAATAAAACTAGAAAATCATGGTCATGCTAATAGAAAAGACATACTTAGTGGTGAAACTACAGGAATAACAGAGTTTCAGTTTTAGATTCTGGCAGAAGTCACTGATAATTTCATGTCTGTAGATGAAAGGGGCTCAGAACCTTGTGTAAGTGGAGAGACAGAGCAATATTCATGGTGTGAAGCTGAGGTTAAGACACCTTGACAGTGGAAATAAGATAAGAAAGGGAGGTGAAGCATTGCCTAGGGCTGGGGCTTGTTTAAAACTCCATAGCTGGCAGGTCCACCTGTCTTAACTGCCTCCCAAATAGGGGAGCCCTGGAGCTCTCATTCCATCTTAGCTTCAGGGAATAGCAACCTCCACCTCTTTGATCAAGGAGTACAGAGGAGACCCCAATTGTAGAGTTATTGACATGACCACTCTTGGCTCCGTCCACATTCAAATCCACACTGAAAGCCAGGACCGTACTGAAAATGTGCAAGATTCAGAACAAGTGTGCTAACAGAAACCCATATGCTATATTCCCACTTTTTTTGTTAATTGAAAAGAAAAGGAGGGGCCGGCGCTGTGGTGCAGCAGGTTAAAGCCCTGGCCTGTAGTGCCGGCATCCCATATGGACGCCGGTTCTAGTCCCGGCTACTCCTCTTCCAGTCCAGCTCTCTGCTGTGGCCTGGGAAGGCAGCAGAGGATGGCCCAAGACCTTGGGCCCCTGCACCCACGTAAGAAACCCGAAAGTAGCTCCTGGCCTCTGGCTTTGGATCGGCACAGCTCCAGCCATTGCGGCCATCTGGGGAGTGAACCACCGGATGGAAGACCTCTCTCTGTGTCTCTTCCTCTCTCTAACTCTGTCTTTCAAATAGATAAAAGAAATCTTTAAAAAAAAAGAAAAGGGAAGGAAATATGTGTGGGTCAAAAACACTGAAGAAAAGTTGTATATTGAAAGAATTGGATCACTCTGGCAAGATGAAGAGTTCTCTTCTAGTTCAGAGATAAGCACATATATTCAAAGAAGCAATAAAAATTAAAATAAAATATTCAGAAAAAAATTGCATATAAATCTAACAGAAGGTTAAACAAAACATTCTATCTCCTTCCTTGGTGAATATATAACTTCATATGGAGAAAATCAAGACATATGTGTAAAATATGATTTTCACATGCTGAAAGTTAGCAAAAGGCTCACAATTACTGAATTTATTATTTTACATATCTGGCCCTCTGTTTACAGTTTGGTGATATTTGGATGAGTAATCAAATAAATATATACATAATTCATTCATAAGTTAGTATATATTTATCCTGTTAAATTTACTTTTCTTGCTTTCATTGTCTTAAGACCACTATTGGGCAATTGTAATCAGTATTTTCACACAATTTGTGTTCTATGTACAGTTCTAGTTTGAAAAATGGAAATACTGTACTAAAAGTTTACAAAATGTTGGTGTGTTCATATGAAATGTAAATAAAAATGAAAAATAATTTTTCCTGTTTTAAAAGCTATTTTTTCTAAAATAACTAAAACTAATAAAATTTAGAAGCAAAATTAACATCACACTTTTTAATCAAAATTATGTAATAGATATTTTATTTAATTTTAAAACATAAACATACTTTGTGAAACATTTGTATAAATTAATATTATCCACAAGTTTTAATTTGGCAGACATTAGTCAATGAAAAGAATTGGCATCATATTTCACCCACATCATGCCTAGATAAATGTACAATGAGTCCTCTACAAATTTTATTGAAAAAGTGTATTTTGAAAAACCTATGCATGAATTTCAAAATTTGCACTAAAACAAACATATCCTTTTAATTGATTTTTCCATGAAGTTTAAAAGATTTTATTTATTTTGAGAGGCAGAGAGTCAGAGACAGACAGAAATCTTCCATTCTCTGATTCACTCCCCAAATATATGCAGCAGTCAAGGGCTAGGAACTCAATCCAGGTCTCCCAAGTGAGTGGCAGAGACCCAAATATTGAACTATCACTTGTTGCCTCCCAGGGTGCACATTAGCAGCAATTGGGAGACACCTGTACCAAACGTGCATCTCTCATGAACTTTTTGAAGTACCTTTGTATATAGAACTTTAGGAATAATACATGTGAATTGTTTAATAATGCAAAATATTCCTCAGCCAACATTCATAACTGATGAATTTGTATCTCAAGAATGACAAACTGAATCTTTTATTTTTACTACTAATGTGATTGTGCTATTCAAATCCTTCCCATAATCTAAGGTAGTGTCTAGCCCTGACTAATGCTACATATTTTCATGGCATATATTAAAAATTTGGATCCTTTCAGAAGAAGAACCCAAAATTGGATCAGATATTTAAGAGCTTTACATTAGGGCAAATGCCTATGAATCAAAAAGCAAAGACATCAGGAGTAAGCAGAATCTTCATACATATCTCTCTGATTTTACTTCTCTTTCTTTCTTCTTTCCTCTCTGGCTTGTAAATTTGCTTGTTTTTTTTTTTTTGAGATCTTAAATATAAATATTTTAAGCTCACATTTTATCAGTCATGAGTTTAATAGTATGATTATTACATTTTATCCAGAATTTGTTGGAGATTTTAATGGATTTTTTTCAATATGTCCAATCTGGGAACAGAATCTCCATGTATAACCTTTTAAGTATAAGTGTGATTCAAATTAATTAACAGTTTCTATGAGTTGAACAGGATTCATCCCTCAACTTATGCAGATGTTTAAACCCCAAAGTTATAATTTAATGGTACCAATAGAGTGGCAGTTTAATTCACTTATGGTGTTAGGAGGTGGGGCCTTGTGGGGGATCCTTAGCTGATTGAGAGCATGCCTTTAAAAACTTGTTCTTTTGAGAGGGGTGATGATTGTTAGGAAGAGTAGAGATTGGTGCTGCCTCACCCAGAGTACCAAAATGTTAGGAAAAAAGGCACAGAAGAGAGAAGAGGCAGGATATGAATCTACAGTCAGACCGAATTTATTCAGAGAAAATAAATCTGCAGAGGTGGGTGATCAACTGCTGGCATGCACATTGAAGGACCATGTGGCAGGAGGCCCTGATCCCAGGGACCAGGACTTATATCTCAGTAGGCTAGGTGTGGGAGTGAATTCCTACCTATTGGTCTTTTATGTGGTCACAGGACCTTGGAACCTGGAGAAGAAAGCAGGGGTGGGGTGTAAAGATAACAGGGTGTGAGACTGAATTAAGATTCAAGGGCAAGGGATAAATTCTAATATTATCTCTCTTTTGGGCAATGAGCGAGAATGGCTGAGGCTTATGTCTTTGTTCCATCAATAAAAGCTGAGTTGGGTCCAGACACTTTTTGCTTTCAGATCTACCATGTGATTCTTCCTCTGCTTGCACTCTAAGCTCCACCATTACCATCTTCATCAGACTGTGAACCAACAGAGACTGCCTTATCTTGGACTGTGAATCTCCAGAACTGCAAACCGCAATAAACTTTTTCTCTTTATAAAGTTATTTATTTCAGGTATTTCATTTTAATGATGAAAAATGACTATGTATGAACTCAGAGTTATGATTTAAGCGTTTTTTCCTCAACTATATGAAATGATAATGCCACTAAGCAGTGGCAGAGGAAGGACCTGAAACACTTTTTTTTTTAAAAGATTTTATTTATTTTTATTTAGAGTTAGAGTTACAGACAGTGAGAGGGAGAAACAGAGAGAAAGGTGTTTCTTCCATTGGTTCACTCCCCAAATGGCCACAATGGCCAGAGCTGCGTGGATCCGAAGCCAGGAGCCAGGTGCTTCTTCCTGGTCTCCCATGTGGGTGCAGGGGCCCAAGAACTTGGGCCATCTTCATGGCCTTCCCAGGCCATAGCAGAGAGCTGGACTGGAAGAGGAGCAGCCGGGACTAGAACCGGTGGCCATATGGGATGCTGGTGCCACAAGCAGAGGATTAACCTACTGTGCCATGGCACTGGCCCCCTGAAACACTTTCAAATTCTGATTTCATCTTTACAAAAACCCTGTAGGGTTGAATACTTATAGTCACTCTAATTTTGGCCCAGAGACATGAGATTATTTGCCTAAGATCATTTGAACATTTTAATTATTTAATTAATATTCAGAAGGAAGAGACAGAGAGAGAGATGGAAACAGATCTTTCCTCTGCTTGTTCACTCCCTAAATGCCTAAATCCCTAAAGAGCTGGGTCTGGATCTCCCACTTGGGTAGTAGATACCCAAGTACATGAGCCATTACCTGCTGCCTCACAGCATGCATATTAGCAGGAAGATTGAATTGGGAGTGGACATGGGATTCAAGCCAGGCACTTTAATAGGAGATATGGGTATCTCAAGCAGTGTCCCTAACCTCAGTGTCCAACAATCTCCCTTTAATATTATTTAATAAGTTAGCAGGAACTCATACTATTGGGCTCTAAGGCTGATATTTTCTTTTGGTGTTATTCACAAAATATGACGATTGTCTCTTTGAGAAAACTCTTCTTTGATATTAAAAATCCAAACGTTTACAACATAAATATTTTTATTAGCACATTTTGCACCCTAAAGCTCATGATTTGGGGTTGGGATATAAAAAGAAAGCTGCATTAGAAGCCCTTATTACAGTTTCCTTTGGGTTATGAAGGCAGAACATTTGGTCGATACTTCTTTTTTGGTATGTGTCATGCCATATCCTATATTAACAACTGTCTTTCTGTCCCTAAAAACTTTCATCACCCAAATCACTAAGGTTTAGCCTTGTGCTTTCTGCTATTCAATGTACAGAGGCATCTGAAGACCCACCTCTCAGCTCCAGGGACATTCTGCATGGCCTGACATGCAAATCAGCACTTCACTGAATCTAATCCAGAAGGAATGATGTTTATTTTTCATCTGAAAGTTTAACCTTGTTGGAAGTTAAATTGATTCAAACACAGCTGGGCAATACCAAAGGGGCTTTTTGGTAGATAAATAGTATGAATTTGTTTTAAGCTAAACAAACCTATGTAGGTGGCCTTTATAAGCTTATTTGCTTGAAACTTGTCAGTTTGTCTTGTCAGTGCTTGCAGGAGATACATAGGAACATAATCCTTCCTTTAAAGATGGCTGAAATGTCACTTGAAGGTGAATAGGAGGGAACAAAGGCATAGTTAAAGTTTTTAAAATTAATTTCCTAAAATGAGAATATGGGTTAAGTTTTTATAAATTAAGCTTGTTTCCTTTAATTTGGAAGCCACTCAACAGGTAAAACTAGATTTAGGTAGTATGTTCTCTGGACCTGATAATATCATAATATGATCATAATATGGAGTTTTACAATAATATAAAAATATCGAGTACTTGCTATATAACAGGCACAGTTTTAAGTCATTTACATATATTAATTAAATGGTTTTTCAAAATAGTTATCAGGTAATACTGTTATAAATATTTCACATTTGAGTAAATTTAGTCCCAGACATGTTAAGTAACCTGTCATGTTTGCAAATTTAGTCAATAAAACTAAGATTTAAATCTAGGCACCTGGCTTCTGTGCTCCCTGTTATTTGCAATTAACCAGAGTTCTTATCTAAACTTCTCTCTGCACTCTTAGAGGAATCCCCTGCTGCTTTTAAGGATAGATATATTACCATGCCCATATTGAAGGGATTAATATTAAAGCTGTCTTTAGGAAACAATTAGGAAGTTCCACTAACCAAAAAGGAGCTTCCACATTACAGGTGGAAATTTCAGCTGTTCATCAAGAAGTCTTTAAAAGGGGATAAGAATTAAAGATACTGGGGGATAGCACACTGCAGTAAGGGGTCAATATAAGTTATCTCAGTTGGATTCACTTGTTATCTGGATTTGCATACAAGAAGAGGGCCACAAGAGCATGGACATTTGCAGTGTAAGACTCATTTCAGGAAGTTCTTTCATCATGTAGGCCTTTGTTCTGGTTCTTCATTCAGCAGGTATTTGTTGACTGCCTACTTCGTGGTAGACATGCTAAGCACTGAGAGTGCATTGATCAGAACAGAAGGCCATGCCACCTTCTCTCAGGTAGTTTGTAGCCAAATAGAGGAGAAAGACAATCAAACCATCCACAAACAAATGTGTAAAGGCAAAATGAGTCGTGAGTTATGAAGGGAAGGTGTTTGGGACCACAGTAGAAATAGTGGCATGGGGATAATATGGACTTGGAGGGATAACAAACTTCTATGAGGAAGTGGAATTCCAAGTGGAGAAAGCAGCATAGGGACATTTTGGCCCTTTCTCTTAGGATCTTGAATTAGGAATAAATTAATCACTTATTTGTAGAATTACTACTCCTCTTATAAATTTGCACACTGTGTATCATTTATCAAAGAGGTAGACATGCTCTGTAGGCTTGCTATTAGCAAAACAAAACAAATCAACTTTTTTTTCTAGTATATGGACAGGTGATCTCTATTTTTAGTAAAAATTCTCACATTCAGGAAAATTTCTCATCCATCCATCCAGGCTACCTTCTTAAGATTCCTCTTTCCTACCTCCTTCTTTTTTACTTTTTCACTTATTGTATGTATACTGCGTGCCAGGTACTAGATTCCTCTCTTCAAGTTCTTCTGTTCAAGAAATCTACACCTGCATTTTCTCACATTGTTAACCCCCTTTCAGTGTGCTGTCCATCACCAACTTTTCAATGAAACTACCAAATCTAGAATTCTGTCCCTCATTGTACTGGTGTCTCTGCAGCATTAAGTCCTGGTGTTTCCTTCATCTATTATAAATCAAACATGCACAACCACATACCCCATCTATTCTTTTTGGTTTCTAGGACACAATTATTTTTTCTTCTACCTCACTCATTAGTCCTTTCTCAACTTTGCTGGCTCTTCTATGTCTACCCAACACTTCAATGTTGTTGCTTTCCAAGTTAACTTTCTCATTTTTTTTCCCTTGGATGCATATCCTCCCAGGATAATCCCATATACTTCTTTGAAATTTGTAGGATTCTCAGTCTCCCAATAGCCTCTTTTCTACTAAGCTCTATAACCTTATATCTAGCTGTGCACTATGCAGCACTCCCTGGTATCCTGCACACATTTCATATGTAACATGTTCAAAAGGAAAATCTCTTCCTTTATTTCAATATCTACTTTGAAGCCACAATGATCTTTGAAAAAATACAGATATAATTGTCATGACTCTGCTTGAAAATTTTCAATAGTTACACATTGACCTCCTAAGTATCTTATAGTCACAGTATAGTTTTATCTCCACTCCCTTCCCACACTAATTTCAAAATATATCTGGGGCCTTTGTACGTATATTCTGTTCTCTTTGCCTGGAATTCCCCTTTCTCCTTGCTGGAACTTCACCTTTTAATTAATTTTTACCTGAATAATTTAGAAGGAATAGTTGACTTTTTTATATATTTGTCCTTTCACGGAGTATGATTTATACCTCTGTTGTGGCACTTAGGCACATAGTCAACAGATTCAACTTAAGGTCTCTTTAAGTAGATTATGTGCGCAAATGCAAAACCAGAATCTCACATGTAATGCTCCATATAAAGCAGTCCTTCGTATGTATTTGATATATCAATGCATCAGGGACTCTGAGAGGCCAAATATAAAAAATTAATTAGTTGTAATAAGCAAATACTAGAGAATTTTGTTTTACTTGATTGTGGACTTAGATACCTTAATTCATCTTGATGAAGAACATGAATTAACCATAATTGCACAGAGTGTGCTGTGTGCTTCCATTTTCAACTCAGATTATCAATTTCCTTTGATTAATGACTTACACTCTGAAATGAATGAAGATAGCCCATCATTCATAGTGATTTCTTGGTTTACACCTTCTCTTTTGTCTGAATTCTAAAAAGAGGAAATATGCTGTAGAGCACAGTTCTGATTTTCTCAGACTGACTTTTCTAGTTTATTAGAGTTAAAAGCTTACAATGCATGTAAGTTATTTGGCATCCATGGTAAAGGGCAGCGTTCTTTTTTCCATGAAACCTAAACATACATAAAATTTTGAATGTAGGTATTAATTTACATACTCTTGAATATTTCTGTCAAAAATGATTCATGAAGTATTTCAAAAATACTTCAATAAAAGTAAATTTATTACAAAAGGCACATAAGTGTATACATTATGGAATTACTAGACACTATGGAGAGTACAGAAACATAAATCTGTATTAAATTTAACTGCATGGTGTATGTCTGAAAGTTGCATTCAAAAAGCACACTCTATAGTGAAAAGAAAAGTGGATGCTAACATACTGAAGTGAACTTGTTGTATAAAGTTTGTGTTGAGGAATACATTTGTTTTGAAAAGATTTTTCTGGGGCTGGCACTGTGGCACAGTGGGCTAATGCCCTGGGCTGAAGCACCGGCATCCCATATGGGCACTGGTTCTAGTCCTGGCTGCTCCTCTTCTGATCCAGCTCTCTGATATGGCCTGAGAAAGTAGTGGAGGATGGCCCAAGTCCTTGGGTCCCTGTGCCCAGGTGGGAAACCTGGAAGACGCTCCTGGCTCCTGGCTTTGGAATGACGCAGCTCCAGCCATTGCAGCCATCTGGGGAGTGAACCATCGGATGGAAGACCTCTCCCTCTGTCTCTACCTCTCTCTGTAACTCTGTCTTTCAAACAAATAAAATAAATATTTAAAAGAAAGATGTTTCCTCCCACGAGTTGTTGTATTTTGTATGAAATACTATAATCGTCAATATATCATAAACTACATTTAATAAAAATACACTTTCTGACAATAATTTAAAAATTTTGATTAACACTTTTATATTGCTTAATTTAAATATGAAGTGGAAAATTTTATTCCATAATGAATCTAAATATTTTGGGAGTTTTCTTCCTGTTGTTTTGGGAGGGAATAACAAGTAAGTTTTCTTTGGCATGACTTTTGTAAGCACTGATGATTTTGGTATGGTTACATCACTGCTTTACATTCACTCTTAAAAGGGAGATCAATACAAAAATAAAGAGAAAACAACCAATTCGAGTAGTTCTCAAACAATGTTGTATATTGGAATCACCAGGATAACTTGTTAACAATGGAGTCCCTAAACTCCTCCCTAAGATTCTGTTTCTGTAGGTCTGGAGTGTAGCTGAGGAATCCGAATTTTTAACAAGTCACTCCCAGGGAGAGTCACATATTTTAATTTCAGAAACACTGCCCTACTCTGTTCCACCAAATTTCTCTTCATTCTTTCTGATGTTTCTTACCTTATTCAATACTCCAGCATTGCAAAAGTATTTATCCTGAGACCTCTGACACCTTTATTGCCATAATTTCTATTTTTTGTAAAGATATGTTTTTTTTTTATTTGAAAAGTTCCAGAGGCAGAGAGAGAAAGAGAGAGAGAGAAAGTCTTCCATCCGTTGGTTCACTCCCCAAATGGCTACAATGGTGGGCGCTGGACATGTCCAAAGCCAGGAGCCAGGAGCTTCTTCCAGGTCTCCAATATGGGTGCAGGGGCCTAAGAACTTGGGCCATCTTCTACTGCTCTCCAAGGCCATAGCAAAGAGCTTGATTGGAAGTGAGCAGCCAGGACTCAAACCGGCACCTATATGGGATGAAGGCATTGGAGGCAGAGGCTGTACTTACTACACCACAGTGCTGGCTCCTCTTCCCACATTTTCATCTGTTAGAATTCCTGCTAATTCCTCAAAACCCTACTCACATGTGACTTCCTGTCCAGAGTTTTCACTCTGCAAGTTGTACATATGTCTGTTTTAATGTTTACAATAATATATTACATCTATCTATCAATATCTATCCATCTCTATATCTGCCTATTATCTGTCATCTATCTATCTATCTCCCAATAAAGTTTTCCTTAAGGACTGAGGCTATGTTTTAGCCTTAATGTATCAAATATCATTTGATATCAGAATTTGGGACAGGGCCTAGGTATTTAACAGGTTTTGCTCAGAATTCAACATGTGCAATAATTTGGGGGGGGGGTATTTAAAAAGGTGAAATCCAACATGCTACTCCTCATTCTCAGATTCTTATTTCTGATGTCTGAAGGTAGTCTTGGGAATTCACATTGTTATATACTCTCCATATGTTTCATACTTTGATAAACTATGAATAAGGGAAGAATCAACTTTTAGGTAACCAAAATATATGACCAAAAGGCTATGCCTATTCAGCCCATTTACCTTTTAAAATGACAAAATGCAGCTGACTTCAATTGTCTTAAGTGTACTAATACATTTTGAGTTCTTTCCTGTGACAACATTGAGACTGACCACAGAAGTGTTGGTGAGGGTGATAATCTACTGGGACTCAGACGTTACTGGTTTGGAGGTGTGAAATGTCACAATCTGTTCGGAAAACTGGAAGTTTCTTTAAAAATTAAGCATTACTCTGTCATAATTTAGTATTCCACTCTTTAAATATTTATTTTATTTATTTGAAAGAAGAAGTTACAGAGAGAAGTAGAGACAGAGAGAGAGGTCTTCCATCTGCTGGTTCACTCCCCAGACGACCGCAAAGGCCGGAGTGGCACTGATCCAAAGGCAGGAGACAGGAGCCTCTTCCGAGTCTCCCACATGGATGCAGAGGCCCAAAGACTTGGGCCATCCTCCACTGCTATCCCAGGCCACAGCAGAAAGTTGGATCAGAAGAGGAGCAGCTGGGACTAGAACTGGTGCCCATATGGGATGCTGGCGCTTCAGGCCAAGGTTTTAACCCACTACACTACAGCGCTGGCCCCAAGTATTCCACTCTTAAAAATTTAAACAAGAGAAAAAGAAGAACTTCTCTGCTTGGGATTTTGTACAAAAAATTCATAGGAGTTTTATCTATAATAGTCTCAAATTAGAAACAATTTAAATGTCCCTCAAAAGGTGAATGGATAAGCAAGTTGCAGTATAGTCAGAAAATGAATATTATTTATCAATAAAATGAATGAACATTGATACATATCATAATATGAATTAACCTCAAAATAATTGGCAGAGTGCAAGGAGCCAGGAAACTCCTACGTGGGTGTAGGGGCCCAAGGATTTGGGTCACCTTCTACTGTTTTCCCAGGCCATAGCAGAGAGCTGGATTGGAAGAGAAGCAGCCAGGAATAGAACCAGAGCCCATATGGGATGCTGGTACTGCGGGTAGAGGCTTAGCCCACTATTCCACAGTGCCGGCCTCCAGGCTACCTTTTTAATAACTTGGGACGATCAGTATTATTGGATCAAGCTTGTGTTTTCATGGAATGTAGTGGTACCCTCTAGACTTCATTAAATGTGCATCCATATTCACTTCAATAATAACTGGCTTACAACAAGAACAATTTTTTCCTCATTGTGGGGAAGAATAATGGTTACATCTGCCACTTCTATATTCTCTCTCCTCCTGTACTGTCATCTGTGACTTATTACCGAGTGTGACTTCCTGGATCTGCATTTCTCCTTTCATACTAATATACACACTCTAATTGGTAAAGCTTGTAAGTAAGGTTGTTAGAATTGTGCAGGCACAGGGTCTGAACAGAGGACTGGAGAGAGTCCTTTGAGTAAAAGACATGATTTTGAGGTCATTTACTATTTTTACTGAGTGAAGCAGTTCATTTTTTATCCCATGGATAAAAATATATTTTTATTCATATTTTTATCTATATTTTATAGATACCACTATATTCATTGATGAAGATGTTTATTACTTCAACTATTAGAAAAAGTCAACCTAATTTTTAGAGATTTGGAAATATGAAATACCACCCTGAAACCAATGAATCTCATGGTTCTGATAGTTGCCACACTAGCAGGCAGGTAGTGATGATAATTGCTCTCTTGGTAGATGATTTTTTATCTTTCCTCTCTTATTAGGTATCAGCTATTAAGAAGAACAAAATAAGACTGATTCTTGCAGTTTCAAAAGAATCTTCCTCAAATTCCCTTTTAAAAATAATTCTGACCTTGTCATAAAATGTCACTCTTTCTTTTCCTTCATTCCAAAGGAAACTTCAGAAAGAACTGATAATGGAATCAGTGCCTGGATTCAGCAATTCATTTGGTCAAATGCCGGTTTTTTTCCCACACTGAAAAACCACAGGGTAAGCTTATTTTCACGAATAACTAGGAAATACTTTAGTCAGTGAAAGGATTATGATAAAGGGCCATACCATCAATTTAGTTGTTGTCAGTTTCTTCTATAACACAGGAAAGGAAGTCATCATTGAATGAAGAGTCCTTACATGTTGCTATCTACATCAATAAATTCACTGTGATCTAGAGTTTGGTCATTAGAAATCTGATTGTGTCAGCATATTAAGAGAAACGGTTTCCCTTTTAGAGGGGCTGGAGAGTAGACAAGGAGAAGCAGCTTGGATTAACATTCAACCAAGATAGCAGAAATGGTTATATGAACTAGAATGCCTCTTTTGTCTGAGAAATTACACCATCAAGAAAACTAGAATCCCCATAACGCAGACACAGGTGGGGAATCAGAATAAGAGGAGTGCCACAGAAAACTCTATGCCCTGGAAAATATTTGAATAGGCACTGCCCCCATCTGGCTGTCTTCACATAACAAAGCTGACTCTTCTGTTCACCCAGTCTCTTTCTAGGGTGAACTATGCAGTTTATTAAGTTTGCAAACAGGATAAAATTCACTTAATTATGTTTCCATTTAAGTTAATTAAAATCACATTTCTGCCTCGGTTCCTTTGAGGTCATCTTGATTGGACTCTTTGATGTCCCCAAACTTCTCTGAATAACTCACTTACACACACTCCCTTATTTATTTTCCCAAGTGGCTATTCACACTTCACTAGTAGATTTTACTGACTTACATTTCAGGAGAATATTTTACTTTCTTTTTTCCCTTAATTCTAATTTTTCTGCCTGAACTCACAGTCATCACTAGTACTAAAACTAAGAATCATATGGCATTCTCCTTAAATCTATAATATCTGTGCATCTCATCTACCTAATTTTTGGAGCCTGCCTTGTGTTTATCAATTGGATGATATCTTCAAAATCAGTTCATATTAAAAACCAACCCAAATATATTATTAGTTTCTAAACATATGTTGACAATCACTATGAATGATGCATGCTATTTACTTTAGAAAATTGCAAAGTACAACAAACATATAATGGAATACAATATGAGAGAAATTTCAATATATCATTATGTGCTGTGGCCAATATTTTGGTATAGTGCAGTTCTCTTTTGGTCTCTATTCAATAACATATATTTACTTAAATGTTCAAGTGTCTCATTAACTAAAAATGTCTTCCTTATGTGAAAACTTCCAGTATGTGCTCCAAAGACAATACCAATGAATCTCAATGTCATGATGATCACTTCATGATTATCAACTCTGAAATTTGTCTGTTGTCATATTTTACATAGATGAGGTTCCTTCAGTTCAACCTGATTTGTCTCTAGAAAGGATCCTTTCTGGTTAGTTGGTGTGGGTTTCAGAAAAGGTAAAATCATTTTAGTGTTAACCTAAGAAAATAGATTCATAGACTGAACATTTCAAGGAAACTTATAGTCCTAGCTTTTGGTGGTTTCTGGTAATTCTTGCCATTTCTTGTGTTTAAGGTTCATCCTTTCTCTGCCTGCATCTTTACAAGATGTTCTCTCTGTGTTTTTTTTTTTTTTTTTTTTTTTTTGACAGGCAGAGTGGACAGTGAGAGAGAGAGACAGAGAGAAAGGTCTTCCTTTGCCGTTGGTTCACCCTCTAATGGCCGCCGTGGCCAGCGCACTGCGGCCAGCACATCGCGCTGATCCGAAGCCAGGAGCCAGGTGCTTATCGTGGTCTCCGGGCTCAAGCACTTGGGCCATCCTCCACTGTACTCCTGGGCCACAGCAGAGAGCTGGCCTGGAAGAGGGGCAACCGGGACAGAATCTGGCGCCCCGACCAGGACTAGAACCCGGTGTGCCGGCGCCTCAAGGCAGAGGATTAGCCTATTGAGCCACGGCGCTGGCCCCTCTCTGTGTTTTCTGTCATCTTCCCACTGTGCATCTGCTTATGTGTTTCTGCTCCTCTTCTTAAAAAGACACATATCACATTCAGATTAGGGTCCACCATAATCACTTCATCTAAACTTAATTACAGTTGCAAAGACCTTATCTCCAAATAATACCACATTCAAAAGTACTGTAGAGTAGGATTTCAACAGATGTTTTTGGGAAGACACAATTCAACAGATAACAAATCGGTTCAAGAAAAGATAGCAAGAGGAGAATTTGAAACATTGATTATCTAACACTTCACAAGCAAACCAGAAGGGCAAATAGCATTAAAAAGGTATTGTCATTGTTGCTGATTGTTTTTAAAGATTCATTTATTTGAAACACACACACACACACACACACACACACATCCTCTATCTGTTGATTCAAATGTCCACAAAAGCCAGGGCAGGGACAGGCCAAAGCTGGGAGCCAGGAGCTTCATCTGGGTCTCACACATGTGTGGTAGTGGCCCAAGAATTTCAGCCATCTTCTTGCTGGTTTCCCAGGCACATAAGCAGAGAGCCAGATC
Source organism: Sylvilagus floridanus (assembly GCA_949820135.1). Taxonomy (NCBI): domain Eukaryota; kingdom Metazoa; phylum Chordata; class Mammalia; order Lagomorpha; family Leporidae; genus Sylvilagus; species Sylvilagus floridanus. Next base: position 51,397,539 of record OX463223.1, read on the forward strand.
AGAAGTAGAACAGCCGGGACACAAACTGGCACCTATATGAGATGCCAATGTCACAGGTGGCTTAACCCACTATGCCACAATTATGGCCACACTGATGATTTTTTAAATTTTGTTTCTAAGATGACAAAAACATTGTGCTTAAATACTGATGAGAGTGATCTAGTTGAGTGAAAAGTCAATGATGAGAGAGAGAGAGAGAGAGAGAGAGAGAGAGAGAGAGAGAGAAAGGAAAATTGCAGTATCAATGCCTTTGAGTAAGTCAGAGGATGAGCACTAATGAACAAGCAGAGTCTGTTTTTAGTTAGGACTTTTAGATAATTTATGCATCATAATAGGAGGAAAGGTGCCATCTTTTGTGGGGTGCCATATCAAGCCCCGGACACCATTTAGGCTCTGGCCTCATCATCATCACCTTATAAAATAAGCTTCAATCCTAAGCCCAGCTGAGCTCACTAGAAGTCAGGTGACCAAAAGGCCCAACCACAAGTGTCAGCTCCACCACACCCTAACAGGATTCACTGCTCCCAATTCCCTAACTCAGCAAAGCTATGTAAGACCTGTTCTCCTAGTATAGGCTGTTATTCTCTTGTGCACGGGAAGGCAGCCTGTCAGGTCCTCCTTCTGCCCCCAAAATAAACCTTCTCCCTTACTCTGGTGTTTGGTGTGTTTCGTGGTGATCTTGCATTGGTGCAGAAAACCAGGACCAGGATCTTCTATCAATGTTGTTCTCCTCTCAAAGATCTGAGTGGCTTCAGAATTCTCGACTTCTGCCAGTCACAAAACACACCCCTGGTCCTCCCTCTTCACTGAATGCTCTGTGATTCTCATCCACACAACCAGACCTTCAAAATCCTAAGGCAAGATGGGCCAGGCAGAAGATCCTCTCATCACAACTTTTTATGGGTTGTGGTTCTACATGATTTCACCCCTGAAGTTCTGGTACCAGGCACCACAACACCTATGGCCTTGTGCCTCTGTGATTTGTGTCCTGGGCAAGAGCAGGTATGGGTGATGACTCAACCTCCTGTTTCCCTTCTATGGGCTTCATGCCCTGAGCTAGAGTAGGTGTGGGTGATGACCCCACTCTCTGCTCCCATACGCTCCCCATTGGATGGCCGTGATTTCAGGGGTGTACGATATCCACCAGCCTGAATCCACAGGTCACCATGGGAGCTTCCTAATCCCTCATTCCATTCAACCCTCCTCTCAGTTGTATCCTACCTCGACAACTAGTCCAAATGGACGCTTAACAGCACATTTGAACCTGACATTTTTCAGGATCTTTACCACTTCCATGAGTGTTCAGGAAAGTGGAAGGAGACTCCCCAGTGTAAGCCTTCTTCTAACTCCATTCTAAACCTTCTCTTTACACCTCGTATTCTCCGGCTCAAGTTCTCTTAACTTCCAAAGCACCCACTAAGAAGCCAAAACCCCCTTTCTTCTACTTTC